>CP054670.1:27292850-28590233 GCA_013348765.1 Carpinus viminea | reverse complement strand
CACCAACCTGTTAATATTTAATTAGTTAATATAATATAATTAAACCACATATGATAATAAATGCAAAAAAAAAAATATATCATTTGCTAACGTGAGAGTTGACCACACGTTAGCAATTGCTAACGATAATATGGGTCACGTTAGGAAATGTAATTTTTTTTTTTTTTTTTGTGTTGTAAAACTAATTAACGAATAATGAGGTGATTAATGATTAAACCCTAAAACGGTCACTAATGAAGTGAAGCCTTGTTAATTTACAAATCATATTGATTAATGAACTAAAACCCTAGTTAATTGACATACTCCCTAAGCAATGAACTAACATAATTAACTAATGGAATTCACAAAACAATAACAATAATTTTTCCCTAAAAAAAAAACAATTCACATTTACTAACGTGGTGAAGGGTTACACGTGGGAAATTACTAACGTGTAGGTTGCTGACACGTTAGAAATTGCTAACGTGTAACCCAGTCCCACGTTAGTAACTGTGGATTGTTTTTTTTTTTTTGTCATTAATGTGACCTAATATTTTCATGTTGATCAATGATCTTCACACTCAAATTGATAAACCGAAAGAATTCAAAAGTGGACCGGTTGTGAACGAAAGTCATAAACAAAGCTCCCATTGCAGTAGCAAAGACGGAGGAAGTCTCGAGAGCACGGGTCCCAACAGATCCGTTCGCATGAATTGAAGAGATTGAGAAGAACCAGGTTGATGAGACACGCTGAAAAAAATGAGATAAATTTAAAAAATAAAAAATCGACAAATATGGTAACCCTAGATAGGTCTACGGTTACCAAATATAGTAGTTAGGAAAGATGCATAATCAAATCACAAGGATCCGTTCATGCGAGATTGGGAAGAACGGACCAATGAGGCACGCACCTTAAAAATAAGCGAAATCGTGAAAAAAAAACCCCCCGACTGTAAATAACAAAATTTGTACTTAAATACGTAATCGAGGTAATGAATATAAAGTTATTAATTCACCAACCTAAGTTAATATTTAATTAGTTAATATAATATAATTAAACCACATATGATAATAAGTCTGCCAAAAAAAAAAATTTACATTTGCTAACGTGGGAGTTGACCACACGTTAGCAATTGCTAACGTGTGTGTCAGTCCCACGTTAGGAAATGTAATTTTTTTTTTTTTTTTTTGCTGTGTTGTAAAACTAATTAACGAATAATGAGGTGATTAATGATTAAACCCTAAAACGGTCACTAATGAAGTGAAGCCTTGTTAATTTACAAATCATATTGATTAATGAACTAAAACCCTAGTTAATTGACATACTCCTAAGCAATGAACTATCATAATTAACTAATGGAATTCACAAAACAATAACAATAATTTTTCCTAAAAAAAAAACAATTCACATTTACTAACGTGGTGAAGGGTTACAATTAATTAACTAATTCAATCTTGCCACAAAACAATTGATTGAACATATTTATTAATTACAAAAAACTAATTTTTGTTCCAAGCGGTTGAATGATCTAACATCCTGCATGAAGCTTATGACAAAGATTGAAAATCATTGTCATATTATCAATATAATGTAGTTAATAAGCTAATATAATATAATGAAATGAAACATGATACTTAAGCTGAAAAAAAAAAAAACCCATAAGCTAGTGGAAACACATAACACGTTAGCAATTACTAACGATGCTCATGCATGCGTTAGCAAATGCTAACGTCGTTGACTTACCACGTTAGCAAATGTAAACTACGTTTTTTTTTTTTTTGGCATTTTGATTACTTTGCAATAATAATTAAAAATAGGTGAAGCCTAAAGAAACAAAATTATTTGTTATGTGAAAGGGTTGAATGATCTAACATTTAATTAAGCCAATGAGAAACATTGACAATCTAAGATAATTAAAAATGTAAAGTAGTTAATTAACTAGTAAATATAATGTAATTAGCTGTGAATGGTTTTTTTTTTTGCCTTTAATGTGTACAAATATTTTCATGTTGATCAATGATCTTCACACTCAAATTGACAAACCGAAAGAATTCAAAATTGGGCCAGTTGTCAGCGAAACTCATAAACAAAACTCCGATTGAGTAGCAAAGATAAAGGAAGTCTAGAGAGCAAGTGTACTTAAGAAATCCGTTCGCATGCAAAGATTGAGAAGAACCGACAATGAGGCGCACCTTAAAATAAGCAAAATCGAGGAAAAAAACCCTTTGAGTGTAAATAACAAAATATGTACTTAAATATTGAATCGAGTTAATGAATATAAAGTTATTAATTCACCAACCTAAGTTAATATCTAATTAGTTAATATAACATAATTAAACAACACATGCATGATAATAAGTTCCCCAAAAAAAAACTTACATTTGCTAACGGGATTTGGAAACACGTTAGCAATTTCTAACGCAATCAATCCCACGTTAGCAAATGTAATTTTATAATTACTGGTTTTTTTTCCTCTGTTTTAAACTAATCAATGAATAATGAGGTGATTAATGATTAAACCCTAAAGCGGTCATTATGAAGTGAACCCTTGTTAATTTACCAATCATATTAGTTAACGAACTAAAACCCTAGTTAATTAACATACTCCCAAAGTAATCAACTAACATAATTAAGTAATTGAACTCACAAAACAATAGCAATAATTTATCCCCCAAAAAAAAAAATACATTTACTAACGTGGTGTTGAAGGACACGTTGGCAATTCCTAACGTGTGACTTAGACCCACGTTAGTAAATGTGAATTTTTTTTTCCTTTTTTTTTTTTTGCCATTAATGTGTGCTACTATTTTCATGTTGATCAATGATCTTCAAACTCAAATTGATAAACCGAAAGAATTCAAAATTGGGCCAGTTGTGAACAAAACTCATAAACAAAACTCGATTGCGTGGCAAAGATAAAGGAAGTCTGAGAGCAAGGGTCTGAGAGATCCGTTCGCATGCAGAGATTGAGAAGAACCAGGTTCATGAGGCGCGCACCTTAAAAATAAGTGAAATCGTGAAAAAAAAAAAAAACCGAGTGTAAATAACAAAATATGTACCTAAATATTGAATCGAGTTAATGAATATAAAGTTATTAATTCACCAACCTAAGTTAATATCTAATTAGTTAATATAACATAATTAAACAACACATGCATGATAATAAGTTCCCAAAAAAAAAAAACTTACATTTGCTAACGTGGGATTTGGAACCGTTAGCAATTTCTAACGTGGCAATAAATCCCACGTTAGGAAATGTAATTTATAATTTCGGGTTTTTTCCCTCGTTCTTAAACTAATCAATGAATAATGAGGTGATTAATGATTAAACCCTAAAACGGTCATTAGCAAGTGAACCCTTGTTAATTTACCAATCATATTGAACTAAAACCCTAGTTAATTAACATACTCCCAAAGTAATCAACTAACATAATTAAGTAATTGAACTCACAAAACAATAACAATAATTTATCCCCAAAAAAAAAATACATTTACTAACGTGGTGTTCAAGGACACGTTGGCAATTTCTAACGTGTTATTTTTCACACGTTAGCAATTACTAACGTGTGACTTAGACCCACGTTAGTAAATAATAATTTTTTTCCTTTATTTGCCATTAATGTGTGCTACTATTTTCATGTTGATCAATGATCTTCAAACTCAAATTGATAAACCGAAAGAATTCAAAATTGGGCCAGTTGTGAATGAAACTCATAAACAAAACTCCGATTGCAGTGGCAAAGATAAAGGAAGTCTCGAGCAAAGGGTCAAGAGATCCGTTCGCATGCAGAGATTGAGAAGAACCAGGTTCATGAGGCGCGCACCTTAAAAATAAGCGAAATCGTGAAAAAAAAAAAACCACTGAGTGTAAATAACAAAATATGTACCTAAATATTGAATCGAGTTAATGAATATAAAGTTATTAATTCACCAACCTAAGTTAATATCTAATTAGTTAATATAACATAATTAAACAACACATGCATGATAATAAGTTCCCCAAAAAAAAAAAAACTTACATTTGCTAACATGGGATTTGGAAACACGTTAGCAATTTCTAACGTGGCAATCAATCCCACGTTAGCAAATGTAATTTTATAATTTCTGCTTATTTTTTTTCCCTTTGTTCTTAAACTAATCAATGAATAATGAGGTGATTAATGATTAAACCCTAAAACGGTCATTAACGAAGTGAACCCTTGTTAATTTACCAATCATATTAGTTAACGAACTAAAACCCTAGTTAATTAACATACTCCCAAAGTAATCAACTAACATAATTAAGTAATTGAACTCACAAAACAATAACAATAATTTATCCCCAAAAAAAAAATATACATTTACTAACGTGGTGTTCAAGGACACGTTGGTAATTACTAACGTGGTGAACTTAGCACGTCAGTATTTGGATCCGCATTTACTAACGTGTTACAATATACACGTTACTAAAATATAAATATATTTTTTTTAAGAAATTAATAAAAAATTTTATTTTCCATTAGTAACGTGGTATGAACCACACGTTACCAATTGCTAACGTTTGGTTCATGCCACGTTAGTAATTACTAACGTGTTTATAAGGACACGTTACGAAAATTTTTATTTTTTTTAATTTTTATTTTTTGGTCCCATTACTAACGTGTTGAATATTAACACGTTACTAATTGCTAACGTGGGAAAAAAAATGAACAGTAGCCACGTCAATAAATGCCGTGTTTTTTGTAGTGAGTATAGTTTTCTCATAAACTTGACTTCCATCAAATTTTCTTGCTAGAATCAATTCCGAACTCCTATAAAATGCATATTGATGCATTAAAAAACTTATTTTAAGAACAAAATTAATTATTGAATATTGTTCCAAATCATAGATAAAATACAATTTTCTTTCTAAAGGTTGTCATTGTTAATATCAATACATACAACAAAGAGAAGCCAAACCCTTTTGTCATGACTTATGAGAGGAAAAGGTCACGAAGACTTTATGGCCTTTTGAAAGTGCTTTGATGGAGGTATGTTTTTTCAACTCATTTATGGCCCTGGACCCTCTAGAGCTACTTGTTAAATAGTTCTTTCAATGGGTTTGACAAGGCTCCTAATTCCTAAATATGATAACGATTGACGGTAATGATTTCTTTTATTTTTTATTTTTTGAATTATTAGTAATTTAGACAAATAATGCAAGAGATTTCGTGTAAGAACTAGTCGTTATTATTTACAATTTTCCTATTAGAATTCGTTCTTTGAACGCTATCAGCAATCTTCAAAAAGTATCTTTTTAGATAGGCGAATATTGCTGACGATTTGGTTATCTTGTAATGATAATTGCCACCTAAGAATTGGTTTTCCTTTTTGTGAAATAATGGACACGAGTTTATGAAATTTAGCTTGGACTAATGTTCAAAGAACCCATTCGTATAGTTGTTAAATAGCTCTTTGAGTCGTTTTGACAAGGTTTCTAAATAGGATAATGATTCACAATAATTACTTATCTAGATTGCTAGCAATTTGGGCATGTTAAATACTCTATATGAGATCTATCTATATAAATAAATTTTAGACTATTTAGTCACCTACTTAGACAGATAAATCTCGTATAGAGTCTCTCAACTATAAATTCCATGCTTGAATAAAGAAATATAAATTGTTAAAAATTTGGGCATGCCAAAGACCCCCTATAAGACCTACATGTCTAAATAAATTTTAGACTGTCCGACTACCAACTCAGAAAGTTTATCTCTTATAGAGTCTTTCTTATATAAATTCCATGCTTGAATAAAGATTTGGACAAGGTACTAACGAATCATGTCACAGGGAAATTCCTTTGTGAAAGACGACAAAAGGTGAGTGTATTGGCTCTTGTAGATTGGCAGAAGATGGCATAATTAATATTACCCAAAATCTTTTGACCCATTTTAGTCCCATAATCACAACTGTTCATCAAGTTCAAAAGTCATAATCCCTATTAATTTTGGCAATAATTCGACGAAATAACCCACTAAAAAACCTTTTTTTTAAAAAAAATAATAAAAAGTAAGGTCAAAAGAAAATATATACATTATAAACAGTTTTAAAAATTCCAAGAGACATCAACATCATAGTCTATAAACCTTTTTTGTAAATCCACGATAATTATTAGTTAATTATTTATGAACATATAATAACAAAAAATTACTATTTTTGTGTTTATAACAAATTATGTATGATTTTTATAATTAATGCATGATTTATTTTTCAATCTTATGACTTTCTCTACAAATTTAAATAAGAGAAAATATTTTAGAACACTCTTGCATTTTTCCTAATTTTTCTTTTTAGACTCTGCTTTTTTAATTTGGTCAGTTTAAAACCCGAGTTTACGAAGATTTTAAATTTAAAACTTTTGTCGAAACGGTATACCCAGAATCACCCCCTCTTGGGGTTGGACAAGCATAGAGCCCAAGATATTACTCAAATTTTATCAATGGGCCTTGATGGACTTTCAAGCCCAGTTGGATATTCTTCAAGGACTCAAAGTCTCTACACGCCATCATACTCGAGGGGTTAAGAAAATGTTTTTAATATATAAAAAGTTGTGTTAAGCAAAAATTGGTTTGTTTGTTAAAATACATAAAAATCACTTTTTTTTATTTACTCTAAAAAAAGCTCAAAACTCTATTTTGGAGGAAGCTATGAAACTTTTTTTAAAAGCTCTTTCAGGCTTTTTATTATTATTATTATTATTATTATTATTATTATTATAGACAAACACTCTATTTTTCAATGTCATCCCAAATATGCTTTTATCATCTCATTGATAAAAATTTCCTATAAACTTGATTGTACTTAACTTTTAAAAAAGTAATATGTGCCTTTTAACATGTACGACATCGTCATGTGACTTACGGCTTGCTTCTAAGTTTATATTTTGGAATGAATAGTGAAACCTTACAACAAGGAAAGAGCCTTTCCCCCTCTTTTATAAAGTTCTATAATTTTTTTAATTTTTTAATTTTTTTTTTAAGCATGAACTCGCATTACAAAGTTCATTATACTAGATAACTCTAACAAATCAGTACATGAAATTGAACTTTTAGAAAGAGATTTGTTGATTCTTCTTTCTCCATAGCACGTATAAATAAAATCTAACAATGACATACATTCAATATTCTCATGATAAGCTTTCAATATCTGCCTCACGAATCTTTTATGGATGTTCAAATATATATTTAAAAAAAAAATTGTATTTTGTGTATATAGAGAGACTATTAATGACCTAATGAAGTCTAATAAGACAACTTTATTTATATATAGAGTGAGAGTAAAGAATTTTTTCATATGTCCACAAAATTTGGTACATCTCATCATAAGTTTAAAACTAAATAAATGACTATCATAATCCGCACAATAGAAATAAATATAACAATTGAACTTTTTAGAAAGAGAAATATTAAAATATTAACAACACGGTTTGATAAGTTCTAAGGACCAAAACCACATAAAAAACAACGCAGAAGTTGAACTTTTCCCATTTTTGTTTCCCTGTTTTCCAAACAGCAACCAAGCATACTCGCCACAAATGTCTTACTACGTGGCCCATGATGTCCACAAATGCTGTGTATTGTGTTTAACCAATCTTAGAAGCTTGAAAAGTGGCGGACGCTTGATTTTTCTTACGTGGGGCAATTTTTTTAATAAACAAAATAATAAAATTAATTAAATATAAAAACTAATTTTTTTTGTCGCCTTTTTGTGCTTTGCTATATTTTTTTTAATGAAGTTGAACAAAAATATAATAAACCGAATAAGTGAATAATTCAACAAAATTTGTCGTGGCCACGAAATGTTAATCCTTGTTTTGTAAAAAGAGAATACAATCAACTGATGCATTCAAACGAATCCTATATGGCATTTTCTGCTAATCCGATTGCTTGTCAAAAAATGTTATGATACTTAGTATATGGTTTAACAAAACTTTACATCTTTGCTGAGCTTGATTATGTGCACTGTTGTGAGCCCCCACATGAACTTCGATCTTTTCTTTCTTTTTTCAATTACTAAACCCTTCAATAACAAACGAATCTCCCACTGCTTGATTTCCAAAGTCCAGTTTGAATAGATAATAATATAAACAATATGTAGCCTCTTTTTCTATATTGTACTCAAACCATTTATATTCTTTGAACCATATTGGATTAAAACGACACATTGTTGTTCCAAATTTTTTTCTTGGAAAACCATAGTTAAAGAGTTGACAAGCTCCTTTTTTTAGATATGCTATTCGGATTTGGTCTCTATCACTAGGATGATAATTACACCTTCTTTTTTTTTTTTTTTTTCCTGAAGCAAGGATCTCCGGGCAGATTTGCTAAATCTATTTCAACACGAGGTCATTTAGAATTTGATTGGAGGTCAATAGAACCGTTGTTTTTATCCATAATTTCAGACAACTACAATTATATATTTATACAATTAATTATTAAAATATGAAGTTGAAGACAATTCATTTAAATAGGCTGAATAACAATATAATTATATAAATATTAAGACAATTCAATTAAAAGAACAATTTAAATCTAAATCTAAAAATTAAATTACATATAAACTGTTTACCCTTTACATAATTACATACCTCAAATTTTCGTTGAAGTTATTATCAGATTGAATCCTAATTCTCTAAATAACAATATAAATATTAAAACAATTTATTTAAAAGAAAAATTTAAATATAAATATAAAAAATTAATTACATATTTGATATTTATATAAATTTGAAAATTAAGGAGGCCCTAAGTTGTTAGAAACTTAGAAACAACTCAAACGAACACAAGCTTCACTCAGTGCCCACTGCCCATTGCTGATTGCCCAGTCACCTTTCCAGACTTGCCTCTCTGATTTTTTTTTATTTTTATTTTTATTTTTTTAACCTTTTGAAAATTGGATTTGAAAAGCGAGTAAGGCAATGAAGCATGCGCCTTTCTCTTTTTCAAAGTCTTGCCACTTTGGGCTTGGGCCGCGGCTTCTTATTTTTTATTTTTTAACTTACACGGCACTTGTTCCCCATTGGCCATTAGCTTTCATTTTTTTCTTTTTCTTTTTCTTTTTTTTTTTTTTTTTAATTATTATTATTTTTTTATCTATTTTGTCTTCTTGCTTGTCCAGCCTGTCTCCAATCAATATTCTTAGGACTGTGATTTTCGTCCCGAATGCGCGAGGGAACAGTCCCTCACGCCTTTATTTTTTAATATATTATATTATATATTATAATAATATATAATATATTATTATATTTAGGTTTTCTTCATGCCTTCAGGATGTTTATCTTCACCCATGTTCTTATATTTCTACAAAAGAAAACGCATTGTTTAACTATTCATTGTTTTTTTCCTTCCATTCGTCTAAGACTTTGAAACACTAAGTTTCTAAATTTTTTAAATTTCATTTTTCTAAGTTGCATAATATATGCCTGAAGCATGAGGGAGGGGGTATAATCATGGTTGAATGAAGCATAATCATAATATACAAAAATAAAAAAAAAAAAATTACAATGGTAAGGGGGGATTTTTAGGAGTTGAGTAAGGGCATATGCTCCCACTCGACCCCCCTGGATCCACCCTTGGAAGCTTCCATCACAGTTTTCCCACCAGTGTTAAATTACTACTTATCTCAAAAGCTTAAGCGAATAAGAATCGATGAATTTAATCATTTAATAAATACTTTAACACTCTCCCTTACATGTGAACTTAAACTCAATTTTAATAGGTTGGACCTAACACGTAAAATATTTTATTTAAAATGGGGTAAATTGACAAAGTTGGGGTTCGAACTTAAGATCTCTGACTCTAATATTATGTTAAATCGCCACTTGTCCTAAAGGCTTTTGCTTTTGAAATAAATAGTAGTTTACTTGTAAGCACATATGCTTGAATGGATACTTCAAAGATCTCATATGGATTTTCTTACACTACTAGCTTCAAACAAATAATTAAATCCCAGTTCCAAAAAATATCACCATCTCAATTAGAGGTGAAAAGACGATTTTTATTAACCGCTAACCACTTTCAAAAGCGTGGTTAGTAATTAAAGGCAAAAGGTTGGTGCTTTTTTTAATGGAATTTGTGTCAAAAATACAAATGGAGAAGATGCCCAATTCTAAGACATTCAGTTGAAGCCCATTTATGTGTGAGGTAGGCCCTTGTGGTGGATCAAATCAAGTCATTTATTGTCGGTGATAGGCCTTACAAAATGGCAACTTTACTCGAACCATAACAAAATGTCAGGTACGACATGATAACCCATACAAAATAAGATAATTATTATTATTATTATTTTGATATGTCTACATAAGAGGGGATATGAGATATTCGAATTAGTGGCCTCCATTTCATTAAGTATGGTCCCAATAGATTGAACTACCTCTTGAAGACAATAAGACCATTATTAAATAATCTATTATGTGCCAAGTCTTTTCAAATTGATCCCTATTCTACTAGAAAAAAAATAATAATAAAGCCATCAAAAAGATAAAATTATTCTCATTTTTTTAATAAGATAAAAATACTTCAACAAATTTAGAAAAAAAAAATTAAAATTTTATAAAAAAAAAAAACGGAAATCTCTAAATTTTCAGAGCCTGGGTTTTTTTTTTAATTTGTTAATTTAAAAAAAATGTTTTATTTTTTAAAATAATTATTTTATTGAGGATACTTTTTGTTATTGAGAGAATAATGTAAAACTTTTTATAATTCAAAAGAAACATTCTTTAATTTTCACCTTACTCAAAAATATGTTCTAAGAGTCGTGCAAAAAGACTCAAACATAAACTCGACGACCTGAATCCTATATCGTTGATCTTTTTCCTCACAACTTAGGTGTTGCAAGATGGTGCCAATACATGGGTTTTATCATTTTTTTTTAAAAACATGACTTGTTATTTAATGCTAAAAAAAATATGGCATCCCATCTATAATTTGATCTGATGACCCAAAAATAAAAATAAAGAAAACATCATATTCCAACTCAATAATGCTACTCCTACATGTACTATTTAATTGAAAAACCTTAAAAAAAATAAAATAAAAAAGAGAGTCTGCACTCTGCAGCCCACTCCTTTCTGTCTCCTCCGATCTTAATAGTGGTTTTTTTTTTTCTTTAATTAACCCAATTTGTCAGCTTCTCTTTTTCCAAGAAAATTCACACGTAACTGGAGAGAAATGTTGGAAAAATAAAAAGAAACACTAGGCTCGGAAGATTTGAAATAAATGAATCTCTTTTATTTTACTCACATTCATTTAAATAAAGTTAATGCATACTATATTCTTGTTTTTTTTCCCCTAATTATAAAAACCGAAAGGAGTATTAAAGTAGTTAATTTATAGGCGTAACTATAATAACATTTGTCTGTTAAAAATCAATGACAGGAGAGATATAAATAATGAGAATTGCAAGTGCTCAATTGAAATGTAGTTTGCTTCAATCTCATCAAGATATTTGTGAGATCCAAGTAATCAAATATAAAATTTTCATTACGATAATTGTGTTAAATTATTAGTTATCCCAAAATTTGTAGTTAATAGGAAAGTGAAGTGCTAGAGAGCCAGCAGGTTTCCACCCATTGTGTAATATTCGGTTTGAGTCATAACTACTCAAAAATCACCTTAACCCCACTAAAGTACAAGTTGATAAAGTTCCTTCTTAGTAATATCTGGTTGGAGAATACTACGCAAGCGGTTCAAACTTATGATCACTAGGAAGAAAGAAAGAGAGAATTGAGCCTTATCCCTACTGCTTTACTAACTCAACTACCATGATGTTTGTTTGTGATTGTGTATGAAAATATAATTTTTATGTCAAAATATATATTTTTTCGAAAGTTTTATTTTTAAATTTTTATTAAAATACGTTTTTGAACATTTTATACTTTTAAACCCTTAAAAGTTATTTCATTTTCTTTTTACTAAATAAATACTTTTTTCTTAAAAAAAAAAAAAAACCTTACACTAATATTTACCTAATTACATAAAATTTGCCTTAAAGCCATCGTTTTTGGTGGAGCAGGAATTTTCTCGAAGGGAAAAAACAAAACAAAAAAACAGAGCCAGAAAGACGTATGAAATTGCTGTCCACGCAATTCCAACTACTTTTGAAATGGCAACCATTTTCCCATACGCGCGTTTGACAGAGCATTTGTTTTAGAAACAGAATATTACTTTTTCAATTGTCAGCCTGTAAAAGCTAAACCTACTGGCCTTTCAAAGGAATAAGAAGAAAAAGCGTTGGAATATTATAATATATATTAATTAATTAAATTTATGATTAACTACTTTATTAGTACTTTAATATGCACTTTTTTATTTTTTTTTTCTCTTAAGTTTCTAAAACAGTCAAATATGATATTTCACTTGGGCTTCGTTTACTTTGATATAAAATAGTTTTCGTCAAAAAATATTTTTAGAAAAGTTATTTTTCCTAAAAAATATTTTATGCCGAGAACATTTTTTAGCATTTACTGCCATACACGAAAAATTCCTTTTTTTTTTTTTTTTTTTTGTAATATTGGAAGGTTGGGAGACATGAAAATTGGGTTCATTGCAATGCTTGTGATAACAGTGGCTACTGGGGTCTATTCTATAATCAGTAGTTTGGCCTAGATATCAAGTAAATTATCGTTATGGAGTCATGTCATTGGTACTAGTGTGTTCTTATTGGTCCCATTAGTGATTCAACTCATAGAATTGGTAAGAAAATATTGGGATATAAGTACAGAAAGAAAAGTGTATCATTTTACTATAGATGAGAGTGAAGGTAGTGCTGTAGAGAGAATGTAGAATGGAGTGAAAGAGAGAGGAAGCTGGTGAAGGTGGAGAAAGATCAGCAGTAGTGGAGATGATCATTAATGGAGTAAAAGAGAGAGAGAGGTAGCTTGTGAAGTTTGTGAGGTTGGTATTAAAGAGGAGATAAGTGAAGGTGATGGTCCAGGCGGGTCTTGCTCGAGTCGGACAGGTCTTGTTGGGGTTCCAAGCAAGTC
Source organism: Carpinus viminea (assembly GCA_013348765.1). Classification (NCBI taxonomy): domain Eukaryota; kingdom Viridiplantae; phylum Streptophyta; class Magnoliopsida; order Fagales; family Betulaceae; genus Carpinus; species Carpinus viminea. The sequence continues at coordinate 28,577,250 of CP054670.1, read as the reverse complement.
TGGGTGAGTCTCAGTCAAGTCTTGGGTGGGTTCCGAACAAGTCCTGACAAGGTCTTGGGTGAATGTTGGCATGGTTCATCATTTTGAGAATGAGATGCTTAAAATTGAAAAATAGTTTATGGTTTTCAAAACTGTAAACCATTTTTCGAAAATTAAAGAATGGTTAGTCAAAAGGAAAATATTTTTCGTTGACCACTATTTTACGTCATAGTAAACACCATTTTTGGAAACTCTTTTATGTCGAAATAAATGAAGCCTTATAGAAAAATACAAAATCGATATCTCGTTAAGTTTTCGTTAGAGAAAATTAACAATCTGCCATGGATTACTCTCAAAATATGTCACGTGTCCTAAAAATTAAAATTAAAAATAATTGAATAATAAAAAGAAAAAGAATAGAAAACAAATTATAAGAATGAGAAAAACAAATCAAACCAAGAATCAAATAAGCAATTTCCAATTCTCAAGAGGTAACTCAATTGGCTAAGACTACGCCTAATGAAGCGGATATCACTAGTTCGAATCTTTCTCCCTCTCTTGTGTGGACATGTAAAAAAAAAAAAAAAATTCCAGAGAAACATCCCAGAACAAAATGCAAGCCGAAATGTAAAATCCCAAAATAAAAAAGAGCAAGAGAGAGAGAGTTACAATGGGATAAAAAATCACCATAAAAAAAATACTAAAATAAAAAATAAAAAGCTTATGGTATAGTGTTTTGTATTGCGATTTCATAAACGAAAAGTGCAAGTTTTGCATTTTCAAATTGCAGGTAAACATGTGTGTTTTAAAATAAAATAAAAAATGCAAAATTTTAAATATTAAACTTTAGTTTTAAAGGCTAAACATGATTTTGCAAAATGCTTAATTGCATTTTTAAAAGTCACATTTTCAATCATATATTTTAAAATGACAAATGCTAAACTTATAAATAACTTTTTGAAATTGACATGGGACAACATGAGTGGAAATGAAATAAATTTAAATTTTGAGAAACCCCATTTCATTGTGTCACATCATTTTGTAATTTTTTTTTTTTTTTTGGTAACATTTGTTTCTAAGCTTAGCATTTTTCTTTTAAAATTGTATTTTTTGAAAATCGCAATGCAAAAGGCACTCAAAGATGAGATTGTGTTTAAGAAATAGACATTTTTTACGTCATAACATGCTTTTTAGCAAAAACCTTTGTTAAAAATGCGTTTGATCTATTTTTAGATTCTTAAGAGAACTTTTAACTTTTTTTACTTAAATGAATACTTTTTCTTCAAATTAATTTTTTAATATTAAACATATTTTAGGCTTCTCAAATACACTATACTGGCGGAGACCCTAAGGCCAAAACAAATTTTTTTTAATTTTTTTTGACGTCCACACAAAGGTAGGGGAAGGGGGGATTCGATCTTGTGACATACGCTTCATAAGGCGTGATTCACAATCGATTGAGCTACCTCTTGAAGACAGGATTTATTTCATTATTGAATGAAGTGACAGGATTTATTACATGATTGTATGTGGTCCATTTGTGCTATGCCCGCCAAAACCAAAACAAAAAATACTTGTTTTGTGAATTCCACACTCTCTTCAGACAGCGCGTGGGATGGAGATCTGTTTCTTTCTCACAAGTCCAATTTATTCACGTGATATTTTATGTTAATTTAATTCCCTCGTTTTCTTTCTCTTTTTTTTCCCATTTTAGCTGAGCGAGTGGTTTGATTCCTACCGTGTTGCAAGTGTCGCTGACCACCCATTCCACACCACGAATTAAGCTTCATCCCCCACACTGCATTAATCTTTGATATTTTGGATAAGATATGTCTTTACTTGTTTGTCTCTAGCACTTGGGTTTCTGCTAATTTGCCTCGTTATATAAAAAGTTCTCCTGTCCATTTATTTCGATTCTTAATGCAATCTCTAGTTCACTCCGAATGACGATGAATTCCATGTTCTTTTGTTGTTCTTGAACGATTCTTTTGATTTTTGTTTTTGTTTTTTGTTTTTTTCTAATTTTTCTTGTTGTACAGTTATTTTATATTAAGAGTTTTGGTTTAATTGGATTATAGAGTTGCTGTCAGTGTTGAAGTTGTTGGGATTTTGATACTCTTCCTCGATAAACATGAAATTGCTTGAATCGAAACATTTGTTTGCGTCTGAGATATTCCATGTGGAAGAACATACTCCACGCCGTTTTTGAATTTCAGGCACATACTTGGCTTTAACTACTCCACAGTTCTGTTCTTGCAGAGGTAAGCAGAAAGATTTGAACTTTTATCATTTGGTTTAGATTTCTAAGTCTTTTTTTTTTTTTTTCTGGTTTTTTTCCATTGCAAATAAACAGGATATATTGTATTTAAGCTCAAATTTTTTGTTTCTTGTTTTTTTTCCTCATTTCAATGTATGAATTTATATTCTAGACCCCCATGAGTATATAGTTTGATATATATACTTATTTGTTCTTAATCTTGGGTTCAGGAATATTTCTGAAGGCTTCCTGTTCAAGTACTTCAAAGAATAAAGTCTCAACAGAATCATTTTCATATCAGATGAATGGAACAAGTGGATACGTTCAATGCCGTACTCTAGAGATTTGAGAGTACTTGATGCATTTGACGATGAGTATGGGGGAGTTGTTGTTGATCCACAAAAATTACCAGATAACCCAGTTGCCTTTGCTTCTATCCTTCATGCCTCTCTGTCTCAGTGGAAAAAGATGGTAATTTTTCTCCGCCAATGTGGTACAAAGAGATCTAATTCATCTGATTTCTTTTCTGTTTTTTTTTTTTTTTTTAATGAAATCTTTCTTTTTCTTTTGGGTCTTACTGGTAATGAGGTTATGAACTCTTTCTTGCAGCTATGAGTAAATGATGATGATGATGACATAAATCAGCTTGTTCAATTGTTTTTCCTTTCTTGATTTACAACCATCAGGCACCAAGTTGGTTGAGTAAACTATAGTCTTGCAGATACTAATTATTTGGTGAAAGTTTCTAATGCCTTTTTGAAGTAAGATTTAATTGCAAAATCTACAGTGTTAAAGTATTGATAAATGATTAAATTTACACTTTTCTAGTAGGTTAAACTTTTAAGATAAGTAGTAATTTAATATGGTATTTGAGACAGAGGTCTATTCGAACCCTAACTCCACATATTACTTTCTATTTTGATTAAATGTTCTATATGTTGGGATTCACTTATTAAGTGAGAGTTTGAGCCCACAAGTGATGGAGAGTATTAAAGTATTTGATTAAATGAATATATTTACTCTTTTCTACTAACTTAAACTTTAGGGATAAGTGGCGATTTAACATAAAGGAAAATCAGTAAGATAGGTTTCTTAGGCTAAACTAGGACTAGAACTATGCAATCCAAGATTTCTCCATCATTTAACTTGGTAGAAATTTCATAAGACTGTATTTAAGCACAAACATTACAGAATCTTCAAGTTGAGATTTTTCTGCTGAATATGTCCATATTTCAATGGATTTTTCAGCTTGAAATCATGCTGTATGGCAAACTCTCTTGAATGTTTGGGACATTGATTATCTGAGGTCATTTACTGCAGGGAAAGAAGGGAGTTTGGCTTAACTTACGGTGGAACGATCCGAGCTTGTTCCTATTGCTATAAAGGTAACTTCTGTTAAATTGCCAGTTGTTCCAAAAGCTTAAGCTTATATGAATAGGTAAATTTAATTACTTAATTATTATTTTAACACTCACTCTCATGTGTGGGCTCAAACTCTCTTTTAATAGATGAAGTCTAACACGTAGAATATTTAATTTAAATTGGGGGTGAATTGATGAAGTCAAGGGTTTGATCCTAGGACTTTCGGCTCTGATACCATGTTAAATTACCAGTTATTCTAATGGTTTAAGCTTATAAGAAGAGATAAATTTAATCATTTAACCATTACTTTAACACTCCCCCTCATGCGTAAGCTCAAACTCCCTTTTAATAGGTGATACTCAACACTTGGAATATTTAATTTAAATAGGTGGTGACGGAGTCAAGGTTCAATCCTAGGACCTTTGACTCTCACGTGTGGGTTCGAACTCCCTTCCAATAGGTAATGCCCAACACGTTGAATATTTAATTTAAATAGGGGGTGAATTAACGAAGTGAAAGTTTAATTTAAATTGGGAGGTGAATTGATGAAGTGAAAGTTTAATCCCAGGACTTTTGGTTCTGATGCCATGTTAAAGTACCAATTGTCTCAAAAACTTAAGCTTATAGGAAGAGGTACATTTAATTACTTAATAATTACTTTTAACAACTTTTGTACATAAAATGTCTAATATTGGGCCCTTATTTGTCAATAGAAGTAAAAGTAAACTTTGATTTGATTTCAGCCCCAGCTATCTAAATTGCACACAGGTTTTGAATATAGGCTGATGTAGGACAGATGTGGGGGAATGGTTTGCAGCCAACTTCAGCTAGAAGTGAAATACTGAATACCCTAGAATCTGCTAGGAAATAAAGAAATTCTGAAATTTTTTAACTCATTCAGAATAAGCATCATGAGTGGAAGGAAGCCTTACAATCATTCTTATAGGTTGGTTAATTAAGGAGAAAACACTCAAAGTACTCTTGCCTAACCAAATCAAATTCAAATCAACCCTAAAATGAAGGAGAAAAGAACATTTTCAGTCAAAAACCCGCTAAAATCAAGGAGAGAAGATCAATTGTTGGATTTCTTGGTCTTCTGTCTATCAAACTGTTCCAAGTAGTCTGGTGCCATTACATCATAGGCATTGAATGCTAACCCTACCAATCTTATATTGGTTACAGGAAGGCTTCCAATACCACCATGCGGAGCGAGGATATGTGATGTTAACATACTGGATACCTGAAGGGCCTTGCATGCTTCCTGCTAATGCTTCACATCAAGTAGGGGTTGGGGGATTTGTCATTAATGACAGCAATGAGGTAAGGTTGCTTGGTTTGATAATGTGACAAAAATGAGTCTTCAAACTGACTTAACTGTGTTCATGGTCTTCCACCTCATGAGGAACTTGTACATGCAACAGAAAGCTCACAGAAGAGTTGCTGTATGTTCTGTATCTCACAGAAGAAAGGAGTTTAAATGGCAATTTGATTAAATCCTGATAATAATAAGCACTACACATGCTCCAGAGTTGATTTCCTATGATAAACTTGTACATATATGCAACAGGAAGCCCTTCAGTTTCAGACTTACATAAAAGAGATTTATGACAATTTGTAGGTTCTTGTAGTGCAAGAGAAACACTGTGCTCCAGCTTTTCTTGGTCTTTGGAAAATACCGACTGGTTTTATTCTTCAGGTACTTTATTTGATTTTTTCAGATGCTTCAAATTAAAGTAGAAAATCATCATTAAAACTCTATATTTCAATTTGTTTATTTTTTCATTCTTTGGCAATTGTTTTATTTGGTATCAGTCAGAGGAGATTTTTACAGGAGCTGTGAGAGAAGTCAAGGAGGAAACTGGGGTAAGTACTTTGTCGTTGACATTTTCTCTCAGGCTCTTTTTCATATGGACATCAATAGTTTACTCTTGCTAGTTGCATCAAATAGAATAACTATCCATTCGAATTCTCCGACTGACATTAGAGTCATTTTCTTCTATATTGCAGATTGATACTGAATTTCAGGAAGTTATAGCATTCAGGTAATAACAAGACGTTATTCTTGAATTCAATGGCTGATTTTTACCGTTATATCATCTAGTTGTATGGTGATCGTATATCGGTCTACTATATAACGTTACTCTTTCAATTATTGCATGATTATCCTTCACTTGTAATATATGGAAATTCACTTGTTGCATAGAAAAATCTAAAAAGAACAAAGTCTATCAACTTTAGGCTATACAGTTGGTTTCTCCGCTCGAAACAACATAACAACACTGCATAGATTCTGGCCTCGAACACATCCAATAAGTAGACCACCATTGACCATTACTGCAACCAGAGACTTTATACTTTTCCTTAGTACTTTATTTTCTTAACCAACAATATCTAATCTAATATTGTCTCTGCAACTGCAATTCCAGGCATGCACAGAATATGGCTTTTGAAAAGTCAGATTTGTTCTTCATCTGCCTGCTAAGACCCCTGTCAACTCATATCATAATCGATGATCTTGAAGTTCAAGCAGCTAAGGTAAATGTCTTAACTCACAGGGCACTCAAGGTTGCTTTAGGCTGTTCATTCTTTTTTCTTTACTCTTTATAGCACTTTCCTATCAACAATAGCCGCTTTAAGGTAGAGCTGTCTACTATCAATTCTAAGACATAATCCTTCTCTTATACTTTGAACTCGAACAACGAAGGGCTCGTTTGGTAATGTTTTTTAGAATGTTCTTTTTGCTTTTAGGTTGTGATATGACATGAAAGTAAAAGTAGTTTTGATTGTTTTACAAGTGCATTATGTATTGAGTTTTTGTTAATACTTTTGTTTTTCAATTAAAAAGCAAAAAAAAAAAGTCATAAAGAGCATTAGGAAACAAGGCCTTGTTTGGATCCACTGAGTGTAGATGGCATTAAACTCGTGTTTTCTTCAAATTTTATTCAGTATCAGGACTATTTTTGACTTCAGAATAAATCTCATGTTGTATCATGCAGTGGATGCCTCTAGTTGAATTTGTGGAGCAACCACTTATACAAGAAGACTACATGTTCAAGAAAATCATCGACATCTGCATTGCCCGCCTAGGGAAGCGGTATTGCGGCTTATCTGCTCATACAATGATCTCCAAATTTGATGGCATGTCATCTTCCCTGTACTACAATGTTATAGACACTCAAGATTTCAACTGTACAGGCAGTTGATTGAAGCTGTTTCACTCAGATCTCTGCATTCCCACACAATCCTCCCTGTTGTGTATATAACATGTAAATATGACAGCGGTCTTTCTAATGTATATTGTCTTTTAATGTAAAATCTGTCCATTGTACATGCTTCACCATAATTCATTGCTAAATGTTGGACAAAACCTGATCCAGTTTTACCATCCTTGCAATTGAACTCCCACAAGGAATGATTTAGTCGATTGGAGAGGGCTTGGGGGCAGTACAACATGATTAAGCGTATATGGTTGATATCTTAACCGGTAATTAATTAAGTTGAGAAGTCAAGTTTTTTGCTTAATCATTTCATCAGTTGTGGAATATCATAATTGATGTAATGAAATATCAAACCACATAAAATAGCATCAAGGAAATCACGCGATCACAAAATATTTGTAGTTGAAACTATCTTGGACTAGAGACAAGGAATTGATGAGAACTATTTTGTGAAAGAGAAACTTACGTTGAGGGGAATGTGAATTGGAGAGAAAATTGTCTTACTAATATTGAAAGAATATGAATAAAGTAAGAACAAAGAAAGAAAAAAGAAGAATATATTAAAGGGATAAATGTAAAATTAGTCATTGTGATTTACCTAAATTACAAATCACTCTATGTGGTATTAAAAATAATTTATATGTATGGTTGGCCTAAATTACAAATCACTCTTTGTAGTATAAAAAATAATTTATAGGTCCTTAAAGTATGCCAAAATAACAATTTACTCCATAAAATCAAATTTCATTAAGTAAATTAGCAAAATCTGTCACTTTGTCAAGTCATAAAAAAAAAAGATGACACATGTTATTATGAATTTTTTACTTTAAAAATGACAATTGGTATTTTTCACATCATTTTACGACGCCAGCTAAGATTACATATCACTTTCGCTTCACGTTATACTATTACAGTAAATTAACATAATCTCTTGTATTCCCAAAATTTTACCCCTTGTGTAACCTTCCCTCATCTTCATCTTCCTCAATCGCTTCACAAAATGCGACTGTCATTCTCATAAAATGCTCCCAAATCATGGTTAGGAAGATGAAAATAAGGGAGAGTTATGCACAAAGTAAAATTTTGAAGATAAGCGAGATTAGATTAATTTACTATAGCAATATGATGGGACAAAATAACGGATTTTGTTAAGTTAATTAACACAAATTGATTTTAGGGAATAAACATTTATTTTGACTTACTTTGAGGATCTATAAATTATTTTTTATACTATCGTGAATGATTTGTAATTTAGGCCAACTACAAAGACTTATAAATTATTTGTTATACCATAGGGAGTAATTTGTAATTTATGCCAACTATAAGAACCAATTTTGTATTTATCCCTTAATGGAGTAGAGAGATTTTAAAAATTTGATGTGTGGTACCTTTGAAAAATGGCCAACTACAAGAAAGACTTGGGTCGGCAGTTTAAAATTTTTAAATCCTTAAGTGTTTTTTTATTTTTATTTTTTATTTTTATTTTTTTCTTTTTTGACAAATAACGACTTGGGTACGTTGAAACGACAATAAAATCCACATGTCAATTTTGTTAGCATCATTAGTGTGGGTCAAAGCTGTTTTGACCCATTAAAATATTATTATTTTTTAGTTTAATTTTAAAACACTTTTTAAAAAAAAAAAATCAAGGGTGGCCAAACCACCCAGCCACTCCCCATAGGGTGGTTCGGCCACTTCAATGGCCTAAGGAGGTGGCCGAACCACCCTCTATTAAAAAAGGAAAAAAAATCTGCGATTTTAATAAGCAGGTTAGATGGTGCTTATTTGAAAATGAGTGAATTTAAATCAAAATCATGATTTCGTTTAAAAAAATATTTGGGTGAATATTTACCTATTTGGTTATGAAATCGCAATTATATGCTAATGTTATCCAAACACTTTTTTTTTTTTTTGACATGTCCACACAAGAGGGGGGAGGGGGGGATTCGAACTAGTGACCTCCGCTTCATGAGGCATGATCCTAGCCGATTGAATTACCTCTTGGGGATTAATGTTATCCAAATATTTAATTGATAACAAAATATTTTTTAACATGTTTTACCAAACGTTTGTGCGATTTTAAAAAGTAGAGATTTTAAAATCACACTTATTGAAATTGCATTCTCAAACCGGCTTAAATGGGTGAGAAGATATTTCCTCCATATTGGTTTGAAGGAAATTTCCTTTAACTTACTCTAATAAGTGACAAGTGGCATCTTTCACTTATTTTCTTTAATATTCTAACTGTCATTCTTTGCAATTTTATTAATTTATGAAACCAAATATTTTTTTAGAAATTAAAAAGTGTTGAATGACGTTGTCACTTATTAAGAGAGGTTGAACGAAATTTCTTAAAAACTTTGAATTGGAAGAAATTTGTGTATAATTGTCACTTATTAGGATATGTTGAACAAAATTTCTTAGAAACTTTGAATTGGAAGAAATTTGTGTCTATATATATATATATACACGATAATTGTCACTTACTAGGATAGTTTGAACAAATTTCTTAGAAACTTTGAATTGGAAGAAATTTGTTGGAAGAAATTTGTGTCTATATATATATATATGAGGGATGAGTGAAAAGGAATAGTCGTGAAAAGTGATAAAAGCAAGGGCATTATTGTAAAAGTGAAAACGCCGTTCACTTTATAGAAGTTCATTTTATGTGTATGAATAGATGATGTACATTGATATAAAAAATCCCAGCAAAAAGATCCTCCCAAATCCCAATTCATTGAAAACAGCAGAGTAGGCTTCACTTTGCAGAGGAGCAAAACCCATTGATTGCTTCGATCTCTTTCAGCTCCACCAATTCATCTCTAATTTTCACTTCTCTGTATGTAAGATCTTCCTTGTTCTTTTCTCTTTATAATAATTTCTCTTCTCGAATTCCATTTCAATTTCCTCTGTTTTTCGCTCCGATCCCTCCAAATCTCCGAATTCCGCTCTTAACTTTTTACTTTTTTTTTTGGTATTTTATAGGGTTTTCTTGGATTGGTGTTGAAGATGATGAGCTTGTGGTCTTGAAAGGGGTGGCAATTTAGTAAAAAATTAAAACAAAAATGCGGTTGTTTCCGCTGCGCTCTAGCTCGAGCTCAAGCACGGACAACGAGCAGCGCGGTGGAGTACAAAAAAGCCGGGCTTTGTTGTACCTCAATGTCTATGACCTCACGCCTGTAAATAACTACCTTTACTGGTTCGGCCTCGGCGTCTTCCATTCGGGCGTTGAAGGTAATTGACTCCCACATTGCACCACTTTCGTTCTTCACTCTTTAATTTTGAAGCTTATAATCTCTAATTAAATTATTTATTTCATAGAATTTAATCTGGTATTAGAGTACTGGTCCTGAGTTAGAGCCGCCAGATTATACGGTCTGATTTTATTTTAAAATAGTAATGGTACTTCAAACCCATTTTATCACACTCGCTTCACACCGTTGAGATCACCATTGAATTTTGATTCAATAAAAGTCACATTAGGGAGTGTGTGAAGCATTTCTCTTTTTTAAGTCCTGTTTCACATCAGTCAATGTGAAGCGAGTGTGATATAATGAGTGTGAAGAATAGATTTATTCAATGTAAAATGACAGCGTTGGAAATAGAAGAGTGTGCTTAAAAGGGTGTGTTTTGGTTTTGAATTTCATAATTGGTCGACTTGTGGAATTTTGAAACTTCATACTTGCATTGCTATCCACAACTCATGTGGTTGAGTAATATATACATATATGAAACACTAAATTGCATAAGGTCTCTTGTTTGCCTTGTCAATATGGAAGAAATTCATAGCTTCTAATTAGAAAATGTGTTTCCATAAGAAGATAGAATCTTTCGATTATTGCTAGGATTAAACAAAGATTGATAAACATTCCAGCAGTAGATTTGAACAACCAACTTACATAATTTCTCTAGGCATTCTCTGTTAGGGCATTGGCTGCATCACACCAGACTCACAATTCATGTATGATATTAATCAAAATTTTGTGAGAGAGATATCTTGAACCTGAAAGAAGAAAACTGGGTAAGATTGTTTACTACCTCTAGGTTAACATTTTTCCTAAATATGTTTTTGGAATAAGAAAAAGAATTGTGTGTTGTTAATTCTTTTGTGATTTATAGGGACGTATCCCAGAGGAACTATTGTGTATGTGGATTTCCAATATTCCCACCACATAGGGAGGTAAATTAAAGTACTCATGTTATAGAACCTAAGGAAAGAGTCCAGTCTCACCTATGCAAAGAGAATACCCCGAATTAAAGTAAGTGATGTTGCTTGCTTCTCAATTTGTGTTAGCTATAGTAAACTCATACTTTTATAGATTAGAGCAAGGATGCATTCACCATTGATTCAGGTGATATAGGGTTTCTAAAATATGGGCTACCATTAAGCACCAATAAAATATTATCATTCACGGAGAAGTGGAAACCTAAGGAAAGAGACTAGTTCTTAAGGGGTGGCTTAATCGGCTAGGGACCACATCTCATGAAGTGAAGGTCACTAGTTCAAACCTCTATTTCTCCCTTCCCTTGAGGATGCAAAATTACTTATAAAAAAAAGTGTAAACCTTTATATATGTAAGAAACATAAGAATTATAAAAAAAGAAAGAAAGAAGATGGAATTTCGGGTATTTGTTCCTGTAATTGGTGAACAACAAATTTTAGACATTAAATGTGTGTGAGAGAGGTTATAATGTCTAATTAACGGATAATCAAAAACGAAGGAAAAGAGACACCATATAAATACACAATGTTGGAAGGGAGGCATTAGGATTTTATTATATATATTGTGTATAGTTAGTTTTTCATGAGTCCAGGCATGAAGCATTTGTATCTCCAAATCTGTGGTGTATCAACCATAAAAAAGCTTTACCCGTACTTTGATGTACAGTGCATGGTTTGGAGTATGGCTTTGGAGCACATGAGTACTCTTCCAGTGGGGTGTTTGAGGTGGAACCAAGAAGTTGCCCTGGCTTCATCTTCAGACGGTCAGTGTTGTTGGGCAGCATTGATATGTCTCGTTCGGAATTCCGATCATTTATGGAGCACCTTTCTGCAAAATATCATGGGGACACTTACCATTTGATTGCGAAGAACTGCAACCACTTTACAGAAGAAGTTTGTATGCGGCTAACTGGAAAGCCTATACCAGGATGGGTAAATCGACTCGCCCGATTAGGTAAGAGAAGTTACTGCTTGTGTATTTATGTTACTAAGAATCTGCCTTGCAGTTCATGGTAGCTTTTACATCTAGTAAAATATGTGTACCTGGTGTCTTAATGTTGGAAATGCATATGATCCTAGTTCCACATTTACCTGGCCCAATGGTTAGAACTTAGACGCATTATCAATCACTATTCACTATGCTGATATATATATATGATTACCATGTTATCAGGCTGCATCAAATCTGTACTGGTTCTATACCATATGGCAGTCTCACACCAGTGGAATTTGATTATATAGGGGTTTTAAAGAGTGTGAGCAGCATAGCTGCTTACACTTCTTAATAAGCAAAAGGACCTTTTGCCTAACATATAACTGGCTTTTCCTTCATCTGATTGTACAGTTGGTTGAAGTTTCAGGTTCTTTCTGCAATTGTCTTCTGCCAGAAAGCATTCAGGTTACATCAGTAAGACATCTTCCTGATCATCCAACATGTTCTGGTAAGTCTATTTTGACACCAGTGTTTGCAAGCAAAATTCATATTCTCGAATCTTTTATCTTTTTTAAAGAATTTTGCAGCCGTTTACTTTCCATGAAAGATATAGTCTAGTAAAATAGAGCCTCTGCATATAATTGATTAACCATATACCTCTATATATTTTGGGTTCGCTTTTCACATGGATATATCTTTGATATTCACCTCAATTCCACTTTAGATGTGTTGACTCAACTTGCTCTTTTAATAATTTTTGTTGAAAATCCATATCTGGGCTATGTAGAGTAATCATTAAGCCCTTCAATGAAAGGGTCAAATCTACTTGCTAAATTGGCATTGCTTAAGTTTATCTAGATAGGGCTAGGTAGGTTTTTAGTTCTTTCTGTTTTGAGGATCAATGGACTGGTAGGATGTTGGTGAAAATAATTCTCTGGACACTTTAAAATTGGAACCGTCCATTTGGTGCAGGCACATCTATAGTCAGGTATGTAGGGTGGTCATCCCATCTACATAAGTTTTGGTCTGTTTTAATTGTTTAGCATAAAGGGCTAAGAGCTTGTTTGTGATTGTGTTGGAAAATAGAACTTTTGTATATAGGAAAGAGCTTTGTAGAAAAAACTCAATTTTCAAGCTTCCTCAAAAACTATGTTTTCGGCTTAGAAAGTGCTTTTTAAGTTTTTAACTAAACGGATTCATTTTACTTGGCACAGGTTTTTAAGTACTAAAAGCACATTTTAAGCTTCTTAACACAATCCTCAAATAGGATTCAAGTCCTAAGATTTAATTCTCCAATTATAGGCGTTAGTGTTAGGGTCTCTCTCCCTCTCTCTTCTTGGCCATCGTCCTAAATATTATGCCAATACAGATGATGATGGGTCTGAATCTGCTGCATCATTTGCATCAGCAGAGAGTGAAGAGGAGGAGCCAAATCATCATCTGCTGACCGTACCAAGTGGTGATGTGGCTTTTCTGAAGGAAAAACCAGTGAGCCTAGCAAGGAGCTCATGTGATTCTTTCCACGAATTCCAATTGGAATTCTCTCTCTCTCTCTCTCTCTCTCTCTTGGGTGGTTCTGTTGTTTGTATGAGCCCCAGGCGTATCAGTGAACTTTTCTCAACTAAATTATTCAAGAATTTAAATCTATTTATCCTGGTACAGTTGACGCCCATGAATTGTATAATGCCTGTATTGTTTTGAAATGTATGATTGTGATCAGATCATCAGAAATTTGTTAGTACGGTATAATTCATAAATCCAAGGACTGTTTGTATTTGCGATTTGACTCGGAAGAGTTCTTGTACTCGGGAGCTCAGATCATTTGGGGTGTTGCAGATCCTAGAAAAATGTGTAGGGGTATTTGTATATTTTTGTTTTTAGTTTTATTTTTTTACAAAGAAGTACAAATAAATTCTTTCAACTCAGTTTTTAAATCTGTTATGTTTCTAGAGCATATGTGAGGTGCACATTTTATTTATTTATTAATACTATTAAAAATACATATGTTCCCAAGAGATAATTTAATTGACTGTGAACTACGTTTTATGAAGTGGAGATCACTAGTTCGAATTTGTTCTCATTTTATGTGGGCATAAAAAAAAAAAAAAAGTGAGAAGTATATGTTATTAAAGAAAGAGAAATTTCATTTGACCTAAAACTTTCATTGTTTTTGTAATTATTTCCCTTAAAAAATCTCTCAATATAGAGTATCAAACTGTAAAAAGTTTGCAATGTCACTTCTCTCATTAGGGTTTTGGGTTAAATCAGATGACTATAGGGGTGAAATGATCTTTATACTTTTGTAAAGTTTATAAATTACATAGTTTGGACCAAAAAAAAAAAAAAGATAGAAGAAAACAAGGATATTTTGGAAACTTTTAAGGCCATTATTAGGATTTAAAAGAAAATTCTAATGGAGGAGTGGTATTTCAAACTTTTAAAATTGGATGCACTAAATTGAAAATGTATTTTTCATATGTTAAAGATCATATGACATTTTAGAAATTGAGTTGGGTTGGAATACTTTGAGGAAATTTATGGTCAATAACAAATTAGAATAAGAAAAAAAAAATTGTCCAATCACATGATTAAGAAGCAGGGTTGTATCCAAGCTGAGTATTTAATGTTCAAGTTTGATTCATTTAATTTTGTTTCAAATATAAGTCGATTCTGAGCTTATCAGAAGTGCTCACTTAACTTTCACGCCTTATATAAAGTAAATATGATTATACATACTACTCATTATTTAATGAAGTATTGTTTAAATTATATCATTTGAGTTATAATTAAATAAATTCACTGGAATATTAAATAATCGAATATTTTATGAATATAAATTCATTATGCACATAAACAAACACATATATCCATACATACTCACAAACACACTCATGTACACAAATAAAACTTAACTCACAACAACAATAATTTAAGTTATATTTATCATATTAGGAAGATAATTTGGTTTTATTTAAGATGTTAAGATGTTCTTATTATTAAATTAAAGGAAAAATATAAAAAAAAAAGCCCCTCAAACTACCGGTCATTTACAATATAACCTCCCAATGTTTAAAAGGTAATAAAGTAGCCCATAAACTACCAAAATGTATCAAAAAGACCACTATTTTTTTATATTCTTACAATACCCATATTCTTTTAACAAATAAAATAATAAAATAATTATAAACAAAAAAAAAACAATTTTTTTGTATTTATTAGCCCATTTTTTCTTTTTCTTTTTTTTTTTTAAAAAAAAATTTAGTTTAGTTTAGTTTAGTTTAGGGTTTTTTTTTTATTTTTTTTTTACAATTATTTTATTATTTTATTTGTTAAAAGAATAGGGTATTATAAATATAAAAAAATAAGTGGTATTTTTATACATTTTGATAGTTTGAGGCTAAATCGCAAATTACTAGTAGTTTGGAGGGTTAAATTATATATATTTCAAAATTAGAATATATATATATATATATATATATATATATATATATGAATGAGTATTATCGAATTAAAAAAAAAAGTGGCATTTTAGATATATTTTGGTAGTTTGAAGTTATTTTATTACTTTTTGAATATTTGAGAGGTAAATCGTAAATGATTAATAGTTTGGAGGGTTAAATTATATTTTTTTCAAAATTAAAATATATATTAAAGAAGCTAAGACCAGGCCCTCAATCATCATGCATGTTCAGCCAATGGATTCCATTTGAAGGGGTTCTGTTTTAGCATTTGTATTGAAGCTCGCGCAATCTCAGAATAATGCCTAATGAACTTTCGGTAGTACCCCCGACAAGCCCAAAAATCCATGTAGGCTCTTGCCTATCATTGGTTTGGCCCATGCTACTACAATTTATTACGGCCGTAAATATACAAGTCTGTCTCACAACTTGTTTGGATAAAATTGACTAGAATTCAGCTCGTGAAAGCAGAAACCTACTTGATTATTAAATGAGACATACCCTTATAAACTCAACTCGACTTTATTAATGTTAGTGAGCTTACTCGTTAGCACATTTATATACATCATTGTGTGTGCGTGAATTAGTTTAACGGACTATATAGTTAGTTAATATATATTTTTTTTGACATGTCGATAAGAGGAGGATAAGAATTGAACTAGTGACCTCCGCTTCATTGCATGGTCCCACCGATTAATCTACCTCTTGAAAACTAGTTAATATATATTATATCCTCTCAAACTACAACTCAATTGACAATGTTCCTAACTTCCCATCAAACTTTTAATTTGGACAATATCCCTTCAAACTACTAAAAGTTATCAATGTCCTCTTCAAGACCAGCAAAAGACAAAATGATCATAAAAGACAAAATGACTCAATTCTTCTTGGGAGCAAGCTTTGACATGCTTTGTGAATCTCCTTGCTACCATCCAGAAAGGCTTTTGTCAACAAATCATTTGGGGCGGAGGATGTTGCCGCAAAAGTGTTGCAGCAATAGATTGGGTGCCCTTGTCGCTGTTGTTCTACCGAAAATGAATGAAAGACCCTTTGGGAACACGAAGATTTCACCTTTCTTGATTGTCTTGCAAGCGAAGCCTACGACCATTTCGGCATGAAGCCTACAACTTGTTTTCTTGTAGTGATTAGAGATGAACCCTAATCATTTTTTTTTTTACCACCCCCAAATTGCCTAAAAATATTAAGGGTATTTTCGTCATTGAAGAAACATTGACAACTTGTTGGTAATTTTTTTTTTCTTGGGTGGGAGAGTGGGGAGATAGGACATAAATTTCCTTCAAACTGGGTTAGAGGAACTTCCTTTAACCCACTCTATAAAAATAACGTGTTCATTTTTTTAATAACATGTAAGATGCATATGAGTTTTTAATATTATTTATTTCAACTTTGTCCTCATTATTAAAAAAATATGTGCATCTCACATGTTTAAATGACACATATCATTTTTATAGACAGGGTTGAAAGAAGTTCCTCAAACCCAATTTGGAGAAAAATTCTATCCCATTTTAAATGACTCGTTCATTAAATTATATTAAACTCTTAAATGACTATTTCTTGAACGCCAACTTATGATTTACATCTAAAGATTTTTTGAGGTGCAAGTAGATGTAAATTAATGTAAATTTAGGGCTAAATATTTTAAACTTTTCAATATGGACTCATTTTGGAGCAATTTGGCCCAATGTAGTATATATAAAGAAAAAAAAAGCTCAAAACTAAAAGTTGGCCCGAACGCCCAACTTTGAGAAAAACGGTTATAGTGGGTGGTTATATGTTTATTAACCGCTAACCACCTAGCGGATGTGGTTAGTAAAATTTAGTAACCGCCTAGATGGTTACGGTTAGCAGTTATTGACAATAACTACTAACCGTAACCATATTTTCACCCCAAATCTTATTGATTTAAGTATCAAAGCATCTTCATTGACGTTTCCTGATGAGCCACCCATATTTGATATTGTCATTGTAAATTTTCTTGACTAGACTATATCAACAATATGTGTTTTTGGGGTGCATCTGTTGACTCATGGACAAACCTACAGTGACAACCATATGATCTAATCATGGAGCACAACAACTTGGGGTGCATATGTCCAACCTGCTTATTTATAAGAGTACTAGTAACAGATATCCCATATGCTATTCTCTTCTTTTTGTTTAGGAAAAATTAAAAAAAAAAAAATCACAAAAACTTACTCACATGAGATTTCCTACATTTAACCAACCCTCAAGGGTTGTTACAGTGTTTTCTAATGTGTAAGGAACCAAAAATGGTTATTTTAATATAAACATTTTTTTTTTCTCCTCTCCACTTTCATCTTTTTGTTTTTAATTAGGAATTGTATTGGAATTTTGTGAAAAAAAAAAAAGTGAGGATAGGTAGAGAACTTATATTTTGTAAAAAAAAAAAGATATTTTAATAATATAGAGAAAAGTAAAGGATGTATTTATATTTTCATAAGAAATCAAAAAGTAATTTTAGTACAACCAATGTCACGTGACCAAAGGGTAGGTACAACAAATATTGTGTGCTCCCCTCCCCTTCCCTTCCCTTGTGGGTATATATTAAAATAAAAAATAAAAAATAATAATAATGTGTGAACCATATATAATGACTTTTGAAACTTTGACTAGTCATGATCTTAATAATATATAATGGGTAATAGTAGTCAAGAAAAACTTAATAAAATAGGAAGAAGAAGACTTGTGAGGGATCTGACTCATCACCCTGCAAAAGATGTATTGAACCCAGAGAAGACCAAAAGGCCAGCGTCCATTCAGAAAGCTCCAAAAGAGTTTACAAGTACGGGTAGATAAAGAATATATAAATCAAATCATAATTTTACATATATAAATTAAATAAGTTAGATCCCTTAGCTCTACTTGTTAGTTTCGTGTTAAGTTCGTATGAGTTCACGGGCCGTCGCGTATTGTATTCGAGACACATATATAAAATTATATAAATTAATTATAATTTGACTCATTTAATTAAACGAGTCAGATTCTTCAATTCAACCGAACTTATTTTATATTGGGATCGTGTTTAAAACTGTCAAAGTCCATAGAAAAGTAGCAATCCTATTGCTCTCTTCTTCTTGTATGCTTCCACAAGGTGATTAGTGGGGTCTCATCTAACCTCTTTCATGCATTAAGCTTTCCTACTGAAAATTCAACCCCAAAGAAAGCACTCTACGATGATCCCATTGGTTGAAACTTCAAAATGAATCCACTTCTTTCTCCAAAGTCAAGTGTACGTTCCATTCCAAAAAAAAAATTTGAAAAAGAAAAAGAATCCAATTACTTGCAGGCTGCTGAAGTTTCCGTGCCTTTTGGGTCGTGTCTATGGTAGTCCTCTTGGGTGTGCTAACCGTGCTACACACGTTTCATGATGAGGATTTCCGTGTGGGAAAAAGTGCTCTGCCGTTTACCTAACTAATATAGTATAACCAAATTGAAGTATGCTAAAAATAAAAAATAAAAAATTATTTTTTTATAGTTAAGTTGTTTGCTAATTTAATAGATTTTATTGGTGTGACACTTACTAAAATATGATACGTGTCAATATCATTGCTGTAATGTTTCACGCTTTGAAATCTATAAGTTAGTAGACCGAATTTGGTTGGCATATTTCACGGATTCATTTTGATAACACATGAGTTAACTGTAAATCAAGTAAATCATATGGATTAATTTTGTATTTCTTTTCTTTTCATTTCTAATAATTTCGACAAATACATTTGAGAGAGCCTACATATCTGAATAGTATAACGATTGCTTTTTCATTCGGTCCTCTCACCTCTCCATTTTTAAAATTATTATTAGATTTGTAAACTTATGTATAAGCCTCGCCCACAAATTTTATAATGGTTTTAAAAATTGAAAAAAATAAGAGAAGAGCCGGAAAAAAAAATGTATATAGTATATATCTCATCCGAATAAGTGGACAGGACAATTTAAAATAATTTATTTAAAGAGAAACGTTTGATAGCTCTCTCACGTTTCATCAACCTTTTCATACAACATATATAAATAGGAAGAAAGAGTGAGAAAATAGCCATCTTTGCATTAAGAGATGGATGCTTTCATCTTCCTCATTCTCTTCTCTTCCACCTTCCTGAGAGCGAGTACAGAGGCAGCTGCAGAGCCCAACTGCCCTGTAAAGCAGTGCAGCCATGGCGGTCCCAAGATTCAGTTTCCTTTCCATGTAAAAGGAGACCCGCAACTCCAACGCCCTTCAGGCTTTGAGGTTGTCTGCAAAGGCGACAACAACACGACAACAATTCACTTCCCATCTTACGGCGACTTGGTCGTCCGATCAATCTCTTACGGCGACAAAAGACTCAATCTTCTCGACCCCAAAACTGCGTCCACGAAGTTTTCTCAACCTCAATCTCTCTCACACCCTTTCATTATTTCTACGGCGTCAAAACTACACATACCTCAATTGTTCGTCTAGGTTGCCTTCTTCTTTCCGGAGGTCCCCTGCCTGAGCGGTGCCGGACATCATGTGTACACCGTGGAATCTTCTTTGGGTGTGCCGGATTCTTGCCGGCGAGTGAAATCTGTGGCGATTCCTTTTCTGTACAGCCCTTACATCTCCGATAATAGTTTTGGTCTTGGATTATCTTGGGACAACCTTCCCGGATCCGAAGATCGTCGATTGAAGGATAAAACTGGGCGTTCCGACGTGGCACCAGATAAAGGTAACTTTAATTCTGTCCAAGTAATTCTTTAGGAACTTTAATTAATTATGAAACAATTTCAGGATTTTTTATTTTATATTTTTGGTCGTTTTAGTTGGAACATAATTGATTATTAAATAATGTCAAAAAAAAAAAAGATTATTAAATAAAAACTACCCCATTAATTAATTATATGATGAATAGGAAATAAATTATTTGATATTATAAACAGGATAAATTAATAAAATGTTTCATAAATAGGAAAAGAAAAGTCAACACAAGAATTTGCGAAGCTAATTTCAACTTATTCTGTTTGTCTTCTGCGATTTCGCATGGCGTGTGTATGATCATCACGGCCGGGCTCAATATATAAGAATTGAGGTTTAAGGAAATAAATAAATAAATAAAGTTTTTGAGATGTAAAATTAATTAAATTTTATATATTAAAAAATTTTAAGGGCCTTTATAAATTAGGAGCGTTAGGCAAGTAATGTTAGAAATTTTTTTGTCACTCAAAGAATGAAATAGTTTCTAAAATTATCATTAATCTAGTAATTGATTATTATTGAACTTTGATTAAGGATGATTTTAAAAGTTATATCATTCTTAGAATAATATAAGAGTACTTTTAGAATTATTGGCGGACTTGTTGCTCATTGGTTTTGTAGCAAATTCATATAAACTCATCTAATAAAGTGACATATGTTTATTAATATATAAAAAATACATGTTTTTTTAATAATTACGAGACACATTTCATTTAATAATTAGATGAATTTGTATGAAATTTGCTATAAAATTTTATGGGAAAAATATAAAAAGCCACTACTAAGTTATTTATAATTTAGGCTACCGAATGTTAAAAGTAATAAAGCGTCTCCAAACTAACAAAATGTAACAAAAAAGGCTACTTATTTTTTTATATTTCTATAATATCTCTATTCTTTTAATATAATTGTAAAAAAATACTAAACAATTTTTAAAAAATACAAAAAAACAATGGGCTGATAAATACAAAAAAAAGGAATAAATAAATATTAGCCCTTTTTGGGTTCCTTTTTATAATTAGTTTAATATTTTATTTGTTAAAAGAATAGGGGTATTATAGGAATATAAAAAAATACGTTTTGGTTGCATTTTGATAGTTTAGGACTAAGTTATTAGTTTTTGAACATTATGAGATTAAATTGTAAATGATTGATAATTTGGAGGCTTTTTATATTTTTTCCATTTATTGATGAGGCATATGCTTATAGTTGCATAGTTTTCAACCCCAAAAGATTCTTTGAAGTAAAGTTTAATATATTATAAATTCTACTTAATAATTAATGGGCCAAATTGACGAAGACTTCTTCTCCTTCTTCTTTTTTTTTTTTTTTTTGAGAGAATTTGACGAAGACTTCGAGACTGACTAAGACGGAAACTTCCCTTGAAGTTCTAGTCACCGCTTTCTAGATGTCATGTAAATAAAATATATGACAGGTTTATCTGCGGTAGTTTGGTCTACTGCAGGTAAGCCAAATGGCCCAAATCCTAAATGTGTATATATATATATATGAAATCCTATATGTATATATATATATATATATATATATATATATATATATATAAGTCATATGACTGTTATTGCCACATAGAAATTAATACTTTAATAATAATATGAATTAAAAATTTGAAGTAATTAAGCAAAGGACGACTGATATAGAATAAATATTTAAAACAAAAATAAAAACAAAATTGCAATGTCCTTTTGAATTAAAGATTACATTAATTAATATTTTCAAAATACCAAAAATTTGCAATAAAATCTGTAAAAAGACAAAATACCCTTTTTAATTTTTAATTTTATATTTTTTTTTCCTAAAACATAAAGACCCTACAAAAAATTCAGAAAATAAAAGCCACCATTACAAATTTGAGATAGTTTGGAGGATATTAATGGGAAAAAGTCTTATCTCAACATATTGTATCAAGTTTGACTAGTGATCTTCTAGATTCTTTGTTTTTAAATATTTAATAAATTAGTAGACTTATCTTTTAATTATTTTAAAACTTCTGCAATCTATTCCCAAACCAGACATGACTCTTTAATTCAATTGTCTCTCATGCCC
This sequence comes from Carpinus viminea, assembly GCA_013348765.1. Taxonomy (NCBI): domain Eukaryota; kingdom Viridiplantae; phylum Streptophyta; class Magnoliopsida; order Fagales; family Betulaceae; genus Carpinus; species Carpinus viminea. The sequence goes on along the minus strand of CP054670.1, from coordinate 28,555,006 downwards.
AATTACTTTCAATTATTTATTACACATTTCCATTTTTTTTTTTACTTCTTGTATAAATATCAATGACCTGTCATTTTAATTTAATTATGAAAAAAAAAAAAAAACATAAAAGATGGAATGGGTTTTGCACTGACAATGGTTTCATCTGCGTGCAGTCTTGATCAGTATCAGCATCTTCCTTTTTGCAATGGTGGTGACTACAGTGATAGTTATAAAGATGAGCCACTCAATAAAAAGATGCTCCCAGGATGAAGAAAAACATCTGATGGAAGTTGAGAAATAATTGGAGACATGAATATGAGGATGCTGCTTCTACTTTCCAAGACATGTTTGTTAACACACACCTGAATCCAAGCTTTGCTAACATACCAGATTTTCCTTTCTTGTTGTGAGCTCCTGAGGCTCCTCAATAGTAATACATGTTGGAATGTAAAGAGAAAAACATAGTTACAAATTTTGTTAATAATATTATCTAGGTTTTATGTTTCATCCAGTACTTGCCTTTTCTTTTTTGGCAATAAGAAACTTCCAAATTGTTAGTTTTTGTGTTGGCTGAATTCAATGTCCAAAATATTCATTTTAACATGTTTTTTATTGATCATGGTTGGTGGATTGAGTTTATTGTAAAGAATAAATCTCGTTAGTTTGACTTGCCTGCAAGCCCGTCTGCAGAGCGTACGAATGAGGAATTTTATGAAAAACTACCCAAAAGCTCATTTGCAATCTTGGTTGTAATACGTCCAACGAGATGTCCAATGAAGACCCATTGATACATTTGTTTGCAATGGCATCTAAAGAGCGTCTAGATGGTTTTATTAAAACCCACCGAGCTTGTCTATAGTCTTGTCCTGAAGGGCGATGGACGATCGCTCCAGAATCGTGCTTCGATCTACAAGTTAACCTAGTTGCGTCTGAGCAGTAAGCAACCTGCCTAGACGCTGCCTTAGAATTTGTTATAATCATGTTTCAACTTGTATTTCTTTAAACTAGGGTTTTGAGAAGTCTATTTATAGGGCTTTTCTAAGCTTGATTTTTTAGGATTCTGCTCTAGAATTTAGTATGCTAAGAGAGAGTTTTTAGACCTAGAGCATCAATGTTATTTCTCTCTTAGAGTATTGGTTATAAACCACAACTATTCATCAACAACAATTGAATCATAACCGAGTTCCGATAAATGAGATTAAGTAGAAGAATCATTCAAGAGATTATAGGGAAATTACTGAGATAGTCAAAAAGTGGGTCACTTGTCTAATGCAAGAGAAGTGGGTCACTTGTCTAATGCAAGAGAGAGTTAACTTCAAAGGTTTTGTAAATGTGAACTTATTGTATTTTCATTCTTTTATAGTGAATTGATTTCTTTTATTTAGATGCTCCAGAATGGTTTTACTTTTGAAGAGTTTTTCAAAATATTTATACTTCGTTACCAAAATCTCTGTGTTGATTGGTTTATGGCTTTCATATATCTTTTATGAATGTGTTTGTGATCGGATAATTTTAAATTTTGCATTATATTGAGAACACCTATTCAACTCTCCCTTCTAGGTGTTGTTTGAAGTCTGGTTTCATATTTTCAATTAATATTAGAGAGGGTTCACTCTGTGAATGATTAATTTCCTTAGTGTGATCTTAGACTTCTCATCAAAATGTCTTGTACTATTGCAACTAATTATCTTCCTGTCTTTGATGGGTCAAATTATTCCCTTTGGAAGATTCGTATAAGAGTTTATCTCAAATCCATAGACGTTTGGAACATCATCAAGTATGGATGGACACATCCAGGTAAGCCTATGGCTGAATGGACTAAGGATGAAAAGAATGCTTGTATCAAGAATGATAAAGCTATAAATTCCTTCTTCATGTCACTCTCAACCGATGAATTCAATCGAATATCTCGGTGTAAGATTGCTAAGGAAGCATGGGATACTTTGAAAATTATGCATGAAAGAATAAAACTGTGAAATCTTCAAAACTCCAAATGCTAATTTTCAAATTTGAAGAGATTAGGATGGAAGAGGATGAGACCTTTGAAGATTTTTACGCCAAACTCAATGTTATTTGTAACTCTACTATTAATTTGGGAAAGAAAGTTTCTGGTATTAAAATGGTTAGAAAATCATGAGATCTCTTCCTAAGCGATTCCTACCTAAGGTTATTGCCATTGAAGAAAGCAAAGACCTTGACACTATGAAAGTTGAAGAGCTTGTTGGCTGTCTTCAGGCCTTTGAGCACACTTTGCCTCGTCCTAAGAAAAACAAGACCATTGCTCTTAAAGTGGTTAAGAAAGATTCAAATGTCTCCTAAGAATCAAAGGATGATGAAGAATTGTCCATGTTCTTAAGCCTAAACATGGATTTTGTTTTAAATTTACCGTATAATTGTGTTTAGTGTGCCTTAGGGTCAAAACTTGTAACTTTCAATTGGTATCAAAGTGAGATTCATTCCGTTTGGATTAATTTTCTAAGTGAGATCCTTAACCTCTATTGTTACGGATACTTCCCAGTCCCATAGTGTACGTTTTATGATAGGAGAAACGTTAGGGACAAGAAAGAGAAGAGCACTGAAGGCATAAAGTTCCATGAATCTTTTGATTTTGGACATATTCAGGCTGAATGCTCAAATTATTTGAAGTCCAAAAGAGAAGTCATGAAAGCTACTTGAATGATGAGTTAGATAATGATGATTGTCCTATTAAGAATAGAAATTACATGGCTTTTACCGCTTTATGAATAGTGGTAGTAAATCTAATGTGAATGACACACATGACCATGCTGAGTCATTTCAGGATGATTCAAATGAAGAGGATGACCTTTAGTCGGCCTATAATAAGTTATTTAGGGTATGTGTTAAATTGAAGAAATTCAATACTTTACCTCCATAAAGTTTTCGGCCGTTGGTATTTGAAACACAATATTTCTCTTTCTTAGTGTTGTATGTCAACCTGTTCAACCCCTCAAGTCTCAACTGACAACCAGCATAATCACTCTATGAAGTCTAGGCCTTGTAGCCGTTACCTACGCGAAATTTGTTGGTGGCTTTGTCAGATTTTATTTTATTTATTTTTTATGAATAGTTCTTGCCAGCATTATCACTCTATAGTCTATAGAGTCTAGGCCTTGTGGCAATTGCCTTTTTTTTTTGGATGTGTTCTTGCCTTATTGAATTGGGGCCTTATGAAATTAAGGCCTTCTAAATTACTTATTTATTTATTTATTTATTTTGTTTTATTTTATGGTTAAAGGCTTTAAATTCCGATAACAATTTTTTTTGGGCTTAAATTTTTTTTTTTAATTTTTTTTGGAGGCCTTAATATGTGGGGGCCCTAGGTGAGAGCGCCTAGCTTGCCTAGTGGTCTACCTGGCCCTAGATGTGGACAAGGAAGTTGCTGATGATCTTTGTGTGACTAGACTTAAGTTTAAGTATGTCCCTACTTGTCTCCATTGTAGCAAAGTTGGTCATATCTGACCAAATTGTTTCACGTTGAAACCTCGTGAGCCTCTAGGTGAGAGTTCTTGTTATAGAGATGGTCATGAGGGGTTGTTCAACATGATGAGGGTAGTTATGACTAGGTTGGATAAGTTGGAAACCATGGTTTTCAAACTCACATGTCAAGCCCTAGTTTTAAGAAAGGAATGGGTTTCTATGAGGAATACCATTCATCATTTGAGGTAGAGTTGTAGGTGGTCATAACATTGCTATGGCCATTCATTCTGGTGCATGATTTTGCATGGTGCATGTGCATTGCATTGTTTTATGTTTTGTCTTAATATATATATATATATATATATATATAGTGGCGGAGCCAGCATTTTGGGTAAGAGGGGTCAATATAATCAAAAATTAATTAATAAAAAATTAAATTAAAAAATTAAAAAATATAATTATTGCAATAGATAATTCAATAAAACTAAATTATTATTCAAAATATATAATGTAACTTACAATTTATTGTGTCACGCCTATCGTTAACTGGTTGAAAGATTTATTTTATAAATATGTTCTATGGATTTGGTCTCTATCATTAATATGGTAATCATAATTTTTTTTCCCATAAGCAATGGTCTATTGGCAAATTTGCTAAATCTAATTCGTTTTCCTTAAGCAATGATCTATTGGCAAATTTGCTAAATCTACTTCAATACGAGCTGGTTTAGAATTTGATTGGAGCTCAATGGAATTATTGTTGTTCTCCATATTTTCAGGTAATTACAATATCTATTTCATACAATTAAGATATATAACAAAAACTATATATATAAAACAATTAATTTAAAAGACCAATCTAAATATAAAATAAAGAGACATTTTTATCATTTAATAATAAATTGAAAAATAAATTAATATAAAATTTTGCACACTTGAAATTGTGAAACCTTTCAAGAAAGAAAAATTGTCAGAAAAAGATGTGATTTTTTGTTAAATCGTACTTGCATTTTCATCGTATTTGAATTGTTGATTGTCTTGAAGAGCACCAATTATTAGGATAAAGGAATTCAACAATTAGCAATTCAATTTTGAAAGTAATGAATCGCAAATTACTTTTAAAACTATTTAGTGGCGCCTCCTTTCACACTATTTATATATAGGTTAAGTAGTGAAGCCTACAATAATTTCACTAATGCTTAATTTCTTTCTTTCTTTCTGTTTTTTTTTTTTTTTATTATTATTATTATTTTTTAATGATAAGTAATTAACTATCAAGACTTAGTCAACGTGTAAACCTACCCTCCTAGGGAAATTAACCCCTTTACCCCTCATACTTAATGCTTAGTTCTGCCGTATAAGTGTCTTTTTTATTAAAATGCACCCTTTGTATCTAGTTAAACGAATCATTTTGGGTAAAAAAAAAAAAAAAAAACCTCTTAATGTCTAGATCTCAAATTCTGAAACTACCATGGATCAATCTAAAGACACTTAGACACCCATTACTAAATGCCAATCCTCTTATAAATCTTTTCCGGTAAATCTGAAGACACTTAGACACCCATTACCATGATCAATCTAGGAGCAAAAGAAAAAATTCTACTGAATTTTTTTTTTTTTTGGGGGGGCAAGGGCCTGAGGAGGGGCATTTGACCCTTCTTGACCCCCTTTCCTCGGCCCCTATATATATATAACCATTATAGTAAAGTTGGTCATATCCTACCAAATTGTTTCACGTTGAAACCTCGTGAGCCTCTAATTGTAAGTGATAGTTTATTGTTCTAGAGATGGTCACCGAAGAAATTCATAATAATATGAATATAAAATGCGAATAATAAAATAGATGAAGAAGACAAAGATTTAACGTGGTTCGTCTATGACCCACGTCCACGATAAAGCCCTAAGGCTACATTAAGCTCTTATTGAATGAATTGATATTACAATACAAATGCTCTATTTATAGAGCTTACACATAAATGCAATCGTAATCAAATCACATAATTTAAGGTAATCAAATCATAATCATATCCCTAAAATTAGGCTAATCTAATCTTCATCAATCTTTATCAAATCCCTAATTTTAGGGATTTGATATAAAATACTGGCGTTAACCAAAGAAGCTCTGATACCATGAAGAAATTCATAATAGTATGAATATAAAATACGGAATAATAAAATAGATGAAGAAGACAAAAGATTTTAACGTAGTTCGGTCTATGAATTATGTCCACAGATAAAGCCTTAAGGCTACATTAAGCTCTTATTGAATGAATTGATATCACAATACAAATGCTCTATTTATAGGAACAGGATCCTGTCCATTTCAAATGAAATGGACAATATCCATTTAGTGTAAAATGAGGGTAATCTTCTTAACATTAAAATTGAAGGACTAAATTTACAATATTACCCTCATTTTACACTCCATTCATTGAAATGATTCCTATTTATAGAGCTTACACATAAATGCAATCGTAATCAAATCACATAATTTAAGGTAATCAAATCATAATCATATCCCTAAAATTAGGCTAATCTAATCTTCATCAATCTTTATCAAATCCCTAATTTTAGGGCCATTACTCTAACAGTCATGAGGGGTTGTTCAACATGATGAGAGTAGTTATGACTAGGTTGGATAAGTTGGAAACCATGGTTTTCAAAGTCACATGTCAAGCCCTAGTTTTAAGAAAGGAATGGGTTTCCACGAGGAACACCATTCATCATTTGAGGTAGAGTTGTAGGTGGTCATAACATTGCTATGGCCATTCATTCTAGTGCATGATTTTGCATGGTGCATATGCATTGCATTGTGTTATGTTTTGTCTTTAATTTGAATGTTTGTGCTTTATACTACATCATATCTTCATTTTGAAATTCATGTCGTGTGCTCATGTGCATATTTGATGTTACATATTTCGTCTTGGCTTGCACTTTGTGTACATCGTAACTTGCACAAGATGAGATTGGCCGCATGTGTGAGTTTTTGGTGAGCAATCATGTATGGAGGTAAGACATGGTTTTATAAAACAAATTGACCTGCTAATTGAACCAAGGACAATGTCCCATATTTATTTCTCCCTAAATCCTAAAGCATATATATATATATGTGCTTAGTAGTAAAAACCAGTGTTCATTAGCAAGGGCAAAAGGTGAACACCAACACATAAATAATTGTCAAAAGTTCTCATAAAAAAATGTAACTGTTTAAATCATTGCCTAAAAAGAAAATTGATGAACTTACACACTGTTGAGGAATATTAGGCTTACGAACAAATTTTTTTTTTTTTTAAAAAAAACAAACAAACTTTTACTGTTATGAATTCATTCATGCATTTGGTGGATGACCATTTAATTTCATCTCTTAAAATTCTACACATTCATGTAATCTTTTAGAATTCCTATAACATTCATGTATACATGGATGTAGTCAATTGATTCATATACTACCATTTTCATATTCTTTAACCTCTTATTATGATTTCATACCTATAAAAGGGAGCATTGAGTAGTATGTAAAATATACAATAATAGATAAGAATCTTGCTTAATTCCTAAAGAATTAGTTTCACATATTGCAATCTCTTTATCTTGTCTTGTTATTTTATTTAATTTTACAACATTTACAATATAATGTGGCACAATATAATTAAAAAGATATAAATTCAACTTTTGATAAACCTAATTATATTGTGCCACATTATATTCTATTAGTTCTTTTTTTTTTTAACAAAAAATATATATATATATTTACAAGCCTAACATTTTATTATGTAAAATAGTATCCACCATCATCATTTTGAACCATTATTATATTTGACAAACAAAGGTTCAAATTTTATTATGATTTGTTCGTGTTCAGTATTTGTATGCGAAATTAGTTTTATCAAGAACCATCTAGATTTTATTGGGCTCTTGACCATTCCAGTTCCGCATTTGATGTGTTTGTTCAGTTTTCCTCGTACATTTTGTGTTCGTTCATGGTTTCGTACGAGGTCACAACCTCGTTGGTACTGTCAAGAATGAACACACATTATCACAAGGCCATGGAAGTAGTTAGTCTAAGCCATTTGCATGCTGCGGCAGCTCCATCAGAAGGGCGAGAGAAGTGAAAGATTACCAACGCCATCGTCATGTGAACCAACATTCCAAGTGCCATATATTGCTTCCACCAACGTTAAATAGTGTGTAGACAGGAAGGGGACGAAAATAATATTCAGATGTGAAAGAAATAATAGCCCGAAGTGCAGTCTCACATAGCATAGATACTGCTTTTCTGAAGTAGCTAGAGGGAGTGGTCAAACTAAACAAACTAAACATTCTATGGCCTGCCAGAGCCTCACCCAAATGCATTATACCCACAAGGCCACAACTGAATCAAACACACAAACCACCGCCAAGAGGCCAAGAATCATGCACCTGCGAATAACTTGGTAATGCACTACAAAACCACAACTCAAGATACCAACTTAGTAAAATATTCAAATAGAACATGCACAAAGTATTTCAATCCCCAAAATTTTAAACTCCACAAATAACTACTATGTTTTTCCTCGAGATTAATATCCAGAAAATAATGCAGAAACATGAAGCAATATTGCCAAAATCAACGATAACGACGAAGGGAGAGGGTATTGTTCCTCTTCCAGTTTGCCCTGCGAGAAGGACGTTGCTTGTGGTGAGCGTGTCCCTTTCCACGCAATCCCCTGAATTTCTTTCCAGCAGATGTGAGACCACGGAGCTCTCTGTGCTTGTGGACTGGCTTGCAGAGCCAGTTGATTCTTGGGTCATTTCGGATTGCATTGTGAGCAACATCTACGAGAATAACCTCGTAGTACTTGTAAGTTGAATCCTGTATCAGACAATAGCAACATATCAGAACAATGAGACATCATCCCAAGCAACAAATGTAACAAACTGAAAGAAAATGTGGACAATGAATAGAATTGGTAACAAACCTCATTCAGCCAGTATGAATTTAGAACCCTGAGTCCTCCCAACTTCCGCCCAGCTCGTTCCTCTGCAACTGACCTCTTGCTGCGCTGAAACTTCAGCTGAGTAACTCCCTGGTTTGTGGGCTTCCCATAGACAATACCTTTGGGAACAGGCCTCTTGCGGCCACCACGCCTGACACGAACACGATAAACCACGTAACCCTGTAAACAACAAAATCATAACTAAGAAAGCTTTTTCAATGGCATACTGTTTACTGCTTGTGTGGATGCCCAAAACAAAACAGAGTAATTGAGTGCAGTCAGGGCTATCAAATATCAACAAAGTAAAACAAGAAACACAAAAAGACAGCACAAATTGCTGACAACTTCCGAATGTATTTGCATTCCTTAATGCAGCTGGTTGATATCATTCCTTAATTCAGAAAGTATATGCCTGATGTGCAACTTCTGAATTCACAACTTACGTTTCTTTGTCCAACCAAAAAGACACCAGGCATGTATCGGATCAAGACAAAAGCAAGAACCAGAATGAGAACTTGCTTGCTCAGATGATCGATTATAAATTGAATGTATCTGGTCAGCATCTTATCACAACTACATAAACAACCTCCTAAGGAGAAGTACATACACATCAGGACGCTGCTCAACCAGTATTAAACTGCTCTATACTGAAAATCTTATCTATTGATAGATCACTTGCATATGAATGCATCCAAACATAGGTGCATTATAGTGCATTATAGAGCCCTATAGTCTAGGAACTGCTACCAAAGTGATTCTTGATAAAACTCAATGATCAGAGGTGTTGGTCAATCCAAGTGAGAAAAAAACTCAACCAAACAAAATCACCCCACAGCACAAATTACAGATACACTACTGAAGAGGAAAGAGGAACACAAGAGTATATCAAATTGGACAATACTACAACCACAACCTAACAAGTAAATAAAATGGAAACCATAATATCTAAGGACTTCCCAAAAAAAGCATACAATACACAAATGACTACTTAATCTCTATTATTTCAAGGGATCATACCTATTGAGCATATTTCAAGCATAATGTACAAAGAATCTCTTTACGTAAACTAACAACTAAACTACATTACCTGCTTGGCTTTGTACCCCAAGCGGCGAGCCTTGTCAGGGCGAGTAGGCCTGGTAACACGAACAATGGAAGGGTGCTGGCGGTACTCCCAGCACCTCACCCTCTGCAGGAACCGCATCACATCGGATTGCTTCTTCCTCCATAGCTCCGAAACGTACTTGTAAGCCCCTATTGTCACAGAAACATGAAAATAATAAGAATAATAATAGTAACAGCAACAACAACAATAATCATAATAATATACCCTATATTACATATCAAAAAGAAAAAAATCTCCATCTCTTTTGGCCAAAGCTGCTTTTATCAAGTCAAAAATCGATTTTCCTTCACAAGTAAATTACAGAATACAACCCCATTTCATCATTTTCAAGACCCCTTACACTGTTTCTAATAGAATTATGTATCACAGCGAAACATAAGCAGAATAGAGTCATTTTTATTAGTTTCAGACCAAAAATTAAATCAATCATAGATTAAATCCCACACCATCCAACAAGATCAATCTGAGGTTTCCTATCTACATGTATCCAGAGGAAAATGTTTATCAAAGTTATGCATGACACAATTATCAGATCCGCCAAATTTCCACTTTTCCCAAACTCCAGAAACCATAGAGAGCCTCCTATAGGCCAAGCATCATACAACTACTATATATCTTAGTCAACATAACCTTTTTTTTCTTATATATACCAAAAAACCAAATAAACCTACGGTCCAGAACCTTATTTTGTGCTAATTCACTTAGTTTTCTCAGAAACCAAAAGCGGAGTAAAAGAAAAATAAATTTCACAGAAAAGAGTACCAAAACGTTCTGAGAATAAATCAATAAAAGCAACAGTTTCTGCAAAAATGAAGTTTGTATCTCTATCAATGGAACAGAATCGAGAGAGAGTGAGAGAGTACCCATGGGATCAGAAATGAGCTGCGAGGCGCAGTCACCGGCTAGGGCTTTCGCTTGAAGAAGGCTAGGGTTTGTGGTGAATGCTTACGATTTATAAAGGTGGGAATGGTCATGGGCTTCGAATCTGAGCCGTCCATTTTACTTTCACGCTCCCTCTAACCCATCGCTTATAGACGGCGCCGTTTTAGTCACTCTTTAAGGGTTGCTGGTATGGGCCTGCAAAGGCTCAGTCTTTCCCCGAAAGGAGGCAAGTTGGGCCAAGTTAATAATAAGCAGCCTATCTCAACCCAACCTCCTCGAAAATGGTTTTTTTTTTTTTTTTTCGTTATTTATTATTTTTTTTTTTAAGGATTTTCATATTTTAGTTTAAAGAAAAAAACAAAAAAAGGTTGATTTGGTAAAATTTTGAAGAGTTTTTAGTTTTCGGATTTGAATTAATTTGGTGGGGCCACACCTAAAATATGTGTTGTATGTGCCTATGTGGAGCTCATAAACGAAAATTTGTGATTTTAAGATAATCAGTTACTAGTTAATAACTGTCATTAAATAACTGCATAATCGTCAATTGTGGTTAACCGTTAATTAGCTTAGCAGTTGCAGTTATTTAAATATGAATAACTGCATAAACCGATTATGGTTGCGATTAAGAGGAAATAAGTGTAATCGTAACCAATTGTACACTTTTTAGAACTCACCATTGAAAATCGGATCATAAGGAGAAAATGCCCAAAAATTTATAGATACATAGTTAATATTGCACTTAAGCCAAATGGGACACTTAGGATCGTAATAATAAAAACATGTGACTTGAAACCAAGTAGACCTTGGGACATCTTGCACCTTAATGTCAAAGTTGAATAGTATTTTTCACTAAAATTCATTGGATTGACTTCCATTACATCATTCTTGCGTGATGGGCAATGGGTAGAATGGTAGAGAATGTATGTGGGTTTGAATAGGATATCATTTAATGGTCAATGGTAGATTTTATTTTCAATGGTGTATATATTGTTACATGGTGTATAATATTGTCACGACATTTGAATTTTTTTAAATAATATGGCATTACATATATCATTAGATACAATAAAATAAAAATATTGATCATGAAATAATTGCTTTTAATTTTATTTGAAATGAAGAAAATCACGTCATTTAAAACATATGTATACACTATTAAATGCAACAAAATGAAATATTGACTATAAAATATAACTCCCCTCAATTTTATTTCGCACATCATAATTTCCGTGGAATTAAACAAAAAACTTCTTGAGTTGTCTGTGTAAAAGTTTGTGAGAGTTAAAGAATATGTTTGAGATTATGTTATGCAATGCGCTAGGGACAATAAAGTAATTGACTAGTGGTTCCATTTACAGGAAAAGAAAGAAGGATGAGAGAGTAATTGACATTTATTATAAGAAAAGTGGAATTTATATTATTGTAAATCAAGCTTAATAGCTTAAATACAGAGCTTGTGATTGCGAGAATTTTCAATAACGCAAGTTATCATCTCTTTCCCTAAACTCCTCTCCCAGGTTGGTCTCAAGAGCGAGAGAAGCTCAAGCTGGTTTGGTCTCAATAGCCAGAGAAGTTTTTTTTTTTCAATAGCCAGAGAAGCTCAAGCACCAGAGACAAATTCATGGGTCCTAATCATATCCGTTTCAACTTTTATCCAACTCTTTAACTACCTATGTTTGCTCCGCTCCCGTTCCCTGGAACCTCTTGAATGATGCCTCGCGTCCTCTTCCCACTCTGCCTGCAGCGGTGGAGGCGGTGACGGCTCGTACCTTGATGGCTTCCTCTTGAAATGTCTATCATCGTCGCTTGACTCGTAATCTACACCACTACTGCTCTTCCTCCCTGCAGTGCCACTAGTCACTGAAGCCGCCTTTGTCGATGCCGATTTGTAGTCATCATAAGACCCATTTGCCGACGCCTTCTGATGATGTGTAGTAAGGGGTGCCTCTGCTGAGGACGAGAGCTTTCTCTTCTTGCTGACTTCTTCGCTGGGAAGCTTATGCGCGAAGACACTAAGCTTATGTTTGCGGTCTACAGCAGCAGCTGTTGCTGCAGCTTTGGAGGAGGCGTTTCCAGAGCAGGTCGGGCAGAAGACTCGAATGGTGGTGTTGGTGGCGGTCGCTGAGGTCGTGGTCGCTGCGATCATAGTCGCGATCATGATGGTGCTCGGATTTTCTCTTGGTTGGTCGCGGTGGCGGGTCAATCTCACGTGTTGACCGGTCCGGAGATCTCTCGGGTCGGTGACGGTGGTGATCAGTGCTTGATGGAGGGGGAATTGGCTTCTGCACCAACACAATAGAGGACATGTCAGCGACCAAAGTACAACCATTGCGTTACTTCTTGTTTTTTTTTTTTTCCCTTACTCGTGTTCTATCGCAAGTGGTAAATATCAGCAAAATGGGCAACAATTAAATAATAATAGGAACAGATAGAAGCCTCCCACAGAAATTTTTTTTAACATATATAAAAGAGGCCCGTTGTTAAGGATTTTTTTTTTTTGGAGTGGGGGTATAATTATAGAATATCATTTTAATATTGCAGTGCTTTTTACGATCATGGACAGCGACATGAATTATTGCAGTTGCCTTGGAAGTCAAATTTTCTAAAAGCATGCATGATAATTCGATGAAAACTAAATTTTCCAAAGACAAACAGGATTGTTTTATGAAAAAGAATTCATTTGGATTCACTTGCGAACTTATCTTTTCTTTCATTTTTCTATTTTCCTTGGTTTTTTTTTTTTTTTTTTTTTTTTTGGGGTCCTCTTTTCAAAATTTACCACCAATCAAATTGCTTGGACAACGAAAATAAAAAGTCAAAGAAAAAAAATACATAAAATGTATAACAATTTGAGAAAATGTGTTGAAAAACCGTTACCAGCATCGGTTAGTAAATGAATGAAATAATTTGATAAAATCCGATTTTGGTTGTAAAATGTGGGTAACTTTCAAAGTGTGAAAGGGGGTTATCATTGATCTAAAGATTACATGTGACAAAATCCAGGCTATGCGCAATCACCATTGTCCAAAAAAAAATCCCCAGAAGCTTTGTAACTATTTTTGATTCATTACTAACAATTGAAATATCTTAATTACTATAAACAATTTATAACAGAAAAAATAAGAACAGAAAACTAAACCAATGCAGATGTGCAAAAGGGAAGGAGAGGAGTTGACTAAATATTGATTCCGGGGAGAATGAGCTGTAATGAGTTCACTCATGAGATCAGATGAGCGGAGGACCAAAAACATGCTGCTACAGCCATGCAGCAAGTCGCAGAAATTTGACTTGACTTGCATGTTCTACCACTTCTTTTTCTATGCACTTTAGAGCCATTTATTGCCACAGGGCCATAGAAAAAACAAAAATTGACATGTTATTGCACTCTCTTCCGATGATATCTCCATAATTAGATCGAGCATCATTAGAAAATATATCTATATAAAAGAAGAATAGAAAGAAACTACCATCTTCCAAAATAACATTTATTTGACCCTAACTGCAGCAACAAAACAAAACCCTCTCTTCCTTTTCTTCATTGGAAAAAGAAAATCGCAATAAATGGCGAAATCGGTGTTTTTTAGCCAACTTTGTGTTTTCTTGCCACATAGTTGCTAGTGACTGAAAAGTACCTGCTGCAGTGCAAAAATAATGAAGACAAAGGGAATTAGGATAACGGAAAAGACGTACCGATTTCAATTTCATTGAAGGGACATCGCCACTGCTGCTCACTTCCCTACCAAACTCTTGATCTTTGGAAAACTCCCTGCTCAAGGCGAAGAGATAAACTAGTTAACCACAGCAGAACTTCAGTTTTGTGGTTTAAAAATTAAAAAAGAAAGAATTTTCATGCACCACATATAACAAAAGAATAAACAGCATGAATCACATCGTATTGCATAGTATTCTTAAATACTTAAGAGGCTGGAAACTGATATTTAGCAGCAACAATGATCCAACAAAATGAGAACGAGAATTATCACTAGAAATAATAATTCACACACTCAAATATCACACAACAAAAAGACTGGAAACCAAATCACTTTCTAAAAGATACAGATGCAACACAAATAAAATAAATAAATAAATAAAAGCATAAATCTTTCCATTTACCTTTCATTCCGTCTCTCATTTTCACGCTTCCTCCTCAAATCAGCTTTTCGTGCCTCAAATTCCTCTCTGCTCATGATTGGATGTGGAGCATTCATACCCATAGTGAACTCTGCAAGATCCCTACATATGTCGAAGGTCACAAATCAAATTAAGCATGTTGATTCATAGATATGATCAGAATAGCATTTTTGCATACCAAGAATGCATACTTATTAGGATTCTGTAAAACAAAAATGCCCAAACAGACAGGCATTGCACAACAAATGTCAAACATACATGCTATAACACCAACCAGCGAGAGAAAGAGCATTTAGAAAAGGACATTACTAATGCATACCTTTGAGGTGGAACAGGAGGGAACATATAGCTTTGTCCGCCAAATGGGTCCTGGTACAATACCACCCCAAAAGGCATGTCAAAGGGCCTAGTCCATAACCCGTATAAGGCATGGCACCAGGATATGGTGCCATATACGCATCCATACCAGGTTGCATTCCATTCCAGTATGGATTATTAAAAGCAGCAGGACCATAAGGCATCATATAACTCTCACAAGATCTTGAGGAGTTTTCCACTGCAAATCTACAAAAACATAAATTATCCAAAAAACATAAGGGACGCAACAGCAATATATAACTCTCAACCATTCAGAGAAACCAAATTCTTGGATAATTTTCATCTCATGTCAGGCAAAAGCAAAGAGCATGTACATACCATTTGCAGGCACGGATTTTCTTCTTTTCTTTCTCTTTCCTGAAAAATAAAAAACAATGTGAGAGAGATCATCTAGAAACTTCATTATGACAACCAATAAATAAATATACAATATATTAATAATTGTAGGACACTGCTTATGAGTTATGAAAGCAATCCATGCAACTCCTAATGCAACATCAAATATAACTACAAAGCAAGATATGGAACTACATGAGCTGAATTTCCAAGAAGTGCTCGACTAAATAGGTGTTAGGATGGGGAAGGAAAAAGACAAAGATTGCAAAATTCCATAAAATAGCACATTACCAGCTTCACTGGTAGCCAGCTTCTGCTGCACTTCTTCCTCAGCCAATGGAGCACTTCCTTGTGATGCTGCTGGTTCCCTGATGCTCGCTGACTCATGCGTAGCTTCAGACATATCAGCCACTTTTGCAATCCTAGCTCTATCTGCAGTCTGCTGTGGGGCGACAGCAGCCTTTCCCTCAACTGCAGTCTCATGTATCCTTAAAGTTTGTTCATTAACAGGTGATGGCTTTTGTTCACCCTTTGATGCAGCAGATAAAGTTGGGGATGGAATTTTGGGCTGCGGACAACGAGCAGACTCCATATCTGAATTTTAGAAGTTAAAATGGCATTAATAAAATATATTATATCGCATTGTTATGATTGATATAAAAGTCATTTTACCCAAACACAAACCTTGGACTTGAAAAGTACTTCCAGCATTTTCAGCACTGCTGTTACCACCCCCCTCCAATATACGGTTGATTGTATCCCTGAGTGTCTTGTTTGGGAGTAGATCATCCGCAAGAATATTTTTTGCTCCGCATACACACATTGACTTTGAGATAATGTGGTCCCTGATACCTGAGTAAGATTTTGTGAACATATGAGCTTGAGAACAAAACATTAGATAGAGCAAGGAAAATGAGCAGTAAGGTGGTCCGAACAGTGCTAAGTTTACTGACGGATGAAGTCAAGCTGATGAAATTGTATTATCAAAGTTACAATTCTAGATAACATCCCAAATTGGGTAAAAGAATACCCACATTTTAAACCTTAAACACATCAGAACTTACATTTATCGCAAAAGCTCTCAAAACAACACTTGCTCGTCAACACAGCATCTTTCATTACTTCCTTGCACAAAGGGCAGTGGAGCTCAGGTGGTAGCTCACCAACAGAACGTGTGGATGGTAACCCTTCAATTTCTTTCTCAAAAGCAGCCCTGTTTTCAATTTAAAAGTTAGAGCCAATTTTCACAACTAAGTACAGATATTCACTATGAAAAACAGTTAATCATATCAACTTACTCATTTGGCTTCAAGACAGCAACTGTACCATTTGGCAATGCATATGAGCCATCTGAGGTAGCAATCAGCATGGACTTCGGTATACCAGTTGGTGGCTTCACCCTTTTGATGTCATAATTGGGATCACCATTTGTAGGGCAGTGCTGAATAAAGTGCCCTGAACACAGAAACTTATACATAGTCAGCCTTTTTGTTGATACAAATATAAACCTCTAAGCAAGGAATTTCTTTTTTGCTTTAAGTAACACAAAAAGAGGCTAGGCATGTATAGGATCAAGACCAGAGCAAGATTCAAAAAGAAATGCAAAATCAGTCCTTATGGTTTTACGAAGTTGCAAATAGCTCCCTAGAGTTTAAAAAGTGACTGAAAACTCCTCGAGGTAAGAAAAAACACAAATAGGTCCTTAGACTCTTTTTCCGTTACCAAATTAGACGGAATCCGTTAATGTGCCACGTCAACACCAATAATATTTTTTTTAATAATCGAAATATCATTAAAAGTATAAGGCACCCCAAGTATACAGGAACCAGCACCAATAATTAATATTGCAACACATGTCCTTTAGAATAGAAAATAAAACAAATATAAATGTATAAAATATAAAAACCAAAAAATAAAAAAAATACCCCCAACCAACCCCAAGGTGGTGGTTCACGCACCCTAGCCAGCCAGAGGGTTTCCATGGAGACCCACGGTGGGTCTGTGGATAATCTGGTCGAGATTGATTGTTGAAATGCTAAAAATTAAATTTTCTATGCAATGCTGATAATTGGAAGGAAATTCAAGATTGTTTGGTGGTGTTTCTCTCTCTACAAGACACTGTCAAATTATGAACTGATGCGCAAATTCTGCGGTCATATTGCACAAGAATATTCTGTGCCATGGAGACCCAGGTAGGTCTCATGGTATCCTTTATGTTGACCCACAACTGAGTCTTCTCCATGGGGACCCTCTAGCTGGCCTGGGACCCCCTTAAATTTTCTTTTCATTTCTTTTTGTGTTTTTCTTTTTCTTTTTATATTTTTATATTTTTTATTCTAAAGGACACTTGTTGAAATATTCTTGGTATTGACATGACACATTACGGATTCCATCCAATTTACTAATGGAAGTTTTCAGTCACTTTTTAAACCTACAGAGCTATTTGCAACTCAATGAAACTAAAAAGACTAATTTTACATTTTTTCCTAAATTTAATGCACATAAATACCCTCCCCTATGAAGACTTGCACATGCACCAACACATTGCTCAACCAGCAATAAGCAAGCAATTCCCCATGTAAGATAAAAGATGGAAAAAAAAAATAAAAGCATTTAAAGACAAACATACCAGACACCTTGCACCTGTGGCATACATAGCCCTGAGGAGGTGTTTTCCGCTCAAACCCTGCTCGACCTCAAAAAGATAATAATAAGATTCAGCTTATTGGTTAAATATGATTGAGTAATGGTCAATGTAACATATATATAACTAAATGAGGTATGAAAACTCACCAAAACCACGTCCACCCATTCTACCACCCATACCCCTTCCAAAACCTCTGCCAGGGCCAAAGCCTTCAGGACCTTGACTGCAATACAAGATTGTGAACGGTATGATTTTCACATTAGTGACCTTAAAACCAACCATTAACATCAGATAATGCAACAAAAATGCAGAAGGCATCAGGCATCTTACCGTTGCCAGTCCAAGGCTGGAGTATCAATTAGAGCTTTAATCTTGCTATCCTCATCAGCTGTATTAGTAGGGGGAGCTTCCATAATTGGATTGCTTGACTGAACAGGTAGAACTTCAGGAATCGCATACAAATCATTCCCAAATTCATCCCACTCTGAGTCATCAGGCTGTAGAGTCAAATTAAATACATTATTACTTAAAGACTGCACAGCATCTGAGACAATTCAAAGTTCAATAATAGGATTAAATCCAAGGGAAAATTAACTTACATATTTCATGGTAGAAGCATCAGCAACTGGTAAGCTACTTTTTTCCGGTTCAGGATCATCCACCTTATTATCTACCTTTGGCCTGCAAAACAATACATAGCCCAGCTCAACCAAACTTTCAGAATTTGCTTCACAACAAAGGGACATGTCAGAGGAAGAAATCTATTTATGCACACATCAGCAAGGTGATATGGCTTTGCAAAGAAAATGAAAAGGACTGCCCATATCAATGTATAGATGCTAGTTCAATTTTTCTAACTTGTCATTTCAATAAATTACTAAACTGAAACAACAAGGAGTCAAGAAATTAAAAAGTTTTGAGATAGTACTCTTGTCCAATAATAATGGGCAACCGTGGCCGTCCAGGAACTCGACGAATTAAAACTGAGGTATTTTTAGGAATCAACATTGCTTCATCAAGATACTCTGAAATTCCAAACAGAGAAACAGATTGTATATAAAATTCTGTTAAAGACATCAATCCATGAAACAAACACACACAAGCCATCACAAATACAATTGCCCAACATGAGAGGATCATACTCTCTAAAAGTATGCCAAACCATTCCACATAACCCCAGAATCGATCTCACAACCCATCACTACTCAAATTGCACCCATAAACATTAGGTTTTGAACCAATTTTCTTCCAATTCAAATTCAATCGTAAGTTCAACAATACAAAGTTATTTCTTCCATGAATGCCAGGGCACATGGTAGCACATGTCAATTGGATTCGTTACAGTGCAACCCTAACCCTTAACATTTTTATCTTCGAAATAATTTTAAAAGGAAATTTTGATAAGCCACCTCTGAATAATATATTATTCAGGGATGACTATCAAAATAGAAGATAAAAGAACCCAAATTAAAACAACGACTCCAAATTAAAAATAATTGAAAGCAAACACTCCTCTCACCGCCCAAAGCCCAAATTTGTTGGAAATATTTGAAAAGACTTGAGAAATATATCTAAAATCAGAACCAACCTTCATTAGTCTGGGCGTTGGTGACCACAAGGTCGAAATCAGTACCCCTGCCCAAGTGCTTTGATTCAAAAATTTTTTCTTTCAAAGTACCAACTGAGATGAAAGGACCATCCATGGGAATTGAATCATAATCTCTTGCACTCTTAAATTTATAATACACCGCCATTAACAAGAACAAATAATAAGCTCTAAAGAAAAGCTTTGCAAATAAAAGAGCTATATTAAACTCCGAAAAAAATCAAACAGTACAAAATTGAATCTCTTTCCTTTTTTTTTTCTTTTCTTTTTTTTTTCAAGTACTCAAATAAGATGAACTAATCGAACCACGCTCTTTGATTCTTCTTCGCGCTGCTGATCTCCAAAATATCTCTCAATGGAAATCCTCCGGGCAATCAAAATCGCCAAACAATTTTTCTTAGGCAATTCAAAAGCATCCGAGGAAAGCGTAGCAAATACTTCTGTCCTCCGATTACCCCAGTTTCAGCAAAAATTCGCAGATCTTGGCGAAAATCGAAGAAACCCTATCTTCCAGATGCAGAAAACCCGGTTCTTCAGGCTGAAGACGAATCAGACAACCGCACAAAAGCCTAATCTTGAACAATCGAGTTCGACGAAGGAGGCACCAGAAGGAAACTAGATTGGATCTGCGCGGTTATATCTCCGATTGGCAGCAAAAACCCTAATCTTCAAAATCAATAACTCGAAGAACTTCTGGTTCACCAAGAGAAAAGAAATTAGAACATCTAATAGAAGATCACCGCGAGACCACTAGCCCCCGAGCTGGTACAAATGCTGAAGATGGAAGAAGATCACCATAGGGCTAGGGTTTCCGATACTTGAAAAAGGGACAGGGCGGAGAAAGGCTTCGATGGATTTTCCGGGGTTAAACAGCAGCGGAGGGTTTATTTATACCAGTCCCAATCACAGCGGTTCCTTGCGTTGCCCGCTTGGCGCTGTGTCCACTCGCTTTCGCAAGCGAGTTTCACACACTCACTTTACACATTGCTTCGGATAAATTTTTTTTTTTTTTTTTTTTTAAAAAAAAACGTTTTTGGTGACATCTTGGGGCCTTGGGCCAGTGGTTTTTTTTTTAAAAGGATAAAGCCATAAAGGCAGATAACAAATGACAATCGAGTAGTGATTAACGGGTACACCAGTGAGAGTAAATAAATACTAAATAGTGCTCAAGCTGGTATAGTTTATAATATATATTTTTGAATATTACTGTTCAAAACTTTTTTAATAATATTTTACATAATAACTAATAAAGGGGTGGCCAACCAACCCAGTTGTGGCTGCCACCCCAGGGCGGCGATTACTGAAGTCACTCCATGGCTTTTGGGGTCGTCCGGCCACCTCTAAGGATCAAAAATAAAAAAATAAATTTATATCTAAACACTTTAGGTGGGCACGTCAAAATTTTAAAATTTTTAAGTTTTTTTTTGACAATTTGCTCCATGGGTCAATCGAAATTACAATAACATCCATGTCGTCAATTTTTTTAATTGTCGTTAGTCTATGTCAAAACGCATTGTTTTACCTTATTAAAATATTAATTTTTAAAAAATTTAAATCTAAAAATTGTAAATTATAAAAAAAAATAAATAAATAACAAAGAGTAGCCGAACCACCCCCTTGGCCAAGGGTGGCCGAACCATCCCATTAGGCCATGGGGATGGCCGAGCCACCCCTTTTTAGTAACATCTTCTGTGGTGAGAATGATGATGTTACTATCCAGAAGGACCATGATATTCATCCCGAGGGTATGAGGGAACAGTCCTTCATGCCCTCATTATTTAATAATATTATATTATTATTTTAATATATAATAATATATGAGCCCCACTCTTTGGAGGAGTATCTTCACGGTATCCAGAATCATATATATGTACATACATATATATATATATATATATATTTATATATATGACCCCCGCTCCTACACACACTTTGCACCACAAACATATTCTTTATATATATATATATTGCAACATGTGACATGAACTCTTATTATTTTAGTGATAAACCAGTTTTTTAAGACATAATTTTTTAACAGGTTTTTTTTTTATAGAAAAAACTAATCATTAATTGTGTTTAATTATATTTCAAGAGTTTTCCATATATAAATTATTTCATAAATTTAATATTATCAATGTCCAAATCAAAAAATGAAACAAATAATACAAATCAAATCATATATTATATATAATAACTAAAACCTTATTTTGAAGTTCCTTCAAATCGCAACATGTGGCATGAACTTATTTTTTAAAAAACTAAACTGATTTTTATAAATTGAACCGGTTTATATTTTTGTTCTCTATATCTCTCCTTTTTCCCTCTCTCTTTTTTTCCAACTCATTCACTCTCTCTCTCTCTCTCTCTCTCTCTCTCCGATTCATAATATTTACTTCTCTCTCCACCTCTCTCTTTTTTCTCTCCAATTCTTTCACTCTCTTTCCACACCTCTCTCTCTCCACTCTCCAACATTAACAAAAATGAAATCTATTGGCCTAAAAATTCAACTTCTTCTTAACCCTTTTTTTTTTCTAAGACCAACAATATTTGAACATATTATAATTTATATAAATTTAACTAAGATTAAAGGTCTTATATTTTAATTCATTTGAATGTTTATGGATTTTTTTTCTATAATTTACTTGGATTTTCAAGCATTTTTTTAAGTGTCTTTGTTTTTTTCTCTACTCTTGAAAGCAATATAAGACAAATAGATACTAAATTAAGCACTCAATATAGTTGAAATTTTTTTGTTTTGTTTTGTATTCCCAAAAAAGAAGATTTTATTTATTTTGCTTTGTATTTTTAAAATATTCGGAATTATGTAGGTTTTATTTGTATTGAAATAAAATATAGATATATTTATTTGATTGCATTAAATCTTGATTGAAAGATTTTTTTTTTTTAAAAAAAATTTTGTATTCATTGAAAGAGCAATTATTGATTTTTATAACCTTTAGTAGGTTTTTTTACTGAAAGAGCAATGATTGATTTTTAACATGACTATTTTAGCCTGTAATAAAAAACAATGAAGATGTGTTTAATTTTAAAATCAAATATAATAAAGAATTATGCATAGTTATCTGTTAGGGTATGTATAAATAGATACATAGATACTTCTTCTTCATTTTGTAGAGGTAATCAAAAGAATTTTCCTTCCAAAATGATGCTTCTTCATTTTGGATTTATCTTTGTGTATCTATGTATAAATTTTTCACAACTGTAAATTGATTATTTTTATGTTTATTTTTTTAGAAAGTTTATTTGTATTGAAATATAATAGGTATCATACCAATAAGATTTGATGTTTTAATTCATTTGAATATTTTATTGGATTTTTTTTTTCATTTTTGTGATTTACTCGAATTTTCTAGCATTTTTTGAAAGTGTTGAAAGAAATTTATTTGATTGCATTAAATATTGAGTGAAGCATGTGTTTTATTTTGTATTAAAAAGAATAGAGAAGATTTTGTTTATTTTACTCTTATTTTATGAAATGATTAGAACTTTATGAGTTTTATTTGTATTATAATATAATAAGTATTACATCAACAATATTAGAGTTTCCTACTAATTGTCTATTAATATTTTGATAATCAAAATTCAAGTTTCATTCTTGCTATTTTTTTTCTTTTATACTTTTCATTAAGTACATGTTTGGTACACTTTAAAAAAAGTTCAATAATTTATTGGTGTATAAACTTTAATATATATTTTCATTAAATGATGATGCGTGATGTATTTTTTCACACACATATTTTAACCTATAATAACAAGTAAGATGGGATGCATTTATATTTTGAAATTAAATTATAATGAATAATCTCCCGCATAGCACGGGTCATGTGTTAGTTATAGTAGAAGACATATCAATGCTATCATAATGTGCCAACAGGGAGGTCTCCTTGGAAGTTTAGGGGTTCTGTGGACATCTAGATGGTAATAAGCATCATGAAGCGTGGAGTCTGTTACGCCATGTCAATTTTCTTCAACCAAATATGTGGCTCTGCGCAGGAGACTTCAATGAAATTTTGGACTATTCCGAGAAGGTGGGAGGTTGTGGGAGATCACAAGGGGCCATGGATGCTTTTAAAAACTCTTGAATTTTGTGCTCTCCATGAGGTTGATTATAGGGGTTCTAAATTTACTTGGTGTAATTTCCATGAGGGCCGAAAATTCATTAAGGAGAGGTTTGATTGCGTGGCGACTACTAAGAAATGGCATTCCTTTTTTCCCACGACATGTAGTGATTGATGCAACTTCTAATTCAGACCATTCTCCACAACAAATCTTTTGTAGAGGAAGAAGAATATATGTGGTCGTTGGAACCGGTTTCGGTATGAAGTAGGATGGGTTGGTGAAAAGGAGTGTGGTGCTATAATAGAAAAAGAGTGGAGGAAAAAAAAAAAATCAGGAGACTTCATGGTAGAATACAAAAAGAAACATGGAGAGATGTAAGAAGGGGTTGTTAAGGTGGCAGAGAGTGGTGAAAAATGTGCAGGTCAATGAGCTAAAAAAAAAAAATTCAATTGGTGAAGTTGCAAGACTCGGCAGTAGACCAAAATTTTGTAGAATTTTTGCTCATATTAGTTTCTGGAGCCAAATGTTTAGTTTCTTTTCCTCTAGAGGTGATAGAGAGAAAACTAATTGGATTAACCGATCACGTGTTTTACAGCAAGAACTTCATTCCCTTTTAGAGCAGGAGGAGATATGATGGAAGCAACGTACAAAAGAAAATTGGCTAAAGTATGGGGACCAAAATACAAAATTTTATCATGCAACTGCTAACCAGAAAAGAAGATCCAATCAAATACAAAATGTCCTTGATACTGAGGGGAGGCTTTGGCGGGATTAGGTTGGTGTGGAGGGTGCTTTTGTGCATTACTATGAAAGCTTGTTTACAAGTAGCAATACAGGGGATATGGCGGAGTGTTTATGTGCTGTGAATAGGAAGGTTTCTCCTACGATGAATGAAGATTTGCTAAAGGATTTTACTATGGCATAAGTCAGTAAGGCCATGCATCAAATGCCACCACTGAAAGCTTCGAGACCCAATGGTTTTTTTGCTGATTTTTTCCAAAAAAATTGGACAGTTGTCGGAGAAGAGGTTAGTCGAGCTATACTACATACTTTAAATTCAGGTTTCTTGGATAAAGAAGTGAATTTTACATATATTGCTCTTATACCTAAGGTCAAAAATCCTACTTTTGTGACTGAATTCCACCCCATAAGTTTATGTAATGTACTTTATAAATTTACATCTAAAGTACTTGCAAATCGGTTGAAGCTTGTGTTGCCACATATTATTTCTCAAAACCAAAGGGCGTTTATCCCGGGAAGATTGATTACGGATAATATTTTGGCAGCATATGAGACATTGCACACCATGTAGTTTCGCATGTGGGGAAAGGAGGGGTATATGGTGATAAAGTTAGACATGAGTAAGGCCTACGATAGGGTGGAGTGGAATTTTTTGGAGGTAGTAATGAAAAAATTGGGGTTTGATGATAAGTGGGTTGGGTTGATCATGATGTGTGTGACAACGGCAAACTATGTTGTGATGGTAAATGGAAATCCTGTGGGACGGATCACCCCAACTTGGGAGATCCGGCAAGGAGATCCTATTTCACCTTACCTATTTCTTTTTTGTGCAGAAGCTTTGAGCTCACTTCTAGTTCATGCGGATCAAAGAGGGATTCTGACGGGTGTTCCAACTTCAAAGAGGGGTCCTCGACTGAATCACCTATTTTTTGCATATGACAACTTGCTTTTTTGTAAAGCAAACAAAACACATTGGCTCAGAATGACCAAATTACTGGGCAAGTATGAAGCAGCTTCTGTAGTAACCCAAATTATTAACTAGGCATAAGTGGCTTAATTGGGGGGATTAATTTGGGCTTTGGATCACTAAGGCTGCTAGAGGAGTAATTTAGACTTTTAGGCGGACGTCGCTCATTTGTAGTCTTGAGACGTCTGAGGGTCCACTAGACATACGCTCTACAAACCGTACAAGCGGACATACGGGGACCATCGGACGTGCTACTTTTTGAATACACTCTGGATATTACTTAGCGTCAAGGCGGCTATTGAACCACTAGACAAGAACTATCGGACGTCACCCCTTGGTGAGATGTCCACTACTTTTCGGGCCTATAAATAGAGCCCTATCCCCTTTGTATTTCTCACAATTTCAGAACACCCCTAGGTTGCCAGTGTTTTGAGCTTTGTGAGTGTTTGGTGAGCGTGTAATGCGAGGCGTTTTTGAGAGTTCGGAACGTTGTGAAGCAAAACTCTTGCGGTTTTGTTTTAAGAAGTAACGTTCAATCCATAACTTTAATTTACATTGTTATCTTTGTTTGGTTATTGTTTAGTTGTAGTGGTTAGCTTAGTTGAACCTTAAAACCCGTTTAGGTTAATGTTTTGGTTAGTTTAGCGTTGTTACATTGTATGGAAGTTGTAAATTGGACTATAGGGCTTTAGATAGTTCCTAGTGAATAGGCGGACAATAGAGAGAAAAATAAAGTTCTCCCTAAGAACCCATACAACAGACGTCTGGTGTTGAGACCGGATGTACGACTTGGTTATAACTGGCGATGCATTTCGAGCCTAGACGTACGGTCACTATGTGGCAGGGAAACCCTATTTTCACCAAATATCCCATAGCTCATGTTTTCCTTGATTTAGGGTTTGCTTAGTGGAATTAGGACTAATAGAAGGTTTTCCACAGATTTGAAGAACTTGGACCTTTTAGAATTTTCAGAGACGCGTATTGACCCAAGTAAGTTTTAACTCACATAATGTGCATTGTTATTTTCCATGCACTGCACATCTATTTTGTGTACCGAATAAAAATGCATACTTTACAACTCTCACAGTTTATACTTATTACACATGAACTCTGTCATTTTGGAAAAAACGTTGTACTGAATTTGTAAACCAAGTGAGACTTGTAAAAATGACCTGCATATAAAATACAGATAAGATAATTACATCGTATGACATGATACACCGGTACGTACGGTAGTAATGGCCATGGGCTTACTATACATGTTAGCTTTATGGTCAAATGTGTGCATTATATGAGGGCTGTGGATCCATTGGTTTTGTGACATTGATGCAAGCATTTCCAATTATTCGGTCACTATAGGACGGAGGTGTGGGCTACTCGAGGTCGGACCCAATCATGCCACTAATGTTACGTACGGTATGTTATGCAATGGTTAGGGCACTGACATTGTATTATAGGTCCATTGGGACAGCATCAACCTTACTGAGAGGGGATAATATCTCGGGTAGACTATACTGTTGAACTATGACTATTGTTGATACCGTATGTATATATCATCACTATATATATATCACGCATAATTAAATTGTCATGATGGAACTGCTTTGGCTTAAATAATACCTGAGTTCATTACTGAAAACTGGCATGGGTATTATCTGCGTTAAAAATCACTAAGTTTTAGATTTATCATTTTGTTTATGTCTTTCCCATCATTATGATTAAGCATGCGGTTTAGTTCTATTAGACAAGAAGATGTCCGGAGATTACTTAGGTGATTGCTTAGGATGATATGGATAATTTTTGAAGACATGGACCCGGTTTGGCTTAGGATGATGTGGGAGTATGGAGGATCTGCCTGTAGACATGATTGAGATCTTGATATCATTAGCTCAAAAGTTTAAGTTCAGGCTTTGATCTCGATCTTTTGTGAACTATGTTGATGTAACATATTTTGGGATGTATCTATTTCCTTGTTGACGGTTTGATGATCGGTACATTGGTGACTATTTATTATATTATGGATGTAGTACTTTATCTCTGGTATTGTTGTGTGATATTTCATTTACTATTTCTTAAATCTAATAGTCTTGGTTTTTTCTTATTCTGACGAAAAGTGATTTCGAAGTTATGTTCTCGGAGGAACATGATTGGGATGTAGCCTGGGATAAATTACTAGTTAATTGATATTCCCATCGGGTGGGGCATCATAGCTTCGGGGCAAAGACTCAACCATGATAAGACATCACTTTTTTTTAGTCAGAATACATCAGTAGAGGTTAAGCAGGAAATTTTGCAATTGTCGGGTCTACCAGTTCAACATAAATGCAACAAATACTTGGGTTACCAACTTTGGTGGGGAAGTCGAGATCCAAGGCTTTTCAAAGTATTAAAGATCGGGTGTGGAAGCATCTCAAAGATTGGAAGTTGAAGTTTCTTTCCCAGGCAGGTAAAGAAATTATGTTAAAAGCTATTATTCAGGCTATCCGACCTATAGTATGAGTGTATTTCAACTTCCAAAAGGGTTGTGTTTGGAGATAAATTCTTTGATGCAAAAGTTCTGGTGGGGTCATCAATCCAATGAATCCAAAATTCATTGGATGAGTTGGAGTAGGATGGGACTCCCAAAGGAGAAGGGTGGCATGGGTTTTCGGGATCTTATATGTTTTAATAGGGCATTATTGGCTAAGCAAAGTTGGAGGCTTTTTCATTCCCCGGATACTCTTATAGGTAAAATTATGAAAGCCAAATACTATCCACAAATGACGATTTTAGAAGCTAAGTTGGGATCCAAGCCTTTTTTTGCTTGGTGTAGTATTAATGGTGCAGGGGACCTTCTTAAAGCGGGGCTATTATGGAGGATTGGAGATGGCAAGAAAGCACATATATGGGGGATAAGTGGCTGCCTAGGCCATCAACTTTCAAGATTTAGTCTCCACCTCAACTGTTAAGCCCAAGTGCGAGAGTTCAAGAGCTCATTGATCCGAATACAAAGAGTTGGAAACAGCAACTTCTTAACCAAATTTTTACAAAGGAAGAAGTGGGGGCTATTAATTCACTGGCACTTAGTGGTACAATTCAGGAGGATGTAATCATGTGGAGGGAAACGAAAAATGGTATTTTTTCGATTAAAAGCGCTTATCATTTGGCCATGGAAGAGGACAACAATAAGAGACCGGAATGCTCAATTATTCCTAAGGTCAATGAGTTGTGGGGAGTAATTTGGAAACTTGCTATTCCAAATGCGGGAAAAAATTTTATGTGGCGGGCTTATCACAACTTATTTCCAACTAAAAGAAATTTGCTATCTAGGAAGGTTGTCAAGGAGTCCATGTGCCCATTTTGTGAAATGGAGGAGGAAACTGTGTCTCATATAATATGAGAATGCCCATCATCTAGGGACATGTGGGGTGCAAAAGGAAGTAATTTTCATAAATATAGTATCTCTGGAGTGGAATTTATTCATCTAGTGGACACGATTCGGTTGTGTAACGCCTCAATATTTGAATTAGCAAATATCAAAGTTATTACGCTGCAACTTTAGAAAGACCAGCTTGTTCTTAAGGTGGCTATCTTATCAGCCCATATTATTAGACACATTATGCAACAGTTGTAATGCAAAATTATATCAATAAGACAAAATAAGAATTCCTATACCAACAAAATAAAGCTAATACTCGTAAGTACATCCATACTTACACCTTAGTATAGAATTTCGCTCCACTTCGCATACAAATACATACATACAAACCATATTTATATATTAGTTCATTCTCAAATAATATCATTGTTTAAAGACCTCATCTTTTATATTTATTTATTATCCGTCACTTCACTTTATACTTACTCATTTTATCATATAAATGAGATAGTTACTTATAAATAGTTTTATTCACGAATTCGCTTTTTGGTGACGAGGCTAATGGCCAATATCACAAAATAAAAACTAGTATTATAAATAATATATATAAAACATTACTCATATTTCGGGATGAGACCGATGGTCCGCACCGCCAAAATATGAATTAAAATTTAAATGACAATAAAGTAAATGATGAATATAAATACTAAATTCATATTTAGGGTTGAGACCAATGGTCCGTGCATGCCAAAAATATGAATTAAAATTTAAATGACGATAAAATAAATGTGAATGTAAATACTGAATTCATATTTAGGGGTTGAGACCAATGGTCTGTACCGCCAAAAATATGAATTAAAATTTAAATGACGATAAAATAAATGTCTAAATATAAAAGCTGTAAAGTAAATAATATAGATAATTTCATAAGCCTTTAATCCATTTGTTTATGCATTCTTATCATCAATTCTTTATTACCTTATTTTACATCATAAGCTTATTGGGTCTTAAATAATTAAATGAGAACAAATAATATAAACAATAAATCATTATAATTACACAAGGAACACTTACCCAATAGCCTTGAAGTAGAATTCCACACAATCTTCTCTAGGTAGCTAATTATAAAACTAAGAACACTTGAAGACTACAAGAAGGATCTAAGCCATATGATTTTTGATTTAGAGCTAAGGAAGAGAGAGAAAGGAGGAGCAAGCAATCTTTTCTTGCTAAGAAAGTGAAAGAGCTTAAGTGAAAAATGAATTACCTAGGCTCCTATTTATAAGAAAATGAGTGGTTAGGATTAATCCTAACACTTTTGATCCAATGGTTAAACTCAAGCTTCTATCTATTAGAGAATGGGTGGCTATAATTCATTTTCCTACTTTTAATCCAAGGGTTGAGAGGCATTCAACTAAAAACATAAACCTAGTCCACATTCCAAGATTCTAGTCTATCTTATCATTTTCGTCCAACATGAGGGCAGTGCACTCCGATCTATTTTTCGATATCCAAACGTACTCCGATTGACATGAAATTTTGAGGGTAGATAGAGGACTCTGAGAAAAACATTTTATATTTTTGGTTCGACTTCATCCGAGTTCGTTTGACACAGGTTCTGGCCCTTACAAAATTTCCCACGAAATTAGACTTTAAACTAGTTGCATTCACACTTGCCACTTGCCCACTTGCTTCATTAAATTCCCATGATATTTCTAATAATCAATCTTACTAGAAGCCTTCAAGAATTCAACCAAAGTGGCTAGCCTACCGTTTCTTAGTAGGTTTTAATTGTTACTAGACAATATGAAAATTAAAACACTGCTTTTAAGCCAAAACTAAAAGCTTCAAATCAATTTTTGATTTCACCAAACACTAACATAAATAATTTATTCACTAAATTGTGTTTGATTATGCCCATAAACATACTTATGGAACTAAATTTGATAATTAAAGTGATACTAAAAAAAGAAGTCAATAATCAATGTAACATATACCCTTAGCACCAAATAGCTATTTTAATAGGGGTGGGCAAAACCCGCCCAATCCGATCAACCCGCTCCGCCCCGTTTCAAACCGCCCCGATTTGAGCGGTTTTTGTGCCTTTTTCTGTGGGTACGAGTTGAAATTTCCCAAATCCGCTCGGATTGGATCAGGTATCGGTTTAATAAAAAAAAAATATGCGGATACTCGATCCGCCCCGTTTCTACCCGCTATTCCACTTACCTTGAACAAACCCTAGAAGTGTCTGAGAAGTATTTTCGATTTCGAGCAGCCGTCCCTCACCCACCAGTCACAATTTCAATTTCGAGCTAGAAGTTGCGAGACCCTCATCCAGTCACCCCGCCTTATTTTCGACCAGCCGCAAGACCCTCAGCCTCTCACTCTCAATCTCTCGATCTCTCACTCTCGATGAAAGGGAACAAAATGAGCTGGAGCTGCTGCTTCTTCTAGTGCTCTTGGTCATGGACGGGTGGGTGGGTTGTTGGCTTTGCACTTAGCAGGTCATTTTGGTGGTTTGTTTTTAAAAATTTCTTTAATGAGACGTGAGTTGGCACGCACATCATATGAGCTCATTTCAAAAAAAAAATATATATATATTTATTTGTTTGCTTCTTAGATCCTAACCGTAGGATCAACCTACTTATCTTAACCATATATCTATCTAACTAAACTAAAATTTGGTCCTTGTCAGACTTTCATTCAGTCTACTGAATACCAATGAATGATATTTCTTATTGCTCTCGTCATCAGACTCACCAGCCTGACAATGAATGAAAGTTTGACAAGGACCAATGAAAGTTTTTTTTTTTGAAAAGTCAAACAAGGACCAATGAAAGTCTGACAGTTTCTTCTAACCACGCGAAAGAGGAGATGGGTGGAAGCATAGACGCTCTCCGCCTCCTCGTCGACTCCCGATTCCGGCGTCATCCAAGCTAGGGGTAAGCTTTTCTCTCTCTCTTTCCTTTGGTAGTGGGACCAGATTGGCTTTTTCTTCCATTTTTTTTTCCTTTGATGTACATGAAAACTTGGCCTCTTAATTCAACTAAGAAGAAACATATATCATTGTTGGAAAAAAAAAAAAAAAATTCCTTCTGGTTTGTTGGCAGAAAGAGTCTCTCCGAGTCTGTCTCTCATCGTCCCCGACCCGATCCGAGCAACTCGACCAACCCGACAAAAGAAACCCGATCTAAACCGCCCGATACCCGCCGGTTTTGCATATTTTCATACTGTCAAGGGGGCGAAACACTTGACAAGCTAAGCGCCCAACCCTACTATTTAATGTCATTGCTCTAATTCATTTATTATTATTATTATTTAATCTTTTAAATATTATTTAAATAAGAATTTAAAATCTAGGTTGATACAGGTTGAGGTATGGTGTGGAAAATTTTGGGCTGTTTGTGGAACTAGCACGTAGAATTTGGATGCGTAGAAATACCGTGATTCATGGGGGTAGTTTCACACACCCGGATATATTGGTACAAAATGTGTTGATGGCAGTTGAGGAATACATGCAGGCGCAAGTAATCACGTCTCCTCATAACCACGATGGAGGGGATGGGGAGAGTAAAAGATGGTGTGCACCTCTAGTAAGTTTTGTAAAAGCCAACTAGGACGTGGCACCTGACAAACATAAAGGACGAATTGGTGTTGGGGTAGTGGTCAAGGATTCAAGGGGGGATATTATCGTGGCAAAAAGTCTAACAAAATATGGCTTTGTTGAGCCTTTAGCGGGGGAGATAATGGCAGCTTATGTTGCTGTCCAAGTGTGTTCTGAGATGGAAGAGCAGGCAATAATTTTTTAAGGAGATGCACTTCAAGTTGTAAATGCGGTGAATTCAGAGGAGCAGAGTTTGAGACGTAATGGGCACCTGATACTATATGAAGCTGTTTCTGTAATCTATTCTGCAATGGAGATGTTGTTATATCTCTAGAGATGCAAACACGGCAGCTCATAATTTGGTAAATGTGGTTATCCACCAAGTCATAGATCATACATGGAAATATGCAGAGATGGACCTATGGGGGGACCGGCTGGGGCCATGGTCCCCCCCAAATTTGGAATAAAAAAAAATCAGCTGTGGAAAAAAAAATAGTATACTGGTTCCCCCATAAGAATAAACAAACCCCGGTCCCCCCCTGTCCATAAGACTAAAACAAACCCCGGTCCCTACCCTAGAAAAAATGGTCCCAATGCCCCCAAAAAAAAAAAATAAAAAAAAAAACCAAAGAGTCAAAGACCGGTCTCCTCCCCCCTAAAAAAAACCGGTCCTAGAGCCTCACAAAAAAAAAAAAAAAACATATATTAAGCTTTTGTTTTGGGGAATTAGAATGTTTCATATTTTGGCAGACATGTTTGATGGGTTTTTTCTAAAACATTTTAGTGGAAGTTGTTTTTGGAATTTTATGTTTTCTCCTAATTTTGTTGTAGATGGAAAAATCAACTTGATTTTTTCAAACGAAAAATGCATAAAGTTCAAATGTGCAAAGTTCCCAAACTTCAAATGCACAAACTTCAAATGTCAATGTTGGTGATACATCATTATCAGCTTCTGATATCCCAATTTCTGAAAATTCTTCTAAAAATTTTTTCAAACGAAAAAATGCACAAAGTTCAAATGTCTAAACTTCAAATGCACAAACTTCAAATGTCAATGTTGGTGATACATCATCACTAGCTTCTGATATCCCAATTTCTGAAAATTCTTCTAAAAGACTTCAGGGAGTTGATGACAACGAATTTAATATTAGTTCATTAGAATATGGATCATAGATTGCGTCGTCAGATATAAGAATATAATGTTAATCGTCGAGATGAAATTCGAAGAGCTTACATTAAAGCTGGTCCATGCCGACCTACGATCTCAGACTACCACAGTCCCCCCATCAAATATTCTGGGTCCGTCCCTAGAAATATGTCATTCCTGACTATATCCGTGATGTAATTTTGATGGAGCAATTTGCTCCATCTTTGATTCATTAATACAAGTTACATCTTAGTGTTAAAATAAAAAATAAATAAATATTAAAAAAAAAAAAAAAAACGTGGGTAACGGTCAGCATAGGTTGTCGAAAGAGAGACAGTTTATATATTGACTCCGTCAACTGTATCGCTGAAAATTCTACATGGATGGGGAGAATATTCAATTTATAAGATGATAAATTGAATATTCTACATGGATGGGGAGAATATTCAATTTATAAGAAGAAAGATATTATAATGGAGCTGATGTTGCGGGATAAGGATCCCCAGCAATTTCTCAAAATTGCTGACCAGTTTTTTTTTTAAATTCCATCCATTCAAAAAAACATCTAAGGCTTAAAATTAAATACCAATATTTTTAATTCTCCTTACCTTTCTTTCTCTTTCTCCTCCTCGTTCTATCCTAGACCCTCTCTCTCATTAACGCATCTCACCCCAAAACCATAAACGCATCTCTCTCCCCACCCACTCCTTCGGCTTCAGGCGATGCCCACCACCCAGATCAGTCGCCACCCTAGGACGAAGACCAACAGTGCCGCCGCCCACCGTCCGATGTTCTCTCTCCGCCTCCCTCGCCCCTCCAGAACCCAAACGGATTTGCTAATGAAATCACCGGCGACGCCCACCCACCATGGCTCCACCTTGGACAGGTATGTATACTTGTTTACATATAAAGATTAGAATTTTCATTATTTTTGATTTATTTGCATAAATGGGTTGGCTTTGGTTTTTGTTTTGATTTGGGTTTGGATTTGTTTGTGTTATCTAGGACCGGTGGTTGTTTTGTTTGATTTCGAAAATGAGTAAGAATTTTTGGGCCTCCGCCTCCGCCCACCACCGGCACCGAGCGCACCGGCGCTCCCAACCCACACCATGCCGTACACCCGAGACCCAAAAAAACACCCAAAGAAGTCCTCTGTTTCAAAAGGGTCATTTGGTTTTTTTTTTCCCCCCAAAGTAGGAATTTTTTTTTTCGTTCTTTCCCTTAATGTGTGGCTGATTTTGTTTGTTAGCATTCTCGAACTTGTTTGTGTTTTGGTTGAGTTGCAGCTGGTTGTAGATGCAAGCTACCCCATGTGTTTGATGAAATCTTTGTGAGAAAATTTATAGACTTTAGAAAGAGTTTTGTTTTATATTTTTCCCTTTTGTCATTGGTGTTTCTGCTTCTACATTCCTCAGTGAGAGATTTTTTTTTTTTTTTTTTTTCTGTTTTATTTTCAATTGGTGTTTATGTTTTGCATTCTATATATTTGATGAAATTTCCAGGAGAGGCTTGTTGATTTTTTTCTTTTTCTTTTCATCCAGGTGAAAGAGTAGTTTGTTGAAATTTCCGCGAGGCCCGATCAATTTTATCTTTGCCCATCATGTGCTTGTGGAGTTTGCGGTCATGGCAAGTTTGAACAAAATGGGGCATTTTATGGGCAAAAATTTTGTTACTGGCAAGCAATGCGAGCACAAATTCCACATTGGGTGCCTAAAGCGTAAAGAGATGCTCCTGATATTGAGGTCTCGATGGAGAATAACAGCAAGCTCAAAGCTGCTATAAATGTGATGCATGAGTTTTTTTTTTTTTGGTAGTTGTTTACATTTTGTGATATGGGGCAAATACCATAGTTGGTTTCAGTTGATGATTGTTAAAAAAAAAATGGTTGGCTTGAATTCCATGTGATGGTTAGTATGATGATTGACATAAACAGATTAGGCACCATTTTAATCTGTTTTGCTTAGTTAAATTGGGTTCAAGGAAGAACACTATTGATTTCAGGGCAAATTATTCATCAAATGGAGAATTTATAATCATTTTACACTAGCATCAATGTGAGTAATGGGGCTGTTGTGGACTTCGGTACATAAAATGAGAAGGGAATCAATTCTAAGTCGCGCAATGAATGTATTTTAAGATACCTTAATAGAGGGATCCGATTCCTTAATAGAGTAACAAAAACAGCATATTTCCTTAATAGATAGATTACATTCTTCCCACTCGAATCACAATATTCAACATCATGACAGAATGCATGGGATTTTTTTGGTTGAGCATTCTCAAAACAGCAACAAAACATTTTTCAAAGATTAAGTTACTACAAAACTTGATTCAGATCAAGTTACTGCAAAACTATGGATAAAATCTTGACCTTTATTCCACTACAAATTTTATTTATCATTAAGTTATTACACATGAATTTATTGCATTCTCTCCTCTTTTGGTAGTTTGGATGTAATCCACAAATTCTCACGCTTCACCACCACTGCCTATCTTCAAACAACTTCAGGACCGAACCAATCTACAACAAATGAGTAGGCAATGAGTTAATAATTATTTCATATGCATTAGCAATAATCTTCCCTTCTCCATTCGGTTAATAGAAAAAACACCAAAAATTCCAAACTTCACCCATTCAGTTAAAGGAACACCACAAACCTTGAAAATTTAACAACATAAGCTAAATAAAAACAGAAAATGAGCACAGAGAGTGAGATTTATAACAAAATAAAACCATAAATTTGTTTATCTGCAAAACAAAATCGTAAATTTCATATAAATAATTTTCTCAAACCTTAATTTACCAAAGGGAAAGAACGAAGAAAAAAAAAAAGGAACTTACTTAGAAAGAATTTATTTCCTACTTTGGGGGGAAAAAAAGGAACTTACTTTGAAAGAATTTATTTCCTACTTTGGGGGAAAAAAAAAAACCAAATGACCCTTTTGAAACAGAGGACTTCTTTGTGTGTTTTTTTGGGTCTCGGGTGTACGGCATGGTGTGGGTTGGGAGCGCCGGTGGTGGGCGGAGGCGGAGGCCGAGGCCCAAAAATTCTTACTCATTTTCGAAATCAAACAAAACAACCACCGGTCGTAGATAACACAAACAAATCCAAACCTAAATCAAAACAAAAACCAAAGCCAACCCATTTATGCAAATAAATCAAAAATAATGAAAATTCTAATCTTTATATGTAAACAAGCATACATACCTGTCCAAGCTGGAGCCATGGTGGTGGGCGTCGCCGGTGATTTCATTAGCAAATCCGTTTGGGTTCTGGAGGGCGAGGGAGGCAGAGAGAAACATCGGACAGTGGGCGGCGGCACTGTTGGTCTTCGTCCTAGGGTGGCGACTCTGATCTGGTGGGTTATCGCCTGAAGCCGAAGGAGTGGTAGAGAGATGCGTTTATGGTTTTAGAGAAATTGTTTTGGGGAGATGCGTTTATGGTTTTGGGGAGAAATTGTTTTGGAGGGAGAAAGAGGAGAAAGAGAAAGAAAGGTAAGGAGAGATAAACTTTGAATTTTGAAATTCGAAATATATGCTGCTCATTAAAAATATTGGTATTTAATTTTAAGCCCTGAGATGTTTTGAATGGCTGGGATTTAAAAAAAAAATTGCTGGGGATCCTTATCCGATGTTGCGCGCTTACTCGCCAATCAAATTTGACTGATTAAAAAAAACAAATCCGAAAACATGGTGCGGTAATTGACTCATGGACCCATATATATATTATAGCACTCACCGGATCCCTAATATTAAGGGAAAGAAGATGAATTTGAGACTGAAGCAAGATTCCATGTTCGCTCACTGTTACTTTCCCTGCCTCCGTTGCTACTTCTTCTTCTTCTTCTTCTTCTTATCGTTTCAGGTTTCCAAAACTCAAAATGCTACTACAGACCCATCTGAAGGTTCTCTCTCTCTCTCTCTCTTTCTATTTCCGACAGCTATTTTGTTTGAGATTTAGATTATGGATCTATCGCAAGTTCTCCGCCCACATAAACCACGTGCTCCTCCTCCTCCACCATATCCAGCACGGCAGCACCTCACCTGGCTCTCCTTCCACCCACATCATTTTATTATAGCACGTGCCACCACGGTGCGCGTGGTCTACACACACCACCATCATTTTTTCGTTTCTCTTGATAAATTTGACAGATCTTTCTTTATCCCTACCTTCTTAAGGTTATGCTTGCCAAAAGAGTGGGCTTAGGGAGATGTGATAAAAAAAAAAAATTTATATAAAAAAATAAAAAATTTTATTTTGTAATGATTTTTTTTATTTAAATAATAATAAAAAGTGAATAATATGATATAAAAAATAAGAATGTTAAAGTTAATTTTTAAAATTTTTTTTAAAATTTTGGATTGAGTCCGATCCACACTTTTGTCAAACATACTGTTAATTAGCTCTCTTCGGCCAATTAAGCTTTTTGTTTCAAGTAGTCTCAGATCTAGACCTCACAATATATTAACTTTGTTGTCGCTTGTGTCACAATCCAATGTGTATATGCATTCATTATCTATATTATCCTTAACAGCCCTTCCTCATTATTTTGAATATACATATTATATATATATAGTCAATATATTATTTATTTATATAAAATTAAAAATTAAAAATATTTATATATTTATAATTATATATGTTAATCTAAAATTTGGTTTGATCTCTATTCAAGTTAGAATGTTGGACCCACCCAGATTAAATTCGTCCCCACACCCATCGCATGGGATAAGGATCCTAAATTCCTAATCCATGCGCACTGACTTTGGACTCCTTTATTACGTCATGATTGAAGCTACTATGACGTGCGCATTGATATTGGACTCCTTTATTACATCATAATATTATTTTTTATTTTTTTGAATGGTGCGAGCAGTTGCCGCTTTGAACTCAGTACTCCAACAATGGGATGCCCCGGCGGTAGCATTATGGAACATAAGTGGAGAGCCGTGTACCGGATCCGCCATCAACGGCACGGATTTCGATGACCCCGCGAATAACCCAGCCATCACGTGCGACTGTGCTTACGAGAGTTCTACGGTGTGTCACATAACGAAATTGTACGTCTCTCTTTCTCTCTCTCTCACAACAATAAGTAACTTAATAACTATTACATTCTCAAATTAATAGATAAAAATTAGGAATAACTTCACAAGAATCCCCTTAACTATTAGTCATTTTAAAATAATCCTTGATCTTTAAAAACTCTCAATTTAATCTCCTGAATTTTTAATTGCTCTTAATTTAGACCCATTCGTATAAATTATGACACAAAATTTTTCAAAAAGACCAAAATGCCCTTGATTTTCATTTTTAAAAAAAATTAAAAAAACATTTTGGAAATTGAAATTTTAAATTGTGAATTTAAAACGGTGACTTTTGTATAAAATTCCATCTTCCAGATTTTTTTAAAATAAAAATCAGGGGTATTTTAGTCTTTTTAAAAAATTTTGTGCCCTAATTTGTACGGATGAGTCTCAATTGAGAGTAATTGAAAGTTCATGAAGTTAAATTGAGAGTTTTTTAAGATTGATGGAATTATTTCAAAACGATTGGTAGTTCGAGGGTCTTGTAAAGTTTCCCCTAAAAATTATGTAATTGTAAGATTAATAAGAGAAAGATATCAAATATCTTTTATATGGTCTATATGAGTCGATGCAAGCTTATACGAGTTTGGGTTGTTTATTAAATAAGCCTAAGTTTTTGTACAAATTCTGTAAATTGAGCCCAAATCGATTTAATCCAATTCAAGCCGTGTCCAGTTCAAGCATTTCCGCACACGACCTTATTCATTTATAGCCCTAAATGAAGTTCCATGCAAAGTAGGACCAAGATCATCTACAGTTCATATGAAAGAAAAAAGTGCTGGTCCTTTGAGGTGGAAGAACAAAATTGTCATTTCATATTTTTGGGACAATTTTTCACTTGCACTTGGTTCTTCTCCGGTCCATTTAAATCGGAGAGGATTCAAATTTCGCAGAGGAGGGGTGGAGGCTTCCGCCCAAACATAAGCATGTTTTTCAAAGGACTAGATTGGACCGGATCTAAAGACTTAAAAAATTCATCTCAAAATCAATTTTAACATTCTTATTTTTTACATCACATCAATAACTTCTTATTACAATTTAAATAAAAAAATTACCACAATTTTTTTTTTTTTGGGGAAACTTCAGATACCTTCACTTTTCGATTATTAAATTTTCGATATTTAAAATCGCTTAGGACCCTTCAAGGTATAATGGATATATAAATATATATATATGCCCATTATACCTCCACTCCAAAACTTCATGCTTTTGGGCAAAACCGTAGTTTTGCATTTTAGGTTTTTTTTTTTGTTTTGAAAAAAAGAAGGAAATTAAAAAAAAAAGAAAAAAAAAGAAAGAGGAAAAAGCGGTGGTTGGAGCCACCCTTCCTAAAAGTGGGGTGGCGGACCACCCCATTTTTGGTGGCTCCAACCACCCCCAAGACCACCCCCTAGGGGGTGGCTTAACACCCTTTGCCCGTGGTGGCTTGGCCACCTCCATGCCCTTGGGGTGGTCCACCCCACTTTTGGGAAAGGGTGGCTCCGATTTCTCTTTTTTTTTTTTTTTTTTTCAATTTCCTTCTTTTTTCAAAAAAAAAAAAACTAAAACCTAAAATAGCCAAAACTACGCCGTTTTGGGCAAAACGACGTCGTTATGGGCAAACCCAAAACGGCGTAGTTTTGGAGTGAAGGGTAGTTTAGACAATTTACCATCAAAAGGATCCTAAGTGAGAGAATCTGGAAGTTCGTGTCGAGTTTTTTAGATCGATTTTCTGTAAATCGGTGGAAGTTCAGGGGTGTTTGAAGTTTCCCTTTTTTTTTTTTTTAACGTCAATGCTGCCTTAGTTCCCTCCCTTTGCCAAACACACCAAGAGCATAGGAGAGTTGGAGCCCGGAGGCCTATTCATAAAGAATCACTTTCATCTTGAAAACTGGCCTAAAAGCCTATTAGAATGATTTGAAATGAAATGCAGTGTAGAAAACACGAGGAGAGCCGCCCTCAACTTTCGTAGTTGACCTCTCTGGGAAACCATCTTGAGCAACTAGCTTATGGACGATAATCCAGCGCTTACAAGAAAGCTTCCCCTAAAACAAAAGCATACTCACACAGAAAAGAAAAAGATTTCGTCGATTTCTCCATGTCTTCAATGGCTCCAAAAACCCAGTCCTCCTCAGGATTGAACACACATTTGCAAACTAAGCAGAACGTGTCTTCTAAGTCTGCTTCCAAGTGCAGACCACATAAGCAATCGAAGATTTTCTCAACCAGCCAATATAAATCGAAAGATGGATTTTCTTCGTTCAAGTGCAAACTAGAATCAGTTAGTATGATAAATATATATATTTTAGTTATTAGGTTGTATGGTAATTGAAAAATCACATTTACTTATTGCAGGCTAACTGTTTATTCATCTTTCCAGGAGAGTCTATGCTCTAAACAAGCTGGGAGCTTTTCCAGAAGATATTGTGGCTTTGAGATATCTGACATTTTTGTATGGATTTTCTCATTAACTTCTCTTGGCGTTTAATTTGTGAAAATGGACCATCATCTTTCTACATTTTCGAGTTAAAAAGAGACATTATTTTTCATATTAAGATGTGCGTTTTTTATTCTTAGATGCACGAATTAGGACCTGGTGATTATTATTTTTTGTTTGGAATTTTGTAGGAAG
This sequence comes from Carpinus viminea, assembly GCA_013348765.1. NCBI lineage: Eukaryota > Viridiplantae > Streptophyta > Magnoliopsida > Fagales > Betulaceae > Carpinus > Carpinus viminea. Next base: position 28,513,907 of record CP054670.1, on the reverse strand, counting down.
ATTGATAAAAATTACTTCACGGGTACCTTGCCAGCATTTATTGGAAATTTGTCCGTACTGAAGGGACTGTAAGTATAAGGAGAAACCGTTCATTTATCATTGAAAGTTTTTTCGAAAAAATATACCAATTTAGTTCATGAGTTACTGCATAGTCACATAGCTACTCATCACATTACAATCTTCTTCTTATATCACTCTCATGATAGTTTAGGAAAAAGGTAAGCTTGCTGAATTTAAAATTGCCTTTTGTTGTCGTTGGTAGGCTGCTGTTTCTTCAATGGCAGATTAAGACTTACTCGCAAAAAGATAGGAGACAAAGGTAGGTTATTGAGGAAACGATCCAAACGCCAACATGTTAAAAAAAGACAAAAGTAGAAAAAAAAGAGGTTACCTGAAATATTAACCTTTAAGATATCAATGCAAAATCTCTGTGATACCTCAGATGGTATGGATTGTAAGAGTTGTGCGGGTATGTGATAAGTTCTACATCAGGCATATATATATTAGGTCGATCATAGTATGTGAAAGATTACAAAAAGCTCCAATAGTAATTTGTTCTTTTGGGGTAACAAACAGTCTCAGAACCTGGTTAACCATGTGCAATAAGGACACTAAAGCACAACGTAGGCTCTGGCAAAGACGTCAATGATTTAAGTACAAAACTGTGGTACTCTTGATTGTGTGGATTTTGAAGCACCGTGTGAGCATGTATAGAATCCCATAGTAGAAATATATTAGATCAATCCAAGTTATGTAAATGATCACAAAGAGTCTCACTATAAGTTTAGAACCAAGAATTGAAGAACTCATAAACTGAACCTAGGATACTCTGTGATTCAGTGACTATTTAAAATCAAAGGGAATGGTTCAGGTTTTGGAAACTATGGTTAAGATTTAAAGGTGACAAAGATCTCAAAGCTATCTACTAACTAAGTTACACTAAAATTGAACTAACTACATGCAACATTGACAGCCACAGATGATACTGACAACCACAGACGATATTGACAACCACAATTGACACCAACAGCCACAAACAGCACTGATAAACAACAATGCGCTGCATCAACCACTCTACAGAGAAATGGGGAATCTACTCATCAATATACCATAACTGACTATCACAACAGTTGCGTTACAAGTTTGTTGTCCAACTCTCAAGTGTTTAACATTTCAACTATAACCGCCATAAACCAAACACCCTGAGAATAGGACCAGGGAAAAGTCAAAAGACAGCTTTCAACCGAGAGCATATGATATTCTTGTTTGAAAGCAGAGAGAATAGGAAGAGTAAAAGACTAAATATGGGTAAGTGAGCATTTGTTGAATAAGGGGTAAGTGAAGAGAATAAGGGTAAAAAAGTAAAAAAAAAGAAGTGGAGGCTTTTTTTTTTTTTTTAAGGAGAGGCTCTAATACCACTAAAGAGGGAATAAACTATAAAGTAAACTAAAGAAATGGTGAGTTTGAAAAGTTACCCGCACCTTATGTGCATTATATGTGGAGAGTTACCCACACTTTATGTTCATTATATGTGGAGGGAATACACTAGGAGATTAACATCAGGTTACAAAGATAACACTAATTGAGGATCCTAGATAATCATAATCTCTACATAAGATAAACAACTGAAATGATAAGATAGAGTTACTCTAACAGAACCAAAATATTAATCCATATCCGATGTATCGTTGAAGCAGTATCCTTTTTGGAGCGGCATGCTAAATCTAAAATTGCTTAAACAATATATTCTTGAAAGATGTTATTTAAATAAAGATTGTCCCTTGTCTCCTCCTCTTTGTCATTGTAATGGACGCTCTTAGTAAAATGATATCTGCTACCATAGGTGGGGGCTTTCTTTTGGCTTTTTGTGAGGTCTAAGAACTCTGGTGTGCTTCATATTTTCCCATCTTCTGTTTGTAGATGACACTTTGATATTTTGTGAGGCCTACTAAGAACACATCGGTTATCCATGTGTCTTATTCTTATGCTTTGAAGCTGTATCTGGTTTGAAAAATTAATTTGGCCAAGTCAAAATTGGTTCTTGTGGGAAATGAAAATAATGTTGATAGGTTGGCCAGTATTTTGGGTTGTGGGGTGCTTTTTTGCCTTTGAAGTATCTTGGCCTTTCGTTGGGAGCTTCTTTCAAGGCCAAGTCGATCTAGGATGGTGTGATTGAGAAGATTGAGTGTTGTTTGGCGGGTTGAAAAAGGATGTATCTGTCTAAGGGTTGAAGGATTACTTTAATCAAGAGCACTATCTCCAATTTTCTTGCGTATTTTATGTCCATCTTTCCCCTTCCTACTGTCATTGCCATTCGCATAAAGAAGCTACAATGGGACTTCTTATGGGGTGGGCTAGGTGATGAGTTTAAATTTCACATGGTAGTTGGTCCAAGGTTTGTTCCTTGATATCTAAGGGAGGGTTGGGGTCCGAAACTTGCTTTTGTTCTACCGTACTCTTTTGGGAAAGTGGCATTGGCGCTATGTGCATGAGAGAAAGGCCTTACAGAGAGTCGTAGTGGACACTAAATATGGTAGCTTGTAGAGTGATGTTCTAATGAGGTTCATGGGTCATTTGGGCGGGGTTATGGAAAAATATTAGAGGGGGCTTTAGAGATTTTTTTTGTCATATAGGGTTTGAGGTGAGAGATAGATCCAAGATTAGATTTTGGCACAACTTGTGGTGTGGGGATCGGGCCCTTAAGGAATATTTTCCGATTTTGTATAGTATTGCTCATGTACAAGATGCTTCAATGGCAGATTACTTGGAGTTATCTGGTGGTTCTCATTAGTGGAATGTAAGCTTTATCATAGCAACTCATGATTGGGAGGTGGATGTCTTTACTTCGTTTTCTAATTTGTTGTATTCTTTTAGATTGAGATGGGGTAGGAGAGGGTGGGGAATAGGCTACCTTGGGTCCCTTGAAGAGAGGGATGTTTGATGTCATATTTTTTTATAATGTCCTTGTGCCTCATGAGAGCACCCTTTTCCCTAGGAAGAGTATTTGGCGGCACAATTTTCCATTGAGAGCAGCGTTTTTTGGTTGGACATCTGCCCAAAGGTAGATCTTCACCATGGATGACCTTTGGAAACATGTAATTGTGGTTGAGTGGTATTGTATGCGTAAGAAGAGTGAAAATACTGGATTTTCTTCTTCTTCTCCATTGTGAGATTGCCAATGCTTTGTGGAGTGTTATCTTCAATTGTCCTTGGATTAGCTTGGGTTATGCCTAGAAGAGTAGTAGACTTTTTTGCTTTTTGAAGAGGGTTTGGAGGACCTCAGTGTGCAACTGTGTGGAAGATGTTTATGTCTTGCCTTTTGTGGTGTTTTTGGAGGGAAAGAAATGATAGAATTTTTGAAGATTGCGAGAGGAATGGTGGTAAAACTTAAGTCTTTATTTTTCAAAACTTTTTACCATAATCATGCAACTTTCCTCCCTTCCCACGCTCGCCGTTGTATTCTGTCCCACCAGATCGTCACCCTTCATCGTCTCCGGTATTATCTACGGCGTTTCAAGCACCTGTATGAATAAGGAGAGGAATGCACGGATCTTTGAGGATAAGGAGTGTTCGGTGGTTGGGGTGAGGAAGAATATGATTACTATGTTACATATGTGGGCGATGGCTCATTACCGAAATGAGATACCGACTATAGAAGATTTCTTGCTTAAGTGTCCTTTGTATATTTCGTAGGATTTCTTTTGTACATTTATTCTAGGGTTGCGCCCCTTTGCGCGTTTTAATAAAATTTCACATTACTTATCAAAAAAAAGAATACTATTCGCTCTTGGTCCAACACTTCAAAGGGCAGTTGCTTCTGGGCATGATTTCTGAACTCATGCTAGCTGTACTTATCTATATAATTTGGAGAGAGAAACTCCAGAACCTTTCACAATAGCGTTAGAAATGCTTGTACTATGTCAGGGATAGAAGGCTTACCGTTTAATGTCTCAAGCTTATATAAGAAATAAATCGATGGTGTTAGAGATCATAAGTTGTTTCGAACAAGGTTTTTAGACCTAGGTAGTAATCTTTATATGTTTGTCTCATTCTCAGCTTGGGAGTTTCTGTGATGTTTAATCTTGAGATATGTCACTGCGCTTTTGCATAGCTCTGGTTTTTTCCTTAATATAATCACTTAATAATAAAAATAAAAAGTCTATTTGAACTGAATTTTAGCCATGTTTGAGTAGAGACTGCAAATATATTTTAGATAATATGAATTATAATAATGTTCTGATTTAAGATATTTTTTCAATCAGAAATATGATCACTTTGTGTTCATTGTCCTCTTAAGCATGAGGGACATGTGGTAGATATTGGTAATGAAATAGTGATTCTGCAGCTTGGTGACAATTTTACAAGCAGATTTTGTTAATAGGATTCCTACTGCTAGAATGGAGTTTGCTTCGGAGAGAAAGGTCTTGTTCATGTGATGATTTGATTATGTAGTATAGTTGTAAATTAGACTCATTTACCAAATGATGAAAAAGACAAAAAACAAGTTTGACAAAAGTGCCTCTGCTATCCTTAATGTGGATAAACTACTTGATGGCCGTCTTGAATTGTTCCATGATGAATTTTTTTTGTTGCTTCTATTCCTGAAAGGAAAGTTCACTTTTTCTATTTTGCTTGCTAACTAATTATTAATTAATACCATTTCCCATTTGACATACCTGACTAGGACTCTATTGGCAAAAGATCTAGTTGACTCAAATTTGTTGAACTCTGGGGGGTTAATGGACAAGTTAATGAAATATGAGAAGCAATGCATTTAAAACGGATGCTTGATCCGTTTGCCCTGCACAATTATTTTTATTTTTCTCTTTCTTGGTCAGTTCAATACATTAAACTAAAACAAATTTATGCTGATACAGATAATTTTCACTGATTACAGTGATGACTACCAACAACCTCAAACTATAAAATGTTAAAGAATTCAATTATCTTATGAAAAGAAATTTAATGCTGTGCATTCTATAGTAAAACTCAGAAACGTTGTTCAGAGTATGGTGTGTATTAAATGTATTTTTAGATTTTCATTTTTCCATGTTACCATTGAGAAATATCTTAATTATTAGAACCTTCCTAATGGTAGAAAAAGCTGATTTAATACCTTAGAAATGAATTATGCTAGAAATAAAGATATAAGAATTTGCTTCCTTTCACTTTTTTTGGCAAGTACAAAGTTAAGTTAAACTATTAACTATACATTAAACCAATAATGATTTTTCATTCCAAAAACTCGTGGGATGTGTATTATGCAGGTCTATTGGTCATAACAATTTCTCTGGAACACTCCCTCCAGAACTTGGTAACTTAGTCAAACTACAGGAACTGTAAGTTCCAATTTTTCTTTTTGTGTTTTATTTGAGTATAAGCATGTCTATGCATGTGTCAACATTTCAAACGAGGCATCTGTATAGATCATTTGAAAGATATTTTGGTTTATGAATATTACAGTTATGTAGACAGTTCTGGAGTGGGTGGTGAAATTCCTTCAACATTTGCTAACCTTCAAAAAATGCGAGTCCTGTAAGCAGAACAGTGTTTCTACTCCCCCTCTATACATTTTAATCTGCCCTCCTTTTTGTTTTTTTCCCCTTTTCCCTATAGTATATTGGGGCTTGGTTACTATTAGTGAGCTTCTCCAATTTCAGTTGGGCATCAAGCACTCCTTTCACTGGAAACATACCTGAGTTTATTGGGAACTGGACAGCACTTACACAATTGTAAGCTAAGCTATATATATATATAATCATCTTCAAATGCGTTTTGTTGATAATAAGGCATATTTTATTGTATTTCTATCTAGATTTTATCACATTTTATTAAAGCAGAGGCAAACTACTGTGTCTGCGATGGATATTGGTCTTCTTAATAAGTAAGCCAATTGCTTTTGTAGGAGATTTCAAGGGAACTCCTTTGAAGGTCCAATACCATCCAGTTTTTCTATGTTGACCTCATTGAATTCTCTGTGAGTAAATATTTGTAATGTATTAAAGCTCTCTTCCCCTCCCCCCCACAAAAGAAAAGAAAAGAAAAGAAAAAGAACATTGTAAGAAATATTTATATCAGTCCTGTTTGGCTATAATCGTCCAGACAGATCAGTGATATATACAATGTGAGCTCTTCCCTTGATTTCATTGGGAGCATGAAGAACTTAACGGATTTGTAAGTAGCATACTACGAACACAATAAATGTATCTTTTTTTTTTGTTGGTCTTTTCACATTTAATCTTATTGTATTAACTACTAAGTACTCTATTTTCCTTTTTTCACTCCAAAGATATTTGAGAAATGCTCTGATCACTGGAAATATTCCTTCTGATATTGGAGAATACCAAAATTTACAAACATTGTAAGTTATAATTCCGTCTGAAATGTCAATTTTGTAATTAGAATTATCTTTCATTTATTTGGTTCCTTCAAATGCAGGGATTTGAGTTTCAACAAGTTAACTGGCCAAATACCTAGTGATTTGTTCAATATGAGTGTTCTTCAATCCCTGTAAAAATCTTATTCTCTGTTTCCTACTTTCTTGCTTTAAAATCTTAACTCATCCACTTATAAGAATTTTATTTTTTGGTCTGACACTTTTTGCCACTTCATATTGTTTTGCTTTCGTTTCCTTTTTCTTTTTTTTTTTTCTTCCTGTTTTCTGTTTTGATGTAATGCAATGCTCAGGTTTCTTGGAAACAATAGTCTTTCTGGAACGCTTCCTAGCCAAAAAAGTGATACGCTTCAGAATATGTGAGTCTTAATGCCTTGGAGTATTCTATATTTAATCTATTAGCACTCTCTCAAGCAGTAGTATTACTGCATATTGTGTTATAATTTTCTTTTAGGTTGCTACAAGAAAAGGCAAGCTTTAAATTTTCACATCCTAAACCCCAAATGGGCTTGGTGCTTGCCAAAATTTCATCCATTAGAAACCTTTCTGCAATATATTTCAATAATACTTTATTTCATTTAGGTAATTTACTATTTACCCTATACAAAGTCTTTTCAAAATTTTAGTTAGAGCTCTATAAACATTTGCAAGACTATCAGGCCATCAAAATCATATATCTTCAAATAAAATGTACAAGAAATGTCAACATAATTCCAACGACTAAAATCGTCTCCAATATTTGTCAGCCCTAAAGCAAATCTTGGTTCAAGACACCTAGAGTAGTCTACAACTCCAAAACTCTAATGTCAATAGAAACAAAACTCTAGGGCGTGGGTTTGATTCTCCGTAACGGAAAATCCCTACATTTGCTTGATTAGTATTAGCCGCCTTGGATTCCCATTGATGTCTTGGTAGGGTTGGGTCAAGCTATGACTTAGTCGGACTTGATGGAACGCCTATGGTTTTCATCGTCTAAGCCCCTCCTGTGCGGCTCCTAGCAGGTAGGTGGCACTATAGTCACGCTCAGGTAGAATAGCCACAATTGATCTCCCTAGCCTATTATTTTTTTAAAAAAAACTCCAAAACTCTAATGCCAATAAAAACAAACAAGTAAATAACAAAATAGCCAAATAAACTTCCAAATATGATAAAAATTATAGTTCACAAAGCACAGATAGCTGAGCCACAAGGATTATCTCTCATATTAATTTAGGGTAAAATACACTTTACCCCCATAAACTATTCACACATTTGTATATATTTTTTTTTAGTGGTAAATAACAATCTATTAAAAGCGCAAGGGGCACAACTCGTGTACACAGGGAGTATACAACAAGAGCCCATATAGACAAGCTTTTAATTTGAAAATGACACACATAAATCTAGAAATTCCGTAAGCGTTGAAACTTGCGAAGAATGCCACAAAACTCTCCATGAGAAAAGTGTTTGAAGCACTCTTTTTTTCAACTCTATAATTCCAAGTTCATGATCCTAAAAATTCCATGTGTTCCTCTCTCTATAAACACCACATTAGGCACAAAGGAGCCATTCTCCAAATTTGTATAACTATACGATTACCCTTTTGTCCTCTCCAACACCCAAGCATTCCTTTAATCTACCCGGCATCACCCACATAACATCAAGCAGCTGACAAACCATATACCAAACCTCTATAGCAACTTCACAATGCAATAATAAATGATCAATATATTCGTCACTGTTCTTGCACATACAACACCACTCTATCACTCTAATGTTCTTTTTACGTAAGTTGTCCATTGTTAATATTTTCCCTAATACCACTGTCCACATGAAAAAAGCCACTCTCAGAGGCTCTTTACTCTTCCAAGGGCCATCCACCGGTTCCGAATTAACCTTCAATTTATAGTATGACTTCACCTCAAAAATATTTCATTTTGAGGGAATCCAACAAATTTTATCCACCCCACCATGCCTAATTTGTTGGGAATACAGCAATTCAAAAAATTGCGACACCTCTTCCATTTCCCAATCATGAACGGGTCGAATAAACATTACATTCCAATGAATGGCACCATTTACTTTAGCCATATTCTCCTCCACCCATGCCTCCTTTGCACACGCTATAGTAAACAATGTGGGAAACACATTCTTCAATGGTAACTCCCCACACCACACATCCTGCCAAAATAATATTCGAAAGCCATTTCCTACCTCATACCTCTACATGCTGTTTGAAATTATCCCACCCTCTTCTAATGCATTTCCACACTCCCACCCCATAAGGTCCTCCTACCTCCTTAGAACACCATCCACCCCTCATTATATCGTATTTCATCTTCACTAATTTCCTCCACCAAGCCTCTTATTCATTGGCAAACTTGCACAACCATTTACCTAACAATGCACGATTGAATTGAATCAAATTCCTTACCCTAATCCCCTCGCCTCCATATTCATACAAACCTTGGACTAGTTTACCAAATGGAACTTGAATTCATCACCTACATCACCCCACAAGAAATCTTTTTGTATTTTTTTCTATTCGCTTCGCCACTCTCATTGGAATTTGAAACAAAGATAGATAATACATGGGTATATTAGAGAGCGTACTTTTAATCAGTGTCAATCTACCACCTTTCAACCACAATGCCTTAGATTTCTGCCTCCAACTCATCTCTTCTTGAAAAAGCCTCTCAAGGTTTTGAGAACACTCATCTCGTTTAATTATCTCCACCTTCGTTACCTCTCCACTTTTGACAATACGATCCAACTACCCCAATTCCTCCTCCAACTCCTTTTTGCGTTTTCCTATGTCTCCAAACACCTCCACATTCCAATTTTTGAGATCACCTTTCAATGCTTTCAACTTACATGCCAACACATAACTCGGATTACCTTCAACATAATAAGATTCCTACCATCTCTTCACTTGCTCCACAAAACCCTCTGCTTGTAACCACATATTCTCAAACCGAAAAGGTATTCCACCCCTTCTACCCATTCCACACTCCAACATCACTGAAAAATGGTTCGATAGTACCCTAGGCAACCTATTTTGACATACCTTTGGAAACCATTCCTCCCAACCTGTAGATACCAAAAATCTATCAAGCCTAGACCTTGTACGCGAATTAGACCATGTGACCCGCCCTCGTACCATTGGAAGATCTATTAGTCCTTGCTTGAAGATAAAATTTGCAAAATCCATCATTGTTTGCCTATGTCTGGAAGCATGTAACCTTTCTTCGGGGTGTCAAACTACATTAAAATTCTCCCCCCCCACACACCAAGGTCTTTCCCACACATTCATTAAAACACCCAATTCATCCCATCCCATAGAATACTTCTAGTACTGTCATTATTTGGCCCATAAACCCCAGCAAACGCCCACTCACAATTTTTTGTAACGCTTTTGAAAACACATGCTACTACAAACCTCCCTACACATTCCTCAATCTTCTCTACCACTCTCCTATCCCACATTAATAAAATACCCCCAGATGCACCCGTAGATCCAAAGTATATCCAATGTACATACGTACACCTCCAAACACTTCTAATCACCTCAATATTATTGACCTCCATTTTTGTCTCCTACAAACACACAATATCCGCCTTCCACTCTCTTAACCCCCTCCTAATCTTCATTCTCTTCTTAGGCTCATTCATACCTCTCACATTCCATGAAATTATTTTTGGCTTCATTAACAATACTATCGGAAAGCTAAGAAAGAACGAGGAAGACGGGTGAATGATTCTCTTCTTCTTGAGGCGGTGGAATCCCTTAGTGCTCCGTTGGTTCAATTTCAGTCCAAACCAGTCGCTGGGTTCGCTACTGCTCAAGTGAGGCTTGTTCCTAAGAGCACTAATCTGATGTGGGGTATTTTACAGCAAGGGTTTCTTAATCCAAGACCGAGGGAGAAAGGGAATTCGCATCCTTCGTTGTCGCGGGTTGATCCTTTGGGGTTTGGGGGGGATCAGGGGGAGCTGACCTTGGCACTAATGGATGAAATGAAAGAGGATTTTGTACCAGAAGTAGAGGTTGCACAGCCCAGGACCAATGGCACCTCTGACACCGTAACTGTTGAAAATGGTTTGACCAAACCCCAAAAGTGGCTGATGGAGTGGTTCAGGGAAGGTGTAAAAGACGATGATCCTCATATGGCAAGCTTGAAGGACATGGAGAAGGATTTTCGTCGGGCAAATAAGGTAGCACGCAATGGGAAGCTATCCCCCGATCGTCCTAATAAGGGGTTGGATGGCGATGAAGAGGAGGATCGGAAGTTGGCGTTGTTGAATGAGGTGAAAGAGAATTTCCTTCGAGAAATAAAGGCCGCGCAGCCTAGGACTAAGGGCATGGCTAGCGCCTCTTCTCGGAGAAGGAAGGGCAAGACTATTGTGATGTAACGACTCGTGTGGGTTTTGAGGGCTTGGGGCTTTTTTGGGCTTTTTTTAGGGTGGGTTTGTTGGGATCTTTTGTGGGTGTGTTTCGGCCTTTTCTTTTCTTTACCTTGTCAGGTGTTTCCGCTTGTATACTTCCAAGGTAATGAGGGCCTTATGCTTTTAATAAAACTTGATTATTACTTATAAAAAAAAAAAAAACAATACCTACCAGCCCTCCCTTTTTCACTCACTTTTGATGATCCCTTCATGTCATAGTTCATCGTGCATTCCAATCGCTTTAATTCACGATTACCCCTATTCCCTATTTTACCACTCCTTTGATACCCACTACCCCCTCTCCTGTTTTGTCTGTTGGCCTCAATTGCAGTAAACAACGCCAACAACTCCTCTTCATGCCCATCACATATTAACCCCAATTCCTAGCAAAACTCTAGTACCCAATGCAGAGATACTGACTGAATTCCTCCTACCCCCATAATGGCCAATGGTTGAAAATCTAACATCTCTATCCCCCCATCTCATCAGCCTTATTAGCCCTCTCTACCAGTGTATAAGCCCCAAAGCCCGAGATTTTCTCTGCCTCCCTCTCCTCTCCCATTTCTTCCTCTCTCCCAATTTCATTTTGCTCCCTAGGTTGCTTGACATTCAGAACCCCCTAATCGGTAGTTTCTGTGTAGCTTTCTACATGAACCCCATGATCAACAGTTTCAGATTAGCTTCCTACATGAACCCCATGATTGGCAGATTCTGTGTTGATCCCCATTTCTTCTTCGGTAGAATCGTCGGTGTTAGAAGAGTTATTGGTATTAGGGTTTTGAGTCATTAGGGTTTTAAGGGTAGTTTAGTCTTTATGTCATTAGGGTTTTGCCTATATATTTGGTTGTTTGTATTAGGTTAAATAAGCTTAAATAATATAGAGAGGCGGCAGCCTCGATCTCTTTCCTCCTCCTACAAATCTTAATATGGTATCAGAGCTTGTTTCGATTCTGGGATAATCAATCGTTGGGTTTTTCTCTTGTTGGCGGTAGCACTGCCCATGTGGGCTAAGCCCACACGGGCAATACCTTCGTAGATCTCTGTAGCTGTTTTTTTTTTTTTTTTTTTTTGTGTTTTATGTAGACCGGAGCACCTTCCGGTGAAAAAAAAAAAAAAAATTTTTTTTGTTTTTGCTGGTCTGTCGTGTTGTTTGGCAGGCCTGGTCCATGGTGTTTGGTGCCGAAAGTGGCTGTCAGAGGTGATGTAAGTGGCTGCTGGAGAACCTGGTTTGTTTAGACAGCAGCTGAGTTGATGTTGAATCGCTGTCTTGTGGTCGTTGTTATTGATATTTCCGACGTCGTCTGTCTGATTCCGGCGAGTTTGGTTGTCTCCGGTGATACTTCGGTGAGGCTCCGGCGAGACTCCGGCGAGGCTCCAGCAAGCTTCCAGTGACTGTTTTTGTTCTGTTTTCAGTGTTTTTGTTCTGGTTTTAGGTATTTCTGGCCTGTTCTGTGTGTTTCCGGCTAGTTTTGAAGCTCCAACGAAGTTCTGCATTTTCCGGAGAGTTTCCGGCGATGCTCCGGCGAAGTTTCTTGTTGCTGTTTTTGAATCTTGTTGGTTAATCATGAAAAAATTGTTGTTTGTTGTTGGTGATTGATGTATCCGAGCCTAGGTGTTTTTCGGCGAATGATCAATGATCGGCATCCGATGCCTAGGTGTTTTTCAGAACCAATCCCAAGATCGTTGCATCCGACTCCTTGGTGTTTTTTCGGTGAGAACCGATCTAAGTGGTTGTTCAAGTTTAAACGAGTTTTTGGCGTTGAAGTTTTATTTTGTTATTTGTATTGTGTGTTCCAAGCTATTCCGACTTGAGAGGGAGTATTAGAGTATGTTTTTATGTTTTTCGTTTGCTTGTATCTTTCAAGTTGGATTTATATGATGTATATGCTCCAACTTGAGGGAGTGAAGAAGAGTTATTGGTATTAGGGTTTTGAGTCATTAGGGTTTCAAGGGTAGTTTAGTCTTTATGTCATTAGGGTTTTGCCTATATATTTGGTTGTTTGTATTAGGTTAAATAAGCATAAATAATATAGAGAGGCGACAGCCTCAATCTCTTTCCTCCTCCTACAAATCTTAACGGCCGGCATTGTCCGTGTCTTGCTGCATCCAGCCCACTAGCTGACCCATGTCCTCTATAGCGCCGATAAGTTCATTTATACCATCTTCGGCCTTATCTGTGTCACATCCAGCTGGCCCACCTGATTTCGCACTCTCCCCTCCTATTTCTGCCATTGCTACCTTTATAAATTCATCATTGAGTTGGGTAGCACTCTTTTCGGCTAGGTTTGTGACCTTTTTGCTTCTCTAACATAATGTCTTTCTCCTTAGTTGCCCAGCCCATTTCTAGCTTCTGGAGACAACTGGCTATTTCTTTTTGTAAGGAAACTAACATCTCCTTTAATCCTTGCACAGCATATTAAGGCGCCAAAGTCTCGCTTGGATGCTGAGCGTGATCCCTAGGAACAAATGCCGTGGATTTTGTCCCTGCCAAAAATTTTGAAACCCCCTCACCGGCGTTTTAGGTTTCGTCAGCTATGGCCTTTTCACCCACAATGCCGCTTCATACGAGATCCCCACCGGTAACTTCTCCTTCCCCCTCCCCCATTCTTCTACCTTATTGTTTTCTTCCCCATCAGTGCCTCAGCAGGTGATTTCATTTCCCTTTGTTTCTCATAATGAAACTTCAGCCGTTGCAATTTCGCACGACAATCTTCCCATTCCTTCTCTTCAATGCCTTCTGGAATTATCACAAAACTCCTCCCTTTGCCTCCATATTCAGACAATTCTAGAAAGTTCCCATGTGAATTGTTTCTTCCAGTTCTCGCATACTGTCTCAGATTTTGTCAAGTAGTCTCATACACTTACTAACCAGAAAATAGTAGGCCATGCCATGATAACTGATTGAACTTTTCCACTACTCTTCCCTAGAAGTTGAACTTCGCCTTGAACATTTGAATGAAACTCAAAAGATTTGGTTTCCACATAGAAATAACCTAGGTAGCCCATAACCCTAATCACCCTTGATTAAAAACCAAACGACGACCAATTGAGAAAACTAATTATTGCTACAGAAAGATCCCATGCACCATCAAACTACCTTACATGCTAATGAGACATGAAAGATCTTCATGCTGACGTGGTGAGAGAGTTTTTACGATTTTAGCATACATAGCTACAATCACTTTATCCTTTGAAGTATTTGGGGGGAGGGGGAGGGTAAAGTGACAATTCAAAATATTTTAGGGGATAAAGTACACTTCATGGGGGTCAAGTATCAATGTCAGATACTTTGGGGGGAGGGGGGTAAAGTGTCATTTTTTAAACATTAGGGTTAAAAATGCAAATTGGTGGATAGTTCAGGGGGTAAATTGTATTTTCCCCATTAATTTATTAATTATCCATCCACAAGTTAGGCAGCAACCAACAATAAGTCTCAACTCGAGGGGTCATCGTCTAATTGCAAAAAATGTTAATAATAATCATGAGTGAGCCAAAGCCATGTAATTGAATTAGATAATAGGGTTCAGAAAAATACAACTATCATAGTAAGAAATATTATAGAACATGTGAGGAAGTTTGAGTAAAGAGGTTTGTTTTTGCTTATCTGTTTAAACTTTTCTCTCCATTCTCTCTCCTCTGTCTCCCGCTCTTCTCTCTCTCTCTCTCTAGTGGAGGTGTGTCAAGCTAGAGCACGGTTCTGGTTCGTTGGCTCTGGTTCTTTGGTTTTGCTTCGGTCTTTGCCAGTCTCTTTCAAGTGTTTTATGCTGATATGGCGAAGCAAGCTTGAGATGGACCATCATTTCTTTGTGGAAGCTAAAGCTTTTTCCTTTTTGGCAAAGGTAGGAAAGTCAGAGCTTCACTTGGAAGGAAGGAGGAAGGGGTTCGTTGGGTTTATTTTTCTGGGTTATTAGTGTTCATTTGGTTGGTGGCCATGATGGAGGTGTTGTTGTCTTCGGGGAAGGACTTTGTCAAATCCTTCTATGAGGATGTGAAGGTTTTGATGGTTCGTAAGGGTGATCATAAGGCTGGCCATTTTTTGGAAGTGGCTATATTTGCAGAGGGCTGCGGAAAAGGTTGTATTTGGCTTCTTGAGGGTCGTGCTGGGTGGGGCTGAAAGTGTATTGTAGATGAGCTGAGAAAGTTTGTGGACTCTCTAGATGCAATATCTGGGTCGCCGGTCTTCGAGGAGGGTTCTATGGCGGAGAGGAAGAAGGGTAATGTGGTTAAGGATGGCCAGTTAGGGCGCTACTTAGGGGCTAAATATTTCGCAAAGGTGGTGTGTGCAATGTCTTGTGTTAAGTCCTCCTTGTTGCTGACGCCAAAGATGGATCTACACAGCCTGGATCTATGCTCAGTGGGGTTGGTTAGAGTTGCCGAGGATGGCGGTGAACTGTTTCAACTTGGAGGAGCAGCTGTTTGTTGCATTGATCAAGAAGTTAAAGGTTGGCTCCTTGTTGGGGGCGCAACCCAAGTATAGGATGTATACAAAGTATCCCTTACTAACAAGAAAAGGAAGTCATAGCTCTAAAAATTCAGAAAATATATACACATGCAAATGAGACCAAGTGACTCAATGAAAACAAAGTGTTTAACGCCAATGTCTTCAACTCAATTACGCCACTCTCACGATCCTCAAAACTTCGTGCATTATGTTCTCACCATAAACACCACATCACACACAATGAAATCATCCTCCATATGTGCAAGGCAAGTTGATTGCCCAACTGTCCCTTCCAACTCCCTAAGCAATCACTCACCTTTCGCGGTATAACCCAATCAATACCAAAGAGCTAAAGAAATACATTTCACATATACTCGTCAAAAAAAAGAAATACATTCCACATCTCAGTTGCAACCTCACAATGTAGGAATAAATGGTCAATGGACTCTCCACATTGTTTACACATGTAACACCACTCCATCACCATAATATTCATCTTCCATAGATTGTCCAAAGTGAGGATTTCCCTAAAGCCGCCATGCACAAAAAAAGCCACTCTCGGAGGAGCTTTCACCTTCCAAATACTTTCCAAGGACCAAACGCCTATGCCGGAGTAGAGAGAATCAGATAATACGAATTTACTTTTTAAAGTACTCCTTTCGGAGGGAACCCAACAAATTTTATCCTCACCTCCATATCTAATTTTTTGCGAATACAACAATTAAAAAAAAAAAAAACGCGAGACCACATTAGTTCCCTAGTCATATAAGCTCAGCTTGGAACAAATAAAATCTAACTTCTTTTGACACAAGGATTTTGTAAACATTTCAGCTAATTGATCTCCAAACTTCATGGATGGTGTGGATATATCTTTGTCGAGTATCTTGTCTTGAACAAAGTGACAATCGACCTAAGCTGAAGCAGTTTCATAACAAGCAAAAGTTGGGCAGGTCGTTACCAAGAGGTCACCCTGGAAAAATCTTAGCTAGGTCGTTGAACAAGGGGCAGCTGATCATCTCATCAGATCATACCAGTTTGCAGGGTGTTCAAAAGTCATATGTTGAAGCTGTTCAGGGTAATGGACATATTTTGAAGTTGAATCTTCAACCTATGGCCAGAAAGTGTAGGGCTGGTGAGTTTGTCTTGGAGAAGTTTAATGACAGAGGTTTGCCGCTGGTAGACGTTTTGTCAGCAGACTTTGAGGAAAAGGAGCAGGTAGGAATTTTGACAATTCGTGATCTACTATTAGACTTCAAGAAAGATATAAGCAAGTGTTTGGAAAGTTATTTGGTAGGCTAGACCCCACCTAGTGCTGATGTCAACTTGGTTAATAAAGGGGCTCTTAATGGGTGGCCTAAGCTAATATCTGAGAAGCCTAAATTGCTTGTTAAACTCACTTACTTCAGGAAGAAGATTGCAAGGCCCATTACCCGATGGCAAAGAATCATAATGCCCACTTCTCATCTAGAACTTGGACCATATTCCAACCCTTTCAAGGCCATTAAAGGTTCTTTCGCAGAGAGGATTCTAGAGAAGGGGGAGAACTCGTGGGCAGAACCGAGACCCACCTCTTCGGCGTGGCTAAGTGAGAGTCCCGATGCTATAACTTATGGGTTGTCGCTACCGGCCAAATTTCTCTGAGATTGCCTCTCACTGGAAATCGTGCCTGGCTCTACTTCAGCGTGCTCCTTCGCAGAGCTACAATAAAAAAATGCTAGAGAAGGGGTAGAGCTCTCCAATGTGCGGCCCTGGTATTCTGGCAATTTGCTTAAATGCGAGACTCGACGCTGCATTTGGGTCGCTGCTCCCGACCAGTTCTCTCTAGGATCGTACTTCGCTAGAAGTAATGCCAGGTTATGTTTTAGCATCAAGTCTTTTAAGTTGGTCTCTATTGGTGAGAGACCATGACTTCACTGGCGAGAAGCCTTGTCTTCTGACATTCAGCTTACCCATTCTGGTAGGTGTTTATTTGATCTGCCAAGACAGCCTGACTTCACCGGTGAGTGGCTTTGTCTTCTCGACTACCTTTGAGTGCCCCACTGTCTTGGCTGAAGCTCTAGCTAAGGGTCAAGATCTTCAGATTGTTCTTGGTGTTGCTATGGGACATCTTTGGGAGCCTCTGGTGGGAGTTTCTCAAGGTTGTGGTTCTGCTCTGTGTGGTTTGGAGTCTGCTTCGGATTTTTCAAGGTTTGAGGGGAGAGAATCATCGTTTGTTGTGAGATTAGAGAGCTTTGATGATGCGCTATGCTCGGACTTGTTGATGTCCCATGATGGAGAGGACGAAGGTCGTCTGGTGGTTAAGCCGTTGAATGTTTTATATCCTTGTGCCACGTTAATGAGTTGGAATTCCTTGATTGGGTAATTAAATGCGCAGAGAGGATTCATTCCAAGGTTGGAATAACTTACATAGGCCATAAATGGCCGTTTATGGCTCTTCTGACTTTCTTTGAAAGAGAGAGGTTGAAAGAGTTGGAAGCCCAATCTCTCTCTACTAGTAAAAGGAACAGGGAGGTCAAGAACCTTGAGAGCTCCATTAATTATGATAATCGAGGTGAGGGGCAGTCTAGCCGTGGCAAGCATGGGCTGAGGGGCAGTAATGTATTATGAAGCCAAAAATTCTAACTTGGAATGTGAGGGGGCTGAATGAGAGGCATAAACGTTTGAGGGTTAGGAATTTGCTCCAAGTTTGGAAGGTGGATATTGTGTGTTTTCAAGAGACAAAGCTCCAAAGTTTGTCTCAAAGGTTGGTGCGGAGTCTATGGCGGTGTAATTATGTAGATTGGGTATGCCTTGACTTTTGTGGGGCGTTAGTGGGGATTTTGATTTTATGGGATAAGAGGGTGGTGGAAAAGATAGAGAATTGCATTGGGGTGTACTCCTTGGCAGTTAAGTTCAAGTCTATTGAGGATAATTCCATTTGGGCTTTTGCGGGGTTTATGGTCCAAATCATGCTAGAGATAGAAGAATTTTGTGGGAAGAATTGGTGGGCTTGATGAGCTGGTGGAACTTGCTGTGGTGCATAGGGGGGACTTCAATGTCAACCGCTTTCCTAGCGAAAGATCCGTGGTTGTTTGTCGTTTGGCTATGTCAGATTTTTCTGAATTCCTTCATGAACAGGGGCTGCAGGATTTGCCTCTTGCTGGGGGTCTTTTTACTTGGTCTCTTGCTTAGGATCCTCTGAAGTGGTAAAGGATCAATCGTTTTCTTATTTCTCTTGAATGGGAATCCAGGTTTCTAGGTGTGCCTCAAAAGAAGCTTCCCCGCATTTGTTTGGATCATTTTCCTCTTTTCGATAGTGTCAATGGTCCTAGGGGCAAAAGACCACTCAAATTTGAGAATATGTGGCTCAAGAAGGAAGGTTTTGGTGTGTAATACCCCGATAAAAATAGCCATTTTATTTGAGGAGATCCTTTCCACTAGAACTTTTAACAAGAGCCTTTGATAAAACTGCTTAGACAAGGTGTAAGACCTTTAGTGTTAATTTAAACACACTTTGAGCCTTTAGGAAATAGAAGCCAAACACTGATCCTCAGGAGGCGGATATTCGCTAGGTTTGCGTGACGACACCTTTAATGCGTATTACGCACGAGGGGGACCATCGATGTACAAACTGCATCAGATGAACATACGTGGGACCATACTTTTTGAATACCCTTTGGATAATACCACGATGTCTGAGACACTCTTTGGACCAGTGCAAGAACCACCAGACGTATGCTAGGGTTGCGGATGTCAGCAGTCAAGAGAGTTGGTGGTAATTTTCCTATAAATACCACCCACCTCTCATTCCTCATGCCCATTCCACCCTCTGGTGCCCCTAGGTGCCAAAACCCCTTCCACGTTTAAGAGAGTTTGGTGAGGAAGAGTGCTTCAGAGGAGATTCAAGGAGGGAGGCCATGTCCATGCTCGACAGGGGTAATCCTTATTTCCTTGTATTTAACATTGTTATAGCCTTGTTTTATGCCTCGTTGAGTTTTCAAAGTGTTCATCTAGTTTCTTCTTGAAAATGATAATGTTTGCAAAGAACTCTTTCAAATCCCGTTGTGTTGTGATTTCTTCGTTGCATGTGATCATTTATTTGCTTAAAGGAGGTTTAGAGGTCTAGGGTGAAGTAGGAATCATGCACTATCCGAATCTTGAAATGATGTGCTTAACACCATTGCGGATGTATACGCCATCGAGGGCCGGACGTCGACGTCGAAGCGTAGCACTAGTTTTGGGTTTCACACGTGTATGCTTTGGCCTAGTTACATTTTAGGTTAAGTAGGGCCTAGAATAGTGTCTTGTATCCTTATGATGGACTTAGCTTCGTAGGATTTGCTCGAATGTGAGAGGTAAGTACACTTACACCCTTTTTACGTAAAACGTGGGATATGTCAGTTGTATGATATGAGCATGTCTATTTTTGTAATTACTCGGTAACTGTATTATTAAATAAACTGTTAAGATGCATCATAAGACATGGTACAAGTGCGTGGTATGAACGGCCATGGGCTTACTATATAAAATGCATATTATGATCAAATGTGTGTGATATGTGGCGCTGTGTCCACAGTGGTTGTTGACTTTGTTGAACCAATTCCCATTGTTCGGTCACTATAGGATGAGCGTCATTAGTTGGTATAGGCCACTCGAGTCGGACTCGATCGTGCCACTAATATACGTATGATATGTTATGCAATGGTTGACACTTGCATTGTATTATAGGTCTGGGATAGCATCAACCTTCGAGAAGGGTAATATCTCGGTAGACCATGTATGGGAGTTATGACTTATAATGCATTAGCTTTTTTGCATTAAAAGCTTAGGTAATTATTGCGGTTCTACACCATAAGCTTTGAAAACCCTAAAACCTATTAAATGGTGTATTAGCAGATGTAATGCCCTCTTTTGGTTATATCTCAAATTGCACGTTTACTTTCATTAATTGGGCTTATGTCATACCTAAGTGTGAGGTTTACTTACTAAGTCGTTAGACTTACTGAGTTATTATTCTTTAGGTAACGATTCACTATTATGGAAAGTAGCAGAGTTGCTACTACCTGACTGGTTATGGTTTACTTATAATTACAGATTTGTCTTTATTACTTAGTAGCTCTACGTTCTTACTTAATGGATTATAGTAAATCTCAGATTTATTCACCTTCCTCTGCATTTACTTTGACAGTTTTGTAAAGGTGATTATCCGTTTGGTCACAAGTTGGCTTAAATGGGTAAATTGCTAGTGACTCCACCAGATTAGCTGAAGCTAATTTTGGGGGCGTTACATGATGCCTTAGTGAAGCAATGGTGGTATTCTTATCATTCATAAGGTTTGCCTAGTTTTATCTTTACTTTCAAGATTAAAGCTCTAAAGATGGATTTAAAGAAATTGAATGAGGAGGTCTTTGGTAATATTGATGCAACAAAAGTAAGCTCTAGATGATCTCGGGAGTTGGATGCTATTAGAGGTTTGCTTTGGAAGTGAAGCTAGCCAAGAAAGGGAAGGCATCTAGGGAGTTAGAAGCTTGCTTGCTTATGGAAGAGGTTAGCTGGAGACAAAAGTCCAGAATCCTATGGCTTAAGGAAAGCAATATGTGTTCCAAGTTTTTCCATTCTATGGCCATCTCAAACCGAATAAACCATTCCATTGATTCTTTGATGAATGAAGGTAATTTATTCAATAATCAGGTAGAGATTAGTGAGCACATTGTCAAGTTTTATCAAAAGCTTTTTGCGGAGCAATGTTAGTGGAGGCTCAGGGTGAATGGCTTAGTGTTTGACCAGATTTTTGACCATGAGGCTGGTTGGTTGGAGAGAGAGTTAGTGAGGAAGGTTGTGTTGGCTATGGAAGGGGATAAGGCGCAGGGCCCGGATGGCTTTTCTATTGCTTTTTTCCAGATTTGCTGGGAAGTTGTAGAAGAGGACATCATGAAGATCTTTAGGGAGTTTCATGCTGAAGGTAAATTCGAAGCTAGTCTTAATTCTACCTTCATTTCACTTATCCCAAAAATTCTAGGTGCCTCAGAGATGAAAGATTTTCATCCTATTAGTCTTGTGGGAGGTATTTACGAAATCATTGCAAAGTCCTTGCAAATAGATTAAAAAGTGAGGGAAAAGGTTATCTCCAAGATACAAAGTGCCTTCATCAAGGGAGACAAATCTTGGATCCGATCCTCATTGCAAATGAAAGTCTTGATAGTAGCGTGATCAGAGCTGGTATTTTGTGTAAAATGGATGTGGAGAAAGCTTATGATCATGTCAATTGGGACTTCTTATTGTATATGTTGAAGAGGTGTGGTTTTGGGGGAAATGGTGTTCATGGATATCTTTTGCATTTCCTGAAGGTTTTAAGTCTTGGTTAATGGGTCTCTGAAGGCTTCTTTGACAGCTCTCGGGAGCTCCGCAAGGGACCCCTCTCCCTGTTATTTGTTTTGTGATGGAGGCCTTGAGTATCTATGTTGTCTGGGATTAATGATGGGCTTTTAGAGGGCTTCAAAGTTGGCAATGTGACATTTCCCACTTGTTTGCCGATGACACTTTGATTTTTGTAAAGCTAGCCCCGACCAGTTGGCTTATTTAGGGGCATATTTCTTTTGTTTGAAGTGAGGTTGAAGGTCAATTTGGCCAAGTCGTGTTGATCCCTATGGGAAACGTTCAACAAGTAGACTATTTGGCGAGTATTCTTGGGTGTGAGGTGGCCTCCACTCTGCCTTGAGTATCTAGGGCTTCCTTTGGGGCTCCCAATATCCCACATTTGGGATGGTATTCGAGAAGATGGATGTCGTTTGGCTGGTTGGAAATGGCCATTATTGTCAGGGGAGAGTTACCTTGATAAAGAGCACCACAGCCAACATTCTTACGTACTATATGTCTCTTTCAAGATCCCATCGCATTGAGAAGCTTCAATGTGACTTTCTATGGGGTGGAGTTGGGGATGAATTCAAATACCATCTGGTGAAGTGGTCCAAGGTTTGCTCCCCGATTTTGGCGGGTGGGCTTGGTTTAAGGAAGTTGGTGGACTTCAACCAAGCTTTATTAGGTAAATGGTTGTGGCGTTATGGGCATGAGAGGGAGGCGTGGTGGAGAGTAGTGGTGGAGGCCAAATACTGGAGCATGTGGGGGTGGTTGGTGCACTTGTCCTCACACAGGAGCGTCGGGAGTAAGTTTGTGGAAGAATATCCGGTTAGGGTGGGAGATTTTATCTAGTCATTCTAGATTAGTGCTTGGGGATAGGACCTGGGTTTGGTTTTGGCATGATCGGTGGTGTAGGGATACGAAGCTTAAAGAAGATTTTCCTGTGCTCTACAGTATTGCTTGTGAGAATGATGCTTCAATAGCAGCCAATGTGGAGTTTCTCGGTGGAGCTTCTTGGTGTAATATTATCTTTAACAGGGAAGTTCATGATTGGGAGGTGGATGTCGTTACTATTTTTTTTTAGAAATTGCAGTCTGTCTCAATTCGAATGGGGAGCCAACATATATTATGGTGGATTCCCTCCAAAAAAGGAATTTTTAAGGTCAAAGATTACTTTGGAGCCTTGTCTGTTGCAGAAGGTAGCAGTTTCCCTTGGAAGAGTGTGCGGAGGACCAAGTCTTCCCCTAGGGTTGCGTTTTTTGTGTGGTCGGCAGCTCTTGGGAAAATTCTCACTTTGGATAATCTAAGGAAGAGACAAGTGGTTGTCATTAATAAATGCTACATGTGCAAGAAAGATGGAGAGTCGGTCGGTCATTTACTCCTTCATTGTGAGATGGCCCACGCTTTGTGGTGCAATACATTTAGCTGGCTATGTCTTTTTTGGGTAATGCCTCGTAGTGTTTTGGACTTGTGTGCTTGCTGGTGTTCCTCTAGTAGGACTAGTAGTGCTGTGGCTTGGAAAATGGTGTCTATTTGTATTTTTTGGATAATTTGGAGGGAGAAAAACAATAGGTGTTTTGAGGATTTGGAAAGTATTATGGAAGAGATCCTAGTCTCTTTGATGTATTCCTTGTATTTGTTGACTGCGGTTTGCCTTTCCCTTTGTCTCTTAGTTACGTGGACTTTCTTTCCTGCTTTTCTTTTTCTAGTTAGGTGTTTCTCTTGTATATATCCTATATACTTTTGGGGCGCCTTACGTTTTTTAATAAAATCATTTTGACTTATCAAAAAAAAAAAAAAAAAAAAGTTTAGTTCTTTCATGAAAAATTGAGTTAGATGCAATATGTATAGCAACTTGATTATCACAAAATAACAAATAGGAGTAGGAGCGGCGAATCCAATCTCTTGGTGAAAATGTTGTAACCACATCAATTTACTAGTAGTATTAGACATTACCCTGTATTCTGCCTCAGCATTGGACCGTGCCACTACTATCTGTTTCTTACTTTTCCAAGTTACCAGATTACTGCGCAAGAATGTACAAATGACGATACCTACCAATATCTTTAAATAATTACCCTTCATCGTTTACTAATTTCTTATTAGGATCCATTGGAATGTCAACAGGACGAGCACCCAGAAGACTTGTCTCTTCTAGCAAATCAAGTACATATTTTCTTTAAAATAGATTGATACCTGCTTGAGATCTAGCAACTTCAATCCCCAAAAAATATCTTAGTTTTCCCAAATCTTTTGTATGAAACTTATGTTGTAAAAATAGTTTCAATGAGCAATGCCGCCTGAATCATCACTGGTAATCACAATGTCATCCACATATACCACAAGGAGAATGTAGCCTGCACTACTATGCAAGTGAAATGCTGAATGATTTGTTTGACATCGTTGAAGACCAAACTCCATAACCGCAACAGAGAACTTCCCAAACCATGCCCTTGGTGATTGCTTGAGACCATGCAAAGCCTTTTTTTAATTATAGACATAACCTTGATATTCTCCTTGAGCAACAAACCTAGGTGGTTGCTCCATTTAAACTTCCTCATGTAAATGCCCATGTAAAAAGACATTTGACATCCAATTGAAATAAGGGCCAATTAAGATTAGTAGCCTAAGAAATAAGAATACAAACAGAAGAAATTTTGGTAACCAGAGAAAACATCTCTTTGTATAACCATGCAACCAAAAGAGCTTTTAACTGTTCAATTGAACCATCGAGATTAAACTTAACCGTGCATACCCATTTGCAACCAATTGTCTTTTTAGCAGGTTGTAGTGGAACAAGCTTGCACATACCATTTTGATGCAAGGCCTTCATTTCCAATTTCATAGATTGCCTTCAACCAGAGTCAGATAAGGCATCCAGCACTGTCTTTGGGGTGGAAACAGTAGAAAGATGGGAAATAAAGCAAGAGTGGGAAGGAGATAAAGAACTAGTGGATATAAACTGACTAATAGGATGTACGAGGAGCACTGTTGTGTGGAAGATGGTTCCTTATTGTATTTTGTGGTGCATTTGGAAGGAGCGAAATAATAGATGTTTCGAGGACTCGCCGAAGACTCGTGAGGAGCTCCTCCATTTTTTTCTTGTTACTCTCTTTTCTTGGATTACAGGCTGGCTTGCCCCACAAGCTATTAGCTTTATTGATTTTCTTTCCTTGTTCTCTTTCTCTCCCTAGTCCCTTTTGTATACCCTCAGTGTACTAAGGGTTGCGTCCCTTGCGCTTTTGATATAAAATTTGACTTATCAAAAAAAAAATAAACTGACTAATAGGATGTTGAGTAGTCTAAGATCGTGTACCTTTTCGTAGGGCAATGGGCAAGGTCTCAAATGCATGTGACATTAAATCTGAAGATGGGAAGAATGATGGTGGAGGTGTAGGAGCTGATGGGCATGGTCGACGTGTATAAACCTAGGGTGGAGCAAAGGAGCGTGGAGGCAACAAGACTGGAGGAGGAGGGATAGACTCAGAGAGATATGAAACACACAACAAAATAGATGTGACATCGGGCTCAAGGGTAAATTCTCCCAAAGATGCCTCAGTAGGAAAATATGGATTTGAAAATACGTTAAGACTCCCAAATACATCTAGAAGAGGGGTTGAATAGATGTTTTAAAAAAAATATGCTGAATTAAAATTAATCACATGCAGCAACAACAATCACCAAAAATATGTAAAGCGATAAAGCATGAACTTGACAAATGTGACATCGGTGCTAAATGTTATGAATGTTATGAAATTCTCCAAAAATGAAGTACAAAACTTACAAAAGTTTAAGTCACCAAATTAAGCCAATCAAATACATAGACAAAAATATCTAACATGATTAGATTTGACAAATGTGACATCGGTGCTAATAAAAAAGAGGCGAAGAACAGGACTATAACAACAATTTTCCTTCTGAGTTGTGGAATAACCAATGAAGACACATTTAGTAGAACGAGGGTCAAGTTTATCATAACCAAGACCCAAATTATGAACATGGCAAACACACCAAAAAACCTTTAGTGGCAAGGCAAACGTGGGTGAAGAAGGATATAATAGATAATGAGAAGGAAAAGGGACACATTCAGTCCCATCCACAATTTGAATATCCTTGAAATATGTTGACTGTCTTGGGCATGACTATAGTTTTTGTAGTATGAACCATGATGATAAGGTTACTTTACCCAATGATTTCACAGAAAGAAAAGTCTATCAAGAAACTGTGTGGCATGTTTTATTTGCCTGCAACATAACACTCATAAGCATTCTAGGTGTCAATATAAATTCATCTCTCGTTAAATTTCTTTATAAAGACCAATTGGATGTATATCTACTTAGTAAAATGCAAGCCAGTAGGACCTTGTCCATGTGATAGAATGAAATCAATCTAATTGCTTTCTAAATTTTTTCTCATTATGAATTTTTGGTGCATTATATGCCTACCTTACTCCTACTAACATGCTTTTGTGTGCAGAGATTTATCTTACAATGAGCTATCAGGAAGTTTTCCGATGTGGATAACCACCTCAAATTTGCAACTGTATGTCTTTAAATTCTTATACATCTCTCCTCATCTTTTTCTAGCTTTTACATTTTGGTTCAAAACATCATGCACTTAGGTTCTCATATAGAATTTCTTTTCTAGCTTGTTTTAATCTATCTTGAAAGAACGTAATTCAAGAGTCAACTAAAGAATTTGCACTAACCAATTGTGTCTATATTGTGTAATTATCTTTATCATTTCTACTTATCATATGTTTTACAGGTAACTATGTCAAACATCCTTATTTGTATTGTATGCTTGCATTCCTTCCAGGGACTAAATTTCTCTCTCTCTTGATTGGGTGGTACCTGAAGAAAAAAAGCATATACGGATTTTTAAGAAACCTAAAAGTACTTTTCCTTTGTACTATGATGGGCTTGAGTTCCAAAGTCATAATAGGGGTCATTCATGGGGCCTTTCAATAATAGAGCCTAGCTTATGTGTAATTTCATATGTTATATAGGTTTATAGTTGTCAAAATTTAACGCTATAGGTATGTTTAGAAAAATTAAACCATAAGTTTTTTTTTCCTAAAAAAATCACAAATTGATTGCTTTTTATCTTAATTAAAAGAAAAGAAAAACTAGTGTTTTTCTTTGATTAAGACTCACATAATGATTAATATTTTTATTTGCATCTCCAAATTGTTAGGGATAGTGCCTAAAAACAAATTTGTATGACATTTTCAATTCATAAATTGGAAATTATAAGAACTACTTGGGCATTTGGAAATTGCATATTAATTTGATGAATGTGTACATTGTATGTGATTTAGGTGTATTAATGAGATTAATAACTGAAGGTTTTTTTGAGAAGAAGAATAATTATTCTTATTAAATTTCAAGAGAGACAATTACAAAATAAATAGTAGAGGAAGGCCACTAAATCAGAAGGCCATAAAATCAAATCACACAAATCAAATCAAGAAATCTCTAGGCTAGAAAACAGAAACAAAATCTTCTAATATTTGAAATAGTAATTTCAGATTTTATTTCAAAAATAGAATTTCCTAATTTATTCCCTAGAAATCGACACCCCCCTCAAGTTGGAGCAGATATATCTATCATACCCAACTTGCTTACAAAGAGCTCAAAACTAGGTCCCGAAAAGTCCTTTGGTGAAGATATCGCTATTTGTTGAGTAGTAGGAACAAAAGGCATGCAAACAGTTCCACTATCAATCTTCTCTTTATGAAGTGTCTATCAATCTCTACATGCTTTGTGTGATCATGTTGTACTAGATTTTGAGCAATACTTATGGCAGCTTTGTTGTCACAATACAACTTCATTGGCATGTTCACCGGCATCCGCAAATCTTCAAGAATTCTCTTCAGCCATAGCATTTCACAAACTCCATTAGCCATCGCCTCTATATTCTGCCTCAAGACCGCTCCTTGCAACCACATTCTGTTTTTGCTTCGCCATGTGACCATATTTCCTGCACATAAGTACAGATCCTCGATGTGGATCTCCGTCAATAATCGAGTGCCTAATCTGCATCGGTATGCCTCTATGTTCACAGTGCCTTCGAAGAGTAAACCTTGCTCGGTGTGCTTTTCAAGTATCTAAGAACTGATAAATCGCTTCAAGATGTTTTGCATAGGTGAGTGTACATAAACCGGCTCACCAAACTCACAAGAAAAAAGCAATATCGGGCCGTATGTGATAAGTAAATTAACTTTCCCACCAACTTTTGATACCGAGTTGTATTTATCGGATCACCTTCCTTGTCATCTCCAAGTTTCGATTAGGATCGATTGGAGTGTCTGCCGCCTACAACCACTCATCCCGGCCTCCTTAAGGAGGTCAAGGACATACTTCCGTTGGGAGATAACAATCCCTTTCTTCGACCGAGCAACCTCCATCCCAAGGAAATACCTCAGAGATCCTAAGTCCTTGATCTCAAATGTTGATGAGAGGGAAGTCTTCAATCGGTTCATCTCCAACCATCTCCAAAGGGAGAATTATATCGTCTACATACACAATCAATATTGCTATCTTCCTATCATGTGAATGTCTTATAAACATCGTATGATCACCTTGTCCTTGAGTATACCCCTGACTTTTAACAAACTGAGTGAATTTCTCAAACCAGGCTCTTGGTGATTGTTTTAACCCATATAAGGCCATACACCTTTGTGCCAAACTTTTCACCAATCCTGAGGTGCATCCATGTACACTTCTTCCTCTAGGTCTCCATTAAGAAATGCATTTTACGCCCAATTGTTGTAGAGGCTACCACAATTTGTGCAAGTGACAAAAGAACTCTTACAGAGTTGAGCTTTCATGATCGGGGTAATGTCTCCAAGTAATCAATGCCATAGGTTTGAGTAAATTTTGGCAACCAATCGAGCTTTATACCGCTCTAGGGAGCCATCAGATTTATACTTGATTGTAAACACCCATTTGCATCCATGCTTTTCTTTCCTCTTGGTAGATCAACTAACTCCCACGTGCCACTTTTTTCAAGAGCTTTCATCTCCTCAAGAGCCTCCTTCCACTCAGAACTTTTAGAGCATCCTGCACAGATTAGGAATCTCCATACAAGACAATTGTGAGGTAAAAAGCATGAAAAATGTGAGAGATTTTCACATGACACATAATTGGACAATGGATGCTGGGTGCAAGACCTCACACCCTTTCGGACAACAATGGGAAGTTCAGAATCATCGATCTCAGGATTGGAACCATACTCGGGTTCAGAACTAAAGGACTCAGAATCATAAGTTGAAATGGGCTAAACATGAGGTAAAGGCTCGGTGAGGACATTACCTGGAGGGTTTACGGATTTTGGACAGTGCAAAGGATCGAAAGACCCTTTCTTTCGAGTTGTCCTCTGTCGTGAGTAGACAAAGTCAAATGGTACCAACGATGTTGTTTTTTTTCCTATTTCTCCTTTGTTAGTCATTATAGGAACATCATGAGATGGCATTGTAGGAGGACTTGCCTTTTTTGTATCTAACAAACTCAACTCACTTTCTCTTGGTATAATAAATCTTGGGTTTTCAGGTTGAATAATCAAAGTTGGAGAAGGATCATTTTGCGAGTCTTCAATTTGCAAAAGATCATGAAAAACAGCTGAATCTTTGTTTTGGTTCCCCCCAGAAGATGAGGTGTGAAATAGGGATGTAATTCAAAAAATGTAACATCCATGGTAACAAACATATTTTTTGGAAATGGGTTCAAAACATTTATACCCTTTTGAGTGGGAGCATGACCAACAAACACACATTTTGTGGCTCGGGGTTCAAGTTTTCCTCGATTATGACTACGACTATGAACAAAAGCGGTACAACCAAATATATTTAGTGGTAAAGAAGAAGAAAGCCGATTTGTTGGATAAAACTTATGAAAAATATCAAAAGGTGTTTCAAAGCTTAAAACCTTATTAGGCATTCTATTTATGAGATATGTAGCAGTAAGAATGGCTTCACCCCAAAGATATTTAGGTACCTAATTGGTAAACAGCAATGCCCATGTTACTTCCAATAAGTGTTTGTTTTTTCTTTCAGCCAAACCATTTTGTTGTGGAGTGTCGACACAAGAGCTTTGATGAACAATTCCTTTTTCAAGGAAAAATTGGCTCAACATGTTTTTGAAATATTCTCGACCATTATTACTCCGCAATATTTGAATATTTTTTTGAAATTGTGTTTGTACCATGGTGTAAAAATTTTTGAAAATTATTTCCACTTCAGATTTTTCCTTCTTCAAATAAACCCAACTTAATCTCGTGTGATCATCAATAAAGGTCACAAACCATTTTTTGCCAAAATACGTAGATATTCTACATGGGCCCTAGGTATCACTATGAATCATAGTAAATGGTGTAGTTGGTTTGTAGGGTTGGGTGGAAAAGGATGCACAATGATGTTTAGCAAACTAACAAATTTCACATTGAAAATAAGATGGACTTTTATTTCAAAATAAATTGGGAAACAAGTATTTTAGATACTGAAAGCTAGGATGGCCTAACATATAATGCCATAGCATAATATCAATATCTTTGGAACCAGAAACAGAATTTAAGCAAGTACTTTGACATTGTCTACTCGAGTTAGGTTCGTTGTCAAAATAATAGAGTCCATCTTTTTCCTTAGCACTGCCAATCATCCTCCCCGTGGTCAATTCCTGAAACTCATAATAAGAAGAGTAGAAATTAGCTTGACATTGATGATCAGAGGTAATTTTACTGATGGACAGTAAATTGCAAGACAAATTGGGAACATGGAGCACATCATGGAGGTTTAACAATGAAGTGAGTTTGATAGTTCCTATCCTGGCAATTACCGAGAGTGAACCATCTGCAATATTGATCTTTTTATTGCCTGCACATGGACTATAGGATGAGAACAATTCGGAGCAACCAGTCATATGATCAGTTGCACCGGAATCAATTATCCAAGAAAGAATAGGGTTAGGAATAACACCTAAAAACGCAATAGCAAGAGAGTTACCCTTCTGTACCAAAGAACAAGACAGAGTTAAGGATAGTTTTGGAGATTGAAACAATTTGTACAGGTGCTCTAATTGCTCCTTGGAAAAAGGGACTGCATCCGAGTTGGTAGAAGGCTCTTAATGCTCTTCAGCAGTGGCTTGGTTGGTGCGACCATCATGTTTGGATTTTGATTTCCAATTTGCTGGTTTACCATGAAGCTTCCAACACATCTCCTTCGTATGCCATGATTTTTTGCAATGCTCGCACTAGGGTTTCTTACACCCGTTGTTGTCAAAATCAACACCTCTTGACACAAGGGCAGAGCTCTTAGGTTCCAGGTTGAAACCAGGTTCGATGTTGTGTAGCATGATTTTTCTCCTTGACTCCTCACATCTAACTTCAGAAAAAACTTCCCAAATAGAGGGCAATGGCTTCCTATAGAGAATGCTGTCCAAACTCTGATTAAGGCCAGCTAAAAACAAGTAAACCCTGTCGTTTTCCTTTTTTTTCATGTGGCAAGCGGAGTCGTTCGAATTCTACTAAACATCATCATAACACTGATCAAGTTCCTACCATAACGTTACCAATTTGTTGCAATAAGTAGTAACATCGCGATCATTCTGCTTGGATTTCCAAAGTCAAGTTTTCAACTCAAAAATTTGAGAAGAATTCTCCAGGTCCGAATAAAGATCTCGAACGGCCTCCCAGACATCTTTAGCAGTGGGAAGAAATAGGTGAGGTTTTCCAATGGCAGGTTCCATGGAATTGATGAGCCAAGTAATAACAAGAGAATTTTTAGACTACCATTTTTTTTGATTAAGGTCACCAGCAGCAGGTTTTGATATTTCGCCAGTCAAATGCCCAACTTTGCCTCTGCCATCAATCGCCAATTTTACAATCTGTGCCCACTCGAGATAATTGTGCCCATTGAGTTTTGTAGCCATGAGATAAGGGGTGAATTATGGGGATAGTAGTTGGCAGAAACGAACGTGGGAGGAATAGTGGGATCGGGCAGAATGGTTTTGGAAGTACCAAAAGAGTCGGTAGGATTTCTTTGGGCGCTGGTCATCGTTGACTTATATGACATCATCAGAAGAAATAAGAAAATAGAAAAAGAGCACGAGGCTCTGATACCATGAAGGTTTTTTTGAGAAGAAGAATAATCATTCTTATTAAATTTCAAGAGAGACGATTACAAAATAAATAGTAAAGGAAGGCCACAAAATCAGGAAATCAAATTACAAATCAAATCAGCAAATCTCTAGGCTAGAAAATAGGAAACAAAATCTTCTAACTTCTGAAATAGTAATTTCAGATTTTATTTTCAAAAAAATAGAATTTCCTAATTTATTCCCTAGAAATTCGACAATAACAAGTGTTGTGCAAATTGGATTTGGAGAATGTATATGATCATGTAAAGTGTGAGTTCTTGCTTTATTTGTTGAAGAGATGGATTTGGGGAGAAATGGAGGGATTTGATAGCACAATTTATTACTACGTTGTGATTTTCCATTCTTGTTAATGGTTCACCATTTAGCTTTTTTTCTAGATCTCGTGGATTGAGATAGGAGATCTTGAATCTGTTATCGCCGCTATTGTTTGTGGTGTTATAGAGGCATTTAGTAGGAGGATGGTTGCTATAGTGGATAAGGGACTTTTGTCTGGATTTTGAGTGCGGTTGAAGAACAATGAAGAGTTGTTAGTGTCTCATTTATAGTTTGGATATGATGCTTTGATTTTTTGTGATGCAACTTCCAAAAGACTATGACATTTGCCATGTATTTTCTTATGTTTTGAAGCAATTTCAGGATTGAAGATTAATTTAGCAAAATTAGAAATCGTTCCTGTAAGTGAAGTGGGAGATGTAGAAGGGTTGGCCTGTAGTCTTGGTTGTAGAGTATTTTCGTTGCCGATGAAGTATTTGGGTTTGTCATTGGATGCTCCTTATAGGGCTATATCTATTTGGAATGACGTTATTGAAAAAATGGAAGGTCGGTTGGCGGGATGTAAAAAACTTTATTTATCTATTGGTGGTAGATTGACTTTGATCAAGAGTACGCTATCCAATTTACCTACTTATTTCTCTTTTCCCTATTCCGGTGGGAGTGATTAATAGGCTTGAAAAACTTTAGAGTGATTTTGAGGTGGAATTGGGGATGAGTTTAAATTTCATTTGGTGAATTAGTCAAGAATTTGTACTTTGATGAACTTAGGTTGTTTGGGAGTTAGAAATCTGATTCAATTTAATCGAGCTCTTCTAAAAAAATGGTTATGGTGGTATGCTACAGAGAGAGTAACATTTTGGAGATTGGTGATAGAGACTTTATACCCTAAGAACAAAACTTGTTGTCTTAAAGCTGCGTTTCTTCAAATTAATAAACAGTTTTTATTCTCCAAAAGTAGTCAAAACAGCTTGTAAATGTTGCTGGTGCTGCTCAATTGAATGACTATACACAAGTATATCATCAAAGTACAACACCACAAATTTGCCTATATAAGGTTTTGAAACTTATTTATCACCCGCTTAAAAGTGCTTTGCGCATTTGACAACCCAAATGGCATAATAGCCACTCATATAATCCCTGACATGTTTTTGAAAGTTGTCTTCCATTCACCACCCGGTCAAACCTTATTTGGTGATAACCACCACTCTTACGGTCGACCTTGGAGAAAATTTTAGCACCAAAAAGTTGGCCCAACATGTCATCCAAACGAGGAATTGGGAATCTATATTTGACAGTGATCTTATTGATGGTTCTACTATCAATCTACATTCTTCAACTCCCGTCACTTTTAGGAACTACTAATGCTGGTACAGCACAAGGACGCATATTTACACACAAATAACCCATCAACAACTCCTTCACTTACATATTGAGCTCGTCATGCTCTGTAGGACTTATCCTATAATGGGCTTTATTAGACAAGCTTGCTCCTGACACTAAATCAATATGGTATTGAATAAGCCTCATGGGAGGAAGCCCGGGAGGCGAGTTTTATGGTATCATAAAAAAATGCCTATTGTTAGCATATATTATGATATATGATTTTATTGTCACTGATAGTAAACTCTCCAACTCCCTATAAATAATGACCATTTGTATTGTAAAATCATTAAGTGAAATAAGAGTAAATGTAGCCTTATGGCTTTATCTGTGGACATAGGTCATAGACCTAACAACGTAAAAATCATGTCTCTATTTTATTTTATTTCCGCTGTTATTTTATTTTTCCATTTGATTATTTTTTTTTCTTCATAGTATTAAAGCCTCAGGGTTTATATCGTTGGCCCTCTTTTTGTATTCTTAGTTTCCACTCTTTTTCTTTTGTTTGAATCCCTCATCCTGTTATTGGTGAGTTTCCTTTAGTGGTAGCGCCACCCGTGTGGGCACTATATGCCCACACGGGCTGTGCCCTAATATAGCTTTAAAGGAGCTGTTCGTTGTGTGATCTCCAATGAGGAAAAAAAAAAGGTTTGCCACATTTTCACGGTGGCAGATTGGGTTGTCATTCAAAAGTTGCTTTGTGTTCGTTGTGTGATATCCGGCAATCTCTGTGGTGGTCAGTTACATCAAAGGTGGCCGGAATGTTGGTTTGTGGTCATTGGTTGGGTCTATGGCTAGCATATTTGTTGTCTCCAGAGGTTTTTGTGGTACTTGGTGGCTTCGCTGGCAAATTCATAATTCCAATGGTTGGCGTGGTCATTCCGGCTGATTTTGAGTTCTTTGAAGACTTATGTGGTGTTCTGAGGTGTTTCTGCTAGGGCTGGTAATTTTGACATGAACACTATAATCGTGCCTCGGGGTTTAACATTTATGAATATGAATGCGCATTTCATATGATCTCGTAAGCTCTTCTATAACGGTGTGAAATACCATGAAAACTTTATGAGCTCCTTTCATTCATAATCACATTTATGCATAAATCATGAAATATGGTAATTGTAACATGTAAAATTCTTAAACAATGACATATGAATGAATAAAACTTGTCATTAAAATATGAAGGAAGTGAAATTGAAAATCATGTAAATGAATTCCTTATAAAATTCTTAACATTTTTCCAAATATTTATAATAAAATTTGTTGGAGGGTTTTCGGTGTTGTGTCCCCTCATCTGAATTTGTTGATGGGTTTGCATTGAGGTGCCTTATACCTTTAGAATCCGGTTAGATGAAGCTAAGTTATAAATGGAGTTGAAAGAAAACTTGAGGCAAGTTTCTTCTTCTTCTTCTTCCTTGGCTTAGAACAGAATGTGAGGAAAAGATGAAGACTTAGGCTCTTTTGAAATATCCAAAGAGGGGTTGAGGGAGGAAGATGCGTGTAATTGATATGAATGATAAATGGCTTCTAACAATGTAATTGAGCTGTGCATGTTTAACTTGGAGGTTACGGTTGATTCAAGAATTTAATTAAGCTATAAATCCTCCTAGGTTCTACAGGACTTCCTATTTTTTAATTGGCTAATGACCCCCTAACAATCTCCTAATTTAGTGGGTTATGCTTTATACATATATAAATAGGGATGTAATACAGTCACAACATAGATCCAACAAAGACTCAACTTCTATTTTACTTTAAACTCAATTTTTAGTTTAGGCCTCCTATCTTTTCTACTGACAGTTTTTTTTTTTTTTAACTGGCACTTAATAAAAAAGTTAGATCTTAATTGAGTTTAAGTTATGACTTTATCATTTTCCATATAAATATAAGTGTTCCCACTTAATCATGTATTAATTCTAGCAGATATATAATAATAATAATCTATTCTATAAATAGTTACTTAATAGATAATTAATGTTAACAACACTTAAATATATACAAATGTGCTTTATAATTCTATTTAAAATTTATAAGATGTCATATCCTCCCTCTTATCAAAATTTTATCTTCGAAATTTACTTAGCCTATATAAATGGGCCATATTGCAACAACAAGGATACGTATGAACAAATCTATCCGCTATTGGATGCCTTATATTCCAACTAAAAGCACTTTCTTAGATCGGTTATTAACGTGGGTAACGGTCAATTAACCTAGGTTGTCGAAAGAGAGAGATTGTATGTGGACTCCGTTCACTGTATTGCTGAAAATTCTACGTGGATGGGCCGAATTTTCAATTTATAAGATGATAAGTCGCATTCTATCAAGAAAAAAGAAAAAAAAAAGATGATAAGTCGCATCTTAATTAATTATTTTGTCAACTAGTGCAGGTTTTTGGTGGCCCGGCCGACGCGATGAAGAAAGACAGATATTATAATGGAGCTGATGTTGTGCGCCTACTCACCAATCAAATTTAACTGATAAAAAAGAAAGAAAAAAAAAAATTTGACTCATGGGCCTATATATTATAGCACTCACCGAATCCTAATGTTAAGGGAAAGAAGATGAATTTGAGATTGAAGCAAGATTCCATGTTCGCTCAGTGTTACTTTCTCTGCCTCCGTTGCTTCTTCTTCTTCTTATTGTTTCAGGTTTCCAAAGCTCAAAATGCTACTACAGACCCATCTGAAGGTTCTCTCTCTCTCTCTCTCTCTCTTTCCGACAGCTATTTAGTTTGAGATTTAGATTTTGGATCTATCACAAATTCTCCACCCACATAAGCCACGTGCCCCTCCTCCTCCTCCTCCACCACCATATCCAGCACCTCACCGCTCTCCTTCCACCGACAATCCGACATCATTTGTTATAGCACGTGCCACCACGGTACACGTGGGCTACACACACCACCATCATTTTTTTGTGGACCGTGATTTTTGTCCCCTTTATATGATGGAACAGTTCCTTCACACCGTAATATAATTCCATCAGGAAAAAATCATAAGCCTTTTTATTTTTATTTTTTCCTCTTGATAAATTTGACAGATTTAGACCTCACAATGTATTGACTTTGATGTCACTTGTGTCACAATTCAAGGTATATATATATATATATATATATATATGCATTCGTTATCTATTATCCTTAACAGCCCCTCATTATTTTGAATATACATATTATATATATGGTCAATATATTATTTATTTATTTATATATTTATAATTATATATGTTGTTTGATCTCAATTAAAGTTAGAATGTGGACCCACCCGGATTAAATTCGTCCCCACACCGATCGCATGGGATAAGGATCCTAAATTCTAATCCATGCGCATTGACATGGGTCTCCTCTATTACGTCATGATTGAATCTACTATGACGTGCGCATTAATGATATTGGAGTCCTTTATTACATCATAATAGTTTGTTTTTTTTTTTTTTTTGAATGGTGCGAGCAGTTGCCGCTTTGAACTCAATACTCCAACAATGGGATGCCCCGGCGGTAGCATTATGGAACATAAGTGGAGAGCCATGTAGCGGATCCGCCATCAACGGCACGGAATTCGAAGACCCCGCGAATAACCCATCCATCAAGTGCGACTGTACTTACGAGAATGCTACGGTGTGTCACATAACGAAATTGTACGTCTCTCTTTCTCTTTCTCTCTCACAACAATAGGTTACTTAAGAACTATTACATTCTCAAATTAATAGATAAAAATTAGAAAAAAATTAAGTTGATAATATTTTTCAATTTAAACGTTAAAGTTTTAATTTTTACAATTCACTCTTCAAAGTTTCAAATTTTTTTAATTTGATTAATTATATCCAAAACTTTCCATATTGTGCTTAATTTTTTAATTTTGCTACTCCCAAATTTGTTTTTTTTTTTTTTTTTCATAAGAAATAAAAATTAAGGACAATATGTAAATTTTGAGATAATATTAATCGAATTGAAAAAAAAAAAAAAACTTTGTGGGAATAGATTGTAAAAATTGAAACTTTTTACAAGAATCACTTTCATCTTGAAAAATGGCCTAAAAGCCTATTAGAATGATTTGAAATGAAATGCTGTGTAGACCTATGTGGGAAACCATCTAGAGCAACGAGTTACGAGCTTATGGAACCCCTCCAATTTTCTGCTCAGAAGTCCTTGGCTGAAACTCATCTTAATTGGCCATGGGCCATCTCTAACTTCCTTGAACGGCTCGCCTAGGCTATCAATGGACGATAAATGATAATCCAGCGTTTACATAGAAAGCTTCCGCTAAAACAAAAGCACACTCACACAGAAAAGAAAAAGATTTTGTTGATTTCTCTGTCTTCAATGGCTCCAAAAACCCAGTCCTCCTCAGGATTGAACACACATTTGTCAAATACTAAAGAAACTTAATGAAAACAGAATAGAGAAAATCGAAACAAAAGAGAGAAGTGAGAACTGAATTGAACTTCTCGTATTGACTTGATAATTTACAAAGGAATACATTTGTGCTTTATATACTTTGTTTTACAACTAACAGAGTATATAAAGTTTAGCAACATGAGAAAATGTTTCATGATAATCTAAACCCTCACTTTGTGTATAACCTTTGGCTACTAACCGAGCCTTGTGTCTCTCAATAGAACCATTTGCTTTGAGCTTTGTCTTATACACCCACTTGCAGTCAATAGATTTCTTTCCAGGGGGTAAAGTGGTTAAGTACCAAGTGTTGTTTGCTTGCAAAGCATTAAGTTCAGCTTGCATAGCCTCACGCCATTTAGGTAATTTCATAGCTTGATGGAAAAATTTTGGTTCAATGTGGGAAATAAGAGAAAGGTTAAAGGCTTTATGAGAGGGGGAAAGTTGGTTGTAGTTCAAAACAGAAGAAAGTGAATAAGGAATACTTGTATCAACATTATCAATTACAGTATCATGTAATCTAACCTTAGAATCAGATGAATTAGGGTTTGGAGAAGAAGAAGCAAGTTGACAGTGGTAATCCTGCAAGTAAGTTGGAGTTTGCCTGGTGCGGCTTGACTTTCTGAGATTTTCAGTGGGAATAGAAGATGATTCAGCAATAGAATCTGGTTGATGATTAAGATTTGGAGAAGGTAAATGATGATCATGTGTATCATGAGAAAGAGTGTCATGAGTGGAGTGATCATCATGTGAATGACTTTCTGCTATAGGAAGTGAATGATTACTAGTATCATCACTGATATTTGGAGAAGTTTTGAACCAAGCAGATTTAGGAAGTGCATCATTTGAATGATTATATGAAGAAAAAGAGAGGTCATTTGATGCAAAAGGAAAAATGTGTTCATGAAAGACCACATTTCTAGATACAAAAACAGAATTGGTATGCATGTTTAAAAGCTTATATCTTTTCATACCTTGAGGATAACCTAAAAAAACACAAGCAGTAGCTCTAGTATCAAATTTGTTTCTATCCCTAGATAAGGTTGAAGCAAAAGCTAAGCAACCAAAGACCTTGAGATGAGAATAGGAAGGCACCTCAGAAAACAACAATTCAAAAGGGGTTTTATTAGACAGCAATGGAGAAGGAATCCTATTGATCAAATATGTTTCTGTCAAAACACAATCTGCCCAAAAAGAAAGAGGTAAATGAGATTGAAATCTTAAAGCTCTAGCAACATTAAGTAAGTGTTGGTGTTTTCTTTCAACAATGGAGTTTTGTTGAGGAGTCTCTACACAACTAAGTTGATGAAAGAGTACCTTGAGAAGCAAAAAAATCTTCCATGTTAAATTCTGCATCATTATCAGATCTCAAGATTTTAACTTTGAGATTAAACTGTGTTGCTACAAGTTTAAAGAAAGATTGAATGAAAGACCTAGTTTGAGACTTTTGATACATGAGATGAATCCAAGTGTATCTACTAAAGTCATCCACAATGGTAAGAAACTAATGTGATCCATTGGTAGATTGTTGAGAGAAAGGACCCCAAATGTCAACATGAATGAGATCAAAAGGAGCTTTGGAATTATTATTGCTGATGGGAAAAGGAAGCTTTTTCTGTTTTGCCATAGAACAAGTGTTACAGATTTTATTGGAATCAACAGAAATGAAAGGTACAAGATTGTGCAACATGCTTATTGTAGAATTAGACAAATGACCTAGCCTAAAGTGCCATAGGTCTGTTGAAGAATTTTTGAAAACTGCAGAATTGACACCAGGGTTTGCAGAAAACTTGCTTGCAGGCTGCAACAAATGAAATAAACCTCCTCTCTCCTTACCCAATCCAATCGTTTTCCAATTGGTCAAATTCTGTATGAAACAATAAAAGGTAATGAAAATGAGGCAGCAATTATGTTGTTTAATGAGTTTTGTAGCAAAAATCAGATTGAATGCAAAAGATGGTACACATAAGACATTGGTTAGAATGAGGTGTTTTGAAATTCTAACCGTGCCTATGTGTGTGGCAGAAACTAAGTCACCATTAGGTAGTTTGATAGATGTAGATAAAGTGGCTGTGATTGTACTAAACAAAGAAACACAATTAACCATATGATCAGTAGCTCTTGTATTAGTGATCCAAGGAGTGTCTATCTTTTGTTTGAGTTTAGGCAAGTTTTTGGCTTGAATGAAAAACAGAATGTTTAACATTGAGGGTAAATATGTTACTTGACATCTTGGAGAAGATTCGGTCTTGATTAGTAGGTAAAGAACCTACTTGATTGGCGGAAGCTTGATGAGTGTTAGTTTGCAGAAACTCCAGAAGCTTTTGACACTGCTTTGCAGTGATAGGTAGCTGAGGGACTTGTGAATTTTTAGAAAAACTCTCTCCATAATTCTGAGCAGCATGGTTAACACTTGAACTAGGAAAAGGCCTCTTTGTGAACTTGAATCTAGGGGGAAAACCATGCAATTTATAGCACTTATCAATTGTAAGACCAGTGATACCACAATGAGTACAAACTAGTTTCTCCTTCCGAGGAAACTGCCTTGGAAACCTATTCAGTTGTGTGGGAACAGATTTGGTTATCAAGGCTGCAGGGTTTGGATTCATGGTTCCTATGAAGATTTGTCTTTGGCTCTCTTCTTGAACAACTAGTGAAAACACTTTGTTTATTGGAGGAAGTGGATCCATCAAGAGGATTTAACCTCTGATGTGTGCAAAAGACTCATTGAGTCCCATTAAAAATTGAAAAACGTATTGGTGATCAAAAAATGTTTGGACAGATTTTAGGCTACCACAAGAACAAGCAGGGACACAAGAACATGGAGAAAAGGATTTATAGTTGCTAAATTCATCACAAAGGGATTTGAAACGAGTGAATAAGAGCTTACAGACATGCTATCATGCGATAAGCTAGAGATAGACTTCTGAAGTTGAAAGGCTTGAGGTCCATTTTTCTGTGAGAATCGTTCCTTCAGACTCAACCACATTTCCTGACAACCGTTGATGTAGATTATACTGGTAGCAATGTCCCTTGATACTGCATTGATGATCCATGAAGATATTGTATCGTTGCACCTCTTCCAGGCTCTGAATTTAGGTCCATTCAGAGTGGATGGCTGAGGAAGAGTTCCATCAATGAACTACAATTTGTTCTTGGTAGAGAGAGCCATGGTCATTGATTGGCTCCAGGTATTGTAGTTCTCACCAGTTAATGGTTGAGGAACCAACAATAGCCCTGGATTATCACCATTATGCAGATAATAAATGCTGGAGGCATTGTCATTGAGAGAAAAAGAAGAAGAAAGGGGAATGGCTTCAGGAAATGGGGGATTTGGGATCGACATTGATGAACTTTCACAAGGTGAAAAGCTCTGATACCATGTCAAATACTAAAGAAACTAAAGAAACTTAATGAAAACAGAATAGAGAAAATGGAAACAAAAGAGAGAAGTGAGAACTAAATTGAATTTCTCGTATTGACTTGATAATTTACAAAGGAATACATTTGTGCTTTATATACTCTGTTTTACAACTAACAGAGTATAAAACTAACATAACTAACTTCAATTTACATAACAAACTAACCATATAACAAACTAAACTAACTTATACACGTGTGTAAACAAGTTAGCTAATCTGGTTGACGAAGAACAGTTTGTTAACATTTGCAAACTAAGCACAGCGTGTCTTCTAAGTTTGCTTCCAAGTGCAGACCATAGAAGCAATCGAAGATTTTCTCAACAAGCCAATACAAATCGAAAGATGGATTTTCTTTGTTCAAGTGCAAACTAGAATCTGTTAGTATGATATATATATATATATATATATATATATATATATATATATTAGTTATTAGGTTGTATGGTAATTGAAAAATCACATTTACTTATTGCAGGCTAACTGTTTATTCATCTTTCCAGGAGAGTCTATGCTCTAAACAAGCTGGGAGCTTTTCCAGAAGAAATTGTGGCTTTGAAATATCTGACATTTTTGTATGGATTTTCTCAGTACCTTCTCTTGGCGTTTAATTTGTGAAAATGGACCATCATCTTTCTACATTTTCGAGTTAAAAAGAGACATTATTTTTCATATCAAGATGTGCGTTTCTTATTCTTAGATGC
This sequence comes from Carpinus viminea, assembly GCA_013348765.1. Classification (NCBI taxonomy): domain Eukaryota; kingdom Viridiplantae; phylum Streptophyta; class Magnoliopsida; order Fagales; family Betulaceae; genus Carpinus; species Carpinus viminea. The sequence goes on along the minus strand of CP054670.1, from coordinate 28,471,991 downwards.
ACGAATTAGGACCTGGTGATTTTTATTTTTTGTTTGGAATTTTGTAGGAAGATTGATCAAAATTACTTCACGGGTACCTTGCCAGCATTTATTGGAAATATGACCGCACTGCAGGGACTGTAAGTATAGGGAGAAACCGTTCATTTCTCATTGAAAGTTTTTTCTAAAAAATTTATCAATTTAGTTCATGAGTTACTGCATAGTCACATAGCTACTCATCACATTACAATCTTCTTCTTATATCACTCTCATGATATTTTAGGAAAAAGGTTAAGCTTGCTGAATTTAAAATTGGCTTTTGTTGTCGTTGGTAGGCTGCTGTTTCTTCAATGGCAGATTAAGACTTACTCGCAAAAAGATAGGAGACAAAGGTAGGTTATTGATGAAACGATCCAAACGCCAACATGTTAAAAAAAGACATAAGTAGAAAAAAAAGAGGTTACCTGAAATATTAACCTTTAAGATATCAATGCAAAATCTCTGTGATACCTCAGATGGTATGGATTGTAAGAGTTGTGCGGGTATGTGATAAGTTCTACATCAGGCATATATATATTAGGTCGATCATAGCATGTGAAAGATTACAAAAAGCTCCAATTGTAATTTGTTCTTTTGGGTAACAAACAGTCTCAGAACCTGGTTAACCATGTGCAATAAGGACACTAAAGCACAACGTAGGCTCTGGCAAAGACGTCAATGATTTAAGTACAAAACTGTGGTACTCTTGATTGTATGGATTTTGAAGCACCATGTGAGCATGTATAGAATCCCATAGTAGAAATATATTATCAATCAACAAGTTATGTAAATGATCACAAAGAGTCTCACTATAAGTTTAGAACCAAGAATTGAAGAACTCATAAACTGAACCTAGGATACTCTGTGATTCAGTGACTATTTAAAATCAAAGGGAATGGTTCAGGTTTTGGAAACTATGGTTAAGATGTAAAGGTGACAAAGATCTCAAAGCTATCTACTAACTAAGTTACACTAGAAAATTGAACTAACTAAATGCAACATTGACAGCCACAGATGATACTGACAACCACAATTGACACCGACAGCCACAAACAACACTGATAAACAACAATGCGCTGCATCAACCACTCTACAGAGAAATGGGGAATCTACTCATCAATATACCATAACTGACTATCACAGCTGACTATCACAGTTTGTTGTCTAACTCTCAAGTGTTTAACATTTAACTATAACTGCCATAAACCAAACACCGTGAGAATAGGACCAGAAAAGTCAAAAGACAGCTTTCAACTGAGAGCATATGATATTCTCGTTTGAAAGCAGAGAGAATAGGAAGAGTAAAAGACTAAATATGGGTAAGTGAGTATTTGTTGAATAAGGGGTAGGTGGAGAGAATAAGGGTAAAAAAGTAAAAAAGAAGTGGAGGCTTTTTTTTTTTTTTTTTTTTTTTAAAGAGAGGCTGTAATACCACTAAAGAGGGAATAAACTATAAAGTAAACTAAAGAAATGGTGAGTTTCAAAAGTTACCCACACCTTATGTGCATTATATGTGGAAAGTTACTCACACTTTACGTTCATTATATGTGGAGGGAATACACTAGGAGATTAACATCAGGTTACAAAGATAACACTAATTGAGGATCCTAGATAATCATAATCTCTACATAAGATAAACAACTGAAATGATAAGATAGAGTTACTCTAACAGGAACCAAAATATTAATCCATATCCGATGTATCAGTTGAAACAGAGTATCCTTTTTGGAGCGGCATGCTAAATCTAAAATTGCTTAAACAATATATTCTTGAAAGATGTTATTTAAATAAAGATTGTCCCTTGTCTCCTCTGCTCTTTGTCATTGTAATGGACGCTCTTAGTAAAATGATATCTGCTACCATAGGTGGGGGCTTTCTTTTTGGCTTTTTTGTGAGGTCTAAGAACTCTGGTGTGCTTCATATTTCCCATCTTCTGTTTGTAGATGACACCTTGATATTTTGTGAGGCTAACTAAGAACACATCTGTTATCCATGTGTCTTATTCTTATGCTTTGAAGCTGTATCTGGTTTGAAAAATTAATTTGGCCAAGTCAGAATTGGTTCTTGTGGGAAATGAAAATAATGTTGATAGGTTGGCCAGTATTTGGGGTTGTGGGGTGCTTTTTTGCCTTTGAAGTATCTTGACCTTTCGCTAGGAGCTTCTTTTAAGGCCAAGTTGATCTAGGATGGTGTGATTGAGAAGATTGAGCGTTGTTTGGTGGGTTGAAAAAGGATGTATGTTTCTAAGGGTTGAAGGATTACTTTAATCAAGAGCACTATCTCCAATTTTCTTACTTATTTTATGTCCCTCTTTCCCTTTCCTATTGTTTGCCAATCGCATAAAGAAGCTACAATGGGACTTCTTATGGGTGGGCTAGGTGATGAGTTTAAATTTCACATGGTTAGTTGTTCCAAGGTTTATTCCTTGATATCTAAGGGAGGGTTGGGGTCCGAAACTTGCTTTTGTTCTACCGTACTCTTTTGGGAAAGTGGCATTGGCGCTATGTGCATGAGAGAAAGGCCTTATAGAGAGTTGTAGTGGACACTAAATATGGTAGCTCGTTGAGTGATGTTCTAATGAGGTTCATGGGTTGTTTGGGGTGGGGTTATGGAAAAATATTAGAAGGGGCTTTGGAGATTTTTTTTGGTCATACAGGGTTTGAGGTGAGAGTTAGATCCAAGATTAGATTTTGGCACGACTTGCGGTGTGGGGATTGGGCCCTTAAGGAATATTTCCCGATTTTGTATAGTATTGCTCACGTAAAAGATGCTTCAATGGCAGATTACTTGGAGTTATCTAGTGGTTCTCATTAGTGGAATGTAAGCTTTATCATAGCAACTCGTGATTGGGAAGTGGATGTCTTTACTTCGTTTTCTAATTTGTTGTATTCTTTAGATTGAGATGGGGTAGGAGAGGGGGTGGGGGAATAGGCTACCTTGGGTCCCTTCGAAGAGAGGGATGTTTGACGTCATATTTTTTTATAATGTCCTTGTACCTCATGAGAGCACCCTTTTCCCTAGGAAGAGTATTTGGTGGCACAATTTTCCATTGAGAGCAGCGTTTTTTGCTTGGACATCTGCCCAAAGGTAGATCTTCACCATGGATGACCTTTGGAAACATGTAATTGTGGTTGACTGGTATTGTATGTGTAAGAAGAGTGAAAATAATGGATTTTCTTCTTCTTCTCCATTGTGAGATAGCCAATGCTTTGTGGAGTGTTATCTTCAATTGTCCTTGGATTAGCTTGTGCTATGCCTAGAAGAGTAGTAGACTTTTTCGCTTTTTGGAGAGGGTTAGGAGGACCTCAGTGTGCAACTTTGTGGAATATGTTTATATGTCCTGCCTTTTGTGGTGTTTTTGGAGGGAAAGAAATGATAGAATTTTTGAAGATCGCGAGAGGAATGGTGGTAAAACTTAAGTCTTTCTTTTTCAAAACTTTTTACGACAATTGCCTTGGATATTAATTTGCTAAGTTTTCATGAATTTCTCTTGTTTTCTATTTCAGGCTAGGTGTTTTTTTATGTACTTCGGTTGTCTTTTGTGCTTTCCAATAATATTTCGATTACTTATAAAAGAAGAAGATTGTATGCGATATTGTTGAATGGATGGACATTTAGAGAGTAGAGGTTCTTCTTAACCATATACTGTCTTTGTTTGTTAACTGTTTGGATGTCAACATCTGTTTTTGTGTTGTTTTAACATACTTTTAACCTATTAAGTAAACACAGTATCTCTTCAAATAGATAACAAACATGGTTGTTAACTGAAATTTAAGGTCTTTGTTAGAAGAGTTGTTGGGATTTTGTTATATGGGTATTTTAGCCAGTTTAGTTTACATGGGTATTTTGGTCAGGTTGATATATTTTTCAACATATATAATAAAATGTGTGAGGTACGTTATGTATGTTCTACAAGGCTCCTCTTTCTCTCCATCTTTTCTTATGCAAATTGCTTGACATGGTATCAAAGCCCAAGGTTTAATCCCTCCTAGTTTACATGGTTCTATCTCTCTTTCTCTTTTTTTTCTTCTGTTTTCCCTTTCTTTTCTTCCCTCTTTTTTTTGGTTGGCTGCTTTTGGTTTTGTGATTGCATAACGAAGAAAGTGAACATGATTTTTATCTTGGGCTTAATGCTCGTGATTGGAGGCAGATGGAGTCAATGTTTTGGTAGGTGTGATTTCTTCTTCATCCCTACTAGCCCCATTATTGTAGGTGGTGTCATGGTAGAAAACATAACTCTAATTGCAACTATTGTAATGTACATAGTACCCTGAATAAGAAAAGTGGCTTAAGGAGGTTTGATTGTGGTTATCAATTGACTTGTTGATATTCATGAAGGCTTGATACGTCTTTGGTGGCCGACAATATATATTTTTTGATAAGTAATGTGAATATTATAGATAAGGCGTAGATGGGCACAACCCTTATACAAAGAATATACAAAAAACCCCTACGGAATATACAAAGAGCACATATTCAAGAACTCTTCTATAGTCGAGACTTCAATACAGTGATGGACCAACGCCCACGAGTGTAGCATAGAGATCATATTCTTCCTCATCCCATCCACCGAACACTCCTTATCCTCAAAGGTTCGGGCATTCCTCTCTCGCCAAATACACCAAGAGACGCATAAAGTCACCATTCTCCAATTAACTTTAGAAATATTGCTAACCCCCACCCGATTCGAGCAAGCAAGTTGGGGAAACTTCATGGCATAACCCATTCCACACCAAACAAAGTAAAGACATAGTTCCATAGTCTAGCAGCCATTTCTAAAGTTATTTGGTGGCTGACAATATGTGTGCTAGTCGGTGATAAGATGGTTGTGTTATGTGAATATGTAACGGGGATAGAATTTAAGTTCTGAGGAAATCTAGACTTTAGATTCTGAGTGAACCTAGACCTTCTAAATTTTGAGGAAACCAAAAAACCTTTTTCAAACACAAGGTTTAGGATTAATTTTCTGATTACTTTATTAATGAGATTGATGTCTTTAAATAGACAATTACAATGCAGAGTGAAAATAAAAGACTAATTAGAATAAATTATTGATAATACTTATCTCCCGTATGTGAAACTTAATGGAAAAAATTATGCTTATTAGGCACGATATGTGGAGGTATTTCTAAGAGGTATCATGACATTGGGAAAACCTTTGGACTCTAGTTCTACTAGCCTTTGGTACCAGGAAGATAATCTAATTATCTCCCTTATGTTGAATAGTATCAAACCTTTTTTTTTTTTGATAAGTAATATGAAATTTTATTAAAAGCGCAGAGGGGCGCAACCCTATAAAAATATATATACAAAAACTCCTATGAAATATACAAATGACACATATGCAAAAAATCTTCTATTGTTGGTATCTCATTACGGTAATGAGCCATCGTCACCCATGTAGCATAGCAATCATATTCTTCCTCACCCCATCCAAACACTCCTTATCCTCAAAGATTGTGCATTCCTCTCCTCCAAATGCACCATATGACGACAATGGAGCCATCCTCCAAATAACTCTAGATAGATCCTCCCACTGACTCCAACAAGCAAACAAATCTATGACCTTTTATGCATCACCCACTCCAATACATAATGCCATAAATAAGTCGCCACTTCACAATGAATCAATAAATGATCTACAGATTCAAAATAGTTTAGGGTTTACACGGGGAAGTTTATATGGAGCAAAATAGAATAGTATCAAACCTCACATTGGATCTTCTTGTATTTGTCTCCTAATTGCCTAGGATATTTGGAATCATCTCAAGCATATGTATTCTAGTATTGGGAATATCACTTGGATTTATGAGGTGTGTAGACAATCTTTTTGGCTTGAACATGGGTCTCAAAGTGTTGAAGAGTTTTACAATCAGGCTGTTGCACTATGTAAGGAGTGCAATATGTATAAACCACCATCTACTGACATGAAAGTTATGGAGAAGCAACGTCAAGATGTGGATGTTGTTAAATTTCTCATTGGGTTGGAACTTGAGTATGAGTCAGTTTGTGCACATATTTTGAGTAGCTCAAATAGTCCTTCTCTTCCAACTGCTTTCGTCTATTGCTCTTTAGAAAGGTAAACGTTCTTGTTCTACCCAACATCCTAGAAGTCAGTTTGTATCTACTAGTTCGTAATCTCCTTCAATTTCTTGCTTTATTTTCCATCTTTCTAGTTTTCCTATCCTAGAGATAGTGCAAGATGCTTTATCTAACTTGGGTTGGAGGTGAGCCATGGAAGTGGAAATAGAAGCCTTGCACCAAAATAGCTTGTTCCGTTACCTCCTGGTAAACGGACGGTTGGTTGCAAATGGGTATACGCAATTAAGTTTAACCTTGATGGATCTGTTGAATGATTGCTTGCTTGGTTTCTAAGGGTTATACCCAGACGTATAGTATTGTTTATGATTAGACGTTCTATTCAGTAGCCAACATTTCTTTGGTTTGTGTGCTCATTTCTCTAGCTGCTAATCTAGATTGGCCCTCATTTCAATTGGATGTTAAAAATGCTTTTTTGCTTGGGGACTACACGGGGAAGTTTATATGGAGCAACCACTCGGGTTTGTTGCTCAAGAAGAGTATCATGGTTGTGTCTATAAGTTGAAAAATGCTTTGTATGGTCTTAAGCAATCACCAAAGGAATGGTTTGAAAAATTCTCTGAGGCAATATTAGAATTTGGTCTCCAAAAATCTCAGACAAATCATTCAGTATATCACTTGCATACTAGTGCAAGGTATATTCTCCTTGTGGAATATGTAGATGATATCGTGATTACTGGAGATGATTCAGATGGTATTGATCGATTGAGGCAGTTTTTGTAGCAAAGGTTTCATTCAATGGATTTGGGTGAACTTCGAAATTTTTTGGAAATTGAAGTTGCTAGATCTTGAACATGTATTAATTTATCTCTAAGAAAGATTTACTTGATTTGTTAGGAGATACAAGTCTTTTGGGCGCTTATCTTGTTGAGATGCCAATGGATCCTAATAAAAAACTATAGAAGGATGAAGGAGAGTTTTTTGTGGATCCTGGCAGGTATTGTGTATTGTCTCTTAGTTGAAAATTTAAATTATCTTTACTATTATCAGGCTAGATGTTTCATATGCAATTACTGTTACTCAGTTCTCAGAGGCTCCTTGGTTTTACATTGGGAAGTAATCACCCATATCAAATGAAATTTGAAGAGAGCTCCTGGTCTTGGGGTACTGTATAGAAGAAATGGACATTTTAGGGTAGAAGGTTTTATTGTGATCCATTACAGGATATTATACATTTGCAAGAGGCAATCTGGTTACTTGGAAGAGTAAGAAACAAATAGTGGTGGCACGATCTAATACAAAAGTAGAGTACACGACAATGGCTTATACTACTAATGAATTGATATGGTTACAATATTTTCTTTAGAAGATTGGATTTTCAGCTCCTACTCCTATTCCATTATTTTGTTATAACTAGTTGCGTTACATATTGCATCTAAACTGGTTTTCCATGAAAGAACCAAGCACAAAGGTTGGTTATCATTTCATTCGAAACAAGATAATGGAGATATTTCTACACTAGACTAATTGGCTAACATGTTTACAAATCTTTGTGTCGTAATTGGTTAGAATTTATTTGTTCTAAGATGTGGTTATATGATATACATGCTCTAACTTGAAATGGGAGTGTTAGAAGAGTTGTTGGGATTTTGTTATAGGGATATTTTAATCGGTTTAGTTTACATGGAATTTTGGTCAACTTGGTATATTATTCAACATATATAATAAAATGTGTAATTTTGGTCAGGTAGGTTACGTATGTTTTACGAGCCTCCTCTTCCTCTCCATATTTTCTCATGCAAACTGATTGACAGTCTCCAAGTTTGCTTGAATTCTGACTATTGTTTTTGCTTTTTATTGTGGGAAAATACACTTTGTCCTAGAAGTTGTACACCTCTGTTGATTCTACCTCCCATGTTTAAAAATTGGCAATGTACCCCCCAATTTTTTTTTTTTGCAATGTTGTCATTTTGTTATGTTGGACGGTTTATCATACACGTGCATTTCACGTGATTTTTTAGCATGTGAAAAGTCTACAATGCCCATTTTTTTCTGAAAAAGAAATAAAAAAACAAAAAAAGGTTGCCGTTTAGGGGTGGCCAACCACCCCATTTGGACCAAGGGGGTGGCCGGGCCACCCCCAACTAGCTGGAATGGGGGTGGTGTGCCACCCCCATGGCCTAATAGGGTGGCCGACCACCCCCAATTGGCCGAAATGGGAGTGGCAAGCCACCCCATGCCCATGGGGTGGCTGCTGGCCACCACCCATTAGATTTTTTTTTTCTTCATTTTTTTTAATTGAAAATAAAACATAGGGACGTTTTGGGTAATTTTGAAATATCATAGGGGCAATTTTGGTCCTTAAAGGCCACATGAGACGCATGTGACCTCCAAATCGTAAAAAAGACAGAATTTACAAACGGAATGGCTACATTGGAAAAAAAGAAAACTTCATGGTGGTATTTTGTCAATTTTTAAACATGGAAAGTAGAATCAAAAGAGGTGTCCAACTTTGGAGGGGTAAAGTGTATTTTTCCCTATATTATATTTTTTCCTATATACTTGGGTTGTACCCCTTTATGCTTTATACAATTACTCATCAATTTTTTTTTTTCTATTTTATTGTTTATACATGTGGCATTATTTTTTCTATTTGTTCAGGTCAATTGCCCATAATGCATTCCAGGGGACCATCCCTAAGGAGCTTGGAAACCTTAAGGAGTTAACATTGCTGTAAGACTTCAAATCATTCTCTGTAACGAAATATAATTTAATTAAAAGCATGAAGCATCAATAGCAATCTTTTTTTGTAGACAATAACTTGCAACCTGTGAATTAGGACCATGCCTTTTAGATCAAACTATGTCACAAATACATCATATTGTTTGAGAACCATTGGCTTTCTTGAATTAATGGCATAGTGGATCAGAGAATATACAAGAGAAGCCACTTAACTAGCATGGGCAAAAAGAATAAGAAAATCATGGTAACTAATCATCACAGGAGATATAGAAGCAGCTTGTCTAGAGATATAAAGTATTTAAAAATAAGGACTTAATCTCCTCCAAAGTCTTCTCGCGGTCCTCAAAACTTCTATCATTCCTTTCATTCCATAGACACCATAAAAGGAGCAAAGGCACCACCTTTCATATCATAGCACACCAAGTGCTGCTGGCAGTCTACCAACAAGCGTATAAATCAAATACTTGTTGAGGCATAACCCAAGACAACTTAAATCGATTGAGGAAAACATTCCAAATGGCACAAGCAACCTCACAATGAAGAAGAAGATGGCCCACAGACTCCCCATCCCATTTGCACATACAACACCTATCAACCACAATGATGTGCCGCTTCCCGAGATTGTCCATGATAAGGGTATTTTCTAGGGCTGCTGGCCACAAAAATAATGCCACCCTCAATGGAACCTTAGTCCGCCAAACATTTTTTCAAGGAAAAAACACAATCATAACAACCCATGACACAGAGAAGATTTAACACCAAACAAATCCTTTTTGGAAGGGAATGACCATAGCTTGTCCTCCTCTTCCCGTCTCACTCTTGCTAAATACTACACCTTGAAGAACGAGGCAAAGGCTTCTATCTCCCAATCATGAGTCACCTAGTAAAGCTCAAGTTCCACTAAATGGAACCTCTAGAAACTCCATAAGAGTCACGACAAAAGCATCATTTATTCGAGCTATAACTAATACAACATGAAAGGCTTCCTTAAGGGCCGTATCCCCACACCAAAAATCATGCCAGAATCTAACCTTGGATCAATCTCCCACCTCAAATCTAGCATGACTTCAAAATTTCCCCCAACCCCTCATAATATTCTTCCATAAACCCACGCCATATGCTCTGATAGGCTCATTAGAACACCACCCTCCCCACGAGCTTCCATATTTAGAGTCCATCTCCACTCTCCATGAAGCGTTTCTCTCAAGCCCATAATGCTAAAGTCATTTACCTAAGAGAGCATGATTGAGCCTCAACAAGTTTCTAATCCCCAACCCACCTTCAGAGATTGGCGTACAAACCTTGGGCCATCTCACCAAGTGATATTTGAACTCTTCACTTAACCCACCCCATAAGAAATCACATTGGAATATCTCAATATGGTTTGCAACACTTGTAGGGAGAGGAAAGAGGGACATGAAGTACATAGGTAAGTTAGATAGAGTGCTCTTGATAAAGGTAATCCTACCACCCTTAGGCAAATACAACCTTTTCCAACTAGCTAACCAACGTTCTATCTTTTCAATAATATAGTCCCATATATGCTTGGCCTTATAGGAAGCCCCCAATGGAAGATCAAGATGCTTAAAGGGCAGGGACGCAACCCCACAACATAGAATCGTAGCCAACCCAACCGCATTATCAATTGGAGCCAATTCCTACTTGGCTACATTCGTCTTCAGACTTGACACATTTTCAAATAATAAGAATAAACTTCGTAAATTGCATATATGATTTGGGTTAGTCCGATAGAAAAGTTTTCAGTCAGATACAGCACATATATCTAGCCATAATTAGTCTCTCTAGTTATGGCCTGTTTTTGTATTATAGCTATAGTATTTTGTAATTAATAGATGGATTTTAGTTACCTTATTTGTTCTCCTAGATTGTTGTAATCGCTGAGATACAACCTTGTAATTAGCTATATGATTTCTATATAATATGAGGAACCCTCACATTGAGAGGTATTTACTACAATTGACATGGTATCAAAGCCAAAATCATCTAAATTAGGGCTGTTTTAGGTTTTCAGTTACCTATTGAGGGGCATAGGAATTGTCGAGTTGTGATTTGAGATTTCTAAGTTGAGTTGGGATTGGGTTGTTTTTTGTGGCGGTTGATAACTTCAGGGGAGTTGTCAATCATTCTGGTGGGTTCTAAATTGCTAATCAGCAATTTCTGTTGAGGGTAGCAGTAGTTTTCATTGATTAGTGGTTGTCGGCAGACCCTTTGGAGGTTGTGGAGAATCCTTGGTGGCTGTTGGCAAGGTCTGTGGTGGTTGTCGGCAGGTTCTGTGCAGTCTTGGAGCGTTCCCGGCAATCTTTGGTGGTTGTCGGCAGGTTCTGTGCAGACTTGGAGTGTTTCTGGCAATTTGGTACTATTAGCGATTTGGAGGAGAATTCCTGGGGATTTGGTGTTGTCGGCAGGTTCTGGTGTGGACTGGTAATTGTGGGTTCTTAAAGTTGTTGTTTGGTGGGCTTTGGCTTGCTGCCCACCAGATCTGGTGGGCCTATTACTCATTTATCAAGTTTTATAATTTCTGATTCTATATTGGTTTCATCATGTCTTCTACCGAGTCTTTCAAGGTCCATTATACTGGAAAAAAATTATTCTACATGGGAATTCCAATTTCAATTGTTTGTTACGGGAAAAGAGTTTTGGGGCCATATTGATGGTAGTGATCCAGCTCCTATGGAACCTAAGGAGTTGGCTAAGTAGAAGGTCAAAGATGCACGTGTGATGTCCTGGATCATAGGGTTTGCCGATCCTCTTATTGTGCTCAATCTGGGGCCCTATAAGTCTGCGAAGACCATGTGGGGAGTATTTGTTGAAGGTTTATCACCAGGATAATACCGCACACCACTTTCAGTTGAAATATGAGATTGTTAGTTACACTCAAGGCAATCTTTCCAGGCAGGAGTATTTTTTTGGTTTTCAGAATTTGCAAGGAGAATTTTCTGATATGGTTAATGCGAAGGTACTTGCTGCATCTCTCTTTGATGTTTAGGTTGTTCATGAGCAAAGTAAGAGAGATTAATTCCTGATAAAATTGCACCCTGAATTTGAGGTTACTCTCTCAAATTTGATGAATCGGGATCCTTCTCTATCTTTGGATGTTTGTTTTGGAGAATTACTTCGTGAGGAGCAGCGTCTTCTCACACAGGCTATGTTACAGTAAGATTCCAACCTGAATCCAGTAGCCTATGGGAAAGGGAAGGATAAGGATATGCGTAAGGTCTAGTGTTTCAGCTGCAAGGAGTATGGTCATATTTCCGCCAACTATGCAAAGAAATCTTGCAACTACTGTAAGAAACAGGGCCACTTTATCAAAGAATGTCCCACTCGGCCTCAGAATCGTCAAGCTACCACCTATCAGACTTGCTTGCTTGTTGGAATCGGGTGGGGGTAGGGATATTTCTAAAGTTATTTGGAGAATGGTGCCTTTATGCGTCACTTGGTGTATTTGGAAGGAGAGGAATGCCCGAACCTTTGAGGATAAAGAGTGTTTGGTGGATGGGATGAGGAAGAATATGATCTCTATGCTATACACGTGGGCGTTGGGCCATCACCGTATTGAAGTCTCCACTATAGAAGAGTTCTTGAATATGTGCTCTTTGTATATATCTCGTAGGGGTTTCCTTTGTACATTCTTTGTATAAGGGTTGCGCCCTTTTGAGCTTTCTTTTTAATATTCATATTACTTATCCTTTTCTGCTTTAGTGATGTCTTCAGCTTCTTCTTCTGTGGCTGGATCATCTGTTCTTACTCTTGAAATGGTCCAGCAAATGATTATGCCAGCCTTTTCTGCCTTAGGGTTCCAAGGTAATGGTACTACTTCGTATAAGTCTTGGCTTATTGATTCTACTACATCCAATCATATGATCAAATCATTTGATACTCTTTGCAATATTCGTCCATATCTCGGTTCATCTTATATTCAAGTAGCTAATGGGAGTCATTTAGCTATTAATGAAGTAGGAGATATCAATCCTTCATTTAGAGATGTTTATGTATCTTCTGGATGCTCTAATAGTCGTATTTCAGTTGGCCAGTTAGTTGAAAAAACCTATGATGTCCATTTCTCTCGGGATGGTTGTCTTGTGCAGGATCAGGTGTTGAGGAAGATACTCGCGAAGGGGCCAAAAGTTGGCAGACTATTCCCACTACATTTTTCAATTCCTAGTTGTTTATATTTGGCTTGTATGACAGTTAACACTCCAAACGAAGTATGGCACAAATGTTTGATTCATCCAAACTCTGTTATTCTGTCTCATATGTTAAATTCTGGTTTGATAGGCAATAAAGAATGAGTTTCTAAAAATTTGTCATTTGACTGTTTTATATGCAAACTTGGTAAGAGTAAGACTCTTTCATTTTCTTCTCATTGTAGTCGTGCTGCAAAATGCTTTGATATTGTGCATAGTGATATGTGGGGCATTTCTCCCCTGTAATTTCTCATGCTTGATATAAATATTTTCTGACATTCATTGATGATTTTAGTCAGTATCCTTGGGTCTATTTTCTTCGGGCCAAATTTGAGGTCCTGTCTGTTTTTCAGACCTTTGTAGCATATATTGAGAATCAATTTTCTACAAGTATTAAGATTATGAGTTCTAATTCTGGTGGAGAATACATGTCCTATGAGTTTCATGATTTCTTACACCACAAAGGAATTGTCTCTCATCACTCTCGTCCTTATACTCCTCAGCAAAATGGGGTGGCAAAATGAAAGAACCGACATCTCTTAGACGTTGTTCGCACCTTATCGCTTGAGTCATCCGTTCCTTTTAAATTTTAGGTTGAGGCATTATCTACTACAGTTTACTTAATTAATAGATTGCCCTCTCAGGTGTTGAATTTTGATTCTCTTTACTATTGTTTGTATCAACAACATCCTAGCTATCTCAATTTGCATACTTTTGGATGTGTTTGTTTTGTTCATCTACCTTCTCATGAATGTCACAAACTCTTTGCTCAGTCTGTTAAATGTGCCTTTATGGGTTATAGTATTTCACACAAAGGTTATGTTTGCTATGATTCTTGTTTTAACAAATTTCATATATCTCGTAATGTTGTTTTCTTTGAGAATCAATGTTTCCTTTCTACACATGTTGAGTCATTGCTTGAGATTAGTATTCTACCTTGTTTTGATGAATTGACTCCTCTCCCTGAACGGTTCAAGCCTGGAATTGTGTATACTTGACATCTACCAACTTTGCCCCTTCTGGAGACTGACCCTTCATCCGAAACTGTTCTGACAACTTCTCTTGAGATTGATCTGTCATCCGAGACAGGTCCGATCAATTCTCCCATGCCTACTGAGCCTAGTCTTTGACGATCTGTCTGATTATCATGTCCTTCTGATTGGTATGGTTTTTTTCCATACTTCTTTTAATGCTACTTTGTCTTCTATTTCCATCCCTACATGTTTTCCCGAGGCTGTTAAACATGAATGTTGGCGAAAAGCGATGGATGAGGAACGTCAGGCTCTCCAGGACAATCATACATGGGATGTGGTTCCTTACCCTTCTAATGTTTAAGCCATCGGATGTAAATGGATTTACTCGATTAAGCTCCGCTCTGATGGGACACTGGACTGTAATAAGGCACGATTAGTTGCTCTTGGGAACATACAAGAATATGGGGTGGACCATGAGGAGACATTTGCTTCGGTGGCGAAGATGACTACAGTGTGTACAGTTATTTCTATTGCCGCTTCCCAAGGCTGGCCACTTCACCAGATGGACGTAAAAAATGCTTTTCTTCATGGTGATCTCAAAGAGGATATTTACATGACTCCTCCTCCGGGTTTGTTTTCTTTTCTGTCTTTCACTGTGTGTAAGTTAAAGCCGTCTCTTTATGGCTTAAAACAAGCCCCCTGGCATGGTTTGAAAAATTCAAGTCTACTCTGCTTTGCTTTTCCTTTGTCCAAAACCAATATGACTCATCTTTGTTTCTTTGCAAGACTACGATTGGTCTCATTTTTTTACTTGCATATGTGGATGATATTGTCATTATTGGCACTAACTCCAACTTGATTGCACACCTCAAGCAGAATCTTGAGACTTGAGAAGCCCAAACCACTGTTCAAATTAACTTATATCAGGAAACATAATGTAAGGCCCAAGACATGGTGGCAAAAAGTTGCAAGAACCAACGCTGGAGAAGGGGGAGAGCCCAAATGTCCCAATCCGTTCCAGGCCCTTCAAGACTCGCCGGCAGAAAGGTTTCTAGAGAAAGGGGAGAGGTCGTGGGAGGGGTTGAGGCTAAACTCTTTGCCGGCTGGTCCCAGTTGCTCCTCTCCAGATGTCGCGCCCGGTTTGTAGGAGAGGGATCTCATCGCCCTTCTGCTGTCTTCTCCGGCATGTATCTGTCAAGATCGATTCTCGACGGAAATTACACAAGATTCTGCCTCGGCATGTGACGTCGCAGAGTCACCGGAAGTTGCGCAAGGTTTTGCCTCGGAGTGTGACGCCGCAGAGATTTAGCCGAGGATCCTAGAGAAGGGGGGGAGATCTCCGATGAGCGGTTTGCCGGAGTTCGTGAAGTCTGCCGATCTCTAGTGTCGCGCAAGGTTGTTTCTACGTCAGACTCCACCGGCGAGTGATTTTGTCTTCGCAGGCGAGAGGCCCGATTCTCCAGGGCCTTATTTATTACGGTGGCGAGAATGTCTGGTCGATTCTTTGTTGGAAGATAAGCGCCAGTCTCTGTTGGGGGGAGCATTTGGCTTTGCCGGAGAGAGAGACCCAGACCTCCGGAATTCAAGTTGGCGAGAGACCCAGCTTCTTCGGTGACTGTTCAACATTGCCAGAGACCGCCGGTGAGTGATTCTGGCTTGTCGACTATCTCTATGTGCCCCCTTGGCTTGGCCAAACCTCTTGGTAAGGATCCAGACCTCAATCTGTTCTGGGTGAGTTGTCGTTAGTTGTTAATTCTGAGAATATGGATGATGCTCTATGCTCTGTTTTGATGGGTTCCCACGATGGAGAGGACGAAGGTCGGCTGACGGTTTAGCCGTTGAATGTGTTATATCCCAGTGCTGGAAATGAGTTGGTGTTCCTTGATTGGGTAATCAAATGTGCATAATGGATTCACTCTAGGGTGGGTATAACTTATATAGGCCATAAATGGCAGTTTATGGCCCTCTTGACCTTCATCGAAAAAGAGAGATTGAAAGAGTTGGAAGCTCAATCTCCATCGGTTAGTAAAAGAAATAAGGAGATTAAGAATCTTGAGAGTTCCATCAATTATGTCAATCGAGGAGAGAGGCAGTTTAGTCGTGGCAAGTGTAAGGGGAGGGGCAGCAAAGTGGTTTAATGAAGCCAAAAATTCTGACTTGGAATGTGAGGGGGCTGAACGAGGGGAAAAAACATTTGAAGATTAGGAATTTGCTCCAAGATTGGAAGGCGGATATTGTTTGTCTTCAAGAAACTAAACTCTTTAGTTTGTCTCAAAGGTTAGTGCGGAGTCTTTGGCGGTGTAATTATGTGGATTGGGTTTGTCTTGATTCTTCTGGGGCGTTCGGGGGGATTTTGATTCTATGGGATAAGAGGATGGTGGAGAAGATAGAGGATTGCTTTGGGATGTATTCTTTGGTAGTAAAATTCAGGTTAATTGAGGATAATTCCACGTGGGCCTTTGCGGGGGTGTATGGTCCGAATCATGCTAAAGATAGAAGAATCTTGTGGGATGAGTTGGCGGGCCTGATGAGCTGGTGGAACATGCCGTGGTGCATTGGGGGGGACTTCAATGTCACCTGCTTTCCTAGTGAAAGATCCGGAGCTGCTTGTCGCTTGGCTATGGCGGATTTTTCCGATTTCTTCATGAGTAGGGGCTGCTGGATTTGCCTCTTGCAGGGGTTTTTTTTACTTGGTCTCTTGCTCAGGATCCTCCGAAGTGGCCTACAATTGATCGTTTTCTTATCTCTCCTGATTGGGAAGCTAGGTTTCTAGGTGTGTCTCAAAAGAGGTTTCCCCACATTTGTTCGGATCATTTTCCTCTCCTTCTCGATAGTGTGAATGGTCCTAGGGGCAAAAGACTGTTCAGGTTCGAGAACATATGGCTCAAGAAGGAAGGTTTTGGGGCTTTAGTGAAGCAATAATAGGATTCCTACCAATTCCATGGTTCTCCTAGTTTTATCTTTGCGTGCAAGATTAAAGCCCTAAAGTTGGATTTAAAGAAATGGAATGAGGAGGTCTTTGGTAATATTGATTGCAATAAAAGTAAGCTCCTAGACGATCTCAGGGAGTTGGATGCTATTGAAGAGGATTGGGCCTTGGATAGTGTAGAATTAGACAAGAAAGGGGAGGTTTCTAGGGAGTTAGAAGCTTGCTTGCTTATGGAAGAGATTAGTTGGAGGCAAAAATCCATAATCCTCTGGCTTAAAAAAGGTGATAAGTGTTCCAAGTTTTTTCATTCTATGGCCAATTCTCACCGAAGATACAATTCCATTGATTCCTTGATGATAGAAGGGAATTTAACCAACAATCAAGCAGTGATTAGTGAGCACATTGTTAAATTTTATCAAAAGCTTTTTGAGGAGCAATGTCAGTGGAGGCTCAGGGTGGATGGTCTAGTGTTTCACCAGATTCTTGACTATGAGTCTGGCTAGTTGGAGAGAGAGTTTGAAGAGGAGGAAGTGAGGAAGGTTGTGATGGCTATGGAGGGGGATAAGGCGTGGGGCCCGGATGGCTTTTCTATTGCTTTTTTCCAGGTTTGCTGGGAATTGTCAAAGAGGACATCATGAAGATTTTTAGGGAGTTTCATGCTGAAGGTAAATTTGAAGCTAGTCTCAATTCTACATTCATTTTGCTTATCCCAAAAATTCCAGGTGCCTCGGAGATGAAAGACTTTCGTCCCATTAGTCTTGTGGGGAGTTTGTACAAAATCATAGCCAAAGTCCTTGCAAATAGATTAAAAGGAGTGTTGGATAAGGTTATCTCTAAGACTCAAAGTGCCTTCATCGAAGGGAGACAAATTCTGGATTCGATCGTCATTGTGAATGAAAGTCTTGATAGTAGACGTAGATCGGGGGAGCCCGGTATTTTGTATAAAACGGATGTGGAGAAAGCTTATGATCATGTCAATTGGGACTTCTTGTTGTATATGTTGAAGAGGTGCAGTTTTGGAGAGAAGTGGTGTTCATGGATTTCTTTTTGCATTTCTTCAGAGCTTTATCTAGGGCGGAAGGGAGAGGTTTCCCTTGGAAGTGTGTGTGGAGGATCAAGTCTCCACCTAGGGCTGCGTTCTTTGTGTGGTTGGCGGCGCTCGGGAAAATTCTTACTTTGGATAATCTAAGGAAGCGACAAGTGGTGGTCATCAATAGATGCTTCATGTGCAAGAAGGATAGAGAGTCGATCAATCATTTACTCCTTCATTGCGAGGTGGCCCACACTTTGTGGTGCAATATTCTTAGCCGGCTTGGTCTTTATTGGGTTATGCCTAGTAGTGTTTTGGATTTGTGTGCTTGCTGGTATTCTTCTGGCAGGACTAGGAGTGCCGTGGTTTGGAAGATGGTTCCTATTTGTATGTTTTGGTCTATTTGGAGGGAGGGAAACAATAGGTGTTTTGAGGACTTGGAAAGCTCTTTGGAAGAGATTCTAGCCTCTTTGTTGTATTCCTTGTATTCATGGACTGCGGCTTTCCTGTCTCCTTTGTCTCTTAATTATGCGGATTTTCTTTCTCACTTTTCTTTTTCTAGCTAGGAGTTCCTCTTGTATATATCCTATGTACTTTTGGGGCGCCTTTGCTTTTTAATAAAACCCCTTTTTGACTTATCAAAAAAAAAAAAAAATTTCTTTTGGAGCTAGGCAGAAATTGTTAGCAATTTAGAGTGCTCCAAATGAATATGGCATTGCTTATGTTATAAGTCCAACCTTTCATGGATTTAGCTTGGAGAAACTTGTAACATCCCACCCTAAATGATATGATAGTGTTCGCTTTGGGCTAAGCCCGCACGGTTTTAATATTGGGTCGACACCCAAAAGGCCTCATACCATTTAGAGAGAGCATATTCTATATAAACACATCATATTATCCATACCCAGGCAATGTGGGATGTCACAATCATCTTTTCTTAGGACCCAGCGTCCTCACTGGCGACCCCTATGGGCTTGTGCATGCTCCCCCATCTCAGGCTGAGTTATGGCTCTGATAACATATGTAACATCCCGCCCTAAATGATATGATATTGTCCGCTTTGGGCTAAGCCCGCACGGTTTTAATATTGGGTCTACACCCAAAAGGCCTCATACCATTTAGAGAGAGCATATTCCATATAAACACATCATATTATCCATACCCAGGCAATGTGAGACGTCACAAAACTATTCACTCATACTTATTAAAAAAAAAAAGAATTCTATTCGCTCTTGGTCCAACACTTCAAATGGCAGTTGCTTCTGGGCATGATTTTTGAACTCATGCTAGCTGTACTTATCTATATAATTTGGAGAGAGAAACTCTAGAACCTTTCACAATAGCGTTAGAAATGCTTGTACTATGTCAGGGATAGAAGGCTTACCGTTTAATGTCTCAAGCTTATATAAGAAACAAATCGATGGTGTTAGAGATCATAAGGTATTTCGAACAAGGTTTTTAGGCCTAGGTAGTATTCTTTATATGTTTGTCTCATTCTCACCTTGGGAGTTTCTGCGATGTTTAATCTTGAGATATGTCATTGTGCTTTTGCATAGCTCTGGTTTTTTCCTTGATATAATCACTTAATAATAAAAATAAAAAGTCTATTTGAACTGAATTTTAGCCATGTTTGAGTAGAGACTGCAAATATGTTGTAGATAATATGAATTATAATAATCTTCTGATTTAAAATATTTTTCAATCAGAAATATGATCACTTTGTGTTCATTGTCCTCTTAAGCATGAGGGACATGTGTTACATATTGGTAATGAAATAGTGATTTTGCAGCTTGGTGACAATTTTACAAGCCGATTTTGTTAATAGGATTCCTACTGCTAGAATGGAGTTTACTTCGGAGAGAAAGGTCTTGTTCATGTGATCATTTGATTAAGTAGTATAGTTGGAAATTAGACTCATTTACCAAATGATTAAAAAGACAAAAAACAAGTTTGACAAAAGTGCCTCTGCTATCCTTAATGTGGATAAACTACTTGATGGCCCTCTTGAATTGTTCCATGATGAATTTTTTTGTTGCTTCTATTCCTGAAAGGAAAGTTCACTTTTGCTATTTTGCTTGCTAACTAATTATTAATTAATGCCATTTCCCATTTGACATACCTGACTAGGACTCTGTTGGCAAAAGATCTAGTTGACTCAAATTTGTTGAACTCTGGGGGTTAATGAACAAGTTAATGAACCATAAGCAATGCATTTAAAACCGTGAGGATGCTTGAGCTGTTTACCCTACACAATTATTTTTATTTTTTTGTTTTTCTCTTTCTTGGTCAGTTCAATACATTAAACTAAAACAAATTTATGCTGGTACAGATAATTTTCACTGATTACAGTGATGACTACCAACAAACCTCAAACTATAAAATGTTAAAGAATTCAATTATCTCATGAAAAGAAATTTAATGCTGTGCATTCTATAGTAAAACTCAGAAACGTTGTTCAGAGTATGGTGTGTATTAAATGTATTTTTAGATTTTCATTTTTCCATGTTACCATTGAGAAATATCTTAATTATTAGAACCTTCCTAATGGTAGAAAAAGCTGATTTAATACCTTAGAAATGAATTATGCTAGAAATAACGATAAAAGAATTTGCTTCCTTTCACTTTTTTTGGCACAAAGTTAAGTTAAACTATTAACTATACATTAAACCAATAGTGATTTTCATTCCAAAAACTCGTGGGATGTGTATTATGCAGGTCTATTGGTCATAACAATTTCTCTGGAACACTCCTCCAGAACTTGGTAACTTAGTCAAACTACAGGAACTGTAAGTTCCAATTTTCTTTTGTGTTTTATTTGAGTATAAGCATGTCTATGCATGTGTCAACATTTCAAACGAGGCATCTGTATAGATCATTTGAAAGATATTTTGGTTTATGAATATTACAGTTATGTAGACAGTTCTGGAGTGGGTGGTGAAATTCCTTCAACATTTGCTAACCTTCAAAAAATGCGAGTCCTGTAAGCAGAACAGTGTTTCTACTCCCCCTCTATACATTTTAATCTGCCCTCCTTTTTGTTTTTTTCCCCTTTTTCCTATAGTATTATATTGGGGCTTGGTTACTATTAGTGAGCTTCTCCAATTTCAGTTGGGCATCAAGCACTCCTTTCACTGGAAACATACCTGAGTTTATTGGGAACTGGACAGCACTTACACAATTGTAAGCTAAGCTATATATATATAATTTCATCTTCAAATGCGTTTTGTTGATAATAAGGCATATTTTATTGTATTTCTATCTAGATTTTATCACATTTTATTAAAGCAAAGGCAAACTACTGTGTCTACGATGGATATTGGTCTCTTAATAAGTCAGCCAATTGCTTTTGTAGGAGATTTCAAGGGAACTCCTTTGAAGGTCCAATACCATCCAGTTTTTCTATGTTGACCTCATTGAATTCTCTGTGAGTAAATATTTGTAATGTATTAAATCTCTCTCTCTCTCTCTCTCTCTTCCCCCAAAAAAAAAGAGGAAGAAAAGAAATAGAACATTGTAAGAAATATTTATATCAGTCATTTTTGGCTATAATCGTCCAGACAGATCAGTGATTTATACAATGTGAGCTCTTCCCTTGATTTCATTGGGAGCATGAAGAACTTAATGGATTTGTAAGTTAGCATACTACGAACACAATAAATGTATCTTTTTTTTTTTGGTCTAGTTTCACATTTAATCTTATTGTATTAACTACTAAGTACTCTATTTTCTTTTTTCTTTTTTTCACTCCAAAGATATTTGAGAAATGCTCTGATCACTGGAAATATTCCTTCTGATATTGGAGAATACCCAAGTTTACAAACATTGTAAGTTATAATTCCGACTGAAATGTCAATTTTGTAATTGGAATTATCTTTCATTTATTTCGTTCTTTCAAATGCAGGGATTTGAGTTTCAACAAGTTAACTGGCCAAATACCTAGTGATTTGTTCAATATGAGTGTTCTTACATCCCTGTAAAAATCTTACTCTCTGTCACTCATCCACTTATAAGAATTTGATTTTTTGGTCTGACACTTTTTGCCACTTCATATTGTTTTGCTTTCGTTTCCTTTTTCTTTTTTTCCTGTTTTCTGTTTTAAAGTAATGCAATGCTCAGGTTTCTTGGAAACAATAGTCTTTCTGGAACGCTTCCTAGCCAAAAAAGTGATACGCTTCAGAATATGTGAGTCTTAATGCCTTGGGAGTATTCTATATTTAATCTATTAGCACTCTCTCAACCAGTAATATTACTGCATATTGTGTTATAATTTTCTTTTAGGTTGCTACAAGAAAAGGCAAGCTTAAAATTGTCACATCCTAAACCCCAAATGGGCTTGGTGCTTGCCAAAATTTCACTCATTAGAAACCTTTCTGCAATATATTTCAATAATACTTTATTTCATTTAGGTAATTTACTATTTACCCTATACAAAGTCTTTTCAAAATTTTAGTTAGAGCTCTATAAACATTTGCAAGACTATCAGGCCATCAAAATCATATATCTTCAAATAAAATGTACAAGAAATGTCAACATAATTCCAACGACTAAAATCGTCTCCAATATTTGTCAGCCCTAAAGCAAATCTTGGTTCAAGACACCTAGAGTAGTCTACAACTTCAAAACTTTAACACCAATAGAAACAAAACTCTAGGGCGTGAGTTTGAATATCTGCAATAGAGAATTCCCACATTTACCTGATTAGTATTAGCCGCCTTGGATTTCCATTGATGTCTTGGTAGGGCTGGGTTAGGCTATAGCTTAGTCAGACTTGATGGAGCGCTTGCGGTTCTCACCGCCTAGGCCCCTCCTAGTGGGTAGATGCCACTAGGGTCACGTATAGGTAGGATAGCCACAATTGATCTCTTTGGCTTACCCTTAAAAAAAAAAAAAAAACTCCAAAACTCTAATGCCAATAGAAACAAACAACTAAATAACAAAATAGCCAAATAAACTTCCAAATATGATAAAAATTATAGTTCACAAAGCACAGATAGTTGAGCCACACGGATTATCTCTCATATTAATTTAGGGTAAAATACTCTTCACCCCTCTGAACTATCCACCTATTTGCACTTTTAACCCCAATGTTTAAAAAGTGACACTTTAAACGAACCGAAGAGATACAATGCTGAATCCACGAACACCATTTCTCCCCAAAACCACATCTCCTCAATAGATAAAGAATGAAGCTCCAATCAACGTGATCATACGCCTTTTCTATATCCAATTTACATAAAACACCTGGCTCCTCAGACTTAATCCTGCTATCCAAACACTCATTCGCAATGAGGACCGAATCTAAAATCTGTCTCCCTTTAACGAAGGCATTTTGGGGTTTGAAAATGATCTTGTCCATAACTCTCCTCATTCTATTAGCCAATACCTTGGAGATGATCTTATAAACTCCACCCACAAGACTGATAGGCCGAAAATCCTTGACCTCCTTAGCACCTTGAGTCTTTGGGATAAGAGAAATAAAAGTAGAATTTAAACTTTTCACGAATTTACCACGTGTATGAAATTCCTCAAATACCGCCATGAAGTCTCCTTTAACCACCTCCCAACAATTCTGAAAAAATGCCATAGAAAAACCATCCGGGCCCGGCGCCTTATCTCTATCCATGCCTTTGATAACCTTCATAACCTTCCTCTCCTCAAAAGGATCCTCCAATTTAGACGCCTCTTCACCATTGAGCCTATCAAACTCAAGATTATCCACTCTTGGTCTCCAACTTAAAGGCTCCGTAAACAAGGATTTGTAGTAGTTGACAACATGCTCCCCAATACAAGCTGGGTCCAAAGTGGGATGATCATTCACAATCAAGGACTCAATAGTATTATTCCTCCTATTTGCACTAGCAACCTGATGAAAAAACTTAGTGCACTTGTCTCCCTCCTTTAACCATCGCACCCTTGATTTCTGTCTCTAGCTAATTTCCTCTTGTAATAGGGATGCTTCCAAATCAGAAGCCAATAATCTCCTTCTTTCCTTTTCCTCCTCAGAAAGCCTACGAACTTCCCTAGATCTGTCCAGCTGTTCCAGCTCCTCCTCCCAGGCCTTATTGCGAGCCCCCACATTGCCTAATACCTCTCTATTCCATCTCTTAATCTCCTCCTTAAGAGCTCTTAGCTTTTTGGCTAAGATAAAGCTTGGTGAACCCCTAACAGAGAACGAGGACCACCAACCTTTAACTTTGTCCACAAAACCCTCCTCTTTGAGCCACATGTTTTCGAACTTAAAATAACTCTTCCCGAACTGCATGCAGCCCCTCATCAAAATAATAGGAGCATGATCCGAACAAACTCGAAGAAGCTTCTTTTGCATCAGCCCTGGATAGCTAAGTTCCCAATCCGGGAAAACCAAAAAGCGGTCCAACCTCGACCAAGACAAATTATTGGCCTAAGTAGACACACCTCCGGCCAACGGAAGATCCATGAGACCCATCTCAACAGAAAAGTCTGCAAAAGCAGCTACCTCTCTCCTTCTCCGAACTCCTCCAGACCTCTCATTATGAAATAGAGTTACGTTGAAGTCCCCCTTATACACCAAGGCTCCTCCCAAATACTCATCAATCCTGCCAATTCCTCCCACATATGCCTTCTATAAACGTCTCTATTCGGACCATACACTCCTGCAAAGGCCCACTCCATACCATCATCCACGTTTCTGAAGGAACATGCTGCCACAAAATTACCCTGGCAAACATCCACCTTCGAAACAACCCTTCTATCTCACATCAATAAAATTCCACCCGAAGCCCCAACAGAGCCCACAAAGCTCCACTCTACGTATGGACATCTCCATATACTTTGCACTAACCCATAAGTGATCACCTCCAATTTTGTCTCTTGGAGGCAAACAATATCTACCTTCCACTGACTCAGCAGCCGCCTAACCCTCAGCCGCTTCTTCTCCTCATTCAGCCATCTCACATTCCATGACAAGATTTTATGTTTCATAAGAAAAATCTTCATCCCTCATCCCCATGTTGTCATCTGTATTCACTCCTGTTGGAACAGCAGCCCCTCCCCCATATTTGTCAATCACTATTTGTCCGAAAACCTGTTTGAGTTTCCCTTCCTTCCCATCACAAGATAGACCCGCAGTCCCTTTTACCGCCCAAGCCAGTTTCATGTCCTTGGCTGCATGAGATTCCAAACCCATTCCCTGGTCTAGCAGATCCTCAGGGAGAATCTCTGTTTCAGGCTGAGAAACAGTGCCCTTAACTCCTTGGCTTTCTTCCTCCTGATTCCCCTTCCCCCCCACACAGCCTAGTTCTTCGGATTCATCCAACTCAGAATTTACATAAACTGTCTGCACCTTAGAATCCCAACAAATATCATGATTCTTACCCGAATCCACTTCTGTTATCACAACACAGTCCCTACCACTGTTCCAGGAAACCCGCTCTGCTACCCACGACTTCGTGCTCTTAGCTGAAGGACTTTCTCTTCTTTGGAAGACCTTCATCTGCTTCGATTGTTTTCCCAACGTGAGACTATCGAGACCCACTTCGTCGACAGTCTCTGAGAAGTCTGACTGACGTTTGGTGCTCTTTACCGGCGACGAACAAGACTTACCCAGGTTGTCACTCTCTGGAATGATAGAAATCAAAGACAACGAAGACGATAACTCACACCCCAGACCTTCGGCCCTCTCTGGAATGGAATCTGCCCTTTGAGTCGACGTCTCTTCCCGAAGCCCAGTCCCGTCGCTATGCTCTCCGGTCGTTTCTGCGTCGCTGTTCGAACCCAGACAGCCTGGGTTGAGGATCCCAACGCCTTCGAGCTGTTCGCCGGGAAAAACGCCGGCGAACATGGACTCATTAGTTCCGGTTGCTCGTGCTGCCCCCATCTCCGATGACTCCCCTGGCTGACAAAACCGCTGCACCGGATGCCGAGAGAGAAGCCGATACTGAGTCGTCTTCGTGAAACCCGAATCGTGCTGGACCTGAGTTTGTGAGTTGCTGGGCTTGGGTTCCTGAAAAACCTTTGTGGACCCTAAGTCATGCCCCTGGACCGGCTTCTTGCTGGGCTTGGGCCCTGCATTGCTGGCCTTTTTCATTTTCGTGAATCCTAGGCCTTGAAACAATTAAATCTAATTTTTTGGGAATACAACAATTAAAAAAAAAAAAAAAAAAAAAGCAAGACCACATCAGTTCCTAGTCATATTAGCCCAGCTTGGAACAAATAAACTCTTAACTTCTTTTGACACAAGGATTTTGTAAACATATCAACTAATTGATCTCCAAACTTCATGGATGGTGTAAATATATCTCCGCTGAGTATCTTATCTTGAACAAAGTGACAATCGACCTCAATATGTTTAGTTCTTTCATGAAAATCTAAGTTAGATGCAATATGTATAGGAACTTGATTATCACAAAATAGAGGATAGGAGTAGGAGCAGCGAATCCAATCTCCTGGAGAAAATGTTGTAACCACATCAATTCACTAACAGTATTAGACATTGCCTCATATTACGCCTCGCACCTTTGGACCGTGCCACTCTCATGCTGTTTCTTACTTTTCAAGTTACCAGATTATCATGCAAGAATGTACAATATCCTGTAGTAGATTGTCTATCTAAGGGAGAACTTGCCCAATTTGCATTAGTAAACCCTTCTACCCGGAGGTGTCCTTTTGGTCTATGCAATATCCCAAGGCCCGGAGCTCCTTTCAAATATCGAGTAATGCAAGTAACAGCTTCCCAATGTGAACCCTAGGAACCTCCAAGAACTGACTAACAATACTAACTGCATATGAAATGTCTGGCCTAGTAATAGTAAGATTATTCAACTTTCCAACTAAATGATGATTCCTACCAGGATCTTTAAATAATTCCCCTTCATCCTTTACTAATTTCTTATTAGGATCAATTGGAATTTCAACAGGACGAGCACTCAGAAAACCTATCTCTTCTAGCAAATCAAGTACATATTTTCTTCGAGATAGATTGAAACTTGTTCGAGATCTAGCAACTTAAATCCCCAAAAAATATCTTAGTTTTCCCAAATCTTTTGTATGAAAGTTCTGTTGTAAAAATAGTTTCAATCAAGCAATGCCTCCTGAATCATCATTGGTAATCACGATGTCATCCACATATACCACAAGGAGAACGTAGCCTGCACTAGTATGCAAGTGAAATGCTGAATGATTTGTTTGACATCGTTGAAGACCAAACTCCATAACTGCAACAAAGAACTTTCCAAACCATGCCCATGGTGATTGCTTGAGACCATACAAAGCCTTTTTTAAATTACAGACACAACCCTGATACTCCCCCTAATCAACAAACCCAGGTGGTTGCTCCATTTAAACTTCCTCATGTAAATGCCCATATGAAAAGACATTTTTGGCATCCAATTGAAATAAGGGCCAATTGAGACTAGCAAGCTAAGAAATAAGAATACGAACAGAAGAAATTTTGGCAACCGGAGAAAACGTTTCATCATAATCAATACCATATGTCTCTGTATAACTATGCAACCAAATGAGCTTTTAACCGTTCAATTGAACCATCAAGATTAAACTTAATCGTGCATACCCATTTGCAAGCAATTGTCTTTTTAGCAGGTGGTAATCAAACAAGCTCGCACGTACCATTTTGATGCAAGGCCTTCATTTCCAATTTCATAGCTTGCCTCCAACCAGAGTTAGATAAGGCATCTTGCACTGTCTTTGGGGTGGAAATAGTAGAAAGATGTGAAATAAAACAAGAGTGGGATGGAGATAAAGAACTAATGGATACAAACTGACCAATAGGATGTTGAGTAGTCCAAGAATGTGTACCGTTTTGTAGGGCAATGGGCAAGGTCTCAGATGCATGTGACATCAGGTCTAAAGATGGGAAGGATGATGGTGGAGGTGCAGGAGCTGATGGGCATGATCAATGTGTATAAACCTGGGGTGGAGCAAAGGAGCGTGGAGGCAACAAGACTGGAGGAGGAGAGATAGACTCAGAGAGATATGGAACACACAACAAAATAGACGTGACATCGGGCTCAAGGGTAGATTCTCCCAAAGATGCCTCAATAGGAAAATATGGATTTGAAAATATGTTAAGACTCCCAAATACATCTAGAAGAGTGGTTGAATAGGTGTTTAACAAAATATATGTGGAATTAAAATTTTTTTTTTGATAAATCAGAATTTTATTAAAAGCGCCAAAAAGGCATAACCCTTAGTACCTGAGGGTATACAAAGGGAATTAAGGAGAGGGAGAAAAGGGAAAGAAAATCAGAAAAACTAAACACCCTGGGCCGCCCATCCCACAGTCCGGGAGAAAAGAGTAAAGAGAAAGAAGTGGATGAGGTCCTCTATGGATCTAGATGAGTCCTCGAAACATCTAAGGTTTCCACTCCAAACACACCACATAATACAAAGAGAACCATCTTCCAAACAACCGCACTTCGGATCGACGCTCGACCACCAGCTAGCCAATAACTCCTTGACCGATCTCGCATTACCCAACAAAGATCAAACCGAGTGAAGAAGGCAGTCCACAAAGCTCGCTGTCCCACAATGCAGAAGAATATGGTCAACCGATTCCCCATCCGCTGGTAAAGCCAACATCTATTTACCACCACCATACCCTTTCTCCTAAGGTTGTCCACAGTAAGAATCTTTCCATGAGCAGCAGTCCAAGCGAAAAACGCCACTCTAGGGGGAGCCTTAGATCTCCAAATGCTCTTCCAAGGGAACGATGAAGTCCTAGTGGGCAAGAGTGCACGATAAAAGGACTTGACCTCAAACACTCCTTTGCGCGAGGGCAACCACCACAACTTATCATCCCCAATCCCTCTCAACTTGCAATCATATAAGCTCTTGTAAAACGAGGCCACCACCTCAACCTCCCAATCATGGAACAACCTAGTAAACTGGACATTCCATTGGATAACTCCATTGGATCGCTCCAAGTTGTCTGCTATAGACGCCCCTTTGAGGCTAGCCAAGTTAAACAAATCAGGAAAGGCCTCCTTGAGGGTTCTATCCCCACACCAAATATCCTCCCAAAAGCTGATCCTAGAACCCTCACCAGATCGAACTGACAATGGCTCCTAAAACCTGCCAACCTTGACAAATATATTTCCAAAGACCCACCCCATGAGGGCCTGGAATGCCCTTTGAACACCAACCTCCCCTCTCCGTCCCATACTTCGCAACCAAAACCGAACGCCACCAAGCACCCTCCTCATGAGCAAACCGCCAGAGCCACTTGCCCAAGAGAGCTTGATTAAACCTCCTAATGTTG
Source organism: Carpinus viminea (assembly GCA_013348765.1). NCBI lineage: Eukaryota > Viridiplantae > Streptophyta > Magnoliopsida > Fagales > Betulaceae > Carpinus > Carpinus viminea. The sequence continues at coordinate 28,442,800 of CP054670.1, read as the reverse complement.
CGGATGCCTAGCCCACCCTCATCCATAGGAGAGCACACCGTGTCCCACTCTATCAAATGCGCTTAGCCTCGTCATTCAAACCTCCCCAAAGGAAGTCTCGTTGAATCTTCTCAATGTGCTTAGCCACATGAGCGGGAATGGGATAAAGAGACATCATATAAGTGGGCAAATTCGAAGGAGTGCTTTTAATCAACGCCACCCTACCACCCTTGGAGAGATACATCCTTTTCCAGGGAGCCAACCGTCTAGCCATCAAATCTTCCAACTCCACCCACATTGATTTGAGCTTGAAAGAAGCCCCCAGCTGCAGTCCCAGATACTTCAAAGGCAACAAACTAATCCCACAACCCAAATACTCGGCTAGCTGATTTATATCATTCACGGGACCAACTGGAATCAAAGCAGACTTAGACAAATTGACCTTAAGGCCTGAAATAGCCTCAAAGCACACAAGGAGTGCCCCAATATGTCTGATTTGGCTTGCATCAGCCCCACAAAAAACCAAAGTATCATCAGCAAATAGTAAATGAGAAATCACCACCCGAGTCTGGTCATTAGAGCCCAGACTCCGTGAACATAAAAATACTTATTATGAGAGTAGGGCTTCATGGTAGGCTTAACGGCGGGAGAAAGACACCGAGTGAATAAAGGTCGAATGTGAACAAGATCTGGGTCGACATGTAGTCAAACGACAATTGAACAAAAGACACTGAATGAACAATAACTTCTTCAGCAGTTAGTGAACAGTACCAATCGACTAAGAATCAAACGGCAGGCGAACTGGAAGACACTGACTTCCTCAAAACTGCTTCTACGAAATGTTCTTGAAATGGGAAATTCCTTTAGGCCTTGATCAACAGCTTTGATCAATGAGCGTTTGTGGTCCAGTTAAGCTGAAACTTTGCAGGGATGTTCATGATATGTGAATCCTCATTGTGAACGGTAGAGACTGGATTCTGATCATTTTGAGTCAGTGTTTGAGCCTGTGGACAGTAGCCTATACTACAAGTGTTACGAAATTCTCCAAAAATGAAGTACACAACTTACAAAAGTTTTAGTCACCGCATTAAGCCAATCAAATACATAGACAAAAATATCTAACATGATTAGACTTAACAAATTTGACATCGGCGCTAGTAAAGTAGAGGCAAAGAATAGGACTATAATAACAATATCCCTTCTGAGTTGTGGAATAACCAAGGAAGACACACTTAGTAGAACGAGGGTCAAGTTTATCATAGCAAACACACCATAAAACCTTTAGCGGCAAGGCAAATGGGGGTGAAGAAGGATATAAGAGAGAATGAGAGGGATAAGAGACACATTCAGTCCCATCCGCAATTTGAATATCCTTGAAATATGTTGATTGCCTTGGGCATGACTACAGTTTTTGCAATATGAACCATGATGATAAGGTTGCTTTACCCAATGATTTCATAGAAAGAAAAGTCTATCCAGAAACCATGTGGCATGTTTTAATTGCCTGCAACAGAACACTCATAAGCATTCTAGGTGCCAATATAAATTCATCTCTCATTAAATTTCTTTATAAAAACCAGTTTGATGTATATCTAATTAGTAAAACGCAAGCCAGTAGGAACTTGTTCATGTGATAGAATGAAATCCATCTAATTGCTTTCCAAATTCTTTCTCATTATGAATTTTTGGGGCATTACATGCATACTTTACTCCCACTAACATGCTTTTGTGTGCAGAGATTTATCTTACAATGAACTATCAGGAAGTTTTCCGACATGGATAACCACCTCAAATTTGCAACTGTATGTCTTTTAAATTCTTATACATCTCTCCTCATCTTTTTCTAGATTTTACATTTTGGTTTAAAACATCATGCACTTTGGTTCTCATATAGAACTTCTTTTCTATCTTGTTTTAATCTATCTTGAAAGAATGTAATTCAAGAGTCAACTAAAGAATTTGCACTAACCAATTGTGTATATATTGTGTAATTATCTTTATCATTTCTACTTATCATATGCTTTACAGGTAATTATGTCAACCATCCTTATTTGTATTGTATGCTTGCATTCCTTCCAGGACTAAATTTCTCACTTTCTCTCTCTTGAATGGGTGGTACCTGAAGAAAAAAGCATATACGGATTTTAAGAAACCTAAAAGTACTTTTCCTTTTTACTATGATGGGCTTGAGTTCCAAAGCTCATAATAGGGGTCATCCATGGGCCTTTCAATAACGGAGCCTAGCTTATGTGTAATTTCATATGTTATATAGGTTTATAGTTGTCAAAATTTAATGCTATAGGTATGTTTAGAAAAATTAAACCGTAAGGTTTTTTTCTTGAAAAAAATCACTAATTGATTGCTTTTATCTTAACTAGAAGAAAAGAAAAACTGGTGTTTTTCTTTGATTAAGACTCACATAATGATTAATATTTTTATTTGCATCTCCAAATTGTTAGGGGTAGTGCCTAAAAACAAATTTGTATGACATTTTCAATTCATAAATTGGAAATTGCATATTAATTTGATGAATGTGGGTTACACTGTGATTTAGGTGTATTAATTTGATTAATAACAAGTGTTGTGCAAATTGGATTTGGAGAAGGCATATGATCATGTAAAGTGTGAGTTCTTGCTTTATTTGTTGAAGAGGTGGATTTGGGGAGAAATGGAGGGATTATCAGCACATTGTATTACTACGTTGTGGTTTTCCATTCTTGTTAATGGTTCACCATTTAGCTTTTTTTCTAGATCTCATGGATTGAGACAGAAGATCTTGGATCCTTTATCGCCACTATTATTTGTGGTTTTCCATTCTTGTTAATGGTTCACCATTTAGCTTTTTTTCTAGATCTCGTGGATTGAGATAGGGGACCTTGGATCCGTTATCGCCGCTATTGTTTGTGGTGTTATTGAGGCATTTAGTAGGAAGATGGTTGCTACAGTGGGTAAGGGACTTTTGTCTGGATTTTGAGTACGGTCAAAGAACAATGAAGAGTTGTTAATGTCTCATTTACAGTTTGCATATGATGCTTTGATTTTTGGTGGGAGATGTAGGCAGTCTTGGTTGTAGAATACTAAGTATTTGGGTTTGTCATTTGCTGCTTATAGGGCTATATCTATTTGGAATGACATTATTGAAAAATGGAAGGTTAGTTGGTGGGATGGAAAAACTTTATTTATCTATTGGTGGTAGATTGACTTTGATGAGTACGCTATCCAATTTCCTACTTATTTCTCTTTCCTTATTCTAGTGGGAGTGACTAATAGGTTTGAAAACTTTTAGAGTGATTTTGGGGTGGATTGATGGGATTTGGCTTCAATGCTATTATTGAAATAACAGCATGTATGTTGTTATAAAATTGAATAGTCAAGATTTGTTATAATAAATAATAGAAGTAATTGAAGGGTTTAGATTATCATAATAAATATCAATGAATAAATGGAAGTAATGGATGAGAAAAATTGATATTTATTATGACATATCTGAACTCTTCAATTATTTTTCTATTCTAACATTGAAGCGAGATCCTTGGGGATGAGTTTAAATTTCATTTAGGGGTCAAGAATTTGTACTTAGATGAACTCAAGCTTGTTTGGGAATTAGAAATCTGGTTCAATTTAATTGAGCTTTTCTAGAAAAATGGTTATGGTGGTATCCTATGGAGAGAGTAACATTGTGGAGATTGGTTATAGAGACCAAATATGATAGTCTACGTGGAGTTTGGTGCTCTAAGGAGGTAATGGGGTCATTTGGGGTGGGATATGAAAATTGATAAGAGGGGGTTGGGAAACGTTTTAAAAATTTGTTTTATATAAGGTAGGTGATGGGTCAAATGTCAGTTTTTGACATGATATGTGGTGTGGGGATAGTCCATTGAAGATATCTTATCAGACTTGTTCAGCATTCCACGTGGCAAAGATGTGTGGGTGGTGGATAACATGCAGTTTTGAGATGGGAATATTCACTAGAATGTAATTTTTACTTGATCGGTTCAAAGTAGGATTATTCAGTAACATACAGTTTTGAGATGGGAATATTCCAGTAATTTTTACTGAAATATTCAATAATATGCCTACTTTTGCTATTGGAAACCTCCTTGTAAGTAGGGTTCAGTTGAATACGGATCTTTGAAGCTATTGAACCCAACAACTTGAACCTCCATAGTTGATAACAAAAGTGACCTTCTACTTAAAGCATCAGCCACCTTGTTTTGTGTGCCTGATTTATGCTTTAATATAAAAAAGAGAATTGTTGCAAATAAGCTGCCCATTTCCCATGCATATGATTCAAATGTTACTACCCATTAAGATACTTTAAAGCCTCATGATCTAAATATAAAATGAAATCCTGCTGATATAAGTACTCTCTCCTATGGTATACGCACAGCTACATAGAGCTCCTCATCATAAGTTGAAAATCGCAGCCTTAGACCACTTAGCTTCTCACTAAAGAATGCCACAGGCTTCCCTTCTTGACTAAGGACTCCTCCAATACCAAGTTTTGAAGCATTGCAATGTAATTCAAAAACTTTAATAAAATCTGGTAGAGAAAGAACCGGTGCTTCTGCCAGCTTTCTTTTATGATTTTAAAACTTTCTTCAGCTTCATCAATCCACTTAAATGTCCACTTCTTCATGCAATCAGTAATAAAGATCTAAAGTCCCGAATGAAACATCGATAGAAAGAAGCTGTGAACCATAAAAACTGCGTACCTGATGAATGTTTGTAGAAGTTGGTGAATCTAGAATAGCCTGCACCTTTGATTGATCCACCTGAATTCCTTGACAAGAGACTATATACCCCAAGAACAAAACTTGCTGTCTTAAAGCTGCATTTATTCAAATTAATAAACATTTTATATTCTCCCAAAGTAGTCAAAACAGCTTGTAAATGTTGCTGGTGCTGCTCAATTGAATGACTATACACAAGTATATCATCAAAGTACAGCACCACAAATTTGCCTATATAAGGTTTCGAAACATTATTTATCACCCGCATAAAAGTGCTTTGCGCATTTGACAACCCAAATGGCATAATAGCCACTCATATAATCCCTGACATGTTTTGAAAGTTGTCTTCCATTCATCACTTGGTCGAATCCTTATTTGGTGATAACCACCACTCTTACGGTTGATCTTGGAGGAAATTTTAGCACCAAAAAGTTGGCCCAACATGTCATCCAAACGAGGAATGGGGAATCTATATTTGACAGTGATCTTATTGATGGTTCTACTGTCAATGTACATTCTTCAACTCCCGTCACTTTTAGGAACTACTAGTGCTGGTACAGCACAAAGACGCATATTTACACACAAATAACCCATCTCCAACAATTCCATCACTTACATATTGAGCTCGTCATGCTCTTTAGGACTTATCCTATAATGGGCTTTATTAGAAAAGCTTGCTTCTGTCACTAAATCAATATGGTACTGAATAGCCCTCATGGGAGGGAGCCCGGGAGGCAAGTTTTGTGGTATAACATCAAAAAATGCCTCTTGTTAGCATATATTATGATATATGATTTTATTGTCATTGATAGTAAACTCTCCAACTCCCTATAAATAAGGACTCTTTGTATTGTAAAATCATAAAGTGAAATAAGAGCAAATGTAGTCTTATGGCTTTATCTGGGACGAGGTCATAGACCTAATTCGTAAAATTATGTCTCTATTTTATTTTATTTCCGCTGTTATTTTATTTTTCCATTTGATTATTATTTTCTTCATAGTATCCGAGCCTCAAGGTTTAGATCCTTGGCCCTCTTTTTGTATTCTTAGTTTCCGCTCTTTTTCTTTTGGTTGAATCTCTCATCCTGTTATTGGTGAGTTTCCCTCTAGTGGCAGCACTGCCCGTGTGGGCACTATATGCCCATATGGGCTGTGCCCAAATATAGCTCTAAAGAAGCTGTTCACTGTGTGATCTCCAATGAGAGAAAAAAAAAAAAAAAAAGGTTTGCTGCATTTTCATGGTGGCATATTGGGTTGTCATTGAAAAGTTGCTTTATGTTCATTGTGTGATGTCTGGCAGTCTGGTGGTCAGTTACGTCAAAGGTGGCCGGAATGTTGGTTTGTGGTCGTTGGTTGGGTCTATGGCTACCATACTTGTTGTCTCCAGAGGTTTTTGTGGTACTCCATGAAAAGGTTTGAGAAACCTTGGAGATGGAGAGAAAAAACTTTCCCTCAGCTCAATCGTACCTTGAGGTATTGCTCTCTATATATAGAACTTGGTATAAAATACAATCAATCAAAATTAAAGACAAAGATTACAATATTCCAGAAATGAGATAAATTGTTATTGTGAGCTACTCTGCAAAATCTTCTCAATAGGCAGGAGCATATTTTCTCCATGATTCTTGCCATCTTGCCTTTCATATGGGTGCTGTGATTGTGGTTTATTGTCATTACCATATCTGGAAGATATTCCTTTAACATCCCCCCGCAAGCTTATCATGGGTGACGGTGTCACGGTGAGCTTGGCCCGAAAGAAGGAAAACTGAGAGCAAGGTAAACTCTTTGTGAAGATATCAGCAATTTGGAATTGTGAAGGAAGAAACTGAACGCGTAGAGCACCTGCAGCAACCTTTTCCCGAACAAAGTGATAATCGAGGGCAATGTGTTTAGAACGAGCATGAGACACAGGGTTAGCAGACATGAAAATAGCACTGCGATTGTCACAAAGAATAGTAGCTGGGGTAGAGGATGAAGTGCGAAGGTCTTGGAGTAGGTGAGTAAGCCAAGTGACCTCAGCAGCGGTGAGAGCAAGAGAACGATATTCAGTTTCGGCACTGGAGCAGGAAACCGTGGATTGCTTTTTGGCACTCCAAGAGATGAGATTATTACCAAGAAAAACTGCATAGCCGGATGTAGAGTGTCTGGGCAACCAGCCCAATCGGCATCCGAATAAGCCAAAATGTTGGAGGAGCTATGAGAGGAGATGGTGAGACGGAATGAGAGAGTACCTTTGACATACCGCAAGATGCGTTTAACAGTGCGAAAATGATCTTCAGTGGGAGCGTGCATGAACTGATAGACAGTATTAACACTATGAGCCAAGTCAGGGCGAGTGATGACCAAGTATTGGAGAGCACCAACGATGGAGCGATAGAGTGTTGGATCTGAAAATGAAGCACCAACAGCAGATAGGCGTTGACCAACCACCATTGGGGTAGCTATAGGCTTGCAATCAGCCATCTCTGCACGCTTAAGCAAGTCCAATGCATATTTTGTTTGACTGAGGAATAAACCAGTGGGGGTGTGTTGAACTTCAATGCCCAAGAAGTAATGCAATGGGCCAAGGTCCTTCATGGAAAATTCACGACTACGATGAGCAGTAAATTTTTGGAGCAAAGAAGGGTTGTTACCTGTAAGAACAATGTCGTCGACGTATAGCAGCAAATAGATAATACCAGCAGGCTTATGAAAGACAAAAAGTGAAGAGTTAGCACGACTACAAGTAAATCCATATTGAAGTAAAAAACTGCTGAAGCGATGGAACCAAGCTCGAGGGACTTGCTTAAGCCCATAAATCGCTTTATGGAGGCAACAAACATGATTAGGAAAGCGAGGATCAGTGTAACCCGGAGGTTGATCCATATAAACCTCTTCAGTAAGAGAACCATGCAAAAAGGCGTTTTTGACGTCCAATTGACGAATGGACCAATGCGCAACTGTAGCTAAGGAGAGAATGAGGCAAACAGTGGCTGGTTTCACAACTGGACTAAAGGTTTCATCAAAATCTAAACCAGGAAGTTGAGTATAACCTTTGGCAACAAGACGTGCCTTGTAGCGCTCAACAGAACCATCAGGTAGAAGTTTGGTTTTAAAAACCCAACGACAACCCACAACGTTCTTATTTGAGGGACGTGGAACCAAGGACCAAGTGTGATTTTGATGGAGAGCGCATATTTCATCATCCATGGCTGAGACCCACTCAGGATGCTTGGTAGCAGACTTGAAACCACGTGGTTCCTTCAATGCCATAAGAGACTGAAAAAAAGGGGAAGAGGTGAAGCCAGCAGTAGCATGATAAGCCTTGAGCTTGAAAATACCAGCCTTAGCACGAGTCTTCATTGGATGAGAATTTGTCGGTAAAGAGGTTGGTGCAAATGATGTACTTGGTGGAGCGGCATTTGGAGCAGCAGAAGAAGAAACACTTGGTTGGACTGGTTCGGCAGGAGAAGAGGTGTACACAACGGCTGGAGCTGGAGAGGTGTCAACGAGGACTTGATCAACCGCACAAGGAATGCATGTGAATCGAATGTGGAAGATGTCGAGGTCAGAACCTGCAGAAGAAGAAAATGACCTGAAACAAGACAAGTCGAGTGAGAAGTACCAAGTTCAAAAAGACACAAGATCGAGATAAAGAAGTAGGAATGGCGGGGTTTCTGCAAAGGGAAAGTTAGTTTCATCAAAAATAACATGTCAAGAAATAAAAACATGTTGAGTAATGCGGTCGAGACAATGAAAACCTTTATGAGTTGAGCTATACCCAATAAAACACACGGAGTAGTTTTGGTGCCAGTGAGAGACATAATCCTCAAGGTAAGGATAACACAAACAACCAAAGGTGCAAAACAAAGAATATGAGGAGAGTTACCATACAAGACCTCATAAGGAGAAGCATTTTGAAGCACCAATGTTGGGAGGCGGTTGATGATGTACGTGGCCATAGAGAAGGCTTCAACCCACATGGTTAATGGAGTGTGAGCATGGAAAAGGAGGTGAGACCGGTCTCTGATGTGGCGATGCTTCCTCGACTTTGCCATTTTGTGCGGTGTATAAGGACATGAAAAAGCGTTGTTCAATACCACAAGTTGATAAGTGATGTTTAAAGTGTAAGTTAGTAAATTGAGCCACCATCGCATTGAAAAGCCTTAATATTATGAGAAAATTGATTTTCAACAAATTTTTGAAAACAAAGAAAAGTATCATAGAAATCAGATTTGTGCTTGAGTGGATAAAACCATGTAAAGCGTGAATGATCATCCACAAAAATAACATAATACCGGAACCCAGATGTGGACAGAATTGGGGAAGGACACCCCATAAGTCACAATGAATTAATTGAAGGGGAAAGGAGCTACGTTTTTCATTAGAAGCAAAAGGGAGCCGATGGCTTTTGCCAAGTTGACAACTATTACAAATGCGAGAAGGTGAGGAAGAGGCAGGGGAATTAATAGAGATGCCCCCTGTCTTATTTAAGATTTCAACGATGCGAAATGAAGAATGTCCTAAGCGAGCATGCCAAACATTAAGAGAAGCCCGCAAATTTTTGTCTTGAAGAGAGGCAAAAAAAGCCTTTTGACCACGATCCAGGACATAGAGACCATCCTTACATTGACCAGTTCCCAACACCGCTCCTGTGAGCAGATCCTGTATAGTAAAACCAGAACCAATAAAAGTAATGGAACAATTATTGTCGTGATGAGTTTACTAATAGAAGATAAGATTTTTTGTAAGTGATGGAACAACAAGGACATCCAACAAGGAAATAGAGCCAAGAGAGTGGAGAGAGAGAACGGTATGTGTAATAGGAAGACATTGCGACCACCACTTTGTCGGATCCACTATAAGGGTGGTAGCATCAAGATTGCCTACATCATTAGTCATGTGGGAGGATGCACCATCAATGTACCAATTTGAATCTCGTGAATCTTTAATTGTACAAGATGAGAAGACTTGCAATGTTGGCCATGTGGAATGATGGATTGAAGCGTTCCCAACAAACAATAGCTAGATGACCGGTTTACCACATATCCGCATGAATGCTATGAAGAAGACCGTTAGGAGTATGGGTCAAGATTGAGAAGCGGAAGAAGAACCACATTGATCGGTGAACAAAGTGTGACCACCACATCCTCCTCTACCGCCGAACACCATTGCGATTTTGCCAAGCGCCACGGCCAAATGAGTGACCACCACGCTGAGCTGTGAAAGCGGCAGCAGATCCAGATTGGTCATCAAGGGATTTGACAAATAATGCATGGCTCTGTGCCTTGTGAACAACATCCCTGAAAGTGGGTATAGGAGTCTGAGATAACATGGTCGTGGAGAATGAAGAAAAGGAAGCACCGAGGCCACGGAGAAACCAAAGAACCTTGTTAGTATCCTCAACAGGACGACCCATGGCATTAAGCTGATCACATAAATTTTTAAACTCTCGGGCGTATTCACCGACAGTTCGAGATCCTTTTCTGATCATCTAAAGATCATCTTTGAGCTGAAGTTCATGAGTCTTGGATTTGTCAGAGAAGGATTCTTCAAGGGCAAGCCAGGCATCACGAGATGAGGTTGATCCCAATACCTCACACATAGCTTCTTCGGTGAGAGAGGAATAGATGAGACTGAGAACAAGTTGATCCATTTGTTTCCAAAAGGTATATTTTGGATTTGGCACAGACTTGTTGTCTTTGTCCAGAATTGTGGAAGGTGGTTCTGGGAGAGAACCATCAACATAGCCAAGCAAATCTTCACTAATGAGGATGGGATCAAATTGATTTCGCCAGGGAAGATAATTGGTGGATGTCAATTTGAAAGAAATCCTGTGGAACAAAGTGTTGAAGGTGATGGAAGTGGTGCTAGATGGTGTGTCGGTGGCCATATTGTGGAGACTATGGTGTGTCGTGGAACAGAGTCTGACTGTATTGGAGTGATGGAGGTGATGTGGGCTGCTGTATAGGTATGAGAAAAAGAAAATAATAATAATAATAATAATGAAAAAGATGTAGTCAAGATATTTGACAAAAAGTTTCAAAGAAGTTGTTGAGTTGAAAAAGAAAGAAAGGTACGACGTTGGTCGTTTTGCAAGCTCTGATACCATGAAAAGGTTTGAGAAACCTTGGAGATGGAGAGAAAAAACTTTCCTCAGCTCAATCGTAGCTTGAGGTGTTGCTCTCTATATATAGAACTTGGTATAAAATACAATCAATCAAAATTAAAGACAAAGATTACAATATTCCAGAAATGAGATAAATTGTTATTGTGAGCTACTCTGCAAAATCTTCTCAATAGGCAGGAGCATATTTTCTCCATGATTCTTGCCATCTTGCCTTTCATATGGGTGCTGTGATTGTGGTTTACTGTCATTACCATATATGGAAGATATTCCTTTAACACTCCAGTGGTTGGCATGGTCTTTCCGGTGGATTTTGAGTTCTCCGGAGACTTATGTGGTGTTCTGAGATGTTTCCGCCAAGTTCTGTTGGTCTTTAGTAGGTTTTCAGTAAGTTCTGGTCATCTCTAGCAGGGTTCTGACAAGTTGGTCAGAGAAGCATATCACTTTCGGTGCTGCTGGTGGGAAGTTTGTTATCGAGATCCGACCGACCTTGGTGTTTTGCGGTGAGATCCGATCTCTTGGTGTTTTGTGGCAAGATTCGACCAGCCTTGGTGTTTCGCAGTGGGTTCCGACTGGTCCTTATTGTTTTCCAGTGAGATCCTTATCAACCATGGTGTTTTTCCGCGAGATCCGACCGCTCATTGTAGTTTCCGGCAAGTTTTCAACCAGTGTTGAAGCTTTTAGCGAATTTGTGTGTTATTTTTATTTTTATCAGTCTTTGTATTATGTGCTCCAAGCTATTCTAGCTTGAGGGGAAGTGTTTTTCTAGGTGTTTTTTCATTTTCTTGTTTCTTTCAAGGTGGTTTTATATGACGTATATGCTCCAACTTAAGGGGGAGTGTTAGATGAGTTATTAGGGCTTGTGAGTCATTAGGGTTTAGGGGTATTTTGGTCATTGTGATATTTCTCTAACCCTATATAAGAAGATGTGTGGTAGGCTACATAACAAGGAGAGAGTAACGTGCCTCCATTTTTGTGTCTAAACCCTTCATGCAAAACACAACAAGTTCAATACATTTCAAATGTACTAATATATTGGCTACAAGTCTCTACTTCAATGACCAAGACAAGCTGTTCAATCATATAGTTGTTAATGTATTATATAGCCTTATCAAAATGGACAATTTTATTATTGATGTTGAAGCCAGTGAAAAATAAAGAGAGCAGCACACAAAGAATTTACTTGGTTTAGCATTGTGCCTACATCCACAGGACGGGAGCAAGCAGCTTTTTCATTATATTATATATATATATATATAATAGGGTTACAACAAATACATACGGTTACCAATTAAAACCCTAACCTGGTATACTTAAATTTCCCATGTACCCTTACCATGCCATAAGTTCCATTTAACCTAGGAAATAATGTAACACTCGTTGTGAATATGAGTCACTATCTTCAACAATTGACTATGAACACAATTTTACAAGAAATTTGCGATTTTGATATTCTTTGTGTGAGTCACATTCAATGCACCTTAATCATGTACAATGTAACTTGAGGGTAGCAATTCATCTCTCATGAATTATGACTACTTAAAAAAGATATTCAGACTCTCTAAATAAAATGGTTTTACTGAAATAATGTCAAATTTAAGATTGGTTTTTAGAGTACTAATTCTAAGAAATGCACCCTAATCAACTTATGGCTCCTTGCATCTTTAAGAATTATTTCTTAGACATTAATATGTTATCCTTTAATGGAATTGTGCAGGAACTTAGTGGCCAACAATTTCACTTTTGATAGCTCAAACAGAAGGTTAGTAATTGAGTTACTAACTACATGAATGATTATTTACCCCCCAAAGAAACAATAAGATTGAGAAGGGAACCTGTTTTCGGGTGTTTTCTGAAAACAAAACAAGATGAAAACAAGACAGAAGAAGGAAACAGAAAACATCACAATGATGTTCTTTGATATAGGCTGTATTTAATAATAATAATTTTGAGCACATGCATTGTTACACATTTCTGCTTTTGTGAATCCAAGTATGAAAACTGCTTTTAAGAACAGCAGCTACACAAAGTAACTGCAATCTTTACTTCTAGTGAAATTCCTTAAAAAAAAAAAGGGAAAACTTCACTTACCTCCCATGAACTTACGCGTTTTTTGCAGACACCCCTCCAATATTCAAAATTTCTCACTTTATATATTGAACTTTTGTTTTATTTCAAACACCCCTTACCATTAAATATTGTAGTTAAATTAAACGAAAAATGAGAAAAATGACTAAGGGTATTTTAGTAATTTCACACATTTTCGTTAGGATTTAACCGATAATCCTAACGGAAGGGGGAAAGTGGAAAGAAATCAAAATTCGATACACCAAAGTAAGAGATTTTGAACAATTGGGAGGGGGTGTCGCAAAAACGTAAGTTCATAAGGGTAAGTGAAGTTTTCCAAAAAAAAAAAAGAATTGGCATTTTAGTCTAGATTGAGCGCATTTATAATTCTCTGTGCTTGCAGTAATTTTCTAGGATTGGATTGTCTACAGAGGAACTCTCCGTGCAAAAGGAATTCTCCAATCTGTAAGCTGTTTTGTTCTAAAGTTAATTCTTTAGATTGTTTGCTATAATTTTCTTTCCCATTTTTGCATTATTATATACACTAACTTATAACCTGCGCTTATGTTTGGGTTTTTCTCATTATAATTTATTCAACTTTTCTTCACTCAATTAACTAATTGGCTATTAAAAATGAAAAATTTCATGAGATCATTTTGAATCATATTTCTTTACTTAACACGATATCAAAGAAATTTAAAAATCCATAAAGTTTAATCCTTATAAATTGGAATATGTTAAATATTTGTTCTATAGATGCAGTTTAAAACGATAAAGGAAAAAATTATCAAAATGAAAACCTGGATTAATCAATAATAGAAAATGAACAAAGTCACAAAGCCCAACCAACCACAATCTATCATATCCCAACAATAATATCACTTTTCCTCCATTGAAAAATACTTTTCTTTTGAATAATAATACTAATATGGTAAACCTTGTTTTTCAGCAATTGAACTTTCTTCTCATCAACTAATTTTTAAGAAATAGTTCTATTACAATAAAAAAATAAAAGTGTACTAAAAAAATATGAGAATGTTGATACCTGATCCAGTTACCTTACTCATTTTATAAACAAAAGAAAGAAGGTATTTTTATTTTTATTTTTTAAAAGAAAGAAAGAAAAACATGGTAGGAATATTAGAGCACCTAAAAACAAAGACATGAATAGAAAAATTTGGCATGAACTGTTAGAAAATGAATAAAATACTTTTTCTACTAACATTCTGTTACTTTGAAACCATACATTTTGGCTATATAACCATTCAAGACAGCTTTTCAACAATTCTCAATATAAAATTCCAATTTTAACAATCTTATAAGTATCTAAATGAGTGTTGCAAATATTCATAACTATCAAAAGAACATAGTATCACTCAGCATAGACTTCTACTGAAAAGCCTTTGTTTTCTTGTAGTTAAACTTTCTCATGGACAAAGTTAAAGGAAAATTAACTTTGTCTGAAGTTTAGAGATTTTTCATTTGAACTCAAGGTTTAAAAATTGACAATGTACCTCTTAATGTTTCAAAAAATTTAATTTAAACCTTCCGTTACTAATTTCCATCAAATTGGAGAAATCTATGAAATTAAGTAATTACTCTCGGGCATTTTTTTTGTTTTTAAATTTCCATCCAATTAGATGAAAATTAGTAATGGAATATCTAAATTGAAAATTTTTGAAACATTAGGAGGGTACATCACCAACTTTTAAACTTTGGGATTCAAATTGAAAAATCCCTAAAACTTTAGAGGAGTAAAGTGAATTTTCCCCTAAAAAAAGTGTGCTCAAAAGTATGAGAATGTTGATACACAATTCCAGTTAGCTTTCTTGGTAAACAAAAAGAATATTGGTAGTGAGAAAAAGTTTCTTTTACGTTATAAGGATGGTTGGAAAAAAAAATCAATGTACAACAGCATAAACTAAAAAAAATCATTATACCTCACACCAAAATAAACGATAAGAAACTTTTCCTCACTATCATTTCCCAAAATATAGTATAAAATTTAAAAAGAAAATATAGTCAATTTGAATAAAAAATAGGGAAAATACACTTTACATTTTGAACTATCCACCAATTTGTACTTTTAACCCCAATGTTTAAAAATTGACACTTTACCCCCCAAAGTATTTCGACATTGACACTTGACTCATGAAGTACACTTTACCCCTCCTAAGTATTTTGAATTGACATTACCTCTTTGAGTTGACATTTTACCCCCAAAACTTAGTTACTTCAGAGGGTAAAGTGTCAACTCAAAATACTGTGAAAGCGAAGTGAATTTCATGGAGTCAAGTCGATTAGATACTTGAAGGAAAAGTGTCATTTTTAAACATTGGGGTCAAAATGTAAATGAGTAAATGATTCAGGGGAGTAAAGTGTATTGTTCCCTATAAAATATTATATGAATTAGAATAGAAAATAAGGACAGAAAAGGAATCATAAGAACAAAAGCACATAAAATAAAGAAAAAAAAAGGGAAATGAAAAATACTACTATAATGGAAAATAACTATATTTTTCTATACACTTTTCACAGTTCCAACGAAATCTTGAAAGCCAATGTCATCCATCAATTAAACTTGTAAATAATGTGCATTACAAAAAAAATAAAAATAAAAAACTACTCAATCAACAGCAATGGAAACTAAAAACATAAACAATTTGAATTAAACAGTAATATATAAATTAGAACAAAAAATAATTAAGGAAAAAAAGCGAAAACAAATATTTAATAAAGACAAAAAACAGAAAATGAAAAAAATCTAATATAATAGAAAGGAACTATCTTTTTTCTCTATACTTTTCCTGGTTCTAATAAAATTCAAAAAGTATAGGAAGAAGTCTTGTCAAAAGAGATTTCTCTTCAATCATCCTTTATATAACGAAAAGAAACAACTTTTACGAAAAAAAAGAAACTACACGATGAACAACAACATAAACTAAAAAGCATGAGTTCATATCACATGTCACAATTCTAGGCCATTCTAAGAAGGAACTTAGGTATATATATATATAGATATGATGATGTGATAATATATTCATTATGAACATCTAGACGCAAGTAGGGCATATGCTTTATAACACAATATAAACAAAGAAAATGTTTATATTAGAAATGGATTTTGGTGGCTCTCACCACTTTTTCATATGATTGATTTGTAGGATTAAGAAGTTTCAGTCTTTCTATTACACATTTTTGTTAGACCAGAATTTGACCTTTTTGATTTCTCAGAGTGTCAGTCCACCTTGGTTTACCTATGTATAGATCAACACAAATGCTTTCATATTGAATCTTACAGACGCGAACTTCTCAATCAAATGCGGTGGTCCAATGATGAGAACTGCTGATGGCACAGTGTATGAGGCAGAAAACACATCTCTAGGTGCAGCATCATTCAATGTCGCCAGTTCAAACAAATGGGCAGTGAGTAATGTGGGGTTGTTTTTTAACGCTGAAAGTCCAGCATATGTGAGAAATACCTTGGGACAAGTAACTGGGACGGCCACCCCGGAGCTTTTCCAGACATCGAGAATATCACCTGGATCACTTAGATACTATGGCCTGGCTCTTGAGAATGGACCTTACACTGTAAAAATGCTATTTGCAGAAACAGTCTTTAAAGATCGAAGCTCACAAACTTGGGAGAGTCTAGGAAGGCGTGTATTTGATATCTATATTCAGGTAAGAAAAGTTAAACGAAACTCTAAACTATTCAATATTGAAGTAGAAACTCTAAAATATTTCTTCAAATAAAAGTTTCTGCAAATTATTCTTAGAATATAATATATCAGTTATGCTCCTCTCTGCTGGTTCTATAGGGGAGTCTTCAACAAAAGGACTTTGACATATCAAAGGAGGCAGGTGGTGTTATGAAAGCAATCCAAAAGGTTTTCAATGCTACTGTGACTGAGAACTACCTCGAAATTCATTTGTTTTGGGCTGGTAAGGGGACCTGCTGCACGCCAAAGCAAGGTGACTATGGGCCAATGATTTCAGCCCTCCATATTGTTTCAGGTAATGTATATGATAGTTGCAGATCTTTATGTATCAGATGGTATAATTTACTTATTTACTGTCAACTGCTACCGGTCATCAACTAACTTTTATTGCTCAGATTTCCTGCCAACGGTTAGTGGGATTCCACCAAGTACACCAAAAGGGAAGAGCAGGACAGGATTGATTATTGGCATTGCAGTCCCTGTGGGAGTTGTGAGCTTGATACTGATATTTGCAATTTGTTTTCGGAAAAGAAAATCAGGAAGCAGTAATGAAGAAGGTAAGAGCATTGTAGTTTCTTTCACAGAATGCCTAGGAACATCTAGCTTCCCATCGCATTTCTCAGTGTACTGGGCACATTCTTTGTAAAATGGGGGAGGAAAATCTTGACCATTTGTTCTTCTTGCACCCTCTTCTCTGATAAAATCTGGTACTTCCTTTGTGATAAGTGCAACCTCCCTTGGTTTATTAGAGGCTAGGAAGAACAAACCAGTGGATGGTTAGAAGTTTCAAGATAATTTGTGAGAATACTAATCAAATGGTTAAATTCACTCATTCCTATCAACTTAAGTTGGGATAATTGGTAATTTAACGTGATATCGGAGCAAATGTTTTAAGTTAGAATATTGTTTTATTCACTTTGCTTCCCATTTCAATTAAATATTCCACTTGTTCGGTCTCACTTATTAAGGGGAGTTTGAACCCACATATGAGTGAAAGTGTTAAAATATTAATTAAATTATTAAATCTACACCTTCTTATGAGTTTAAGTTTTGAGATAATTGGTGATTTAACAAAATTATCTTCTATGCCGTTG
The DNA here is from genome assembly GCA_013348765.1 of Carpinus viminea. Classification (NCBI taxonomy): domain Eukaryota; kingdom Viridiplantae; phylum Streptophyta; class Magnoliopsida; order Fagales; family Betulaceae; genus Carpinus; species Carpinus viminea. The sequence continues at coordinate 28,425,099 of CP054670.1, read as the reverse complement.
TTGCCAAGTTGATATTTTTGGCTGCTGTGGATTTAATATGGAGTGAGAGAAACACCAGAATCTTATGTGGAAACTAGAAATGTAGTCAATGTGCTCTCAAGATCCTTTTCTGGTTTAGATCAAGGATAAATTCTTTGGTTGGGATCCAGCCTTCCTTTCTAATAGACAGCTGATTGGTTTGGGGTTTTTCTGAGAATGTTATTAGTTGATGTTTGCGCTTGGCTGATTGTTCTCTTAGGGTGGTGCTGTTGTGACCCTTGTAGTTTCTTTGGGTGATTGTGTTGTCGCCCCACTGAGTTAGAGTTTAGGTTAGGGCTTAGGGGCTTCATGCGTGGCCCTGCTGTTTCTGTTTTCTCTTTAATTTTCTTTTAATAAGTCTTTTAATAAGATTTATTCATCCTAAATAATATCACCTTAATGTACATGATCTATGTACCAATCATTGATGAACCACATATATGCCTTAAAATCCTCATGATTGCTACAAGTATCATTTTATGTACCTTATACTAGAACGTATATCTCATGTCATCCTTGCTTGATTTTGCAGAGCTTCTTGGCATTGGCCCTAGACCAAATACTTTTAGTTATGCTGAGCTGAGATCTGCCACAAAGACTTTATTCCTTCTAACAAGCTAGGAGAAGGGGGGTTTGGACCTGTTTACAAGGTAAACTTCAGCTTACTACATAACCACATTATACATGATGAATCATATACGTGAGTGGGAGATGTGGAAGGTTTGTCAAGTATACTTGGGTGTGGAGTGGAATCGATGCCATTGACGTATTTGGGGTTACCTTTGGGCACTCTTTATAAAGATCCATCTATTTGGAATAAGGTTGTTGAGAAGATGGAGGCTAAGTTGGCAGGGTGGAAGCAGATATACTTATTCAAGGGTGGTAGATTGACGTTGATTAAAAGTACGCTTTTTAATATACCACATACCATCTATCTTTGTTTCAAATCCGTGAAAGTGGCGTATAGAAAAAATACAAAGAGATTTCTTGTGGGAGGTGTAGGTGATGAATTCAAGTTTCATTTGGTAAACTGTCCAAGGTATGTATGACAACGGAGGCAGGGGATTAGGGGTAAGGAATTTGATTCAGTTCAATCAAGTGCGTTGTTAGGTAAATGGTTGTGGAGGTTTGCCAATGAGGAGAGGCTTGGTGGGAAATTAGTGGAGGTGAAATATGATATGATGAGGGTGGTTGGTGTTCCAAGGAGGTAGGAGGACCTTATGGGGTGGGAGTGTGGAAATGTATTCAAAGGGATGGGATAATTTTAAACAAAGATGTGTTTGAGGTAGGAAATGGTTCTCATTGTTATTTTGGCAAGATGTGTGGTGTGAGGAGTTACCATTGAAGATTGTGTTTCCGCTTTGTTTAATATAGCATGTGCAAAGGAGGCATGGGTGGAGGAGAATATGGATATAGTAAATGGTGCTATTCATTGGAATGTAATGTTTATTTGACTTGTTCATGATTGGGAATTGAAGAGGTTTCACATTTTGAATTGTTGTATTCCCAATAGGTTGGGGCATGGTGGGGTGGATAAAATTTGTTGGATTCCCTTGAATAGAAAGAATTTTGAGGTGAAGTCATACTATAAGGTGAAGGTTAATTCGGAACCGGTGGATGGCCCTTAGAAGATTATTTGGAAGAGTAAAGCTCTCCGAGTGGCTTTTTCCATGTGGATATGGTGTTGGGGAAAATACTAACGATGGACAACTTACGTAAAAAGAACATTATAGTGATGGAGTGGTGTTGTATGTGCAAGAAGAGCGGTGAATCTATTGATCATTTATTATTGCATTGTGAAGTTGCTATAGAGGTTTGGAATATGGTTTGTCAGCTATTTGGTGTTATGTGGGTGATGCCGGGTAGGATGAAGGAATGCTTGGGAAGTTGGAGAGGACAAAGGAGTAATCATACAATTCTTCAAATCTGGAGAATGGCTCCTTTGTGTGTAATGTGGTGCTTATGGAGAGAAATGAATGCATAGAGTTTTGAGGACCGTGAACATGGACTTATAGAGTTGAAGAAAATGGTGCTTCAAACACTTTTCTCATGGAGAGTTTTGTGGCATTCTTCGCAAGTTTCAATGCTTGCAGAATTCCTAGATTTATGTGCGTCATTTTCAAATTAAAGTTTGTATGTGTGGCTCTTTTTGTATACTTCATGTGTACATGGGTTGCGTCCCTTGCACTTTTAATAAATTGATATTACTGATCAAAAAAATGATGACTTAACATTTCAAAAATAAAATAGGTGATTTCAACATTTAGATCTCACCCAAGAGGGCTTCTTGTCTTATGTTTCTTAATTGTGCTATGTTATAGGGTACACTTTCTGACGGGAGGGTGGTGGCTGTGAAGCAACTTTCAGTAGCATCTCACCAAGGAAATAGTCAATTTATAACCGAGATTGCTACCATATCTGCAGTACAACATCGCAATCTTGTGACTCTGTACGGATGCTGCATAGACGGAGATAGACGTCTCCTGGTTTATGAATATCTTGAGAACAAAAGCCTTGATCAAGCACTCTTTGGTATAATTCTAAATAACCAGAGGAACAGAATTCTTTGTGCTTATTAAAGTATCAGATATTACTAACATTTTTAGCATACAATTGTTTCTTAAGAGAAAAGAAAAAAAAAGGAAAGAATAGAGGATTTTACTTATATTGCATAGTTAAATTTCAAAAATTCTCTTCTCGTAGTTTGTTTGTAAGAAAAGACGACAGAAGTGCATGTTAACAGATCTTGTCACAAATTATTCAATGTATGACTCATCATTGCAATAGTACCCTTTGCACTAAATCCTATTTGTGATGCATAAACCTCCATAACTAGTGGAGGCCATTGGGAAGATGCCCTTGACATACCAAACTTTATACCATTTGATTCATTTCATTCAGGTTAGGTTTTGGGTTTATTTCAAGAGGATGTTGTAGAGTTCCTTACTAGACCTTGAGAGAGACAATGTGTTGTCTAGGTTTTTACTGCTAGGGTTTGAACTTCTTTAGAGCCATGTTGTGGTATCCATAATCCATAATGAATTTTTATACCTTTGTCAAAAGTCCAACTAATTGCTTTATATACCAATTTTTGTGCATTTTTTTGTAAATGGAATGGATCTCAAGTGCTTATTAATCAATAATAATATGCTGCAGAATTGAACAAGATTGACCATTACAGGTATAACACACACTTAAATAGTTGTGAATGAGAATTGCAAATCTATTGTGCTATTAATATTTGTAGTTACAACAATCAACCGCATAAAGTACATGATGTAAAAAGCATCACACATCTGAAACATGCGGGGTTTTTTACATGAAAAACTCAACTAGGGAAAAACCATGAGACCTAGTCCAACTCAAAACAATATCACTTCTTAAAGAAACGTTATAAAATTATGGATGCTATCGAATAGTTTTGTAAAAATCAGTTCTTTTTAAATAAAAACTAACACCATTCGTAGCCAACTCACAATGCTTTAACCCTAGGTCTTGAGTGGTCCAATATGTCCTCCTAAGGTTGAATTCTGAAGTTTCTAAGTCACTGTTGTAAGTTGTTTGAGATCAATTCATGTATGACAACGTCTTCATGAACTTGCGCAAAAGTTCTTCAATGGAGTATTACGTGAATTCCTTGACTTTAGACTTAAACCTATATTTTACCAATGTTTTGTCAAAAGTATATATTAATATGATGTTAGGACTTAACACTTTGTATGAGGATGCAGGTCAATGTCTGAATCATTTATATCTAATCCGTTTCTGTGTTGATTGTCTGATTATAGTTTATGGATTTCTATATATCTACCATTCAAAGCCTACATCTTGGGGTTATTCACAACTTCGAAAAGTATCCCAAGTTTTTTCAAAATTCAAATTTCTCGAAAATCCCTTGGAGATTGCAGCGTCGAGCGCCGATGTGAGCCCTTTCGCTCCTTCGTCTCTCTCCGGTAAGGTATTAGCTGTGCTTTCTTGGGTTAAGATAGGGAGTTTCTTCTAGCGATGGCGCGTTTGAACACGTCCCGTTAGGAGTTCTGTGCTCGGTTCGGGAGGAGCTTAGTATAGATCAGATGGAGTGTCGGTTTTCAGGAGCGAAAACCTTCTCCTTTCGATGATCTCAAGGCGGTGCTCGCTTGGAGGAGAAGCCGCTTTGTGGGTTTATGTTGGGGGTAAAGGTTGGTTTGGCTAGAGATAAGGTAGAAGAGGCGATTGGGGATCCGAAGAAGGGAGAGTTTGCCAGTTCTTTCAGCGATGAGTAAGGGTCTTGAAGCTTCGGATGGGTAGCAATAGGGCTGGCTGGTTCTTGGAGGCGGTCTTTGTTGAAGTAATCGGAAAGGGGTAATCAGGCTTCACGAGGGCGGAGCTTGGGGATAAGCGGAGATTCGTGGAGAACTTCGCCCCATGTCAGCGCTTCTCGTGGAAGGTCCCTTGGCGGTTGGTAACGCCGATGTGGGTGGTAGCCGCCTTCCTATGCCGAGGTGCTTGTCGCGCCTTGGGTGGTCTGCGCGCTTGGGAAGACACTGGCTTCGCTTTTGGGGAGGTGGTTCTCGTCGGGTTGCATGTCTTGCTTGACGGAGATGACAGAGCTGCCGAGAAGCGTGACGGAGTTTTAGCAAGGATGAGGGCGGAAGTGGACGGATCACATTCTTGGATTGGGCAAGCCATTGCTTCGGGGCTGTTAGGAAGAAATTGGGCCGAGCTTTATCACTTTTGGGCCTGAAGCATAAGTTGACTCTTGGGTGGCGTAAGTCTAAGAGTAAGGCCTGTGGGCTAGTCTTAAGGCCCAAATCGCTGGTCGTGAATACCCGGGTGAAGCCTGATGATAGGATCCAGGTTACCTCGGGGCAGGGGCAGGCCTCTTCGTTGAAGATGCTGTCGCCGATGGGTAAGGGGAAGCGGGAGACGTCACCGGAGAAGACGCCGGTCGCGCAAGAGTCAACAGCGAGCTTCGACGTGGGCTCGGTCCAGATGGGATGCTCTGAGTTAGTGCCGGAGATGGGTCTGACCTCGACGGAGGGGGTTGAAGAGAGCCCGGTGCCGATGGGTTCCACCCAGATCGTGCCGGAGACAATCTTGACCGCAACGGAGGCTGCTGCTATCCCGGAGAAGACGTCGCCGGAGATCGGCTTGGTGTTTTCTTCGATGGAGATGCCGGTCGTGACCCATAGACCACCGGCGTTGCTCCTCGAGGGTTCTGTTACGATGGGTAGTAATCAGATTGTGCTAGAGAAGTGCCTGACTTTGACGGAGGGGTTTGAAGAGAGTCCGGTCATATTGAGGTGCCATGAGGTGCCAGAGCCTCAGCTTTTGGTCAATGGTCTGACTGAATCTCAGGCTTGGTATCTTGGGTGGATGAGGGAGAGTACTCGGTGCCATGAGGTGCTCGCTGCCATTGATAGTATTGAGGTGCAAACGAGGAGGAAGAACGAGGTTGCTCCTCCTCCGGTCTGTTCAATAGAGCTCCCGCAGTTGAAAGCAAAGCTTGAGGCAGGGATACTGGTCGGTGACGTTGACAGGGAGACGGTGGTTCGAATTTTGGCTCTTTCGGGTTTTAAGCCGTGTCCCAAGTAGGGCTTACTTTGTTTGGGTTGTGGGTTGTAAGGCTTGCTGTGCTGATTTTGATGGGACTGTTTATGTGGGGTTTGTAGGGGTTTTGCTTTGGGTTGTTTGTTGGGTGTTGCTTTGGATTGTTTTTTTTTTTGTTCGTGTGGGTGCTCTTAGTGAGCCTGGGTCTTTTTTTGGTGCATTTAGGCGTTCTTAGTTATACTCTTTGTATAATTGGGTGACGCCCCCTAAACTTGCGCTTTTTGATATAAATTTTTCTGACTTATCAAAAAAAAGAAAAGTATCCCAAGTGTTTTTTGTAGGTTCTGGAGAATTTGCACATGATTTGAAGTAGTTCAACTCTCACATGATAATAGTCCTCTGTTTTAGTGATTTAGGGTATACAAGATGCCATCATTAACAACTTTTTTTACACCCCAAGTTATTCTTGGCTAGAAATGATTGACCACATTGCAACTATTTAATTTTTATCAATGAGAGCCACTATTTGTGCAGGAAACAATAGCTTCCATCTTGATTGGCCAACCCGATTTAACATATGCTTAGGAACTGCAAGAGGGCTAGCTTATCTTCATGAGGAGTCAAGGCTGAGAATTGTACATCGAGACGTCAAAGCTAGTAATATTTTAATTGATGCAGAACTATGCCCCAAAATTTCAGATTTTGGATTGGCAAAGCTATACGATGATAAGAAAACACACATCAGCACTCAAGTAGCTGGGACCATGTAAGCTAGCTTTTTCAACCATTTTCTTGAACTATTCTTCTTAATGTTTTTATTTAGATCGTATTGTTTGGTGACGAAGAATCAAATTATCACTATTTTTCATTTCTTTTTCTACTTCTTTGGAAGTGCAGGATAACCCCAAGGGGTTGGGAGTCCTTTTTCTACTAATTGGGGCCTTCCCTTTCACCACCCCATTGGGATGGTCACATAGTTCATAACTACTTCTACTTTGAATTATATATTTCACCTAATTGTACAAAAGAAAAGAAAACAGCTTCATTATCAGTATAATTATGTAACCAACGTATACAAATGTAATGTTTGGGGGTATTTTATTTTAGGGGAAACTTCACTAAATTCCCTTGTCCTTTCATCTATTTTGCAATTTTCTCCACCCCCCCCCCCCCCCCCGCCCCCCCAAAAAAAAGTTCAAAAACTCTCAATTTAGTGTATTGAAATTTAAAAAATTTGCAATTTCACGCATCTTGTTAGAGTTTGGGGTTAAATTAGATGGTCAAAGGGTGAAATTACCATTATTCCCTAAAACTTTATGAAATTACACAATTATCCTTAAATAACTTCTTTTTTTTTTTTTTTAAGTGAAAAAAGTTGGGGAGAATACAGGGATGTTTTAGGATTTTCTCACCCTTCCATTAGGATTTAATAGAAAATTTAACAAAAGGGTGAGATTTCAAATTTTTTAAAGTTTGATACACTAAATTGAGAGTTTTTGAACTTTGGAGAGGAGATTTCAAAAGCAATGAAAGTTCAGGAGAGTTAAGTGAACTTTTCCCTTTATTTTTGTAGCTGTCCAGTCACCTGATACTTTGAAGTTAACAAAAATAACTACATTTTTTGGAAACAGGTACCTGATTGCGTTGCATTCGTAAGTAAAAATAGGATGGGTTTTAGAGGTATAGCATTGGTCCTATTAATGAATTATTTTCCAAAACTGTCCACAGCAATCTGACTGATGTAGTACAGCACTAGTTATTTAAAATGCTTCCTACGAATTGACATATATGGTGGGGCGAAATCTTTAGAAAAATTGTAGCTTTAAAGTCAAATGAAGGGAGCAGTGAATATAGTGTCTGTAACTTTGAAAGGGCTTGATAATATTGAATCTTGATTGCTATTCAGTGCTAAAAATTGAGCCTGCAGGAATTGTATTGTTTACCAGGTTATTTCTAGGGTTTTAGGATAGCTAGGTTTGGATCTATTGTGGGAAAAGGTTGGGAATGGTTTGTATATTGGTTTATGGTTATTTTATGGTGTCACAAGAAAGGAATGGTTTGTGCTTTGAAATAAGCAAGAAAGAGAATAGCAATGCTACTCTGTGGAGCTGTTCTGGGACTGCTAACTTTAAAACCCGGGGAAACATAAATAAACTAAACCAACAACTGAGGCCCCAAATCAAAATGTGCCTGCATAGTGTGTTTGACTAGGCCCCAAATTTGAAATTATGCCATGCTTTTCAATATTTTGATTTTGATCTTTAAGCTTGATCTTTCGAGAGCCTCTTATTCCACAGTGAACTTATTCCGTGCTTCTCTGTGAGATTGAGGAGATATTATCCAAAATTTCTTCGCTCAGCATTTCTTTTAATTGATGTTATTCTTTTAGTGGGTATCTAGCACCAGAGTATGCAATGCGTGGGCACTTAACAGAAAAGGCAGATGTTTTCAGTTTTGGTGTTGTTGCTTTGGAGATCCTCAGTGGGAGGCCAAACTCAGACAAAAGCCTGGATACCGAAAAGATTTATCTGCTAGAATGGGTATAGAGCATGAGTATCTCTCTATCAAATTACTACTTAATCGAAACATGTTTTTCTTGTGATAAAATCTCTATTATATATGTTTCTCAGGCATGGACTCTACGTGAAAATAACCAAGCTTCGGGACTAGTGGATCCCAGATTACTGGAGTTTGATGAAAATGAAGCCACTCGATTGATAGGAGTGGCTCTTTTGTGCACTCAAGCATCACCAATGATGCGCCCACCCATGTCACGCGTCGTGGCCATGCTTGCTGGAGATATTGAAGTGGGCACTGTTACATCAAAGCCAAGTTATATTACAGAATGGAATTACAAAGATATAACAAGCAACTTTTTAAGTGAAGAAGATACTCCGTTAGCCACTCCTGGTGGTAGCAGCCAGCCGAAAATCCAAGATGGCAACACAGCTAATGTAAGCCTAAGGAATGATCCAATGCCCTCACCTGCAAACGTCACTGAATCAATGATCAGTGATATTATTGGAGAAGGAAGGTGAAGAGTATGTTGCCCTTGCTTTTATATAATCGTGTCACTCACAGGCCGGGGGTTATCCACTTTGCCTTAGCATGCATGGAGGAGTACTTCTGCTTCTGTTTATGCATACTGGTTGCCTTTTAATTTTCTGCATATGTTTAAAGAGTGCAATCCATATAAGCAGCTTTATTTCCAAACCACTACTGGAGTTTATGCATATCTTGATTTTATACATAAATGTTTTCAAGGGGTTGCTTAATCGGCTGTGAACCATGCTTCATGAAGTAGAGGTCACTAATTTGAATCCTTACTTCCCCTTCCCCTTCCCCTGTGTGGACATGTCAAAAGATTTTATACAGAAATTTGTATGGAAAATATATTTTACATTATTAGTAAGATAACTTTTCGTGCATGTTTGTTCTACAAAAGTTAAATGTACTTTAGAAATCCTTTATTTCTCCGTTAAATTTTATGGAAAGCTAGTTGTAAATGTTCAGAACACAACAACTTGCCTCCCAAAGGAAATCTAGAGAATTTAGTTAATAATTCTTGGGAGGGGATAGTGGGAAAGGCCCTCCAGGGTCCTCTTACAATCGGTGGGTTTTTTTTTTTTTTTTTTCTCCCTACAACCAAAAAAAAGATGTTAATAATCTTTGTTTATTACTATTTTTAATTTGTTGGCACTTGGCGTCCATAACGTTTCTATTCTGTCACTTGATCTTACTTCCTTGAGTTGCATTATATGGAGAATGTTAGGTGTTCTCCTAGTTCTAGGTGAATATTATTTTATAAAACTGTAAAAAAGAAAGTGATTCTTATTTCTCTCACTTGGTTTTTAGAAAATAATATTCACTCAAGACTTGAAGAACACCAAGAGAGCACCCAGTGGCGGAGCTAGACATTTCACATTGCAAGGGCTGCTAACTAAAAATATGAGATATATATATATATATATATATATATATATATATATATTGATGGGTGGAATCCTTTAAACCTATTCCTGCAGAGTAAACCCTGGTCTGATGCACCGCACCCATGGAACTTATAATAAACATAATTAGAAATAAAAATTGAGTAATTCACGCACCCAAAGTTACCAAGGTCCAAACACAGGTTATTAGATTATGGAGAGTGCTCACTACTCAAAGAGGGAGAGAATGAGAGATAGAGCCAGGAGAGTGGAGGCTATGAAGATTGGAGAATGGATAATGGAACTCGTCAAAGTCTATGAGATAGAAATAACGAAAGAGAGAGAGAGAGTCTTGGACTCTGGGGGTGCCGTGTCTTGGGTAAGTAAAAAGAAATATATAATTTTGGGGGTGAAAAGAAAAAAATAATAATAAAAAAAATCTTTGGAGGTGCCACACATGTAAGTGGCTCCGCCACCGAGAGCATCAAGCATTTTCCTTTTTCTTTTTACGAGAGAAATTGCTTTCCACCTCAACAACTATGCAAAACAAGAAATTAACTTGCAATGAAATTTTTTAAGTTACCATAAGTAGAGGTGTAGATGTGGATAAGAATGCGGTTATTTGCAATATCCGTAGTTGCATTTGCAAAATACGTGAGACTAGGTGGGATGAGTCCCATCTATTTAGAAGAAAAATATTAACGGAAGATTTAAATTAAAATTTCTTAAAATTTCAGGGGATAATATTGTCAATTTTTACACTTTGGGATTCAAATTAAAATACTCCTTAAATTTCAGGGGTAAAGTGAATTTTTCCCAAAGTTATATCTAGTTAGCAATTTGAAAAAACATTTTGTAAGTTGCTTAACTACTCACCAAATATAAAAATAAATAACGTTTTAATTTTTAACATTCTCTCTTTTCTCAATAAAGAATAAATAAATTATTAAAAATTAATATTTAAATAGGTGAGTGAAAGTATATAGTTGAAATAAAAAATAAATTTGCTGAACCGAATATAAATACTCTAGAGAGAACCGTTATCTACACTGTCACTTGCACACTTAAATCACTTATTTTCCTGTACTTTTATGTGTTAATGGTGATTTTAAAAATAAAATTAGTTTTTTATATCTTTATTTAAAAGCAGGGACATCAGTTAATAATCTAATTGCTGCATCATTATTTCTTCTTCTTTTCTTTTTTTCTTTTTTTCTTTTTCACATACAATTGATAAATTTAAAAATCCAAGGAACTCTTTTTTTTTTTTTTTTTCCACATCATTAGTTCATCGCCCATGTCGGAATTTTGACAGCCGAAGCTCAATTCCTCTCAAAACAGCAACAGTGGCGAGCCTACGCTCGATTTCCTACTCAACTCAGCAAAACCAGAGGTCCCCACACTTCATCATCGCCTTCACGTCCATGTTCATCGTCGCCTTCGTCTTCGTCTTCATCCCATTCTTGTTATTCAAAGGCTGCTTTTGTGGGATGGTATTTGGGGAAGCTTGAATCTAGACCACTTATTACGAAAAGCATCTCATCTTCTCTTATTTATACAGCTGCAGACTTGACTTCCAAGTAAAAACTCTATAAACTAGCAGTCTTTTTATTTTATCTTCGAAAGTTGCTTTTTGAAAATTCATGATAAAAATGATATGGCTGTTGTGTTGTTAATCCTCTCTATCATGCAGTGGCGGAGCCGGGGACAATACATATTAGAGGTGCCGTTAAAATTTTTTTAGAGTACAGTGGTAACTTACACAAGTAAGAGAGAATTTTTTTTTTTTCCCTTTTTTGAGGTGCTGTATGGAACTTTGGTAGGAAAACAGCAAAAAAGAAAAAGAAAAAAGCTTTTGAAAGTACGGCACCCTAAAGTCTCAAGTGACTTCACCACTAATAACCACTGACTGCACTAACTGCTAACCCTTTTTTCTAATATATATATTTCATATAATATGTGACAAGTCCTTGCAATATAGTGGTAATTATTTGTATGTTGTATTTAATTATTTGTTTAAAATATTGGTAAATGATTTTTTTTTTTTTTATATATACTGTTGGGCTCCTTTTGTAGCAATTCAGCCCAATTTGTGGTATATAGCAATTTTTTATGGTAAAATGGCCCTAAAAAGGGGGAAAAAAAAATTTAAAGTGAGCCCAAAAATATCATAATTCTCAAAACTGGTAAAAAAAAAAAAAGCCCAAAAAAAGCGATTAGTAGGTTGTAGTTAACCACTAACCGTACAGCGGTTAGTAAAATTTATTAACCACCTAGGCGGTTGTGGTTAGCGGTTTTAGGCACTAACCGCTAACTGCAACCACCTTTTCACTCCTAATCTTTGATTCATGAGGTGTGGTCCCTATTCGATTGAGCTACTGCTCTTAATTATAATAAAACTAAGGCTCCATTCATTTCATTGTAAAATATTTTCAGAGAAATCATTTTACAAGAAAATGTTTTACGATAAAAACATTTTACAGCATTTGGCACGAGCAAGAAAAACTCACAAATATTTTTTATATTTTCATTTAATCGTATTGAATGAAAATATGATTAAATAGACAGACCTGCCAGGGCAAGTCCGGTTGAGTCCCGATTGAGTCCTGGGCGGCTCCCGGTCAAGTCTCAAGCGGGTCTAGTGGGGTCCCGGTCAAGTTTTGGCAAGGTCCTATGCGGGTCTTGGCAGGGTTCATTGATTTGAGAATGAGATGCTTAAAGTTGGAAAAAATCATAAACAATTTTCTAAAAATTAAAAAAGAATTTTCGGTCAAAGAGAAAATATTTTATGTTGATTATTATTTTACATTACACCAAACACCCGAAGATACTGAAATCATTTTCCATAAATTATTTTATGACAAAATAAATAGAGCCTAAAAAATGGAAAAGAAGTGAGAATACTTTCAACAATGATGGATACAGTGGTGGAGGGGAAATGCCCACACCCAATCCTATAAACTTTTTTTTTTTTAAGTCAAAATTTATCTATCTATATATATATATATATATATATATATACATCTAAATTTCATTTAAAAACTCAAAAAGGACCCAATCTTAGCCCTTTTAGCAACACATCAATGTATGAAAATTCAGTAGGTTGTTATTGGCATATTGAGGAGTGTTGAGAAATTCTATTGATTTTGAAGTGTTAATGAATATTACATGCTGAAATTTTAGAATCTCAAATAAACATATCGTTTTTTTTTTTTTCCCTAATTGAATGAGGAGAAAGGCTACAGGGGTGGAATAGAAAAGCATAAGCTTTTACATTTGACACCAAAAAGATTCTTCCAATTTAAATAAGATTTTTACGAAAATTAAACGGGGTTTTAAGTCAATTGATGATTCTACAATTTGAAATACATTATCATATGGGTATCAAATTAAGCGAGAGTGAAAAGAAATTTATCTAACCAAATTAATTAAAAATCACATTTATCTATTTTAATTATCAACTTTTTTAAAGCACCGACAATAACATCACAAGTTTAGCTATCTACTTTCACTATTCAATTTAAATATATATATTTTTCTAATATTTCTGTATTTTTTTTCTCTAACATTTCTATTTTTGAATTTTTGTCTTTTTCAACGTTGCAGAGGAAATGAACGTTTGTGTTGAGCATGAAAAAGAAATAAAAAAAGGGAGAGTGAAGAAATTTTATTATTTTTTTGTGAGTGAATAATTCACTTACCAAACAAAAATCATCATTTTGTTGAGGCTATTGGGGAGGATTTTTTTTTATTACTATTATTTTATTTATGATTTTTAGGGATTTTCTCACCAAAATAGCTAAAAAAAGCTATTTTTAAACAAGCTCAACAAACCTTTATTAGAATGCGAGTAGGTTACCTACCGGCAAATTCATTATTGGATAAAGTCCATATAACTTCCTCAAACAGTAACTCTAATGACAATCTACCTCAAAACTATCAATTACGACAGTTTATCCCATGCTAGCAAAATGACAAAATTACCCCTATAGAGTTTTAACAAGACAAAAATACTCTTCAAAATTTGAAAAATTAAAATAAATTTTAGTATTTTTGTTTTTATTATAGCAAGAGTAATTGCATTATTTTTTTAAAAATTGAGAATACATTGTCATTATTTTAGTAGTTTGAGAGATAAATTGTAACAATTAATAGTTTAGAGGGTACATTGCCATTGAAGTGGTAGTTTGAGACGGTTAAGTGAAATTTATCCTTAATTATTCACTAACCCCCTTCATAATTAGGCCAATAATTTAATAAAACCTGAAAGCAACCCATCACATCTCTCAATTTCTGAAATCATGAGCATCAGAGATTCCACCTTCAGATATTTTAAGCCATTTTGCAGAAACACTTCGTAGAAATGGACGTCTATTGACGAATTGCTCTATAATTAAAACAGATAATAATAATAATAATAATAATAATAATAATAATAATAATAAAACTGCATGTAAACAAGTAAAAGCATTGAGTACCAAGTTAAATATATTAGAAATCTTCTGTGCCATTTTTGCCACATGTCAATTACACAATTTGCACAAATATGTAAGATCTGAAGTAAAATGAAAAACCCCCCAAAGAGATCTCCAAGGGTGCATATGAACAAGTTTTCTAAAACCAGGCCACAAATATAATAGGACAATGTGTAGCATGTTGGCTTTCCCATAAGCAGATTGAGTAATCTATTCCAACTCGGATATTACGCATGCGCTTTCAACAATTTCCCCAAGTTGCCTACTCTAGGAGAACCTATTTGACCAAAATCTTTAGTCCAGAAAACTCTTTCTTTTTTTCTTTTCTTTTCTTCTTTTTTTTTTTTCCTTTTCCTTTTGGTTGTTTTAGAAGAAATTGGAAAAAAAAAAAAAAAGTATAGTTCAAACGTCGGTCAAGATTAATGAAGATACAATCACCACATATGCCAGAAAAAAGAAAATGGCTATCTGAATGAAGAACTTCGGATTTTCTCTCATGTTGGGGGATGTAACAGCCCTGTAAACCAGAAAACAATTTGGTTCAGAACAGAATCAAAGGAAATGGCTGGTAATTAACTGATGGAATTGAATCTATGCTGCAAAATGACATTACCTGGCAATGCGCTGAGAGAGTCGGTGAAACGGTAGACTCTGGATGAAAACGATGCCTGGTCCGGTTAGAACAGCTGTTACTAGATTCTCACCCTGCAAGATGGCAAACACGCTTGGAAATTGGAAACAATTGATAGCACATGACGTTACATTATTTAAATTTTTTAGAAGACATACCAACATTGACATCATGTATATCGTTAGATGCACTAATTTAAATCTTGACCATGAAATAGATACTCTCCATTTCATTTGAAATTGAGAATCTCATTCTATTGGGTGGACTTAACCAGTGAGATAGTAATTTATTTTTTTATTTTTTTTCCTGGGATGGTAAGTTATTGAAGGGCTTGGTCAACTTTATCATTAAAGTGCTAATAAAATCAGCCAGCTTCAATTTTACCATAAAAATAAGTATGCATATCTAGAGTTTTCTCTCTTTCAACAAAGCAAAGTTGAAATATGAAGACTATGGTTTTTTTCTTTTTCTTTTTGGAGGGGGCGGTTCAGGGTATCTCATACACCTGCTACTCATTCTTTAAAACACCAACTACATCACATAAATGGGTTTTAATGAACAAAAATAAAATAAAATAACAAGGAAAGAAAAAGTAACAAGATGTATAGCAGAAACTCACCCCAAAAACAGCTCTTCTCATAGGACCATTGTACTTGATTTGAACATTGACCGTGGTTGTCAGGGCAACAATGCAAGATACATCAACAGCTAATACCTCACCCACTTCAAGATTTTTCTGTACAACTAGCCAATAGAGAAACCCCTGGAGAATTAGTCTAAAGGGCAAATATTGGAGTACTAATTTTGTAATTTTGTAATTTGAATTAGTCCAGGAAGTAGAGTAATCAATCAAAAAAATGATAAGGCACAAAGGGGAGGGGAGGGGGAGAGAAGAAAAATACCGGAAAAAATAGAAACAAGCTCTAACTTAGCCAAACATGAGGCACAGGGAAGTACATTTGGGTTCATATAGAAATACTAAGGACACGACTAATCTGTTGGAGGGATGGGGGTACAAGCACAGCCTGGTGCTCAATCCACCCAGACATGCCTTGAACTCAGAGCAGGATTAAAGGCCTGCCTGTATCCCGTTCCAATTGCTTTCTCTGTGAGCTCATGGCAGAGCCAAACTCTAGAAAGGCATTCATAGAAATTTTCTAAGTCTTTATAAATGATTCAGAAAATTCATACCAGATCCACCCGCAACTATGAATGCAAGTCCTTGGCCGGATAGCTTCTGCCTCAGAAATCCCTATAATAAACTTCACATATTATTTACCATCAAAAGAAACATTTAAACGTCTTCCAAATAGGTAAACACATCACAATTGGGAGACCAGTGAAATAATGCAAAGAGATAGGATACTCAAAATAACGAAAGACAAAAAAGAAGAAGAAAAAAAAAAACAAAGAAATAAAGAAGAAAAGAAAGGAAAAGAAACAACTCAACTGCTGGAAGGATTGCAAGAGGCCAATTAAAACAACAGAAGAACTCACCTCTGCACCAGTGATGATGTTACGTGCCCTCTGATCAATTGTATTACTGACCTTCACATCATTGATGGAGCAAAGGAATGCATCTGGCTGCAGATCAATTGTAACTAAGTCACAAAAAAGTCCAGCTGACAGAAATAAAGAAAAGGAAAAGGTGATTAAATCATAAGACCACCGGAGATTATGTAAAGTTGCTCACTGCTGAATGGAAAAATACCAGGAAAGGATTGCAAACTTAGTAGAGCAAAGGGGCAAGTAAAGCAAATAATTTGGCTCTACCTGACATAAAATCTCTCCACTGAACATTGCCAAATCAATCTGCAGAATAATGCCAGAAACATATGAAAAGACTAGAGTTAGCCATAATCCAATAGAAAGAATGAATCTTCAGCATGCTGACTTAAAATGAGTAAGAAATTAAGCATTCACAGAAATATGGTGTCTAAAAGCACATACCGGGAGAATTCTCGCAAGAGAAGGTGCAATTCCAACAAACCCATCACTTGGACCAGGATTACAAAAAACTATACTACTCACACTCTTCCCGAAAAGCCATTGCCACATGCCTACTTCATTTTCAGGGACAAAAACATTTTCCATTTCAATGGACCCAGACATGAAGCACATGGAACCTACAAATTTTCACATATCAGTTGCTACACAATAAGACAAAAAAAGACATTTTATGATCAATAACTCAAATAAGAAAACAAATATAACTTCAGTCAAGAAAAGTTTGTCAAATTTAATCCCTAATCCATTCTAGAAAAATAGAAGATAACTACTTGAGATGATGAAATGTCCGAGGGTGTGGTGCACGGGATTGGGGTTTATTCTGCAGGGGTGGGTCCGAAGGGCCCTGCCTTTGAGAGGTTCCCCGACATAAAAAAAAAAAAAAAAAAATAAAAAAAAACCACTTAAGTTGATAAAAATCCTATAAGAGTTCCAACAAATAATTTTTAATGAGCTCTCCATGTCTTTGTCCCTATAGCAACAAGCCCCTGCTACATGGCTCCAACCCAGTTGGCTAGATTAAGGATGCAGCAGATGATCTGCTGGACTTTTTGTTCATATCGGGTGCAAATATTGCTTAAAGAAAAAACACAACAGACATCTAACACAGCGTGCGGATTACTAAGAAGAGCACAAAGAAGCATTGGTAACCAGCAACCTTTCCTGAACAATGTTTAGCAGGGGATGGAGATGCAAGTCCAAATAGAAAAAGAATATGGAACTAAGAAAAAAATGGAAACATCTCCTATATTGCCCTACAAAAGTAAGGAGCATTCGCCAATCCTAAAGAACAAACACTAAGGCAGTCTGTGCATATGGAATATCACAAGGGAGAAATAGATGTTAGCATCTATGCATTTAAATGGGGATGGAACTTATATGGCTGGGGGGGAGAAAGAGAGAAAGAAGGAGAATCAATTCCACATACTTATTATTCCATCAAAGTCTGCTTCCATTGGAGTACAAAACACTCTTAATAGACTAAAGACTAAACCCTAATCTAGTGCAATGCCCATTTATTGAATTATAAAAAACAGCCTTAACTCTTGAAAATTAAATACAACATGAAGCTAAATACTAGTAAGACTAAATCAAGGTAAAATTCGTGTCTCGCCCGTTGCATCATTCTCCCTTCGTTAGAGAAAACTTAAAATCGAGTTTTAAAATGGTGAAATGTTGAAAATTTATGTTCAGAAAATTTTTTAGTCCAAGCCCAACCTCTCAAGTCTTGAAAATGCCGAACCAACATTAATATGACATGTAGGCTAAGCAACAAGCATAACCCCCCTTCCTTTAATGGACTGGCAACATGTGAAGTTGAGGTGGTCTTGATTTGAAACAAAGACCACCAGGAGTCTGAAGATGCGACGACTGCATGGGCTGATGGCAAAAATTGAAGGGGAAGGTGGTGCAGGATTTGCAAATTGAGATCCACCAACATCGCATGAAACTAGAGGCCGAGACATTCGACACAAAGCACACAAGTAGCGGCAACTAGTGGACAGGTAATGCAAGGGAGGACACTGAGACCAGTGGGGGGTGTGGCTGAAGGTTGTGACAATAGGACCATGACAACGGCACTAAGATGGTTCCAACATGGGTTTGCCAAAAAGGTTGAGACTTCAGGTTGGTTATGGTATTTTGACTTTGTGAAGGGGATTTTTTAAGTTCTTTTTTCCCCTCTTTGAACTAGGTGGTGGATTGGATTTGTGCGGTGGTTATCAGTTAGGTTTAGGTAGCGGTGTGGTTGTCCTATGTGAAATAATCACTGGTCGCTGGTGATGGGTTGCAAAGAGTCGATGGTGGATTGTGATTCTGGGTATAGTTGGTTCTGATGAGTGGAGACAGTTGCGATGGGGTTTTCAGGTCATCCTTTTCTTTTTCTAATGACAACAATTTGGGTGTCTAGAACTTGGTGGGTTTCACAGTTTGCTGTGGGCGGCAGCAAGGAGGCTTGGGATGGCAAACAACAACTATGTTTGAGTGGTGGTTGTCATGGTGTTGGATCAACAGGTGTAGCATGGTCGTGGATTGCACAATTGTTATGGTAAACAATCGGGTTTGGCTCTAATACCAATTTGACGTAGAACCACAATAATCAGAAAATCACATGGTGAAAGTAGGGAAAAGAGTGGAGAAAGAAGCTAAAAAGGGAGAGAAAGAAAGAAGCAGCGAAGGGGAGAGAAAGAAGAAGAACCAATTCCTAATATTTTTTACTCCATCAAAATCTGCCCCCATTGGAGTGCAAAATAAACTATTTTCAAATGGACAGTCGGTTAAATGTTCCTGGCACACCTATTTTCAAATGGACAGACAGGCCCCTAATATGGCTTTCCTCACACAGGCGTAACAATATAGATTGTATACATCTCTATGCACAGCCAAAACTAATGATGCAGAGCATCATTGGATAAGATTATCCACGTCATCCATCATCAAGGAAAAGAATTATAAATGACTGAAAAGATTAATTAATTATGGTCTCCATTCACAACCTTTTAATACCCAAAACCAATCTTTCACTATATTACGTTCTTGAAATAAAAAACAGCACTTTACTTTTCAAAAAAAAAAAAAAAAACAGCACTTCAAACAACAACAAATTGGCATCAAGAACTGACCAAGTCTCCAAAACCATTAATGTTTTTTTTGTTTATAGGTAATATCAATTTATATATAAGCGCAAAGGGGCGCAACCCATGTACACAGGTAGTATACAATAGAGCCCACGCTTACAATAGCTTTTAAGCTGAAAATGAAGCACATAAATCTAAAAATTCAGTAAGTGTTGAAGCCTACAACGAATGCCACATTACTCTTCGTGAGTACAGTGTTTGGAGCACCCTTTCTTCAACTCAATGAGTCCAAGTCTCCAAAACCATACTAATAAAATCTGTTAGAAGAGTTATTGGTATTAGGGTTTTGAGTCATTAGGGTTTCAAGGGTAGTTTAGTCTTTATGTCATTAGGGTTTTGCCTATATATTTGGTTGTTTGTATTAGGTTAAACAAGCTTGAATAATATAGAGAGACGGCAGCCTCCAGCTCTTCTCCCCCTCCTACAATTCTTAACATGGTATCAGACCTTGTTTCGATTCTGGGATAATCAATCGTTGGGTTTTTCTCTTGTTGGTGGCAGCACTGCCCGTGTGGGCTAAGCCCACATGGGCAGTACCTTCGTAGATCTCTGTAGCTGTTTTTTTTTTGTTGTTCGTGTTTTATGTAGATCGGAACACCTTCCGGTGAAAAAAAAAAATTGTTTGTTTTTGCTGGTCTGTCGTGTTGTTTGGCAGGCCTGGTCCGTGGTGTTTGGTGCAGAAAGTGGCTGCCGGAGGTGACATAAGTGGCTGCCAGAGAACCTGGTTTGTTTAGTCAGCAGCTGAGTTGATGTAATCGCTGTCTTGTGGTCATTGTTATTGATATTTCCGGCGTCATCTGTCTGATTCCGGCGAGTTTGGTTGTCTCCGGCGAGACTCCGGCAAGCTTCCAGTGACTGTTTTTGTTCTGTTTTTAGGTATTGCCGGCCTGTTCTGTGTGTTTCCAGCCAGTTTTGAAGCTCCGACGAAGTTCTGCATTTTCCGGCGACTCTCCAGCGATGCTCCGGCGAAGTTTCCTGTTGCTGTTTTCCAGCGAATCTTGTTGGTTAATCATGAAAAAAAATTGTTGTTTGTTGTTGGTGATTGATGTATCCGACTGGCCTAGGTGTTTTTTGGCGAAGAACCAATCCCAAGATCGTTGCATCCGACCTGCCTTGGTGTTTTTCGGCGAGAACCGATCTAAGTGGTTGTTCAAGTTTCCGAAGAGTTTTTGACCGGCGTTGAAGTTTTATTTTGTTATTTGTATTGTGTGTTCCAAGCTATTCCAGCTTGAGAGGGAGTATTAGAGTATGTTTTTTATGTTTTTCGTTTGCTTGTATCTTCCAAGTTGGATTTATATGATGTATATGCTCCAACTTGAGGGGGAGTGTTAGAAGAGTTATTGGTATTAGGGTTTTGAGTCATTAGGGTTTCAAGGGTAGTTTAGTCTTTATGTCATTAGGGTTTTGCCTATATATTTGGTTGTTTGTATTAGGTTAAACAAGCTTGAATAATATAGAGAGGCGGCAGCCTCCAGCTCTTCTCCCCCTCCTACAATTCTTAACAAAATCAATTAGAGAACTTCAATGTGACTACTTTAGAATATGAAATTAAATGCGATTATCAGGGCCCAAGCCCGGAGATTCGCGGCCCAGCGATGATATGGGTATCCTGGTCATGCGATCTGCAGGGGAGTTGCCGTCGTTTTAGGTGGGAGAGAGTTCTGTTGCCGGAGCCGCGCATGCAGAGGGTGATATGGGTTTGAAATCTCAATTGCCGTCGATCCTGGGGAAATTCGAATGGGTTAAAGGCAGGCGTCGGCGATCACGTCTGCGAGGCTCTGCTCAGCGCCGACAATCCAGCTTCATGTGGTGATTCTAAGGAGTCTCAGACGACGCCGGTAGAGTCACTGGTGAGTCCGGTTGTGATGGGCTCGGCTGTTCATGGGCAGTTTGAGGAGGGCTTTTCTCAGAAACGTGATGATGTCTGGGAGCCTGCGATCAACCTAGCAAGGCCGCAGGCGTCTCGTTGTGGGTCAATTTGAGGAGACCCAGATATTCTTGGCGAGGATGCCAATGAGCAAGTCGCCTTCTCGTGTTTTTTGGTGGTGACTTTCCAGGTTCGTGGCATGGGTCAATTGAAAGTTATCATCGCAAGTCAAAGACTCTGGGTGTATTGGAGCGGTTCAAGCGAAGATTGCTTGAGTGTGCCGATGAGCTTTGATGTGTCTGTTGTGCGCACCAGCCTTCTTTGGGAACTCGGAAGAGCCAAATTATATGGGTGAAGAGGCAAGTATGCTGGTCCCTGCGTCTGGAAACATTTTTTGGACAGTGGTGGTTTAGGCTGTTTTGTGGATGGGAGCCTATCCGCTGGAAATGGGCTTTGGGAGAGATGAGGGGCGGGGCGTCGCTCTTTCTCGGCTGACTTCGCTTGGGATGGAATTAGTGCCCTTTGGATGGGGTGCCTATTTCTCAGACTGGTTGCTAGCCATGGATGATGGCAATAGTGGTGGGTGTCGAAGGCGACAAGGAATGGAGATAATCATGGCTTTCCGCCCAGATTGTGGCGTCTCTTGTGATGGTCATGTAGAGACTCGGCGGCTTCGCTCATATTTTGGCAAAAGAAAAAGAGGTCAAGAAAAATAGGGAGGAGGCCAGGTGGGCAGAAAGGGCACGAGAAATCTTAATCTCTTCACCTCGGTTAACTATGATGGTGGTAGCAGAGTGTGACTCGGAGTAGAGGCAAGGGAAGGGGAACGCTTTGTGCTATGAAGTGCAACATTCTTTCTTGGAATGTTAGAGGGTTGAATTGCCCGGATAAGAGGTTGATGGTGAGGAATTTGCTGCGACAATGGCGGGTGGGCGTTGTGTGCAAGAAACTAAATTGGAGCATATTTCTAGGAGGGTAGTTAAAAGTGTGTGGGGTTGTCGCTACGTTGACTGGTGCTATGTGGCTGCCATTGGGGCGGCTGGGGGCATTTTGTTGATGTGGGACAAGAGGGTGGTTTCTAGGGTGGATGCGGTAGTGGGGGAGTATGTGGCAGCCTGCTCTTTCAAGAACGTAGTGGATGGTTTTCCATGGGCTTTTGCAGGAGTGTATGGCCCTAATGGGGATTTTGATAGACGCTGCCTATGGGATGAACTGGCGGAGTTGATGAGTTGTTGGGATTTACCTTGGTGTATTGGGGGTGGCTTTAATGTTGTCCGATTCCCAAGTGAAAGATCCGGAGGAAGGCGCATCAATGGAGCGATGAGGGAATTCTCAGAGGTCATTTCCGAGTGTGGCCTCATGGATCTCCCCCTCAACGGGGGTGTGTGCACTTGGTCCAACACCCGGTCTTGGTCTAGAATTGACCGTTTCTTGATTTCGCCGGATTGGGAAGCAAAATACCCAGAAGCTCTCCAAAAAAGACTTCTATGCCTGTGTTCAAATCACTTTCCTATTGTTTTATCTTGTAGAAGGAGTAAGGGGGGAAGGAAATCCTTCAAGTTCGAGAATATGTGGCTAAAGGAGGAGGGTTTTGTGGACAAGGTTAGAGGCTGGTGGGAATCGTACAATTATCAAGGCACTCCTAGTTTCATTTTGCTAAAAAACTCAAGGCGCTTAAGGGGGACATTATCAATTGGAACAAAACAGTTTTTGGCAATGTTGGTGTGCTTATCAAAGAGAGGACGGATGAATTGAAGGCCCTAAAATCAGCTGCTGAAAGGGGAGGTTTAAATGAGGAACAAAGGGAGAGGAAAAGGATTCTTTGTAGGGACTTGGAGAGAGCTCTCTTACAAGAAGAAATCAGCTGGAGGCAAAAATCCAGAATTAAGTGGCTCAAGGAGGGTGACAAGTATACAAAATTCTTTCACTTGATGGCTAATTCCAATAAGAGGTATAATACCATTGATTCGCTTCATATCGATGGTGCTATGTCCTCCGATTCGGAGGCCATTAGAGAACATGCAATTAATTATTTTAAGTCCATGTTTGCTGAAAGCATGTCTTGGAGGCCTAAGTTGGATGATTTGGAGTTTGAGTCATTATCTGAAGACGAAGCCGCTTCCCTTGAAGCTCCCTTTTTGGAAAAGGAAGTGAAAGATGTGATCTTTGGTATGGATGGGGATAAAGCTCCTGGTCCGGATGGTTTCTCTTTGGCTTTTTTTCAAGCTTGCTGGGAGGTGTTAAAAAATGACATCATGGCCGTTTTCTCTGATTTCCATGCTTGTGGCAAGTTTGAGAAGAGCTTGAATTCCACTTTTATTTCTCTTATTCCTAAGATGCCGGGGGCTACGGAGCTTAAGGATTTTCGCCCCATTAGTCTTGTAAGTGGGATTTACAAGATTATTTCCAAGGTCCTGGCAAATAGATTGAGGTTGGTGTTGAGCAGGATTATTTCTAATCCCCAGAATGCCTTTGTTAAGGGCAGACAAATATTAGACTCTATGCTCATTGCTAGTGAAAGCTTGGATTTCCGTCTTAAGTTTGGAGAGCCGGGTTGTTATGCAAGCTAGATATGGAAAAGGCTTATGATCATGTTAGCTAGGATTTCTTGTTATATATGCTGAGGAGGTGCGGGTTTGGTCAGAAATGGTGTTCTTGGATTGCTTTCTGCATCTCTACGGCCTCATTCTCAGTTTTGATTAACGGTTCGCCGGCAGGTTTCTTCAACAGTTCGAGAGGGGTGAGGCAAGGCGATCCCCTCTCCCCGTTCCTCTTTGTGATTATTATGGAAGCCTTTAGTAGAATGGTTAAGGCCTCAGTTGAGCACGGTCTTTTCTCAGGATTTGTTGTGGGTGGTAGGGGGAGTGAGCAGATCCATATCTCGCATCTTTTATTCGCCGATGATACTTTGATATTTACCGGGGCCTCTCAGATGCAGGTGCAAACCATAAGTAATTTGCTTATTTGCTTTGAGGTGGTTTCTGGGCTCAAGGTCAACTTGGCTAAATCATTATTGGTGCCGGTTGGCGAGGTGAGTAATATTGATGTTTTGCAAGATCTGGGCTGCTAAGTTGGTTCATTGCCTATTACTTATTTGGGTATGCCTCTGGGGGCCCGATTCAAAGACAAGGCGTGTTGGAACGGGGTGTTGGAAAAGTCAATGAGAACTCTTGCCACTTGGAAGAGGTCTTACCTCTCTAAAGGGGGCCGGGTTGCTCTTATTAAAAGTACTCTTTCCAACCTTCCTACTTACCTCCTATCCTTGTTGCCTATTCCAGAGTTGCAAAGCGCATTGAATCGATTCAATGTGATTTTCTTTGGGTGGTATGGGGAGGAGTTCAAATTCCATCTTGTTAATTGGAAAGTCCGCTCTCCTATTCGGAAGGTGGACTAGGAATTGCAACTTAAGAAGCTTCAATCGCTTTTTACTTGGTAAGTGGTTATGGAGGTATGCCAATGAACCCAAGCTTGGTGGAGAAAAGTGGTGGAGGCAAAATATGGGTCGGAGAGAGGGGGGTTGGCGGTCCAAGGTTGGCTGTGTTCTCATGGAAGGGGTCTGTGGAAGTATATTAGTAAGGAATGGCGCATTTCTCCTATCATACTAGACTCATTCTGTGTGATGGGTCCAGAATCGCTGGGTGAGGCTTGGTGTGATAATGTGCCTCTTTGGAGGTTTATCCGGGGTTATATAGCCTGGCCAGCAACAAGGAGGCATCCATTGCAGACAACTTTGACTCGGTGAGTGGATCCCGCCAATGGAATATCAGCTTTGTGAGATCTTTGAATGATTGGGAAGTGGATGATTTGGTGTCTCTTTATAGTCTCCTGTACACTTTTAATTGGGGCCAATGGAGTGACAAAATTTGGTGGGTTCCAAATAAGAAAGGTAAATTTGAGGTGAAGTCTTTCTATTCTAAACTCTTCTATCAGCTTCCATTTCCCTTGGAAGAGCATTTGGCGTACTAAAGCTCCTCCAAGGGTGGCGTTTTTTGTATGGTCGGCTGCTCTTGGCAAAATTCTCACATTGGACAATTTGAAGAGGAGAAATATTGTGTTGGTCAATAGATGCGGGATGTGCAAGAAGGAAGAGGAATCTATTGATCACTTACTTCTTCATTGTGAGAGAGCCCAATTTTTATGGAACGCCTTTTTCAGTCGTTTTGGCTTGGCTTGGGTGATGCCTCGGAGAGTTGTGGATCTTCTGCATTGTTGGTGGTCGGTGAGTGCCCTTGATCTTTGTGGTTTGGAAGATGGTGCCGCTTTGTATTATGTGGTGCCTTTGGGTGGAAAGGAATGGGAGATTTTTAGGACTCGAAAGAAGTTACGATGATCTTTTACATTTCTTTTATTACTCTCTCTTCACATGGGCGGCTGCTTGGTTAGCCCCTCATGATTACCTTCTCGATTTTCTGTATCTCTTTTCTAGCCCCCTTTAGGCGTTCTCTTGTATACTTCACTGTACTAGGATTGTGCCCCTCGCTTTTTTAATGAATTGTACTTATCCAAAAAAAATATGAAATTAAATGCTTAAATTTATCATTTCCTATCATCTTAACCGAGAACTCTAAACTCCGCCAATCTTCTATCAAGCTTCCTCTTGCATTTCAAAACCTATTGGCTAAAGGTTTTGTTTTTTGTGATTGCGTGGTTTAAACAAAGATCAACGAGGGGTATAAGAATGATCGCATACAAGGTGTAAACACTTCTATCAAAGAAATCAAGTAATAGCCTCGGGGTTTCTTAGAGAATGATAAGCTAACAGGATCATGTTAGTTCCAACGATTATATGTCTCTTTTCAAGATTCCCGTGAAGGTTGCCAATCGCATTGAGAAGCTTCAACGTGACTTCCTATGGGGTGGAGTTGGGGAAGAGTTCAAATATCATTTGGTGAAGTGGTCCAAGGTTTGCTCCCCGCTTTCGGAGGGTGGGCTTGGTTTAAGGAAATTAGTGGATTTCAACCGTGCTTTACTAGGTAAATGGTTGTGGCGTTATGGACATGAGAGGGAGGCTTGGTGGAGAGTTGTGGTGGAGGCCAAATATGGGAGCATGTGGGGTGGTTGGTGCACTGTTCCTCATACAGAAGTGTCGGGGGCAAGTTTGTGGAAGAATATTCGGTTAGGGTGGGAGTCTTTTTCTAGTCACACTAGACTAGTGCTTGGGGATGGGTCTGGATCCGTTGGCATGATCGGTGGTGTGGGGATATGAAGCTAAAGAGGATTTCCTGTGCTCTAGTATTGCTCGTGAGAAGGATGCTTGATGGCAGCCAATGTGGATTTTTAGGTGAACTCCTCGTGGAATGTTATCTTTAGCGAAGTTCATGATTGGGAGGTGGATGTTATTCTGCTTTTTTCAGAAATTGCAAACATCTCTATTCAAAGGGAGTCAAGATAAATTGTGGTGGATTCCTTCCAAAAAGGAACTTTTAAGGTCAAAGACTTCTTGAGCTTTATCTAGGTGGAAGGAGAGTTTCCTTGGAAGAGTGTGTGGAGGACCAAGTCTCCCCCAAGGGCTGCGTTCTTTGTGTGGTGGTCAGCTTGAAAATTCTCACTTTGGATAATCTAAGGAAGAGGCAAGTGGTTGTCATTAATAGATGCTTCATGTGCAAGAAAGATGGAGAATCGGTCGATCATCTACTCCTTCATTGTGAGGTGGCCATGCTTTGTGGTGCAATATTTTAGGGCTTGGTCTTTCTTGGGTCATGCCTAGTAGTGTTTTGGATCTATGTGCTTGCTGGTGTTCCTCTGGCGGGACTAGGAGTGCCGTGGTTTGGAAGATGGTGCCTATTTGTATTTTTGGTCTATTTGGAGGAGAGAAACAATAGGTGTTTGAGGACTTGGAAAGCTCTATGGAGAGATTCTAGCCTCTTTGTTTATTTTTCTTGTACTCATGGACTATTTTGTCCCTTTGTATCTTAGTTATGCGGATTTTCTTTCCGCTTTTCTTTTCCTAGCTAGGAGTTCCTCTTGAATATATCTTATGTACTTTTGGGGCGCCTTTGCTTTTTATTAAAATCCTTTTGACTTATCAAAAAAAAAAGCTCTCTTTGAAATCTAACAACTACATGGAATTGACCATAAATTGAAAACCCATGTTGGGCAACTTACCAGGTTTTGCAATGATCTTTTCTTGTGGCTTTAACATTATCTGAAAATGTGCAAACCATAATTAAAATGTTTAGGAGATAAAGATACAGGAGCAGAGGAATAAGAAGAAAAAAATTGCAAACTTTGGGATAATCATGCATATACCTGAACCACCTGAGCTTCACCACCCAAAATCTGAAAAGGTATCACAGCATCTTGCGGACTCTACAACAGTAGTACAATACCATGCATCAGATTACGCAGCATATGTAATATCAGCACACAAGACATCAAGGACCATCAATATTTGCACAATTCTTATTAATATGAGAATGCCAGCTCCTTTGATCATACCAGACTTCATAAAAAAACACAAAAATAAGCTTATATCAGGAGCAACCACCAATATCACATTATACATACAACCAATTCGGTAGCAAAGCATTCAATTCATAGTAGATTATATTTTACTATTTATCAAATTCGCAATCTTTTCATAGGAATCAGGAAAATTACTGAATCACTCCTTAAGTGTTGGGCCTCTATCAAATCTGTTCCTGTGTTTCTATTTTTATTTTTAGCTGCTTGAGTTTGTCCCCATTATCAAATCAATCCTTCAGCTCAATTCCACATAGTTTTCAATTTTTCTCATGGAACCAATAAAATTAAAAATTATACCAGGTTGAAAAACATTGGCTGGCCATGAGCCACCCCCACCCCACCCCACCTTGATAGAGGGGTGGCATGCCACCCTAACCCCTTAGAAGCCTTCAAGCCATCCACTGATTTTTTTTTTCTTTTTTAGAAAATTGTATAATTGTAATTTTATATGGTCTGTAAAAAATTAAAAAATAAATAAAGAAAAGAAAAGGTTAATGGAATCTATAATTGGATGAAAGGATTGATTTGATAATGGGACCAACTTCAATGGAGCAATTGATAAAAACCCAAAACTGGGAGAAGAAATATGTTGGCAAATTGGAAAGTGTGCTTTTAATAATGATAATCCTACAATCCTTAGATAAATGCATTCTTTCCAACTAGCTAGTCGCTCATCTTTTCAATAATACGTCCCAAATATGCTTGGCCTTATAGGAGGCCCCCAATGGAAGACCAAGATACTTCAAAGGCATAGAAAAACCTGCAGCCGGTAATTCCCACCAACCCATCCACATTATCCACATTACCCACAAAAATGTAACAGTAGCAGAAACCACAAAATATTATCCATCAAGCATACACATCTATGCTGATTGAGTGACAGCCAAAGCATGCATAGCATCCTAATGAAATGGATAAAATTGACACATTTTGGACAGGGGTTTAGGAAAAGATGAGAAGAAAGGTTATGTGCAACTAGAGTGTTAAATAGATATTGATGCGGAATTACTTGAATGATGTCACCAAACATATATCAATTTAATACAAACTATAAGGAGGTTTAAGTCAGGAGGTAAATGGTAATTTACCCAACCAAAAAAATGATAATTAATGTGAATATTATAAAAAAAGCAGAGGGCACCTAATGCAAAGACATATACAAAGGAAACCCCTACGAATATACAGAGCACATATTCAAGAACTCTTCTATAGTCGGTATCAATAGGGTGGTGGGCCAATGCCCACAAGTGTATCATAGAGATCGTATTCTTCCTCATCCCATCCACCGAACACTCATTATCCTCTTCCATGGAAACACCTCATAACCTTGAATGGACAAGGCCTTATAGAACAACTTCACCTCAAACATACCCTTTTTAGATGGGGACCAACGAATACGATCCTCATTACCATGAGAAACCTTACAAGAGTACAGCATTTCAAAGAAAGACGATGCCACATCCAACTCCCAATCCTGGACGGAACGCACAAAGATGACATTACACTCAACAAGCCCATTCCTCCAAATAAAATTATCCTTCACCCATGCTTCTTTGTACCTTGCAATACTAAACAGGGAAGGGAAAACATGCTTCAATGGTTGATCAGAACACCAAACATCATGCCAGAAACAAACTTTCGACCCTGGCCCCACCTCAAACCTCACTCCTTTGGTAAAATTATCCCAACCTCTTCTAATATGCTTCCACAACCTCACACCATCAGGACTCGACACCTCCTTCAAACACCACCCACCATCCTGATCTTCATATTTGGCTTAAATTATCTTGTACCAAAGAGCTTCACTCTCTGTTGCATATCTCCAAAGCTATTTCCCCATAAGAGCTTGGTTAAACTTATGCACATTTTGAATACCAAGACTGCCGGCCCGTAGAGGATGGCAAATTTGGTTCTAGCTAACCAGATGTAGTTTTTGATCATCTCCCATTCCTCCCCACAGGAAATCTCTTTGAATTTTCTCAATCCTTTTGGCCACACTCATAGGAACAGGAAACAAAGACAAGTAATAAGTCGGAAGATTAGACAATGTACTTTTTATAAGAGTTAACTGACCTGCCTTTGATAGATACAATTTCTTTCAACCAGCTAGACGACGTTCCATCAGCTCAATCACACCATTCCACATAGACGTAGCCTTGTACGTAGCCCCTAATAGTAAACCCAAATACTTCATAGGCAAAGCCGCAACACTACACCTAAGAATATTAGCCAAAGCCCCAATGTTGTCCACCTCTCCTATGGCAACAAGTTTTGATTTACCAAGATTAACTCTCAACCCCGAAACAGCCTCAAAGCATAAAAGAATATATTGGATTTGCTTGGGTATGCTTCAAAAAAATCAAGGTGTCATCAAGAAATAATGAATGAGAAACCACCAAATCTAAAGGGACCCTTTCTCCCATAGAGAAACTCGACAATAAACCTTGCTCTATTGTCACATTCACCATCCTACTCAAAGCCTCCATAACCAGCACAAAAAGTAGCGGCGAAAGCGGATCCCCTTGTCTAATCCCTCACGAAATATTAAAAAAAATCCTCCAAAGTTCCATTTACCAAAATGGAGAATCTGACCATCGAAATACACCACTCTATCCAATCTCTCCGTCTCTCTCCGAACCCACAACGTTGCAATAAATACAACAAGAACTCCCAGTTAACATGACCATATGCTTTCTCGAGATCCAATTTGCAAATAGCACCTAGCGCTACCCAAAAAAAAAAATTATACGCCAATTGATCCAACTTTTCCTTTTAAAAAACTGACCGTTGATTAACCTTTATCATTTAGGAAATTTCAATTCTCATCATTGAGATCAGCATGTGCCAACTACACATTGGCCATTAGATTGAAGCTTTCACAGCATATGCATAGCAAACACCAATTGCTTGGCCTAATTTATCCTTGTTTGTTAGCATTGATCTCAAAGTACAAGACTTATCAAGGCATGCAGATTATAAAAATAATATTTTGCACAGTCCACACTCAACTCCAAAACCCCCATGATCTAAACACACGCACACACAAAAGACAGAGACCAAACTTAGCTAATGGTCTTACAAACTTACCTCCACCAAATTAAACCCTAACTAGCAAACTGACAGACAAATCTTCAACAATGCACATAACGAAAATCGGATCAAACGCCAAAACCAAAGCAAACCCCTAAATTCACATACAAATTTATAGAACTAGCTCCATTCAGCTACTGCGAGAAAGATTCAAAATAAAAGACATGAAATTCGGGATTTTGTTCTCGTTTCCCTAAGTTTTCTAGGCAATCAAACAGAAAGAACACACCAAAAAAAAAAAAACACGGATCGAATCGTGAAGAAACGGAGTGTGAAGGAGTGAACACCTGGTAGACGTAAGGTTGGAAAGGCGTTGAGAAAAATGGTGCAGCCATGGCTAAAAAACAAAGTAGAGCTTTGAATTCCGAGAGATCGAACAGAATGAAATCGTTCAATTTCTTTCTGAGATTTCAATAGGCATCCATTTATGAAATTGAAATCGTTCTCAATTTCTTGGTTTCTAGTGCAGGGTTTTTGGTTGCCTTCGGAAACGAAATGATGGAGACCAAATTACCAAAATAAACTTGAATGTTATACGACTTTTGCATTGGAGTTTCCCGGTATTTTACAGATGTTTCAGTGGCGTTTTTGTCAGCTTGGGTTCATTTTCAGGTTCAGGTTTTGTCTTTTACTTTTTATTTTATTTTAGGGAAAAATATAATTTAGCCCCTAAACTATTAGCAATTTTTATTTTAGCCCTCCAATATTTAAAAAGTGATAAAGTAATCCCCAAACAATTAAACAGTTACAATTTGGCCACTCTGTTAATCGTTACTATCAAATTAGATGAAAAATTCAATACTACTTCGTTTTGGCAAGGTTAAGTTACTAAAAATGTCATTTTGCAACGTAGTATTGAATTTTCCATCCAATTTGATGGTAATGATTAACGGAGTAGTCAAATTTGTTACTGTTTGATAGTTTGAATAGTTATTTTATCACTTTTTAAACATTAGGGGGATAAAATAAAAAATGGTTAATAATTTGAGAGGATAAATTATATTTTTTCCTATTTAATAATAAAATTAACAGTAAATCATTGTAAAAATCAATTACATGCTTGAAAATAAAAAAGAAAAAAGAAAAAAGTCACTATTCTCTGGGTGAAGATTGTGTTTTAAGCGCTTTACCTTTCTCAAGTTTTAATGAAACGGTACGTGTAATGAACGGTGCTTTAATGAAACTATGCGTTGTCTACCTTGCGATTTTAAACACTTCGTTTTAATCTTCTTCTTCAAGAGTTTAACCTAACTTTCTGAGATTCACCTCTGAAACTAAATTGAAGTCTGAAACAATGAAACATCCTCTTCTCTTGCCCTCGCAGGTAACGTCGATGCCCCGGATGAATGGTTGAGCGTAGGCAAATTGGGATATCAAAAAAATTCTATTGGGGAGTAAGGATGATTTTTAGAGGTTGAGAGAGGGCAAATGCACACACCCCCCCTAATTGGTAGATGAAATAACAAACCTGCCCATCGATTTTGAAGAGGTGGATTTGCCTTTTTGTAGTAAGGAGATAAACAACATGGTATCATAGGTGTTAGGACTAGTACTTATAATTTTTAACATGACCCGTGAATTTGATACGAATTCAACATAAAATTCATAGGTTTAGGTTGAGGGGTCTGACCCATTTGGTTAATTGGGTTGGATTAATGTTAACTTATTTAGTATTATATTCAAGCATTAACATGTTTTGAATCCAACACATGGCATTTAGGGCCAATAATTTTTTATACGACCCGTGAACCCGACACAAACATAATAGGAAAAAATATAAAAAAGCCTTCCAAACTACCAGTCATTTACGATTTAGTCCTCCTGAAGTTTCAAAAGTGATAAAGTAATCCCTCAAACTACCAAAAAGTTGCATTTTGGCCATTCCGTTAGTCAACACTGTCAAATTGGATGGATAATGGAAAACAATGTCATTTTGTTAGGTTAAGTTACTAAAATGCTCTTTTAGAAAAAATATATATATATCAATTTAAAAAATGCCCCCCCCAAAAATGACGTCGTTTTGAAAAAAAAAAATTGAAGAAGAAGAAGAAGAACGGTGGTTTAGGGCTCGCCGGCCACCCCTAAACCACCGTTCTTCTTTGGTAAGCTTCACCCCTAAAAATTATTTCTAAGTTTGTTTCTGCATTTCTCTGCTTTGATACATACATTTGCTGATCTTGGTGTATTTGGCTTTTGGATTTTAGTTCACTTTGCAGCATTTTCTCTGTATTATGTAACATATTTTAGTCCTTTTTACATACCCAAATTCCAAAACCAACATCATTAACTTTTATTTATTTTTATATTTTTGTTCATAATCTCAAATTCCTGATCTGGGGTTCTGCTACAAGAAATTTGTTTCATTTTTGGCATTACATGGTGGTAATGCAGCAAATGGGTGAGACGGAATGCCAGAGATGGGCGAGCAAGGGCATCAACATAACGTACCAAATTAGAGAGAACATGACAGTCTACAAAGCTGGCGCTCTTAAAGAAGGGCTCAAGCAAAGCTACGTCAAGCACTGTAACAGTGGACCCAAAGGAAAAGGAAAAGGAAAAAAAAAAAAAAAAACTGAATCTGGTGAAGTTGAAGAGGTCTGGCGTGGGTTGGTGAAACCCACTCTCTGGTCTCCTTCTCCAGCGCCGTTGTTGTTTTTTTTTCCCTCAAACAAAGTCGTTTTGGGGGCAGTTTTTTAATTAATTAATTTTTCTAAAAGGGCATTTTAGTAACTTAACCTCAAAAAACGACGGTGTTGACTAACGGTGTTGACTAACGGAATGGCCAAAATGCAACTTTTTGATACTTTGGGGGCTACTTTATCACTTTTGGAATTTCAGGGGGTTAAATCATAAACAGATGATAGTTTGGAGGGTTTTTTTTTTATATTTTTCCCAATATAAAATGAAATTAGTAGGTTAAAGTTGAAGAATTTGAACTATCTAATTAAATGGGTTGAATTGGAGTTTACTCATATAATTTTATATCTATGCCTTGATACGATTCTAAGTCGATACATGAACACAAATCCTAATTAGAATTCACAAGAACTCTAGAGGATTGCATATTAATAATATGTGTCTAACTATCTAAGATTTTCACAATATTAATAATAGTTATGATCTATGGCTTAATTCACTTACACTCTAAATAAGATATTTTGTAGGAAAATATAAAAAAAAAACCCCATTAATATAGTTTAATGTTGAAAAGTAATAAAAGTAGCCCCAAACTAAAATGTAACAAAAGGCTACTTATTTGTTTATATTCTATAATACCTATTCTTTTAACAAATAAAATAATAAAATAATTGTAAAAAAAAATAATTTTAAAAAAATACAAAAAAACCAATGGGCTAGTAAATAAAAAATTTTTAAAAAAAGTTTTTTTGGAATAAATAAATATTCACACATTGATTTTTTTTTTTTTTGGGTTTTTTTTTACAGTTATTTTATTATTTTATTTTGTTAAAAAAATAGGGGTATTATAGGAATATAAAAAAATAAGTGGCATTTTTGTTACATTTTGGTAGTTTGGGAGGGCTACTTTATTACTTTTCGAACATTAAAAAGCTATATTATAAATAACCGGTAGTTTGATAAGCTTTTTTTATATTTTTTCCTATTTTGTAGCACTCTATAATCAAGTTATTATAATAAAAATGTAGCCTTATAGAGCACTTCTTAGTGGCAGACATAGACCATTAAGGCCAAACTATTCCAAATTATTTTCTCTCTTGACTTCTGCTTTTTTCCTTCCTTTATAAATATATATATATATATATATATATATCATTTTAATATTTTTTTACTTAGTATTAATTAAACCCAAAGTCAACCCATAATATCCAGTTAATTATATTTTAAGGGTATTTTTGTCTTTTTACTTTTTGAGGGGACAAAAATATATTTCCACTATAATTAACCGGATATTCTTAGTTAATGATCCAGAAAAAAGTGCTAGCCATATTTTCACTATCACCCCAAAAAGACTATTCAATTTGAAGCTTTCCAAGAATTTATTATAAAGCAATAAGGTTAAAGGAAACTATTAACGGTTGAAAAAAGTGATTGGAGGCATGCATGAACTCACCCACATTTGTAAGAAGGATGGGGACGATGAAGACCAAAAAGTAGACAACTCCACTCATGTTTTTTGCTCTAAATGCCAAACAAGAAAGGGTTTTGCCAATATTTATGGCATAAATTGCCAAGTTTCATCTTTAATGAAATCAAGGGGAAACTTCAGAAAGCTTTCTTGAATTTTTACCCTTTTTGAAATATTTCCCTAAACTTAAAAAACCCTCAATTTTCCCCCTTGAACTTTTAATTGTGCGCTCTCAATTTAGACCCTTCCATCATATTTTAAATATTGAATGATGTTTATACCCCTGACTTTTGTATAAAATTCAAACTTTCAAAATGTTTTTTTTTATTTTTTTAAAAAATGAAAATCATGGATATTTTGGTCTTTTTTAAAAATTTTAATGGCTAAAATTGATGGAGGGGTCCAAATTGAGAGCAATTGAAAGTTCATGAAAGTAAATTGAGAGTTTTTTAAGTTTAAGGGGGGTATTTCAAAAATGGTGAAAGTTCGGGGAGGCTTTCTAAAGTTTCCCCTTAAATCATACTAGTCAAAGGAATAGGAGTACAAAGTAAAATTAAGCAAGCTATTAAATACATGCCTGCCATTTACTTTTTGAAAAATAGTAATGATATTTAATAGATTGTTATACCACTGTCATACAACATACAACTTGATGATGTAATAGTGAAAAATCAACACTTGTAAAAAAAATATATATATATATATATATAGCTCGCTGGTTGGTCAATCCGATCCTTTTCCGAAAAGGGTACCTTGAAATTTAACCCATAGACCGAACTCAAAGATTGAGGGCAAAAATGGAAGATAATTACTTAATATATTAGGTGAGACGCAAGTGTTCTAAGTTCCATTCATTTATATGGAAAAAGTTAATGGGGAGTTTAAATTGCCCTTTTTTGAAACTTCAGGGGAGTATATTGGTAATTTTGAAACTTTAGGATTAAAATTGAAAAACCACTGAAATTTCAGGGGGGCAAAGTGAATTTTTCCCTAGATTATATATTAAGAGTAGTAATGCAGTCGGCTGGGACCATACTTAATAGAATGGAGGTCACTAGTTCGAATCCTCCCTCCCCCTCTTGTGTGGACAAGTCAAAAAAAAAAAAAAAAGAGTAGTAATGCAATACACCACATTTTTGTCTCATAACTATTCTACTAATGCCCACGTGAATTGTGACAATCCCATCTAACACTTGGAACCTTTTTTTTTTTTTTTTAACTATAAGAACTTAGTCTAGGGTTGATTGAAATTGCCACATTAGCATTGCGAGATAATAATGTGGTTTCTAGCATTACACAGTAATTAAAGAGTAATGCCATACACTATACTTTTGTTTCACTTTATTGATATGGCACTTCATGCCAATCAACTTTTAAATCTTAATAAAGATTGATTCTCATCAATAGTATGTTACGTTTTTAATAAGTGGGATTTTTCAAGTCGTTCAATGTAGAGAAAGACTTGAATTTTGTAATTTTAGAATTTGAAATTGTAAAGAGATGTAATCCAATTTAATTATTTATAGATTCAACTGATACATCAATATGTACAAAATCATAATAAAAAGCCCACTCTCGTATATATTAACTTCTAATCTATATATTCAATGTGCAAAAGCATAACACAAAAAATGAGTACCAATGAGCCGGAGCCATAATAAAGGACAGAAATGTGGTCCAAGTATCCCCTGTTTTCCTTCTTTATCCTCTGATTGTCCTTTTCTTTTAGTTCATATCAATCTGTTTATCTCAAACACGTTCCATAAAGTTCCTTGCAATAAAAACTAGCATGCACATAATCTCACTAGGTGGACCGTTTTTGCAAGCAAGAACAGAAGCATTCCCATTTTATTCCTAATAACCCTCCTTAGGGTATCCCCTGTTTTCCATCTTTTTCCTCTATTTGTCCTTTCTTTTATTTGTCTTTTCTTTTTGTTATGTTGTTTGCCTTTGACGTTTTTCTTTGAACCATTTGCTCAGAGAGAAAATGGACCAAAAAGAGACAAAGCTAATATAGTAAGAAGACGTTACTAATTTCCATTGGCTAAAGAGGAAGATTAGTTCTAAAACACATGTAATTACAATCACAAGAAACAAAGAACCCATCCATATAGAAACTTCCAAACAGTTATAAGTAAGATTTGTATTCTATTTTTTGATAGATAGTACTAAAGAGAACTTACTACCATGGATAGTCGCCCACAAGCATCGTATCTCCTTCATCATCGGTATAGACGAGTTCCCACCTATCGTGAGGGTGAAGCTAATAATTAGAATTGTTAGAATATATGAAAAATATATAATAATTTTCGTATATTCTATAATTATGTTGATATAATATATTCTCTATTTATGGGCTGATTATAATCAAATATGGGATTGTAATCAAATCAAGGGGATTTGATTACCATACTTATATTTAGACATTACCCTATAAATAGAGACATTTGTATTGTAGACAAATCAAGTTAATGAGCACAATGTAGCCCTTAGGAGTATTTTGAGTGGTGGATGTAGGTATCCAACACCGAACCTGTAGTAACCCAAATAATTAACTAAGCTTAAGTAACTTAGTTAGAGGATTAAATTGGATTTTGGGTCACTAGGATCTATCAAAAGGGCATTTTAGGAAAATTAGACTTCTGGATCGGACGTACACTGGGGTTGGCGGATGTATGCTCCTGTCTTTTGTGAGGATGTATGCGGAAACACTAGACGTACATTGTTGTTTGTAGTGCGGACATACGGTGGGGTCCACCGGACGTACGTTGACAAATAGTACGCCGTACTCTATGAATAGTACACGGACGTATGCGGAACCACACAAACGTATGCTACTTTTTGAAATATCCTCTAATTAATACCTGAACATAAGAGATGTACCTTTGGACATTGTAAAAATGCAGATGCACGCCCCTAGGACCGTATATCGTTGCTTTTTGGCCTTATAAATACCCCTCACCCCCTCACCCATTTCACACCCATCCTTGCCCCTTACCCCTCTAGAGCCCCTAGGCTGTAAAAATCCTCCCTGTGTGAGTGTTTTATGTGAGATTTGTGATTTCAGAGCTAGTAGAGTGGAGGCTCTTGAAGTTTCGCTTCAAGGAGGTAATGCTTAGTTGCCTTTCTCTTTAATTACGTCGTTATACTGCTTAATTATTGTCTTGAATTGATAGTCGCAGTTTTAGCTTTAGTTATGCTTTAGATATTGTTAGATTAGCATTATGTTAACTTAGTATGATTTCATTGTATGGAGGTTTCATTTCGACTTAGGAAGACCTTTGGTAGACTTAGAAGTTGGTTTGGAGAATAGGAGGATGAGTAGAGAAAATGAGGTTCTCCTTGAAAACCTTGAAGCGAACTTACGGTTTCGAGACCGAATGTACAGTCTGAAGTATCACAGTGGATGTATGGCCTAAGCTCGGATGTAAGGTCCAAAGTATGACAGGAAATTTTATTTTCACCAGCCATCCCATAGCTCTTGTTTCCTTGTTCTAGAGTTATTTTAGTAGAAATAGAACTAATGATAAGTATTTTCTCAGTATTCAAGGTTATGAACCTTCAAGGGAATTACATGAAGGAGTTTTACGACCCGAGTGAGTACAAAATCATATGGATGCTTTGTTGTTACTTTTCCTACATTATATATCTATTTTATATATATCAAACATACATATTTTACAACTCTCATAAAATACATTTTGAACTACTGGGAACTCTCTTTTGTAAAACCGTATGTTGATTAATAAGACTAATTGTATCGTATGACATGGTACACCAGTACGTGCAGTATAATGACTATGGGTTTACTATACGGATTAACTTAATGGCCAAATGTGTGTGTGTGAGCTTTAGATCCAATGGTTTCGTGACCAAGACACAGTCATTCCTAATGGATGGTCACTATAGGACGAACATCATTAGCAGTGTGGCCACCCGAGGTCAAACTCGGTCGTACTGTTAGTGTTATGTATGGTAGCCATGCAATGGCTAGGGCACCGGCATTATACTACAGGTCCCTCTGGATAACGTCAACCCTGCTGAGAATGGATAATATATCGAGTATACCATACTGTTGAACTATTACTGTTACTCATAATTATAAGCATATATTATATTATATATATCACATCCTTGATAAATTGTCATCTCATAATGTTGCATGTGCTTTATAAATAACTAAGTTCATCATTTAATGACAGATACGTCATATGCATTTTTACTCACTAAGTCGTTGGACTTATCCTTGTATTATTTTTACTTTTTTTTTTCTCCATATATACAACTATGTTGTTATAGATAGTGGATACCACGAAGCATCCGGTTATTATGGATGATTCGATCCGAAATATCACAGTTTATGCGGAATTAACGGATATTTAAATCTAAGCAAGCAATCACCAAAATATGAAAATCAAACACAAAGATTTTGGTGACGAAGAGAAACCTTTAGAAAGCATCTAAAAGTAAAACCTCTCTCGGGCAGCCAAACCGAAATCACTATTAAAAGATTATCCAGAGATTACAGACACTAGGAACACTTACAACCCTTTGCAAGACCTTGGCTCTGTAAGATCGAAAAGCCTCAAACTCGTCTCCTCGCTCATAATCTTCTTCAATGTGATTCTCCTTTACCGGACTCTTCCGATAGACTTCTCAATTACGCTCACAAACAAACTAACAAAGATCCTCTAAGACAACAAGGCTCACAAATAATTATCTCTTTAAGCACAACCTCTCACGAACTCTCTGGGGGTGAAAATTCGTGCCTCTCTCTTTCTATAGAGGTCTATTTATAATAGCCCCATTATCCATAAACCTAGAAAGCAGTTTCAATTCATTTAAAACTGTTATAGGTAGGCGACGTCCAGACGGGAACATGTGCCGTCCGGACGGGGTAACAAAATACGTCCAAAACGTGTTTTTAACACATGCTCGTCTGTAGTCTCGTCCGGACGAGATTGCAGACGAGCTATTCTGTCGACTTCTCTTTATGGCCCATTTTGACCTAGTAAACATTATAATTAGCTAAACCTTGTGAAACATGACTTTGTAGATCTTTGAGTTAGCTTTCCAACGCCATAAAGATTGCTCCAATTTGAGGCCTATAACTCTAGATATGGCCTTTTTAGTAAACATCGTCTGGACGAATTTCAGACGACACTACAGACGAGGCTTTCGAAAATTCTTGTTTATCTAGTTCGTTTGGACGGGCTTGCAGACGAGATTGCAAACGAGGCTCTCTGGAAAAATATAATTCTTCGAGCATCCGGACGGCCTTTCTTCTCGTCCAAGCGGCGGCACTTTTGATCACCATTTTGCTTACCAAATTACACCAACAAGAACTTACAAACTCCCCCTTTGGCAATTCGGTGACAAAATCAATTGGACGAGTCATCCATCAATCCCCAATTTTTACTCCCCCTTTTTGTCATAAATTGACAAAAGGTATCATG
Source organism: Carpinus viminea (assembly GCA_013348765.1). NCBI lineage: Eukaryota > Viridiplantae > Streptophyta > Magnoliopsida > Fagales > Betulaceae > Carpinus > Carpinus viminea. The sequence goes on along the minus strand of CP054670.1, from coordinate 28,384,891 downwards.
TTTCCTGAAACACTCAACAAAAATCATCAAAACATATGTGAAACAGGAAAAGTGTAAACACAACTCATGATCACAAATAGGAAAATGCATGAAGATAAAGCAAGATCATGAATAACAGAAACTCCCCCTCAATATATGGCTCAAAAAACAACAAGCAACTTGAAATGAAAAATGTTTCTCCCCTTCAAGAAGTCAAATGAACACACATGATAAACACATCAAAGATTCATGAATTTCAACAATGAATAACCCAAACATGCTCCAAATATACAAAATATACATGAGATTTGAAGTGACAACAAGACATTGAAATTGTTTAAGCCAAATAAAAATGTTTCATTCAACCCATGCTTGTGTGTAGTGTGTGTGAGCCATCAAAAAATTGGAGTTTCACCACCATGAGGTTTTGACAAGTATCTCAGATCAAAAGTCAAACCTTATCATACTAGGGCCTAGCCACTCTCATCCTATACATTTCTCATTGTAAAACAATTTGCACAAGTTTGACACAGTGAAATAAATTCCTTTTGGAATATGATCTTTTGATTTTATTTGTTTCACTATTTTGTTTCTTTTTCTCTATGAGAAAGTGTCTTTAAACATGTGGTGCTTATAACAACCAAGAAAGCAGGAAATTTTTAAGCCCTAGGTTCAACTAGCAAATGGTCAATTTGAAACAAATACTAGTCAAAAACCTCATATGGTTACCCAAAAAAAATATAAGCTTAAATGTGCACAAGAGATTAAGCATAGGCAAAACGTACCACATAAGCCCAGGCTTTAGGTAACCACAAGACCAAGTCCATTGAACAAAAGTTCATCTCATGCATATTAAGAACATTCCAAGGCATGAGATTAAATCCATAAAAAACATGAGAATTTAATGGACTATCTAGGTGCATAAGACAAAAGAAGAAGAAAACAACTAACTAAACATATTTTTGTCTTTTTGAATTTTTTTTTAACAAAAAAAATGCACACAAAAGAAATTTAACAAAACAAAAACAAAAACAACATGCTCTAGGAAATGCAAGGATAAACATTAAAAACAATCCTAGACATGTTGTTGGCTCACCTAAAATAAGGTGAGTTCATTACCACTCCCCTCAATGGGTGAATGGTATCATCCTTCCTAACCCACACTTGAGTGATCTTAGGTCTAGGTTTATGGACTTTTTCAAACTTGTCTAACCTAGATAGCACTCCCTTCATCATTGTGACCAAACCCTCACAATCTTTCCTAGATACAAATTTTTATTCTTACATATGAGTTTCAAATTAAAACAATGAGGTCGAATGTGACCCTTTTCCACAATGATGGCATGTAGGGACAAACCTTTGAGAAGGTAATTTCCTAGGAGGATCTGACTTTAGGCTTAGGTACGATGCATTAGGTACAAAAGAATTTTTCTTACCTTTCTTACCTTGCCGAGTCAGACTAGACTTTCCTTCACCTGAGGATTCTTCTACTTTAATTGGTTTAACAAACACAATCTTTGAAGTAGGAGCATGGTTAGAAGAACAAGATGCAATTTTATCAAATCCTAAACCAAATCTGTCACTAGAACGCTTCTGAGCATGCAACATTTGATTAAGCTTTTCACTAGAGAAAGTACTCAAGTGATTTCTAGTTTCAATCAGATCATTTTGGAGGGATTTATTCTTAGCAATCAACATATGATTTTCAGATTTCAAAGAATTGCAAACAGCATGTGAATCACTCAATTCTTTCAGCAAATTATCCCTTTCAAGTTCAAGATTCTTGACATCCTTAACAATTTTTAGGTTAGTATTTCTAAGTGTAGAAAAATTTTCCTTCAAATTGTCAAAGGAGTTTTGAAGGTCACTAACCCTATTTGATTCATTTTCATAAGTAGACTGAACTTCTGATTGATTAGAATCATCAGAATCATAGGAAGCACCAAACGCTACATAATTTGGAGAATCATCAAGAACCCCCTCATCAGTGTCACTCATGGTAATATTGAAGGCTTTTTTATCATTTGGTTTATTGCTCATGAGGTTAGCACAATCCTTGCGCAAATGACCATAGCCAGAGCACTCATAACATTTTGGACCACGTGGGTCTCTTTCTTCTGGCTTTTCAAAACTCTTGGGAATTCGATGTCTAAACTTATAGAACTTTCTAGCTACCAAGGCAAGTTCCTCATCACTTGGTTCCTCATCGGATAACTCGTAGAGTTCTTCCTAAGAGTTCTAAGGCAAGATCCTTATTATTTCTAGGTTTAGACAAAGAAAATTTATAAGTTTGCGAGGCACCAACTAACTCTTCTATCCTTATGGTTTCCAAATCAGTGCATCACTCAAGGGCTGTTACCTTCATTTTGAATCTTTCAGGGAATGATCTCATAACCTTTCTAACTATCTTAGTGTCAGAAACTTTCTTTCCTAGATTTATCATGGAGTTTCTAATTTCACTAAGTTTACCAAAGAAGTCATTAAAAGTCTCATCCTTTAACATTTCAATTTTCTCAAACTTAGAAACTAACATTTGAAGTTTTGCAGCTTTAACAAGATTTGTTCCTTCATAAGTAGTTTCTAAAATCTCCCATGCATCTTTGGCACTATCACAATTTGAAATTCTAGAGTGCTCAGTTTGTGAAATTGCTAAGTACAGTGCATTCATAGCTTTGTCATTCGCCACACGAGATTTGTTTTCAGCAATAGACCATTCAGTAGCTTATGGAGCTTGAAATCCAGATTCAATAACAAACCAAATGTCTATTGATTTTAGGAAAAATCTCATACGGGACTTCCAATAGCCATAATTTGATCCATCAAAGTTAGGCACAGTGTTAAGGGTTTGAGACATTTTAAACAATAAACAGGGATCACACTCAGGAAATTAATCCAAACAGAGTGAATCCGCTTTGATACCAATTGAAAAACGCTAAATAGATAAATATCACAGTTTATGCGGAATTAATGGATATTTAAATCTAAGCAAGCAATCACCAAAATATGAAAAATCAAACACAAAGATTTTGGTGACGAAGAGGAAACCTTTTAGAAACAGATCTAAAAGTAAAACCTCTCCGGGGCAGCCAAACCCAGGAAATCACTATCAAAAGATTATCCAGAGATTACAGACACTAGGAACACTTACAACTCTTTGCAAGACCTTGGCTCTGTAAGATCGACAAGCCTCTAACTCGTCTCCTCGCTCATAATCTTCTTCAACATGATTCTCCTTTATCGGACTCTTTCGATAGATTTCTCAATTACGCTCACAAAGAAACTAACAAAGATCCTCTAAGAGGAACAACAAGGCTCACAAATAATTCTCTCTTTAAGCACAGCCTCTCACGAACTCTCTGGGGGTGAAAATTCGTGCCTCTCTCTTTCTATAGAGGTGTATTTATAATAGTCCCATCATCCCTAGACCTAAGAAGTAGTTTCAATTCATTTAATACTGTTACAGGTAGGCGGCATCCGGATGGGAACATGTGCCATCCGGACGGGGCAACAAAACACGTCCAAAACGTGTTTTTAACACATGCTCATCCGCAGTCTCGTCCGGACGAGATTACAGACGAGCTATTCTGCCGACTTCTCTTTATGGCCCGTTTTGACCTAGTAAACATTGGAATTAGCCAAACCTCATCAAACATGATTTTGTAGATCTTTGAGTTAGCTTTCCAACGCCATAAAGATTGCTCCAATCCGAGGCCTAGAACTCTAGATATGGCCCTTTTAGTAAATGTCATCCGGACGAATTTCAGACGACACTGCAGACGAGGCTCTCGGGAATTCTTGTTTATTGAGCTCGTCCGTATGGGCTTGCAGACGAGATTGCAGATGAGGCTCTCTGGAAAAATATATTCTTCGAGCGTCTGGACAGCCTTTCTTCTCGTCCAACAAGACCTTACAGTAAGCTTAAGTAGGTACTCATGATAACTAGTACTTTTGAGTTATATTGTAGACATTAGGACTTGATGCGTGCTTGCATATTAAGGTTTAACATAGATCCCTTGTAACAATAATGTATGTAGTATGATTCCTGCTACTTTGATTTTCTTTGGTAAATGTTCTGGTTATAATGATTTAACATTATAAAACTTTATATTACTTTTCGCTGCTTAGTATCCTCCGTTTTCGAGGAGTAAAGGTCTCTGAGCCTTGCTCAGAGTGGAATAACGCTGAAAGACGAATCGTGAAATTAATTACTAGTTAATTAATTCTCAAGGGCGTTATAGAACCACCCATAAGTTCTTTGTGTTCATTTTCTCTTTTGCTTCCACTCAATATTCTGCATCCTCATTATTTCAACAAGAATTACTCTTTTCCTTGTGTTGTTGGTTTCATAAATTTTCTAATAGATTAAGCTTGATGGTACAGAACCTGTATAGCATTAATGTTAGGAAACTCATGGCCTCAAGGGTCTGCAATCTTTCAATTGAAATGCCGTGCATACTGAAAAAGCCTTGTGGTTGTTTGACATCTTGAAGCACCTATATATATTCTCTCCTGTTTAAAGAGAATCCACCTGATTGACAAATAGTTGGAAAAGAACATTAAAGCTGGAAACTTGAATTCTTGCATCATCTCAATTGAAATCTTGCAATACTAACTCACAATATTTCATGCTTTCAAATCATTTTCATTCTCTACAAACAAAAGTTTCTGCAAGTCGTAAACCAATGTGAACTACATTTTATGTTTTGTTTAATATACTTCTATGTTTTGTTTCTAAAGCCACACAGATGAGCAAAAACAACGTGAACTACATTTTAAACCAATGTAAACAAATATTTTATTGCAACCATGGAAATAATATAGATTGACGGGAGGCGCCTCATAGATTTTTTGGTCTTTGCTCCTATCTCTACTACTTTAATTGCAACCATGGATGCATGCACCAAGTTCTCCATAACCATAGGAGATGTGTCTTGATGAAATCAACATCTAATTAAGGGAGAACAACATCTATACTATTTGTCATCGGCAATTATTTATCCTCTTCAAATTCTGTGTTTAGCAAAAAGCTGGGAAATGCCACGATTATCTCCCTGGAAAATGAAATCCATATAATATCATGACCAAGCATAAAAAATATGCATTAAACTATAGATGATGATGTGAACAGAACTGTATGACCCACTTTAAATATGGAAGATTCATGTTCTTTATTAGAGATGGATTCTTTGCTACATATTCCTTCCACTCTTCTAGATCAATCTTTCCATCTTCTTTTGAATCTGCCTCCATCATTGTCTAAATGAATTTGACCACAAATTGAGATTCATATAGTATGATAAGTTAAAAAAAATAAAAATAAATAAAATTGTCAAGTGTACCACACCTTATCAATCATTGATTCCACAACATCATCAGGAAGTGCCAGATCAGATTCAGTAAGAATAGCCAACACCATCTCCTTCAACTTCAATAGTAACAATGGTTCATTACATACAGGTTGAAATAATTGGAAATGCCGTTGTTGGATAACTAAAGAAAATTCATTGCAACATTAGGAGTTCAAGACTAATAAAAAATTAGAAACAAGATTTATATGTAACTATACTTGTTACGAGATTATAATCCACATTTGGCATATTGAATAAGAACAAGTGTAGTAACCATAATGTGGCATATAATAACAAAGCCATGACAAGCATCAATTGTTCACATTACCATGCTAAAAAATTTCTCTTTTACAATGACAACTGGCTAGCCCCTAGAATTTGGATTTCAAGTGACAAAAAAATAACTATTATTGTCACCAATTGCATTTCGCAAATTCTTAAAGAAAACATGAGGACAAGAGGAAAGATGCCATTACTCACCTCTTCACGCTCAATGTAGCCAGTCTGCCGTAGATCATACAATCTAAATGCAACTGCAAGAAAATCTTTTCCCATCAGCTTAGCTTTTATAAGAGTATTAGATAGAACAAGAGACAATTACATATCTTCATTCTAGGAATAAAATCAAGAATAAAAAATAACAAAAATTACACATCATGATTCATTTTCATGACAAATTTCCATACATGTAATTTTGTTTGCTTCGGGTGCATTTGGGTGGAAGATGCTTAAACATCGAACAAATTCTTCAAACTCGATAACTCCATTATGCTTAACATCAAATAGATCAAATACCTGCGATAAGTTTCCAGGTCGAATTGCATTCTATCAGCTTTCCAAAATTTGCTATATACAAAATCATAAAGTGGACAATTTGAAGTTGGTGAGCAACTAACAAGCCACAATGAGAAGTGCAAAAGTTGTATATATTTTGTTTAGGCTTATGACAAGAATCTTAGATCCATTCAATATTCTAAATTCACTTGAGTTTCATGAATTTCACAAGTTGGATTTCTTTGATACACAGATATAGTTGATTTATGAATATTTAGGTACTTTGTGATAGCAAAAAAAATACTGAAAAAATGGGGGATTTTTTTTTATTTGATTATACTGCCCTACAAAAGGTTGAAATGATTTATATGACAGCAATATAAGATGTGAGAATACAATTTAACATCAAATCTAGAACAGAAAAAATTGGTATACTACAATACAGAAAATACGCACCCTGTCTGCAAAAAGATTTTGTTGACGACTGTTTATGAGAAGTGCAAGATAGAATTCTTCCTATCCATAGAATGTTGAATAAATTAGCACAAGTGCAGAAGTCATCTCAAATTTAAATCAAAGAGCTATAAACTCTATCTTAAGCTTCAACCATATATGGACCAAGCTGCCAACAATAGCTCATGAAGAGGCAAATTAGAAGCTTCATAGTAAATCATTTGAGGTATATACCTTGTGAATAAGACCATCATCATGTATGGAATTGCTTAGTTTCTTGAAGAGACAATACAAGGCCTCGACCTCATTGACTGCAACTGTAGAAAAATGAAAGATATATACATAAGATTTTCAACTGTTGAAAAATGGCACACATTGTAAGTCTTAAACCCAAACCTTCAAAAGGCTATGAGTTTGTGTTTGGTTTTTTGTTCAAGCTGACTAAAAAAAAAAAAAAATTAGAGATTTTTCAGATATAAGATGAAAAAATCCTGATTAGTTCAAAACAAGTTTTACTCCATACATTATAAGTGTCATTGCCCTATATGAGTGCATTATTTGTTTCAGTTACATATCCACCCTTGTTTATTTAGCTGAAAGTATTGATCTTAGGGCCACAGAGAAGCAAAATTGAAGCAGCACCTAATTAGGATATGTAAAGTATGAATAATGGTTAATGCTATTTACTAGACTACTATACGACTATCATATAGCTGTGATGATATGGCAATGAAAATCGGCTCTTGATTTTTTTTTTTTTTAAAGTGCTAATGCAAAGGCTAATTTTTATTGTCATATCATCAAGTTGCATGAAAGTCGTATAAGAATTTACTAAATAGTATTACTTGTAAAATACATATCAAATCAAAACTATTTGTCCTTCGTTTAATAATTCCATTTGAAGGTCAAAATCGATCAATTAACTCAGCCCCAATTTTCTACTTACAAGGTGTTTTAGAAGCAAGAACGTTAACCTCTGGACACCAAGATTTTGTTTTGGCCTTCTTCAAGCAAAAGCAGCCCTTAAAAGCGTCCATAATGCAAGTGTTTATGTCAATGATGGTATTGAATATATGCCTGCAACATGCAAAGAGAAAAATGCTTTAGGATAGGATATATGCCGATAGATTTATCTGTTAAGATTTTATATTTTTGGATGGAGTTCTATAATATTGTACCTTTTTAACTTGGTGAACATTTGGAATATGCCAATTTCTTTGCATGGACAACTTTAAAGAATATGTCAAACTCAACTACAAATAAGGACTAATTCCCATCTCATGGAAGGTTCTAGCATGACCTAATTTTTTTAGTTTGATCCACTGCCATACTATGAACATTGTGAGTTTATGTGCGAATGATGTGTCTCATATTGAGGAAAAATAAAGTAATTAGTTAATAAACATACGTAGACTCAAACCCATCAACTTAAGCTTTTTGGTTGAAGTGGTATCCAAATATGTATATTAATGTACTCTTGGTAGACTCTATAGGCGATTCTTTCCCTAACAAATTGGTATTAGAATTATGGTTTAGCTTCCACTTAAACAAGTGTTTTGGTCTTTGATGCGTCTGGTTTGGCTCCGGTAAAGAGTGTGGATGGCTCTTGAAGCAAAGTTGTATTTGGTGACACATATTGGTGCAATTCTTATGTATGTGATGCTCTTGAATTTGTAAAGGATTCACACACAAGGTGGAATTAGGTCAATGTGGTCCAATACTTATACTCCCTAACGTGGCATTAAAATCACTATTAGATTTTATTTGATCAATATTGAACTTTATATCCAATGTAAATTTTTAATATCACATCAAAAAATGTGCATTTAAAAGTATAGAAGTGAGAATGTGCAAGGGCAGATTAGAGGGGGTCGAGGGTGGGCATATGCCCACTCTTGCCCACCCTCGACCCCTAAAAACCCCCTGCACCACGGTAAAAAATTTTATGCCATTATTATGCCCTTCATCAGCCATGATTATGCCCTCTATCATCATGCTTCAGCCATATTATGTCCCTTAATAAGTTGAAATTTGAAAACTTTCAGAAAAAATGAAAGTTTCAACTTATCAGAGGAATAAAACGAGGAAGATGACGAATAGTTCCAACTTCCAAACGAACCGTTTTGTTGTCTCTAGCGTTGAGAGAGAAACTTAACATAAGTTAATAATGTTATAATATTATATAATGGATAAAATAATAATATAAATTATAGTATTATATAATAGACACAAACAATAAGGTCTAGGACAAGACAAAATGGAAAAGGGCTTTGAAAAACAAAGAGAAAGGGCGCCACCATACGTGCAGCTGTTTTTGAAGAAAAAAAATGAGGCGTCCAAGCGAACAACAAAGTGGAAAAAAAAAAAATTTTGAAGAAAAACAAAGAAAGGACCAGCTGTGCAACTATTTTTTTTAAGAAAAAAAAAAAAAAAAAAGAGTGGGTGTTATAGGCGTACTTGTTGTTATCCGAGTTTTTTATTTTATTTTATTTTTATTTTTTTCTAAGCTTGTAATTATCTAAGTTTATATTGTATAAGTAATAAGATGATATCTGAGTTTTATAATTATAGTTATTTGAGATTATGCAGAAAAAACAATTAATTTCAATCAAATTTTAAACAACCTCGTATTAAAGTAGATTTAACAAATCTATCTAGAGATCTAGCTTAAGAAAAAAAAAAAAAGAAGGTGTGATTATCATCCTAGTGATAAAGAACAAATCAGAAAAATATATTTACAAATAGAAGTTTGTCATTTTTTATAATTAATTCATTTTTTAATATTTTTAATTAATTTTAATTTTTTTTATTCATAAAAAAATGCCTTCATGAGGAAAAATCCTGGCACTGCCACGGGAAATGTGTGTAGTATTTCTCAAATTCCATAAAAAGTGAAGCTACACATCACATTTGTTGTTATAGAATACTAAAATAGCAAGAAATTGACAAACTGACCTTGTTAAAGTAAAAAGTCCCAAACTCCCAGTTGCCTAAACCACCGTAAAAATTCCTCAAAATTGGCTAACTATATCCCCATAAGGGTAAATCATGACAGTATGACAAAAAGTCAACTACTCAAACAGTCTGCTGTGGAGCCAAAACACCACAAATGTCCTCCAAAAAAGTGTCCTGCAAGTACAGGTGTAGGACCCACATCAAGCCAAAAAGGAAAAAAAAAAAAAAAGGGACAAGCACCCAAAACAAAATTTAACCCAACCTGTTCATGAACTTAATTGAAATCCTGTACCAATTCTAACCTATCATCACAAAAGAAAGATCATGTTGAAGGATGAAGACAGACAGAAAGTCTGATCAGTCTCAAGTCTCATGGAAGAACATCAAGAGTGCTGAGAGATCAGAGAAGTATATATAAACTAACCTGGATGAAGATCAGTAGCTAGCTGTTCATCACTTTCAGATCTTCTCTGTTGGCATGCATATGACTTGGCTCCCACTTCCCACCATCTGTTTTGTTAGGTTTTTTGTCGTGTCTTTGTGTGCTAAGAATATATAATTAAGTCCATAATGTTGCTTTTATGCAAGCATGACGTGACTTATTTAATATTACGTTAAACATTGTTTTTTCAAGCATTTCCGCGGTTTTCTCGAAGACCAAACCGCGTTCTAGAACAGTTGGTTTCGGTTACAGCAGCTGTGAATTTTATATGACAATGTTTCAGCCAGCTGGGGCGACCTTTCTTGTAATTCTTTCAAATTATAGTAGTAGTCGTCGTCTTTGGTCGTGCTTTCTAATTACATCGACATATTAAGTTTTCAAGGCGAATTGTTGTCATCTTAAAGACAACCTTCGGAACACGCCAGAGTGTTTTGTTGCGACCACAATTTTAAATATGTGCGAAATTATTTATTATAATTTTATTTTAAAATTTAAACGCATGTTATAAATTTAATATACATTTTAAATGTTTATAAACACTTGATATTATTTTAAACATGTTGTCATGTGGTACTAGATCACATTACAATTAAGAAAATACTAGAAGAACACTAAAAGAACAACTAATATTGACCTTCATGTGAAGATTGATTTGATTGCATTAAATGTTTAGTGAAAGATTTTGTTTTATTTTGTATTCACAAAAAAATATTTTGTTTAGTTTGCTTTGTATTTTTTTTTTAAAATGTTTAGAATTATATGAATTTTTATTTGCATTAAAATATAATAGGCATCGCACAAATAACATTTGAAACTAATGCTTGATAATCAAAATCCGCATGCTTTCATCTTGCTATTATTTTCATTTTAAACAACTCAATGTTTTGTGTAACTTTGTGTCACTATATTTAGTTATGTATTGGTGTATAACTTTAAATGTTTTTTTAGTTAAAGAAATGAAATATATTTTTATACGTTTTTTTTAAGCTATAATGAAAAGTATAATGAAAATGACACAAATTTTCTCCAAACCAGTGGAGAAAATATCATACAATCTAGCTCTGATATCATTTGTAACGACCAAGAAAAAAGTGCAAGCCACATCTACGTTATCACCTCAAAATGTCTAGTCAATTTGAAACTTTCATCTCCTATAACCTTTTTTCCTCATTCAATTAGGAAAAAATAAAAAATAAAAAATTGAAGCTTTCATAGAATCTATTATAAAGTCCAGTTTCACCTAATAACTATGCAATATGGGACTTAGCACTCATAACCATCTCTGTAAACCATTCGCTCTATGTGAGCTTCTTTTCATTTTCCTAATATGAGACCCAAGTGTTACACTAATTCATAATGAAGTTAATATGTCTAGTTACATAGGGCACTTTTTAAGTGTTGATGGTCTTTAAAGTAGCGCTACCCCAACTTAGATTGTCTTCCTTTTTTTTGTTGTTGCTTATTTTCACTGTTAAATCAGTCTAATTATATAGTAATTGATGTATAATAGTCTAATAAATAATATTTAACCCATAGAATACGTTAATTATGAATTAATTACTAGATATAGAGTGTCATTAAGTTATATGTGATTCTTTGAAGACTACGTGAGTATCAATGGGTATGTTTGGCAATAGAATGAGATTTGGAAGTGAAATGGTACTGTAACAGATTTGATTAATATATTAGAGAAAAAAGTAAAAATGTTTTATATAAAAAAATAAAAAATTTTATTTTATAGTGATTTTTTTATTTGAATAGTGATAAAAAATAATTGATTTAATGTAAAAAATAAAAAAATTTGAGTTGATTTAATTTAATTTTTTTTAAAAAAAATAAGGTGAGTCCAACCACTTTTTGGGTCGTTCTCTTCGCAAACATAGCCAATAATCATGCGAAAAGACTAGAAAGTGGTTGTCCTCTCTCGCAGTTCTCATTATTTCATATGTCAACTTTATGTAGGCCTAAGAAACTTGCTTTAAGAAATAAGATTTTGTAGCAAAATCCACCAACAATCTGACGTGAGGGAGGAGTGGCAACACTTTTTGGCGCAATGCATGATGTCTTCCTCATTGGCTTACCCTGAACTTAGAACAGTCTTCAAGCCTGCAAGAACATTACATAATTAAGGGAAACTATATCTATACACATTGAATAAGCACATCAAAATTTTAAAACTTTTAAGTTTTTTTTTTCGACAATTTATTCTATGGGTCAATCGAAATGATAACAAAATTTATACAATCAAAGTTTTTTAACAGCTGTTAGTATAGGTCAAAACGCATTGTTTTACCTTATTAAAATATTATTTTTTTAAATTTAATTTTAAAATTTAAATCTAATAATAATAATAAAAAGAAGAAACATAGGGGTGGCCGAACTATCCCATAGAGAGTGGTTGGCCACCTCATTTTGCCTGGGAGTGGTTCAGTCACCCATAGACCAGCCGTCTTGGCCACTGGTGGCTGAACCACCCTCTTAGGCTAAGGGGGTGGTTCGACCACCCCCTAGGGTCAAACCCTCAAAAAAAAAATAAAAAAAATTGAGGGTTGGGCCATAGGGGATGGCCGAACAACCACCAAGTAAAATGAGGTAGCCAGCCATGTGTTCCATTTTATTTATTTTTTTAATTTTTAGATTTAAATTTTAAAAAATTAATATTTTAATAAGATAAAACGCTAAAATGGTGCATTTTGATCTAGACTAACGCTGTTAAAAAGTTTTGATAGCAAAAATTTTATTGTCATTTCATTTGACCTAATGAGTAAACTGTTGAAAAAAAAAAAAAATTAGAAATTTTAAAATTTTAACATGTTTACCCAAGGTGTTTAGATATTATTTTCCTATAATTAACATAGATAAACATAAATTAATAATGATTGCTTAGTTGACCAACTGCTCAATTCAAAAGTCAACTAAAAAATTAACAGGACTGATAATAGAAAACATCATTCAAGAAAATCGATTCATTGAACCGGATCAAATTGGTACTCGATCACTATCATTATAAGTAGAAGAGTATTATAAGGGATGATTAAAACTATTGATAATTTGTTTCTTCTTCTTCAGTCTTTAGTATAAAGAAAATAAAAACTGAAACGAAAAAAAAAAAAAAAAAGAAAAGAAAGAAAGAAAAGAAAAGATAGATAGATTCCAATATATATCTTTTGTGGATGATCATGGGTTTGCACAACGCAACCAGCAACATTAAAGTTAGATTTCAAATTCAAAATTGACTGCCCTGGTGGACTTCTTAAATTTTGTGGATAATTTTCCGAGAAAATTAAATGAAATGCAGCCACACCTTAAAATGGACATATTATTAAATGTAGGTCGGCCAACAATAGGATAGACCTGCCACCCTTCTCTTTTTAGATTTATTTTTTTTTTATTATTTTGTTTTTATTTAATTTTCTGATGATGATAATAATAATAATAATAATAATAATAATAATAATAATAATAATAAATTCCATAACTTAATCAAGCGTAAAACATATATGATGTGGAAGTTTCGAGAAGATTTCTTACGGCACATGTCCAACACATTGATGATCTGAAAGACTACCAAAATTAGCCTATGAAGAAAAACAAAATAAAGAACATCAAACATGAAACATCACCAGTTCCCGACTAAGTGTTTAAATAAGTTAGGTAAGTTCTAAGGCATTTGTTCATAGCCGGGTCGATAGTATCAGCCACGTGAAATATTGAGACCTTAAGCACATCAGGGTTCCTCTTGATCAGCTCCAAGACATACACATCTCTTTATTTTATATGATTGCCGCTGCAAAACTGAATCCATCCATTCCCTATACACATTGCTGAACTAGCTTGAACGCTGATGGGTATAGCACCGGGCATGCCATTCTCTCCCATCAGAGTTCTGAAGAGTGACAAACCCACGCCCACAAAGATACCGGACACTAAATCCCGCAGGCACATACTGCACAAAAAATCAAGGATTGAAATAGGTATATTCAAACAAATATTTGAAAGCACAATCAAATCTTGTAAAAAGGCTCACCAAATTATATCGATGCAAATGACGCGAGCTGGCCGGCCATGAACGAAGGATTTGTAGGATTCCACATTCTGGTTGCTTGGATTGCTCTTTCCCTTCCTTCTGAAGACGACCCACCAGAAAATCCTTTTCCAACCAACATTTCTACATTTTCGACTTGATTTTGTTGAATCATCTAAATCTATAATGTCCACTTCATCTTCCAATTCACAATCCTCGATCCATGGATACTTAATATCAATTGCAGTATGATCAAATACAAGAACATTGAATTTAGAATTTCCTTCATATCTGAAGACTAAAAAGTTACCATAAACAATAAAATGGTGTTCCATAAAATCTTGTCAACCATCATCAAACCAAATCTCCTTGTTGGGTTTCTCCAATCCCACTAGCCAAAAATGATCATTGGTAACAGAGAGTGTAGCAACATCAGATAGTTCATCCCCAAATTCCATTACAAACTTTGGAGGGATCATTTGCAATCACCAAAGTATGTTATATTGCCACCATAATACATCTCATTATTTTTACTTCGGAAATAAATTTAAAAACAAGGGGAAACTTTACTTACCCCCCACAAACTTACGCGCTTTTCATAGACATCTCCTTCATTATTCAAAATCTTTCACTTTGGTGTATTGAACTTTAATTTCCTTCCACTTTCCCCATTCCATTAGGATTTTCTATTACATCCTAATCGAAAGTGTGAAATTACTAAAATACCCTTAGTCATTTTTCTCATTTTTCCATTTAATTTAACTGTAATATTTAACGGTAATGGGGTATTTGAAATGAAATAAAAGTTTGATACACCAAAGTGAGACATTTTGAACAATAGGGAGTGTTTGCGAAAAGTGTGTAAGTTCGTGGGAATTAAGTGAAGTTTTCCCTAAAAACAATTATTGAGATTTAAAAAATTACACCTCTTAGTCTCATACCATTATGTATAAATGTCAACTTTCTTCTTCTTCTTATATTCCATGCTCTTTAATAACTTCATTTAAAACATTTACATACCATATATATATATAGGGGAAACTTCACTTACCCCCACGAACTTACGTGCTTTTCGCAGACACCCCTCCATTGTTCAAAATCTATCACTTTGGTGTATCGAACTTTTATTTCGTTTCAAATACTCTTACCATTAAATATTGCAGTTAAATTAAATGAAAAAAATGAGAAAAATGATTAAGGATATTTTAGTAATTTTACACATTTCCGTTAAGATTTAATAGAAAATCATAACGGGATGGGGAAAGTGGAAGGAAATCAAAGTTCGACACACCAAAGTGAGAGATTTTGAACAATGGAGGGTGCCTATGAAAAGCGCGTGGGGGGTAAGTAAAGTTTCCCCATATATATATGTGTGTGTGTGTGTATGAAAATTCATTAACAAAGCATTCCATTATTGAAAGAATTATTTACATACCATATATATATATATATATATATATATATATATCTATGTGTTTGTGTGTGTGTGTGTGTGTGAAAATTCATTAACAAAGCATCCCATTATTGAAAGAATATTCAAGAAATGCGAAGACAGACAAACAAGCAAGCAACTAAGCAAAGAGTGAGAAGGCATTACTAGTTTCTTTTCGTTAATGGTAGAGGGGAGTATAAGGGTATCCTACCTGCCATACTACTTGACGGTCGATAATCATAGCTTTGGTTGGGCACCACTCCAGTCCGGCGAGTACTAGAATTATTTGTTGTCATATTGCCTCAACGATGTTAATCTGCTCCACCTCAAGATTAGCCCATGTTTGACTATTAAAGAGATATGCAAATTGACTATGGCATTGGATGTCATGGCCTTAATGTGGCTATGGTGTGGCAATAGGGGCATGTGCGCTTTGCACCTTTGCTGGCCACGATGCCAAGCCATGAAGGTGCAGGCCTAAGTTGAAGGTGATGTTATTTAGAAAAGGCTAAGGCTTGCTGCAAAGGATCAAAGGGGTGATGACTCATGCACTGTCAAGGTGCTTGGGCATAATGTTGTTAGCCCAAATGCTACTGTGGGGCGCATGGATTGCTGGGATGGCTTATGTGAGTGGACTGGGCGTGGCCTAGGTCCTTATATGCTTGTCTGTCTGGACCATGGTGCTGGATGCTATTGAAAGAGGCCACATGGTGCCCAAGATGCCTTTAAGTATTTCTAGAGAGTGCTTGTAGGTAGTGGCAATGTGGTGGCACTACCCTACCCAAGTGATGATGTTGTGACAAGGTGCTGACCCCATGATATGGGGCATGCAAGTTGGCATTGGGGGTGCTTGAGTGCACTTGAAGACTGTTGCATGGTGTTGGGAATACAACAGACTTGTTGAGTGAGACAGAAGCCCTGCCATGGGCCCTACCTAAGTGACCTACATTGAGATAGTGTGTTGCAATGGAGAAGACCAGTGGGCCAAGTTGCTGCACATGGGCTGAAGGTGTCAGGTGGCTATGGAATGTGGTAGTAAACCTGTCATGGGCGCTGCTCTAGCCATCTGCCTAGAGATTGCTTGTTGCCAGGGGCAAATGGGTGATGCGCTATACATGCAAGGTTGGGACATGTGGTAGAGAGTTGGCAGAGCATTGGTTGAATTGTTGCAAGCTATGTGTGTTGTTGTGAGCTTATAGGAGATCTTACAAGGTGCTACCAGGAGGCAGTGTGCCAATTGAAGATGTTGGCAGAATTCAAATAGGCCAATGAGCATGGCCCACGTGGTTGGTTGCTTGCTGGGTGTTGTGAAGTTGCATAGAGATATGATGCATGCTGTTAGCTAAATTCAAATGGACTAGGGGGCCTGCAACACATGACTGGTTGGTGCAATGCATGTTGGAAGAAGGTAGTATGCCTACTAGTTGCTACACTAAGTGCAATGGGCTGGAGCCAAGTGGCAGCCCACTGCCTTGAGTTGAGAACCATGTTGGGGCTATATAAGCAAGGCATGAGGGGGTTCATTAGGAAGGTGGTTGAGCCAAGTGAGGTGAATTGGCTAAAGAGCCTAAGGGTTAAGAGTGTGAAAGCTAAGAAAGAAAGCTTGACGGTTGCTTGAAAGTCCAAGTGAGTCGAAGAAGAGAAGGCTTATGAAACAACTTGAATTAAGTCAAGTGACTAAGTTGTGGTTGCTTGTCGCTAGACGGAGATCCTAGTTGCTTATAACAAATAAGTGTTATGGAAGAGGGCCACACATTTGGGGGAGTCCGAGTGACTTCGTAGTAAGAAACAAAGGTTGTGTTAATGTCTCATTGTTGTCTTATAAAGCCTTAGTGGTGGGTCATTCATGTATCTCTTGTAAGCGGTTAGTTGTGTTGAGACTAAGGGCTCCAAGGTGTTGTGGACCCTAGTCCATCCTTGTATAGATTTGTTGAGGGACTTTTAAAGGTTGGAAGTTGTTGCTCCCATAAAAGTGATTGTTGTTGTGTAGTTGTGCATTGAGTTATGCTAACCTTTGCTAGTGAGTTATGTGTTGGTTGTCTAAGACTTGAGGGTTGCTTAGGGCCATCATATGGCTGGTTCAAAGGTGAAAAATCAGCCCTATAACAACTGGTATTAGAGCCAGGTTGCTGGTTTTAGAACCCTAGCTGGGCATACAAACTCGAGGTGGGATCATGGCAAGAGGTACAACATCGAATTTGAAGGAGAGGATGGCTTGGTTGTAAGCCATTCTTAATGTGCCAGAGGAAGGATGTTATTCCACAACATTGTGCGAGCGGGTCATGGAAGCCAAAGGGACGTTGTAGCTATGCAACAATCCTTTGAAGAATAGTCTGTAAACTCTTGCAACATGTAGGAGAGCGGCTTGATGAGTAAGCTGAGTTGCAAGTCTACTGCAATGGAAAGTTGTTGGAGCAGATTGATGCCTTGCAAGAAGAGCTAAAAGCGTTCTTAGCAAGGTATGAGGCCGGGCTTGGGGTGATCAAGAAGGCCATATGTTGGACTCCTAGTGGTGGGTAAGCACCAAGCAAGTTACAAGTACTAGAATCGTTGCCCTTTACAGGTGTCCATAATGCCAAGGAGTTGGAGAACTTCTTGTGGGACATGGAGCAATACTTCAAAGCTGCCTATATTCCAGAAAATGAGAGGGTGATCATCACCTCAATGTACTTGACAGGTGATGCTAATCTATGGTGGAGGACCTAGATGGAGGATGCTGCCAGCACGGGGAGGCCATCGATTGAGACATGGGAGGAGTTGCAGAAAGAGCTAAGGGATCAGTTCCTACCCTGCAACAAAGCATGGGTTGCTAAGGATGCGCTGAAGAAGTTGAAACATACTATCTCGATGCGGGAGTATGTAAAGCAGTTCTAGTCCTTGATGCTTGATATCAAAGACATGTCGAAAGTGAATAGCTGTACAATTTCATGTCTAGCCTACAAGTGTGGACAACACTTGAGCTACGGAGGCAGAGAGTCAAAGGTTTGGCTACTGCTATGGCTACCGTAGATGGGTTGGTGGACTTTCACCAAGAGAAAGGTGAAGGTGAGAAAGAGCCTATGTTTAAGGATAAGGATAAGAAAAGGAAGGGCGAGGAAGCTGAGAAGCTGTCCAAAGGCAAGCGGGACTTTGGCTGCTTCATATGTGGCAGACCACATAGGGCAAGAGAATGCCTAAAGAAAGAGCAAATGAATGCTCTAAGGATCATTGATGATCTGGAGGAAGTTAGAGCTGCTGTGAGAGTCAATCCACTCCAAGTATGGTTAGGAGCACTACAATTAGATGCTATGATAGTACCACGGAGCTATGTTCAAGTGGTGGACGCACCATAAGTGAAAGGAACAAGCCGGAAAGGGATGCTTACAACCTAAATGACAGTGTAGGTGCATGAGTAGAAGAAGCTGAAGTTGTTGCATAGACCTAATGATACCATGGCCAATGGAGTGACAGCAAAAGCTTGAGGAGTTGGAAGTCCAAGGTGATGGGCACTAACTTGAAAATGATGGGCAAATTAAGGCTAAGATAAAGTTGCCTCATCAAGCTCTTGAAAAGGACCAGTTGAAGGCCCTAGAATGTTCACCCATTTGTTCGACAAGGACGTTGAATTCAAGAGGTGGAGGTGGTTTGTCACGGCCTTAATACGATTGTGGCGTGGCAACAGGGGCATATGTGCTTTGCACACTTGTTGGCCACAATGCCAAGGCATGAGGGTGCATGCCTAGGATGAAGGTGAAGTTGCTTGGAAAATGCTAAGACTTGCTACAAAGGATCAAAGGGGTGATGACCCATGCACTGTCAAGGCGCTTGGGCATCATGCTACTGGCCTAAATGTATGCATAGATTGCTGGGATGGCTTGTGTGAGTGCGTTGGGCATGGCCCAGGCCCTTGTATGCTTGTATGTCTGGACCATGGTGCTGGATGCTGCTGGGAGGGGCCATATGGCACCCAAGATGCCTTTTAACAATCCAGATTTTGTAAATTGTATATACAGACGCTATCCAATTGGACCAAAAAAATTGAACCTATTTGATTGGAGGCAGGTCCAATAACATGCACATATTAGATTTTATATAATTATTTTAAACAAATTATTAATATTTAATAGTGTTGAACATTCAGGAATTTGAAATGTAGGGTGTGTTTGGTAAAAGAGTGAACCACAAGACCAAAACTCCAAAAAAATCATTTTAAAATCAACTTTAACATTTTTACTTTTTACATCACATTAATCACTTTTATTATTACTCAAATAAAAAAATCACTATAAAACAAGTTTTTCACTTTTTTATACAAAACATTCTTACAAAACCCATTTCCTCAAGTCTTTTTCCAAACATAGTAGAGATTTTTCAAAAAAAAAAAATGAAAGACAAGAAAATTACACCACAGCATACACGGATACCAAAACAATGAATACTGAACATGGTGCTAATATGACGTCGTCCTTGGAATCTAGAAAACCTTGAAAAACTGAAGATATTTTCCTTAGACCAACAACTACAATTTAGCAAAAACCCATTTCTTGGTTAAGGTTCAAAATACACCACAAAATCTCACATTTGAAAGCACCTTTTACCACTAACCACTGCCGCCATCTTCAAACACCACCGTTCACCACTCACCTCCACCTCCACCTTCAAACAGCCCCACGATCATTACAACCACTTCACTCCACCTTCCTCAGTCACCAAACACCATCTCTCCACCGTCGTTTTATACTAGAAAACAATCTCCACACCATCACTGATGTACAAAAATAAAAGTACTCGCAATAGCACGAGTCGTTTGTAATAAAGTGTTGCGCAAGTGCGAGGTCGATCCATAGGGAATTTGTGTTCTTGCAAAAATCAATTTCCTAATCAAATTGACTTTATCTTAACCTAGTTCCGAAGTTCGAAGTTGGTCGTGCAAAAATATAAATGAAGTAAAAATGAAATTGCTTAAATAATAAAAAGGCACTAAGGTTTTCTGAATCCACCTTATCAAATCAAAATTCACTCTCATGTTTTGTTCATACATTCACAAGAATTAAACCCTAAGCATTTTCTATTGTTTTTATAAAATCCTATTAAAAGATTCATGAATCCAACTCTATTGCGAAAGACAACGAATATCCAATTGAGATCAAAAGATCCAATGTATCCGTTTGAACAACGAAAGACAATGGATATCCAATTTCAATCAAAAGATTCGATGTATCCACTGGATGAAACACAACGAATATCCAACGTTTAAACAATTTTATAAACAACAATCAATACAAGTTTTGTCACACAACTAGATTGAAACGAAAATACTTCATATTAAATTGAGAATTGTACGAACAAAAACATGAGAAATAATGACTTTATCAATGATGAGGCTTCATCTTCAACCTTAGTTGAAGGTTTTAGCCTCTCATGACGACAACAGACATAAACATATCAATTGAAATCATAAAGAAACAAAAACTTACAAAGAAAAGCGTTCGAAAAGCTCAAGAACGACTCTAGGTCGAAGTTTTGGACTCTACGGCGCCCCCTAATGCGTTTACAATGAAAAAAGAAAGTATTTATACACTAATTTTAGGGTTTCAGCGTTGCCAGGTTGGCCGAGTGTGATCGATCGCACTTTAGGTGCGTTCGAACGCACTCATGCAAGAATTTCTGCACCAGATGGGCATAACTGCGTTCGAACGAAAAAATGTGCGTTCGAGTGCACATACTTCAGAATTGGCCAAAACTTGTGAAATCTGATTTTGTAGATCTTCGAGATAGCTTTCCATAGATACCAAGATCACCCCAATCGGAGTTATACAACTCAAGATATGGCCGTTTGGATGGAAGTCGTCGGGCGCGAATCATCGCTCGACTCAATTTTGCCGCCAAAGCTCCCCGAACTGTTTTAAGCCCCAGAGTTGATGGCATTAACCGCAAATGCAACTTAACAACCTGCAAAACACTAAAACACCAAAACTAACCAAAACATCAGAAAATAACAAAACTAAGGGTTTAACAAATACAAGCTAAGGGCCCAAATATGCAATATTAGGCACTCATCAAATACCCCAAGCTTACATTTTGCTAGTCCCTTAGCAAAACAAAATGAAAATAAAACAAAATCAAGAAACATAAGTCATTGTCGTGGGAGAAACGGTTGCATTTAGCATATACAACAAGCCTTTTAAACCCTTAGGAATTCCCTAGAGGACGAGTGAAGTCTTGTGAGGGTTTTTCAGGAATGACACCCACAAACATTTTATTGACACTATGTTATTGACAGACAAAGCCTTTCACTTAAACATATGGTTCATACATCATTAGCAAATTTAACATGATTAAACATACGAACCACATCATCTAGGCATCCAAACATCATTTCATTCAAGGTTGGAAAATTGAGACAACACGTGCTCCATAATGTACAAAGTGAACTAACAACAAGATCATGTGGTTTCAATCATTCTCCAAAGATGTGTATCCCAAAATTCAAAGGAAAACAATGTGATAAATTAACCAAGGCTTGAATTGAAAGATGCAATTTTTTTTTTTTTTTGAGTAGGCTATGCAATGCTTGACTCTTAAGCTTCTAAATGACCTATGTAAAGGCGTTGGGCTGACTCCCAAACCAAAGCGGCTTTAGGGCACTAGATGTAGAGACATCCCTAGGGCTTAATTACTCAAGTCAAAAGAGCTACGAAGCCTAAACTAGCCATACAATGTTTTAGTTGGAATTTCTCATCTTTTGACGCGAACACTCATTGCTTGGCTAGGCAAGAGGTCCGGTTACTCAATGAAAAGCTCACTTATTTTGATTTTTTTTTAACAGCCAAGGTTTTCATCGTCACATCAGAAACCTAAAAATCTCAAGAAACACACTTCAAAGTCAAATCTCATACCCACAGACCCTAATGCTAGTGTGCATGTGATATATCAATCAAAACAAGTGGAGTCTCTCTAATCCAACACATGAATCAAAAAGCGGATTTTAATGATAGGCAATGTTCAAACAAGTTAAACAAACCAATGATATGTAATCCACGATTATTTATGTAAGTCATGACCATCAACAACATAGCAACAACAAAAAGAAAAAATTATATATAGGGCAAAAACAAATATATACAAACAAAACAAAACAAGACAGACAAAGTGTTTGTCCACACACCTAAACTTAAATGACATATTGTCCCTAATGTGACAAGAAATACATTCTGATGGGATGAGGAACGGATGAGCAAAGTCCAAAGGCGTCCCCCAAACTTAAACATCAAAACACCAAAAAACTAATGACAATCTTTTTTTTCAAAGATCAAACATCAAAAGGTTAATTGCTGTTAGAAACAAAATAAAATAACAAAAAGAAATGACAAAAATTAAAGTGCGGAAAATAAAAAAGAAAACATACTGAACCTTCCCCGCTCATATGGGTGTCCAACCAATCCCTTCCATCCTTTCTTCTTTAAAATTTGATACCCCCCAGGAAGGATGTTCCGCCATCTTATATAGTTGACCTTATTTTGAGGAATCCACTTAGGAACGCGGTTCCTAGATTTGTGATCTTCTGTGTGTGATTCCTTGAAGATCTCTACGTAAGATGGTTCTTCGAGACATTGAAAAGATGAAACTTGAGGTGCATGAAATGTCTCGAGAGGGATTGCGACAAAGGAGTGAGCTTCAGTACTCACTTCCTTGTCATTGAACGGAATTGGATTTGGCGGGGGCTCAAATTGCTCGACTTGCTCCTCTTTCTTTTCCTCCTCATGATCATCAACTCTTTCCTCACTAACA
Source organism: Carpinus viminea (assembly GCA_013348765.1). Classification (NCBI taxonomy): domain Eukaryota; kingdom Viridiplantae; phylum Streptophyta; class Magnoliopsida; order Fagales; family Betulaceae; genus Carpinus; species Carpinus viminea. The sequence continues at coordinate 28,361,714 of CP054670.1, read as the reverse complement.
AGTGTGGTGGTGGCTTGGACATTCTCATGATGAGGATTGCTGGGGCAATCCTCATCAATCATGTACTGCCCTATCGCCATCTCCTGACTTTGAAGTTCCTCTTCCTCAATTCTATTGAATTCAGCAACTAGATGACCAAGTTGTCCTTCCAACCTTGCAACTGCTTCAATGTTTGCTACAGTGGCATCTATGATTTCTTGACAAGGTTGGTCAACTGTTTTCCTAAACTCTTCGAGTGCGTCTTCTAATGATAGTTCTTGTGACGCAGGAATGGTCGGTTGGCCGACTAGTTCCATGAATTCCTTAAGCGTTTCTTTCAAAGAAGATTGCTTAGGAGGATAGTCATATGATGAATGGAAGAAAATGGTTGTCGAATCGGATAAACAAGATGGTGCAGTTCGTCAACTTGGGGAGCAAAATTTTCCGTAGCATGATCATGCCACGAAAAATCAGAATGGTTGCTCCAGTCCGGGTTATAAAAATTTGAATTTGATTCAAACCCAGATCGGAGAAACTGTTCAATCGCCCATTTGAAAATTAGACAATTGTCCCCAATGGACAATCACCTAAACTATGGTAAGGGCTGGAGCAAAGGTGAACATGGTTCATGTGGGTGCAAAGTGGTAGGGGAATATTAAAATAATTGAACGGAAGACTCATCCCAAGCAGTTCAATATATCCCACATGAAACAATTAAAATTTATACAAAAATAAAATAAACAAAAACTAATAAACTTAAACAAATAACCAATAAATAAATAAATTAACAAAACAACAAACTAATTAAACAAATAAACATAAACTAACTAACAAAAACTAAAAACAACAAATAAATAAATAAACATAGGCAGAATTAAATAAAATCAGAAAAATAAGAAAACAGAACACATACCGCTTTCGTTCTGCCGCAATGAGGTGCCGACAGAACGGTGATCGACGCAGCCACGCAAATATGTAGCAGACTCCGCAAGTGCGTTCGAACGCAAGGGATGTGCGTTCGAACGTACACTGCATTGCTTGTTTGGAACAGGGGTGTGCGCTCGCACGCAGAGGCGTGTCAAGCGCGCAGTACGAATCGCTGGAAAATGCCAAGTCGTTGACCGCATCGGTGCAAATTCCAAAGTGTCTCGGCGTAAACAAAAAAAATGCTAATCTAGTTTTTATTTATTTTTTATTTTTATCTATACAAAAGCACGAAATAAATAAAATAAATGCATAAATTAAAATAACTAGTAGAAAAATAAAATCAATTCAAATAAAAAAAATCAATTTTTACAAAAAACAACAATTCCCCGGCAATGGCGCCAAAATTTGATGTACAAAAATAAAAGTACTCGCAATAGCACGAGTCGTTTGTAATAAAGTGTTGTGCAAGTGCGAGGTCGATCCACAGGGAATTTGTGTTCTTGCAAAAATCAATTTTCTAATCAAATTGACTTTATCTTAACCTAGTTCAAGTTCAAGTTGGTGCAAAATATAAATGAAGTAAAATGAAATTGCTTAAATAATAAAAAGGCACTAAGGTTTTCTGAATCCACCTTATCAAATCAAAACTCACTCTCATGTTTTGTTCATACATTCGTCAAGAATTAAACCCTAAGCATTTTCTATTGTTTTTTATAAAATCCTATTAAAAGATTCGATGAATCCAACTCTATTGCAAAAGACAACGAATATCCAATTGAGATCAAAAGATCCAATGTATCCGTTTGAACAACGAAAGACAATGGATATCCAATTTCAATCAAAAGATTCGATGTATCCGCTGGATGAAACACAATGAATATCCAACGTTTAAACAATTTTATAAACAACAATCAATACAAGTTTTGTCACACAACTAGATTGAAATGAAAATACTTCATATTAAATTCAGAATTGTACGAACAAAAACATGAGAAATAATGACTTTATCAATGATGAGGCTTCATCTTCAACCTTAGTTGAAGGTTTTAGCCTCTCATGACGACAACAGACATAAACATATCAATTGAAATCATAAAGAAACAAAAACTTACAAAGAAAAGTGTTCGAAAAGCTCAAGAACAACTCTAGGTCGAAGTTTTGGACTCTACGGCGCCCCCTAATGCGTTTACAATGAAAAAAGAAAGTATTTATACACTAATTTTAGGGTTTCAGCATTGCCAGGTTGGCCGAGTGTGATCGATCGCACTTTAGGTGCGTTCGAACGCACTCATGCAAGAATTTCTGCACCAGATGGGCATAACTGCGTTCAAACGAAAAAATGTGCGTTCGAGTGCATATACTTCAGAATTGGCCAAAACTTGTGAAATCTGATTTTGTAAATCTTCGAGATAGCTTTCTATAGACACCAAGATCACCCCAATCAGAGTTATACAACTCAAGATATGGCCGTTTTGATGGAAGTCATCGGTATGAATCATCGCTCGACTCAATTTTGCCGCCAAAGCTCCCCGAACTGTTTTAAGCCCCAGAGTTGATGGCATTAACCCCAAATGCAACTTAACAACCTGCAAAACACTAAAACACCAAAACTAACCAAAAACATCAAAAAAATAACAAAACTAAGGGTTTAACAAATACAAGCTAAGGGGCCCAAATATGCAATATTAGGCACTCATCAATCACCTTATTTGCAAGACCACCACAACCAGGTAGTTCTCTTTGAACCATTCGCTAGAATGGAGGGATATAAGGTATAAGCGTGGCGTCCGTCACTTTCACGGGGAAAAAAAAAATCAAAATGGCACTTGCACACCCATCTATTTTAACCCATTTGCCTTTTGCCGGTAGTTTGATGGGTGGGTGTCATAGTTGGTAGTTTTAGCATAAAATGGTAGTTTGATGGGTGGGTGTGTAGTTGATGGGGGAAAGTGAGGGCAAAAGATAGTTTCCCCAATATTTATAAAGGTCACTAATGGTAATGGGTTAATAAAAAAGTATGGTGAATCTTAAAAAGAAAACTACCAATTTATTTTCAATTCAAGTATAAAATAATGTACAATATTGCACATAGATTTCTATAGTGCATGCTGGAGGAAGGCAGCATCCCTACTGATTGCTACATTAAGTGCAGTGGGCTGGAGCCAAGTGGCAGCCCATTGCCACGTTCAAAAAAAAAAAAATGAAAGACAAGAAAATTACACGAAAATTACACAACATACATGGATATCGAAACAATGAATCGAACATGGTGCTAATATGACATTGTCCTTGTAACCTTAAAAACCTTGAAAAGCGAAGATATTTTTCCTAGACCATCGACTACCATTTAGCAAAAACCCATTTCTTGGTCAAGGTTCAAATACACCATAAAATATCACGTTTGAAAACTCTTTTCACCACTCACCACCGCCATCTTCAAACACCACCGTTCACCACTCACCACCATTGCCATCTTCAACTGACTCCACGGTCTACCACTACCTATCACAACCACTTCACTCCACCTTCCTTAGTCACCAAACACCATCTTTCCACCGCTGTTCTACACCATCATTAAATTAGTGTGCCTCCTCACATGGCTTACTTTGACCCACTCTTGGGGCCTCGGGCTCTTGTTTTTATTTTGGCTTTTTCAATTTTAATTGCCTCTACCAAGGCTTTCGAGTTTTATTTTAATTCCAAATTCAGTAGAAAGATACCTACTAATCAATTTGTCTTAACTTAATAATAATAATAATAATAATAATAATAATAATAATAATAATAATAATAAAATTCTCATCTGTCACCAATAAATTACAGCCTTAATTAGATTTTGCCTTTGAAATCATAACGGTTAAGCCAACAGATCGAGCTTGAGTTGAGTGACTTAGTGTATATATGGTCTATTAATGTCGTGATTGATTTTTTTTTAAATGCGCCCGATATAAATTTTAATTAGAAAAATTAGAAGTTTTAATTAAATATTATTATTTTCACTCTACATAAAAGGAGGCAAGAGCTGACCACTCCTGTCGTCTCCTATATGTCACATAAAACCTCTAAATTTTTCCCAGGAAAATCTGTAATTGGTAAAGAGTATTATATTTTTATATATTTGTACCAAAATATGGAGGATGTAGTAAGGATGTTGATCCATATAAATTATAATTCCAATCAAATCCCAAATCCAAACTGATCGCAACACGTGTTTGGGTTGTCCCCAAAGGATAACTCAATCGGCTGTAAACCACGCCTAATGAAACGGAGGTCACAAGTTCGAATTCTTTCTCCCCCTTCCCTTGTGTAGACATTTAAAATAAAAATAAAAATAAAAAAACGTGCTTGGGTTGAAACAGTATGATCAAATCAGACCCCAGATTGCGCTCAAAGAATTTAATAATCCAACGGGATATATTAAAGTAAGAAAAGCAAAAAAAGTGAGCCTTGGTCCTTGGATCCGGTTTTTAAGGTGAGTGAGCAAATCTATGGCCTTGGGGATCCTCTAATCCACAAAACGAAAGCTATGGCCTTCGGTTGGTAGTGGTATCGTGTTAGTTGTCGTCACCACTAAACAAAAAAAAAAAAAAAATTGTCTTACCCCAAATCCTTAACTCCTCTTCCAGACTTCCAGTCTAGACTTGAGACTCCAATCTTCTTGTTAGTGAATGGTGCGTGGCAGAAGCTGAATGCGATGAAGCATCCGCGGAGGCGCTCCGAGACCAAATCCATGTTCAGCAACTGCAAGCAACGTGCCTCTGGGATTGTCAATTGACTTAATTGTGTCTGTGAGTATATGAATATCATCATTCTCATTCCTCAGGCTCAAAGCCTCAAAGGCTCAACTTCTATTGTATTATTATTTAATTTATTTGTATATTTCATATTTGTATATTTAATATTTCATATTAGAAGTTAGAAAAAGCGAGGATAAGAGGAGAAGGATTGTCAATTGATTTGAGGAAGATAAGTAGATAATAAATATTTTATTTTTAATTTTTTGGTTTGTTGTGCGGCTTGTGCCTTTCACTCAATTCAATAAGTTCATTGTATTTGTATTTGTGATTTTGTGCTATGATGTTGCATGTTGCCTGTTGGGGTCCTGGGGAGAACCGAAATTAACATGCTTGTATTGTATTATTGTTTGGGGCAAAATTCAGTTTACCCCCTTGAAGTTTCTAGGGTTTTTCTATTTGAACCCCAAAGTTTTAAAATTGACAGTTTATCCTCCTGAAGTTTCAAAAAATGGCAATTTAAACATTCCGTTAAAATTTTCCGTTAAAATGGACAAAATTAAAAAAAAAAACCACGTGTTTAGTTTAGAGACATGATTCCGTGTGGGATTTATTTTCTTTAGTTAAACTTTGTTATTCCCATGTCGGATTATATGAACCAATGTGTTGTAAGACTTGGAAATGTAAACCAATCAGTCTTGCAATATTTGTATCTTAATACCATAATAGAATTGGCGTTCCATGATCTGTACCTAGAATGTAATTATTCCACAATGTAATTATTCAATCAATCTTGTAATATTTGTTGGTATTTGAACACAAATACATTAATATCATGCATATTTTCACCTTGCTTAGTTTAAAACAAAGTATGTGGGAAGACCACATATAAACATACCAAAATTACTAAAGCTGGAATTTCATTACAAGATCCTCACATGAATACACCATACCAATCAAGAATTTCATTACAAGATCCTTACATGAAAACACCATACCAATCAGAACTTCAACACTCACAAAATGCATGAATAATACATACCACACAACATATAAACACCAAAGGGTCAATGCATGAATATTTACATACCATGATACATATAAAAGACAACCATAATGCCATTAATATTGGCATAGCTGCTATCAAACCGAAACCATAAATTTAAATGTCATTGTATATACCACCTAACACACCAAATCAAACATTGTCATAATTTACAAATCATTGGAACATCTCTGCTTATGGCTTCCAATATGGATTTTTTCATTTCCTCTTAGCCTCCATAATTTCAATTTCTTTTTCGACCATTGTAACAATTTGTTTGCCTTTTGGTTGGTTTGACGATGAAGACACATTAGCACCACCCCTGGCTGAACCACCCCTTGCTGTCCCACCCCTTGCTGTCCCACCCGTGGCTGCCCCACCCCTTGCCGTCCCACCCCTGGCTGCCCCACCCCTTGATGTCCCACTCATGGCTGCACCACCCCTAGTCAATGGCCCCTTTCTAGCTGATCCCAAACTACCACCGCCCCTAGTCAATGGCCCTCCTCTTGCTACTCCCAAACTACCACCACCCCTGGTTAATGGCCCTCTTCTTGCTGCTCCCAAACTACCACCACCCCTAGTCAAAGGCCCTCTTCTTTCACATCCATCTTCAGTAAGGTCAATAAGTACTGGGGCAGTGTTTTTTTTGGGAATACTATGGCAAATGCCAGCTATCCGATCCGAACGGCGCGTCCTTGTTGCAGGCCCTCCTAATGACAGTGTAGGAAGTTCTAGATCATCTGTCAAGGCTCTAAGTGACACACCCCATGCTGGAGGTAGTACAATGCCCGCCTTAAGTCCTTCTTGAACAGCAAAACCGAGGGGAGGGTGGGGTGACACCCTTTCTTCATCGAGTGCGTGAATGTGCGAAACCGTGGAGGTGATACCTTTCTTCATCAGTGCGATGGATGGTGCAAAACCGGTGGAGGTGATACACTTGCTTCATTTTCAGCGGTGGAAGGTGCAAAACCGGGGGTGTGCTTTATCAACAAGTTGTGGGATGTGGAATTCCTTGCTCTTTGAATGTGCGCCACAATACTTGTGGGTCTGCCCTTCTTACGCATATGTAAAAAAAAACAAAAAAGTTTTTTTTGGTCAAAAAAGTAAAACAAAACAAAAGAGAAATGAGATATAAAAGCTAAATATGAGGGTAAAAACAAACCAAAGAATGGATTATGTAAAATCACATTTTAAAAAAGTAGAAGCTCAGGGACTTTAGTCTACCACCACTTTTGGCGACCTCTCACAGAATAACAATTTAGGATTCAGTTTTTTTACCATGTAAAATTAGACATAGTTACCTCATTACCATAATTGTACTACAATAAAACCAAATCACTCAAGTACCTTCTCCGCAACTATTTGTTTGCCTTTGCCCTTGTCCACTACGGAGTATTGGAACCAGCCCTTCCTGACTGCACAGAGGTAGTACAAAAATATGTTCAGTATCACAAAACAAACCTTGTATATATAAGTTGAAGAGCAAGTCATTGAACTACTTGTTGCACAATTTTTTGTTTGCCACTGCCCTTGGTCACTTTAGGTGTCCTCGAACGAACCTTTCTTGACTACACACACAACAACAAAAAACATGTTCAATATCATGCATGACATCATATTAGTATGTCCATTAGTAAACATACTAGACATGAATGAGAAACTTACATTTCTTGAAACCGATTTCCTGCTATTAAATGCTTCACTCTTAGTCGTTGGACACGACCTTTTATTGTGTCCAAGAACATGACACTTCCCACACTGCATTCTTGCCCCAAACTTTCTCATCCGATTTGGATTTTTCGAGTCTACTCTCATCGGGAGCCCTTCTCCTTTGCCTCTTTGGCTTACCCAGTGCAATTCTCCCTCTTGGAGGCTCCAACTTATCATAACTTGTTTTGACCCATTGTTCCTCACTAGGCATAGGATAGATAACCGGGGCGTATGCCTTCTTGTAGACCTCTATCGTAAAAATTCGTCTACATAATCCTCAGGATCCCCGCAATCATATACTATAGCAGCCACTGCATGGGGACATGGGATTTCGGTAATTTCCCACTTCCTACACCCACACCTTCTTCTGCGAAGGTCTACCACAAATTGTTTATTATTTGGAGTATTAACTTCAAACATTGATTCACCCGCATACTGTGCAACACAATCAATTGCTTCCAGTCCAATTTCTTCTAATTTTGCAGCGATCCTAGGGTATAACTTCCCATTCAACTTCTCTATCCCTTCCCTTTTAGCTTGGTATCTTCTCATCAGCTTCTTCCTAATCATCTTCAACATAGTCAAGATAGGCTTTTCACGAGCCTTCAAAATATATGAGTTGAAATACTCACATATGTTGTTCACTAACAGGTTGCACTTTGGATAGTCACTAAACCATGCACGACACCATGTGCTAGGATCAACTTCATTCAAAAAGTCATATGCGCCTTCATTCATTTTCTTCAAGACGGCCATATGGTCATTGAATTCATACTCGTGTATAAAGACGCTGCAGCCCACAATTGTTCCTTCAATGCCAACCTCGATGGCCGCCAATGTCTTTGAAGTTCGTGCATATAGATGCCTAACACATATCCCGTGATCAACACGTGGCATAACAAGCTCAAATGTTGGCATAAGACCGCAAAAAAATAAAAAATAAAAATAAATAATTTTATGTTATGAAAAATAATATTTGGTCATACCAAATTTAGGTACTCAATTGTACGAACATAGCTTGTATAGTGTTGCAAGTACGAGATCGAACCCACAAGGAACCGGGTATTGCTTTAAACGAAAAATAACTTTGAGTCTAGGTTAGTGCTATTTTAACCTAGCTCAAGATGGGTGATTGTGACAACTTTAAACTAAATTATCGCAGAAATGTAAACAAAATAAAGATACCAAGGTTGAAGTTTTCACCTCACCATTTCAACTACATGAATTGAAAACGCTAAGCTAATACATCCGTCTATCGGTTAGAAATAAAACTAAATCTCTTGCACCTATTGAAGGATTCAAGGAATCCTTCCCTTTGACGAAAGACAAACCATAAACAGTTTAAGGCTCAAAGGATCCAAAGTGAATGTGTTAAGACACAAACTACTACGGATAAATGAGCGTAAACCGAAGGATGGAATGTATCCATCGGACGAAAACCCAAAAATAAATGACTACGGTGCAATCTCACTTGGTTTTGTCACCAAACCAAGTGAGAAATGACTTAAGCAATAAAGAAATAACGGAAAGAATGAACTTAAACGAAAACAATAAACATAGAATTCATGGTGAGGCTACATCCTCAACCTTAGTTGAGGATTTAGCCTCCTATAAGCAAGGGAAGCATAAATACACAAAAAGAAAGCATTATAATTAAACTAAAGTAATTAATTACAAAGAAAAGGGCAGAGCAGGGCCAACAGTGGCAAACTGCTCTAAAAAATACGCCCAAAGTAAGAGCTCTCGACCAAATGGACCTAGGGTCCTATTTATAGGCTGGCAGATCACTGGCCTGCGTTCGAATGCACTACCTACGTTTGAACGCACCAGTTATTTGTGGTCGAACGCAGGGTATGCGGTCGACCGCAAATAACTATTAGGGCGGCTAGGGCTGACTGGTGCTCGACTGCTGTTCTGCGGCGATGGGTGCATTCAAACACACCAAGTGCATTCAACGACTTCAGAAGAAACCACTTTTCACTTTAAATCTTATTGCCCTTTGCTATGTTTTGGTGCATTGACCTACACAACACAAAACAATAAAAACACTAAAAATAGTTAGATATTAACAATGTTAAAGGCTTAACAAATATAAGTTAAAGGGGTTCAATATATAATATTTGACATTGATCAATATTCAATCAAATTGCAAGAAAGCTTTTTGTTTAAAAGTGTGAAAAGAAATGTTACCTTTTGTCGGTCTGAAATGAATGTAAGTCTAGCATGCCTACCATGGGTACCAAGATCAGCCACCAAGGTTTCAAGGAACCAGACCCAATTGTCTTTCACCTCGGCCTCAACAATAGCAAATGCAATCGGGTACATATTGTTGTTCCCATCTCTCCCAACTGTAGAAAGGAGTTGGCCTTTGAATGGTCCCTTTAGAAAGCACCCATCCACCCCAATGATGGGCCTACAGCCCTCTAAGAAGCCTCTTTTTCATGGCTGCCAAAGAAACACAGAGTCTTTCGAATTTGGGAGGCAACTCTAGGTTTGGTCTATCAACTTTCATCACAACACAGCTCCCACTATTAGTTTGCCTCGAGGTCTCACAATAGTCCCATAACCTCCTATATTGGTCCTCAACCTTCCCATACAATTTTTGTTTCGCCTTTCTCCTAGCTCTATACATCATACTAGGGTTGACATCAACACGCCATTTCTCCTTCACTTCATGTTGGATTACATCCAAAGGCATATTAGGCTGAATCCTAAACTTCTCAAAAAGATTGTGTGCTATCCAGGTGGAGTTCATTATGTTGTTTCGGTATTTTTGACCACAAATGTGTCTAGATTGCATAGATCTGACCTGAAATGATTCTTCACCAGCCATCTTTTTTCCATACACCCTATACTTACATCTATTATCCCTGCACAAAGCTACACACCTTGCAGTTTCATTCTTTTTGAATAAGATGTCCTTCCACTTCTTCAAATTGTACAACCTCACAGCTTCCCTAAACATTTTGATGTCTGGAAATTTCATCTCAAGCTTAATGGTTGGATCCTGTAGATCCACAACATGAAAGTCTAATGTGCGTGCAGATTGTGTTTCACAATCTTCATCGCTACTCACTGGTGACTCAAATATATCACTCCTACCCATTTTAGAGTTGTCATTATCATCGTCATTGTCATTATCTTCATAAATGGTCCCTTTAAATTTACAGCCACTACTGCCCCCTTCATTTTGGTTTACAGCATCCACACCCTCTTCATTATCATCGTCATTACCTCTATCATGTTCACCAGGCTCATCATGTCTAATACCATCACCCTCTTCAACACCTCTCTCATCCTTATGTTGTCCCTCTTCCCCTCTCTCATCCCCTGTTTTTGATGGTCTAGCACCACCATCAATGTCATCAACATTTGCATCAAATATATCTTCATTATCACTAAGCTTATCCTGCCACCAAGGGTTATTACAGTCAGCTATTGCTACATTCTCCTCTTTATCATCTTCCTCACAATCCTCTACATCAGCTATATCCTCCCCAAAAGAAACAACAAATAGGTGAACTATGTTATCGGATTTATGGGAGGCAACCATAGATAGTACATTATGGTCAAACATAATCAAATGCAAACCCTCTGCTAGACTTTTACCAGGTTCTTGAAAATATATTAAGTCCCCTGAGTTGTACCCATAAGGTCGACACATGGCTTCCAGTTCAAAGTATTATAATTCATCGGGGACAACACTCTCTTTATGGACTGCCACTTCAACCCCCACGTACTCACACCCAATAGTCCTGTTGAATCTACCACCATAGTGGATCTCAAACAATAATATTGAATTGGACATCCTACAATATGATATAAAAAATTTTAAATGGACATCCTATCAAACACCTTAAATGAAAAAAATAAATTACAATTTAAATGTAAATCCTAAATTTAGAGTACCTCATTCAAAGCTTAAAGTAAACCCAAAACCTAAAGAACCTATAAATAGGTCTTCCTAATACCAAGTTATAAATCTAAACCCTAAATAAATAAACCCTACAACTAAACTTTGGTTTTGAGTAACATCTTCGATCCTAAAGTGTGTGGAGAGAGAATTTGTATCATGTTGGTATCCCCATCAACGCCATATAATGCATTGATCAAGTACCATTTGTTGAAATTTATTAAGTTTGAGATGATTTAATTTAAAAAATTTTGCAGTGATTAGCTATTTAAACTGTGCTAGAAATGAAATATATTTGTACAATCAATTCAAAAAGATTAGTTAATTTGAAGATAGAATTTAGTTTTAAATGAGTCTAATTCATACAAATACCTAAAATTTAAAATATATTTTTTTAAAATTTTGTAACAATTGGAGGAGTTCGGCCCTTTGTGAGAGACAATGATGTTACACCAACCTTAAACTAGATACTTTAGACATTTTTTTCCCCAACTTACAGAGAACTTGCTGTTAATTAGGAGAAATTACAAACCCTAATATTCCAATAGGCAAGAATTACAAACCCTAATATTCCCCCAAAACCCCCAATTTTTTCAAAAAACCCTAAATTAGATGCTCACAAATTTAAAAGGAAATTGGAGCACACCTCGTAAAGAAGCAAAATTTAGTAAGAAAGTAGCTTTGCTGTCCCTTTCTCCATGCAATACGACCACAAAGAAGGGGACCACGAACAAATTCACCGAAACATTGTCGGCTTGCTCACTGACTGTCGTGTCGGCGTGTGAGTGGGGTACAAAAGGAACAAAACCACGAACTTGCCTCATTATGGGTACTCGCGATTAGCTGATTCAATACAATAGGGGACCACAGGACCACGATCTGTACCTTTGTTCTTCTCGTGGGTATTGGAGAGGGAGAGAGAGTGTTGTCATGTTTGTCGTGTTGTTTGTCTGACTTTAAGACTTGAGAAAAAAAAAGCATGGGTGAGAGTAAGGGACACTGAGGAGAGGGGCAAAATTGGAAAAATTTGGGTTAAACACGCACGTGAGGCACATGTGTGAGATATTCAGTCCAAATTGACTGGAAAGGTTAACCGAAGGTCCTTTTTGTAAGTTTTTGAAACTTTAGGGGGGTAAACTGCCACTTTTTAAACTTTGGGGTTTAAATTGAAAAACCCCTGAAACATCAAAGGGGTAAAGTGAATTTTGCCCTATTTTTTTTTATAAGGTATATTTTATATATTTTGAAATTTTGTTAAACATCAACAAGTTTCAGAAGATTATTGTCAATTTCAGGTTTGTTCTTTTTATTAATTCATTTTAGGCTAATAGCTATTGGAGTATACTAATAATTTTATTATAACATCATTAGAGACTTGTAGTATGTTTCATTAGACATGAATTATTTAGTGTGAGGATCAAAACTAATATATAAATAATTTTTCAGATTTCTGAAAATTCTTAGATTACATTATGGGCAAGCCAAAAACAATTGATGCATTTTTTAAGAAAAAAGATGCTGATTCAAATTTTAAAATGTCTTCCTCGACATCCAATCCTCAAACTTTAGATCCTGAGCAACATCCTTCTAAGATGCCAATAAATGAATCATAAGTAGTTGAGTCATTTGACATTTCTACTTTACAACGTGATCTAGGGTTACGTCCTCAAATATAGGAATATCATGTTAATCAACGGGATGAAATTTGATGTGTTTATCTTAAAACTAGTCCTCATAGGTTCATTTCCTTCTAGTAGTTCTGGATATCCGTTTTCGGGAATTGAAAAAACCCGCCGAAGATTTCAATTATTTTGGTATAAGATGTTTAATTGGTTAGAATATTCTAAGGATTATTTATCAAAAAAATATATATATTCTTAGGACAAAGATACCGCATATTGTTTACCTTGCTTTTTTTTTGCTAAAAAAGAAGCTACTTTTTGAAAGGGAAATTGCTAAAAGCTTCGATTCAGATTTGATACTTGATGATTCTGTTTCTCTAAGATTGCGTAGAATGCAATTTTAGTCACCATGTATTTTGTATTTTCCTTTTTTTTTTTTTTTTATAAGCCAAAATATATATAAAAGTGAGGGGTGCAACCCTAAGTACAGGAAGTATACAAGGGATAGCCTAAGAGGAGAGGAGAAATGAGAAAGGAAATCATGAAAATTAATAACAAGCGGGCAAGCCACCCGAGCCCAAGTGTAAAGAGTAAAAGGAAGTAATGAAGAATTTCCTCAAAAGACCGCAATGTGTCTTCAAAGCATATAGCATTACGTTCCTCCAAATACACCATATATATACAAATGAACCATCTTCCAAACCACAAGACTCCTCGAGCGATCCTCCGTCCACCAAGAAGTTTAATAACTCCCTAACCAAGCCAGGCATAACCCAACACAACCCAAACTAGCTAAAATGGCGTTCACAAGGCATTTGCCATTCCACAATGAAGAAAGAGATGATCCACGACTCTCATCCAACTTGCATAACCAACATCTATTAACCACAATCATACCTCTTCCGTTGAAGATTGTCAATGGTGGGAATCTTACCCTAGTAGCCGCCCAAGCAAAAATGCCACTCTAGTCGGGCCTTGGTCCTCCAAATGCCTTTCCAAGGAAAGGAATGGACCAAAGCGAGAAGAGAACTCGATAAACGTGCTCACCTTAAAGGAACCTTTTCTTGAAGGAACCCACCACAACTTGTCCTCCAAATGCCCTTTAAACTTAAATAAATACAAGCAACTATAAAAGCAACCTCCACCTCCCAATCATGAATCAAATGAGTGAACACAATGTTCCATCGACGACACCGTTGGAACGCTTCCACATTATCCGCAATAGACGCCCTTAAGTCTAGCAATGTTAAACAAACCAAGAAAAGTGTCTTTAAGAGAACTCTCCCACACCAAACATCCTCCCAAAACTGATCTTGAAGCCAACCCCAAGGTCAAATCTAAAGTGCCTCTTAAAATTTCCACCCCATACAAATAAACTTCCAAAGCCCCACCCCATGAGCCTCAAGAATATCACAAGAGCACCAACCTCCCCAGATAGACTAATACTTAGCCACCAAAACTGATCTCCACCAAGCATCTTCCTCATGCGCATACCGCTTTAACCATTTACCCAAGAGAGCTTGATTGAACTTTCTCACATTCTGAATTCCTAACCCACCTTCAGAAATGGGAGAACACATCGTGTCCCAGTCAACCAAGTGAATCTTGACCTCTTCATTCAACCCCCCCAAATCTTCTCAGTACGCTTAGCCACATCAATAGGAATAGGAAACAAGGACAACAAATAAGTAGGTAGGTTAGAAAGGGTGCTTTTAATCAATGCAACCCTTCCCCCCTTTGAGAGGTACAAAGATTTCCAAGGAGCCAACCGCCGAGTCATCAAGTCCTCCAAATCCCTCCACATAGCCTTGAGTTTAAACAAGGCACCTAAAGGTAAATCCAAGTACTTCAAAGGCATGTTAGTAGTACCATAACCCAAATGACCAACCAAGATCCACATCATCCAAAGAGCCAACCGAACCAAAGTAGACTTAGACAAGTTCACCTTGAGCCCGGAAACCGCTTTAAAACAAACAAGGAGAGCACCCAAGTGGATCTAATTTGGCTAGCATCAGCCCCACAAAAGATCAAAGTATCATTTGCAAATAAAAGATGAGAGATTTGAACTCAATCAAACTCTCTAGTGCCCATAGAGAAGCCCAAAATCAGACCCCTAGAGTAGATAGCACTAATAATCCTGTTGAAGGCCTCCATGACCAAGACAAATAATAAGGGTGAAAGCGGATCACCTTGCCTCACCCCCAGTGAACTTCCAAAGAAACCGGACGGGAACCATTAATCAACACCGAGAGCCGAATAGAGATGAAATACAATGCTTAATCCATGAACACCATCTCTCCCCAAATTCGCATCTTTTCAGTAAGTAAAGAAGGAAATTCCAATCCACATGGTCATAAGCCTTTTCCATATCCAGCTTACACAACAATCTTGGTTCTTCAGATTTAATCCGACTATCTAAACATTCATTTGTGATAAGAACCAATCCAAAATTTGTCTACCTTTGAAAGCATTTTGAGGCTTAGAGATGACCTATCCATAACTCTCCTCATTCTATTAGCCAACACCTTAGCAATAATCTTAAAATTCCACCCACAAGACTAATAGGACAAAGTCCATTATTTCCTTAGCACCATGAACCTTGAATAAGGGCAATGAAAGTAGAATTAATGCTTTTAACAAATTTAGCTTGATCATGAAATTCGAGAAAACCGCCATAAAGTCCCCTTGACCACACCCCAACAACTCGGAAGAAAGCCATAGAGAACCCATCCGGCCCAGAGCCTTGTCTCTATCCATACCTTTGATCACCTCCCACACCTCCCTTTCTTCAAATGGATCTTCCAAACTCGCGACCTCGGTAGTAGAAAGCATATCAAACTCCAGGTTATCTAACTGCGGTCTCCATCTAAGGGCCCGTGAACAAAGAGTGAAAGCTAACAATGTGATCGCTAATAATTGTAGGATTCAAGTAGGCAACCATTCACAATCAAGGACTCGAGAGTTATTTCTACGATTTGCATTCACCACCAAGTGAAAGAACTTGATGCACTTGTCCCCCTCCTTTAACCACTTAACCCTCAATTTTTGTCTCTAACAAATCTCCTCTTGGAGAATAGAAGCTTCTACCTCTCTGGATATTCGTCTCCTTCTCACCTTCTCCTCTTTAGTTAATTGTCTCCTTCCTTAGTTATGTCCAGCATCTTCAACTCCTCATAACTGGCTTTATTCTCACCTCTCATCACCAAACTCCTCCAAATTCCATCTCTTGATCTCCCACTTAAGAGCTTTAATATTTTAGCCCAGCACATAGCTAGAAGACCCAAAGAAATGAAACGAATCCCACCAATTCCTGACTTTTCCACAAACCCCTCTTTGAGCCACATATTTTCAAACTTAAAAGATCTCTTACCAGTCTGCATGAACAACCTCTATCAAGCAAAATGGGCGATGATCCGAGCACACCTTGAGAAGCTTCTTCGCATGAAACCGGTAACTAAAGTCCCACTCATGATTGACCAAAAATGATTGAACTTGGACCACGATGAATTATTGGACCAAGTGGACTCCTCCAGCCAAGGAAGGTCCATAAGACCCTACTCGCAACAAAATCTGCAAAGTCAGAAACCGCATACCAATGGCAGCACCCCTAACCTTTCATCAAAATGAAGAGACATTGAAATCCCCCCAATACACCACGGCACTTCCCATAAGCTTATCAACCCCACTAATTCCTCCCATAACCGCAACGATTGATCTCTATTTGGGCCATACACACCCGCAAAAGCCCACACCAAACCATCCTCCACATTCCTAAACAAACAAGCCACCACAAATCTGCCCATACAAGAATCAATTCTGGACACCACCCTATGATCCCACATTATAAGAATACCACCAAGCTCTTCTTGAATCCACACAACACCAATACACATAAGGACAGCCCCACAAACTTTGCACAAAACTATTCCAAATATACTCCATCTTAGTCTCCTCAAGACAAACAATGTCCACCTTCCAAAGCCTAAGTAAGTTGCTAATCCTCTTATGCTTATCCCTCTCATTTAAGCCTCTTACATTCCACGAAATGATTTTATGCTTCATAAACATTGCTAATTTACCTCTCCCAACTAGGACTATCTTCCTCTTGCCGATATGTAGAATGAAAACTACCTCCGCTTTTCCCATGCTTTTCGACTATAATCCGCTTAAAACAATCCTCTTGCAACCCTTCTTCCCATCACAAGAAAGACCTACAAACCTATTAACTTCCATCGACAACTTTCATAATGGAGAGACCTTCAACTCTTTAGTCACCTCACCAACCGTCATGTGTGGAACCTCGTGAGACAACTCCACTATCAAGATGACACAACAAGGACTCACCCAGAATCCAACGACTTCAAACCATGCCAGGGTCATCCACCGGCCCGCAAAGACTTTCCTCCCCACCCCTCGTCGTCTTCTTCCGCAAGCCAAAACATCGCGGGATCTCGCTTGTCCCGGTCTCGCATAGATCTGAACCTCCTCCAAAACGAAGAATCAACCTTTCAAAGGTAGACTCCAACCCATCCCTCCACCGATAAACCTCCTTAATGGTAACGTGACGCCCACAAGGAGTTCTGTCATACGCACCTACCCACCGAGACACCTCGACATCGGAAGAAGCAATTGAGAACTCCTTGGTTTGAGAGGAATTTGCCGAAATTTCCACTACCGTCGGTAAGAATCGTGGGTGATAACCTCGGCGAGCAGAGGCCTCAATCACGCCAGGGCGGCTCTTCGACCTGACTCTCGCAGACCGCAAGCGGTCCCCTTCATGATGATCGAGCTGAGCCTTCCAGCTGGGAGCACCTGTGCCAGTCTGCCCATCAACCCATGAGCTGGGCCATGGCAACATGCCCTTTCCTTAATCTTCCTGCTTTTTCCTTGACAATCTAAGTATTCTCCTTCGGGCCTTATCCATGTCCACAATAAAGACTTGGGCTTCCTTTGTCCTTCCTCCTTGGCCTAGCATCCCCTATCTACAATGTTATGGAAAACACTTGCACATTTTTAATTGCCCAAGACATTTAATGAACTCCACTATAAATGATTCCAGATGTTCTAATAAGGAGCCTCTCCACCCTCGACAACAATAGACATGAGAAAGGAGCCTCTCCCACATTCTTTTCCTTGCCTTCTACTACACTCAAGCATTTATTAGAAGAAAAAGAAAGATCGCCTTCGTTGTCAAGTCATTCCCTTAAGAGTTCGCGGAACCACCATCGGATTCTTGACCCTCTTTCGTCATAAGCAAAACCTCCGAATACCTTCTTTTTTCCTTCGGGATTTCCCAACTATGAGCAAAAAGTTGAATGACATTCCGGAGCTCCTCAAAAAATTGATTCCATCCTTGTTTGTCTCTTCCTTTCGACAAAATAGACCCACATTTCCCCCTATCATTGTATTCTTCTAGCACGAAGCCCATTTCTATTACCACATTTATGAGCCAACAATCGAGGAAGCCTCGCATAGTTTGATCCCTAAATACCCGAGAGTCCTCCATAGCAACCAGCTCGCCAAAGATTCTAGCAAGCCAAACTTGTTCTTTTTCCTCAGTTCATGGCCCGTTGCACACCTCTACTTCTTTCTTGAATCGTCAAGACCGATTTAACCGTCCTTTAACAAAAATTTGAATTCTTTTGATTCCACTTACCAACCACGAACCCACCCCATACCAACACCGCACGCACAACCACTAGAATGAGCCCAACACGCTATAACAACTAAAACTAACACGCACTGCACTTACCTCACGTGCCAACCTTGAGAGGGAAGGAGAGAAGAGAGAACATCGCATTTTTTAAATGAGATATCGGAAAAATGATTTTTCTTGTATTTTACTTTACTTTTGTACTAATACCTACGTAGTAACTGATATATCAATTTAATATATATTTATGAAGTCGAGAAATATATTTTTGTGATACATATATTATGGTATAATTTCCTTTTGATAGTATTTACCATATTATAATAAAAATATAATATATAAAGAGAAAAACAAAATTTATCATTATATTTTATTATTTTATTGACTCATGGTAAAATGGATTCCTATATCTATCAACGCACCTAACTAGGTGCAAAATAGAGTTCCTAATCCGATGTCGCTTCCGGAGGATTCGGTTGTGAAGTCGAGATTTCTCCACGAATTCATCTGTATGGTCTATGGTACTTTTGACCGTTTACACACGGTCACCGCAGCTTTTCTCAAGGTTCCCACCGTCTCTGTTTATTATTGATTAATTTGTTAAAATTGCTTATTGAAGTTATTATGATGGGATTTGATAAGGTGAGAATAATTAGGCGTGGAGCCGGGCAAGGTATCGAATAGTGATTGGAGTTTGCGGACGATGTTGACTAACAAACAGTGACATTTTGAATATCTAAAGGGTACCGTGGTTATGGATGTTTTGTTAGGTTTTTTGTTCTAATCTAAAAATAAAATAGGTTTGCAGGTGGGGATGGACCATGCAATTTTATCTATTAACAGCTATTACTTGGCTGGGATTTTAGTTGGTTGTGAATATTTAAGGTCCAACTAGCTTCGCTATGTCTAATGTCTTAACTTTTGTTTCCAGGAGCCATTTGTGATTTTAATTTCTTTGATTTGATTTGTGGTATAAATTTTCCGTCGAATCCTCGTTCGGGCTTTCATTTGTATGTGTGAATTTATTTTTTTCAAGAAACATGCAGGTAGTAGTTGCTTGTTTAAAATCCGACTTTATATGCAATAATTGTAAAGTCCTCTTGTCTCTGGAAGATTTATAATTGATGGTACCAGAACACTCTGCATCACGCCCAACTTCAAAATTAGTATGCAGTCTTATTTATGGCCTTCTTCCTTGTCACATTCATGGACTTTGTTGATGCAAACCTTATGCTCTTTTTTCTTTCTAAAATTTCCCCTCTACATAAAGATGGTACGATATAATTATTTTTTCCATTTTTCGCAGTTCTCAGATATAATACAGCCCACTGAGGAAAGGATCCATAATGTCGAAAATTACATCAAGGTATATGGTACAAGATGTACATTCTGTGTATATATGTATATCTATATATATTTTAATAAATGAGATAGTCAACCAATACAAACAGCAAAACAAAGTATATTGTCTGTCAAGAAAGGCCACAAAAAAAAGCTACCATGTTGGATCCTTACCACTGTCAAGGGAAAGATCTAATAAGGAGTATAAATTTATGCGAAAGCTGCCAGTCAAATTGGTGGTAGCGGCCCAATAAGCTGGTATTATAGCTGAGATGGTGGGATTGAGTAGGTTTATGTTTCTCTTGTATGTTACCATATTGCCATGTTTCAATCTTGGCATGATGGCTACCTGCTACATGTTATGAAAGTGGGATGTCTATATTTGCAAAATAAAGTGTTTAAAGGGAAAGAGGGCACTTGTATTTTATTCTGATTGAAGGGAATTGAACTGAAAGTCACTATGCGAAAGGAGTAGGTGGCTAAACAAAGGGACCTTCGATCCCGCAACCTCAACTGCAATGCATCATAAAATTTTCCATTAGATCATAATTGCGTGCAAGCTTTTCTTTTATAATGATAATTTCAGCTTCTATCAAGTCGAGTAGTAGCAAGTTGAGCCTATCACAGACCCCTACGGCCCTTCAATTGTAGATGAAAATTTGGAGGCAATTGTTGTCAGGTTTGTTATTGATGAATATGTTTTTACATCTTACTGTCTTACTAGTTCTAAAATAAGGTCTCAGAGTGATATTTGATTTCATTAAGCATGGGAATGGAAAAATAAAAAACTAGTTGAGCTAACCTTGCTCTTCTAATTTTCTGACAAAGTGGTAGCAGATAATTCTTGATTAACTCGATTCGGTTTTCTGGTAGCAAGGAGACATTACCAGGTGGACTGTCAGTTAACAAGAAGAGAGCCGAGAAAGGTTTATCACAACTAAAGGTTTGAGTTTCCAGTTTCAGTGTTGATCCATGTAGAAATTTCTGAAAGTGTTTCTTCTTAATTACTTGGAAACCTTTGTCCAAAAAACAATAGGTCTTAATATCATGGATCTGTTGCAGATTGAAGTTGTAGATCTGGTTTCTGAAGAATCTAATGGAGAGAAACTAAGTTCGACAACATTGAGGAAGCTTGAAGCCGAGAAGGCCAAGAAACAAAAGGTGGAGTGAATATTGGCATGAAGAATCTACTTGAGAGTGGTATAGTTGAATAATATAGAGGAAGCCTGTGGCTGAACCAAGACAGCAACAGCTAACTGGTGTTTCTGTGTCGGAATTTTCCAGGATTATAGTACTAGTGACAGTGTTGTTATATAATCTCCACATTTTGTTGATAGAAAAGTCAGTGAAAGATCATACAAATTACATTGGAAGTATAAACTCTTGCAGCCCTACTTGTTCACATAGCAGTCTTTTTTAACCTAAAAAACTTCATGTTGGAGGGTGATTCTTTAACTGTGATATTAGCTTCCAACCATCCGATCTCATCATGGATCGAAAGATTGTTTCGATTATTTCATACATTCTCAATTTCGTTCTTGTCTTTCGATATTTTTAAGAAAGCATTTCATATTTATGCTCCGCGATTATCTATTCGGCTTAACAATGTAAATAATCATCCTTCTTAGTTTGTCTTTCTTTATTATTTTACTTATCTTAAAAATAAAAATAAATAAAAACCAAATGAATGTGCTCAGAAAGTTTTTTTAAAAAATAAAAATAAAGAATTGAAACGATGCCGTAAGAGATTGCCCAATAATTAGGGCGAATTACAACTCCGCGCTCTCTACACAATAACGGCTATTTCAAAATTCTAAACGGAAGTTTGAAATTCAGACACATACTTATATTAGGAAACCGAACGACCACAACCCCCCAATTGAAGAGTTTCTTCTCCTATTGAAGAGAGAGAGAGAATGAAGGAAGATCTTCTGAATTTGACTAGCTTTTCACAGATCATCGATTTCTCCAAGGTCTTACGGAATCCCACTTTGAGTTTCTTTCTTTCTTCTTGGTTTTCGTAGGTTTTAGAACTTTTCAATTTGCAAGGACTCTTTAATCCCATATGTTTAATGGGGTAATTTTGGGGTGGGGGGGGGGGTTCTTGAACTCGCAGATTTCCATGGTTTCTTTAGTATTTCACATTCGTTTTTTCTTTTTATGGTTTGGGCACTGTTGTTGATGGGTATTTTCCTTTATCTTATTTCCACTACTCGTCACTTTCTTCACGGTTTTGTTTACTAATCAGAACATTGAAATTACCAAAGATTTGATGAAGCCGTTTCTTATGGTTTCTATAGGTTCTAATATTTCTAGTGTTCTTGATGGATTTGCTGTTTTCCCTTTCTTGAGTGCATGTTTCAAGCTTCATACTAGTTATCTGTTTGATTCAGATCTCTTGGAGCAGTAATTCAGAGGGAATCAGTGAATTCGATTCAAATTTTTGAATCTTTGAAGGGTACACTTCCTGAATTTCTCTTCTAAAACCCATTGCGTTTTTATGCTTCTTGGTTTGCCTCTAAATGGATTTTCTTAATATTTTGGCAGGTGGGTTTTGCAGATTCTTGCAAAGATGAATGATCTTATGACAAAATCGTTCTTAAGTTTTGTGGATCTGAAGAAGCAGGCCCAGAAGGACATTGAAGCCAATCTTGAAGACTCTGACGAACCGAACCTCTCTCAGTTCTTTCAAGAAGTTGACGCAAGAGATCACCAATCTCGTTTGATCTTCAACACCTGAATGAAGAGACAAAGTCTACCCACAGCGCTAAAGTTCTTCGCGGGCTAAGAGACCGAATGGAATCAGATATGGTTGCAGTTCTCCGAAAAGCCAAGATCGTCAAGCCAAGGCTAGAAGCGCTCGACCTATCCAATGTGACCAATCGGAAAATCTCAGAAGCATACAAAGAGGGAACTCCTGTTGATAGGACAAGAATGTCGGTCACAAATGGTTTAAGAGTCAAGCTGAGGGAAATGATGAATGATTTCCAGTCCTTGAGAGAAAAGATTCTGTCGGATCACAAGGAGGAGGTACTACACTGCAACTGGTGAAGTACCAAGTGAGGAGGTGATTGAAAAGATGGTTTCAGGGGCTGTGAAAGTTCAGTTATTTGAAGGGAAAACGGAGGTGGATTTGAGGAGTCAGTAAAGAGAGACATGAGGCGGCCATGGATATTTGGAGGAGCTTGAACAAGCTTCATCAGGTCTTCCTTGAGATGGCTGTTCTGGTTGAGACACAAGGGGAAAAGGGGGATGATATTGAAGAGAAATTGGCGGGTGCGGGTAACTTTGTCACTGGGGGAACCGACAGTTTTTACTACGCCAGTCAAATGAAGAAGAACAAGAAATGGGCTTACTGGGTTTGTGCTGTAGTGCTGATTATAGTGTTGGTGTGCATCATTTCTTCGTCGGCTTCTTGATGGAACAGGGCAGAAAATCATCTGGACACTGTAAAGTGGTTTTTTCTTATGTAAATTCATCTCTAGTTGAGCTTTTCTGAGCTCATAGAGGTTTTTTTCTTTCTCTATTTTTCGGGAAAAATGCATTTTTAATTCATGAAGTTTAAGTGTTTTTTTAATGTTAACCCCAAAGTTTAAAAATTTGCAATCCATCTCCCTGAAGTTTCAAATTTTGACAATTTTAACCTCCGATTAGTTTTTTCCGTTAAAATAGACAGAATCCTAGAAAAATAAGACTGAGGGCATTTTTGTCATTTTATACTTTTCCGTCCAATTTGACGGAAAAACTAACGGAAATGTTAAAATTGTCAAATTTTGAAACTTTAAGAGAGTGGATTGCAAATTTTTAAACTTTAAGATAAACATTAAAAAAGCATTAAAACCTCATGGGTTGAAAATGCATTTTCTCCTTATTTATTTTTTCTCTTTTAATGGCTTTTAGGTAGAATGACTCTCGTCTGATTAGACCGGCATTGTCTTGGTTGATGGTAAATATTTTCATGAAAATTAAATTTGCTTGTTGATTACTTGGTCAATTTTCTTAGAGACAAGTGCTCCTCTCCTGTTTTTATCTGCTGTTTCTTTCGCCTACCATATTTGAGTGGGTTTGGCGGTTTTGGTAATAATGTTATTTTTCACATTATGAATGTGTTAAATAATAATAATAATAATGTTATTTTTTACATTCATATCACACTAGTTGACGTGATATGTTTTAAATAATATATTTTTTAAGTAGTTAATATGAAAAACTACTTAAAATAAGTAATGCCAAGGTGATATGGGTGTAATAAATTGGTATAAAAAATATAATTACTCTTAAAAAAAGAAGAGATAAAATGTTAAATATTATATCTTCATTCACTAGGCTGATGTGTGCTCATGTTCATCCGCCTTTAAATTTTAATTTTTTTAACAATGGTTGATAAACACTATTACATTAACAATATGATATGATGCAGTGTGTAACATCTCTTAAAAAAAATAACCACTTAAAATATATCGCATTAGCCTAAATAATAAAATGAAAGCTTTCTTGTTAGGGCCAACAATATTTGGACATGACTGCTAAAAAAGGATATTCCTGTCAGTATCAAGAACTTTATCCTGGTTATAAATACAAATATATTTAAAATTTTATAAAAATACAATACCTTTATTTTTTTAAAGATCTAACAATGGAAATGAAAGATTTTATACAAAAGATCTCAAATTGTATAAAAGCTTATTTAAAATTCCAACTTCCAAAATATTTTTTTATTTTTTTAAAAATGAAAATCAGGGGTATTTTGGTTTTCTTATAAGTTTTTAAAACCTAATTTATATAGAGAGGTTTAAATTAAGAGCAATTGAAAGTTGGGGGGTTAAATTGAGAGTTTTAAAGTTTGGGAGTATTTTAAAACGGATGGAAATTCATGAGGTTTTGTGAAGTTTCCTATGTACATAACCTTATCCTAAAGCCTACTGAAGTCATAGCCATGGAAACAATTCCTCATTGTTTCATCGTCTTCTCATTATGAACACTTTCGTCACTTGTTAATGGCGCCCGTTTTACAGAATCTACCATATCAGCTCTTCAATCAAATATAGCATGCTGCCTCGCTTAAAAGATGCTCAACAATGGCGGAAATGAAGCAGTCATGCCCACATTTATAAAACGGTCTTATCAGAGACCCCGTCTCCGATGAGCGTGCTCCTAGCGCCAAGCACCTCACCAGATTTTGGCAACTTGACTTATGCTCGAAGGTTTTCAGATTTTCATGTGGAACGCCATGATCAGAGGATACTCAAACAAAGAATGAGCCGTAAGCCACATAATGCTTACACCTTCCTTTCCTGCTCAAAGCATGTTCCATCTGTCGGCTTTGGAAGAAACCAAACAAATACATGCTCACATCATAAAAAGGCTTTGGCTTGGACATTTATGCCATGAATTCCTTGCTTCATGTTTATGCCATCTCTGGCGATCAAATCGCACATCTCCTCTTCGACCGTCTTCCCGCAGGACATTGTTTCTTGGAACTCGATGATTGATGGGTATACAAAATGTGGTGACATAGAGGCGGCTAGTGAATTTTTCAAAGATATGCCAAGAAAGAATGTGATCTCATGGACAGCAATGATCTTTGGCTTTGTTAAAGGTGGAATGAACAAGGAAGTTCTGAACCTTTTTCATCAAATGCATATTGTGGGTGTCAAACGACAATGTGGCGCTCACAAGCTCTTTCAAAGATGCGCACATCTTGGAGCATTGATCAAGGTGATGGATCCACGCCTATATGGACGACAACGGAATCAAATTGATCCAATCGGGTTGTGTTCTTATAGACATGTATGCCAAGTGTGGTGACATGGAAGAAGCTCTAGAAGTCTTCGTGAAACTTGAGAAGAAAGGTGTCTATGCATGGACGGTGATGATCAATGATTTTGCAATGCATGGTCGGGGACAAGAAGCTATTGATTGGTTTGTACAAATGCAAGCGAGAATTAAACCAAATTTGATCACCTTCACGGCACTTTTGACTGCATGTAGTCATGCAGGTTGGTTGATGATGGAAAATCCATGTTTAAGAGCATGACAACAGTTTATAAGTTGAACCCGACAATAGAGCAATATGGGTGCATGGTAGACCTTCTAAGCAGTGGATTGCTTATGGAAGCAAAAGAGTTAATTGAGAAAATGCCCTTCATGCCAAATGCTGCCATTTGGGGGCACTGCTCAACGCTTGCTGGATTCATGGATATCTCGAGTTAGGGAAACGGATAGGAAAATCGATTGAAATTGACCACACAGTGGGTACATTCACTTGGCAAGAGTTCATGCTGCAGGGGGAATGGGAGCAAGCATTTGAAGTGAGATGATGAAACAGAGGAGTTTCAAAACTCTGTGGAGGTAATCACCTAAATTTATCGATGTGGAACCAGATTGAGAGAAACTAAGAGAAGAAGGGTATAAACCTGCAATGTGGGGACTTATTACTTGATCTAGAGGATGAGGAGAAAGAAAGAGCAATCCTAGTATCATAGTGAGAAGCTGGCTGTTGCATTTGGGATTGATCGAACTAAACCAGAGACAACCATTCGGATTTTTAAGAATCTTGGTGTAGGACTGCCACACGAACAAAGCTCATCTCAAGATTTATGCTTGGGATATTGTTGTGCGAGATCGAATTGTTTCCACCATTTCAAGGGAGGAAATGTTCTTGTGGAGATTACTTGGTGAGAGAGAGAGAGAGAGCTCAAATGCATGACACTCATGGAATCTATAATGTATAGAATGAAAATACCAATCAAAGACATATCAATTTAAATAAGAACTTTGGACAAGCCATATTATTTTCTTGTATAGATGGAAAACTTGAAACTCAAATCAAAATACTGAAATTAAGACAGAAAGTCAATTGTCAACAAATTTAGCAACCGTGCTTAGCTACTCTTCAGTCAATGCTAAGATGCTGTTGCGTTGTCCAAGATTGTTCAGGCCCTAGCTGACGCTTCCAATCTGAATAGGAATGAAAAGATGCAGATATTTGATAAGCCTCTAGCATCGTGGATAACATATAAATATTGTCAATCAGCAGGGCACTTTGTTGCTGAATGATAACGGAAAAGTAGATAAAACCATTTTAGATGCTATTTTCCAATAAGCACTCTGTTGACTGAACTGTCAGGTATGAATTGTTTGATGCATCATCAAGCCAGCAGTCAGTATCAAGAATACAGACACATGTCTAGGCAGTTTAACTTCGGAAAGAATATGGTTATTTATTACCTTAGCATTTTCAACACAAACAAAATCTCTGTAGCAAGCTTCCATCTGCAGATACGGATTCCACAAAACAGCATCTGTTGTCCAGCTGCATGGGTAAGGAAAGAAACCAAAAATGTTAAGCAAAGATATATTGATGACAGATTTTGGTGGAACCAAATTTAAGGCATCAAAGTTTTGCAACTCACTTGGTGTTCTTGATAGATATTTTATCACCCAAGCCATTATCAAGTTGCAATTCATTAGGGGCATTCAGATCAAATCCAGGAAAAGTGACCAAATCCCTGTGTTGTTCAGAATGTCAGAAGATGCATAAAGTCTTTCTGAAAAATTAATCATGAGATTGATGCAAACCGGAATTCATGCTATCCTCAACTGTTTCAAATAGCAGTTGGAATAAATTAGGCAAATTATACTTTACTACAAAGATCTCCCACCAAACTTTCAGTTTAATAATAACACCCTAATCTGAAAGAATTGTTTCAATTTGTTCCCTATGCTCCATATCAGGTGTTGCACATGACAAACAAGTGCAATCTGGGCCAATATAACAGTAGAATCTCATTTCTGGTCTTACAAAATATCCAAGTTATCGCTCTTGAGGATGCCTATGCAAAGAAAGCTCTCCTTAAATATTGCTCAACATTTTCTTAGGTCACAAATGACACCATTACAATAGTAATTAACGAACTGCTTATTTTGCAAGTGAAATCCATATTACAGACTTTTACCAGCTAATGACTAAATAAAAAGCAAAATATTTTAAATTTAATCCACTCTTTAGTTTAATATGAGCAATTGATTATTTGAAAGATGATACAGACCGTTCTTTGTTACCCTTCAATGGATTCTTAGGATCTGGATCTTTATTCAGAGTTTTGCACCCTTTCAAACCTCTAACAGATGCCCCTGTCACAGAAGCCTACATGAAGACGATGAAAATTAATATAATAATTTGCAACTAATTTTGCAACCAGATGTAATGCAACTGAATTCCCAAATACCATGTGTGTTATGTTAAAGTATATATGGGAAGCTCAACAAATGCATCCAAGGAACCTCAAGACAACACAGAATCTGCAAGGTCAACAGCCTTGATATCCTACGCAGCATATACTCCAAGCAAGGCAAGATGATCAATTCAATTGGATAGAGTCAGATGTGTGCAGCCTGCTGTCAAGCATTCTATAGAAGGAAAGTGTTGAAGAAGAGTGCAGCCGTGTTCTCCAAGATATTTACATCATATGGAAAGAATTATTTCAGTTGTAATTGTATATTTTGTTTCTCTATGTATTTCAGTTATGTTCTCCTTGTATATAAGAAATATACGTTGTAATATTGATTAATACTTTTGAATAAAAACTTCACAAAAGTTTTCATGGTATCAGAGCTTTGCTAGGCCAATGCCATATCATTCTTCACAAACTGTTTTTAGCCTTTCTTTTCTCAATGGCAGCATCAACCCCAAATGCTCATGCTTTTATTCCACCAAACACTACACAGAATGCTCCCCTAAAACTTGAGTCTGGAAACTACATAAGTTGGTTGACACAAATCAATCCTATTTTGCGCACCCATGATCTAATTGGGTTTATGGATGGGACAGAACCTTGCCCACCTAAAACAATCACAGATGAATCAGGAAAGGTGATCTCTAATCCAGAATACTCTATCTGGAATAAGAGGGATCAATACCTTCTAAGTGTTATCACTGCATCTCTCGGAGAAGGTTCTAGCCACTGTGTATGGGCTGAACACTTCTCACCAGGCTTGGACTACCCTTGCCACCAAGTTTGCCTCAAAGTCCAAATCTCGAATCTCTAATCTGAAGAAGCAACTCCAAAGTCTCTCTCAAGGGCCTAAATCATGTGCAGACTACATGCAATCTGCCAAAATCTTGGCAGATCAACTAAATAGAGCAGGCAACCCTATACCAGATGAAGAGCTCATCATTGCTATCCTAAATGGCCTAAACCCTTCTTTCACTCACTTCTTCACAACATACTCGTTTCACACCAGAGTAAATGAGATCAACTTTGAAGATTTTCAGGATGAACTCCTTAGCCATGAAATGCTCATCAACCAACAACAGCAGCAAGTCACAGACAACTCTACTTTTGCACTCACTGCCTAGAGACCTTTCTATTCCCAGCCACCAAAGAACAGGCCTCCATTCCATCCCAAATTTCCACAAAGAGGTTTCTCCGCCAGACCAGGTTTTGGTCTTTTTGCCCCAAGACCATACCTACAGCATTACAACCATGGCCCTGCTCAGTTCAACAAAAGTTCTCAAGGCTCTCATCAACAACACATCTCTCAGCACCAGTACTCTTGAGGTCCATCCTTTCAAAACAACTAGGGAGCCAACTTCAACAGGCAATTCAATCCAGGCTCTTTGCAGCAAGGGAATCATTTTTCCTCTGGCTCCTCTAGAGCTCCCTGCCAAATATGTGGAAGATACAATCACCTGGCCATTGATTGCTTCCACAGGATGGATTATGCATTCCAAGGCAGGAATCCACCTACACAACTAGCAGCAATGGTAGCACACTCCAATTCTTCATGTGAGGAGCAGCAGTGGCTGGAAGACAGTGGAGTCAATGCCCACATTACTAATCGACTTGATAATCTGCAAATTAAGCAACCATTTCAACCGACAGAGGAGGTGGCAGTAGGCAATGACTCTGGACTCCAAATTGAAAACACTGGTTCTACCTTCTTACACACCTCTCAATTCTCTTTTAAATTGAATAATATACTGCACTGTCCAAAAGCTTCAACCAACTTACTGTCCATACAAAAATTCTGCATTGATAATTGTTGTTACTTCATTCTAACTTTATCTCATTACTATGTCAAGGACTTGCTGACCCATGCAACACTCTTGCAGGGGAGGAGTGAACATGGCTTATATCCACTTCGGCTAGGAGGGAATCTTCACAAGAACACCAAGACTTTTACAGCTTTCTTAGGAATAAGGACCACCTCTTTAGTGTGGCATTATAGACTAGGACATCCATCTTTGGATATTGTCAATCGTGTTGTGAAAGAAAAATCACTTCCTGTTTCCAATTTTGATTTCAATAAAAGTACATTTTGTGATTCCTGTCAACTTGGCAAAAGCAAAAAGCAACCATCTCATGCTTTAAACAAAATTTCTCATCAACCTTTAGATTTGATTCATAGTGACATATGGACATCTCCTATGCAATCTATAAGTGGTTATAAATACTATGTCATTTTTGTAGATGATTGGTCTAGGTTTACATGGATTTATCCACTGCATCACAAGTCTGATGTTTTTGCAAACTTTGTAAAGTTTAAGCTTCTGGTTGAAAATCAGTTCTCCTCTAAAATTAAACAATTCCCATCTGATGGTGGAGGAGAACTCACCTCAAACCAATTTCAATCATTTCTCACCAAGAATGGAATCCTACATAGAAAATCTTGCCCATACACCTCTCAACAGCACGGTTTGGCTGAAAGAAAACTTAGGCATATTCTGGAAACAGGTCTCACTTTGTTAGCACATTATCATCTTTCAAATAGGTATTGGGTTGATGCTTTCCTCACTGCTGTGTATGTGATTAATAGACTGCCTATACCTGTTTTAAACCATCAAACACCTTACTCAAAACTTTATCATCGTGATCCAGACTATCAAAAGCTAAAGGTCTTTGGCTGTCTTTGTTATCCCCTTCTTAGAACCTATGGTTTGCATAAGTTAGAGTATTGGTCCAAACCTTGCATTTTCCTAGGCTATAATTATGCTGGCTACAAGTGCTTGGATCCTGTAACTAACGAGGCTTATTTGTCTAAAATGTGGTCTTTAATGAAGATTCCTTCCCTGCCAAAGATCAAGCTACTGCACAATTCCCTTCCAAGGTAAATGCACAAGCCCTTCCCTTCATTTACATTCATTTTAAACCAGTATCCTCTTTACCCATTTCACTTGACACAGCAACTACACCTGCTCACTTATCTTTACCTAATTCACCCATTTCACTTGACACAGCAACCTCTTCAGCTCACTCATCACCTCAAACTGAAGCAAACATTCCACCTATCATCACCAACATCACCAACCCTTCTCCCAGGTCCTCACTTGAAATCCCACCTACCCTTACCACTACTGCTAGTTTACATATCCCATCGGCAGACCTGCCTCTCACCTCAACAAATACACCTATACAGAACCGGGTCCTTAAAACCCAAAACCTTTTCTGATTTCAAGCTTTATCACACACATTTACCTGATTTGGAACCAGTGTCCTATCGCCAGGCTGCTACTGACTCTAGGTGGGTGGAAGCAATGCAGCTAGAGTTCTTATTTGAACTGTTTTACTTATAAAAAAAAAAAAAGCAATGCAGCAAGAGTTTGATGCCCTACAATCCAACAACACTCAGACATTGTGCCCTAGACCTCCTCATCATAATGTTATTCGGAACAAGTGGGTCTTCAAAATTAAACGAAAAGCTGATGGGAATGTGGAGAGATTTAAAGCAAGGCTAGTGGCTAAAGGTTTTGATCAAATGAGTGGGTTGACTACACTGAGACCTTTAGTCCAGTTATCAAACCATCAACAATTCGAATCATCCTTGCTTGGGCTGTTCATTTTGATTGGGTGATTAAACAGCTTGATGTCTCTAATGCATTTCTACAGGGTCACTTGAATAAAGAAGTATATATGGAGCAGCCCCCTGGTTTCATTAACAAGGATCAACCTCACCTAGTGTGCAAGCTACACAAAGCCATCTATGGCTTGAAACAGGCTCCTAAAGCATGGTTCACCAGGTTATCCACTTTTCTGCTTGAGTTGGGTTTCAAGGGGTCTCTAGTTGACACTTCCCTATTCTTCTATATTCATGGCTCAATTCAAATGTATATGCTAGTATAAGTGGATGATATCCTCATCACAGGCACTCACCCTGCTATCATTCAAAGCATTATTGCCAAGTTGCAGACAGAATTCCCACTCAAAGACCTAGGACCCTTGAGCTACTTCCTAGGCATACAAGTTACCAAAACCACTTCTGGAATTCATATCTGTCAAACTAAATACATCTCAGATTTACTGTACAAAACACATATGGTTGAAGCTAAGCCATCCAAGACCCCTTGCACCTCAGGTTCAAAACTCTCTAAACTGGATGGTGAACCCTTAGCTGATCCTACACTCTATAGACAGGTTGTGGGGGCCTTGCAGTATTGCACTCTTACAAGGCCTGAGATAGCTTACTCAGTTAACCAACTGTGTCAGCACATGCATACACCCTCTTCTATGCACTGGATTGCAGCAAAGAGAGTACTAAGGTATCTTAATGGTACTGTTGACCATGGACTGTACTATACCAAGAGCAATCTACAACTGAATGCCTTCTGTGACTATGATTGGGCAGGGTGTCCAAATGACCGGAGGTCTACTACAGGTTTTGCAATGTTTTTGGGAGATTGTCTTATATCTTGGAGTGCTAAGAAGCAGCCTGTTGTGTCAGATCAAGCATTGAAGCAGAGTATAGGTCTCTCTCTATTACTACTGCAGAATTATTCTGGATAAGAATGCTACTCAAAGAGATTAGAATTTATCTAGTTGTCCCACCAGTTCTTTGGTGTGATAACATTGGGGCACTAGCTTTGGCCACTAATCTAATTTTCCATGCTAGAACCAAGCACATAGAGGTGGACTATCATTTTGTTAGAGAGAAGGTGCTTAACCGAGATATTTTACTTAAGTTCATCTCCACTCATGATCAAGTAGCTGACTTGTTCACTAAAGGCTTACCATCAGCTCAATTTCTTGCTCTTAAGTCCAAGTTGATGGTGGTTTCTCCCCCCATCAACTTGGGGGTGTTAAAGTATATATGGGAAGCTCAACAAATACATCCAAGGATCCTCAAGACAACACAGAATCTGCAAGGTCAACAGCCTTGATATCCTACGCAACATATACTCCAAGCAAGGCAAGAGGATCAATTCAATTGGACAGAATCAGAAGATGTGTGTAGCCTGCTGTCAAGCATTCTATAGAAGGAAAGTGTTGAAGAATTATTTCATGTGGAAAGAATTATTTCAGTTGTAATTGTATATTTTGTTTCCATGTATTTCAGTTATGTTCTCCTTGTATATAAGAAATATATGCTGTAATATTGATTAATACTTTTGAATAAAACCTTCACAAAAGTTTTCATGTTAAGGATGAAATATGCAAGTCATTTTCAGGATCTAAAAGTGAAATCATCTAGCAATTGCCTCATATCTTCTTTCTTCCAATTTTAATCTTAAGTTCTTCCACCACTAAAACTAACAGTGAATGAAATCTTATTTTGGTTCAAACCAGGAGGATGATAAATGGATCTCTTGAGCACAAAATCATGTTACTTACATGGAAATATGTATGCAAGGCAGTACTAAATGAAAATGGCTTATTGTCTGTATTTGTAATTGTTAGTTCGGTGGAAAGGCTTTTTGTAGTTAGAATGACCAGAAAGAATTTAACAAATAGCAAGTTATATCTGAAACCACATATAATACAAAATGCAATATTACATGAAGAATCTAGAAGAGGGAAGTGACCAACTGACCTTAACATTATTTACAATGTCACATAGCTTTAACATTATTTACATAAGAAGGAAGTGACCAACTGACCTTGTATAAAGCTTGAAAGCTAAAATCCCACATGGAACGACTATAAGGGCCATCCTTTAGTAATAGAGTTACGACAGGATTTCCTTCCACATTTTATATAAAACACATTTTGAGAGAGTGAATAAGAATCATATGTAGATGGTGGAAATTAAAACGCGTTTTTTCTTTCCTGTTTTTGCTTGTAATAAGGCTCTATCCTCTCAAATTGTTTTCTGCCCGTGAGTATATCTTCATTTGGTCCAGACCTTTGGGTTGAGGATGAGTATTGGTTTGGGGATTTCTGCTCTCAAGGTCGAGGAATAAATGCTACCAATGCATTGGATGGTGTTTGTCAATAAGCAATAGAGAATAACTTCGAATTGAGATCCCTTCCAATTGGGGAGAAATTGGAGATTCTCCAATTGTTTTACATTTTTTCCCATGACTACAACGTTATGTTAATATCTTCCCATGAACTACCAACCTTACTGTTTGACCCTATCAAACTACAATTTTCTTCCCAAACCACCCTTCCGTTAGTTAACCTCATTAAATCGAACGAAATATTCTCTTTTACATGTTAAATCTCATTAAAAGACATAAATACTCCCAAATAAAAAATTGAAACAAAAAATATAAATATATATAACTTATAAATTGTTTTTAAATTTTAATATTTTTTTTAAAAAAAATTATTTTTATTTTTTGAAACTGGTACTAATACATTAATAATATATATTTTTTAAAATTTGTTTAATTTTAAGGGTATTATATGTAATTTTTGTATATAAAGTTAGGGTATTTTGATCATTTCAATTTTTTTAACATGGTTGACTGACGGAATTGGGGTTTTTGAAAGAAAATGGTAGTCTAATAGAGTCGGACAGTAAGATTGGGAGGATATTGACATAGTGTTGTAGTTCATGAGGAAAAATGTAATTACCCCTAAAAAAATAAAATCCAAACCTCAAGCAGTATGTTATGCGATCTCCTAGTGCCAAAAGGTTGCTAGCACCTTGTTATTTCCATCCCTTGTTGCACTTGTGGCATTCGGCTTGAGTTGCAGCAATTGTTAAATCACTAGTTTACTTAAAAGTTTAAGTTTATAAAAAGAAAGAAATTTAATCATTTAAGTTTATGGCAAAAGTGGTGATTTAACATGTTATCAAAGCCAAAGGTCCTAGATCGAACCTTGACTCCATAATTCACCCCTCATTTAAATTAAATAGGGGTAATTATCTTTTGCCACCATGAACTACAACACCTTGACACTTTCCCCTCATGAACTATCAACTATGACATTTAACCCCATTAAACTACCATTTTATGACACTTTCCCCCCTTCCGTCAATCAATGAAGTTAAATCTAACAATCCCAATGAACAACAATAAAAAATAAAAAAAAATAAAAAAGGAAAGAAAAAAGAAAACCAGCAATGTACTTCAGCCTAAAGAGCCTGGTTTGCCAAAAATAAATTCTTCATCAAGCAAGCAAGTTAGAATTTCAACCAATGGACTAACCATTACATTGCTTAAGACTTGTTAGAGTATATGCGTAAAGACAAGAAAAAAAAAATTTAAAATTTCTTTATACATCTACCCTCTAGGCCTTTAATAATTACTTTTATTGCTATTGCCAGTAATAGACAACAACAAAAACACTAAATGTTTTAGGTATTTAACTTTCAGTACATAAGAGTTACAAAGTGGCTACAAAGTTTTTAATTCAATGCTAGTAAGGTATGCAGAAGACAAGGCATCAGTTGGTAAAAGAAAGCCAAGAGACGACATTATCGTGCTTCAAACACTGTATTGGTGATTTCATTAGCTGAACAAGTGCCATGCTTGCTAGAAAAATATGCTGTAGGTGAATCCGTAAAGAAACCCGGCTGTTTCGGCTTAGGCAATAAACTCTCACTGGTCAACATTTGAACAACAGACGACATGTTTGGTCTATCTTCTGGTCTTTGTTGCACACATAACAGACCCACATGAATGTGTCGTAACGCACTAGATAGAGTGCAAGAGTTACCTACCAATTCATCGATCAGTTCCATTGGCTTGCCTTCAATCCATAGTTTCCATGCCTGAAATAAATGAAAGCCAAATTTTAATAGGTCAGGCTGCATGCCTTCAAATTGCCTATGACTATTAAAAATGCATCATAATAACATAGGCATCATAAGACCATATTTACTATTAGGAACTACATAAGTTTCCCTAAAAAAGAGAAAGTAAATTAGTAGGATATGTCACTCTTTTAAGCTTACATGTCCAAGAAGATTATGGTTGTGGTCTGGGTGACAAAATCCCCTGTTCTTCTTTCCACTCAATATCTCTAATACTAAAACTCCGAAGCTAAATACATCAGATTTTATTGAATACTGTCCATGCATCGCATACTCGGGAGACATGTAACCACTGCCAAATATCATCATAAAGAAAAGAAGTTAAAAATAGTTGCACTTAACCTATAAAAGAAGTTTAAGCATACTTACTATGTTCCAATAATCCTATTGGTCTTGGAATCAATTTGATCTCCCCCGAATGATTTAGCAAGGCCGAAGTCTGAAATTTTTGGATTCATATTGTTATCAAGAAGGATATTGCTAGCTTTGAGATCTCTATGGATAATTCGCAATCTAGAGTCTTCATGGAGATAAAGGAGCCCTTTAGCAACACCACGAATAATATTAATGCACTTATGCCAATTTAGTAATTTACTCTTTGCTTGATCTGTGCAATTTCACACTCATGTTAGTACAATCAATTTCAATAATTAAAGAGGATAAGTATAAACATGAATGCTCTAAATCAAGTCAAGGTCAAGGTTCAAACCAAAAATAAAGAAGTCCAAGCTTTTGTTGGGCATATATTCATAGATTAAGATGTTCTCATTCTCTTGAATGCAGCAACCAAGAAGCTTCACAAGATTGCGATGTTGAAGTTTTGCAATCAAAATAACTTCATTTTTCAACTCATTCAGTCCTTGTTTAGAATTCTTTGAGAGCCGTTTCACAGCTATATCTCTTCCGTCTCGCAATTTACCCTGAAAATGAAAGAGTCTATATAACCTGGACAATACAAAAAACACTAAGGATGGTGACGCCTCTCTTAGTGTCTTGCATCCCTTCGCATTGCAAATGACACCTCTCAAAAAGATGTTTTGTCAGTGCAACAATACAACAGATGGTGTCGTTACTGTGCAAATGACACCTCTTTTTGAGAGGTGTCATTTCAATAGTGGAACGACATCACCCTCGTGACGTCAACCACTATAGAAATGATGTCGCCTAATAGGACAATGTCGTTTCAATAATAATGCATGATGTTGCTCGAAAAATGAAAAATATAGCTCTTTGATTTATGTTGTTATTTACCTTGTACACAGGTCCAAAGCCACCTTCTCCTAGCTTCATGTTGTTTGAAAAATTATCTGTTGCATTAGCTATGGATGCCAAATCAAACATTGGTAACTCCATATCTTCCTTCCCATGACTTATATTTGTTGTTCCTAAAAGAACAAAAGATGCATGGGCATGAAAAAATCTTTGATAGTTCTTTTATCCAAAGCGAAATACTTACCCCCAAATATGTTCTTCATGAAAGGCATATTTGGGTTTTGAGTTTCTACCTTGGTTTTTGAGTTTCTTCTTCCATATGTATGAGACTAGAGCAACTATTGTCATTCCCACAACTAGTAATGTTGAGCAAACTATAATTGCTACTAGTTTCTTCTCACCAAAGCGCCTCTTTTTCTCAAGATGTTCTGTAAGACCAATACAGAGTCAGATATCATTGAGAATAACTCTTTTTGCCCATACTCTAGGCGGGAAATGTGGGCAAATAAAGTGGATGAAGTAGTTGATCTCAATGCTCCCACTTCCTAGCTTTCCAAGCATTTCAACTTGTCTAGTGGTTGTATGATTAGCTTATTAGGCAAGTTTTATAAACTCTATAATATGTATTTCAGTTCATGAGCTTTGCTTTGATACCACCTTAAATTACTATTTATCAAAAAACTTAACAAGTAAAAAATTAGGGAAAAGTACGGATTGCCCCCCTAAAGTTTATGGCAATTTTCAATTCGGCCACCAATGTTTAAAAATTCACAATGTACCCCTCCCAAAGTTTCAAAATCTCTCAATGTAGGCACTTTTTCCCAAAATGCCCTCAACAGTAACTTTTTTGTTCCCAACATGTCCTCAACAGTGATTCCGGCGAACCATGAACAGTGATTCCGACGAAATCTCGCCGGAATCCGGCGAACCCTTTTCTCTGATGCCATGTTCCCGGCCAGATTTGCTCTTCTCCGACGAGTTTAAGCCCTAAAAAGATTAAAAAAAAAAAAAAAACAAAAGAGAGAAAAAAAAAAAACAAAAGCGGCCAGATTTCGCCGGATTCCGGCAAGATTTTTCCTAAATCACTATTTATGGTTCGCCGGAATCACTGTTGAGGGCATTTTGGAAAAAAAAAATTTGAAAGTGCCTACATTGAGAGAAATTAAAACTTTGGGGGGGTATATTGTGAAAATTGAAACATCAGTGGCTGAATTGAAAATCGCCATAAAATTCAGGGGGTAATCTATAATTTTTTAAAAAATTATAAACTTAATCATTTAATTAATGGTATATCGTCCCCTCCACCTCATAAAATGAACAAACATGTAAAAGGTGTAATTTCGCCGGTATAAAGCCAACGGCATAGTTTTCCATGTCTTATTTAAAATATAAGGAAAAAAAAAATTCAGAAAAATCCAATGAGAAAGTAGAAGCGAAATCATACCTAGTTCTGAAGTGGCCATCCTTATATAGAGGTCTTGCCCGTCCTCTGGGTAGGAGTATTCTCTTGTATCAATTAGGCTACCAAACCAAAGCACGCAGCCGCTTCCTCCTCCCCTGACATCTAAACTTGCATACGCTGTGCAGGAGCAATTTTTCAAACACATTCCTTCGCATTCCTTGAGGCTCATGCTCTTGTTATACCAGGAAGAAGACGTGTCAGGCAATTTCATCCCCGTGCGCTTCAGGAATCCATCTCCACCATTGCATTCCAAAGGAGTCCTTCGAACACACCCATCTGACCAATCTGGTACTGAATCCAAATGTTTTGGAGACTTGGGTAAGAATCCTTCCATGCATGCACATTCAGGAGACTTATTGATGTTGCAGATAGCATATCCACCGCATAAGCCATAATTGTCGCACTCATCCATGTGGGATGATAAGAAAAGCACCCAACTCTGTTTTTGATCCACCCAATTGAATCGTTGAGCAACGCCTAATGTGTTTACTGTAACTCTTGAGAAAACAGAAGCGTTACGGAGTTTGAACCTGTAATAGAGCTCCTTCTCATTCAACACGAATTCATACTCAAATACTGGATTCGGTCTTAATTTAGGATATCCCGTATAACGAAGGCCATTCCATGACCCTGCTCTAGTCTTTATTGAATCTCCCTCCATAATAAACATTTGCGGAAGCCCACGAGGATCTAACCGTTTTGAAAACGCACCTTGAGCAGGATCATCCATGCTCTTCCAAGATGATAAAACCCTCTCTACACCTGTTACTAAGTTCCATCCAAGCTTCATTTCTGGTAGGAACGTGTCACAAGGACAGTCAAAACTCTGCCACAAAAACTTCCCTGGGTCATCATCCTTTCTATCTTTCACAACAAGATTTCCAGTGTCCAAGAGCTGTGCAACTGGATTTTCTACGGTTCTTGATGTATTAGATGACCAAACAACACCACTTGTGCTATTAAGAAGCACAAGAATTCCATCATCAGTGACCTTTAAAACTCCCGAGTGATCGCTAAGCGGAGCTTCTCCGTTGGCTACCCACACAACTGTCTTCGAAGATACTGTGTACCAAATTCCCACATAGCGACTATTGGAATTACCTGGGCTGAAGAATCCGAATTGAAATGATCCGCCAGCTGAAGCTAAATAGACAGTAGTGCCACCGTCTGTGATTTGCTGACTTGGAGTAATAGAGTCTTGTGTAATGGAGATTCTAAACAAAGAGAAGAAGACAGAGTAGACGAAAAGATGGGTAATGGCGTCCATTGATTTTCTAATGGTTTATTGTATATTTGTATATGCATAGAAATCAAGATTTAAGCGGCCTTCTTCTCGGCTTTCTAATATATCTTCTTTACTCTTGACTGTTTATTTGTTCTTATTCGGAGTATACCTTTCTTCTCGGTTTTTTCTTTTCCACTAGTTTCAATCAATTTTTTCTTTGTGAAGCCAACAAAATTATAGTCACTCATGGGGCCTAGATTGAAAAAACTGAATTGGACTTACTGTTCGACGATTCATTCAAAGCTGCAGCATTAAGTCTTAATATTTTTGTTTTCTGTTTTTTCTTTCCTCATCCCAAATTATTATTATTATTTAAATATCTCTTGATCAATATAAATCATATAATGATCAAATGGAAGCGGTGATTGACTTTCAAGCTTTTTCAGCTCCGCTACAAGTGCATTTCCTAATGCTTCCAAAAACAATCTATTTTAGTATAGTAACAATTCTTCTATATGCTGAAAACTTCTCAGTTATATGGGTTCTACATATAAATTTCATAAATCTAATGATAATTTAAAAAAATAAGAGAATGAGGATGTATAACAAAAAGGCAAAGTCTTTGATTTCTCGGTCAATATATCTACAGGAGAAATTCTATATGTCATGGGAAGTTTAAAGAGACTTTGTTCATCTTTCCAACAATGCTCTTACCGGTCATATCACATTACCCCCATTGTTAGAAAATAAAATCTAATCAGATTAAGCATATCCAGATAAGGCAATAATCTCATGATTTCCTTCTCCATATTTCATGAGATTGTATATTAATGTTAAGAATATTATGTTAGGGTTATTTATTATTATAGGGTTATTTACTTCTTTATTGACTCTAGGATATCCTTAGCCTACTAGATTTATCTTTCCTTATTCTACTATATTACTTGCTTATCACTCATAACCTCTCTATAAATAGAAGCCTCTGTAATATTCTTTAATAATTTAGTCTTAATACAATGTAGTCCATTATATACTTTCGATTTCTCTCCTTGTTAGGAGACATTTGTTAGGAGATAACTACAGGAGCTCAATTTTCTTTCATTTTTTAATGTCTCTTAACAAATGTCATACATAATCTATATCACATGCATGATAAACAATTTGACACATTTGAGAATAGTTCATCGAATCGTAATATGAGATTGTGTGGAAATGAGGAGGTTTTGAATAATTACTGTTGCCACCTTCAACCTTTGAAGAGAATCAAGGCTTACAGTCTTCATTTGAATTTGATTAGTCTTCATTTGAATTTGATTGGAAAGTAGGTGTGATGGGATATGCGTGTATCTTGATAGTCTTCATCTATAAGGAAGTATTGGTTCATTAAGACTTTTGGAAAGAGGTAACAAACTCGAATTAAGAAGGGTGAATAGGACAAAGGAAGTAATATTTTTTAACTTATTTGGATGACATGTTTGCCCAATTGGCAATCAGAGTGAATTAGGTGGTCGGTGGTGTGAAAACGTTAATGAATTGGTTTCCATTTCCTAATTCCTCTCAATTTCCCATGAATCATGGATTTAATAAAACAAATGTGTCAATTATTACTTGAGATTGGGCACATGAATGGTGTTTAGCTATTCAATCATGTCCAGAGATTGCTCATTCAAGCCTTAACGAATAGAGAAAAAGAAAAAAACACAGAAACACACACCCTGAAACAAAGGCAACAGAAGCATGCATATGGATTAATTTATAAGTTTATTAGAGAAAATTGGTTCAATGGATGAATATAAAGCTGGTAATTGGCCTTGTTTAACTGAAATTAAAAAAGTTGCCTAGCATACTTTACAAGATAACACAGACAAAATGGCTGTCTGTCTCTCTCTTGTTTGTGTATTTGGTGGGTAGGAAAGCATGTGAATGGTGACTTGACTTGGCCCTCAGACTCGAGGTAATTGATCGAGTGCTTTCGCTTATGGTCTTTCTAGGATCGATGGGAATTCTTTTTCATGGGAAGGGGAAAAAAAAGAAAAGAAAGAAAAGAAAAAAAAAAAAAAAAAAGACAAGAAAAGAAAAGAAAAAGAAAAAGATTTCGATTTGGATTACTTTTTCTACTCTACGCTCATTATTTGACTCTACACTCAAAAAAGTCCTACGTAAAACAATAATACATATTGCGCAATATATATTAATGTTTTACGTGGGACTTTTATTTTGCTTAATTTATTGATTCCAGATGAGACGCTGGGACAGGAGTTTTTTATTGCTTCAAGCCATATTCTTTTTTAAAAAATAAAAATAAAATACTTCATTCTCATTTTGAAAACATGTAAACAGATAAATATCACAGTTTATGCGGAATTAACGGATATTTAAATGTAAGCATGCAATCACCAAAATATGAATAATCAAACACAAAGGATTTTGGTGACGAAGAGGAAACATTTTAGAAACAGATCTAAAAGTAAAACCTCTCCGGGGCAGCCAAACCCAGGAAATTACTATCAAAAGATTATCCAAAGATTACAGACACTAAGAACACTTACAACCTTTGCAAAACCTTGGCTCTGTAAGATCGACAAGCCTCCAACTCGTCTCCTTGCTCACAATCTTCTTCAACGTGATTCTCCTTTACCGGACCCTTCCGATAGACTTCTCAATTACGCTCACAAACAAACTAACAAAGATCCTCTAAGAGGAACAACAAGGCTCACAATAATTCTCTCTTTAAGCACAGCCTCTCACGAACTCTCTAGGGGTGAAAATCCGTACCTCTCTATTTCTATAGAGATGTATTTATAATAGCCTCACAATCCCTAGACCTAGGACACAGTTTGAAATCATTTAAAACTGTTATAGGTACGGGATGTCCGGACATGTTAATTGGAAGTCCGGACATGGCCTTACGGAGCAAAAATCTGCTTCCTGGAATTTGTGTCCGGACACCCTAGTAGCATGTCCGGACATGGCCTGCAGAGGGAGAAAATCACATTCTGGAAATGATGTCCAGTCTTGATCAACAGCTCCGATCGATAAGCATTTGTGGTCCGATTGAGCTGAAACTTTGCAAACATATTCATGACACATGAATCCTCATTATGAACGGTGGAGATTGGATTCGGATCACTCTATATTAGTGTTTGATCTCGTGAACAGTAACCTCTGTATTTTGGAACCGAATTGAGCCAACAAAAAAACTAACAAACTCCCCCTTTGGCAATTCGGTAACAAAACCAATATGTTGAGCTATCCCATCATCTCCCCATATTTACTCCCCCTTTTTGTCACAGAATGACAAAACGTCTCCATGATTCCTAAAACACTTCACAAAACACATCAAACATATGGAGAACAGGAATAAAAGTGTCACTAACACAAAAATACTTATGATCAAAACTTAGAAAAATACAAGAAGTATAAAATGGAAGATCATGAAGACATAAACAAAACTCCCCCTCAATGCATAACTTAATAAAAACTTGAATGAACAAGGTTTTTCCCCCTCAATAAGTCAAATGAACACACATGATAAACACATCAAAGACTCATGAATTTTAGCAATGAATACCCCAAACATGCTTCAAATAAACAAAATATACATGAGATTTGAAGTGACAACAAGACATTGAAATTGTTTAACCCAAGCCAAATAAAAATGTTTCATTCAACCCATGCTTGTGTGTAGTGTGTGTGAGCCATCAAAAAATTTGAGTTTCACCACCATGAGGTTTTGACAAGTATCTCAAATCAAAAGTCAAACCTTATCATACTAAGGCCTAGCCACTCTCATCCTATACATTTCTCATTGTAAAACAATTTGCACAAGTTTGACACAGTGAAATAAATTCCTTTTGGAATATGATCTTTTGATTTTATTTGTTTCACTATTTTGTTTCTTTTTCTCTATGAGAAAGTGTCTTTAAACATGTGGTGCTTATAACAACCAAGAAAGCAGGAAATTTTTAAGCCCTAGGTTCAACCAGCAAATGGTCAGTTTGAAACAAATACTAGTCAAAAACCTCATATGGTTACCCAAAAAAATAAGCTTAAATGTGCACAAAAGATTAAGCATAGGCAAAACGTACCACATAAGCTCAGGCTTTAGGTAACCACAATAATAAGTCCATTGAACAAAAGTTCATCTCATACATATTAAGAACATTCCAAAACGCAAGGAATTAAATCCATAAAGGCAACATGAGAATTTAATGGACAATCTAGGTGCATAAGTCAAATGAAGAAGGAAAACAACTAACTAAACATATTTTTGTCTTTTTGAAAATTTTTAACAACAAAAAAATGCACACACAAAAAATTAAACAAAGCAAAAAAAACAAAAATAACAT
This sequence comes from Carpinus viminea, assembly GCA_013348765.1. NCBI lineage: Eukaryota > Viridiplantae > Streptophyta > Magnoliopsida > Fagales > Betulaceae > Carpinus > Carpinus viminea. Next base: position 28,317,558 of record CP054670.1, on the reverse strand, counting down.
GCTCTAGGAATTTCAAGGATAAACAGGAAAAACGATCCTAGGCATGTTATTAGCTTACCTAAAATAAGGTGAGTTCATTACCACTCCCCCTCAATGGGTGAATGGTATCATCCTTCCTAACCCACACTTGAGTGATCTTAGGTCTAGGCTTATGAACTTTTTCAAACTGGTCTAACCTAGATAGCACTCCTTTCATCATTGTGACCAAACCCTCATAATCTTTCATAGATACATAATTTTTATTCTTCTGCACATGAGGTTTCAAATTAAAACAGTGAGGTCGAATGTGACCCACTTTTCCACAATGATGGCATGTAGGGACAAACCTTTGAGAAAGTAATTTCCTAGGAGGATGCACAATTCTAGGCTTAGGGTAAGATGCATGAGATACAAGAGAGTTTTTCTTACCTTTCTTACCTTGTTGAGTCTGAGCAACTGCTGGCTTTTCTTTACTTGAAGATTTTTCTACTTCAACTGGTTTAACAAACACAATTTTTGAAGTAGAGGCATGGTTAGAAGAACAAGATGCAGTTTTATCAAATCCTAAACCAGATCTGTCACTAGAGCGCTTCTGAGCATGCAACATTTGATTAAGCTTTTCACTAGAGAAAGTACTCAAGTGATTTCTAGTTTCAATCATATCATTTTGGAGGGATTTATTCTTAGCAATTAACACAAGATTTTCATATTTCAGAGAATTGCAAACAGCATATGAATCACTCAATTCTTTCAGCAAATTATCCATTTCAAGTTCAAGATTCTTGACATCCTTAACAAGTTTTAGGTTAGTATTTCTAATTGTAGAAAAATTTTCCCTCGAATTGTCAAAGGAGTTTTGAAGGTCACTAACCCTATTTGATTCATTATCAAAAGCAGACTTACCATCTGATTGATTAGAATCATCAGAATCATAGGAAACCCCAAACGCTACATAATTAGGAGAATCATCAAGAACCTCCTCATCAATGTCACTCATGGTAATATTGAAGGCTTTCTTATCATTTGGTTTATTACTCATGAGGTTAGCATAATCCTTGCGCAAATGACCATAGCCAGAGCACTCATAACATTTTGGACCACATGGGTCTCTTTCATTTCTATCCTTATAACTCTCTTCTAGCTTTTCAAGTTTCTTGGGAAATCGATGCCTAAACTTATAGAACTTTCTAGCTACCAAGGCAAGTTCCTCATCATCTGGTTCCTCATCAGATAGCTCATCAGAGTTCTTTCTAAGAGTTCTAAGGGCAAGATCTTTATTATTCCTAGGTTTAGACAAGGAAAACTCAAAAGTTTGCAAGGCACCAACTAACTCTTCTATCCTCATGGTCTACAGATCAGTGCATGACTCAATGGCTGTTACCTTCATTTTGAATCTTTCTGGGAGTGATCTCATAACCTTTCTAACTATCTTAGTGTCAGAAACTTTCTTTCCTAGATTTATCATGGAGTTTATAATTTCACTAAGTTTACCAAAGAAGTCATCAAAAGTCTCATCTTCTAACATTTCAATTTTCTCAAACTTAGAAACTAACATTTGAAGTTTTGCAGCTTTAACAAGATTTGTTCCTTCATAAGTAGTTTCTAGAATCTCCCAAGCATCTTTAGCACTATCACAATTAGAAATTCTAGAGTGCTTAGTTTGTGAAATTGCTAAGAACATTGCATTCATAGCTTTGTCATTCGCCACACGAGATTTGTTTTCAACAATAGACCATTCAACTGTCGGCTTATCTGGAGCTTGAAATTCAGATTCAATAACAGACCAAACGTCTATTGATTTTAAGAAAAATCTCATTCGGGACTTTCAATAGCCATAATTCGATCCATCAAAATTAGGCACAGTATTAAGGGATTGAGACATGTTAAAAAATAAACAAGGATCACACTCAGGAATTTAATCCAAACAAAGTGAACCCGCTCTGATACCAATTGAAAAACGCTAAACAGATAAATATCATAGTTTATGCGGAATTAACGGATATTTAAATCTAAGCATGCAATCACCAAAATATGAATAATCAAACACAAAGGATTTTGGTGACGAAGAGGAAACCTTTTAGAAACAGATATAAAAGTAAAACCTCTCCGGGGCAGCCAAACCCAGGAAATCACTATCAAAAGATTATCCAGAGATTACAAACACTAGGAACACTTACAACCCTTTGCAAGACCTTGGCTCTGTAAGATCGACAAGCCTCCAACTCGTTTCCTTTCTCACAATCTTCTTTAACGTGATTCTCCTTTACCGGACCCTTCCGATAGACTTCTCAATTACGCTCACAAACAAACTAACAAAGATCCTCTAAGAGGAACAACAAGGCTCACAATAATTCTCTCTTTAAGCACAGCCTCTCACGAACTCTCTGGGGGTGAAAATCCGTACCTCTCTATTTCTATAGAGATGTATTTATAATAGCCTCACAATCCCTAGACCTAGGACACAATTTGAAATCATTTAAAACTGTTACAGGTACGGGATGTCCGGACATGGCCTTACGGAGCAAAAATCTGCTTCCTAGAATTTGTGTCCGGACACCCTAGTAGCATGTCCGGACATGGCCTGCAGAGGGAGAAAATCACATTCTGGAAATGATGTCCAGTCTTGATCAACAGCTCCGATCGATAAGCATTTGTGGTCCGATTGAGCTGAAACTTTGCAAGCATGTTCATGACATATGAATCCTCATTATGAACGGTGGAGATTGGATTTGGATCACTCTATATTAGTGTTTGATCCGTAAACAGTAACCTCTGTATTTTGGAACCGAATTGAGCCAACAAAAAAACTAACATCATTCATAAAACTCGCGAGCAAAAAATTCTTACAAACAAAGCAAAAATTTTGAAGTAAATCATACCCAAAGCTAAACAAATCAATCATAACATAATCATCCGCTAAACTATGACTAATCATCATGTTTAATTTTAGATCTGTACCAAAAAGACATTATCTAATGCATAGGTAGCACTTATTCCTTGGCCTTGAGAGCAAAGATCCCCCAAGCCAATACTCATCCTCCTCAACCCAAAAGCTAAGATATCGTTCACATCCAAAACCAAAAGGTCTGGACTAAATTCAAATACAATCACGGGCAGAAAACAATTTGAGAAGATAAAGCCTTATTACAAGTAAAAACAGGAAAGAAAAAAACACGTTTTAATTTCCATTGTCTACATATGATTTTTTTTTTTTTGGTAATGTCTACATATGATTCGTATTCACTCTCTGAAAATGTGTTTTATATAAAGTCAGTAAGCAATAGAGAATATATTCAATTGAGATCCCCTCCAATTGGGGAGAAATTGGAGATTCTCTAATTGCTTTACATTTTTCCCCATGACTACAACGTTATGTTAATATCCTCCCATAAACTACCAACCTTACTATTTGACCTTATCAGATTACAATTTTCTTCCCAAACCCTCATTCCGTCAATTAACCTCATTAAATCAAACGAAATATTCTCTTTTAGATGTTAAATCCCATTAACAGACATAAATACCCCCAAATAAAAAATTAAGATAAAAAATATAAATATATAAAACTTATAAATTGTTTTTTAATTTTAATATATTTATTTTTTTAAAAAATTATTTTAATTTTTTGAAACTGGTATTGATACATTAATAATATATATATTTTAAATTTTGTTTAATTTTAAGGGTATTGTATGTAATTTTTGTATATAAAGTTAGGGTATTTTGATCATTTCAATTTTTAAGAGAGTATTTTAGTAAACACAAGCCTTTTGTAATTTAGTTTAATTTAAAGTATAAATAGTCCCTAAACTACCAACTTTTATAAAATAGCCCTCCATTAGTTTAAGCTGTTAAAATGGATGAAAAATACAAAACTACGTCGTTTTGAGTATTAGAGTTACGAAAATACCCCTAGTTAATTAAAAAAATTTAAAATTAAAAGGGACTGATATGGCAGATTGGGTTTTGTTGTTTTTAAATTTAAAAATTTTTAATTTAAATTAACCTTTTTAATTTTAAATTTTTAATTTAATTTTTTTAATTGTATTTAAAAACTCAAAAAAAACCCATTTTGTGTTTTCCATCCATTTAAAAACTAACGGAGGGCATAAGAATAGTTAATGATTATTTGAAAAATTATTTGAAAATAAAATTATAAAAGGCTAATAGTTTGGGGGCTAAAAATTACTTTTTCCTTTTTTAACATGGTTAATAATAAATTGGGGTGGTTTTGAAAAGAAAATGATAGTCTAATGGAGTCTAGACGATAAAGATATTGACATAGTTGTAATTCATGAGGAAAAATGTAATTACCTTAAAAAAAAAAAAAAACCTCAAGCAGATAGTGATTTATTTTACAAAGGTTGCAAGCACTGTTATTTCCATCCTTGTTGCACTTTATTCAACTTGAGTTTAAAATTGTTAAATCACTAGTTTTCTTAAAAGTTTAAGTTTATAAAAAAAAATAAATTTAACCATTTAAGTTTATGGCAAAAGTGGTAATTTAACATGTTATCAGCCAAGGTATTGATCAATCAACTTCATAATTAGCCTCATTTAAATTAAATATGGGAAAATAATTATCACCTTCTTCATGAACTTTTGACATTTCCTTCATAAACTACAATTAATTCTATGATTACTATCATCTGACATTTTCCCAATAAATCAGTATATCTAAATTATAATTTTAAATTTTTTTTAATTTTCTCATCAATCAATACTGATGCTTATATCCTCCTAAACTCTAATCCAAAAATCTAAAGTGAGAACAAAAAGTAAAGGAAAAAAATTTTAAAATGGCACATACAAGTCACATAATCATGATCTTAGTTTGAACCCACAAAATTGAGGAAAATGTCTAATACAAATTTAATGCTATGGCTAATTAAAAAAGATGACTAATAAAATCAAGCATAGATTCTAATAAATTAAAATATTCTAAAAATATCTACAAAATGGTTTGAGTTTCTTATATTAGGGGGGATTGTTAACGTGTTGATTAAATGATTATATTTACTTTTTTCTATAAGTTTAAGCTTTTAAGAAAATTAGTGATTTAACAGCAGTGTTGCAGCAGTGGGGTTTTTCTATTCTAAGATGTGAGAGCTAATAGGTAAATGAGGATGGTTTTTTCATCCATAAAAGTGATAAAAGAGGTCTGATATGGTGTTTTCATAAAGTCATATGTTGTTCTAGGCTAATGTGTCAACTTATTATTGAAGGGCAAAAAGAAGTTAATTTGTGCCAAAACCTTATAAAAATTATTCGGTAAACAATGTATCATTATAGATGTCCACTATTGTCCCAAATTAACAATATACCTAAAATTGTTGAGAGCTAAAATTGCATATCTTCTAAAATAGTTAAAATACGCTATTTTCCTTTTTTATATATACTTTGTCGAATTCTGTGCTGTGGGTTTTATATTTCCTATATTGCTGCGTCCAAGTTTAGTTTTTTTATTTGTTTTTCTAAGAGGAATTTGCATGGTCACACATTAGGTTAGCAGTGGATGGATAGATCACTCACATGAGTAACAATAGTAAACGATGGCATTGGAGGCACAAATCAATTGGTTCTGGAACATTTATACTACTGAACAAAAAGGTTTCAGATCGATTTCAGATACATAATGTGAACTAACCAAAACCGAATTTTAAACTTCAACTTTTTGACGTTCCAGTATTGGCAAGTCAATTTTTTTGACGCGTATTAGCTGGTGAACAAAATATTTTTTTATTAAAAGTTTAAAACTTCAACTTTTTTGACATTCCACTATTGGCAAGTCAACTTTTTTGACGTTCCACTATTGGCACGTCAATTTTTTTGATGTGTATTAGCTGGTGAACAAAATATTTTTTTATTAAAAGTTTAAAACTTCAACTTTTTTGACATTCCACTATTGGCAAGTCAATTTTTTTGACGTTCCACTAATGGCACGTCAAAATTTTTTTGACTTCCAATAGTAAAACGTCAAAAAAGTTGAAATATTTCAACTTTTTCAAAATCTATTGCAGCCCTATGTATGATAAAAATTATTGACTAATAAAATTTTTTTATATGTATATATACACCTTATTAAATTGTAAAGTATTTGAACAAAAAATTAAACATAATTTTTAACTAAATACCTACAAAAGAAGAGAAATCAACGTGTAGTATATGAGCATACTAAGTTAATCATAAGAAACCGGCGTGTCATTAATAATAATCCTAAGTTACTATTAATAGCTAACCTATGAAAAAAAAAAAACACTTTTTGAAGTTTAAAAGTTTAAACCTCAACATTTTTTGAGGTTTAAACTTTTAAACCTCAAAAAGTGTTTTTTTTCTTCAAAGCAAAAAATAAAAAAATAAATAAATTCAAATTTATTCTTTAAAGTTTTCTTGCTATTTATATATATGTACATGCATGCATATATATATGGTTGGGTTTATATATATATTAATTAATTAATTAATTAGATTTTTTATTTTAAAAAAATATATAATTTAAAAAGTATTGATTAATAAAATTTTTAAATATGTATATATATTATTAAAAAAATGTGGAGATTTCAAGTACACACCAACTCCATCTTCTCCTTTTAAAGGGAATCAAAGCTCAGAGTCTCTATTTCAATTTGGGTGGAAAGTAGTTACCATAGGGTATGGATGTGAATGTGTGATAGGAGTTGTTATTGGTCAAATTGTGATTACAATGAAGTATGATTGGTTTGTAAAGATTTTTGGAAAGATGTAGCAAGGTCGAACACTACAAAAAATGGACAGTTTTGACGCGTTTTAAAGCCTTGGTCAAAAACGTCAAAATTTTTGGCGTGGCAAAATTAAAACGTCAAAAGTTGATAATTCTTTTTGAAATTCAAAAGTTTTCCTGAAAATTTTAATAAATAAATTAATTTAAAAACTTTTTGGCGTTTTGAATAGTGCCACGTCAGAAAATTCTGACGTAACTGTTCAAAACGTCAAAAAGTTTTTTTTTTCTCTTCTCTTCTTAGCAAAAATTAAAAAAAAAAACAAATTTATTCTTTAATGTTGTCTTGTTATTTATATATATGTACATGCATGCATATATATATGGTTGGGTTATATATATATATATATATATATATATATATATATGTATATATATTAATTAATTAGATTTTTATTTTAAAAAATATATAATTTTAAAATTATTGATTAATAAAATTTTTAAACATGTATATATACACCTAATTAAATTGTAAAGAACTTGACCAAAAAATTAAACATAATTTTTAACTTTAATCAATATCCTATAAATTTGATTAGTGTGTTTCTATTATCATTTCTAATTTTATTTCTTTTTAATTTCAAAGATATCCTATAAGTTTGATTCCTTCTTTTCATATAAATTCATTTTCAGAGAAATTTAGATTAAGTTACTATATATTAATAGCTGACCTAAAATCATAAGCATTAAAAAAAAAAGGAAATAAAATAAATTAAAAAAAATACTTTTTTGACGTTCGAATTTCTCAAACGTCAAAATTTTTTGACGTTTGAGAAATCCGAACGTCAAAAAAGTTTTTAACAATTTTTTTTTTGACAATTTCATCCAAATTTTTTTCTACTTATATTTCTTTTTTTCCTACCAATTGTTTTTATCTTATCATATTATCGTTTATCCAATTTTATTATATTATCAATATCCTACAAATTTGATATCCTATCAATATCCTATAAATTTTAGTTTATCTAAATAACTTTAATCAATATCCTATAAATTTGATTAGTATGTTTCTATTATCATTTCTAATTTTATTTCTTTTTAATTTCAAAGATATCTTATAAGTTTGATTCCTTCTTTTCATATAAATTCATTTTCAGAGAAATTTAGATTAAGTTACTAAATATTAATAGCTGACCTAAAATCATAAGCATTAAAAAAACAAGGAAATAAAATAAATTAAAAAACTTTTTGACGTTTGGATTTCTCAAACGTCAAAAAATTTTGACGTTTGAGAAATCCAAACGTCAAAAAAATATTTTTTTTTTACAATTATTTTTTTTTTGACAATTTCATGCAAATTTTTTTCTACTTATATTTCTTTTTTTTCTACCATTTGTTTTTATCTTATCATATTATCGTTTATCCAATTTTATTATATTATCAATATCCTACAAATTTGATATCCTATCAATATCCTATAAATTTTAGTTTATCTAAATAACTTTAATCAATATCCTATAAATTTGATTAGTATGTTTCTATTATCATTTCTAATTTTATTTCTTTTTAATTTCAAAGATATCTTATAAGTTTGATTCCTTCTTTTCATATAAATTCATTTTAAGAGAAATTTAGATTAAGTTACTATATATTAATAGCTGACCTAAAATCATAAGAATTAAAAAAACAAGGAAATAAAATAAATTTTAAAAACTTTTGACGTTTGGATTTCTCAAACGTCAAAAAATTTTGACGTTTGAGAAATCCAAACGTCAAAAAAGTATTTTTTTTTTTTTTTTTTGACAATTTCATGCAAATTTTTTTCTACTTATATTTCTTTTTTTCCTACCAATTGTTTTTATCTTATCATATTATCGTTTATCCAATTTTATTATATTATCAATATCCTACAAATTTGATATCCTATCAATATCCTATAAATTTTAGTTTATCTAAATAACTTTAATCAATATCCTATAAATTTGATTAGTATGTTTCTATTATCATTTCTAATTTTATTTCTTTTTAATTTCAAAGATATCTTATAAGTTTGATTCCTTCTTTTCATATAAATTCATTTTAAGAGAAATTTAGATTAAGTTACTATATATTAATAGCTGACCTAAAATCATAAGAATTAAAAAAACAAGGAAATAAAATAAATTTTAAAAAAAAACTTTTTTGACGTTTGGATTTCTCAAACGTCAAAAAATTTTGACGTTTGAGAAATCCAAACGTCAAAAAGTATTTTTTTTTTACAATTATTTTTTTTTTGACAATTTCATGCAAATTTTTTTCTACTTATATTTCTTTTTTTCCTACCAATTGTTTTTATCTTATCATATTATCGTTTATCCAATTTTATTATATTATCAATATCCTACAAATTTGATATCCTATCAATATCCTATAAATTTTAGTTTATCTAAATAACTTTAATCAATATCCTATAAATTTGATTAGTATGTTTCTATTATCATTTCTAATTTTATTTCTTTTTAATTTCAAAGATATCTTATAAGTTTGATTCCTTCTTTTCATATAAATTCATTTTAAGAGAAATTTAGATTAAGTTACTATATATTAATAGCTGACCTAAAATCATAAGATTAAAAAACAAGGAAATAAAATAAATTTTAAAAAAACTTTTTGACGTTTGGATTTCTCAAACGTCAAAAATTTTGACGTTTGAGAAATCAAACGTCAAAAAGTATTTTTTTTTTACAATTATTTTTTTGACAATTTCATGCAAATTTTTTCTACTTATATTTCTTTTTTTCTACCAATTGTTTTATCTTATCATATTATCGTTTATCCAATTTTATTATATTATCAATATCCTACAAATTTGATATCCTATCAATATCCTATAAATTTTAGTTTATCTAAATAACTTTAATCAATATCCTATAAATTTGATTAGTATGTTTCTATTATCATTTCTAATTTTATTTCTTTTAATTTCAAAGATATCTTATAAGTTTGATTCCTTCTTTTCATATAAATTCATTTTAGAGAAATTTAGATTAAGTTACTATATATTAATAGCTGACCTAAAATCATAAGCATTAAAAAAACAAGGAAATAAAATAAATTAAAAAAAAAACTTTTTTGACGTTTGGATTTCTCAAACGTCAAAAAATTTTGACGTTTGAAATCCAAACGTCAAAAAAGTATTTTTTTACAATTATTTTTTTTGACAATTTCATGCAAATTTTTTTCTACTTATATTTCTTTTTTCTACCAATTGTTTTTATCTTATCATATTATCATTTATCCAATTTTATTATATTATCAATATCCTACAAATTTGATATCCTATCAATATCCTATAAATTTTAGTTTATCTAAATAACTTTAATCAATATCCTATAAATTTGATTAGTATGTTTCTATTATCATTTCTAATTTTATTTCTTTTTAATTTCAAAGATATCTTATAAGTTTGATTCCTTCTTTTCATATAAATTCATTTTCAGAGAAATTTAGATTAAGTTACTATATATTAATAGCTGACCTAAAATCATAAGCATTAAAAAAACAAGGAAATAAAATAAATTAAAAAAACTTTTTGACGCTTGGATTTCTCAACGTCAAAAATTTTGACGTTGAGAAATCAAACGTCAAAAAGTATTTTTTTTACAATTATTTTTTTTGACAATTTCATGCAAATTTTTTCTACTTATATTTCTTTTTTCTACCAATTGTTTTATCTTATCATATTATCGTTTATCCAATTTTATTATATTATCAATATCCTACAAATTTGATATCCTATCAATATCCTATAAATTTTAGTTTATCTAAATAACTTTAATCAATATCCTATAAATTTGATTAGTATGTTTCTATTATCATTTCTAATTTTATTTCTTTTTAATTTCAAAGATATCTTATAAGTTTGATTCCTTCTTTTCATATAAATTCATTTTCAGAGAAATTTAGATTAAGTTACTATATATTAATAGCTCACCTCAAATCATAAAGCATTAGAAAAAAAGGAAATAAAATAAGAAAAATAAATTACTTTTTGACGTTTATATGTCTCAAACGTCAAAAATTTTGACGTTTGAGAACTTTTGAACGTCAAAAATGTGATTTTTTGACAATTATTTTTTTTTGACAATTTCCTGCGAATTTTATTCTACTTTAATTGCTTTTTGTTCTACCAATTGTTTTTATCTTCTCAGATTTTAGTTTATCTAATTTTATTATATTATCAATATCCTATAAATTTTAGTTTATCTAATTAACTTTAATCAATATCCTATAAATTTGATTCATTCTTTTCATATAAATTCATTTTCAGTGAAATTTAGAGTAAGTTACTATATATTAATAGCTGACCTAAAATTATAAGCATTAAAAAAAAAAGGAAATAAAATAAGAAAAAATAAATTACTTTTTGACGTTTATATTTCTCGAACGTCAAAATTTTGACGTTTGAGAACTTTTGAACGTCAAAAAATGTGATTTTATGACAAATTTTTTTTTTTTGACAATTTCTTGCAAATTTTATTCTACTTTAATTGCTTTTTGGTCTATCAATTGTTTTTATCTTCTCAGATTTTAGTTTATCTAATTTTAGTTTTTTTTCCTCCTTCTCCTTCTCCTTCTTGATTATTTAAAAATAAAAAAAATCAAATTTACTTAATTAGTTTTCTTGCTATTTATATATTTATTATAAAGAAACTAATAATTTATATTCAAAAACTTATTTGTTTTTTAAAGGAGAAAAAGTGGAAGAGAAGAATAAAAAAAAAGTGGACAATTAAACGTGGGAATGTTTGCCACGTTAGAAATTTTGACGTTTGACACTTGAACGTCAAAACTTCGACGTGGCAAACAAAGGTCACGCCGTAATTGTACTTTTTATTTTTATTTTTTTTTATTATTATTTTTCTTTCTTTCTTCCCTTTTAAAAACAATAAATTTCCAACATTTCCTTGTTTGGTAGGTTTAGGGTTTTAGGTCTAGGTTATTAATGGTAAGTTGCTAAAATAGGTCTATATACGCTTATAGAAAATAATTAACGACCGTGTTGTATTTTTTATACTTATTATTTTTTTAAGCAAACACTAAAATAACTAAGTGCGATTCGATCTTCATCTTAGGTGACTTAAATCCTTTTTTCAACAATTTCTTTTCATATAAATTTATTTTCGAGAAATTAAGAATAAGTTACTATTAATAGTGACCTAAAATCATAAGCATTAAAAAAAAAAATGAGAAGAAAATATGCACATTAAAAAACTTTTGACGTTCTAAAATTTTGAACGTCAAAAAGTTTTTCAACAATTATTTTTTGACAATTTCTTGCAAATTTGATTCTACTTTAATTGCTTTTTGTTCTACCAATTATTTTTTCTTATCGACTTCAATTTATCTAATTTTATTCTATTATCAATTTTAACTTTCTTTAACCATTCAAAAAATTTAACATTCTAGCTCTTGGAGAAGAGAAGGAAAAAACAAATTAAAAGACAAACTAAAAAACTTTTTTCTTTCTACTCTTAGCAAAAAAAAAAAAAAAAAATCCAAATGTATTCTTTAATGTTGTCTTGTTATTTATATATATATGTACATGCATGCATATATATATGGTTGGGTTTATATTTATATATATATATAAATATATTAATTAATTAATTAGATTTTTCATTTAAAAAAAGTGTATAATTTAAAAATTATTGATTAATAAAATTTTTAAACATGTATATATATACACCTAATTAAATTTTGAAGCACTTGATCAAAAAATTAAACAAAATTTTTAACCAAATATGTAGAAGAGAAGAGAAGAGAAAAAAAAAAAAAACCAACTTTTTTGACGTTGTGAACAGTGAAACGTCAGAAAATTCTGACGTTTCATTGTTCACAACGTCAGAATTTTCTGACGTGGCAAATAGTGCCACGTCAGAAAAGTTTTTTTTTTTTTTTTTTGCAAAAAATTAAAAAAAAAATTCAAATATATTCTTAGAAGTTTTCTTCATATATATATATATATATATATATATATATATACATACATGCACTATGGTCTTTTTTTATTTTTAATTTCATGTTTTCTACCAAGTATTCAATGTCTTCTAAGCAAAAAATTAAAAAAAAAATCCAAATTTATTATTTAATGTTGTCTTGTTATTTATATATTTGTACATGCATGCATATATATATGGTTGGGTTTATATATATATAAATTAATTAATTAGATTTTTTATTTAAAAAAAGTATATAATTTAAAAATTATTGATTAATAAAATTTTTAAACATGTATATATACACCTAATTAAATTTTGGAGCACTTGATCAAAAAATTAAACAAAATTTTTAACCAAATATGTAGAAGAGAAGAAAAGAGAAGAGAAGAGAAGAAGTAGAAGAAAGAAAAAAATACAAAAAACAAAAAACAAAAAAAACAACTTTTTTGACGTTGTGAACAGTGAAACGTCAGAAAATTCTGACGTTTCACTGTTCACAACGTCAGAAAAGTTTTTTTTGGGTTTTTCCCGCTTTTCACCTCTCATCCCGCTCTTTTCTCTTTATTCGAATTTTTCCAAATTGTTATTTATTCCCCACTCCCACTCACTCCACACTAAACCCCTGAGCCTACCTCCTTTCTTCTTCTTCTTCTCTCTCCCTCTCATATCTGCACATGCCCAGCTCTTTTTTTTTTTTTTTCTGTTTTCTGTTTTCTTTTTCTTCCTCCTTTTCTTCTTCTTCTTCTTCTCTCTCCCCTCCTATCTGCCCAGCTTTTTTCTTCCTCCTTCTTCTTCTTCTCTCTCTCCCCTCCTATCTACGTACACCCCTGCAGCTCCATCTTTTTTTTTTTTTTCTGTTTCTTTTTCTTTTTCTTCCTCCTTCTTCTTCTTCTCTCTCTCCTCCATCTACGTACACCCCTGCAGCTCCATCTTTTTTTTCTTTTTTTTTTCTGTTTTCTTTTCTTCTTTTCTTCCTCCTTCTTCTTCTCTCTCCCCTCCTATCTACGTACACCCCTGCAGCTCCATCTTTTTTCTTTTCTTACACCCTGCAGCTCCACCTTTTTTTTTTTTTTTTTTTCTGTTTTCTTTTCTTTTCTTCCTCCTCCTTCTTCTTCTCTCTCCCTCCCTATCTACACGCCCAGCAGCTATTAGAGGAGAAAATGGACAAAAGAAAAAAGAAAATGAGTAACTAGAACCTGCTAGAAAAAAAAAAACTTTTCTCGAGGTTTGAAAATTCAAACGTCATAAAGTTTTGACTTGGAAAATTCAAACGTCAGAAGTTTTGACGCTGAAAAATTCAAACGCCAAAAAATTTTGGAAAAAAATTTTAAAAAACATTTCTGACGTGGCAATCGTTTCACCACGTCGAACGCTTTTGACGCTTCAAAATTTCAAACGCCAAAAAATTCTCAAAAATAAAAATTAAAAAACATTTCGACGTGGCTTTTTCACCACGTCAAACGCTTTTGACGTTCAAAATTTCAAACGCCAAAAAATTCTCAAAAATAAAAATTAAAAAACATTTCGACGTGGCACCGTTTCACCACGCGTAAAAGTTTTGACGCTTGAAAAATTCAAACGTCAAAAATTTTCAAAAAAATTAAAAAACTTTTCCGGCGGCTTCAAACGTCGGAGTTTTTGACGTTAAACATGACACGCCAAAAATTTTGACGGTCATGCTTAAACGCCAAAAACTTGACTTTTCCGACAGCGGTTTTTTGTTTTAAACGCTAAAATGACGTCGAACGTTTTTGACGTTTCAATATGCCCAAAACGTCAAAAAAGTTTCGTCAAAACTATATGTTTTTTGTAGTGGAACAATGGTGAATTGGAGAAGGTCATAAATTTGAAATTAGTTAAATAAAATGTTTTTAAGAAAGTATAAATGTTGTTTTAAGTTTTATCATTATTGTATGCTGGTTGATGGAATTGTAAGCCTATGAAAATTTCAATGTAATCTTATTATTTGTGTGTGTGAGTACTTTGCATGTGTCTGATTTTTTTTTTTTTTTTCCCTTATTTTGAGTAACTTTGTTTGTTGGCTTTGTTCCTAATTTGTGTCCTGCAAATTAAAATTCATTCATAAATGAATCAGCAAAGTGTGTAAAGGTTAAACCTTCATCAACAAGTAATTCTAAAGGCTGTTTTAGTTAATGTTGCATCAACACTACCGTTGGAAGATATATTCTTAACGATTACTGCATCTTGGCTTTCCGTCTTGGCCCAAATTTTTTTTTCCTTAACACTATGAACCTTCACTGAGGCATTACAACAAAGACAATCCAGCGTTAGAAAACAAATAACCGGCCTTTAGACAGCACTAAATGCAGCAGAAGCAAAAGCAGAAGAATGGAACTGACAACTACAGTTGATAAATAACAACCGCTCAGTATTCAAGAAATGCACAAATGATCCAAGCGATAAACATGTTCCACAAGAACATAAAGTTCAAGAAAAATGGAAGAAGAAAGTTTTGAATAATTACATTACAAGTTATAAATGACTAAGGGGCAAAATAATTATGAGTTTATGCGTGGTTTGATTTGATCATATTATTTCTTGCAGTAAAAATTTTATTCAAGTAAATTTTTTTGGACATCAATGGAGAAGAAAATCATTAATATTGGAGGTACTGGTGCCACAACACTCCAATACTCCATGATTCATTTTTTGGACCTGCCCATAGTCCTTAAGTGCTTCACGTACTGTTGGATGATTGACATTAATGGATGTTCAGCTATGAGAAGAAGGAGATCAAGGGTGTGATGAGGGAAGAAGGTACACGTGAGGAGTTGGGATTAATTAATGAGAGCAAGTGAAAAATATATTTATTAATTTTTGTTTTTAACACATCTAAAAAAATTACATACACGATGAGCATGAACCAAGTCAAGCTATCCAATAACATAAGTTTCCTAGTCCTTCCGTCGTCCTCTAACCCAATTTTCCCATCTTTTCTGCAACACGTTATTTGTGGCCACTTAACTAGCATGTGGAAGGCATACATGCAAAAGCAATTTAGACTTCAGAAGTGTGAAAGTGAACCACCATGAGAGATCATACGTAAGCTTGCCTTTTCTTCTCTCAATATTGTTCCTTCTGTTACTCATCTGCTCTTTGTCTTCTCTGCAACCACTTTGTCTTGAAATTGAGAGATCAGCCTTCCTGCAATTCAAGGATAGCTTTACCATAAGCAAGTCTGCTTCCGCTGATCCTTCTTCGTATGCAAAGGTTGCTTCATGGACTCTAAAAGGACTAAAGGAGGAATAGTGATTGCTGCTCATGAGATGGGGTTGGGCGCAATAAGGACACATGTCAGATGATTGGCCTTGACCTTGGTAGCAGCTTTCTCTATGGTTCTATTAACACTAGCAACGGCCTCTTCCGTCTTCTTCTACTTCAAATATTTAATCTTGCTGATACTGACTTCAGCAACTCTCAAATCTCATTTAGAGTTGGCAATCTTTCAAGGTTAACCTATCTCAATGATAGATCAGATAACCTATCTTATCTTTCAATTTTTTATTTGAATTAAGTTTATTTGCTATTCTTTTACTTGGTTTAGTTTTCATTTTCAATTTCGTATTATTTATGTGTTTATTTAGGATTAAAAGTGATCTAGAATTGTAATATGGACTCTAATTCGTAATTTAATTAGGTTTATGAGTATTTGGGCTATAAATATATGTTTATAGCCTCCATAAATAGAGATTTGGTTTATATATGAATTTAGTTGAATAAGAATACTCAGAGTTGAGTTTCTTTGTGTTTTTTCCTTAAACCTTAGATAGCATCTATTGTTTTAAGAAAATTTTTAAATCCTTTGATAGAATTAAGATCTAGAAGTATTTATTTGTTACTTATTGATGTTATTTGTTGTAGCTCACTAAGTCACGCTGCATTAATTGGTATCAAAGCTCAAGTTACTTTCCATGAACAAAGTGCAAGAACCGTCTAGCAGACATGAACCATCTGGCAGAGAAGAAGTGGCTCGTTAGAGCCTGAGGAAGCAGATGCACAATAAATCTAGCATTTAAGTTGCTAAATAATAATAAAAATAAATAAATAAATGAAAGTGGAAACTTCACTAACTCTCTCTAAAGTTTGATCATTTTTGCAAATACCTCCCTAATGTTCAAAAATTCTCACTTACCCCCTCTGAACTTTCAATTGCTCTCAATTTAGACCCATCCGTACAAATTAGAGCACACAATTTTTTAAAAAGACCAAAATACCCCTGGTTTTCATTTAAAAAAAAATTAAAAAAAAAAAACATTTTGAAAGTTGAAATTTTAAATAGTGAATTTTAAACGGTGACTTTTGTATAAAATTTCAACTTCCAGATATTTTTTTATTTTTTTAAAAAATAAAAATCAGAGGTATTTTAATATTTTTAAAAAATTTTGTGCCCTAATTTGTACGGATGGGTCCAAATTAAAAGCAATTAAGAGTTTAGGAGGGGTAAGTGAGAATTTTTTAACGTTAGGGGGGTATTTACAAAAATAACTAAACTTCAAAGAGGTTAATGAAGTTTCCCTAAATGAAAGAAAGAGGAAGGAGGAGATCGAGTTCTTCCCTCTCTCCATTGACACTAATAGAAGAAATCATTGGCTTATGGAAGGAAGTTTACTAGAGAGGGAAATGGAGAAGGACATCCAAAGAAGTTACTTGCATCATATTATTAGTCATTTTTAAATTCACACTCACCCTTTTTTCTTTTTCTTTTTTTAAAGTTTTAGTTTTATTTTTTTTTAAAAAAAATTTATTAAGGATATTTTCGTCATTTGGAGATCGTAATTAAAAGTTTAGAAATGACATAATCAATTGGGTTGTAGTTTGATATGTAAAATTATAATGACAAATATACTTTTAAGTTTCGTTTGTTTTGACGTAAAATATTTTTCATATTTTTGGGTATTTGATACAACCAAAAAATCGTGGTCATACTGATAATATTTTCAACTGATCAGGAAAATTATTTTATTTTTCTAAAACACTAAACTATTTTTCAAATTTAAGTTTCTCCTTTTCGCACGCGCTTTTGTTCAGAATTCATTCTCTGCCAATACTAGAGGTCGCCAAACATCTATCGCTGGAGATTGCCATTGGAATGTCGCAGAAATCCACCATCAGAAGTCGCCGAAAGTAGCCGATTGTTTTTGGTCACCATCGGAAGTCGCTTGTCGTAACCAAAGGCCAAAAAATATTTTCAACTAAAATGGTTTTTCTTAAACAATAATTTCACTAAAATTATTTTCTTCAATGTATATATTAATACTTTAACTCTGTAGACTTTTCCAGGTTGAGTTATACCAACTACCGGAAAAAAAAAAAGCATAAAAAGTCAACGACTTTTGCAGACTTGATAAGAAAGAAAAGTACAAAAATCTGTTTTTGTTAATTTTAGTAATCTCGTACATGAAATGCCATAGAGCTAGCTAGCTAGCTATATATAGGATTACCGTGTCATTCTTCCCATCCTCTCTGTTTCCCTCCATTCAACCTTGCCACCCTCTCTCTGTCTCTGTCTTTCTCTCCCTCTCTCTACCTCTTCCTACAATTCCCACAGTTATAAACTCCGTTGTGTCCCTTCGAGTTCGATGGATGAAGGTATGGTTACTACTATATTATGTTTCATATTTGATTCTGTCATTAATCTTGCTTGGTATTGACTCTTTCTTGGTCTCTTTGCTTTAACTTTTCCTGTCAAAATTTCAGCTTCTGCAATACATACTTTATTTCATTTTTTGCAACTTTTGGTGGTGGTTGTTTGACTGAGTCTAGTTTTTCATTGTCTGGATGGACCAAATTGCTTGATTTGTGGTGAATTGTTGAAAATTTGGATTGAATATCCATTAACTCATTAAGTATGAAATGATTACGGGTAATATTGTTCGAAATTCAATGAAAATGAGGATCATATTGCTTGCAATGGCACCCTAACCCTATTAAACCCTGGAAACTTGATTTTAGTTTGCTGGGTTTGCTCCTGATTACTGGATGATGACGATGATGATGATGATTTGACATATGTAAATGTTATGAGCTAGGGTTATTTCATCTGCAATTTGGTAGTATTTTGGAATCGAGTACCTGATACAAAATTGACGGATACCTAAGTTTTTGAGGATCTAATCATTATCTTTTCTTGTAAAGGCGTGTCTAAAAACATCTTCAGGAAACAATTATTCTAACAGCTATTGAGTGCTGAAATTAAATATCATATTTGTATGGAAAATATATAGGTTAAAATGCTATTTGATTTTCTTGAATGGCTTTCTTTGAATCTCTTTAATGCTTCCACTCAATCTGTCAGGTATTTCTTTTATGTGCTGCTGATCATAGTTTTTCCCTTTGATCGTGACAGAAACTTGATGAAGAACTATTTAATTACTGTTGTAATTTTTCTTCTAACATTTTTTTTGAAAAGATCTTTAATTTATTATTTTTTTGGTTTGATGTCTCAGTCGAATTATTAGATTGTGGATTTGACAACTACTGGTGAGATGGAATCGATTTTAACCTTTTAAAGAACAGAAAGGCATGCCAATTTGATGTAGTCCTTATAGGCAAATGATGTTTAGAATGATATGCTCATGTTATGATCACTGGGCTTCTTCTTTTTGCTTTTTTATTGATGATGGGCAAGGTTGATCTAGTACAATGAGATGAAAAGATCATTGTGGTGCATTGCCATTATCCTGATGAAGGAACTTTTCCGCCGTTGTGTGGGGTACAAAATTGATTGGAGAAAACTGTTTTTGGTTGGGGCCATGTTGACAATAGCTGGTGTTGTGTTTCAGATGTTTAGCCTTCCTTATTCCCTGGGGATATGGTTTCTGTCACCACATGTTACAGTTTCATCATATGATTCTTTGAATAGTACTATTCCATTGAGTGAGACCCTCACTAAGGCAAGGGTTGAAGAGTTTCAGTTTGTTCTAGCTGCCCCTGTTGTTTCAGTGAATTCTTCTATTAAGTTGATCCAATCAATGCCAGTTGAGCCGAAAAGAGCGACTGCTCCCATGAGGAAAAAATATAGATCTAAATCTATATCTAGAAGAAGGAAAAAGAATATCAAACTAGATGACAAGCCAAAGCTACTACCTCCTTCCCCTCCTCGTAAAATAGTGCCTTCTCGCTTCCAGGTAAAAGTATTGAGAGTTCTAATTTTGTTTTCCTTTGTAGCATAACAAAGGAGGCTATTACCAATAAATTTACCTTTGTGGCTATATTTTCAGAGATACATTTGGTCCTTGTCACCAACTAAGGCGCTGATGTATGCTAAAAAAGAGATTGAGCATGCTCCAGTAGTTGTTGATGATCCTGAGCTATTTTCCCCTTTGTTTCAGAATGTTTCTGTTTTCAAAAGGTATATTTCATAGAACCTTTTCCATGGTTACCCCATCATGCTTTGTGGTGCCTATATGACTTTTATATTGTTTTCTACCATGTTATGCCTTGTGATTGGTCTATCTGTCATTGGTTTGATTGGATTAAATTTATTTTGTCACATATTATGTCACAACCCAAGATCCAAACTCATCAAATTTCTATATGTGATACTTCACTATTAAAAATTTGATTATGTGAGCCGATTTTTGCATAAAGTCCTTAAAGAAAGTATAGCACATGATCATACAAATTGGTGGTGGACCTTTGGGGCACGGGCATGTCTTGTTAGGGGCCCACTAAGTTAAGGCCAACCAACCCAAGGAAGAACCCGAGAGCACCTTAATCCTACCACACACACTCCCTTCCCCCTTGCCACTTCAACAACAATCCCCTTTATTCCTGGCATGAGGTTGGGGACCATGAGGCAGGTGAGGGGAGGTGTGCATTATTCAGTTACAGGGGATTCACCGATAGGGAAAGGGCACATGGTAGACGGTTATGAGACAAACTATTATATAAAAATGGTTTCATGTGTCAAGTAGGATCATCTTCATCTTTTGCCTTTTTGATCTTTTTAGCCTTATTCCTTTCTCTAAAATCCCCGGCTGACTTAAGCATGATGCCAAGATAGAAGGTATTCACTAAAAGAATTTCTTCAGGGTGGAAGTCAAAGTTAACATCAACAACCCTCTCTCACCGGGTTTCATGCATAGGTGACAGGATAAACTACTAGTTTGGATTCAGAAGAAATATGAGCGGCTTTTGGAATTTTGCTTCCAATGTGGAAGACTGGGTCACAATAGTAGTATCTGTCCATTCCTAGCTAAAAGGTATCTCCTGCCACCATGCTGCGGCAAGCTCCTTTTGCTAATTTTTTATCCCCTTGCAGGGACTCATAATCAGTATTCTGTCACAGTTAACTGTATCAACACATATCATAACTAAATCAATTTTGAATGATATTCACATTAGAAATTAAGCTTAATCAAAATGTTTACAAACCTTAAGGTTTCATAATTACGATTTCACATGTTACAAATTGTAATTCAGCTCCATATGTTAATTGCTTAGCCTCTAGCATTTATCTCACTTTCTAGCTTCAATTATTAAGTATTGAAATTGTCTTAGTGAAAATGAATCCCTAGGTTTTTAACATTTTCAATTAGGCATCACTGAGTCATAAATTTTCTTCCATTACATAATTCATTGTAAAATTGCAAGAGAATTATGGAGCTTCATTCTTAATATGTTTGATGTGGAGTGGATTATGCCTAGTTGGGTGATTGATTTGTTGGATAGTTAGGGAGGACAGGTTGGGTGAGGTACAGTTATAGAAGTATGGAGGTTTGCTCCATTGTGCATACTGTTGTGTCTTTGGCGAGAGAGAAACGCCCAGAACTTTGAAGATGTAGAAATTTCGATGATAGAGTTGCAGAAGTTTGTGATCAACATTTATATACTTGGATATGTGCTCATTATAGTCTGCTTGTTTCTAGTTTTGCAGATTTTTGGAGTTTTTGTTCTTTTTTGTCAGATTAGGGCTCTTTTTTATAATTCATGTGTGATAGGGTTGCATGCCCCTTTGCGCTTTATCAATGATAATGAAATTTATTATCAAAAAAAGGGTAATGAGAATGAGTTTATCTACCTTACGATATGCTAGTTTGCAGTGAGTTTTGTCATTCTTCTCCTGTTAAATAAATTGTCCGTGAAAATTCATTTCCCTCCCTCAATTTTTTTTCTGTGGTATATCTTTTGGATTGTTCAATCTTTGGCAAATTAATGAATCCTGACCAGAGAACCTGAAATCCTAAGGAATAGTGTGTCCAATGCATATTTCAGAATGATATGGAAGAAGAGATTAGTGATGAGAAAATTTGGGCTCATAATGATTTTTACGTTGAAAATTTTGAGATAGGAAATTCTCGTTCGAACGAAAATGGTTTCATTCAAAGGAGATAATAATAGAATCTCTCGTTCAATGCTCGGTCGTAGGCCATTCAAATGAGGAAGTCACATAATGTCTTGTTCGGTAAGGGTTTTCTAGAGAAAGTAGAGTGTTCAAAGTCTAGGTGAAGTGTTAGGTTTTTCAAAGAAAGAGAATCCTAATTAATGAGCATGATGCGTTGCAGACGAGCATGTGATACAGTGCAAACCTTAGCAAATGTTTGACCAAAACTTTTAAGTATGTCCTCTGACCAACTGAAGTATTAAATGTATTCTTACATGCATAATAAGTAAATATTCTGACCATCTAGATTATTTTTATATGCGTTTGTAAGCAAATCTGTTCGTCTGCTGGAGAATTTAAACGTTTTACTAGTGGTGATATTATTTGCATGCATTTACTTGCATACCATGATATTAATATTTTGTGGATATGAGCCTGCTCTTGATCATTTGCAATTGAGAATAAGGTTTAGGAAAGAAATTTATGAAAAGTATACACTATACAAGTATATTTTTAAAGGTTATTTTCAAGAAAAGTTTTATGAATACAGAAAAGTATAAATTTTACTGTACGAAAGTTTACCCAAGGTAAGCCCAGATTGTACGTTTGAAACCCGGTGTTGAGCGGGGGTAGTACACTCAACATGCCTTAATTGAATGGGGTTAATTCGTTTCCCAAGTTGAGTAGGGTGGTGCACTTGACAAACCTAATGTGTATGTGGTTAATTTATTTTGGTTGAATGGAGGAGGACATTCAACAATCCAATCCATTTGGGGTCAATCATTCAGAGCCTTAGTTGAGCAGAGTGGTTTTCTTGACCCTTTTGGTTGAATGGGGGAGAACATTCAACACTCCCAAGTCGAAGATGGTACAGAGTTCGACAAAGGCTAAGGAAAGACTAAGTCACTAACAATATTTATGTTTCATATTCAGGAAACGTTGAAATCAGAAGTCTCTCTCATTTTTAGACATTCAATAAATGAGGATTTTCTTGCATTAACAAAAAGAGAGAAAATTTTAAAGGGCTCACATACACAGCATAATTATTTGCATTTACTTACTGAACATAGACTTACAAGTTCCACCTGTAAATTGTTAAAATTTACAGCTGTAGAGGAGATAAGCCCAGGAGAGCCCCACAGTTTGGACTACTTTCCTTAGAAGTTGAAGAAGACATAGTATTTTGAAACCCAGACAAAGCTTGACAGAGGTTTGATCAGGTTTGGGTTATAATAGTATCTTTTAATATGTTTAGGTTTAGGAAGTATGAAACATTTTATTGGTAGAATGTAAGTATAAACAGAGTTGTGCAGTTATGTGTAAATGTAAATGAGGTTTTCACTTAGTGCTTTCGTATTGTTCTTACAGTTATTGTAATTATATTGTTATTCTTAAAGTTAAGTCACAATAGTAACGCCTCAAAAAAAAAAAAGGTGAAAGTTGGGGTGTTACACTAATGGAGTCGTAATTGGTCAGAATACTCAGAGATGGGTTGGAGAGTGGAAGGTAAGAGATCTCTGTCTTCATCCTACGAAGTCGAAGATCTAGATTCTTCTGAAAGAAGTGGATCTTAGGAAGATGAGGTGTCTCGTATGCTTCCTCACTTGGTGAAGCATCCCTCCATACGGATTAGGTAATTCTCCAGCTTTGCTGGTTAGCTAACCCCAAAGAATTGTTTGCATCCAAGGTAATTCAAACAGTTAGACTTGATGAGAATGCCACCAAGACCAAAGCTCTTACCATTTACCACTTGAGGTTAACTTTAGGTGGTTAATTGTTGAAATTGATAATGCAGGGACCAAATTGATACCCACCTTAAAGTTCAAGGTTGGTATTTGTAAGAACCCCGTGACTTGTTGATCATGAAAGGAAATTAGAGAAATTGGTACTTTTAATCAAAGTTTTGGAGCTCTGTAGGTTCATCCTCTCCCTCCCCACTTCAAAAGGAAAACAGCAAAATTTGAGAAAAGTCTCAATGATTTAACTAGGCTTGGTAGAAGCAGACTCATCCAATGCGTTCTCACTTTCTATCATGTTCCATGCCTATGTTTCCTTCTTTCTTTTATACAAACTCAGTCCCATGCAGTTATCCTGTGTGAGGAGCTCTCACCAAAATAAATCATTCTCGTATAAGAAGGTGAAGGCAGTAGAGTGGATTGCTTGAAAGATTGATCTAAATTGATGCTATGTTAGGTAGGCACTTCAATAAATTACATGGCTTAAATAAATAAAATCCATGCATCTTCAAAGATGCAAAAGTGTTTGGTGGGTGTGTACCAATTTCAGCATAATATTGGTTAAGTTGACAGTTTGTCATAAGATAACAAAGTAGCTGTTGGTAGGTTACAGTGAATAGATGAATAGTCAGAAGAAATAGTTGTTGGTACTTTGAAATCTGATAGTCTAAGAGTACAATGTAGTGTTTCTTGAGAAATCAAAACAATTTGCATGTCATACATATGAGAAATAAGGTTGATTTTTGCAGCTATGATTTGTATTAGCCAGTAAGTTGTCATTAGTTGTCCCCAATGTCTGAGACAAGCTGATATATATATTAGTTGCAGAAGTTAGGGGCATGTCATCAAAATAATGGAATGATATAAACATTAGAAACAACATTAATGGCAGAGTTGTTTTGAAATTGTTGGCCTTTATGCCATTTCCTTCACTTTTATTCTTTAGTTGATAGGAGTAGTATAAAAGCCATTGGTTTTCCTCATGTGCAGGAGCTACGAATTGATGGAAATGACCCTTAAAGTGTTCATTTACCCTGATGGCGCGAGGCCTATATTTCACGAACCTCATCTCAGTGGAATTTATGCTTCTGAAGGATGGTTCATGAAGTTGATAGAGGCAAACAGGCAATTTGTGACGAGAGACCCCGAAAAGGCTCACTTATTTTATCTGCCATACAGTGCACGCCAGCTGCAAACGGCACTCTACGTGCCTGAGTCACATAATATGAAACCGCTGTCAATCTTCCTGAGGGACTATGTGAACATGATTGCTGCCAAGTATCCCTTCTGGAACCGCACACATGGGTCAGATCATTTCCTCGTTGCTTGCCATGACTGGGTACAGTAGCCTCTTCGTTTTGGTCATTGAAATGTTATATGTGTGTGTGTGTCTAATTTTGCTAACTTTGACAACTCCTCAAACACAAGCTTTTGTTTCAATCTATATCTGTATTAGAGATAATAAGACTTCATGAACAAAAATCAAAGTGCTGCTCTCGGTGCAATTACAGTTTAAGGGATAAACAGGTGCAATGCATCTGTATGTTTGAAGAGTAATTCTAGAAATTATTCTTGTGTCACCCCAAGAATGATGTGCCTTTTAAAATCATCAGTTGATCAAAATTCAATAATGATCAATTACAAGCTCAATAGTAATTTTAAAAGCCAAATCATTCTTAGAGTAATACAATAGAGATTTTTAACATTACTCATGTTTGTAAGGGGAGGAAAAATGATGGGATGGATCTAACTCTGTGCCACATGCACAACCAGCCTCTTCTAGATGTGGACCTAACTCTGTACCACATGCACAACCAGCCTGTATTTAGAAGAGCTTGGTTGTGCATGTGGTGCAGAGTTGAAGGTCAATACAGAATGGTGGGACCTTTATAGATATACATAGATTAGGTCCTGTAAATATGAAGATGATGTATAATGAGGCATATCCTCTTTGACATTGAATTATGCATTGCCTATTATGCCATTGGACTATTTTCTGTAAGGAGTGCTTCAACACTTTCTCTACTTCTCTTTGTATTTTTTTTGCTATAAAATTTTTAGGGAAAATTCACTTTATTCCCTGAAGTTTTAAGGATTTTTCAATTTGAACTCTAAAGTTTAAAAATTGGCAATGTACCCTCCTAATGTTTAAAAAATTTTCAATTTAAACCTTCCGTTACTAATTTCCATCAAATTAGACGGAAATCTATAAAATTATGTAATTACCCTCAGGCTTTTTTATTTTAATTTTCGTCCAATTAGACGAAAATTAATAACAGAGAGTCTGAATTAAAAATTTTTGAAACATTAAAGAAATACATTGCCAATTTATAAACTTTAGGATTAAAATTGAAAAATCTCTTAAACTTAAGGGGGATAAAATAGATTTTTCCCAAAAATTTTAGTTAGCAATTGTTGGCTTAAAAGTTCCTCTCTCTCTCGCCCTCTCTCTCTCACACACACACACTATTTAGTATGTGTTCTTAAAGCCTATTTGAGATTATGTTGGAAAATAGAGTTTTTGTTTATAGTAAAAGTTTGATAGAGCGTTTTAGAAAAAGCCTAATTTCTAAGCTTTCCCAAAAACACAGTTTTTATGCTCTTTGTTTTTAGAGCAAAAGAGTCAAAAAGTGCCTTCTAAGTTTTTGTTTTTTACCAAACGGAACAATTTTTGCTTAGCACAACTTTTTGTATACTAAAAGCACTTTTTAAGCTCATTAATGCAATCTCAAACAAGCTCTTAGAACACGTTTTGCGCCTTACATAAAGTGAACCCCTTTGCAAAATCATTTCATACCAATTTCTAGTTCTGGTTGGAGATGCAGCTATCTCACTTAAAAAGTTAGCAATGGCTGGGACTCCGTATCTGGTTGTTTTAGAGGTCATCATTCGAGTTACCAAACATTCAGATAAAGAAAGAGATATCCTCCAAAATATCATGACTTTTATGCTGTTTACTTGTGGAATTTGAGCATCAGCGTGTTAATGAATATCAATGTGTCTTGTCTCTGTCCCATATTTAATTATTCACCTAACTTTTATTGTTCTATTTCGACCCTTGTAGGGCCCCTACACGGTGACTGAGCATGATGAGTTGAGCAGAAACACCATAAAAGCTCTATGCAATGCAGACCAATCAGAAGGAGTTTTTGTGGCTGGAAAGGACGTTTCCCTGCCAGAAACTACCATAAGGACCCCTAGAAAACCTCTTAGAAATGTTGGCGGGAATAGAGTATCGAAGCGGCCTTTACTTGCCTTCTTTGCAGGAAACATGCATGGGAGAGTCCGTCCCACACTGCTCAAGCATTGGAGAGATAAGGATGAAGACATGAGAATCTATGGGCCTCTACCAGATAGAGTCTCCAGAAAGATGTCTTACGTTGAACACATGAAGAGCAGTAAATACTGTTTATGCCCAATGGGGTATGAAGTGAACAGCCCTAGGATTGTTGAGGCTATATATTATGAGTGTGTTCCAGTGATTATTGCAGACCATTTTGTGCTTCCTTTCAGTGAAGTGCTGGACTGGAGTGCTTTCTCTGTTGTTGTGGCTGAGCAGGATATTCCCAAGCTGAAGGAGATTTTGTTGGCTATTCCTCTTAGAAGATATCTCAAGATGCAAACTAATGTGAAGATGGTGCAGAAGCATTTCCTTTGGAACCCTAGACCAATTAGATATGATTTGTTTCATATGATTCTTCATTCAATATGGTTTAACAGGCTGAACCAGATTCAATTCACAAATTCCTAGCCATTTCAAAAGTTCTCCCACGAATTTCATTGAGCTTGTAAAGGCTGGTTTGAATGTACAGTAATACAAGTGTTTTTGAACTATTAGTAATTTGGATAGGCAATATGAAAGGCTTTACATGAGACTTAGTTGTCCAAATAAATGTGGGGTTGTCGGGCCATTTATCTGGGCAGGTAATTGTTGTGTTGTGAAGCCTACATGATTGGCCTAAATTATACATCACTCTATGTGGTATTAAAAATAATATATAAGTCCATGTAATTTATTATCTTTAAAGATAATAAATTAATTTTAGTTACTAAACTGTTATTTTGGTATATCCTAAAAACTTACAAATTATTAAAAAATTAAACGGAAAACAATTATTAGGTATCCGTATCTATTTAAAAAACATCCGCATGATGTCCTGTCTCCTGTGGAAAGACTAATTGTTAGCTCCAATCCCCACTTGCCACAAATATTGTATTATTGTCTGAATTGAAAATTAGTTCATAAAGTCGTCAGAGGGATGCCGCCATCAAACCGTACCTAAATTCAAACCTCAATTATTGCAATTTGTTGTCCTGAAATGAAAATGTACGCTCCGTACATTGGTTTATTATAAAGTATCCATCAAATCATTCTCCTATTCATGCAACTGTTATTAACTTGTATATGTTCCACCCAATATAAATTCGACAACTATTGTGCGATATATTTATGTTCCGTGTAAGTAACAAAGTATTCGAACAATACGTAAGAATATACGATTCGTCTGGCATGAGTGAATAGTAGAATTAAATATCATTACATCCTTATTTAAAACATGTATTTTGTTTTGATTAGCTACTTTTAGTCGAGAAATATAGCTTATGTATTCTTTTTTTAAATAATTTCTCACTCTTCTCTCTAGGTGGTTTCAGAAAACAATTAATTGTCTGAAATGCATAATATTACTAAGACCATGCTTGTAATCGTGTTTAAAAAATAAAATTTTTATTTTTTTACAAAATTTTTATTTTTAAAGTTTATTTGAAATTGTGTTTAAGAAAATATAACTTTTAAATAAAAAATCGTTTTTCTAGTAAAAATTTCATTTTTAAGTTTTTGTCAAAAATACGTTTTGGCAATTTTTAGAGCAAAAAAGTCAAATAAATACTTTTAAAACTTTTTACCAAACAAGCCAGTTTTTGTTTGTCATAACTTTTTAAGTACTAAAAATACTTTTTAAGCTATATAACACAATCTCAAACATGGCCTTAAACTTTTGCTAAAAATGTGTTTTGGCTACTTTTAGACTTTTAAAATTGCTTTCAATTTTTTTTACCAAATAATTACTTTTTTTTTTCTTTAAACGGATTTTTTAAGTGTTCAATGTACTTTCAGGCCAGTCAAACACACACCCAAACAAACCTAAGATCCTATTTGAGATTATGCTTGTGAAATAAAACTTTTAAGTAGAAAGAAAAAAAAATGATAAAAGCTTAAAAAATATGTTTTGGTCATTTTTAGTCTTTTTAAACTTTTAAAAGCGCATTTAATTTCTCTTACAAAATAACTACTTTATTTTATTCAAGTGAACTTTTTGAATGTTAATTGTATTTTTAAATTTCTTAAATGCACATTCAAACAAACCCTAAGTGGCATTCAATATAAAGAAAGTATTTTTTTTTTTCTTAAAAAGAGTTTTAATATGATATAAAGGTAAGTTATATATTGAATATCTTTTACATTTATTATTTGTTAATACATTTACTTTTTTTTTAAAAAAAAAATCAAACTAAAAAAGCATTATGAAACAATTATTCAATTTACAATTATCTCTTTTCATCTTTCCGCCCATACTTTTCAGGAGCCTAATAATTTTATTGATAATTTATGTAATTTATAACCAGGAAAGTGAAAAAAATATATAATTAAAGGATAAATGCAAAATTGATCATTATGGTTAGCTTAAATTATAAATTACACTCTATGATATAACAAATAATTTATAAGTCCTTGTAGTTAGCCTAAATTACAAATCACCCATGTGGTATAAAAAATAATTTATAGATATTCAGTGTATGCCAAAATATCAGTTTACTCTCTAAAATCAATTGACATTAAGTAACTTAACAAAATCTATTACTTTGCTACGTCATACTGTTACAGTAAATTAATATAATCTCTTTTATCCCCAAAATTTTACTTTGTGAATAACTTTCTCTTATTTTCTTCTTCCTAACTATGATTTGGGAACATTTTGTGAGAATTTGATAGTCGCATTTTGTGAAATAGCTGAGGAAAATAAAGATGAGAGAATGTTACGCATGCGGTAAAATTTTGAGGATATAGGAGATTATGTTAATTTATTATAACAATATGACATGGAATGAAAGCTGATGTATAATCTTAGCTGGCGATGTAAAATGATGTGAAAAATCTTAATTGTCGCTTTTTAAAGTCAAAAATTCATAATAACATGGTGTAATTTTATTTTATTTTGTATGACATGACAAAGTGACAAAATAAATTATTTTGACATACTTTAAGGACCTATAAATTATTTTTTATATCACAAGAAGTGATTTGTAATTTAGGTCAATTATAGAAACCTATAAATTATTTTTTATACTACAGGGAGTGATTTGTAATTTTGGTTAACTATAAGGACCAATTGTTCATTTATTCCTATAATTAAATACTAATTAACAATATAAATTAGTAGCAAAATAATTTAATTATATAAATACCTCTAATCATTGCTTTGCTCAAGCGCAATGAAGAACGCCTTTCTTAAACAATCATGAGTTGACAACATAAAAAAAAATATATATATAGAGAGAGAGAGAGAGAGAAAGAGAGAGAAAAGGTTTTTCTGACCTATATCTACCGGTGCAAAATGATTTTTATAGGTAAGTCATGGACTCTTATTCTTAAATGTTATTGATTTTGTTCCTCCCATCAAAGAGCAAAACCACTCTATAAAAATCAATTCCATAACATTTGTTTTTTAGAATAAATTATTTAAATGTTATAATCAAAATTATAATAAATATAATTATAAATAAATGTGTCATAAACACCTTACCTTGTAAGGATTTTCTTACAAAAAGCACATGGAATCACTTCTGGTGTGGCATTCTTAAATGTTATTGATTTTGTTCCTCCCATCAAAGAGCAAAATCACTCTATAAAAATCAATTCCATAACATTTTTTTTAGAATTAATTATCTAAATGTTATAATCAAAATTATAATAAATATAATTATAAATAAATGTGTCATAAACGCCTTACCTCGTAACGATTTTCTTACAAAAAGCACATGGAATCACTTCTGGTGTGGCATCTGTCCATAGATGCAGACGAAGTACAGACAAGGAGTTTTCTTTCATTTATGACTTCTTTCAATTACACAAGGACCACCACTCTTATGAAGATAATGATAGCGTGGGATCTTATTCCTACTCAAAAGAGCGAAAAAATCAAGAGGTGGAGTATAATCCTTCCCTTTGAACAATATCACTAATGCATGGTGGAAGAAAATTCTAATTAATTACATCAGTGATATGGGTCCTAGCTAAGAATGCTAGTTCGTGAGCTGCAGCATTGGCAGAGCGACGTACATGACAAAATCTAGTGCAATTCACTCTCCTCAATCCAAGCTTCACGTCCTCCACAAGGTGTCTGTAGTAGCTGCTGCATTGTCTGTCATTCTTGACTGCATTCACCACTTACAGAGCATCCCCCTCAAAGATAACATCATGATAATTCTGCTCTTGACACCATAGGATAGCAGACAGTGCTGCTAGAGTCTCAGCTACCACCAGCTCCACTACAATTCATTCCTTCTTGCTAACAGCTCCTAAAAATTTTCCTTTCTCGTCCCGGGCAATAAACCCAATTCCAATCTCCTTCTTTTCAATAACAACAACTGCATCCCAATTGATTTTGACAGTGTTCCTAGGAGGTGGCATTCATTTTTCTTCCTCAATGCTGGAGTTGCTGGCTCGTGTTTCGTTTGTCACAAGGTTCGATTTCCTGAACTTCAATAGTGTCGTCTCTGCCTCCGTTAGCAGAGCTGTGGGGGGATTGAACTCACCACCAAATACCACTTGATTGCATCCCATCCATATTTTCCTTGCTATAACCATAAACAGCTCCACTCCTTCTTGGTCACACCTGTTAGCCACCTCTAGTAGAATGTGTTGGAAGTCACCCGCGGCTTTTGGACACTTCTGCACTTTGACGTTACTTGCTCCCCAGATGTCGACAGCAAAGATGCACTCCCAAACTATATGCTCAATTGTTTCTTCCTCTTGCAGACAAATCGGACACAGGGCTTCCGCACACACCCCTCTGCGCCTTAAATTAACTCTTGTTAGTAGCAGGTTATGACAAGCTCTCCATGTGAATGTTTTAACTGTAGGGGGGACATTCGAATTCCAGCACACCTTCCACACCTCATTATCACCCGTCTTAGAAGAGCTGCTTGGGTTCTCTTCCGTTCGAATATCCAATCCCAGATGGTATGCGCTCCTCACCGAGAATTCACCATTCTTGGTGCACCTCCAGATTAATTTATCATTTGGCATAAATGGGCTGAGAGGAATATTGAGAATACTCTCCCGTTCTTCCTCCAGAAAATTATTCTCAATGATACTTGTATTCCATCTCTTGGTGTCACGGTCAATTAGGTCACACACTTTTGAATCAGCTGGCAAGTGCATCCTCGGTGAGTGAACTGAAAACGTTGAGGGTTTTGGCAACCACCAGTCTCCCCATATTCTCACTTGTTCCCCATTCCCTATTCTCCAGACAACTCCTTGATGCACTAATTCCCTGGCAAAGAACATACTCCTCCAGGGTAGGGAAGGTCGTGAACCTAGCTTGGCCTCAAATAAGTCGGACTGTGGAAAATACTTGGCCTTCATTATTTTTGCCACTAGGGAGTATGGGTTTTGTATTATTCTCCATAATTGTTTAGCCAAGAGAGCCTTGTTAAACATAGCCAAATCTCTAAACCCCATACCACCCTTCGATTTTGAGAGACCCATTTTTTCCCACTTCATCCAATGAATCTTCGAAGTATTTTCTTTGTGCCCCCACCAGAACCTTTGCATAAGGCCATTGAGCTCCTTGCATAAAACCACTGGTAATTGAAACATACTCATACAATAAGTGGGTATGGCTTGGATTACTACCTTTATCAATATCTCCTTACCAGCTTGTGAGAGAAAGTGGACCTTCCAATCATTTAACTGCGCCCATACTTTGTCTTTAATCCCTTTGAAAGCTTTCAACCTCGATCTTCCTACTAAGGTAGGTAGCCCCAAATATTTTTCATATTTCTCCGTAGCTTTCAATCCTGCGCATTGGGTGATCTCTTCTCTCTTGGCCGTACTGGTGTTGCGGGAAAAAAATAGAGAGGTCTTCTCCTTATTCAATTTCTGTCCAGAAGCCTTTTCATACCTCTCCAAAATTTTAGTGAGACACCTCCATTCCACAGAATTTGCCTTACAAAATAGAAGGTTGTCGTCTGCAAAGAATAGGTGGCTCAACCTCGGTCCCTTGGGTGAGGTTGGCACCCTGTAAGGACCCCTGTGATTTCTGCGTGTGTGATCATACAGCTCAGAGGTTCTGCACATAAGATAAACAAATACGGGGAAAGTAGGTCCCCTTGTCGGAGACCTCTGGTAGGGATAATATTACCCACCGGACTGCCATTCACCACAATGGAATATCTCACAGTGCTAATACACTCCAACACCAGTTTTATCCACCTTGAAGCAAAGCCTAGTTTAGTCATTACCGCTTCCAAAATACCCCACTCCACCCGGTTATACGCTTTGCTCATATCTAATTTAATACCCATAAAGCCCACCTTTCTCCACATTCTTGAGTGCATGGAGTGCATTGTCTCATAGGCCACCAGAATGTTGTCAGTGATGAGACTGTCAGGCAAAAAGGCACTCTGATTTGGGGATATTATATATGGGAGGATTACTTTGAGTCTATTCGCCAATACTTTTGCAATAATCTTGTACACCACATTGCACAGACTAATTGGTCTGAATTCCATCACACTAACAGGATCCTTCTTCTTGGGGATCAACGCAATGTTAGTGGAATTAATAGCTCTGTCCATACAAGCATTTTTAAAAAAGTAAAAAGCAGCTTCACATACCTCAGACCCCACAGTGTCCCAGTGCTGTTGGTAGAAACCTGCTGTAAATCCATTTGGGCCTAGAGCTTTATTTGGAGCCATTTGATTCAGAGCATTTTTCACCTCCTCAATTGTAAATTCAGCCAATAAGTTTTTATTCATCAATGGGGAGACCTTGCTAACAATAGAAGACGTACATGCCTCCATCTCTGCTGGTTTGGCCGAAGTAAACAATTCACCATAAAATTTCACAAAAGCCTCCTCAATGGATTCTGTCGTTTTCCACAATTGGCCCCCTTCATCAAGAATTGGTCAATTGTGTTTCTTCTTTTCCTCTGTGTGGCACAAGTATGGAAATATTTAGTGTTTCTATCTCCACACTTAAGCCATTCCTCCTTAGCTCTTTGTCTCCATTTTAATTCTTCTTGCTCCAATAATCCATCAATTTCCCCTCTCAGAGCTTTTTCATCTTCCCTGTTAAAGCCATTTGCCACTGCTTGAATCACCTCCAATTCTTTTGTTTTTTCTTTGATAGTTCCCTCAATTGCTCGGACGTCCTTCGCCACCCATACTTGAATTGTTTTTTTTTTGCAATGCTCCAGCTTTCCCTTGACATTCTCTCATTTGTTTCTCATGGTCTGATCTATTGTCCAGCAGGTATGTATCACCTCTTTAAAATCTAGTTTCACCGCCCAGCTAGCCTCTATCCGAAATGGTTTACCCCTCCTTTTGGCGTACTCTTCTTTTTTATTTATGTGCATTAGGATGGGATGGTGATAAGAGCTTCTGTTAGCAAGCACCAAAACCTCCACATCACTCCATAAATTTCTCCAATATGTGTTTGCCACCATTCTATCCAATCTCTCCTTGGTAAACTCACCCCTAGCACTTCCATTCCTCCATGTGTATTTTATCCCTTTAAAGCCCAAATCACACAAAAAACAGTCCTCCAGAGTTCACCTAAAGGCCTCCATCTATTCATTGGCTCGCGTACAAGCTCCCCACTTCTCTAACAGATTAAGTATCTCGTTGAAATCTCTAATGCAAAGCCAAGGTGTGGGCTGTAAGGTTGATAAATGCCGCATCAAAGCCCAGGTTTCCTTCCTTTTCGCTATTTCAGGGGTTCCATATATTCCAAAAAATTTCCACTTCACCCCATCCCTCCCCATCGAGACAATCGCATTAATGTGCCTACAATTATAGTTTTGAATTTCAATATTAATGTCATTCTTCCATAGCAAAATAAGCCCACCACTACGCCCCACACTATCAACAACAAAAATATAATCAAACTTCAATTTTATTCTAAAAAAATCCATGTCTTTATTACAAATTTTGGTTTCCATGAGGAAAACCAATTTGGGTCCTTTTTCCTTCACCATTAGGTGTAGGTTTCGAATTGCACAAGGGTTCCCAAGCCCTCGGCAATTCCAACTTAAAAAACTCATTGGGACTAGTGGGACTTTTTAATAGCCACCGCCTCTTCACTGCTGCAATCTTCATGCACCTCCATATTGGCCTTAGTGCGTTTTCCCCCATCCCTGTCTCTGTCATTATTTTCTCCCTGTGTTTTCCTTTTGCCTACCAAGCCCTTCACCTTTAGATTAACACCAGTGATTTCTCTCTGGTCCTTGGGTGTAAGACCTCCAGCTTGTGAATTTTTTCCTGTGTTGGGACCCGTCTTCGAGCCACTGGACACCAAATGGCTCCTATTATTTTTCAGTCCCTTAGCTAGCGCGACCTTGGGGTACATATCTTCTACGTGGTTAGAGGAGCAATCAATATTAAAATTGCCCCCCACTTCAACTCCCTTTTCCACTGCCTGCCAAGTCATTTTCTCCTTAATATGGTCCCATTGACCAACATAAATGCTCTTTCCATTTGTAGAAGAAATCTTTTCTTTGTTGGCCAATTTGCTTGTTTCTCCTTCTTTGACGCTACTGGACAGCATTGGGTCCCCTAGGATTTTAATGCCAGCACTCCTTTTTTTTTTCATTACTTTTCCATTGCCTTGTGATTCCTTCATTTTCTTTTCAGTTACGCCACCTTCATTCCTTATTTTCTCTCCAAGAATCCCATTCTCTTATGTATGACATATCTTTCTGTCATTGGTCTCCCCTTCTTCTCTCCTTTTATATTTTCCGCAAATCTCGCCCAGCTGATCCCCCTCATTAATGTGCACTTTCTTTCCATTCCTATCCGACGTTGTCACTGGCGAAGTGTCCAACGACCCTCCACCCATTTCTGCACTTCCGTCACCACCCCACTCCCACAGTTTTGATGCGCCTCTATTTTGAAAACCTGATGTAGCAGAGTTTGATGGCTAAGCATACTCCTTCTTTGCTTCATTGAACCTCCCTCTACCCCCTCCTCCACCTCCACCGAATCTGCTTGATGGGGATACTCTCAACCATGGGCCAAACTCCTACAAATTTTCATTCTCCTGCAGCTTTCTTCCTCCAGGACTCACACATCCTCTGCCACCATGTCTAATGACTCCGCACTTGAAGCAGAACCTAGGGATCCTCTCATAGCGAAAGGTGATCCATATAGTCCTGTCTCTAAGCTTGAGGAACCGTCCTCTCGAGAGGGGTTTAGTCAAATCTAAGACAATACGAACTCGAAGGAATTCCCCCAACCTACTCCAACCTCATCAATATCCATCTCCTCAACTTTTCCCATTGAAGCTCCAATACGTTGTCCCATCTCCCTGCTCATGCAAGCTAATGGCATGCCGTACATCCATACCCAAAAGGCGGCTTTTTCAAATTCCAACTCTGAAGGCGGGGTTCGTCCGTCAAAGTTGGCCATAGAGAACAAATCACTGTCAAACTTCCATGGGCGTCCCTCCAAGATCCTCTTTTTATCCCATTCATGTTGAAATTCTATAAGAAACAGGTTGGGTCCCAAGGTTTTGAAAGAGACCCATCATGTTGGTTGCCAGGCTCTAACCATAGGAGTCTTCAAAACCTCCTTCCCTACAGTCTTGTCAGCAAGTAGTTTCCTCACTGCACATGTCGTGCCCCTACTCACCAGTGGCTCCATCGCTACATCCGGGGCCTCCACCTCTTCAGTTTCAACATCTAGGAGATTGAATCTCTCCCATTGTTTCGCTAGGTCTTCTTCCATGATCACCCTCCACACAAACTCCTCACCAATCCCACTCAGTATCGCCTGACCGCCGCCTCTCACCCTTTGCACTAGATAGAGGTTTTCTGCTTCACCACTAGGTTTCCAAAGAGAACACTAGAGAGAAGAACAGAGAGGGGTTGCTCATTTCCAAGGGACCACCACTCTTATGGATTAGAAAATATAAACAAAATTAGACAGTAAAACTTTACTAAACGAG
Source organism: Carpinus viminea (assembly GCA_013348765.1). Taxonomy (NCBI): domain Eukaryota; kingdom Viridiplantae; phylum Streptophyta; class Magnoliopsida; order Fagales; family Betulaceae; genus Carpinus; species Carpinus viminea. Next base: position 28,280,591 of record CP054670.1, on the reverse strand, counting down.
CCTAATATTGTTTAATGCTTCTTAATTCTCCCAAAGATTGGATAAGTTTTTTTTTTTTTAAGAGTAGATTGGATAGGGATTGATTGTCCTATGTAAGAACTTTTTATTGCCTGTCCTTTCAATTTATTGGTCCTAGTTAGAGTGGTCCAACATGTCTTATAATAATATGCTCCATATTAGGGTTAGCCTTTTTTTTTTTTTGGTAAACAACATGCCTTTTACAATATACTGTTCATGATTGATGAGGAAAAAAATAATGTAGGGAAACTTCAGAAGATCTCTCCAAACTTATCCGTTTACACAATCAACCCATGAACGAAAAAAACTTGCTTATCCCCCCTAATCTTTCATTTTCTCTTACTTAGGACCCTTTTAGAGAAATTTGCACATTATACCATTCACTCCAAAATTACACCGTTTTGGGCAAGCCCAAAATGATGTTGTTTTACCTAAAACGGCGTAGTTTTGGAGTGAAGGGTTTTAGTTTTTTTTTTAATATTAAAAATTAATAAAAAAATAAAAATAATTTTAAAAATAATTTTTTTTTTAAAAAAAAAAGAGGAAGGAAATTGAGGCGGCTCTAGCCATACCCTATGGCCGGTATGGGGTGGCCGAAGCAACCCCAGGCCCTTGGGGATGGTCCAGCCACCCCAAAAGGCAAAAAAAAAATGAAGAAGAAGAAGAAGAAGAAGAAGAACGGGTTTGGGCTTGGGGGTGGCCGAAGCCACCCCCAAAAGCCTAAACCCATTCTCTTTTTTTTTTGTTGGCCTTTGGGGGTGGCCAAACCATCCCCTAGAAGCCCAAGCCCATTCTTTCTTTCTTTTTTTTGGCCTTATGGGGTGGTCGGACCATCCCCAGCTTCGGTTGCCCCATATCAACCGTAGGGAGTGGGTCGAACCACCCCTTAGCCAAAAATGGGGTGGCTGGCCCATTTTTGGGCAAGGAGGTGGCTGGAGCCACCCCCGATTTCCATTCATCCATCCTTTTTTCTTTTTCTTTTAATATTTTCCTTTAAAAAAAAAAAAAAAACTAAAACCCTTCACTTTAAAATTATGCCATTTTGGGAAAAACGACGTCATTTTGAGCTCGCCTAAAACAGCGTAGTTTTGGAGTAAAGGGTATAATGGGCATATATATGCCCATTATACTCTTAAAGGATTATATGTGAGAGAAAATGAAAGATTAGGGGGATAAGTTAGAGTTTTTTTTGTTCATGGGTTAATTGTGTAAACGGGTAGAAGTTTAGGGGGTCTTCTGAAGTTTCCCCAATAATGAAATATCAAATTTTCTTTTCCCTTCTCTTGTATGGACATGTAAAAAAAATAATATAAAAAAGTGAAAAAGTTAAATTAAAAAATGAAAAAAAAAAAAAACCTTTGTTTTATAGTGATTTTTTTTATTTAAATAGTAGTAAAAAATAAATTATGTGATATAAAAAGTGAATGATGTTGTATAAAAGTGAGAATTTTTTATATTGATTTTTTTTAAATGAGATGAATAGTATGGTAGTGTTTGGTGTTATTTGCCAAACACCACCTTAGTAGCGGGAGACTTGTTTCGATTAAGGTGTTGGCGCTTTTTCTTTTTTTCTTTTTTTCAACTTTCTTTGGGTGGTTGTTGCAGTTTTTTTTAACTATGATTTAAATAGGTTTGTCCATATCTATTTCTCTTTTGCTTTTGAAATTGTTTTATGTTGTTTCCTTGAGAGGAATGAGACACTAATTATTTGTCCCACTTTCGACGTTTTGAGACATTTTGTACTGTATTTTTCATTGTGGGGCTGATATAGGGGAGCCCACATCTTTTTTGGCGTTTTAATCTATTATACTCTTCCCATATTCAATTAGAAAATATGTATACATGCTCCATAAGTTTAACTTGAAAATATGGATTTGTTCTAAAACGTACAAATATTTAATTATGAGAAGTAAAAATTCCAAAATAAATTCTTAAAATTTGAATAAACTTCACTCATCATATTTGTAAGGGCATAGTTTTCCTTTAAACTGGATTAGAAGAACTTCTTTCAACTCCATTTATAAAAATAACATGTATCATTTTTTTTTTTTTTTAATTAATAATATATGAGATACATATGAATTTTTAATATTATTTATTCTAACTTTGTCTTTACTATTAAAAAACATATACATCTCACATATTCAAATGGCATATGTCATTTTTATATACTAAATTGAACGAACTTAATGTAATGTATTCAAATAAAATGACACTTATACCCTTAAAAAAATTTATAAGATTAAAAAATTAACTCAATTTAAAAAAACATTGTGACCCAACGTGGGTTGTGCAATTTTTTTTTTTTATTATTTTTGAAATATCAGGGTATGTTAGACATTTTCACGGCTTCCATTAAGATTTAACAAAAAATTTTAACAACGAGGTGACATTGCAAGCTTTTAAAACTTTGATACATTAAATTGAGATTACTATTATTATTATTTTTAAGTTTATGAGAGTAATTACAACTGCGATGAAAATTTAGAAAGATTATATAAATTTTTTTTCTTAAAATTATGCTCTTTCGATATTTTACTAATTCTAATGGTAGTCTTATTATTATTATTATTTTAAACAAAGTCAATATAAATTGAGAGTTTTGACGCAATTAAGTAAAGAGCAACACTACTTTCAATGTCTTCAAGAGGTAGCTTAATCGGCTGAGACCACACTTAATAAAGTGGAGGTCACTAGTTCAAATTCTCCTTCCCCCCCCTCTTGTGTGAACATGTCAAAAAAAAAAAAAAATACTACTTTCAATACTCATTTTTCACACTTATTTTATACTAAAATAAAAAAATATATATATTTTTTAAAATAACTTTATATATATATATATATATATATATATATATATCATTCACTTACAAAATAAATTACTTAAATTACTATACGTCACATTAACACCGACATGAAATGGAAAGAAAGTTGTTAATTTTTAGTGTACAAAACAAAATCATTAATCATAAAGGTTAATCAATTGACAATAGTGTCAACTCCTCTTTCTTGATCAGTACTCGAAAAATATGTCACATTAAGCGACTTATTTACTTGGAAGATAAACCACTTATAATGCGTGGCATTAAATTAATAGAACATAAGATTGTTTTTTTGTGTACAAAATATAATCATAGAGGGACATTGGTTGACTTTAGTCTTAACTCTTCTTTCCTGAATATCACACCCCTCCCTCCACTCCATGTGATCCTTAGATTATTGAGCCCATTGCCGGAGATCTTGTCTGCCTTGTTGGAGATCATTTTTTTTTTTTTTTTAAATTAGGTACTTTTTCGATTTTTACCAGAAAAAAAAAAAAAACTAGATTGCTTTTTTAAGAGCATTTTCAACAATGATATGCATTTTTTGCCAATTAATAGCACGGTTTTCTACTTTACATACTACTTTTTCAAATATAAACTTCAACATATTTTTTTTATTACATTCTTTATTTTTTTAAAAAAATATATTATTTATAAGTTTTTTGAAAAAAATTCACAAAGGCCTCTTGAACTTTTAGGTACGCGTTTTTGAGAACACTCTCCAAAGTTCATAAATTCTAAATTTTACTATTTGAACTTTTAATTTGATACAATTTATCCCATCCGTTAGGGTTTTGTGTTAAACCGATGTTAAAATAGATGAAATGACCTTCATACCCTTGAAACTTTTATAAAAGTTCAAATGTACCCTTAATTTCACATTAAAGTTTACAAAAAAGAAAAGTTAAGAGTATTTTGATATTTTTCATGGCCTCCCTTAGGGATTAAGCCAACAACTGACGAGGGAGGGTAAATTGAATAAAATTAAAAGTTTTAAGGGGTGAAATTAAGAGTTTTTGAACTTTGGAAGGGTCTTCTCAAAACGGGTGAAAGTACAAAGGACCTTTGTGCTGTTAAACTTTTTATTTTTATTTTTTTTGGGAAACTTCACTGAAGACTCCAATACTTTTACTCGTTTTGAAATATTCTCTTAAACTTAAAAAACTTTCAATTTAGTCCCTTAAAGTTTCAATTGCTCTCAATTTAAACCCATCCGTTAGATTTTAAACATTATATGACGTTTATACCTCTGGTTTTATATAAAATTTTAACTTTCAAAACGTTTTTTATATAAAAAAAAATGAAAATCAGGGATATTTTGGCCTTTTTGGTATTTTTAACATCTAAAGCCTAAAATTGATGGAATTGTCCAAATTGAGAGCAATTGAAAGTTCAAAAAATTAAATTGAGAGTTTTTTAAATTTAGAGGTGTATTTCAAAAGCGGTAAAAGTTTGGGCAAAATTCAATTTACCCCTCTAAAGTTTTAAGGGATTTTCAATTTGAACCTCAAAATTTCAAAATTGGCAGTTTACCCTCATGAAGTTTCAAAAAGTGACAAAGTGAACCCTCCCGTTAACTTTTTCGTCAAATTAAACGAAAAATGATGAAATAACATAAATGCCCTCAGGCTTTTTTTTTTTTGTTTAAAAAAAATGTCTAATTTGACAGAAAAGTTAATGGAATGTTTACTTTGTCACTTTTTGAAACTTCATGGGGTAAATTGTCAATTTTGAAACTTTCGGGTTTAAATTGAAAATTCCCTGAAACTTCAAGAGGGTAAACTGAATTTTTCCCTAAAAGTTTCAAATCTTTAGTGAAGTTTTTTCATTATTGTTTTCTTAAATCACCAAGGTAGTAGTAAATTGACTATAGGAAAGAAAGAGAGACAAATGATTAAAAATATATATATACTGCATGTCTAAAAGTAGTTAATCAAAAAGCACAATATGTGCAATAAGAAAAGCTGCTTGATCACCTAATCATTTCAACTAAATATACACCATATATATAGAGGTTTTTTTTTTTTGGAATAAATATAGAGGTTTTATACAAGCTGCTGAGATGCTTCAGTGGGGTTAAGTTAATGTCTGGAAGTGGAGAAACAAACAGCCCCTTAGAGAAAAAGAAGAAATAAAGTCTTAATTTTATGCGAAGACGGAAGACTTTTCCATTGACTAAATAAATCCACCCCCTGCTCAGCTGGTTTACAAAAAGCTCATCCTTTACGTTGACTCCATTACCACCATGAAAACCAATTAAGCTCTCTTGAAATACGTAAAGGAACGACGCCATGTTCTGCTTACCTTTTTCGCTGTTGATCGATAATCTTATATTTTAGTAAATATTTCGCCATAGCCAGGAAAATTCCAATACATTTCTGTATAAATTAATATAATATTCTTGTCTTTCTTAATTAATTTGTTTTCTGCATATTATTACTATAATATTCTTGTTTTTCTTCACTGTTTTCTGCATATAATTACTATAATAAGATATTGCTCCGCTTGTGAATCCATGGCCGTTAACCCGCTCGTACCAGAACTATTTGACCAGATTCATACAGACAACAATGAGCAGAAAAAAAAATTATTCTTAGTTTAAAGAAGAATAACGCTGGGTTGCATTAATGCAGTCGCTTTTCAAAAGGAGAAAACAAATATTATTTTCATATTACACAATGCTCACCTTTTTTAGTGAGCCAAGAATCCTCGTCCAGTTCAAGAAATTTGTTCACCCAATCTAGACCATACGATCCTTCGACAGTGAAGTCGAAGAACTCGTTTACATCAAAATTACCTTCAGAAGTGCCACTTACTTTAATACCCTCCATATCCGTCTTCTGAGGCATAATCTCGTGTGCAGACGAAGGCTCTCGTGCTTTCTCCTTTTGATTTATTTTCTTGCTCAAATGAGAATTCCAATAATTCTTTATCTCGTTGTCCGTTCGTCCTGGAAGTCTCCCAGCAATTAAAGACCACCTACATAGACATGTTCTCAAACATCAACATTGCTTGATTTGATTGTCTTGATTAACTGAATTGCAATAATTAATATATATTAAATAATAATATTTAATACACTATACAATTGAAATGATGTCGCAATTACCTGTTACCCAGTAGCTTATGAAGCCTAAGTATCAAATCCTCTTCAGCATCTGATATGTTGCCTCTTTTGATATTGGGCCTCAGATAATTCAACCATCTCAATCTGCAACTCTTCCCACATCGATTTAAACCTGTAAAAAAACAAATATGGAGGGTTTAAGCTTTTCTCTTCTTTCTTCCCCTATTTTACTTCTTTTTCTTTTCTTTTTTGTTTAATATGAAGCTAGCAGAGATATGTGGTAATATTAACCTGCTTTGAGTGCAATTGTCTTCCACCTCTTTGCACCATGGATTTCAATGTACTGAGACAGTTTTTGATCTTCCTCTGCTGTCCACGCTCCTTTGTTCATTACTTTCTTTGCTGGTCCATCATTTTTTGGAGCCATTTAAATGACACAGAGAGAGAGAGAGAGAGAGAGAGAGAGAGAGAGAGAGAGAGAATGGTTGTTTGCTTGCTGATGAAGAGACCCGAGAAAGGGAGAGAGAAGTGAAGGATTTAAAAACATGGAGATTTTGGAACTGTTGAAGAAGGAATTGAAGAGTCAGTAAGTCCATCCAGCTACCCTTCCCAGGGAGGGGAAAGAAAACTAGAGGACCTCAACTACCAGTTATAGATTCCTGAGAATGGGAAGTGGAATATTTTTTTTCTGCCATTAAAATAGTTGTTACAATGATTAATCTGCAAATCAAATAAAAAAGTAAAGGTTACCCAAACTTTCCCTTTCCAACCTCCCATTACAAAATCATTTCACTAATTAAGCTGCAATTATCAGTAGGGACAAAGATCCACATTAATTAACTATCTGAATTCCATCTGTCAGAAATAAAATTTGGATAGTCTGCCCACTTATTTGACTCTATGGTTTAAATTACTGAAAAAGTTTGTAACAAATTTTTGTTCGGTCTCATATGGCCTAAATTGCTAGCAGATTGGATTGAGAGAGTCCATATATGTCTAAATAAATTTTGATCTGTCCAGCTATCTACCTAAGCATAAAAGTCTCATATTGCCTAAATTGCTAGCAGTTTGGACTGAGAGAATCAATATATGTCTAGATAAATTTTGAAATATTCAGCCAGTACCTGAGGTTAAAAGTCTCATATGGCCTGAAATGCTAGCAGTTTGGACTGAGAGAATTCATATATGTCTAAATAAATTTTGAATTGTCTAGCTAATTTCTTGAGTATAAAGGTTTCATATATATATATGGCAAAAATTGCTAGCAACTTGGAATGAAAGGGACTATATATGTTTAAATAAATTTTGAACTATCAAGCCACTTACTTGAACATGTAGGCTTGATATGGGTGCTTTTATATAAGTAGCTAGAATTGCCAACAATTTGGACGGGAGATTATTGTGGATACCAATCATATTACAGAAGGATTTCATAGATTAAGATCCCCTCCCATTAGTCTGAAAATTGGAGATTCTCCAATTGGGCATCTTGGCCGTCCATTTTCATCCAACAACCCACACCACGCCACATGTCCTACTCAAATTTAAATAATAAAATATTAATTAACTCTTAAAAAGAAAATAATAATTAATAATTAAAATCAAATAATTAAAAAATTGGGGCGGCCGACCACCCCAGTTGAGCCATGGGGTGGATTCGGCCACCTCTAGGGCCAAAATCCAAAAAATACTATTTAGGGATCCTATGACTTTAAAGTGGCTGCAATCCAATAGATAAATATAATTAATATAATAAGGTAAGTGTCAAAGTGCAACTCACTTGAACTTCTTATGATTCATATGCATGAGGGGGATATTAATTAGTGTTATTGAAATTTCAACATCTAATTCAAACACACATAAAAGTCTTGGGTTTATTGTACTTTTTGGTTGAAATCTTAAACTTAATAACTTACACAAGTCTAAGAAATAATATATATATATATATATATATATATATATATATATATAGTGGTGATATTCATAAGGCTGGCATGGGTGATATTCACCCACGCAAGCCTGTGGAATATCATTACTCATATATATATATATATATATGGAGAGAGAGAGAGATCCAGCAGGCAGCAGACAAAAGAGCAGGAACAACATCCTAACAAAGCATGCAAATGAAAATGTAATCTAGTGCAGAAAGAAGCACTAACCCATATCTATCTACAATTTACAAACAAAGCATCATCAAAAGCTAGCCTTTTTCATATCAATATAAACCTATATCATCTTCGATCAATTGAAAAGTTTAAAATTAAAGATTTATTTGATATGATCTTTGTGAGAAAAAAAAAAAAAAAAAGAGAGAGAAAAAGAGGAAGAAGAAGAAGAAGTACGAGGAAGAGAGAAACTTACCAAGGGACTGAAAGGGGAGCGGTTGAATGGTTTCACTAAAAAAGAAAACCTAATTGAGGATTTTGCAACCTATTTGGGATTGTGTTTAAAAATAAAGCTTTTTAAGTAAAATAAAATAGAAAATCATTTTTTAACAAAAGTTTCATTTTTAAGCTTTCGTCAAAAATGTGTTTTCACCAAATAGATCAGTTTTTGTTCAACACGACTTTTTAAATACTAAAAGTAAGCTTTCGTCAAAAATGTGTTTTCACCAAATAGATCAGTTTTTGTTCAACACGACTTTTTAAATACTAAAAGTACGTAATTCTAAACGGGCCTTACAATCATTTGAGCAAAAATTTCATGTAATTAGGCAAAGAAAAAAATCCAACAGCATGTCTCAAAATTAAATAAAATAAAATTGATGTCAATTCTTGTAATTAGTAGTTTTAAGAACATTTTTAAATACTACAATTAAAAAAAAATCTAAACTAGTCCCTATTAAATTGATCCTCATCATTTCAATTTTATTTAATTAATCGTCACATAAATAATTTCGTTTATATTTCATCAACTTAACATAAATTAATCGTCAACTAAATAAATAAATTAATAGGCAGAAAGAAAAATAAGAGGGATGGATTTTTTTTATTTTTTATTTTGGCTTTAAAAAAATACTAGAATATTTATGAACTATAGCATGAAAATAGTTTTCTTTCATCTATAAAGTAATGATCACATCTTACCTGATACAGGCTTTGACAAGTGACAACGTGATGCTTCATTACTTAAATTAATTCATTTAATAGTTATGAATCATATATATATATATATATATATAAAGGTACCCTAAAAATTCTAGAATATCTTGAACCCTTATTATCACATGGTAACATATGACTTAGAATAATGAATCAGTATCTTCTACAGATTTTATGATTAATTTAGCAACTATTATTTACAATACAATCACAACATAAAATCAACAAATACTTAATTTCTTTCCTACATGTCATGTTAAAGAGAAATTAAATATTTGTTAATTTTATATTGTGACTTTATCATCCTTCTTTGTTTCCATATCAAATGTATAGTTGGTTGACTGACAAGTTCATATGGAGAACACCCCTCTTTGTATTCTTGTCCTTGACGCTGATAAATGTAGTAATCACGCGCTTTCTCGTTAATAAAAATATTACTAGACTGACTTAAAAAAATAAAATAAATAATAAACAAAAACCTCTTTTTTTTTTTTTTTTTTTTAAGGATATAAGTACTACAAATCATAACTTTTGAATATGAAGCCAAGAAGTTTCTAGAACGAACGTTGGGCTCTTACTTTTTCCCCATTTGTGGTGTTTTGAAAGGTTGTTGGAGATAATTCACGGGTGACCAAGAGGTCGACATTATTTACATTTCCCTTTTTTTATATATACATGTATGATTGGTATCCCAAAATTTCAAATTTGTAATTGAAGCCACGTGTAACATGTGTACATGATATTTGGGGTGAAAGTTTGGGTCGGGGAAGATTAGTTTTGGCGTGAAGATTTTACTCCTGTGGTCGGAAAAATAAAAGTTAAGAATATAGACTATCTATATATTAAATTGAATCTACATATAACATATCTGTTTTATAACTGAAATTTGAACATGGACTAGCAGATGTTGAAGTCATAGATAGAATCTGATTGCAAAATTTAATTCTATGGTGTTTCTATGATGTTGCATTCTCATGGCTTTAACTATGATTTATCAATGTTTTATGCTATCTGATGTAAAAGTCTTTATGCTCTTGATTTTTTTTGGCAAATAATTGTTTAGTTTTTAGTAATATTTTTTATTTGGGTTATTTATCAATATTTTTTTATTTAAAACAAAATTAAAACACACCCCTTCAAAAAAGGAAATGTTAGATGTTCTTTTAATGTTCTCTTGATATTCTCTCAACTATGATATGTTTTTTAAAATTATTGTTGAATTTAAGATTATCATTATTAACTTTTAATTTATTAATGATTTTAAAAGCATCACTGTTGAAAGGACCAAAAAAAAAAAAAAAAAAACTAGAAGAGCACATAATATTTCTCCTAAAAAATAGAATTAAGTTTTTTTTTTTTTGAGATGTTAACGAGTTGTCAGATAAATTAACGTTATATATAATTCTTCCAAAAAAATAAAACGAAACAAACATTTTCAGTGTAGTCCAAGAAACTTGGAACATCAAAGGGTATTTCTACTTTTCGTACGTTGTGAGAGTATACTTTTGTATATTTGCAAAATACTAATTTATTTATTATTTTATTTTGTTTGTTGTGAAAAATACTAATTTAAACGCGGCCTGCAAATAATATTAAACTCAAAATATTTCTCAATCTCGAGAAATATTTATATTTAATTATTTATGACTAAAAAGTCCATACTAATGTAGTAATGTGTGTTATTTGTTCACATGTAGCACTATTGTATTTTATTTGCTGTCGCAATTCGCAGAGGGTAGAGTGGTTGACATCAAATCTGACGTGGACCCCCGACAATATAAAATATAATAATTTCACTGCACTTTGCACCCGCTAACAGCTCCACCCCCCACCTCGCCTAATTTTGGCCGCAAGCTCTCTCTCGTCAATCGTCATCCTTTTCTTATCCAATGGGATTTCCGATTTCATATTTGGAGTGAGCTATTGGTCGAGGATAAAGAGCCGAATAGGTCAGAGTTTTTTAATAAAAATTGGATTGGAGAAATTTATTTTAACCTAATATATAAAAGTGATTTATATCTTTTTTTTTTTTTTAATTATATGTGAGATACGCATTAGTTTTTTAAAATTTATTTCAACTTTGTCTATACTATTAAAAAACATTTGTTTTTTATATGTTTAAAAAAAACATGTCACTTTCATAAAGTAGGTTAAAAAAAAAAATTCAATCTAATTTAGAGAAAAACTCTATCCAACCGAAAGAAATGATAGGTTTTTCTAAGATTTTGATTCTGATTTTTCTAAGTTTATAAGTTTGCTAACAGAATTTCAAACATCCTCATAAAGTGATGCAATGGTGACGCATTAATTTGGAACCAAGTTTTTAGGAAGTCTTGAAAAGCCTATGACATTCCTCGAGAATCAAATGCTTTTCATTGCCAACTATTCATGATGATCCATCCACCCATTACACGGTGATTGTTAAGAGTCTTATGGTGCTTATGATTAGAGCACTGGTAGCACTCATTTATGGGACTCAAAGATTAGAGCACTAGTAGCACTCATTTATGGGACTCAAACAACTTTTTCCATCCACCTATTTGAATATGCTTTCATATTTAGAGCATCACCAATGATGTCACTTTAATTAGAAAGAGCAAAAAGTTTTAGGGTTACAATATCATAAATATAATTAAGAGTTTCTTCCATCTAAATTTGATCAGTTGAAGTTCTAACTGCAGCCTTTGCTAAACCATGTACCGCTAGATTGGCTTCTATTCTCACATGACATATCTTTCGGCTTCTGAGAGCTCCAAGTACTGCATTCGTGTCTTCTACAATTTGTCCAAAAGGTCTCCAATTAGTCCCCGACTCCCCAATGGCTTTGACACCAATGATCTCTTTAAGATGTACATTTAGCCAAAATTTAAAGAAAATTCTAAAAACTATAAAGCACTCATTTGACTAAACTTTAGAGAGCTCATTGGTGATACTCTTTTCCCTATACTATTTAAATATTCTTTAAACTAAATGTTAGGAAAAAGAAAAGAAACATAAAGTATTTTTATATTAAAATAATGTTTTTTTTTACATATCCACACAAGAGAAGAGGAATGGAGGATTCAACTATGATATCCATCAAGTGAATCTATAATTTAACTAGTTGGAAAGCATTTTTTCTCCTGGGTGCTCCCTAAAACTAGGAAACACATAGAGAGTCTTTTCAGATGATTTTTGAAGGAGTTTTTCCTACATTTGAGGAAGATGATTGAATTTAGGGAAGCTAGAAGCCCATCTTTATGTCTATCTTTCAAGTAGATTTGAGTAGCATTGTAGTTGGGTTTGTTGATTGTAGCAAGAGTCTTTTCAGTTTTAATTGTGGTCAGAAGTTTTAAATTTGTTTTACATTAGGATTAATATGGTTGTAAATCTATTTAAAGATTGCTTGAGTGCAAATAAAAATATAGAAGAAGTTTGTTCATGAACATATGTTTGAAGGAGGTTCGGATTCCCTTTAAAAACCTACCCAAACTATCATGTTCTGAACCTAGTATTTAGGTTCGCAACGAATGATCAATTATTTTCATTAGTAATAATATTTCTTTTTTTATTTTCCTGATATAAGTCGAGTTTCTAGCTTGAATTAAAATCACTGGGATCAATATTTAGAGTACCTTAATTATGTTTCAGATTTGAACTTGTGATTGATTCATGTCGAAAGTGTTGACATTTTATAATTTTATTAATAAAAGTTGTTTTATTATTTGATATTTTTTGGGGTTCATAATGTTATTCATTTGACGAATATAGTGCATAATTGTATTTAGGATAAATATATTATATGATCATGAATCAACCTGCCAAAACTATAAAATTCTTAGGTTTTTTTTTTTTCTTTTTTAGACTTTTTACTCCCTAAGTTAATCAAAATGCCAAATAAATTCTTACCGTTAAATTTTCTCAAATTTGTGTAACACCCGTCAATCCCAATCAAAATGCACTGTTTTGCCACGTTAGTATATTAATTTAATTTAAAAATTAAATCTTAAAAAAAAAAAATTGAAGCCCCTAACCCCCAACCCTCCTTTGTAGTTTTCAAAACCCTCACGCTATCGGTCATCTTCTCTCTCGATCTCTCAACCCCTTCTATCGGTCTCCTTCTATTGCGAAGAGTAAGGCTGGCTTGTTCTATTGCAAAGAGTAAGGCGGCTTTTCATTGAAAGGTGAGCTTATTTACTTTAATTTCTCCTGCTATTTGTTCGATTTCATGCTTTTAGTTTTCGTTCTTGGAAAATTGGGATAATCTTGTGCTTACATAAGTAAAAATCTGGATTATTATGTAATTGCTTTGTGTTCGATTTTGAATTTATCGTTATGTGTAATAACCCAAATAATTAACTAAGTTTAAGTAGTTTAGTTAAAGGGATAATTTAGGTTTAGGTCACTAGGGACAGATAGAAGGGCATTTTGAAAATTTCAGACTTTTGACCGAACCTACTCTCAATAGTATTGACGTATTCCTGGGGACCATCGGACGTACTCTGCTAAATAAATAGTACGCAGATGTACTTCCCAAACTCTACTTTTTATAACTTTTTCAGCAACACCCATAGGCTTTCCAACCCTATAAATACCACTCCTCACTCGACCCTTAAACTTCATCCTGCCTTTGTTGCCCTCTAGAAATCTTGTTTGAGTAATTTTGTGAGTTATGAGAGTTCTTAGAGGAAAATGAGAGATTTCTTGGACGTTTTGCTTCAAGAAAGTAATCTTATAAGATTAGTTTGTTCTTTAGTCGTTATGCTATTTAAATGATTTTCATAGTTAGCTTAGATAATAGTTTTTAGCATCTAGTTATGTTGTTGCCCTTAATCTTGGTTTAAGTATGAGTTATCGTTTAATTCTTGTTGGGCATATTTCCTTTTGTATGGAAGTATTGTTTTGAGATAAGAGGTCCTATGAATCCTTTTGGTAGCTTTAAAACCAATTTGAGAGGATAGGAGGACGGTTGAACCAAATGAGGTTCTACCTAAATCTTCTAGGCAGACGTACATCCACGAGCTCAGGTGTACGATCAGAAGCATTCCAAGGAATGCCACTTTGGCCAGTCTTCGATAGCCTCAATTTTCCTGTTTTATGTTTGTTTTAGTTGGATTTAAAATTAATGACAGGTATTTTCTTAATATTCGAAGTTATGGAGCTTCAAAAAATTTTTATAGAGGAGTTTTATGACCCGAGTGAGTATAAACTCACATACTTATCGTTATTTTTCCCACATTGTACTTCTATTTTATGATATATATATATATATCGAGCATGCATATTTTGTAACTCTCATGAAACACATTTTGGAACTTTTGTGAACTCTCTTTTGTAAAAACATATATTGATTAATAAGATAATGGATAAAATTAATTGCATCATATAATATAGTACACCGATATGTGCAGAATAAAGGTCATGGACTTACTATATAGGTTAACTTTATGGTTAAATGTGTGTGTGTGTGAAGGGGGGGGGAGGCTTTCAATCCAATAGTTTCGTGACTAAGTGCAACCATTCCCTAGTGGATGGTCACTACATGATGTACATCATTAGTGGTGTAGGCCACCCCTGAGGTTAGACTAAGTCGTGCCACTAATGTTATGTACAATAGCGTACAATATCCAAGGCACCAGTGTTGTATTACAAGTGCCTTAGAATAGCGTCAATCCTTTTGAAAATGGGTAATATCTCCGGTAGAATATACGGTTGAATTATTATTGTTACTCATGATTATAAGCATATATTATATCTATATCACATTCATGATAAACAATCATCTCATAATGTTGCATGTACTTTATAAATAACTGAATTCATCATTTAATGATGGGTACGTTATATGCATTTATACTTACTAAGTTGTCGGACTTACCCTTATATTATTTCTCTTTTTCTCCATATGTACAACCATTCTATTATAGATATTTTAGTAGAAGAAGGATACCGCGAAGCATCCGGTTATTATGGATGATAAGATCCATGAGATACTTAAGGACTTATTGCAAGCTTAGGCGGATACTCATGGTAACTAGTACTTTTAAGTTATGCTGTAGACTTAGGAGCTTTGATGTATGCTTGCATATTAAGGGATAACATAGATCCCTTGTAAAGATGATTGGTGTAGTGTGATTTTAGCTACTTTGATGTTCATTGGTATATGCTATGGTTGTAAAGATTAATTTTTATAGAACTTTAATACTTTCCGTTGCTTTGTATCCTCTGTTTTTAGGAATAGAGGTCCATGAGTCTTGTCTCACGAGGAATAAGGTTGGGAGACAAACCGTGGAGTTAATTACCAGTTAATTAAATTCTCAGGGTGTTACATTATGGTTAGGCTTGGTTGTTCGGCGTAGACCTTAATCTCCTTGAAGAATCCAAGCTGCATCTAAGAATCTGTCTCTTAGCCGCAATCAAATGCACTGTGGGATTGGGAGGCAGCTTTAAGGACTTAAATTTTTTAATGAAGTTCATGTGCTTAGCCATTGCTTCTTCGATGCTAAATAGCCTTTCAAACCTAATAATCTCATGCTAAGAAGTTCATGTGAAGGCGTTTCTCTCCCTTTTAAAAGCTCTCTAATATTGCTTCTTTGATTCACATATAGTTGAGTGGTAGGATTTTGTGGGAAAAAAAAAAAAAAAAGCAGCAATCTCTTTGTTTTGTTCATATACAATTTGGGTTTCTTATAATCTCTGCTGGTAAATTTTCTCATTCTTTGTTTCTCTATTTATATATCGTTGAATACTAGGTTTTTTATGAATTTGATGAATAGAAACTTGTTGATTTTTCTCTGATATTTTCTTGTAGATTGATTGTTCATTTTTGGGTATGTTTGATTTCATTCCCAATTGCATGTTTACAGAATTTTAGAAATCATGGCGAAATTTTGTTAAAGAGTATTCGTCGTTTCTTTTATGTTTCATTAGTAGAGAAACCTGGAAAAAGTTCTTATAGAAACCAAGCTATTTGTGAATTTTTTTTTTCCCTGGATGTGATTTCCAATCCATATTCATTTCATTTCTCAAAAACAAACAATTTTTTTCCTGAAAAAAGAGAAATTATCTTCCTCTCTGTTCCTCTGTTTTCTCATTAGCCAAACATTTAGTAGACCAAGAAAGGAAAAAGGAAAATGTTTGTGCACATACTTATGGTTTAGTATTATTTACAGGGGCAATAGACAATGTCTACAATAGTGACCCAATGCTAATATTAGCCCTAGAAACAAAATCAGCAACAGCTTCCAAACACATCAACCAAATCCAAATCGAATCCACCATATGCGGTTGCTGTGGGCTAACATAGGAGTGCACCCTACTACATTGCGTGCATTTGGGAGTGCTACCACGGCAAAGGGATATGCGGGCTATGCTCTGAGGCTAGGGGTTAAGGTGGCTTCCGGCCACTTCTTCAATATTTTTTTTTTAAGATTTAATGTTTAAATTAAATTAATATGTTGACATGGCAAAACAATGCGTTTTGATTGGGACTAACGACGTTACACAAATTTGAGAAAATTTAATGGTGGGGATTTATTTGGCATTTCAATTAAGATGCTGACGTTGGCCTACATTGTGCACATTCGGGAGCCCTACCATGGCAAATGGATATGCAGGCATGCTTTAAGGCCAAGGGGTTAGGGGTGGTTGTCTGGCCACCCCTTCAATTTTTTTTTAAGATTTAATTTTTAAATTAAATTAATATGTTGATGTGGCAAAATGGTGCTTTTTGATTTGGACTAATGACACTACACAAATTTGAGAAAATTTAATGGTGGGAATTTATTTGGCATTTCGATTAACGCAGAAAGTAAAATGTCTAAAAAAAACCCTAGGAATTTTGCATTTTTAACTAGTTGACTCAGGATCTTATAATTTACCCCTTATTTAATGTAACTTGTAAATGTATAGTAAAATATAAATGATTCATAGAAGACTTAAATCACAAGCTATTTTCAACTATCAAATAATAATTATACAACCATTTGAAAGAGAACCGTTTCATTATTTACTTTCGTAATGCAACCATTACTTACAATTATTCTTAAAATCTTCTTATTTGAAAAACGCTCCAAATATCCAACTTTTAAGTTTCTGGCTAAATGTTCGAACCTGGACCATCAAACATTCAATCTTAACCCAAACATGAATGTTCGAGCCTCAATTACACAAACGTTTGACCTATAACCTGAGAACTATTGGGTAATAGTACACTGAACGTTGGAGCATAGTACCAAACTTTCAATGGCAGTCTAAAAGGTAATTTTAACCCATTACCCACTTTTATATTTCAGCATGTTGCTTGTCCCTCCTCCTATTAATACGACATCTCCTCCGCCCTTCAGCCTTCACCTCTCACTCGCACACCCCATCAACCCTAAACCTAGGAAGAGTGAGAGAGAGAGAGAGAGAGAGAGAGAGAGAGAAGTGAATTTTGAAGTTGTTTATCCTCAAGGTAAACCCCTTTGTACTAAGCAGATTTTCATGTTGTTCTTGTGGTTTTTATGCTCCTTATAAAGTCTTAGAGTGTCATGATAAGTTTATGCTATTACTCTCCTTAAAAACCAAAAAAGGTTTTCAAGTGTTTTAAAACACCTATTTGTTTTTTAGGTTTTCATGTTATTATGGTTTATTATGTCTTTGTGTACCTATTATAAGTTTGGGGCAAGATTTGTTACATGCAGATTTAGAATGAGGACCTTGCATTCATTTTGGCACTCTAACTGAACATTTGTTACATTCTGACCAAATGTTCGAACTCAAGTCCAAACGTTCGCTCTTAAGTCCAAACAGTGTCCGAAGAAATTAGTGTTTTATGACATTTTATCCTATTGACTTCCAATTAAGATTTTATGTGTTTAAAATAGATTTTCTAGTGTTTCTAGTGAGGTTAGAATATGTTTCAACATAATAGGAATCCAAGATGTCCGAGGATTTGAGCGAGCAGATGAAATAAGTAAATATTTATAATTGTTTTCTATAAAAGCGTTCAATATGTTAGCTAACTAAGCACATGTATATTGTGAGCCTTATATTTCTTGTTTAATTGGGTAAACGATTTAATAATTAATTAATGAGATGTATGGTATGACATAATATATTTGTACGTGATGTATAATGGCCATGGGCTTAGACTCTATGAATTTTGAATCTAATGGTTGTTCGTGATCAATAATCGTACCAAATTTAATACTCACAATAAAACGAACTGAAATTCGTATAGTGTTGCGCAAATATGTGTTTGTATCCACAGAAAACCGTGAGTGTTTAAACAAACTAACTTTACATCTAGATTTATGTTATCTTAACCTAGCTCCAAGTGGGTGTTTATGTAACAACGTAAACATAAACTAAATTAATGCAGTAAAATAAACAAAATAAAACACTAAGATTAAGGACTCCACCTCACCAAATCAAGAATGCTAGTTAAAAACACTATATTAATTAATCCGTCTATCGAATGAATGAGAACTTAATCTCTTGCACCTATCGAAGGATTCAAAGAATCCGTTCATTTGACAAAAGATAAACCATAAACGATTTAGGCCAAAGGATCCAAAGTGAATGTGATTTAACACAAACTACAATTAATAAATGAACGTAAACCAAAAGATGGAATACATCCATCGGACGAAAAACTAAGAATAAACGATTACGATGCAATCAACTTTGATTTTTGTCACTAAACTAAGTTGAAATGACTAAGCTAAATATAAAAGACAGAATTTAATCAATATAATGTAAATACTAACATTAAATCAATGGTGAGGCTTCATCCTTAACCTTAGTTGAGGAGTTAGCCTCCCATGTAAAAAGGAAGCAAGAACAACATAAAGTAAAGTATTAAATTAATTAAAGCTATAAAGTTCTACAATAAAATGGGCAGAGTAGAGCCAAACAGAGGCAAAAGCTCTAAAAAATGCGCCCAGAAAAACGTCTCTCAAAAATTTACACGAGTGCCTTATTTATAGAAAACTAGTGTGTTGCCAGGTCAGAGGGCTGCGCTCGATCACAAGCCGTGCGCTCGAGTGCAGGGGTGTATGCAATTGATCGTCGAAGTTGTGATCGAACACCCGTAATTGCTCCAGAATCCCCACAGCGCAAGGTTGGAAACGATGGAAGTTAGGGCCGGCTAAGGCAACCACGTGAGACGCGGGTCCACGTGGAGTGCGATCGATCTTGTCCCTTGCGTTCGACCGCAGTGCGCTCAATCGCACCAAGTGCGCTCGAGCGCACTGGCAAGAACTCCAAAATTCTCTTTGAATCCATTTCACCCTTTGTAGCCGTGCATTGAATGCAATGACCTGCAACACCATAAAACACTAAAACAACACAAAACGTTAGTTATTAACAAAACTTAAGAGTCTAACAAACATAAGTTAAGGGGGGTTAAATATCAATATTTGACACTGATAAATCGACATAGACATGTTTGATTGGCCGGTCACTATAAGACATATATCATTAGTAGTATGGGCCACCCAAATTCGGACTGGGTCAAGCTGCTAGTGTTATGCAAGGTAATGTACAATATTGGGGCACTGGTATTATATTACAAGTCCCTCGGGACAACACCAACCTTACTAAGAATATGTAATATTTCGAGTAAACCATATAAGATAGTTATGGCCTAAACTTTGCATTATTTTTCCTTACATTAAAACATATTGGCAATTGTCATAGAGATTACATCCACTATTCTCGAAACAAAACTAAATTTTTATGATGTAATAACAGAAGCAATACCTAATACACTTTTGCCAAAACACATGTTTATTTTAGTATTTATAATGGGAGCTCATTTTGTATTTTACTGTAAAATTTATTTATTAAGTTTTAAACTTACGCGGTATATTGCAATTTAGCAGATTGACGATTTTTAGTGTAAGCTTGTTTGCTAGGATAAAGACGTTAGGTGAATGTTTATTTCTATTTTTAGTAAACCAAGTTGGAGCTTAGAATCTTTCGTTATTCTCGAGATGTGGAGCAAGAACCGTATGCAGTTTTATTATACTTAGGATTCTGGATTGTAATTTATTTAATATATATATTTTTTTCAAAAAATAAAGAAACTACCCAAATTTTTGTTTTTGTTTTTTTTATTATTATTATTTAAAAAACTAATTACATGACACATGGCAAGATTTAATTAGTCTAGTATTATTTTAATAAATTTCCTTAGAGTTGTTGGTTTAGGTATGAAAGTCAATAAGTCCTAATTTGGTCCTTTATCAAACCATAAAATTTTTTATGATAAAAACTAAATCCTAAGGAGGAAAATAAAAAAGTGAAATCTTAGGGAGTAATTAGGTATTTAACCCATTAATTAATTGTAACTAGATAATTATTTCAGATTAACTATTTTTATTCACTCTAATATATATAGGTATTATATGGTTAGCTTTTATTAATAAATTTCCTAGAGTTGTTGGTTTAGGTATGGAGAAGTCAATAAGTCCTACTATTGATGGAGTTTTTTTAGTGTTGAAACAGGAAATCATTTTCTTAATGTACACCATTTGCATTTAATTCCCATGTTATGTTAAATTTCTTTATGTTTCAGGTATGATAGTTGTTGGGGTTGGCATCAAACAGATCTCCGAAGTCCCAAATCATGATTACGGGATTTAAGGATTTTGTTGTTGTAGTTGTTTACATGGGATTTAAGGATTTCAGATTAACTATGTTGTTGCTGTTTAGAGGGATCTTAGGTTATTATAATTAGCTTCTTTCATTGTCTGTGTTAGGTGGATATGTGCAACTATGTTTTTGACTTTTTCTTCTTTTTTTTTTTTTTTGTGGGACATTAATTTGGATAAATTGGTTGTTAAATCTCAGCAGATAAATAGTGGCTCAGTCGAAATTGAGAGAGTACTTGCTGTTCTAACCGTCTAGGCCATTCCTGTGCGGCTTTCAACGAATAGGTGTTACTATAATCATGGTCAGATAGGATAGCCACAATTGATCTTCCCGGCCTACCCTTTATGCCCTGGAAAAAAAAAAAAAAAAAATTCTCAGCAGATGGTACTTTTAGTGATTGGGTGGTTTTGCTGGGTAGTTAAACACCAAATAATTTTTTTTTCTAAGTTTGTAAAAATAAAAATAAAAAAAATTCCTAAAACTTATCATAATAAGTGCCAAATGTTTATTGACATTTTACTAACCTAGAAACTCAAACATTAATTTTTTAGAAAAACAAACATATTAAATAACACTATCACTTATTAGAATATTTTAAAGAATTTTTTTTCAAATTAATTTAGAGGATTTGTGTCCTATTTTATGAATGGCCAACTACTCTAACGGAACACTAATACTCATATTCATAATTTATTTATTTATTTATTTATTATATATAAATCGAAAGTATTTTAAATTTTTTGATTCAATTCATGTAATCACCAATCAAAAGAATATGAATGGTAATTCTTTTTCAAATTTTTATATTTCCAATATACCAATTCCTATTCATAAAGAAAAAACCATTTCGTTTACTAAATGTCCCTTTATTTCATTTTTTTTTTAAAAAAGATACAATTAATTATAATATAATATCATTCGAGTCAATAGGATTAATACATAGTTTTTTATGGGCATTATAAAGATGGAATCACTTAAATCTCTTGTGATTATTATTATTATTATTATTTTGTTTTTTTGTTTTTGTTTTCTTCAAATTTAAACTGTCCCCTCTGGCTCTGAAGAAGAAGCATAAAAGGTGAAAGTTAAGTAGAAGGGTTGGGCTGGAGGGTGAAGTTCGTTGAGGTTGGATTGGCGGGTACAATCTGCCGCCAATATTACAAGAAAGCAGAGGTGTTGTGTTCTCGGGGCATTTTCGGTAATATGAGGATGCTTTGACCAAAACTAGGAAGCCACAAAAAAGGAAGAAAAGTGTTATGGTATTACATTTATTTATTTAATTTTATTATTAAGAGATGCGTGTTAAAATGACGTGGAACTTATTTATTGGTATTTGTAATATTTGTTTTGATTAATTGTTTTGGTCATTCCCAATAAATAAGCTCCACATCATTTTTGTACACATTTCGATTTATGAAAAGCATTCATATATTCTCCTCAAATTACTATATAATTAATAATATTCTTTCAAACTTTCAATTAAAATAATATCTCTTTCCAAACTACCAAAACATTGACATTATTCCCTCAAGGCTTGCAAAATGATAAAAATGACACTAAATTTTTATCAACAATATAAAAAAATACTCTTATAAATTCAGAAAAAAAAAAACAAAAAATAATAATGTTTCTTATTATTTTATAATTTCCACTCCCTTTTAAATTTTTAGTTTTTTTTTTTAGAAGTTTATTAATAGTATTCTCGTCATTAAGAGAGATTTTTTAAAAAAATTGACAGTTTAAGGAGGACATTGCAAAAATTTGAAAAAAACATTATCACTTGATTAATAATTTAAAAGGGTATGTGAACTTTCCATAAAATGTATGCTACGTTTGTTATCCACTTTGTTTTCTTTATCTTTATTTTCTTTGTAAGTTTACGCTAATAATAAATAATTAAAAACATAAAACATTTCAAAATGGAGAATAATAATTATTCTTCTAGTATTTTTTATAGTATTTTTTGTGTGTCCTCATGATTCTATGTGGCTATTATTATTATTTTTTTTAAAAAATTACTCTTATTTCTCTAACTTGATTTTTATAAAATAATTTTCATTTAAAAAAAAAACATCTAACATTTTCTTTTCAAAATATAAAAGTTGTACCTCAACGATGCTTATAGCATTTTAGATTTTTGAGTTGGTTGAGTATTTATTAAAAAAAAAAATAAAAAAAATAAAGGTCAGTGGGGGCAACCCAGGCAATTATTATATATATATATATGTATGTATGCTACTCTGTGGATGCAATTATTATATTTCCCAGTGTTCAGATTGAATGTCGTACAGCTAGTAGCAGGAAAATTAATAGGAGTGGCCGACGTTGGTGGTGAATGTTAGTTGGAGACTTCAGGGGGATTTTTTCTGTTCTTAATTATTTTGAAGCACACGACAAAAAAACATATCACAATTTTTTTGAAGCACGCGACAAAAAAACATATCACAAACTACAAAATTAATGTACCCCAAATCACCAAAATTCCTTTAATAAAACATGTTTAAAATATTTGATTTGCAATCTACCAAACCCACATGCAGATACTGTAACTGGGTATTTACCTTTTTTAAAAAATAAATTATTAAATTATATTTATCTTTTTGCGAGACAAAATAAATTTATTGTCAACTTTTGATATTTTAGGAAAAATGTTGCTTCGATTGATGTTTCAAGAGGATATTATAAATTGCGTATTAGTTTAGGGATATATTGTACTTTTAAATAAAATAATTATTATTTTAATAAAATAGATAAAGCAATTTAGATAAGCAGGCCAGGTGCATGCGTGGTGTTTTTCGAAAAGTATTTAGTTAAAATAATAATAATAAAAAGCCTGAAATAACTATTTTAAATAGAAATTTAAAGAAGTGAATATAAAAGGAAAGGCTAATTAAGAGGTCTTTAATTAAAACGTGGGATATCAATAATTCTGTGATGTAATCATATTTCTCCTTTATAATTCAAAGATTCGTACTGTAAAGTGCATGCATGATTAAAATATGTAAAGATAAATTTTTATTATGCTAGGAGTAGGAGTTGATTCTGGAATACAACTAGCAAAATGTCAAGATAATATGAGACAAAGAGATTAAAAATTGTTAGATTTATTTTAATATAAATAAATCGAAAGAAGCTAGCCAACCCCAAATAAAAACAATCAAGCATTAATGGTTATGACAATAATAAAATAATTTTAATACTAAATATTCAAATAAACAAATATAACCACAAAACATAGGCTTCTTTTTCTTTTTCTTTTTTTAATGAAGTGGAAACAATTTTTGAACATAGTAGAGGTCTAAAGACCAAACCGGGCCGCCAACCCTGGGAAATACTATATGAAAAATCTAGATTACAAGATAAAAGGGAACTTATAACCATTTGCAATAACCTATTTCTTGTAATACAATTAGTCACCGGCTAGCCTTCGAGTCCTCCAATCTTCCTATACATATATAGTGCATCTCTTCATGAACAACGGTTTACAACTTTCAATTATTAAACGTGGATTTTCACCAAAATTGACACATTTATTCTCCGGTAGTGTCCCACAAAAATGAGGTTTATTTTTGAAAGGGGATGTGGCATAATTTCAGTAACAATAATAATTTAATGTAAAAAAACCATGCACCATAGGAATATCATATACCATCTGATCATGAGTTAGTGATACATTTTTTAAAATAATAAATCTCTTAAAATGGTGATACATCATTTAAACACAAAAATTGGAAACATGATTTATATAATTAAGTTGAGTTTGTAGTTTTAAAATAAGGTGGGTGAGGTTGGATTGGCAGGTAATATTGGGTGTTCTGTTCATGCATGGCTGCTAAATCTATTTCTCTTGATCCGCCTCCAATTTGATCAGAGAAAGCTGAGGAGGTGTTGCCAAAACTAGGAACCAACAAAAAAACAAACAAAGGTTGCGTTTTACATTTTTTAGGTTGTTTCATGAATCGTGAATCATGAGTACTTACTATTCCAAAAAAAAAAAAACGGAAAGAAAGAAGTTTTTTTTGTAGGGTCAGTGGGGGTGGTATGTATCCCATCTAGTGAGTAATTATTGATTTGCCGTTGATTAAGCTTTATAAACAACTCTTTGCATGCATTATTACATATGTTCACAGTCTTCATGATGGCCATACACTGAACCTAGCTAGCAGCTGCAGGTAAAAGGAGTACTGGTCACACGTGGTGAATGTTAGTTCCTTTCTTCCTTTTTTCTTTTTTCTTTTTTTTAAAAAGAAAACTTTAGAATTTTTTTTTTGAATTTTTACTCATTTTAAAATTACTCATTTGGAATTCAATTAAGAATATGGGTTAAATATCCTATTAGTTCATAGGATTTGAAAACTCTTTTTTTTTTCTAGAGTTTGGAAAGTGACTAAATTAGTCTTTGTGGTTTTAAAAAATGACCAAATTAATTATTTTATCAGTTAACTATTAATTGACTTAAAGGACTGACATCTGGACTAATTAAAAATTGACATGTGATCACCTAATTAAATTTTTTATTTAAAAAACAATTAATTAATTTTTTTTCAAAAAAATAAAGAAAAAAAGAGAAAAAAAAAAAAAGAAAAAGAAACTCGAGCCACCCCCATGGTGACTAAGGGGGTGGCCAAAACCACTCCCAATTTGCCTTTTATAACAGTT
Organism: Carpinus viminea; assembly: GCA_013348765.1. Classification (NCBI taxonomy): domain Eukaryota; kingdom Viridiplantae; phylum Streptophyta; class Magnoliopsida; order Fagales; family Betulaceae; genus Carpinus; species Carpinus viminea. The sequence goes on along the minus strand of CP054670.1, from coordinate 28,255,302 downwards.
TTTTTTAGCTATTTTGGTTCGCCTGATGTGCCAAGTCATTTATTTGACCCATTTTTACTGTTACTAAAATTTCTGTCATTTTTATTTGTATTCATGTAATCTTCCTTTCTCATTACCCTACTTTGAAAAAAAAAAAAAAAAAGTATATATATAGTTTTGAAACACGTGTTTGGTCACGATGACTGGCTAACAATAGGGCCCCCAAAACGACGCGTGTAGCGTGCATACGTAGATAATTTGTTTAAATTTGACTTCTTTTTTTTTTTTTAAGTGAATTCAAGCTTGTTCACAATCTGATGAATTATTAACTTATTCATTAAGTTATTTCTTTTATATATATATATATATATATATATATATCTTAAAAAATCTATATTAATTATTAATTAGTTATTTTTAAGACTTTATCGTTTGAGTTAATGAAACAAATTAACTTGAATCTTAAATAATTTAATCTTAGATTTATATGTATGTATATAAATTTATTATACACACAAACATACATATACCTATATCAAAACTCACAATAATAATAATTGATCAAACTATTTTTTTATATTAAGAATAAAATTTCCCTTTACATTAGATATTATAATTAAGAAATTAAAATAATACTATAAAAAGTAATTAAAATAAGAGGAAATTTCACTTACGTACCATCCCTAAATTGTCACTCATTTTGCAATATCCCTCTTAAAGTTCAAAACCTTTTAATTGAATGTATCTAACTTTTAATTTTTTGCAATGTCTCAATTCATTAGGATTTTTCCATTAAATCCCAAAAATATTCCCAAAATACCCCGTTTCGTTTTTGAAAAAAATATTTAATTTTTTTTCTTTTGCAAAGATTGAGGCATGAGTATTTTTGCTAATAGCATTAAATTCAGACCAATACCTTAATCTTTGTAATTTTTTTTTCCTGAAACAAATGGGGGTATTTTGGAAAATGCGAACGGAAAAGTTAAAGGAAGGGTGAGAATGTAAACAATTGAAAAATAGATACACTAAATTGAGTGAAATTAAACTTTAGGTGAATATTGTCAAAATTTGAAAGTAGTCAAAATGAGTAAAAGTTCAAGAAAAGGGCTAAGACATCTTTATTAAATAATAGGGAAAACTTCACTTTAGCCCCCTAAACTTTCACGCGATTTTACAAAACCCTATAAACTTTAAAATCTCTCACTTTGGACCCATGAACTTTGAATTGCTCTCAATTAGAACATTTTCATTAATTTTAGCCATTAAAAATACAAAAAAGACCAAAATATCTCCGATTTTTTTTTTAAATTAAAAAAAAAAAAAAACGTTTTTATAGTGGAAATGTTATACAAAAGTTAGGGGTATAAACATTATGTAACATTTAAAATCTAACGAAGGGGTCCACATTGAAAACAATTGAAAGTTCAAGGGTTCAAAATGAGAGATTTTAAAATTTGAGAGAGGTTTGTAAAATCGTGTGGAAGTTCAGAAGGTCAAATTGAAGTTTCCCCTAAATAATATTATTTTGTTGACTTATTCATATTTGTCCCTTGTAATTGAAGGCTACTATGAAGTGCATGATTAGAATCTGTATATATACTTCTGTCGTTTTAGAAAGCAATACAAAAACCTACATGATGCCAACTAAGGCAATATTGTACGCATATATGCCCCAATTAGGGAGTATACAAAACAAGTGACAAAATTCGAAAGAAGAATAATAGTGTGGGAAAAGAATTTACCAACGTTTTTGTGAAGAAGTAAAAAAAAAAATTGTCAAAAGAACAAAAAAAATTATGGGATAATTTTTACTATTACGTTATTATTTATATATATATATATACTTGTATGCCAGTTATACAATAGTTTAATAAATAGCAGTACTTGATAATAATTGGATATGATAGTGGCAAGGTCAATTTGTGCGAGTGATTAGATCAAAACCTAATTAAACTAGGTTTTCAGTTTAAGATTTTTGACTCTACTTCTTCTTCTTCAAAAGAACAAAAAAAATTATGGGATAATTTTTACTATTACGTTATTATTTATATATATATATATATATATATATATACTTGTATGCCAGTTATACAATAGTTTAATAAATAGCAGTACTTGATAATAATTGGATATGATAGTGGCAAGGTCAATTTGTGCAAGTGATTAGATCAAAACCTAATTAAACTAGGTTTTCAGTTTAAGATTTTTGACTCTTCTTCTTCTTCTTTGTCAAAAGAACAAAAAAATTTATGGGATAATTTTTACTATTACGTTATTATTTTTATATATATACTTGTATGCTAGTTATACAAAAGTTTAATAAATAGCAGTACTTGATAATATTTGGATATGATAGTGGCAAGGTCAATTTGTGCGAGTGATTAGATCAAAACCTAATTAAACTAGATTTTCAGTTTAAGATTTTTTTACTCTTCTTCTTAGCAGTACTTGATAATAATTGGATATGATAGTGGCAAGGTCAATTTGTGCGAGTGATTAGATCAAAACCTAATTCAGTTTAAGATTTTTGACTTTTCTTCTTCTTCTTCTTCGCTATTATTATATGTTTTCTTAAACCGAAAACATATTAGTGACGGAGTGCATAGAATATTGAGATTGTGTTCTTCTTCTTCTTCTTCTTCTTATTCGCTATTATTATATGTTTTCTTAATCCGAAAACATATTAGTGATGGAGTGCGTAGAATATTGAGATTGTGTACCAAACGCCCATTGTTTGGCTATTTATATACTTACCTAGCTACTTTTGATAGTTCTAAGCCTGCCGGGTCTTGACTGGATTCTACAATAACTTTATAATAGCCTACTAAATAACATCATTTTATTATTATTATTATTATTATTATTGTTATTATTATTATTATTATTATAGGATCACACGCACCCACATCACATGGGTGGGCACTGGCCAGAAGAAGAAGAAGCTTAGCTAGTGCAGACGACCATTAGCTGCGGTCTGCATGAAAGTTTGAATTGCGGTTCCGATCGAATGCATGGAAGTTTGTAGTATATATATATCATATGCATGCATGATGAATCTGCACGTGCACTTTCTTTCTCATTATAGTCGCACGTACAAAGAATATTTGTGCTCCTTTGGGCATTGGCAGTTGGCAGGCAGCAGTATAATTTGGACAGTAGTTAAAGTTAAATTGTGGTTCCCATTACATTTATAGTCTCTACCTCTACCCTCTAGGATGATATTTCTTGGTCCAAACATTATATGGACCCTAGCTAGAGGCCAGAGATCTCTTTTTGTTTTTCTCTTTAATCGCCACTAACAAAGATTTGTGTTTTATTAATTTAATATATGTACATTATATTCTATTCAAGATGACTCTATCTCCACCCATCGGCCATATAATGAGGCTAAATGAGATAAACCCTTCAACTCTTATCCGTTAATTTTTTTGTTTGGTTTGCGGGTCGTGTCAAAATTTATGTGTGTAGGTTACTAACTATGAATTGGGGTTTCTAAGTTACAAGTTTAGATTATTATGTGATAATGTCATTAACACACCTAGACCATATTCAATATAACTTGAAGACTAGTTGTATATCTAGAATAATATACATATGCACATGTATATAATCATGTGCCCAATGTTCTTATAAAATTTTAAAAATAAACACTTTTAGTAATAAACTGAAAAATGTCATACAAATAAAATTAAGGTATAAATCGTAATTGCTTCTTATGTCAACTACTAAAAATATACCACTTAAAATACGTCACTTACCTTCAACAAGTAGTATATAGAGTAATAAATAAGTGAAAATAATAGTATTACTCCAGGCAGAGGCGGAACTACATGGGGGCTTGGGGGGTGATTGTATATCCCAAATTTTTTTTTAAAAAAAAAATTCCCTTAGAATTTTTTTAAAAATTAAAATATGCTCCCCAAAAAATTTTTATTTTGTACTTTTGCTCTCCTAAATTATAAATGCTAGTTCCGCCCTAGACTTTAGGTAAACGTGTCGGTGTGTGCATTCATGTCCCATGTATCCTTTTAAGTGGTTAATTGGATTCCCTGTCATCTCCTTTTATAGATCTTCGATTTGAACCACTCAAGTGACATACAACTTTGGACACGGCCTAAGATGCCCTTGGTTGGGCCTTGCGACCTCGTGGCCGCAGCAGTACCACAAACTTTTAGAGCATTCATCAAAACTTTTTTTTTTTTACTATTTTGATGAGGCAATTTAATTTAAAATGGCCTAAATGTTGGTGAACGGTATACACCAAATTTAAAAATTATTATTCATCAACTTATTAATTAAATAACTTATTTCTCTCTCTTTCTTTTTGCTTTTTATTTCCCTTTCCTCCTTTAATAGTTAAAAAAAGAATTAAAAAAATCTTTAAAAAAGAATATTTAAATGAAAATAGTGAAAATGAATTATTAAAATAATAAGACTATTGGGGTGATATAAAAAAGTGAGTTGTCAAAATAACCAAAATTTGGTGAAGCTGGTAAGAATGCTCTAAACCTCGTTAAAAAGCATAAAAATAAAAAGGCAAACCACAACGTGAAATATAATGTTATATTTCTATTCATAATAGCTCGACCCAGATGGCGTCAGCCAATCTATTATTTGTCTAAAGCAAGCTGGGCCAGAGCCCTTGGCCTTGTTCGGCCCAGCTAAATCATTATTCTAGGTCCTAGCCAGCTGCATTAAGCTCTCTTCATGTTTGGGGAAACTAGGGTATTCAAGCGAGTCGGATATAATCATTTCGTTAACCAATAACTGATTATAACCGTAAATTGATAATTGATAACTGCTAACTGATTTGGTAGTCGGTTATTAAAAATCACTAATCAACTAGGATAGTTGTGGTTAGCAATTTTAGGAGTAGAGAAAGATAGTAATAATCAATAACCGCCTTTATTTATATATAATAATATAAATATTTTATATTAATAAACTATTAAATAAAACATCCAAAACAACACCGTTATGTATTAAATATATAGATTTGGAATTTGTCTTTTGAATTTGGATTAATGAATTTGGGATATGTTGTTTTAACCATGTTTTTGGGTTAGAATTTATTTCGCCATTTTTTTCATCATTTTTGAAACATTTTGGCCTTAAACCCTTTTAAAATAAGAAAAAAAAAAAGCAAATTAAAAGCCCAAAACACTTAAAAGGCCCAAAAGCCCATTAAAAAAAAAACCATTATAGCAGTTATTGAATTGAATAACCACTAATTATACATTATAAAATAATCAATAACACCGCCTAAGTGGTTGCAATTATTAAAAACAATAACCGCCTTGGTTTGTTGCAGTTGTGGTTATAGTCAAATTTGAAATTATAACCATTTGATCACTTCTAGGGGAAACCACTAATTTAAAATAATATTTAAATGATAAGAGGGAAATGATAAAAATAAATAAAATAAATATAAAATAAAGGTTATTGTGAAATTATTTGAATAAGAGGCCAAAAGTGATTTTTTGTTATTTCGGAAATAAAATGTTAACTCAAAATACTTCAAATGGATAAAATGTATTACATAGGAATCAAGTGTCAATGCCAGAAACTTTAGAGGTAAAATGTTACTTTTTAAATATTGAAGTTAAAAGTGCAAATGGATAAATAGTTTAAAAGGGTAAAAATGTATTTTCCCAAATTTTGTAAAATTCTCCAGCCGGGTGTTCTCTCTTTCTAGGTGGATCTAGAAGATGATTAGAAATGCAAATCTTGGCACCCTTTGAAGCTTCACAAATATTTGACTACAAGAAGAATTTCTGAAATAGAACAAAATTTGGTTGTGTATAGACATTAACGTTACAGCAGCAGCAAGAAAGGAGAAGTTGAAAAACAAAAGCAAAAGCATTTATCTTTTCATGGCAAACAGCCTGCAGATTTCTTCATGCCTCACATCTCGTACTTACAAGGGGGAAAGAAAAGTCAATGCAGCAAATCTTTTGAGAAAAACTTTACATTTTTTCATAAATTTTTTTTTTCTTCTTTTCTCGTCTATACCCTATGAAACAGTCCAAGAGCTTTCTTCAGTACACTAAATATAGCAGACAAAAGCAAAACCATCACAATCTTTTTTGAGGCAAACACCCTAAGGTTCACTCTCAGGCCATGTTTTCTCATCAGCCTCACCACCGCCACACCCGAAATGAGAAGCCAAGAACCAATAGCACATAACACCACCTTCACCGTCTCTGTCGACCCGCACACATTTCCCACGTCACCCGACAGCTCCACATAAGACCATGCACTCTCTCATCTTGGCTGCACTCTGCTTGGTTCAATCCAAGACTCTCATTCAGCCAAGCAGAAAACTTGACCAGCAGTTTTGCAAGCCATGCAACCTCATCATCAGAGATTGGGCGCTTCATCCAGTCACCCTTGTATTTGATTTCTGAGATTGTGTGGTTCCCAACTCTTCTAGGCTTGAATATATCATAACAGGATTGGGAGCGCTGTTGCGCTTCTGGGGAAAATGACAGCTTCCTTACTGTATCGACACCAAACAAGCAGCTCACCTGCGCTTTCAATGAATCTATACACTTAAGGTTGTCAGCAAGGTTATCACCAGAAATTGCTTGTAACTCAGCTTCTGCTCGCAATATAAACAACTGCAAACAAAATCATCAAAAATTGGATGAGATCCTCTAATGTAGATTGTTATATAATTTTTGTAGTAACTAAAGCATGAGCACATATTGCAATAATAAATAGTAAAAACCTGAAGTAGTTGCCTTCCACCATCTTCCCCATCACTAAAGAGTCGTAAATCTTTATTCCAGTTCTCATGCAAGAAAGATCCATCAGCATCACTCTCACATAGGCCATCCTCCCAATCCTAGTCTCACGATTAGATAACACAAATAATCAATATGTTAAGATCTAATGGTACACAAAAAGAACTCTTGCAATACATGAGGGATAGACTCATAGCCTGCCCCCCTCAGCAGACCCATCATAGAAGACATCAAACATCCAAAACGATCCAATCAACACATCATAGAAGCCATTTGACTTTTAAGAGGGAGAGGATTTGCATTTGACAAATAATCAGCTTAAGTTAGAAGAATCGAGGCAATCAAATGGTTTGAGTGCTCATCTGCTTACTCAAAAAGTGAATCAAAATGGTATAGCACAGGCATACAGGAGAAAGAGGTGAATCTACCTGCAACTGTTCACGAATTGCAGGAACAAATCTGTATAAGCTATTAAGCATTGATTTGCCTGATCCAGCTTGTTTGGAATGAAAAACAGTATCCACATTCTTTATAAGGTCGGTCAGTTCCTTAGATGACGTCAATATGCTCATAACCTGTAAAAAGAGACATACAAAACAAACTTTATAAGGAAAACATCATCAACAGATACAACTAAGAAAGTGTCCACCATTTAAGTCTCAAGAATACCATGCAGCTATCATCACATAATTGCAAAAAGGATTATACAAAGCCAGTCGATGCACAAATGCTCTATTCTAATATGAAAATTCTACCATGACTTACAAAATACTGGAATGAAAAAGATTTAATATTGATTCTTAGAAACAAAAGTACATGGAAACTGGGATTGTCTTAACATGGAATTCAATACTTGAATGAAAAAGATTTAACATCAATTCTTCGAAACAAAAGTACATGCACACTGGGATTTTCTTAACATAGAGTTTGGAGCTTGGACATTATTTTCCGGCATTGATTTCATGAACAACACTCTCTGATAAAACATTAGCAGATCTTATAATGATAACCAAACTAAACCTTATCCAAACTATTTGTGGCTATAAACACCCTTCTCTTTCAGCCAAATAACATGTACTTGTTTCTTTAAATATTTCACTCAGAAGCTGTTTGCTACAATCTGAACTCCAAAGCAATAATCTGAGAATGCAATATCGCATCTCTCCTAGACAGGGATCAGATCCTGGTAGACAGCCAAGACTTCAGGACCATAAGCAGCATACTCTTTTAAAGTATGCTGTTGTTTAAGACCAAACATGTCTTACAAGTACCATTCAAGATTAAAATATTGGCAGACACTAAAACCATGTTTAATAATACTAGTATCATTTAGTCATAGATTAGACAAGTACGTGTAGGAATCAGTAGACATTGATTCTCTCTTTTCCAACTGAGTAACAGGGATTACAGAGGAAATTAACACTCCCTTTTGCCTAGGAATTTTCTGCTGTAATAATAATATAGTACTACTTTCTCTTCAAAACGCCAATACCACCCAAAAAAAATTCCTCAAGCACTACAACTTTTTACAAACTTGTATTTATGCAAACTAGTATGAATTCGTTTTACTCTGAAACACCAAGATTCAAGGCTATTCAAATTCAAGTATGAAACTATTTTTCTATGGACTTTCAGGGGTTGACAGATAGGTGATATCCCTGATGCTCAGGCCATAACAAATCTTGGTTTCAAGATGAAACTTCAAATGGCCATAACTGTTTATCCAGATCATTTGTCCTTGAAGGGGGAACCCTTTCAGACCCCTTTGGGCCTCAAAATCCCCGCATATTTCTGGAGCATTTTCCAGGCCCACATTTTAATGTCTTTCACTTTCAGTTCAGCCTTCTTTTGTTTTCTTTACTAGTCAACTATCACATCTCCAATCATATTTGTCTGAGTCTGGGCGCAGTTGTCAACTTTCAGCCATGCCAAGCCACAAGCTGAGCTCCAGTAGCCACCAACACAAGCTCAACTGTGAGTTTGAAATTTAAGCCGAAACTTAACTCTGCCCAAAGACAGGGCTCAAGCCACTCAAAGTATGGCTCACATAGTCCTAACTTAGACAACCAGCTTCCAAATTACCCAGTAAGAATACCTATGAGATGTTCACAGCCTGGTCAACTCCGCAGCAGTCTAATTAGTATTCCTTTAAAACAAAACTTTACTTCTCACTAGCATGTAGCCTGATTCCAAATATGCTAAATACAATCCTATCTCAAAGATCACATATGGACTTCTTGTCCAGGTGTTCACCAAGTCACAAATTTAATGCAAACTGATCCTCAAACATAGAATATAACATATTAAGAAGCTAGGAAAATGTAATTCACACATCTCTTTTCCAAGATTTAGTCCCAATTATCAGAATATCTTACTTAGAAACAAGTTGTTATTGTGTCGAAGATCCACCTGGACCACAAATATGGCAGGCCTTCTTCTCATGAAAGCACCTTTTACACAAATAAGTGCTCATGCATGCATGGACCATCCACTACACAGGTTATGGTACAGCTCGAGGAACTGAAGTATTAGAATTTTCTCCATCCAGCTAAAATAATACATAGCTATGGATAAGCTAAATTATAACTTAATATCTTGGTTCACCCAACAAAATGCAGATTAAGCACTCCAATAGTTAATATCAAATCTTCGTGACCATAATAGGCAAAAAAAAAAACAATCCAATGCAGGTAAAACTCCATCAACGTTGATTTAAACTAGCCAAAACTTGTGATTAAGAAACGAACCTTCGATACCATCCGGACAACAATTTCCACATCAGTGTGAAGAAACTTGTGAGCAAACCCGAAGAAATGCATTACCAATGAACTGTAATACAGGTAATTAGACAACACATAACCCTGCCAAGCAGGGAGTATCCATATCCACAACCTCGACACCCAGAATCATCCTTCATCTTTCTAGAACAATCCACGATAGTGTCCAGCTCAGAGAAATCATCCCAGCTTATCGTCCAAGGCTCCATATATCTAATCCAAACATCAAACACCTCAGAGGCATTCTTAATCGACGTCCCAACTGGGCAAAACAAAAACGTCCTTAGTATAAACCGATAGAGCGGCCTCTGAATCCACACGTTCCACGACCCAGCAGGACGCACGGGCACCAACGCATCCCTCGACTTCGCAGCATCGAGGGAACCCGAATTCGACACCCTCCGCCTCGGAGTCCCACAACTTTCGCCGCCACGGTCTTCCGTCCCGTCCACGGAGCTCAAATTCAAGTACTTGACGAACAACTTGACCACCTCCCCCAAACCGGACGCCGGCGGCGGGGTCTCCCCAGAGACCGACCGAGGCGGGAAGGAAACGCCGAACGATTTCATCGAGCAAACAGGAAACGGCGAGAAGTCGTTGTCAACCAACCAGAAATGCATAAAAGCGTTCACAACAAACTCCGCGCGCATCGTAAGCGATCCATCGTGCCCGGACGAGTACTGAAGCAAGGAGCTCCGGAAGGGTTGGAGCGCATTGAAATCGTACATGGGCACAAACGCGCGAAGATACGCGTAGAGAAGTCGAACATAAAGATTGCATTCAATTCTTTGGTCATTTCCGCGCTTAGGATTAGAGAATCCAGGGATGGAGGAAGTCCAATTGTCCAACCTGAATTTTCTAGCTCTTTTGGTGGAGACGGAATCAGAATTCTCGGAATTGGCTTTGCAAACGGGATAGTAAGCGAACCAGAAGAGGTAGTACTCGAAGACATGGAGCTGGAGTTGATGAGAGGAGGGCTTGATCGGGTCTTCTTTAAGCTTGGCTTTGAATAAGGGGCAGAGATCGGAGAGGACCGGGGCGTCTTTGCCGGAGGAGATGGCGAAGCGAGCCCACTCGGGGAGGCGTTCGAGGGGGAACACGTACTTGACGAGGGAGAGGCGATCAACGGCGGAGATGGAGTGGAAGAGGACGCCGGAGGGGGAGAGGAGAGAGAAGATGGCGTTGGCGGAATCAGGGTCGTTGGATGAGAGGACGGTGTCGATCCAGCCGTTGGACGGGCGGGGCTTGGATGAGGATGAGGTGGCGTCTGGGACGCCGAAGAAGAGCTTGCAGATGAGGGTTGGGAAGGCGAGGGAGAAGAAGTGGCGGGTCTGGTCGGGTGAGTGCGAGAGCAGGAATGACTCGATGGAGGCGCAGGCGGAGGCGATTTGGGACGGAGATGAGGCGGCGAGGATGTCGTCGGCGAGATCCTGGGACTTGGATTGGGAATCAAAGGTGTACGAATGGGGGAGCATCGTAAGGTCCGGTGAGGGTGAGGGCGAAAGAAGCGAGGAACTGGAAGCAAAGCTAGTTAGGGCTTTTCGAATTTCGAGAGATATTTTTGAAAGATTTAAAAACAGAGGATGGGGCAAATGGCGCCCTTTTAAGGGGAAACAGCACAGGCGGAATGTGTACGTGGCGAGATATTGGGCCACCTGCGCTGGTGGTTGTGGGCCTCACGGAAAACTCGTGGAAATTGGAAGTTTTTGTTCAAGTTGGCGGGAAAGCTCATCATAAAACGTGTATGTGCGTAAATATGGGACAAATTTTCCATCTAATTGGGTTGGCTGAAGGAATTTCTTTAACCAACTCTATAAATGTGTTTTTTTTTTTTTTCTTATAAGGTGTAATTCTTAGTTAATTAAGCTATTTCTTTGAAATATGTCTTTTTTTTTTTTTTAATAATATATGAGATATATATGAATTTTTAATAAAATTTATTTCAATTTTATTCTTATTATTAAAAAAATATGTTTATCTCACATGTTCATAAAACGCATATCATTTTTATAAATTAAATCGAAGAAAATTCTTCCTTCCCAAAAAAAAAAAAACCTTTGTCTAAAATATGTGTTTTTAGAACTGTTTGTTGTTTTCTTTTTCTTTCTTTTTTTGTGTTTTTGTCGCGACCAAGAGAGAGGAGTTGTGTTGTGTGTTTTGAGCGCCAAGGAGAGAAGAGTCGGGTTTAATTCCATCCATCCGAAAGAGAAATGGGGAAAATGGTTTACGGAATTAAAAAGGGAAACCATTTTTCCAAAAAATGTAAAGGTTTTTGGTCAAAACGAAATTATTTTCGGTTTGATCATTATTTTACGTTGAAATAAATACCGTAAAATATGAAAATTATTTTTCAGAAACTATTTTACGTCCAAGTAAATGGAGCCTAAGGATTCAAACTATTTTTTTACTTCCTTATACAAATACACACCACAATAGATTCTTTTAACCTTTTCTCATATCATTAAAATAATATATATTTATTTTTACTTTTTTAAAAAAGAATAATTAGAAAATCTTATTTTCTTTTCTCTCTCTTCTCTGTCTCACCTCTTCTCTCTCCCATCTCTCTGTCCCCTCTTTCTCTCTCTCCCTCTCTCTCATCTTTGTCTATCTCTCTTGTCTCCGTTTGTCTTTCTTCTTTGTCGTCTCTGAATCTAGCTACTCTTTCCTCCCTCTTTCTCTTTGACCCAAACCATTGCATCAAGTACTCTCTCTCTCTCTGCTCTCTCTCTACGTGTAAGCGTCTTCTTCATTGTAAAAGGTTGGGTTTTTTTTTTTTCTCTCTCATCTTTGACCCAAAACCACAAGCGTTTTCTTTTCTCTCAATCTCTCTCAGTCTCTCTAGTCTCGATTGATTTCTAGGTTCTAAATATCTTTTTTGTTTATTGATTTATGCAAATTTCTCTCAATCTTTCTCTCAAATCAGCTAATTTCGAGTGTTGATTTCTGCTAATATATTTTTTGTTATGAATATTCAATGTTTTGGGGTTAAATATTTTGTGGATTTTTTATTTGTGCTTTTTGAAGAAGTTATGGGTTTCATCATTTTAAAGATTTTGGTCTTTCATTTTTTTTTTTGTTCAGTTCCGTTCTTGACTGAGAATGAATTTTTGATTTATGTTTTTGGTCTTGCATGAGAGAGAGAGAGGAGAGGGGAGATGAGAATGCTGTGAAGAAGAGGAGAGATAGAGAGCGACGGAGAAGGGAGATAGGAGTGAAACGTGAGAGGAGAGAGACTTATTTTAGAATTAAAATAATGGTTGGATGTCTACAGTGTTTCCCAATACACTGAGAAACATTGTAGACACCCTTGGGCTTCAGTTAAAAATAGGGCTTCTGTTGTGAAGGGTTTTTTGTGGTTTTTTTGAGATTTTCTCTAAACATAGGGAAGGAATGGGCTATAGGAGTCTGTTGCTAGTGCTATTACTCCCTATAAAAGTATGCATTTTTTGTAAATATTCTCCTACTATTTAAAGTTTTTTATTTTAGTGTATCAAACTTTTGTTTCATTTCAAATACTTCATACTGTTAAATATTACAGTTAAATTAAATGGTAAAATGAGTAAAAGACCTTTATACTCCTAATTTTTTTTAATAAAAATTAAGGGTATTTTAGTAATTTCATATCTTTCCGTTGGGATTTAACGGAATGGGATAACTAAAACGAAACAAAAATTCGATACACTAAAGTAAAAAATGTTAAATATTAAGAAAATATTTACAAAAGACGCATAATTTTATAGAGTTAAATAAAATTATCCTTTTATTAAACTATTCAAACTCGGGTCCAGCTCGAAGCGTTCATAAACAACTTCAATCATTTAACACCCTTCATCTAACACACCTTTTGACGGTGGTTTGATTATTATTACTGTAACTTTTAATAATTAAAGTAAACATGTCTGTATAATCAAAATGCAAAACTTGTTTTACACTCACACAAATAGAAATAAGTGGGTACCACGTCCCTACGGCCTTTTCAAGAAACATCTTACCAAACACATTTCAAGTCTTGTGAAAAGTCGTCTTGGATTAAGGAGTCAATTACTACTTGCCTAAACCAATTAAGTAGTTTTCATTTTTCAAAAAAAAAAAAAAAAAATGAAGTAGTTTTCAATGAAACGACACAAACATTCTCTTAAGAATCTATCTCGCATATATCCTCCCTCCTCTACAGTTTTAAGGTTTGTTTGGGTATGTATTTGATAGACTAAAAAATGTATTTAACACTCAAAAAAATTTGTTTAAAGAAAAAAGTATTCGATTAAAAAAATTAAAAACACTTTTAATGGTTTAAAAAGTTATAAAAATTAAAAAAAGACTAAATTACACTTTTTGACAAAAACTTAAAAATAAAGTATTTGCCAAAAAATCCTTTTTGACTTAAAAGTTTTATTTTTCAAACATGTTCTTAGTTTTCAATATAAATTTGACACAACAGGTAAAAATATCAAATACAATTGAGATGAAAACATCGTATATTTAATTAAAATTAACCCAATTGACTTTGTCATTCATTATAACCAATACCCGGCTACCACCGACCCCTCCCCCCCTCCCAACTCATTTCTAAGCTCTCAATACTGAAGTCTCCAAAACCAATCAAGACAATAGCTTATGTAGTTTTATCAAGAAAATGAAAATTATTTCGATTGAATGACTATATTATTTTTAGTATTTCAAGCTGAAGTGTTTACTTCTTATTAAAAATGTAAAATATCTAGCTTACACCATAACCTAATTGAAGGTACTCTCTTGAATTTATTAGGGTTACTTCAATTTTGTGTGCTTGCTTTCTTTCTTCTCACATGGTGGGCTGGGTTTGCCCTGTAATTTTGTGTAGGCCCATATAGCATAAGGTTTTCCCACTTTGCCTTTGAGCACAGCTCTCTGTGTCCCAATTGGATGGGCCCAGTTGACTTTTAGGCCTTTTACCAATCTATCAATAGTGGTGGAGCCAACATTTTGGTTTATAGTGGTAGCTTAGGCTTGTATTAATCAACTTCAAAAATTAAAAGGCTGCCACCTAACCTTATATTATTTTAGCTTTTTTTTTCGTCTTTTTTTTTTTTAAAGTGAAATCAGTTTATATGTGATTTACGAAAATTGTAATTAGATTCATGTGATATCAAAAGAAATTCAAAATTCCTTGCGGTATGCCAAAAAAATAATTAACTCCCTATCATCAAATTATTCATTGATTTAATAGATTTCGTTAGTGTGACATGTCATAACCAATAAAATTGTTATATTGTTTTATTTAAGTCACTGTTACACTTTTTGGAATTTGTTAAATTATAGAATTTGATTGTAAGTAGTGAATTGTTTTTGTTTTTTGGCATATCTCAGGAATCTCTAAGTTTATTTTTCTTTAAATATTTTCTAATTTTCTTTTGTGAGTTCTTCTTTTTTGTTTTTTTCTTCGTTTTGAACACTTCAATTGTTATATAACTTTTTCGGACACAGAAAACATTTTTTGGCATAATCTTCATGCTCATCAACATGAAGTGCATAATCAAATCCACACACCCAAGAAGCAATTGTAACATGATCTTTCCATTTTGCAAATTTGGGTGCATTAAAGAACTCGAATGTTTTTCAAATTGGCAAATATGGAAGATAAATTCATCTACCTTAATGCATCGATAATAAATTAAAAAAAAAAAAACACGCAATGTTTTTTTTTTTTAAAAAAAAAATTATTATTACTTTTGCTATTAAAGTGGACAGGCCCTATGGGTTTTTAGACCAGACAATGACCTAATATTTCCTTAGATATCTTAGATTTGCGCAACCACCTAGCTCTTTTATACTATACGGGTTATATCAAACTTTAATATCATTTGTTAGATTAAAAAAAAAAAAATCTTAAAATGCGACCTTAAGCCAAACCATTACCGCATGAAGTGCACATGCGATCATGGATGACGCAATGTAAGCGGTAATTCGTCATCCACATCCAAAACTCTTCGCTCGTCTTTAACGTTTACACAGTGATGAGGTGTATACGAGGAAATGCTACGGTTTGGAGCGGGTCATAATAAAGCCAAAATTCTATCTTAGTGTGTCATAATAAAATGGATCCATTACAAACGGCTCGCTACACAAGGCTAAAAAATACGTGTTTTTCGAGACGCGTCAATGACTTGGTCATATCACTCTAATGATCGCACTTAATGAGTTTTACCAACACCACTCATACCTTATTTGACATAGATAATGGTCGGAGGAAGCAGAAGTTAAACCTAAATAAAGATTGAATTAGAATAAGGCATCATTTATGTAAACACAAATCAGCAACTTAAGAATCATCCCAATAGGTAGTTCAATCAGGTCGGATCACGTCTCATGAAGTGAATGTCACTAGTTCGAATCATCTCTCCTCCTCTTATGCAGTGTGAACATGTCAAAAAAAAAAAAAAAATCAACAACTTAAGAGCATTTTCATTTGACTCCATATTTTGGAAAAATAAATCCTTATTTTAAGGAGCCAAAATCCTAAAATGCTCATTTTATTCTCTCCAATGATTTTCCTATTTTAGGGAAAATTTTGGAGAGCATGAACTATTTACTCCTCAAATCATTTAAAAAAAAAATTAAAATTTTGACTTTCTCTCTCTTCACAAGTTTAATATTCTCTCTCCTTACAATAATAAATAAATTGAAAAAGTGCATATAAACCCCTCAAGGTCTCAAACTATCATCAAATTGACAATGCCCCCTAAACTTTTAATTGCGACAATGTCCCCATAAATTACCAAATAATTGACAATGTCCCCCAAGCTAGGCCAGTAAAAAGACAAAATGACCATAAATTTGTTCTAATAAGACAAAAATACTCCAATAAATTAAAAAAATAAAATAAAATCGGGGAAAACATTGTCAATTGGGTGTTAGTTTGGATAGGGTATATAAACTTTCCCCTAAACAAATATATATATTAAAAAAAAATTAAATGGAAGAGTGAAAGTGGATTCTTAGTTTTGAATGTTGTACATTGGTGTTTCGATTTTCAAAGAAGTGAGTAGCAAAAATAATATATCTAAAAGATCCATTAGTGAGTGGCTATTTAGTGTCTCTCTTCTAGGAATCACATGCTTGTGCTATTCGTAACTATCCACACTATCTCCTCTTTACTATCTATACATGTGAATTAAGGGTGAAAAGACAAGTGTGCTTAGTGGTCAGTGGCTAAAATTGTGAACCATAACTGCCCAGGTGGTTAATAAATTTTACTAATTGTCTCAGCTAACCGCCTAGATGATTAACCACTTGGTTAGCATTAATTGCATTTGGAAACCACTAACTGCTTTTTTTTCACCAAAATACACAAAATTGAGCTTGCAACCAAATGCCCCTCTTTCTTTCACCAAAATACACAAAATTGCATATCGCCCTGCTGAGCACCAACGGAATGTCGGAGGGAAAAATCAGTGCACACCACATTAGTCTTTATTCTTAGACCGGCGAGCACAAGGTGGGAAAGGGAAGAGAAGATTGATTCTAGTATAAGGGCCAACGAGCATAGTTGAGATCAAAGACGATAGGGCAAGGACAGTTCCCAACCGAGAGAGCTATAAGAGATGGTGAGGTGAGTCAGCGACAACGGCGAGTGACGAGTGATAGCGTGAGCGTAAGAGGCAGAGGCCGAGTGTTGAGTGATTTAGAAGATAGGTTTATGGTTAGAGAAAGAGATGAATATATAGAAGTGTAAAACTACGTCGTTTTACCTTAAGTAATATTATATATAATAAAAATATAATATATATTATATTTAAAAAAAGCAGTTAATTAGCGTTTTAAAAAAAAAAAAACACCCACTAACTATTAGGTAGCGGTTAGTGGTTAGAAGGCGGTTAATAAAAACTGCATTTTTATCCCTAATGTCAATGCAATTAGCAAAACCACTATTCGCATATGCGGATGCAGATAAGCGGTAAAATGTATCTAGATGTAGTTATTCTTTTATATATGTATATATTTAATAAATTCACCAAAATAACTTTGTGTTGGTGTTTAATACCAAAATGATGTTGTTTTGGATTATATATAGGTTATGTTTAGATTGTTTTCAAAAGTAATGCGAAATTAATATGTTTTCAAAACATTAGTGCTTAAAAAATTAAAACAAGTGCAAAATACTAACAATTGACCTAAATTATTTTTAAAATTGTTTAAAATAGGCTATGATAAAAATCAAAAGAAGGCTAAAAAGATTAAAATAAGCACAAAAAGCTTATTACATAATATGCAGATAACGGATAATAATTGCAATAACCGTGTAAATGTAGTTAGTAAAAACGTGATGCAAATGCAGATAATAAAAAAGAAATATCCATATTTTGCGAATGCGACAACGGATATTACAAATTACTACATCAACATCATACAATCCGAGTAATGCTATAAAAATTATTAGATTTTTCCTTGAATCCTTCTAAATGTGATGTATCTTTTAAAATCACCATTAAATTTAAGATAATTATTATTAAATTTTAATTTATTAATAATTTTAAAACTCATATCAAATTTAAGAAAATTCGAAGAGAACTATAATTCTCCATATGATATCACTCGTACAACCGTACTCTCTTATTGGTGGTTTTTTTTTACGCATCCAGACAAGAAAAGTAAAAAGCGAGAAAAAAAAATTGATGTAACATGAAACATGACCTTTACCTAAAGGAAGGGGGTCCTAATTTCTAAAAGGGCATATATAACGTTAAAAGTTAAAACTAATTGGGGACCAAACACTAGGTGGTCCCATTACTTGATTACTTTAATCATAGGTAATCAAGTTGTCCCATTTTAGCAGGTCCCATTACTTGATTACGTAGTCATAGACTCATAGGTAATCAGGTTGTCCCATTTTAGCAACGTTGTTGTTGGACTCCGTGGCTAGTTTGCTAATGAACTTAAAAAAAAAAAAATAAATAAATAAATCTCATACTATTTCTCTCAAAATTAATCTTAATATTCTTAATTAATTTTTATATCACATCAATAATTTTTTATTATTATTTAAAAAAATTATTACAAAATAATTAATTTAATTTTTTTTAACATTTTTATACAAAATATTCTTTTTTTTTTTTCACATCAAATAAATCCACTACAATCCCGAACCATTCATTTTTCAAGGCCAATAGCAAACATAGCCTTTATTCAATAAATTAAATAAAGATCATGTGTGGCTTTAAAATATTAATATCCAAGGTCACTTGAGACTACATAGATAGTGACGCCACACCTACAACATTACTAAGAAATGATAAAGATTATCTATGCCGCATGCTTTTGAGATGGAAATTTCTTTGTATTTTCTAAAAGTATGAGATTCTCGTATTCTAAAATTTAAATCCTCTATTTCACTTAACGGTCTAAACAAATGTTAAAATTTGTGTATTATTGAGATAATTAATTTTAATTTTTAATATGTCAAATCAACTTACCTCAACTTGTTGATGCTTTTTCTTCTTAATGGGATTTTGAGGGGAAAAAATTATATGCCTTTGCAATTGTTGTCTCGTTAATTTTATAGCATGAGGTTGTTATAAGCATAGCAAATGCCTTTATTGAAAACCAATTTTCAGTTAGGGTTTGTTTTCTCTAGCCGCTAAATAAAGAAATAAGGACAACTATTCTAGGACTTCCCCACCGCCCCCCCCCCAACCTCCTCAATTCTTTCTTCTTTTTTTTTTCTGAAAAATACAATGGTGAGTTTAGCGACACCCATGTTACTGTAGCAGTTACTATTTATCTCTCTCTAAATTTACTTTTGCAGCAATCTATAGCGGTGCATTTTTTTTTTTTTTTGGGGGGTGTTATTTGAGGTTTCAATTACCTTTAGTTGGTTTCAATACGCTACCTATGTATTGGATTGTATTTGTTTGGTGCAGATCTAATATTAAATCTGATGATTAGTCATGGGTTAGCGGATGTTTTTGTAATTGTTGATTTGGTATGTTGTTGACGACTATAACTTTAGCTTTGACTATGATTTGTTTCAAAGCTTTTTACTCACGACTTTTATCAATGGATGAGCATGCAATGCTTCCCTTTCAAAATATATATATATATATAAAACGTAAACTTCACTATATTAAGGATTAATGAGGTGTAATGATTTCCATAAATTTTGTTATGATGCTTAGTGGATGCTTTAGTTGTAATAGAATTGGATAACAGAGTTCAATATATATATATACACCCAAATTCTGCTGCTTTAATTCTGATTAAGATTTGCTGGTAACATTATGAATTAATTAATTTGGAGGGCATTACTAGCTAGTGTACAACATAGTATTGGCTATATATGAGTTGGAAGTGCAATCCCATTACGGACGTTTACGTAAAGGTGTGGTCCATCACTTTACCAAGCTAATTAGCTAAGTGTACCTAGAAATTATTTAGTTGGCCCAAAAGGCACGTCTAGAGCCACAAATTTAAGTACATAATTAAGAGAAAAAGTATAAGTACTTATTTTTTAAAAAAAAAAAGTAAAGAAATGAATTGTATATTGGAAAGTATTGCAAAGAATAAATGCTTTAAACAAAATGAATTTAACTCGACCATTTTTCTTAATTGGAAATTTAGCTTACTAAACATTCTCACTCTCCCCCTTTTTTTTTTCTTTTTTTTTTCAAGTCATGTTCAAACTTGAGCTAGGTAGCTGGGATGGGAGTCATTAGGAGTTTATCCACATGATAAGTTTTTATTAAGAGAATAACTTTTATAAGGATATATATGGTATAAATTTAGATCTTTTGTAGCCTCCAATGGAAGACAAACATGTACGTCAACGTACGCGGAACGCAAAAATTGATTAAGACGACGATACTAGATATTAGTTTTTCTCCACAACATACTGAATCATCGACAAAAATCCCTCATTCTCCCATTTCAACAAATCGAACACCACAAGCCTTTTGGATAAAGAATTTTGGATTCGATTCTTCCAAATGGGGAAAGGAAGATTTTTGTCAACGAGCTAGTCAACATGTTTTCGTCTTAACTAGCTAGTTTTTGTGTTCCACATTGATTTGTCTGTCTTTCGTCGGAGGGTATGAACAACTTGATTTGTGCCATGTCATATTACGTACTGTAGAAGTTATCTTGGCTGAAAATGTAACACACGCGCACATAGTGTCTCAGGGCCGACCAGCTTGTACCATTGAAGATAGTTTTAGATTTTCTGATACTAAATCTGCCAACTCGGATAAAGAAAAACCACTCATTGAACATCGATCTAGAGTAACTACGTGGGTCTATTATTACACGTTTATGGTGTTTTGCAGAATTTTGATGCTGTATATGTCACACTCATCGTGTCGATTTCTTGGTCTATTCGTACACCATAATTGCTCATCATTTTTTTTTTTTCTTTTTTCAAAAGAGATTTCATGGCTGTAATCTAGTTATATATATATACATGGTAGAAAACCAGTAGAAAACCGCAAACGTTGAACGTTCTCTTAAACCCGTTTGAGTTATTATCTGATTGAAACTTACGTAATAATACACAATTTACGAGATTCGAATCCACCAAACTATTAGTACAGAAGGTGACTAATTGTCGCTTTATTTCAACTAACCTTTTTCTATTGGCCCTTACCAACTCGATTAGACGAAAATAAAGTTAAAGGTTCTCTCTTTCTTTTGTATTTTTTTGGTAGATTGTTCTCTCTCTCTCATATTGTGTGATTACGCACGCAATGATGAGATTTAGACAATTGAACAATCTATCTTAGGCATGCATCACGTTAAGAGAACTTTATCAATTATATTTTTGTATAGTTCATTTGTGACACTAGAAAAAAATCTTATGCATGCAACATGGGTACCTACACAACAAAAATGGGACGTGTAGCTTAGGGTCATTTGTGACACTAGAAAAAAATCTTATTCATGCAACATGGGTACGTACACTACAAAAATGAGACGTGTAGCTTAGGGTCGTTTTAACAAAACAACCCTAAGCTACATTATTTTGTACTAAAAACAATGTCTCCCAAAGGGTCAAAATGATGTCCCTCGATCACCTGGGTGACATCATTTGAACAGTGCCACATCATCATTGTGATGACGTTTTGGTATTGTTAACACGAGTCCTTAGTAGGGTACTAACATGTGAGCAATTGTTCAAATGTCACTACAAAAAATGGTTTATTGACACTTGAAATAGGGGCATTCTAATAAAACACCCCCCTTTTGGGGGCATTTTAATGTACAAGCAACCCACTTTAAATTAGGGGCACTTGTATAGTAAAACGCTCCCTAATTTGGGGGCGTTCCACTAGGACAAGGGTCCCAATTGTTGAAATAGGAGCCTTTGCCTAGAAGACGCGTCTTTAATTTTGAATCTAATCACTATATTTAAAGTCATTTTCAAAATGTTATTAATCAAAATAGTGACCTTTTTGCTCACCTTCCACATGTCGCTAAATTGGCAAATTTTTATAGTGGTATTATTACCGTTATTGAATATATAAATTTGAAAAAAGGATTAAAAAAAAATTGCAATCATGAATTGGAGAGGTGAGAGGCAATTAGCCTTTAATTTTGAGTAATGCAAGAAGGAAAATTAGAGTTTTTTTTTTTTATGTTCTTTCAAATATGATGTAACTTTTAAAATTATCATTGAATTTGAGATGATCATTATTAAATTTCGATTTATTATTGATTTTAAAAACCACGTTACTTTTAAGATGGCAAAAAGAACACCCCCTCATTCTAACACTAATAAAATAATTGAACATGGTTTATGAGGTGTCATGCTCTCTAACTATAAAAGATTAAGGGCCTTGAGATTGGTAAATTTAGACAAAAGTAAAATAAAATAACATGAAAGAAAAACTAGCTAGAAATTTGTCTTTCTATGTTAATAAGTTACACAAGTATATATATTCACGAATTCATCAAATAAAAAAGAGCAATAAGCTTCATCAAATCTCAGATTTCTTAATTCCAAAAATAGTATTTGAAAATTAATTGAACGAAATGGATTTGGCTCAAGTGCAGTAAAAGAAAAAGAAATTATTTTTTTTTTCAACGATTTAGATTTAAATTCATCTCCTAAATCTCCATAAAAAACTAAAATTTAATCGTGAAACGTTTAAAAAATTATAAAAGATCTGTTATAATTTTTTACAGCATGTTCCGCTCAAATTTGACTTAGACTTAGGTGCGCACCTAAGTCAAATTTGAGCGGAATATTATATTCCTAGACATAATCATGATGCTGAATGCTTATTATGCCTTTGTCAACAGCATCAACCAAAGAAGAAAGAAAATGAGAGAGAGAGAGAGAGAGAAATGAGAGAGTGGGAACAAAAACAGAAAAGTCGAAAAGAGAAGATAAGAAAAGAGTGATTATAGTTTGAGATGACACCTAGCTTGGCAAAGAAAATGGCGTGCAAATGTTCCACATGTGCTTGAGATATACATATATATATATATATATATATATTAACTTACGACACAATTATTTTGTATACACTTGGTTTTGTAGCCTTCCCTACGTAAAAAGTATAAGACAAATTTGTGAAATTACTGAAAAGGACTTCATTGGAACTCATTGAAAAATGTTTTGAAATTGAAATGAATTTAATTATCCCAAATTATTCTTCTCCTTTTGGGGCAGGTACATTGGT
This sequence comes from Carpinus viminea, assembly GCA_013348765.1. NCBI lineage: Eukaryota > Viridiplantae > Streptophyta > Magnoliopsida > Fagales > Betulaceae > Carpinus > Carpinus viminea. The sequence goes on along the minus strand of CP054670.1, from coordinate 28,232,148 downwards.
CATCTACGTCCACCACTAAACAAGAACTAAACAAGCTAGCTAGATTGTATTTTCGTTTTTATTGCTTGGTTACTTTACATTACAGTTTTTAAGGAGTAGATTAATCAGCTAAAAACTACACTTCATTAAGCGGACATCACTAAATCGAATCTCTCTCTTATGTGAAGATGATTAAGTATATATAGTAAGTGGAGATAATAATATCAAATCAGACTTGATAAGAGAAACACTAAAAGATAGGAGAATATATAATTAGAATGATTTGATCACAATCATGTATTCTAACAATATTATAAGTAGCAAAGTTCCCTTAATGTGACTTGTGATTGACTCATGAGATACAAACTTAGCACTGACTTTTGTATGTAAATGGCCTATTTTAAAGATGAGTAATTTTATATACTCAACTCTCATGTTACTTCGTTTCACATGAAAAAAAATTCAAGGGCTAATGGACATTGCCATATATATCAATCTAGTATAATAGGAGTAAAAAAATGAATGTTCAGTATGTACTTAGAATTGCTTTTTATTATGGTTTGTTGTTGTTTTAGTTTTTATTTTTTTATGAGCAAAAAGGGCTGGAGGGGGCGAGTAACTGTGGCTACTTTGCCAAGACATTACCATGACAACACCTATCCACTGGGAATTAATTGCTCATGAAGGGCTTATATAGTGAGAACTGCAGGCACTCCCTCGAGACCAATTGAGCCACAGTCTAACTCTGCATTACCAGGACATTAGTGAATTCCCAAGGCGATCAGTACTAATTAGGCTTGTGTGAGTGATTCTCCATTATGGAAATTTGAACTTACATTCTAGTACATGCTTGGACCTTATAGGAATTTTTTTGAAACTACTGAACCCCCTCTACAGTAGTATTATAGTTTTGTTGTTACCTGGTAAATTTTAGGACAGAAATACACTGTTTATTTAAACATTTACTGCCGTACAAGAATAATAGTGAATGATGGTGAAATTAATGCAACTTTTGCTTGGCTAAAACAAGGAAACAGAGGCTCTCCTTGAGCTCTCCTAAGAAATCCATCTTTCCATCTCTTTTTTCTGTTACCATTTCCCAGCTTGCTTCTGATCCTGTATCACTGATCCCCTCTCTTCCAACTATCATCTTTCCATCTCCTTTGCTTCATTTGATCACCTCTCTTTTTGATACACTCTAGGCTATTTTGTTTCTTTTCTGCTCATCAGAATTCTTGTTGGTTTACTTCTATTTTTTTTTTTTTTGCTTCTTTCTTAATTGATCATGGATGCAGCAACACAAGATATTGACTCCCTTATTGCTCAAATAGATGCACTAACTTGAGAGGATCCCTCCTCATAACTTGAAACCCCAAAAGTTGGTCACCACTGAGCTACTTCCACTTGTTGGCAAAGTTATCTTCCAAAAAACTAAAAATAACCAGTCTATGAATGCTGTCTTGACAAAAGCCTGGTTCTTTGCCACTCCATTCTCTTTTGTTGTTCTAGGGCCTAATTTGTTTCTATTCAAGTTCTCAAAGAAAGAACATGCAACCAGGATCCTTAAGAGTGTGTGGAATGTTAATGATTTTCTTTTATCCATTCAAGTTTGGTCCCCTTCAGCCACCTTAGGAGATCTTTCTCTTTTGGCAGTTCCTTTTTTTATTCAGATTCATGGTCTACCCTTGCAGAATATGACTATAAAAAATGCCATTGCTATAGGGAAAGACTTGGGTCTCTTAGTTAAGGTTGAGGACAACAGTGGTGTTGAAGCCACCTTTTGAAGCTTCCTAAGGATTTTGGTCAATATAGATGTCAGTAAGCCTTTGAATCCGGGCTTCTTTCTATCCAAGAATGAAGGTTCTTCTTCTTGGGTCAATTTGAAGTATGAGAGGCTGGACATCTATTGCACTGACTGTGGCAAGATAGGCCATAATCAAACTTCGTGCCTTGCTCTTCAAGAAGACAAGTTCCCCTCTAGGTATCTTATTTCTCTTAAGGTTAATGTGTTTTCAAATTTGTTTACTTCCATTCCTAGCTCAAACCTACCTGAAAATCTTGCAACTTCATCTTCAACCCCCAGAAAAAATCTCATTCAACCATTAATAATGGAAAGCTCTCAACCCCATGTAAACCAGACAAATATCCTCACAAGTTTCCAAAATTCTCTAACACCCCAAAATACTGATCTTTGGACCCAGAACCCCACAACAGCAGCAAAACCACATGCTCAAGAAACCCCTAGTCACATCTCAATCTTTGCAGATAGGTTGGATACCCCAATTGAGAACACTTTAAATGCACTCTCTTTGTTCCAGAAACCTACTCAATTGTTCTCTTCAAACCTCCCCCCCATCTAGTTTGACAAACCAAAATACCCCCTGATTCCTAACCAGGTGGACCCCTCCATGCACAGGACTTTTCTTAGTGGTGACTCAGAGACCTCCCCCACCGAGACTTACAATATAATGGCTACTAACAGCAAAAACACCTCCCTTGTTCCCGCCAAAGTCAATCAGTCCAACAAATCAAAAAATCACATTACAACACTAGAACAACAAAAAAAGCCACTCTCATCTCTACAAGACAAGCCTTTACCCTCCAACCTTAACCCTCCCATAACCCCCATTCCTCAGGTGTTGAGGAAAAGAATGAATTTCATTGATTTGGCTTCTCCTCCTAAAAAAGGACTTGGTGTTGCATATAAGAGTGATGAACCTCCTAACACAACCCCCACAACAACACCTATGTTCAACCTGGCTACTTTTAAAAAACTTGTGCTAAAGCCATTTGATAAGTGCTTAAATATTCATATTTAAGCCCCTTAATTTATATTTGTTGTGCCTTTAGTTTATGTTATTTTGTCTATTTTACTTTCTTTTTGTGTTTTCTGTGTTTTTGTAGGTCATGGAAGAAAATGAAGCGTTTCTAGAAATGTTCCAAGCTTAAAGGGCAAATTGGGAAGATCTAGAAGATGTGGAAAGGATTAAATCGGAATTTATCAAATTGAAGTCAAAATCGGATTAAATTTGGATCCTGAACATGTCTCGGTATTTTGGCCATAACTTTCAGCTCAAATATCGGATTGAGGTGAATCCAACGGCATTGGAAAGCTAACTCAAAATAATACAAATCATTGTGAAATAGCATTTTCCTAATTCCGAGCGCCGCAATTCCAAAATCGCCCCGCAATTTAGAAGCCCAATTCTGGACGAATCCTTCTCCGATTTGTAATAGGATTGTCTCCTAATTTGTCTAGGAGATGGAATTCCGAATTTCCTAGGTTTACTAGTGTTTCTAGGACTTTCCTAAGGCCTATAAATAGACCTCTAAGCCTCACAATTAAAGGGGGAATTTCAGGGAGGAGAAGTTGGAGGCTACTTCTAGGAGCGGTTTTCGGTTCTTTCTTTCCCTTTTCTTTTTAGTTTTATTTCAATTATGTGTAACTAATTATTTTAGTAGGGCTTGATTGAAACCCTAATTATGTTTATTTAATATTTCAATATTGGCGCCTTTGTGATAATCATATTGTGTTGCTTAACTTGATTAATGCCTGTTTTATTGAATTCCTCATATGTATGTGATTGGCCATTATATGCATGTGGTATGGACTTGTTAGTTAGATCAATTTGGATGACCGAGTCCTGGGTTTAACATAAGTAACAAAAGTAATCCACGCCGGGTTCTTGGGTTAATCAACATGGGAAACCGGGAGTATACACCATGCCCTAGGTCTCATGTGGTTGTCGGTTTTCACAGTTCATATGCTTTCTAGAGAACAACTTAGTATACACCATGCTAAATCCTTTAGGAAAGAAAAGAGTTAGAGTATACACCATGCCTAATTCGTTGCTTAGGGAAACCAATAACTTAAGGAGTATACACCATGCCCTTAGGTTGGCAACCATTAGGTATTCATAATATGATTGGAGCATTGGCATATTGTTATATTATTTGAATATGATTAGTGGTGGATATCAAAGCCCTACACTTTTATTTACCTTTTCATTTATTTTATTTCTTTTAACAATATCAATTATGTGACAAGTTGGTATTTTAATTAATTAATTCTAAACGAAATTAACAATCCTCGTGGGAATGATCTCGTATTTGCCTACTATACTATCGTTTTGATCTTGTGCACTTGCGAGTAAAACGTACTAAATATTATCTATTAATTTAGGTAGTATTTGGCACAACACCATTTATAAAGCTGTTAGAAAAGGAAAAAAAAAAAAAAACTTGTTTCAGTTGGTTTAGCTTCTAAATTGGATTCTGAGAACAAGAGTGCTTTGTCAAGCCTCTACAGCAGCAATGAAAATATTATCATGGAACTACAGGGGGCTTTCTAGGCTTGCTATAGTTTGAACTCTGAGGAGGTTGATCAGGGATCAATCTCTTGACACCATTTTCATCTTTGAAACAAAAATCTACCCCTTCAAGTCTCTACTACTTTGAATAGGCTTGGCTTTTTTCTCATGTCTCAAGTAGCTGCTTCTGGTTCTAATGGTGGCCTAGTTCTATCTTGGCGCCCAGGAGTGGATCTTGAGTGTTTTGCTTTCTGACAAAAACAATATCTCAGCTTAGTGCTACTCTGACCCCCTCATTCCCCTTGGATTCTCTTTTGTTTATGGCCTTCCTAACAGAAAAGACAAAATGCCTTATGGGATTTTTTTGCTTCTATTGGAGAAGGTTTTGAAGCCTCTTGGTTATGTATAGGTGACTTTAACTTAGTTTTGGATCAAACTAAGAAAATTGGTGGTAGACCTGTTAATAGCTCATCACATTGCCCTTTCAAAAGTTTTATAGAACACTTTGGTATGATTGATGTTGGATTTGTTAGAAATCCATTCACTTGGAGTAACAATAGACAAGGCTTGGAGAATATCAAAAAAAGGTTGGATAGAGGTCTGGCTTCTCCTTCTTGGGTTTATCTGCATCCTAATTTCTCTTTGATCCACCTCTCTACACACTACTCAAATCATAATCCCATCTCCCTAAACAACAACACCTTTTCTTGTTTTCTCCCTAGGTCTTTCAAATTTGAGGAATTTTGGTCCAAAGATCCCTCATGTGAACATGTTATTGAAACAACTTAGTAGAAATATATACCAAACTACCCTGCTGCCTATCTCCCAAAAAAGCTATCTAATACAAAATATGCATTATTAAAGTGAAATTCTTTGCACTTTGGTAATATTCATAAGAGAATTAAGGAGACTCTCAATCTCTTAGACATTATCCAACAATCTCCTGCTACTCCCATCTTTTATGAGTAGGAACTCAGTTTGACGTTGGATTTGGAAAATCTCTTGGTTAAGGAAGAAACTCTCTGGTGTTCCAAATCCAGAGAAACCTGGTTAACTTGTAAAGACCTAAATACAAAATATTTCCATACCTCCACTCTAATCAAAAGAAGGTCTAATGCTATGAATTTTTTGAAGTTGGATTCAGGTGACTGGGTGTCTTCTAGAGTAGAAATAGGTGGGAATTTCATTGCTCACTTCACCAACCTCTTCACCTTTTCAAATCCTCTCATTGAGAATGAAATGCTGGACCTATTCTCCCTCATCATTTTAGAAGAGGAGAATGATCTTTTGTGCACTCCTTCAATTGAAAAGGAAATTTTAGAAGCTCTTGCTAGTCTTGGCACAACCAAAGCTCCTGGACCAGATGGTTTTACAACCTTTTTTTTTTTAAAAAAAAATATTGGCATTTGGTTAAAAAAGATGTTCTGGTTTGCATTAAGCAATTTTTCAAAAACCACAATCTGTTGAGAAGTCAGAATTACTCTTTTATTGCTTTGGTCCTCAAGCTCAATGGTTCTCACACAGCTCACCAATTCAGACCCATAAACCTTTGCAACATTGTCTACAAAATAATCTCAAAGGTTTTGGCCAACAGATTGAAGTTTTTTCTTCCAAAGATCATATCAACTCTATAGTTAGCTTTTGTTCCTAAGAGAAACATTAAGGATAATACAATTCTAGCCCATGAACTCTTGCATACTTTCAAATCTAAAAGTGGCAAATGTGGTTTTATGTTCATGAAAATGGATATGGAAAAGGCTTTTGATAGAATGGAGTGAAGCTTTCTTTTGGCTATTTTGGAAAAGTTAGGGTTCAGTCCTATTTGGATCTCTTGGATCAGAATTTGCATCTCCTTTACTTCTTTCTCTATCCTTCTGAATGGGAGTCCCTTTGGATTTTTCTCTCTTGGCAGAGGGTTGAGACAAGGAGATCCTCTTTCTCCTTTCTCTTTATTTTGGGTTCTGAGGTCTTCTTTAGACTCATGTTCAAAGAGTAAAGAAATAGAAGTTTAAAAGGGCTAAGGATTGCTAAAACTGCTCTGTAATACATCGTCTACTTTTTATAGATGATTTGCTCATTTTTGGGAAAGCTTCTATCTCAGAAGCAGCCAACATCATGTCATGTCTGGACAAGTATTGTAGATGGTCAGATAGTCTTTAAATGCCTCCAAATCCTCCATCTATTTCAGCAAAAATACAAACCCCACCACTTCTGAAAATATATCCAATATCATTCCTTACTCCTCAAACACCAACACCTCTCTTTATCTTGGTCTTCCTATTCTGATGGGGAAATTCAAAGAAAAGAGCTTTCCAAGGCATTATAGACAAGGTCCTCAGAATTGAAGGTTGGAGAGCCAAAACTCTCTCCCAAGCAGGTAGATTGGTTTTGATTGAATTTGTTGCAGCAGCCTTCCTTTCTTATGCTATGAGTTCTTTTTTGCTGCTTAATAGTTTCTGCATTGAGTTAGACAGGATTTTCAAAAAAAATTGGTGAGATTTCCCAACAAAAAAGGCTAGAAACCTCTCTTTAAAGGTTTGAGATTCACTATGCATTCCTAAGATGTTGGGAGGTCTTGGATTAAGAAAAATAAGAGAAATGAATCCGGCCCTTGTCTCCAAGCTTGGCTAGAAACTGCTCACTAGATCAGACTGTTTGTGGGTTTCTCAATTACACTGTAAGTGTCTAAACTCTAACTCATTTCTCTCCCCCCTCTTCTTCTTCCTCATGGCTATGGAAAGGCATACTAAAATCAATTCCTTTCATTTCCAAAGGTGCCTGTTACAAAATCCATAGCTCCTCTTTTCTCCCTATTTAGAGCTCCAATTGGATCCCCACCATCATTTCATTCACTCCCTCCCCTTCTCCCCAGTTTACACAGCCTTATCCCAATCTGATTATCTCAAACCTGTTTCTTTCTGACCAATCCCAATCTACTCCAGCTTGGAATATCCCTTTGCTTCTCTATCTTTTTGATCCAACTACCATATGAGAGATTTTAAAGATTAAATTTTCCACTCTTGTTGAGGACAGTTTAATTTAGACCCCTTTTACAAATGGACAGTTCTCAACCAAGTTTGCCCACAAACTGATAAGTAGCCAGAGAACTAATTATTCAATTTCCCCATTGTCCTCTTCCAATTAGAAGCTTTTCTGGAAATTAAACCTCAATGATAAACTAAAATTATTCTTTTGAAAAATTTCTTCAGACATTATCCCCTCTAGGAGTAGGTTGAATAAGGTTTTCCCCATCCTTCAAGCACAGTTAACGTGCCCTTTATACAATGGAGAAGGGGACTCTCTTTCTCACCTCTTTTTTAGATGCTTTTTTACTAGAATTTCTTGGAGTTTTTCCCCCTGACCTCTTGATTCTTTGAAATCGGCTTCTCTAAGCCTTTTAGATTGGATCAAAGGCGTCTTAAACTCTCATAATTTCTTTGATATTCCTTTTGCAGATTCCCACTTGTTTTAGATCTTTGCTGTGTGACCTGCTATGGTTCTCTAGAAACCAAGCAGTGTATAAAGGAGTCCTTCCAAAGGTCTTAAAATTGGCTGCAAACATCAAACGAGAGAACACTTTGCTGCTTGGTCTCTAAAGCTGCATCCAAAGAAAAAAATTTGGACCAAGCCTCCTCAAGACTGGAGCAAGGTGACCTCCTATGCAGTTCTTAGAGAAACCTTCTCCACTCAAGCAGTAGTATGCAAGAACCACAAGGGAGAGATCATAAAGATTCTAACTCAAGTCAAGCCTCCACATGGTGAAGCTCAAGCGGCTAAGCTAGCAAGCGTGTTAGCTTCCACAATGTAGCTGGATAAGTTTATCTTGGAAAGGGAATCCTCCACTGTTATATTAGCTCTTCAAAATCCAGCTTTTAGATTAGATTTCCTCTTTGAACATGTTATTAATGATACTTTAACTAGTTTTCCAGGCTCCCCTCTTTGAGAGGCTAGAAAAATTAACAGAAATGAAAATTTATGGGCCCATTATGTGACATATAGAGCTACGGCAAGAGTTTTCCTGGGCTGCATTCTCTCCTTATCCTCCCCCTCCCCCCCAGCTCAATTCCCATTTGTAGTAAAAAGATCCAACCCTCCTTTAACCCTCCTTAGTGAGGGTCTTTTGTTGGTTTTGGCTTGCTGCATGTTGTTTTAAGCTTGCAGTTGGTTTGCTGTTGTTTACAGTTTGCAAAAAAAAAAAAGGGGGACAAGCAAGTGGTTGGTTAGTTATAGTAATTTTATGGACAAGCAAGTGGTTGGTTAGTTATAGTAATTTTATGGTATAAAATGACAACAGTTGCTACAGATAATTGTCACAGACAACCATGGAGGGAAGTGACTCAGAACTTTCATCTTTTTTTTTTTTTAGTCCTACCTGCTGGGATAAAGTTTCTATTTATCAAAGAATCTATTTCTCTCTTCTCTCTGAAAGAAGAACTTGGAATGGAAAAGAGGAGCTTCATATGCATGGAAAGCATATAAGTACCCCAATCATTTAGATCAAAAGCCTTACATTCAATTGTATCCAACTCAAAAGAAAAAGATGGCTTCCCATTTCTAGTCTCCATCACCCCCTTTTTTTTTTTTTTTTTTCTTTTTTATAAAAAAGAAAAGCATAGAAAAAAGACTTAATTTGTGAGGGCTATTATGCATGTGTCTCTCATGTGAACCAAAAATTAATTAAAAAAAAACAAATAAAAAAAATCACAAAAACCCCGTTTGAATTTCACTCGTTTTGACATTATTTCCTAAAGTTTAAAAACTCTCAATTAATTAGGGTATCAGACTTTCAATTTCTTTCATTTTGTTAGGATTTTCTATTAATTTTTGTCAGAATTCTTCAAATACCCAATTTTTTTTTTAAAAAAGTAAAATAAACACATGAATCTTTACAATTTTTTTTAATAAAAAAATTTAACAGAAAATTCTAACGAAACAGGATAATTGAAAGAAGCCAAAAGTTTAATACTCTTAATTGAGAGTTTTTTTTAACTTTGTAAAGTTTTCTTCCTTTTTTTTTTTTTTTTTGTTGAATAATTTGTAGTTTAACATAGTACCAGGAGTTGAAGCCTAGCTAGTTTCCTCCATCTTGTCAACTTACGTTTAAATGTTAGTTAGATCTGCTATGGTTGGTCGAAAAATTCAAGAAAATTTAAATATCTAATAGTCTAGTGTGCTATAGTATTTTGTTAGAATGGTCCATCTTCAATATTTCTATATAATTTTAAGCAAATTTGTTTTCACTGGGGTCGGACAAAAAAAAATCTCATTAAGCTATGATTGCTTATTCTTAATCAACTATGAAAAACAAAATTACCTATAGGATGATAGCAACGTACAGGGCACCGAGTATAATTAAAGAACCTTCAATGAGTCATCTTTTTGGTCGGATCAATGAGTGATTTTCCTGTGGATTCTGATTAAATAAGACACTACTATCATCTAAAGTTTCGCTAATCATGCATAATTAGTTCTTTCTCGAGCTTAGGGTGCATTCGATATTACGATTTAATAGATAAAAAAATGTAATTTTAAACTAAATCACTGAAAATGAATTTTTTGGAATTATGTTTTTTTTTTAAATTACTTTGAAAACACAGAATTTTAAAGCTTAAATCATAATTTTTTCAAACACTTAACTGCGTTTGTTAAAAATCACGCATATTTTAAAATTGTGATTTTAAATTGCATTTTTTGAAATCGCAAACCCAAATGAACCCTTAATTTATGAGTTATTCATACAATTTTTAAGCTTTTGGGTGATCAGGATCCATTCCTGTATTAATTAGTTTTAATCAAATTAAAAAAAAATTAAAAATTCCTTAAACCTAATTAATCAAACATATATATGGTTGTTAGTGTTCATTTTGTGACATAGGATGCTCCATCACCATTATCCTTTTTATGGTGCTCGACATCTTTTACACGTAAACACGTTTCAGTTTTGTTGGAAATATTATATCATGCATAGTGTTGACGTTGTCATCTAGCCTTTCGCACCGGTCAAGTCTTAGAATCTTTAAGCTTGTACACTTATTGGTGGAGTCCTAATTAAATAACATGAGAACAGCATGTAAGTTTTTTTTTTAAATCAAAAAAGAAAGGAGAGAGCGACCAAAGTAGCTAGAAATCAGTGTCTGAAAAGGCTTAAACTTAGCTAGGTTGGCTTTATCTGTTGGGGATCATATTTGGTTTGAAAACTTTCTTCATCTATGCAAGAAATTGTAAGTGTGGAACAAGTCCAAGTTATGAATTAATAATATCTTTATTTTATCTTCAAAAAAAAGGAAAAAAAAGGCTTAAATGGTAAAAATTGCATGTGCTCTTTTAAGTTTGGCTGACTCGTGACTTAACCTAATCTGTCAAGACATCATGAGTGAGTTCCAATGTTGTTTACATTAATTAGGCATGAGGTCAATGAACCACCACCGTTTGTGGAAGAATGTTAATTATCACATATCTCAAAAGTTTAAACTAATAAGAAGATGCAAATTTAATTATTTAATCCAACACTTAAACACTTGTCATCACTTGTAGACTTCAATTTCCTTTTACTAGGTGAGATCAGATGCATGAAATATTTAATTAAAATAATGGGTGAATGAACGACGTCAAGGTTCGAACTCATAATATTTAAATTTGATGCCATGTTAAGTAAGGGCGGAACCACCTTATGCCCCACGCATAAGGTGGTCTCCAAAAAAAAATAATTAAAATATATATGTATTTTTTATAAAATAAAACTTTTAAAATTAATTTTTGCCCCTCCAAATATATATACTTTTTAAATTTCACCCCCCCAAATTAAAAGTTTTAGTTCCACCCTTAATGTTAAGCCTTTTAGACAAGTGGTGATTTAATATAGTATCAAAGTTAGAAGTCTTGAATTCTAACCCTAACTTTGTTTATTCACCACTTATTTCAATGAAATTTTTTATATGTTGGACTCACTTATTAAAAAAAAAATTGAGACTATACATTAGGAGAATGTTAAAGTATTAATTAAATAATTAATTTTACACTTTCTTATCATCTTAAACTTTTAAAGACAAAGTGGTAATTTAACATAAAATAAGGTATACAGTTACAAAGGCTAAAATAATGTTGGGAACAATATTATTTAGTTCATAGTTAACTTGCTAATTAACATTAACATTATTTTAACTGAATTAATTGGTCATTCCAAAACTCGAAAAACCATCCTCTGTAATATCAACATCGACATGTGGTCCATAAAGTTTGATTTTTAGCCTTGTCAATTTATTGCATATGCGATGTGATACTTTTTTTGTTTTTGTTTTTAACCAAAAAAAAAAAAATGTATTTCATTTAAAATAAGATTTAGATTATAACTGCTCTAATATCTTCAGAGCATAACACTCTTACAACGTTATATAAACAATTAGTAATATCTCACAATAAAAAACTATCTATCATTGTAGCCTCCATTAATCTATAAATAACTTCTTTTACGGAATAGATCTACTCCGACATTTAAAAATAAACTAAATCTAAGTCATAAATAGTCAAAATTTTATTTTACTTGCGTGAAGAGATAAACCCTCGTATGTAATGCAATACTGTTTATCGTACAATTATAAATTTTATATTTCAAAATATTGTCAATTAATTTTTGACCGTTAAAGATGCATAAGCTGTATATTTCAAAATATGCATCCAAGCTGTCGATACCGGATACTAGTGCCAGTTAGCCGCATGTTTTACTAGTTTTAGCGTGTTGGTAAAAACGACAAGAGAAAAAGGACATATGAATGATTTTGGGTACTGTGTACTTTTTTTTTTTAAAAAAATAATGATCTATATAAAATAAAAGTCAAAAATACGAAATTTATACAACACAGAACAACAAAATTCTAACAAATCTTAATTATAACCAAGACAAAATCACAACTAAAACTGCGACTTCACCAACCGACTAACTTATGTGTGACTTTCGATATTAGAACAAATTTATAACAAACAGAGACCAATAAAACATAGGTGTAACCTCTAACGGAACCCCCACAACCCAAGGCCAAGGAACTAAACCATTCACAACCCAAAAGGCTAAGATGCCTTATTATAAGAAAAACAACTAAAGCTAACTCATATACCATATCTGCATCAAACAGCCACATGAGTAGCCCAAACACATCAACAAAAAAACAAAACTTAAAAAACTTAAAAACTCCACAAGCAGTAGCGGAGGAGCCTGACATTGAAGAGATCCCCAGGAAGACGCACCAAGGCCGATGAAGAAAAATAGATCTAAGAAAGAGAAAATTAGATCTGAAACAAGATCTAGAAATACAACTTAGATTTGAAACAAACACTTGCCCGAAACAAAGACTTGAGGAAACATCGAGCACTGCTGCTGTATAAGGGGAGGAGGAAAAATCTAAATTTAGATCTTCCCTCCTCAAGACTTTTTATTAGTTTTGTTGCCCGAAGAAAAATGAAAAAAGTGGTTTCTAGAAGAATGTAGAACCTCTCTCTCCATAGAACTCTTGGGTATTGTACTGAAGATCGATATATGATATAAAACAAAAAATAATGTAAGAGATTTTATATAAACTTTATTTGTACGAAATCTCTCGCATTATTTGATTATTTATTGAAAATTAGGGATAAATGTAAAATTAAATTTTTTGTTGTAGTAAATAACAAATCATTTACTTATATATAAAAAATAATTTATAAGTCTATGTAGTTGACGTAAATAACAAATAATTCTATGTGATATAAAAAATAATTTATAAATTTTCAGGGTATGCTAAAATAACAATTTTCTCATTGAAATCAATTTTTATACTTTAAAGACAAATGTTAGTTTAATAAAAAAAGCTAATAACATAAATTTCTCCAAACTTAAATGTTTTGTTATTTATTTATTTTTTTATATCGCATGGATTGATTCCTAATTTAAGTCAATCTCGAAACTAATTTTGCATTTATTTCTTTAAATTAATTATTAGCAACTCCTTGTCTTTCCTACAGAGTCTTTAGCTTCTCAAATATCATGCGAACATAAAAAATAAAAATAAAAAAAAATAAAATGGGGGCTAAATTTAGAGTTGAATCAATTGCATGCAATATTAAAACAAACGAGAACCTTCCATTATTATTAATTTAATTAATTTTTTATTTTCTCGGAAGAAAAACTAAATAAATAGTAGCTTAATTCTCTAGCTCTCATTTATGTCATATTTACAGCTTCCATCATTAAATGTGAAAGGAAGGGTGGAGGTTCAGACACAATTGTCAATTGACAAAAGAGGCACGTGACATGACCGACAAGGCAACCACAAACGGCGGACCAAACCTGCAGATTTGAGCAGCTTCCTCGTCCGGGCATTGCCTTGGAGAAATACAGCATGCAGAAGCAAAACTTCTAGTAGAACCCCCAGAGAAAGGGCTCCTCAAGGCGGAGATAGGTATCCACAGGCTCAGCTCCGGTCAGCTGCCATGTCGATGAGTAGCAGAACTCGTCGGCCGAGAGATCGGGAAGGTCGTAGAAGGCGTCGTCTTCGTTGTCGATTGCCGGTGAGGATGATGACTCTTGCGTGTCATGGGAGGCCATGGTTGAGCTCGGGGAGTGGGATATGGATTGGCTCAGGATGGCGGCTTGATTAGCTTCATTGGTTGTAGGGAAGTTCATGCCTGCTGCTTTGACTGCAGCAGCCTGGATATCCCTTGGAGATGAGCTAGCCGGCCGGGGTAGAGATTGAGCCAGCTCGGGGAAATTCAGATAAGCCGACTGGCCTTTGATTGTAAGAGCCGCAACATCATGAGCTCGAGCCGCCATTTCTGGTGTAGGGAATGTCCCTAGCCAAATTCGTGATTTCTTCCTTGGTTCCCTGATCTCTGAGACCCATTTCCCCCATTGACGTATTCTTACTCCCCTGTACATTGGGTGCCTCCCATCATCCCCACTCTTCACCTTTTTCTTATTTTCATTGCCATTTTGCTCTTTCTCAACTCTCTTACAACTTTTTTGAGCTGTGAATTCTGCTGAAACATTTGTTGGAAAAGGAAATGAAGAGGTGTTTGAAGAGGAAGATGTAGAGGTTGTTTGAACCTCACTGTCTAAATTTATGGTCTCTTCCATGGAGGAGGAAGGAGGCTGAGGTACTAGGGGAAAATGGGGTAGGCAGAGCTTATAATAGAGGTAGCAGAGCTTCTCATATTCTTTCTTTCACGCGCTACAATGACAACAGAGTATATTTAAAGACATGGGGCAAAAGCAACAAAAGGGGTAAAGTCTTGGGGTTATTTTTCTATGCCCCATGATGATGCAATATGGTTTATCAGTATCTTCTACAGTACCTTTGCTTCTTTGTCTCTCCTCATGTCCAATTATTTAGACTTTTATATGAAATATGATTAGTGCATATCAATATCAAATATAATTTGACATCTTACTAGCGGTTTACAAGCGACACGGTTAATAACCGCTAAACATGGAACCACATAACTCTAATAACTGCAATCGTACAACTGCCTAAGTCAGTTGCGATTAGTGGTTAATAACAGCTATCCAGTTTATATTATATATCAAGTAAAATTTCACTTAACTTTCTGAACTTTCATAACTTTTTCAATTATCTTCACCTTTTTGATAGGCATACCAAAATACTATGTACATGTGATAAGGATTTTACAAGTACAAAAATAATAAAATCAATTATTCAAGGATAATAGGTAGATAATTAAGTGACAATATCATTGACCTTAATTCTGATATGGAAGATTTTATACAAGAATCAAAAGTCAATATTAAGATTAATTGAATTAATTAAAAATATTTATTAGAGTACAATCACAATTATTTAATCAAACTAATTGTGACTAAATAGTTTTGCTTGACAATGTCAGGAAGATATATGCAAACTCTAAATTTTCTCATCGCTCTCTCCCTCAAGCTAGGGTTTTATCACTTTAGCTTCCCCTCTAGAGTGCTACAGCCTCAGGGGAGGAGGGTTGGCCATCGACTGCCTCCCTCCTCCCCTCGCCCCCTTCACACCAGGAACTAGTTTATTTATTTGATGCCCCTAGTCTCGGTACCCTTCCCTTCCCTTTCCTCTTCCTTCGTCATCTACCTTTTGCGGCGTTCTTATCCCCGGTGCTAGCTATTTACTTGATGACCTAGTCTCGGCCGCCCCCCTCCTCCATCTGTTTTCTCCTTAGTTGCTTCTTCCATAGTTGTCCTTGTCGGCAACGTTTTCCTCCTCTCGGTCGGGTTTGGAGTGCGATCGGCTAGATTTGCCATCACCTGTCCTTCTCGCTCGACCAGATTCACCATCTTCTGCACTAGATCCATCACTCCGACTGATTTTTTGCGGGTGCTGCCTCCGCGCTAGTTTTTTCGCCGATTATCGCCCGATGCAGGTCCTATACATGTCCCCACCACGTCAAGCTTCCATTGCCACCTCTTTCAGCGATTTTCAGCCAACTTGTGCCCGGGCATCCCTCCGGCTATTTTCTTTGTTTGTATTTGCTTTTCCCTATTTTGCTTTTGTTTCCATGTAGTTTTTGGCTTGTTGTTTGATTTTTCTGTAGCTTTACCAATCTCTTTTGCATCTGTTTCGCCATCCTCCATCCACTGCGGGCTTTTTTTGTGCCCCCACCGCAATGAGCTTTCAATGCCCCTTTCATTGTACAATTTCAGCTTGCACGTGATTGGCTTTTATTTCCCTATATTTCTGTTGTTTATTTGCTTATAATAAATCCTTTCTTGATCGGCCTACTTTTTGATGTGATGCTTGGTCCAAACCTTTGGGTTTTGGACGAGAATTTTATCCTAGCTTTCAGGTCGAGGAGGACAAGTGTTAGCCTAGGGTTCTTAGCCCTCAGTGCCAAGAAATAATTGCTACATATGCATTAGTTGGTTCTATTTGGTACATACTGTATTTTATTTGTTGATTGGCCATAGGTTAGCAGATCTATTTTGAGAGTCCGAACTGTAATACATCTTGTATGACGTTGGTATCTTTGTAGTTAAGCTATGGATACTTTAGGGCTTGCCTTGCCTTATATTGTAAGAGTTTTGCTCTTGATCTTTTATGAATGAGACTAAGTTGAATATCTTTTTCCTTAAAAAAAGACAATGTCAAGAAGGATAAGGTCACGAGCCTATTAGAGCTAATAATATTTTTTCCTTTAAGTCTCTCACCAAGTTGATGTAATTTAACCAAGACATGTTTTCTTATTTATGAGGTTGCTTGGTTTATTTAATTAAAATATGGACTAGGGAGATATTATGCAAAAGTACATGTATGAGAGATTGGGGATTAGGATAAAACCTAAGAACCTAAAGGACAAGGGAGTGAATAAGGGAAGAGAAAATTTCATGGCCATATGTGTTGAACTAGAGAGGCTAGGACTTGGGATAAAATCTTAGCCGAGGAGCAAGGGAAGTGACACATGGGTGAGGAAATTCTTCCACGGCCTTGTGCATGTTTTTCAAGGAGGTGGAGGCTAGGGTTTTGTACCCCTACTCCAAACTCCACCTCTGCACCATAAGCCTTAATCTTATAGTGAAGAGATTTTAGACAGAGAATGAGGATATTTAAGAGTGGTTTGCATCTTCAAGGTAAAATCTTCTATACTCAACTGGTTTTCATGTTATTCTTGTGATTTTCATGCTTTCTATAGGTCTTAAGATACCACGATAAGTTTGTGTTATCATTCTCTTTAAAAAGAGAAAAGAGTTTTCCAACATTTTAAAAACACCTCATGTTTGCTTAGGTTCATATGCTATTATGATTTGTGATATTTACATGCACTCATTAAGAGTCTAGGATGAGATTTGTTACGTGATGATTTAAGGATAGGAGCTTTGTATGTATTATGGCATCTGATCGAACGTTTTCTACATTATGACTGAACATTTAGCTGCAAGCCAAAACATTCAAACAGTGTCTAAAATGGATGAAATTAGGGTTTTTGTGACCTTAAGTTAATTGCTTCTCGATTAGGACCTTATGTATTTATAATAGGTTTTCTAGTACTGCATATGACGATAAGCTATGCTTCATTATAGGAGGAGATTGAGATGTATATGCAATTGAGAGAGCATACGAGGTAAGTAAATTCTTACGATTGCTTTCCATAAAAATGTTCGATATCTCATCTGACTAAGCACGCGTATGTTATGAGCATAATTATTTTTTCATGTAAATTGGTAAATGTTTTAATAACTTATTAATAAGATACATCGTATAACAAGGTATATCGGTATGTGCCATCATTGGCTTACTATATAACTTAATTCTATTGTCAAATGTGTGTGTTATATGAGCTTTTGATCCAAGAATTGTTTCGTGAGTAGCGCAACCATGTTTGATTGGCGAGGGCCATCCGAGGTCGGACTCGATTAGACAGCTGTTGTTATAGATAGTAGCGTAAAATAGCTAAGGCACTGATATTGTATTTAAGTCCCATGTTTCATTATGGTATTATCTTGTTGTGGTGACTTTTGTATCCAAAGATTGTTTCTCCTTGACAACAGATCCTGTTCTGATTTTGGCAGTAGGGTTCAAGGGTCTCACAAGGATCATGCCCCTGCTTATGTCCTCTATTTTGGTACTTATACCGCTTTATACAAGCATTTCTTAGCTTTTGCCCAAGTTATAAAGGATTGTGTCGTTTATGGTCATTTGTGATCATTTATGGACCCATTTCTTACTTTCTGTTTACAAATTCGACATTGTTTTCCTCATTCAAGTTTGTTGTTGGAGAGCTTACCCCTCTTAAAATTTTGTTTTATTGTAACCTTTTTCTTTTGTAATGACTAAAATATGTTGTAGGGAATATGTTTCCCACTCCCACATATAATATTCCTTAAGCGAAATCTAACAAATTTTTTTATTTTTTTTTATTTTTTTTATTTTTTTTTTATTTTTTAAAACCATTTAGCATTTAATGTTCAAGAACCTATAAAAGGGGATAGATCTAGTTCATGGTCAGGATTTAAAAAGATCTAACAACCACAAAGATGTCACGTGTCGCACTTACTAAAAAAATATATATTATTTAATTTAAAAAAAAATAATATTAATTTTTTTTGCTTTTGATATGACCCCAGCCACCCCCCAAGGTTCACTATTTGGCCTTAGGGTGACTTCGGCCACACCAAACTAGCCAGTGTAGGGTGGCCAAAGCCATTCCTGGCCCTTGGGGGTAGAAATTAAAAAAAAAAAAAAAAATTGAATTGGCCATGGGGTGACCATATCAAAAAACAAAAAATATATATTATCTTATTTTTTTATTTTTTAAATAATATTTTTTTATTATTTAATAAGTAGGATATAGTGACATCTTTGTAGTCATTAAATCTCTTTAAAGAAATCTTGACCATAAACTAAATCTCCTCCAATCCAAAATGGATCCGAGATGATCACATTCCCTATAAAAGATGGCAATGAAGCAAATTGACATATCATAAGTAATTGAAAGTAACCAAAATCAACATTTATTTGGTATCTTTGTGGGGTTGAGAGATAGGTGGGTCATCAACACTTGTATGGTCAAGAAGAAAACGAAGGAAAAGTCAAGAAATGCTTCGACATTATTCCTTTAGTTCCCTTGCCTTGCTCAGGTGCCTGTATTATATTTATGATATTCTTTCAATGATACATACTTCCCATGCATATATATATATATATATATATATATATATATATAACCAAAGACTTGCAGAGCAAATTTCTCCAAATTGAAGAGGCCAGCGACTTCCGTTGAGGTCTTTTGAATTTTGAATTTTTTTTTTATGATCGGCAATTTGGCCTCTTTTAATTTAATTTTTTTTTTAATATTCTATTTGCAAATTACATTAAACTGGGATAAGAATGACCTTAATCCCATAACCAAACACATCTAGGTTTAAAAACCTAAACAAGGGTAACATATCCCTAAATGAGAATAAGAAAATCTGCAAACTCGAGTAAAGATAAAGCAAATCCAGTTACCAAACACTCTTCTTCTTCTCCCAAAAAACAAATCTCCTGAAACACGATCTGCGTGAGATGAGTCCTTCGTGGCGTTATGGTGGTGGATAGGTGGTTGACGGCGTGATGGCGGTGGATTGAGTCGGAGAGACGGTGGCTGTTGGGTTGCGATGTGTCTGAGATCTGCATAGTGTTGTAAGAAAGCGGTGGAAGCGGTGTTGGGATCTGCCGTCAGTGGCGGCTAAAGGCCGTTAAGCGCGGTGAGGTAGAATCGGTCTGCTGGGGACAAAGAATGACCTTGAATAGCGGAGAAAAGCGTTGTTTGAAGCGGATTTTGAAGGCGGCTTGGTGGAAAAAGGCTGGTGGAAAGCTAAAGCGAGATATGCCGTGAGAGATTGGAGGAGGTGTGGCGACGTTGGGCTGGGCCGTGGAAGTTCGAAAAGGCGTGCCGGGGCTGATGGAGATCTAGCTGCTAAGAAACTTGCAGAATGGAAGGAGAGAAGGCCACACCAACGTTCACGAAATGAGAGAGATTGTTTTTTTTTTTCAAGAAACAAAAAATAAATTGAAGGAAAAAAGAAATTCACAAGACCATTGGATCCTCCAATGGCATTAGCATATTGCTATGATATCATGAAAAAATTTAAAAATAGAAAATAAAATTAAAGCAGAGTTAAAATAAAAATAGATACAAGATTTTAATGTGGTTTGGTCAATGACATATGTTCACAGATAAAGTCCAAAGGTTACATTACACTCTTATTGAATTGATGATATTACCATCAAACCTAATTACAATTAATAAATAATATTTCATATCAATTTGATATAATTTCTTTATGTAGGAAATATATTCTCTAACAGTTATTAATAGAGATAAATGCAAAATTGATCCTTATGGTTACCTTAAATTACAAGTCACTCATTGTGGTATAAAAAATAATTTATAAATCCTCAGGGTAGGCCAAAATATCATATTACTCCCTAAAATTAATTTACGTTAAATAACTTAACAAAATTCGTTATTTTGTCACGTCGTACTGCTATAGTAAATTAACCCAATCTTGTTTATCCCCACAATTTTACTCTATGTATAACTTTCCCTTATTTTCATCTTTTTAGCCACGATTTGGGTGCATTTTGTGAGAATTTGACGGTTGCATTTTCTGAAGCGCCTGAGGAAGAAGAGGATGAGGGAGGGTTACACAAGGGTCAAATTTTGGAGATACAGGAGATTAGGTTAGTTTATTGTAATAGTATGACATAAAGTGGGAGCTAATGTGTAATCTTAGTTGTCGTCGTAAAATGATGTGAAAAATACTAATTGCCATTTTTTAAAGTAAAAAATTCATAATAATATGTTTTTTTTTTTTTTGGTATGACGTGACAAAGTGATAAATTTTGTTAATTTACTTAATGAAATTTAATTTCACGGAGTAAACTGTCATTTTGGCATACTTTAAGGATCTATAAATTATTTTTTATACCACATGGAGTGATTTGTAATTTAGGTCAATCATAAAGACCTATAAATTATTTTTTATACCATAATGAGTGATTTGTTATTTAGGCAAACCATAAGGTCCAATTTTGTATTTATCGCTATATTATAAAGCAATAAAAGGTGAGCTTTCGGTGGGTGTGAGTTTGAGATTTCAAAACATGCAATTTAAAAATAATGATTTTAAGACTTGTGGTTTTTAAAAATATAATTAAATGTTTGATGAAATTTTAGTTTGGCATTTAAAATTACAATTTAGCCTTTAAGATTGCGTTTTTTTTTTTTTTACATGCCCCCACAAGAGAGGGGAGGGGGATTCGAATTAGTAACCACTGCTTCATTAGGCATGGTCCTAACAATTGCGTGCTTTTGAAAGGGTATAATGTTACCTATAATTTGAAAACACTTCTTTTTTTTTTCTACATTTTCACATCACATTTTTTTAAAAAAATGCATTTTAAAATAATATATTTTTTGCGATTTAGTTTAAAATTACTCTTTTAAGAGAGTGTTTGGCATTATGATTTCGTAGATCAAAGTGTGATTTTAAACCAAATTGCAGAAAATGAATTGTTAGAGATTGTGTTTTTTTTATATATATATATAAATAAATAAAAATGCGATTTGAAAATGTAAAAAATTTGTATTTTCAAATGGCAAGCAATGTTGTGCATTTTTGAAAATGTGCAGTTTTGAAGGCTAACTACAATTTTAAAATCCAAATTGCGATTTTGCTAAACGGTTAATTGTGTTTTAAAAATCATGTTTTCAAATCATACTTTATAAAGTATGATTTATAAAATTACTATTTTTAAATAGCACTTTTTTAAAAGGAAAATGTTAGGGGTTTTCCTCGTAGTGTTCTCCTAGCGTTCTCCTAGTCTTACGTAAAATATGATTTAAGAAAAAATAAAATTGTAGTGGCCTTTACCACCGATTTTTTTAGGCATTAGCATTAAATTTAAGATGATCAAATCCATTTTGGGTGATACCATCCCTAAAAGGTTAACCTTCCATCCTTAGGTTTTAGTTTTGAATATAAAAATAAGTTTTAAAGTATTAGAACCTAACTATTAACTCATAAAAATTAATCTATTGGCAAAAAAAATGGTACTACAATTTTATTTTTTCTTAAATCATGTTTTATGTAAGATTGCCAGAAGAACCCCTAGTAAACCCCTTTTTAAAGAAGCATTTTAAAACAATATATTTTGAAAGTGATACTACTGAAACTGCATCAAAGTACAAGGAATAATATAAGTATATTTTCTCTTAATACAAATTCCAATCTAGTTTCATCCATCAAACACTCGAATAAATGAGGGATTTTTCATGGGGTACTCACAAAAACAATTACCAAGAGAATTCAAAGGAGGCTAACACCAATCGCAAGCTATATCATCTTTGTTTACAAGTAGATTTAATTAGGTTTTTCAGGTTGTTATCCGGATTGTGCCAACCTTTCTAGGGTTTTGGCAAAAGAGTACCAAAACAAAGCGATTAAGTGCAATATATACATATGTGTGTGATTTATAAGAAAATTCAAATTTTGATCAGTGCTGCCATGGGACCAATGCCTTACAATATCCTGGATTTTTTGTTTTTGTTTTTGTTTTTTGTGTATGAATACTATTTTGTTTAATTACAGCCACATGATATATATATATACCTTATTTAGTTTAAGAACAAAATTTTTCTTCAAACTAGGTTGAGAAATTTCTTTCAATCTAATCTATAAAAGTGATATGTGTTCTTTTTTTTTAATAATATGTGATATGCACATGAGTTTTTAATAAAATTTATTCAAACTTTGTCTCTACTATTAAAAAAACATGTGCATCTCACATGTTAAGGGACATCTGTCACTTTTATGGACTAGGTTGAAGGAAATTCATCCAACTCAGTTTGAAAGAAAACTTTGTCCTTAGTTTAATTTCGGTGTTTGCCCCTAAATTGTCTATTCAGGCCACCTTGTTTGGCTAATGTGAAGAATAATTAAGTGGGGGCGATTGATATATATGATTTGAGAAATGCTAGATATTATAATATTATTCAATATTTATTTAAGATGGCTGGCATGCCACTCCTAACAAACCCCTTAATGTTAACTAGAAAAATATTAAATAGTTAATTTGGAGTGTTATGTCAACATTATTGGACAATTGTAAAATAAAAATATAGTATCTAGCATTACTTATATGATTTATACTATTTGTCCAACATGCCAGGAGTGAAAAGGCGGTTACGGTTAAGTCTAGGTGGTTAGTACGTTAACCGCCTTAATAACCATAATAACCACTTTTTAAAAGAATATATATATATATATGTTAAAAAAAAAATGTTGTTTCTATGGTAATATTATACTACCCTACTACATACGACATTGTTTCTAAATTTTTATGTACTCATATCAAAACGTGTTACCTAGTAATCTGTACAATGTACTAGTTCTCTTTCAGGTAATTGTAACATAATTTCGCACTTCAAATATCATCATGCAAACGAAATATGATTATGGCTCACGTCATGTTAGAAAATTATATCATTTCATGTTGTAAGAATAACTTCAATTTTCATTTGCATCATCATATAAGAAAATTTATTTATAGTTCCACTGTAAGTTTACTTACCTCAAACGCACATCTTCAAACACAGACATCTCAAAGCTCAACTTCACGATTCTTCAAGCCACACTCTTATATTAAACATAATTCATACTAAAACTCTAATGAAACCTTGATCAAGTATCTAAAAACCCTTAAACCTAATTAGAAGCAAATAATCTGTCCAACCGTAAAACGTTCAAGTATCGTGTCAAAAATACGTCCTTGATCATTCGGTAGTCCTCGTGAATGTTCGAAGGTCTATTAGAACCTCCCACTGTTTAAAAAAGGTTCAAACTTTATCCCCTCACCCTATATGATCTAAGGCTTATTTATCAAGCTTAAGATTGTCCTAACCACAAATAACACGTTCATGCACTAAAAAGTATGTCCATAATTATTAAATTGCTAATCCATCACTAATCTAATCTCAACATAAAACGACCACAACCCATGTAGATCTATATTAAACCTGTTAGTCAGTGGGATAACCACAACGAAACCATTAACTATTACATGCTAAACAAGGCCTAACTCAAGGAAACACAACATTGAACTCATAATACCCATCACGAAAGCCTATAGTAGTAACATAAACACAAACTAATACAACAAGGTTAATCACTGAAGGTAAACTCACGAGAAACATGCTCGACAGGATAGCGAAGACGAGATTAGAGTAGAATATTGATTCCTTCGAAGAGAATATTGCTTCCCTTGTCTTCTTTCATTCTCCTTCCCTTCTCTCTCTCTCCTTCCTCACTCTCTCTCTCCCCTAGGGTTTTGTGACTGCAAGGAGTGGAAAATGGTGACGAATGAGCTTAAAGTCCTTATAGGTGAGCTAAAGGAATAAGAAGGGTTGAAGTGTTATTTTTCAGTATTGAATGCGATCGAATGCACATGCTATATTATCGAATGTTCCGGGTTCAAGCGAAAGTTCAGCTGTACTATATCGAATGCTCAAGTCTAGGTTTACCAACTAAGAACCAACCCTAGCATCCTTAAGTTATAATTATGACACTCTTAACCCTAAATTAAAGTCCGGGGTATTACATAGCTCCTCTTCTCTACCTCTCTTTTGCTCCTCTCCCAACACCCAACAGATCCTATCCTTTTTGAGCTCATACTTGGCCTCACCCATCAAGTGAATCAATAACTCTCTACGTTGACTTACATCGTCCCAATCAAATATAAACACTCGTCTCCTATAAGAATAAAATATTAAATATAAAAAAGATAAAACAAAAGGATAAAAAATGAATATAATACAAATATTAAAAAAAAAAATGAAAGGAAAGAAAAAAGTGAAGAACCACAAGCCTCTTCTACAAATGTTCTGAAATAAATAAGCTTCAGTAAAGTGATTTATATCCATCAACCGTAATCACAAACAAGAGAGTGAAGAAGCCGTCGAAGGTACTTTTACCCTGCATCTACTATCATTATGCAAATCTTACATTTAGAGAGTATTGCTTCTTACGGCTCTTCCAGCCGAATCATAACTTATTAACAGCAAACTTCACCTTTTGACGGCTTTATTAACTTAAGACTACAAATATCCAAATTTATATATGGAAACATCAGCATAATCATTCAATATTCTTCAAAGTCTTGCGTTACGGAGCTGTTGCTTCAGCATAGGCCGGATATATTCCTGATAGCCGTCCGGCACAACTGAATCATTCAAAGGATCCTTCCATGCCTCCTCATAGAGTTTTGGATACACATTACCATCGTATCGCCCAAGAACCGAGCCAAGGAAGTGGTCGGTGTAATCAAAGGCGTCAACAAGGGCGATCGCATTAGGACGGGCCTAAGAATCCACGAATCAAATTTGGTAATTAGAAGACAGGTGTTTTTTTGGCATGATTAAGCTAATAGTGAGGGAAAATTGTTTGGGACAAACCTGGGAATACAGAGATCTTAGCTGATCATTTGCAAGTGAAGCTTGCTTGGGAGAGATGCAGCCAGTCTTGAGGAAATCGCCTAGATGCTTGTGAAGAAGAAACAAAGCATATATGTTGCAGAGGATCTCTAACTGTTCTTTCACTCCCTTTCCAGGTATGTCTTGTTTCAGTTTCTCAATGAACCTGAAGTGGAAGATAGAAAAGAATCGAATTAAAATTTTGCTTCAGCTTTAACTATTTTTCTCTACTATCAGATGAGCAGAAAATAACAATTTTCTTTATCGTGTCTTTTAAGATGGTTGGCACATTGTGTTACAGAGTGCTGCTGTCATTTCCCGAAAAAGCAATGGGCATAAGAAAAAAAACTCTATTGTTCCACTTTCTTGTTAAAATGAGAGAAAATATTATTTCATGATATGGTGCATTAACAATGTGATACAGTCATAAGGCTGCAGAAGGCTAAACGCTAGCTGAAGGGTCAGTCACTAGTGTTAAAAGAATTTTGTGATTGCATCATACAGGATGTTCGATGTGAGAGGCACCACAAGGAGCCAAGTCCAATAAATATTTAATTTCTAGGACAATGTGTAAGAAACTTACTTGGAAACAACAATCAATTGGCAATGAGCAACTGCTGCCTCAGTTAAGTCAGCTGAGAGTTCCAAAAATCCTGAAGTGAAGAAAAGACTCAAAAGAGTAAGTAGAAACACATCTAGCTTATGAAGAAGAAGCACTTTGGGAACTCTCTGAATTTAAGAAGCCAGAAGGAGTCATGGTTCCACACTTACATAAGGCATAAAAACACATGCAAGAAGTTCAAACCACCAATTATATGTTCTATAGAATGACATGTTGATGTTCAACTCATTCAAGCAATAAGATTATGCTATCCACATAATTTACTAATATATATATCATATATAGTCAAATAACAAAGTGGAGAGAGAGAGAGAGATGCATCTAGAATATACTTTAATCAAGGCTTATTTAGGCATACCCTCTTCCGGATTTGCAAAATTGGCAAGGTTTTGAGCACAGGCAACAGACATTCTTGCGGACCTAGCTTCAAATGCCTCTAGTATTACACTGGGCTTTAACCAATCCTCAGCTGCAGACCATCAAAAAGGATACAAATTACCAAATTATGCATGAGCAAACACACTGGCATGGAGAGAAGCTCAGAAGTCAGCTTATAGAGTTAATCATATTTCATAACCATCTCAAATGAGGTTGTATATGAGAACACAATTCTCTCAATGCATCAATAAAAACCACCCAGTTTTATAAAAGGCAAACCTGTGAAGCTTAGGTTGTCATTTTGAATGATACTTACCATTCTATAAACGAAACCTTGATGAAGAAACACTTTCAGTGGCAGGAAAAGAGTATTACCTCTTTGAACGGCACAGCGACATTGCATCAACTGTTCCACTCGCCCCATGTAAGCTGTTGTCCCAACAGGCTTCTTCCCAGACCCCAGCTGAGAAACGGTCTTCATAAGAAATCTTGCAACCTACCACAGGAGTTTTTGTAGTGGAATGTCAGCACACATAGTTACTTCAAAGAATATAATGCTACCAATTGAGTATGTCTGTCTGACAATGACCGACACAAAATGACTTTGATTAACCTACCCAATAAATGCCATCCATCAGGTCTATAGTAGGGTGCTCCACCAATATCAACCATTGTTTGTCCTAACTTAAGCCTATCCCAACTCACATCAACTAAAGATGAAAACTTAACTTTTGAATACATTGATCTCAGAGCACAGCTCCAAAGTTCTAGCACAGGGGGGCAGACATTGAACCAGTCAGGGTGGGGTAAGTCAAGGGTTTAATTCTACCAAAGGAATAAAAAATATTATTCATAATAATATATCTTCTGATATTGAACAACGAACATTTGATTGAATTCCTTGCCTGACTCTAAGTTGAGAGGGAAAGTCGATTTTACTTGAATCTTGGGATCTAATCTTTAATCCTACATCAGTTAATGATTGAGATGGGAGAAGATTTGATTTGTCATTTTTTCATCAATGTCAAGGGACATTTGAGAGAGATGTGGATGGTTACCAAAAACTTATGTCTTTCTTGGGACCTAAAAGATCGAATGGAACGATACATAAACAAGTAAATCGCTTACAAATTCCAAGGTACTTCTTTACTTTAATTGGATTGAATAATTAATCACCATAACTGCAATAGGAAATTGAATACAAAATTGATCCTAAAACCAATACTTTACCACCAGTTATGGAAAGTGACAAATATGTTCATATTCATTACACTTTACAGCTGCTTTCTCGATATATTTGTATGTTTAAAGAAAGATAGAACAAGAACACACCATAGAACCACTAAATTCCATGAGATGCACAATATTACTCTATTATGTTGGCTAACATAGATGTACTGCATTCATATCAGATTTACAGACAATTTCTTTCAGAAGTGAATAAAAACATACATTTGTAACAAGATGACTATTGAAAGTTCTAAAAAAGTATACACATAATAAAGGCAATATTCGAGTTGGATAGACCAAAACCTCAACCAAAGTGTAGACTATAAGAGACAAGAACTTGATATGCCTAACTGAAGTCCACAAACTGAAGTTTGGAAAGGCCAACTCTGCTGCTTGGGTTGATTGTTCTCATGTCAAAAAGTAAGGCTAATGCACATTTGAAAGACTAAATCAAGATTAAGCTAAGACAAACAAGAAGAGGGCAATTAAATCCAATAAATTTCTATGTTAGAATATATATTAAATTATTAAATTCATCACTTCCTATCAACTTAAGCTTTTGGGAAAAGTAATAATTTAACATGGTATCAGAGCAAAGGCCCTAAGTTCAAACAATGTATCCATCATTTACCTCCCATTTCAATTAAAGATTCTACGTTTTGGGCCTCACCTATTAAGGAAAAGTTGAACCCACACATGAGGGGGAGTGTCATAACATAAATTAAATAATTAAATTCATCTCTTCTTATCAGCTTAAGCTTTTCGGATAAGTGGTGATTTAATATTTTATAGATAAGCACTCATTATTAACATCTTAACTAATTATATACTTTGTAAACCTCATTTTGAAAGTATTACCTACTACTCAAATATCCAAAGGAAAATCCTCTTCACTGCCAAAGCAGACTGACAGTGCATATTGAATGGCCCATAATTCCACTATATATTTACATTTTATATGAAATAAAAGGAAAAAAAAATTAAGGAAAAGATATTTCATTTTGAAATACCTGTAAAAGCAGAACAATGTTGTCTCCTTCATATGTACAGGCAGGGACATAAACTGCAAATAACTCAGGCAGCCCACTGCTACATAGGTAACCATGGCCACCACACAATTTCCGGCATTCTTCAATTCCATCCTGCAACCCAAGTCAATTAGAAGGATTACAATTAGGAAGTGATACCTTAAAATACATCTCATAGATTAAAAAAAAATTGAAATATATTGCAATCATGTCTTAATAAAATGCATGCATGAGGAAAGCACATAAGGGAAAGCCTACAAGGATGCATTAAAACACTTTGAGACATGTAATGATCCAATTTAGAACAATGATGGATATCCAGCACTAGATGAAAATGAATAAGAACTACTAGAATACTCTCCATTAAGAAATAACTGAATAAAGGTTCTCAGGTAATTTGAGTGCAACTGAACTGACAAAATACAATCCTTATTACATGCCACAGCTTGTATATATAACATATGTCATCCACAATCTGACTGAAAATTTCAATATGAAGCACCAAGTGCAGATTTTTATTACATACTACAGATTTGGCTCAGGACTGATAGACTAGATCATTATGGAGTATTTGGCTCATCAAATTTGTAACATATAGGTTTGGCTTAAAGGCACATGTACCAAGTTTGACCTTAACTTAAGTTCAACCATCCCAACTAGGCTTTGCCTCAGAAAACCTCATTAAGCCCAGTGTCATTGTGTGAGAGTGTGTGCAGGCATGTGTGTGTGAGAGAGAGAGAGAGAGAGACTTTGCAAACACTGAAGCAACACTGATTGATATAATTTAAGATAAGCAAGGTGCTGGGATCAGTAATAATCACGTACAGCAGTTGCAGAAGTTGTCAGCGACTTCAAACCCGCAGTGCAAGCATGAGCCTCAGGTAATGTTGAGAAATCATTGGCTTGCAATCTTTGGGTCACGTCCGTATATAGCCACTTTAACCACTCACCAACAAATCTGAAAGCATAAGCAGAAGCCAGCAAAGGGAAGAGTCTACTTTGCTGAGTTTTGTAATCAATCACCTAAAAACAATAGAGAAAAAAGTGTAAAGAGGCGTCTTTTAAGAAAAACAAGAAAATCAATTTGTAGTAACTCATCAGAGAGAGAGAGAGAGAGGGGGGAGAAAGCACAATTTCTTCAGGAATCTAAGCTTGGAGTTTTTTTTTTGATAAGTGGTCTAAGCTTGGAGTTTAAAGAAAAAATAAGTATATCCTAGCTATTCATCATCATTCTGAGGGGTCATAAAAGGCACCTAAATATAGCCAATTCAACAAGATACATATAGGCGTACAAGATCAGCAGGGAGTGAATCCGATGTCTCCAATGTCGTACAATCTAGATCGAGTATAATGGTCAGAAAAATTCATAACCAGTACAATAAACTATGCGGCCCCATAAATTACTAAAATCTCCTAAACAGGGATCTTCCAGCTGAGATTGAACTGTATGACCCAAATTACCTCAATTTTCATCAAACTGCAAGTTGACTCAGCACTTATCAATAGCATGTCCCATACAGCAAGATTGCTCACAATTTTTAACAGAAAAAGGGTTAACATACCTGAGTCTCAACACCACCATTCTGCGAACCAAATTGCCTACGAACAGCACTATACCTAGTTGCAATACAAACTGCCCGTGATAAAGCACAGGAAGCATCAGCTACAATTGTTTGCCGCACATATACCATGGTACCATAAACAAGCTGTCTTGGAACATTGGATTGCACAAATTTCCCTTCCCTTGTAACCTGTGAAACCCTGGCACAGTCAAAAAGCTTCAGAACATCCATCCTACCTGTCCACACAAAATGAAGAGTACTCTGGAAAGTATAAAACTTTTATTACATTGGAAAAAGTGGGATTTGAGCAGTCAGGTAACTTGTCAAGTTATTCTACATTAAGAAAATCCAGATACTTCACTTTCGTGGCTTCATGTTACAGAAGGGTGAATGTACAGGACTCCCATTTTGTGAATTACTTTCAATGCCCCACAATTTGTTGAAAAAACAAAGTATATGATTATTCCTGCCAGGAATTTTTGTGGCTTTTCTGGTACCAAAACATTCCCAGTGTTATTTGGCGCCTTTAAAACAAGCCCTGCACTTTGTAGTACTAAAATTATGATAGATGTTCAAGGTGGTTTATCCAAACCATGAAAATCTTAATTGATCACTAGGTAACAAAAACTAAAGGCACTATATTGGCAAAGATCCAATCATGAACAGATGCCCAACAGGAGGGTCATTAGGTAATTTGTCCAAGAAAAATTTAAATGAAATTAGTCAGTTTGGGGCCATTTCACATTAATAGGTTTAAATATCTAGGAGGGGAGGAAGAGAAAAAGAAGGAGAAGGAGAAAAGAGAAGAGGCATATATAAAACAAACAAACCTCATCAACATTTGATCCCTTGGGATGCGAACATGATCAAATCTCAAGACACCATTGTCCATGGTGTTGTATGCTCCACTTCCAAATTTCATTCCAATATCACCAACAGTTATACCCGGAAGAGGTAAGTGATCATCCAAACTCCGCAGCTGAACAATGAAACCTAAAAATGGAAACATTTCATGTTTAT
The DNA here is from genome assembly GCA_013348765.1 of Carpinus viminea. Lineage (NCBI taxonomy): Eukaryota > Viridiplantae > Streptophyta > Magnoliopsida > Fagales > Betulaceae > Carpinus > Carpinus viminea. Next base: position 28,201,046 of record CP054670.1, on the reverse strand, counting down.
TGCACAATAGAAAGTTTTCCATGCTGAAAATTTTGAATGGGTTTGGATTTGTAGTTACCGTTGACACCATAATCTTCACCATCAATAATAAGACGTGCATAAATAACAGCATGTGTGGAAACTTTACCCAATCCACCAGGCCACCACTATTCACAGAAGTGAGAAATCAATAATAAGAACTTTGTCTAGCAAAGCTCAGAAAGGAGGCAATAAAAAAAAAAAACATTTCTTTTTTAAAAAAGCACCAGACATAGTAGATGCATCGACAAAGAGATAAAAGTCTTCACTGGATTATACTTAAGAATACTGTTACAAAATGAAATAAAATGGACTCTTGGAGCATCTCTCTAATATGTGATTTACATTATACATGATTAACTCTACGAAGAAAAAAAAAAGGACAGTAGCTCATTGCGCATTTTACTCACCTTGCTTGAAGTCAATGTAGGACTATGAATAATAAACTCGTCTGTTTGGGGATCAAATGTTGCAGTTGTTTCAAGCCCTTGAACATTGGACCCATGACCAAGCTCAGTTTGTGCATAGCAACCAATTATTTGCATCTTGTATGCCAAAGGCAACCATTTTTGTAGCTGCTCCTCTGTGCCTTGTCCTTTAATAGCTGGTATAAACATGCCCTAAGCAGGAAAAGTACAAATAAGCTATCATTGCAAGCAAAGAAGCCAAATGTTTGAATAATATAATCGTAGAAGTCAACTTGAAGTGACTTGGTACACATTAAATTCTATGAACTAAACCTATGACCAACTTAACCATGTCAGTGAACCATCTTTCCACGAATATTTCAGTGTTCCTTATAGATTTAAATAGTTATTGCAAAATGGTGAAGGACAATACCATCAAGACAAGAAATAGACCATACCCAGTGAAGATCCGTAAAAGCAGGTTCATCCACATAAAACCTTAACCTAGATGCCTCTTCCTCTGCAATAATATAACTTGTCAATATGAATAATATAATTAAATGAAACGTGTAAAGATATTATTCACCCGTGGTCAAATGTCAAAAAATATAAATGAAAAGAAAATAGGTAACAGAAGGCAACAAACATAACATAAACAATCAAGTGGAGACATACCAGAAAGACGAAGCTCAGTGATCCGTTTCCATGCATGAGCCGTTTTTCTGAGAGTGTTTTTAAATAACTCCTTTCTGCTTAGACTAGTCCTGTTATCCTTTCGAAAGGCCTAAAAAAGGAAAAGAATTATCATATTCACATTTTTCAAAGGAAATCATATATATACTTTCTTCCATCCCAAAAGATTTCAAACATAGTGGAGTTTCTAACAGTTGGCTCAATATGCATTTCTCGTCTACCAAACGGACCATTAGAAACACAGAAATACTGAAATAAAACCCAACTCAGAAGAACGAATGAACAAGTCTACAATACCAATATAGATTACAATTGCACGATCACCATAAAAATTCAAAAGAGAGGGTTTTCCAGGAGCTATTTTTTTCTAAAAATATAATATAAAAATAAAAAATAAAAACTTTTAGCAGAAATTAGAGCAACCATATCACAAAATTTTTGGTTTACTAAAAACTCTTAACAATTGTGTACCTTGTTACTAAAACCAAAGCTAAGAACAACATCTACTAAAAATGAAATAAACGATTAAAATTTATCCGTTTCGAGTTCCTTGGGATCCAAACAGAGCTAAATAATAACAATAATTAAGAAGAAAAAGAAGAGAAAAAGCACCGGATCGCTGGCGACGAGGCGAGAAATGCGATCGGAGACCTCTAAGGCGTGGCGAGAGCCGGCCCAGACGATCTTCATCTCCTCCACATCGAACTGAGCCCTGATCCTCTCGCTCGCCAGATGATCAACGCCCTCCATTTCCGAACAAATCAGGGAAGAAAAATTCACTCGAAGCTCACCTAACGGACCCCAAAATATAATACCCGAGCAATGGAATTCAGGAAAGTCGTCTTTGATTGTTCGTAAGAAACAACCACAGCAAAAAGTTGGTGAAGATAATTAAATGGGACCGCTCATCCTCATCCGTCCCCCATTTCCATTCCTATTTATATCTGCCTATGCATTGTGTTTCCCAATAAAATCCTAATCCTTTTTTCCTATTTTTCCCTCTTTTTCATTTTAAAATAACGCTATAAATATATATATATATATATATATATATATATATATATATGTTTTCCACGAGGTTTTTCGACTCTGGTCAACACGATCCACAGAAAAGTGAGAACTTTTTATTAATGAAATTTTTATTTAAAAATAATTTTATATATACAAATGTTTTTCACGTGGTTTTTTCGACTCTCGTCAACGCGATCCACAGAAAAGTGTTGACTTTTTATTAATGAAATTTTTATTTAAAAATAATTTATTAATAGCTTTTAAAAATTTATTTTTTATTTTTAAAAAATAGTTTCAATTTATATTGTAAGCTATTATCCGAGTAATACTATAATTTTTATTATTATTTTTATGTCCTTTCAAGAATAATATAACTTTTAAAATTATCAAACTTCTACTGACAATGTAAGAAACTTATTTGGGTCTCCCGGCGCTTGTTGGGCGTTCTCAATTTCCCTCTTTTGAAGGATTGAAATGGCATATTTGGGACAAAATGCATGGATGGAAAGAGAAGTTTTTGTTACAAGCCAGGAAAGAGACGCTTCTTAAATCGGTGGTTTAAGCAATCCCAACCTACACAATGAGCGTGTTTCAATTGTCAAAAACCTTGTGCCAAGATATTAATTCTATGATGTCAAAGTTTTGGTGGGACCACAAGGATAATGACAAGAAGATGGCATGGATGAGTTGGACAAAGATGGGCCAGGCGAAGGAGTCCGAGGGGTTGGGCTATCGTGATTTGGAGTATTTTAATCTAGCTATGTTGGCTAAGCAAGGGTTGAGGTTAATTCAAAATCCCGATTCTCTTGTGGCAAAATTTTTGAAGGAAAAGTATTTTCCAAATGGCAATTTCATGGACACTCCTTTAGGGCAAAACCATCCTATGCTTGGCGTAGCATATGGAACACTAAGCCACTTCTTAGGGAGGGTTTGGTGTGGAGAGTGGGGGATGGGAAATCTATTCATATATAGGGTGACAAATAGCTACCTACTAAAGTTACCCATGAGGTACAAATCCCCTATACATATTGTTGATGGAGAAGCAAAGGTGTGTGCTCTTATTTGATGAAAATACTAGATGGTGGAACATTCCTATGGTCGAAGCCATTTTTAATGTTGAGGAAGCTAGTATTATTTGTGGTCTACCTATTTGTCCGAATTCTCAAGTGGACAAGATGGTGTGGGGAGCTGCCAAGAATGGAAGATTTACTGTTCGGAGTGCATATCATGTTGCAAAGGAGATTGGTGATCGTTATATGGGTGGTAGCTCGGAGGAAAGGTCAAAAATGACTATGGAAAAGCATTTGGAGGTTAGGCGGCCCAAAGGTGGTGAAATTATTCATATGGTAGGCTTGCAATATAATATTCTCCTTACCTATGAAAATTTGTTCAAACGCAAAGTTGTATCAGATGCATTATGTCCAATTTGCAAAGGTGATATTGAGTCGGTTGGGCATGCACTGTGGAGCTGTCCAGCAGCTCAAGACGTGTGGCACGAGTGCCCTCGGAAAATCCAAAAAGCGACGTCGGACCAGACCAGTTTCTTGGATATTTTTGAGGGGCTGATGAGCAGGTTAGATGATGAGGAAATTGATCTAGTTGCGTCAACTGCTCGGCAGGTATGGCTCCAGAGGAACCAATGGGTTTTTTTATGCAAAATTCTCGACACCAACCCATGTCCTTCAACATGCAGCAGAACAATAATTAGAAGCAGCTACGTCATGTGGCAGTGGGACACAATCTAACAGGCAACAAGAACGTGCTCATTATGGCCCACGGGTTCCGGAGAAATGGAAGGTGCCATCTTTGGGTTTTCTGAAATGTAATTGGGACGCTGCCCTTGACTTGAAGGGGCAAAGAATGGTAATAGGAATATTAGTACGTAATCATGAAGGGATGGTGATAGCTGCCAAATGCTCCACACAATTATTTATCACTAACCCCTTAAAAGAGGAAACCATAGCAGCATGGACAGTAGCTTGTTTTATCCAGTTGAAGGGCTTCGACAAAGTCATTCTTGAAGGGGACTCCATGGGCGTAGTGCAGAGCTTGACAGGAGAAGACCAATGCTGGGCACAAGCGGGGCAGTTGATTGATGACACGAAGAGGATCCTGGGTGATTGCAGTTTATGGAAAGTCCAACATGTCCACAGAAGCAAACACAGCAGCTGAAAGGCTGGCGAAGATGGCACTGCAGCTGGTCGAAGAGCATCAATGGATTGCTTCTACTCCTTTATGTATTCAATACATTGTAACGTTTGAAAGACAGCTTATTGTGTAATGAAATCTATCGATTTCACTTTAAAAGAAAAAAAAAATTTTAAAATTATTATTAAATTTATGATTAATTATTATTAAATTTTAATCAAATTATAATTTTAAAAATCATTACAGGGACAAAAACAACATACGATAAACTTTTAAAATTACTATTATTGTCGTTGTTAAAACCGATAAAGCTCTTAAAAAAAACGATGTGTCAATTTTGGATTTTTTACGCCAGGGATGACATCGGACCAAAAGGGTAAAAACCGTTGGTTTAAATTGAATAAAGTAATGATTGGGTCCGGTACTTAGCTGAGATAATTAAGAGCACTTTCGGCATATTTTAGTGAAGGTTCCATATTAGTTTTACTAACTTAGCTAATATAATTATTAGAGAAAAGTTAACCTATTTTTCTCACATTATTACCTAATTAATATTTTTTTTTCTTTATATATTTTGTACAAGGAAAAAGAAATGATAGAGAAAAATTCAAACAAGTAAATTTCACTTCATAAAATATGGTCTATGATCAATTGAGTTACCCATTAAAAATGACAATGTCTTCCTTTAAACCTTCAATTAAGACAATGTCCATCTCAAACTATTAAAAATTGTCAATATCCCCAATAACAAAAATAAAATAAAAATTAAAAAAAAATAAAATAAAACTAATTTTAAAAAAAAAAACCAAGTTGAGAATTTTTTTTTTCCAAATTAAAATTTCATTTTTTTTTTGGGTCTATTTTTAGCCTTGAGAAGACATTATCAATTTTTTAGAAGTTTAGGAAAACATTTTCCAAATTAAAAGTTAAAAAAAAAAATACTATCAATTATGTGTTAGCTAGTTTGAGGAGTTATGTGAACTTTTTCTTAATTATTATTTTAATGTTTCTCACCATCCTTTTCTCCCCCAGTAGTACTGTCTTCTCTTCCTATCTCTCACAGCAATGAATATGCACTACAAAAATTTGAGCATTTTCTGGCGTTACACCATGTTTGACATGTCAAAAATGGAAAACATTTTACAAAAAAAATTTTGACGTGTCGTTTTTGTCGTGTGTGCCAAGTCAGGAATATTGTAGATAGGATTTTTTTTTTTTTTCTGAGGTGTAAACAATGACACCTTAGAATTTTCTGACGTACCAACACAGGCACCTCAGAAAATTTTAAAAATTTATTAAAAGCAATTATTTTTTAAAAATTTTTTCTGGATTTTTTTTTAATTAAAAATTTTATTAATTTAAATTATTATTATTATTTTTAATTTTTTTCACCAATTTAATTTAAATTATTTTTTTTAATTATCATTTCTCTTTCTTCTTCACATTTTCTCCTCTTCGATCTACCGCAGCACACCCAACACCTGCCAGCTTCTCTCCTTTTCTCACTTTCACCATCACCTGCAGCACACCCAATGACATTGCCCAGAAAAATTCCCCAACAAACCAAACTAACCAGCAAAAAATCAACCTGACAAAATCAAACCAAACCAACCAAAAAAATCAGACCCAAAAAATCTTCAAAAACCCAGACCCATCAGCAAATAAAACATCAAAATCACAAACCCAGCAGGAAAAAAAATCAGATATTCTCTTATGCTTAGGTTGTAAGACTCCAACTTTAAGCTTTAAATAGTGTTAAATAAGAAAAGGGACGAGCCTTTGCGAGTCTTGGAGACTCTAATGGATTATAAGTGGTAAAAATGAGATTTTCTAAGGTATGAGTGAACTGGTTTGACACTGTTCAGCTTCAATCATTTGGCGATCAATACTCATCAATCTAGGGGTATTGATCCGAATATAAAAAAAAAATTGTGTTTTAAATACTAGGGTTAGGGCCACATCTCAATCATACTAATAATAAGATATATTGCAGATGAGTGAACCGGAGCTTTGGAATGAGACTTTGTGGAAGTAATAGTTAGAATCTGCCTTCTGATTTTCCAAGATTACTAAGAGCATCTTTAGCAGTGCCTCTAAATTAACTTTTTAGCTAAATCTAGCTATTGTGCTCCAAAAGACATTGTAAGATAAAAAGGTTTTCCTACATATGTTACAGTGAACTATAGCATAAAAATCACAAACTCATTGTCCTAGTCCTATGAACAAAACCCATGGGTTTGGTCGAAAATTGAACTTGAATGAACAAGCATCGTTCCAAATGATTATCTAACTTCTAGTTCGTTTGCCCTACAATTGGGGGTAGAATTCGATATTCGAGTTCGTTTCCCCCCAATCGAGGCTACCGAATTTGGACAGAGTTTTCCTTTGGGTTGGAGGAATCTCCTCCAACTTAATCTGTAAAAGTGACACGTGTCCCTTGAACATGTGATATGTACATGTTTTTTTAATAAGAGGGATAAAATTAAAATAAATAATATTAAAAACTTATGTGCATCTCATATGTTATTAAAAAAAGGAACACATATCACTTTTATAGATTAGGTTGAAGGAATAAATTAAAATAAATAATATTAAAACTCATTTGCATCTCACATGTTATTAAAAAAAATGACACATGTCACTTTTACAGATTAGGTTAGAGGAGATTCCTCCAATCCAGTTTGGAGAAAAACTCTGTCCACCAAATTTTATCTAAGTTCGTTTTGAGGGGCTACCGAATCATTTGGCATGATACCAAGACGATCCTGTTGACGAGTTCCTCAATATTATTTAAGGGGAACTTAGATAACCTTCAAGTATCGTAGATAACTTGAAAATGAACTCGAATGAACTTGTTAAAATCATTTGGCTGATTTTAACATCTCGAGAGCAATTTTCATAGTTGTAAAAATTCAGTCACAACTATGAAAAAAAAACCTATGGGTCAACCCAAAGGCTATGGTAACATGTGGTCACATTTTGGGTGACCATTCCGGGGATAATCTAATTATCTAAGTTGTGCGTCTCGTGAACCGGATTAATTAGTTGATAGGTCGATGAAAGTTCACTATAGCACCTATTAATCTTTTTTTATTCTTTTTTTTCTTTCTCCCTTTTCTCCTTCGCTCTTTCTCTCTCTCCCTCGTTGGTTCTCTTCCCCATTTATGAGCTTCCTGGCAAGAAAAATGGTGGGCAAAAAATTGAATTCAAGAGAGATGAGGTATTACAATTGCATACAGTTTCTCTCTCTCTCATATATGCGAAACCGCTATTTTCAGATTCTTTACTCTCCTTCAAATCCCAATTCTCTTTGATTTCCAGTTTATTAGGGTTTGGAGTTGCAGACTATTGCTGTGGAATTTTGTGCTTTTTGATGAGCTGGAAGCCATGAATTGAAGCTTAAATCTTGGAATTTTTTCAACAAGTGTGATTGAAATCAGGGTTTGGTACATTACACAGAGGCGTAAGAAAGAGAAGATATAGATGGAGAAGAGAAAGCATGTGAAGGACACAGGGTCTGGGAACTTCGGGGTGGCCAGGCTTATGCGCAACAAAGAGACCAAAGAGCTTGTCGCCATGAAATACATCGAGCGGGGACACAGGGTATTCATCACTGGTTTTAGAGACATAGAGGAAAGAGAGGAGGAAGAAAAGGTGAGGATAAAAAACAATAAAAATAAGACAAAATAAATATTTAAATAAAATAAATTGTAAAATAGATGCTCTGTTGGAGTTTATTGTGAAAAAGTAGTAGCTAAATTAAAAAAGTTGGAGTTTATTATGAAAAAGTAGTAGCTAAATTAAAAAAGTTGATTTTGAGTGGCTAAATTAGCCATCAACTGCTGGAGATGCTCTAAAATTGCTCTAACGTCATAGTAGATTATGTAAGAAGATCAGCATATACGGTAGAACTCCAAAACAATATTTGTTAACAATAATGTATCTTAAATCTACTCCAATAGAATGAATGAACACTGGAAACCACCCAATGTCAATTACTACTACAAAACAAATACCTACAAAAACAAAGACACAATTGTCTGCCAAGAGATCTCAATCCTCAATGATGTCAGTCCAACATACTGCAAAAATCTGAGGAGCATGCTCTTTCTTTTCTTTAAAAATGCCAGATATTTACATTCACTTTCAAGTATTTGCAACCTCAGCAGAGATGAATCCTGACAAGGGGAAAGTCCTTCCCTTAACAGTCTCATGCCTTCCACAAACAGAAGAGTCAAATGGAATGTTTTCTGGCTCCCAAGATTTGTGAGAAAGCATACAAATATTAAAAGACTGCTGCTGGTGCCACCATCTTTTTCTGCAAGATGATGAAGTGAAACATAAGTATTAAAATAACCCATTTCTGGCAGACAGCATATTTTCCACAAACAAATGCCACACACTCCCATTCCAATACTCTCATGTGCACACTCTTGACGCAGCAATGAAAATTACCATTAAACTTTGAATAAATCACTATTAAATTTTAGAACCAATGGACGCCAGGGACTATACACTTGAGAGTATGAGGGTGGAAGTGTGTCTAGCATTTCTCATTTCCACAACCCTTAGCCAGGCAAATTTGATCTCATAAACTAACTCGTTGAAAAATGAGTTAGTTTTCACTTTTTATTCACAATGCAGCCAGGCTTTGCCTCGGACATGTGCCAAACTTTCTCATCAGCTCTACACTCTCTGCAATAGTTGACCCTGCAGTCCCAACAAAACCAAGTGAAGCGCAGCTGCAAACAGCTTCCTCTATGTATAGAAGTACATCAGGCAATCTCTCAGAAGGGCAATGTTTTTTCAATCCACCCATTCCAAGACTTTCTGGAACAAAGCCAAACCTCAGGCCATGACCAGCAGCCGCAACTTTTCTGGCCGTTTCAATCACTAACTCGTCTTCTTCTCTCAGAAAATGCAGCTTAAACTGATTTGAATCTCTATGCAAATCCCCCAAATAACTTCCAGTCCAATTACCTTCAGGAAGATCAGTCATCACAAAAATATGAAGAGGGTGCGGACTCTGTCTTAAAGATTCTACTTTCTCTTTTAAACTCCGGAAAGTAGCTTTCCAATGATTCTTGAACTGCCCATCCAACAATCTGAGCTGTGCACAAAGAAAAGGAGCCTTTATGTTCTTATCAGCGAACTCCTTTCCTGCACTCGTAATTTCAGGAACAAATGGAAGAAATTCAATCTTCTCAATCAAAGACTGTATCCTTTGATCCCTTGGAGCTTCATGAATATCAATGTATAGCTCTGAATCTCTGTATGGAGACGTGAAAAGGCTTCCAAATGCCAGTAGACTCGCTGATTCAGCTTCAGAACCAGGTCCAAGAGTCTTATATACATCTCTTCGTCTCCTAACATATGAAATCTTCTTCTTCTTCTTGACCTGTTCATCAGGTTGGAACGAATCTAATACACCATCCTTATCATCATTTTGGTATGTCCAAACTGTAGTCCGGCAATCTTCACTAATTGCATATGTACATTTATCCACATAACCAATTCGCCCAAATAGTAGGGATCCACATTGCTTTAACCTATCAAACAAAGCCGACTGCTTGTTTGATTTGTTGAAGCAAAGAAAATCTTTAATTCCACACCATAGGGATGCAAAACCCCTGTAGTCTATGGCTCGAACAACAGATGAAGACACTAGCAACGAAATATCAATAATGTCAGCCATGGAGAGATACCTGCAACAAAAGGTTTATATAATGGTTCATAATGTCAGCCATGGAGACATACCTGCAACAAGAGGTTTATATAATGGTGCATCTTATAAAAAAGATCATAGCAGTCGAATCCATGTAATAATAGAAAAAAAGGGAATGGCATATAGACCAAAATCCAGTTTTCCAACATATACAGTCAAAAAGGACCTATAGAGGAAGAAACGAATTTTTATTATTATTTTATGTTCGTTACTTGCTGGGATTTTAGAAAACAAAGACCTCTAAGCAAATTGGCCTAATAATACTGTGGATACAGTAATGCAGAATCTCACCAACCAAACAAATAACTAAGCAGAATCAACATATTTGACGACATAAGCATGGGAATGAGAAGAAACCCAAAAGAACCCACACTCTAATCTTATCAATTTCAACAAATTTCCTACAAGTTGAGCAAGATGTATGATACACTGATACACACACAATACACCCAGAGTGACCAAAACCGACTAACCTGCCCGTCCTAAGGAGCTCAACGACATGGTCCCAAACCGCAGCCCGAATCTCATTCGGATCCGAAACCCTAAACTTCGGGCAGCTCCCGAGAGCGACAGCGTGGTGATCCAGAACCGGAGGGACAATCAAAGTGCGGTTGAGAATCGCGGCCATCAAGATCGCATTCTTGAACTCAGAGAGCTGGTTGCTGAACCCACTGTGGGGCGCGTACCAGAGGAACTTTTCCCCTGGGATTAGCGCTCGAGAGGAAATGCATTGGGAGAATTGGGAATTGGAGGTTTTGTTGAGTGGTGAGACGGGAGAGAGCGAAGATGGGGTGAGGAAGTAGTAGGAGAAGATGAAGAGGAGGGAGAAGAGGAGGGTGAGGAGAGAGGATCTGCGAGAGGGTCTTCTGGTGAGCCATGGCTTGCGTGTTGGCCTGTTGGTGTGGAAGAAGTGGTTCATTGCTGTACTGGTCTGCTTCCAAGAGAAATGCTTGGGTTTGTGTTTCAGTTGGGAGGAGGGGGATCGTATGTACGCGCGTGAGCGTGACGAATCGGGATCTCAAATATGAAAAAAAAAAAATATATATATATATATATACATTATTTTATTTTATTTTAATGTGAAGGAACCTTGATAAGGTAAATTTTTCGGATGGATTGAAATCCTGCAATAGTGAGAAAATTGTCTGGAGTTTTTTTGAAATTCTGACCATTTATTTTCATTTAACAGTCATAAATTTGCTACCTATTCCACTTAATATAAAATATTATTTAAATTTTAAAAATAAAATTGATATAAAAATAATTAAAAAATAAAATAATATTTTTTAAGCATGGGGTGATTCACTCACCCCATTTTTCCCCAGGATGGTCGGCCACCCCAGCTCAGTCTAGGGGGTGGCATCGCCACCCCCAACCGGCCTTTGGGGTGGCGCCTAGGCTGAATAATAAAAAAATAAAATAAAATATTTTTAAACATAGGGTGGTTTAGCCACCCCATTTTCCTCCTAAGGGTGGCCAAACCACCCCATGTTAAAAAATATTTTATTTTATTTTTTCATTATTTATTTTATATTTATTTTAAAATTTAAATAATATTTTATTATTTTATATTAAGTGGACAAGTGGCAAATTTATGGCTATTGGATGAAAATAAATGGTCAGGATTTCAAAAAAAAATCTCTTAACAATTTTCTCACTATTGTCGAGGATCTCAATCCCTTTCGAACCTATCCCTATAGAGTAAACCGCAATTTCGTGCACCGCACGCTCATAAATTTTCTTATACAGAACTAGTTAAATCATTGACTTTTCACCATGGTATGGCCCCAATGGATTATTTGCACCTATGAGGTGTTGAATCTTGAACCTTGAAAGAATAATACCTCAAGACTAAGGCCTCCACCACTTTTTTGAATGTTAATATAACTAACTTTTAACCATTTAATATGAATAAGCAATGATCGAGATTAGACAAAATTTATCTAATAGAGATTTACTAATATTGTAGAGATTATAAACAATTGAATAATGTTATCCTTCATACTTATTATTACATGTATTTTATATAGGTTAAAAATAAGTGTTTTTAAGTGGAGCGTTGGCAACTTGACAAGTGGTGGAGCTTAGTATTAAATTGGGATGGAGGAAAATTATTCTTAAAGGAGACACTTTAGAAGTTGTTCAAGTTTTAAGGCAAGAATGAACCTGGTGGGGACAATATGGGTCAGTGGTGGGTAGCTCATGTCCCTCAACGAAAGGAGTGATCATGCCGTTACAGTTAGCAGTTAGTGACTAAAACCGTTAACCGTAACCATTTAAGCGGTTAATACATTTTACTAACAGTTAAGCGGTTAACCGTCTATACAATTAACCTTTTTTTTATTAACTGTTTTTTTTCTTTAGGGCCGAATTTGAACATTAGGCTTTTTCTAGGCTCACTTTAAATGTTTTTTTTTTTTTTAGGTTTGTTTGTTTGTTTTTTGCCTTTTGGTCCAATTTTCGGTTTCAAGCTTATTTTGCCCTTTTCTGTGTCTTTTTTGCATCAAAATATGCACTATTTAACAAGCATATAAGTTATGATATACCACATTAAGCTTGCTCCAAAATGAGCCCATATATATATTAAAAAAAAATGTATGCCTTCTCCTTTCTTGGACTACAACTTTCTTTAGTTTTAATTTATTTTTGGAAAATTTATTTTGTATATATTAATCAAATAAACAAACACACAAATGTTGAAATATTATTGCATGAGGAGAAGGCATACAAGTTATATATAATTATATATAATATATATATTAAAAAAGTGGTTAGCGATTTTCGAAAACCTACTAACCGTTAACCGCAACTACTTAAGTGGTTAGTACATTTTACTAACCGCTTTTAAAAGCGGTTAATAATTAGTGCGATTAACGGTTAATGATTAAAGCAGTTAGCGGTTACAAAGCGGTTAATAAAAACCGAACACCCCTACTCAATAGGCAAGTGACGTAGCACATAGTTTCACGAAATTTGCTGTATCTTTATAGAATAAGCATCTTTAGGTGGCAGATTTTCCTTCATGTATTCACCCTCGTCCTCGTGTACTTGCTAAGCAAGGTTCTACTTAATCAATGAATGTCAGTTGTTTAAAAAAAAAAAAAAAAGGTAACCTTTCATGTTAGTTATTTTGCTGAAGTCAAATTCCGTTATTAAAACTCGAGAAAAATCACAAATAATGTTGGGGTTGCATCTACATAACATAAAAGCAGCTTCATAACAATGAGCAAATTATTATTATTATTATTATTTTAAAAGGAGCATCTCATAGAAGTTGTAATGATTTTTTGGTTCTGATACATGCAAATGTTTTATAAAATGTTCAAAGAGAGGATTCGGTGACATGTTTGCTGGCAGACACCAAACAAGACTCAAACTTATGCTCTCATTAGGTTCTTGGGACAGGGAAACTTACAAATCTCAACAAAATATCAACTGTTTACTGCGTTATAATTTCATATTAATGTCTTGATGTTTAAACTTATAACATTAATGTGTTGATGTTTAAACTTTATTCTGTTGATTGGAAGTCCCAAAAGAATCAAGATTCAAAATTATGATCCCCGAATTGTAACTTTATGGATTTCAAATACCTAGACTGCCTAATTGATGAATCACAGCCTGCAATTCATTTAATTTTGAGCTTCGAAATTTTATCAAATTTTTTTCAAGCCGGTTTGAAAGAAATTTCTATCAAATTTTATAGATTGGCTTGCAACTATCTGGCTTTCTGAAATAAAATACTTCACCAGCCAAAAGACTATTACTCTCCCTATATTTTTAGTCTAAAGAAATAGCACCTGAAGTGTCATGAAAAAGAGATCAGCCGAGCATAGGGGCACAACTCAACTAAGAACCCAGCATACAACAACTTTAGAAACTTTTTTCTTAAGGAATAATGCTATTTAGTAAACCGTTATACGATTGTTATACAATTTGACATGACAGTATAAATCAAGGGTCATATAATAGGCTCACTCTGTACCCCAACTCCATAGTCGTCCAAGAACTCCATTACAAGGTAAAATAATTTCAGACCGAATCATCCATACAAGTAGCCACAACATATGCTCAGGTCTTTAGTATTGCATAAACTTTTTTTTAAGTATAGTGTCATACATGATCAACATCAGAGAACAGAGGAATGTAACGAATAATATAAGGCAAAATGTTAAAAGATTCAAATAATTTCTGATGATAGATGCTATGGCCTACAAGCTAAGAACTGAATTAAGCTAATTAACTTATATGAAAACAATCTTATTAAGCTGATATGACATAACCAAACCAAACCAAACTGCACATTATTAGACTTGTATTAACAGTAACCATAGAGTTCACCCAGCATTGAGCTAACCTACAGTCTCAAGCTCAGAAAGCTGCCCATCAAACTGCATGGATTGGGCTGCCGCTCGAATTTATATTTGAAGTGCTAGAGGCTGGATTTGCATGAAAAGCTGACTGCCTCGAGGACCCTTCAAGCAGCTTCAATGAAAGAGAGGATGGACTAGAATGACCAATAGATTCCCCCAAGCTTAGTTTTGACATGCCAACCAACTCATCAACATTGATCGGACTCGTCGAATGTACTGCAGTTGGCTTGAGAACCTCGTGTGTCTCCTTCTTTGTTTCCTCATTATTGTATCCCGACCAACATGGAAGAGGAAATGGGAAGAAGGGTGAGAAATAAGCAGGATATACCACTTGGTAGCAAGGTTGTGAGCTATCTGGCTTTGGAGGAAGAGGATCTCCATCATTGGAGTTGGTAGACTCCATTGATTCACATTCTTCGTCCAGAGGAGGAGTAGTAGGCAATTGAGGATTGCCCTGTGTTTCAGCCAGTGATTGGTTGACAGATAAGAAGTCGTGAGGAGGTACCATCGAAGTATCAATTGACTGCTGAAATATAAACAGCAAATATATGAGACACGAGAAGAAGAAAAGGAACAAAGAGAGAGAGAGAGAGAGAACTCCAACTTGAATGTTTCATGCATCCACAAGCAAAAATAAAGAAACACAACATAGCATGTCAAGTGGGCATCATAAGGAAAAAGCAATAGTTGTTTCCAAAGACTGTAAAAGAAAATAATCACACAAAGAATGGACATGAGAACCAGAAGATTTTGACTAGTCTTAGCAACCAAATTATCCTATGCCAAAATATAGGTACATACATATTGTTTGCACAAAGTTGGTGAAAGACAAGCTTAAAAAATCAGGGAAAATGGATAGAAACCTCACGACCAGGACAAGAACCATTTAAAAATTGACAATCCTATGCATGGCCATGCTATTTTAGTACTGTTAAAATGGATGGAGATTGGAAAAACATACCAAAATTATATGCCAGCAACAAATGACAAGGGCAAATCATATAATGTAAACTGCAGAAACATAGAAGCTTTTTTTTTGCTTTTTTTTTTTTTTGCTTCCTGTTGAATGTATCAATGTGTACATGCAGTCATGCAGGTACAGTCTATCACTTTATCACTCAGATGGAAAAAAGGGTACTAACTTCATCTGCTATAATGTCAAACAGGCTTGAACGTCTCTTTCTCCTAGATACATTGGTTTGCCTGATGAAATATTTTTGAGCGTGGCTGGCCACTTGAGTAGGTGTCCTTGATATAACATAATTGCGAGATATACCACGCCAATCACCTTTGCCAAGCTTCTGTAATCCAAGTAAAAACATCCTATGTTCTTCTTCAGTCCATGGAATGCCTGCAAAACCAATCATTAGCCATTTCAGAGACAAACAAGGCATGCAGCATACAGCCAATACAATATTAAAAGCATTTCATAAGGTCAAAAAATCTACAAAATCTAAGCTTCAGTCGCACTGCATCTTATCATTTCATGATTTACAGACATCATAAATAATTTAACGAACTTATTAACGTATAAACTTTTGTTCTATGAGTAATTCAATATTATTAAATAAGTGCAGTAGGACATAACGCTTATACACTGAAAGTGTACAAGAGAACCCGAAAAATGTGAACAAAAGTTCAAAAAAAATCTGCAAAACAGAAACAAGCAAGCTATGATATGCTAATATCCAAGTATATGAAGTGTTAAACATGAACCTCCTCCGCTCTAGCACCGACAAATGATTAAAACAATGGAGCCAACCTCCATACTTCTATAATATTACCACACCCTACTTGACTTCCCCAACTCACCAACAAATCGCTCATCTGTCCAGGCATAACCCAATCAACACAAACAAATTACGAATAGAGCTCCATAACTCTCCTACTACTTCACAGTGAATCAACAGGTGATCAATGGAATCCTCACTCTTGTTGCACATGCAACACCACTCTACCACTCCACCACCACAACATTCTTATTTCTCAAATTATCCAACATCAATATTTCCCTAAAGTTGTTGGTCCACAAAAAAAAGCCACCCTCGAGGGAGCTAACTCGTAAACTGAAAAGTATCTATCCTTCCTTACACTTAAAAAACTTGATGCCTCGTTTCTGCTCCTCACCCTAATCAATCAAACCTGAGACACATAATTGCTCTAATAAAATAAGTATCCATTAATTTTAACTAACCCTTTAAATGCATTAAGATAAGACCTATAAAGTTTCCTTGGCAAGTCAGCATTTGTTGTTAGAGTGCATCTTTCAGAAACAAAAAATAAAAAATTTGGCTGGACAGACATGTTACCAGCACCCAGATAATCAGCCATGATTTAACAACCCATATGCTCGAAATAATTCCTGTGCAGTACAGCTAAATGTTGGCATATCTATACCATCTACTTAAAGGAAACACATTGTGGACAGTTACAACCACTGAAACCAAAAAAATAAACATTTTCAACTTGCAAAAATGTCTATACAAACAGATAAAATTCACTTATAGTTTTTTTGATAAGTAAATGATGCCTAGTTTAGGAAAAATTCACTTATATTGCATGTTCCAAATTTTAAGCAGACAAGTAATGAAGTAATTGTCAAAACTGTTGTAGTTAGGATTTTTATTATTATTATTAATTTTTTAAGAGTATATTGATTTAGGAGTGACCTAAAAAGCTGTTCACTTAATTCTTTCTTCAAAAAAAAAAATCCCACTTAAAGTTAATGCTACATTTCATAGGAAAAAATTAAATTAAAAAAAAAAAAAGGTTATGGGAATGAGAAAAGGTTTTAAATTATAAGCCTGACATTTTTATTATATTTCAACAGAGCACCCAAAAACTTTAAACACTGCCTTGCTTGCTTACTGATATTTCAACGGAGGAAACCAAGCCAATATATAAATCTAAAGCCATTTCATCCTTAGATTTTTCCATCACAGCCTCATGATACATTTTGCTATCCAGCTAAATTTGATTATAAACATGATTGAATCCTCGTTAAACTCATAGAAACTTCAATGAATTAATTCCTTTTCCTATGGGCACATTTTGGATGGGAGAGTGGCAGAGATGTCATCCAATCTGAAGACCATCAGCACTTCCTAACTCAATTGGTATTTCAGTGTATTATATCTGGAGTTAATAACTTTGTTCACCCTCATAGGTCATATACTTTTCCTTGGTAACCAAGAGTCAAACAAAATATCTAACAAAACCTTCTTGCCATTTAAACTACACCAAAATGCTTTCCTACTTTCCATAAACTTCCATAAATTGACTGCACTTTCTAAGTGACCAAACTTTAATCTGCAGCATCTATATCCATTAGCTAGAACATATGCTTTCCTTTCAGTCCAAAGTCATTAAAAAAAAGCTCGGCTTGAAAAATTTTGCATTAAAGGTCTATTAGGGTTTGCAATTTCAAAAAGTGCGATTTAAAAAAAGCAATTTTAAAATATACAATTTGAAAACGTGAATTTTAAAAACAAATTTAAGCGTTTGACAAAATCGTAGTTTGGCATTTAAATTGGCAGTTTAGCATTTAAAATTGTATGTTTTAAAAAACGCTTACGATTTGAAAACGCATATTTTCTAGATTTCCAAATCGCAATTTTTTAAAAATGCCATCACAAACAATTTATTTTCCGCAATTTAATTTAAAATCCCAATTTTTGTTTGTGAATTCACGATGCCAAATGCACTCTATCAAAAAGTTATTTTTTCTTCCTCTCTCTAGTTTAGGGATCACTGGCCCTCATATTCATTCAAATTCCAAAACCAAGCAAACCGAACTGGCTTTCCAAGTGGTTGCTTCTTTTTTTTTTTTAATAATTATTCTGATTCTTTCAAAATCTTAACCCCAAAAATGGAGAGGAAAAAAAAACGAAAACCCTTGCCTAATCTCCAACAGTGTCAAAGGCACAATCTAATCGCACTCACTTCCTAGTCCAATCATTCACAAAACCACCACGCCAAAAAAAAAAAAAAAGAATAAATAGTAAAATCTAAAAAGAAAATGAAAAACTAAAACAAAAATCACCATTAAGAATAGAAGAAAAAAAAAATCAATCAATCTCACTTTTTTCTTATCATTCAATTCCTATTCTACTTCCTCACAAAGTCAATCATAACCATGCAAAAATAAATATTAAATTCAACAATAATGAATGAAATCAAAAGCGAATAAGAAAAAATCTAAACCTTTCTTTCTTTCACGGCAGGCCGAGGACGAACCGGGCACGAAGTCCTCGGAGGCGTAACCGTCGGCGGCGGCACCATGGTCCGGGGTCTCTCCCGGCGAACCCGGAGTGGTCGAACCGGTCTGGTTGAGACCGGAACTTGACCCGGCGTAGTGGCTCAGATTGCCCATACTGGCGCTCTTCCGGATCGACCCGTCAGTCAACCGGACCCCGAAAAGCTTGACCCCGCGGTTCGGGCACGTCCGAGAGTTGTGCCCATTGTGGCTGCAATGCGAGCACCTCCGAGTCATTTCTTCTCGAATCGGATCGGATGGGATACGAAATTAGGTTGCTTGTGCGGCGGATAGGATTCGGATCCAGTGGATCCGAATTGCGTTACCCAACAGAGCTTCGCGGGTTGGGTTTTGGACCCTTTCGGTCACTAGCTCCCTCGGCTTTCGCAGATGGGAGAAAGAGAAGGAGACAGACAAGGGAACACTATCCATATATCTGCCCGTAGATAAAGGGGCAGAGATTCCGTGCTTCTCGCGGAATTCAAAATTTTGATTCTTCTATGCTGGCCGTCGATCTCGTGTAACAACTGCATGATGATCATGATCTTTCCAAAATTGTTTATCCTCGTCAGAGATCGGGTGTAGTTAAAAATGGTAAATACATAGACCGCTGACTTGGAGGATACGTTAAAAACTTTTATATATATATATATATATATATATATATATATCATCTTACGGCTCAGAAAAAAACTAAAAATAAGTAAAAATTATATCTCATTTTGAAGTTATATACTATATAGTGCTTAGGAAAATATAAATATAAGACGATGAGAATAAATAAATACTAATATTCTATCTTTGTAAGAATCTAATACGGTTTAGTACAGAAATATCTTATGGAGGATAGAATAGAAAATAAGGAAAGAAAAAAGGGAGCTACCCGGGCTTAGGAATTAACCTTAAATATAAAATACTTATAAAATATTTTAAACTATTTTAACATTTGTTTTTAATTGATTTAACATTTATGTCATAATAAATGTATCATTTAGGTTAAGAATGACATTATTATTTTTTTTTTTTGTGTGTTTCTCGCGTATATCTTTGTTGAGTTGGCATATTTTATTTATTATTAATTAAAAAAATTATAATAATAAATGAAGCATGTCAACTCAACGTATTAAGTATGTCATTATATATTCAAGTTTTTTTTGTTTTTTGCATGTTCACGTAAGAGGAAGAGAATGATTCGAATTAGTGGCATTTGTTTTATTAGGCGTATGTTTAAGATTGAATTATATATTTTATTTTGAATATGTTATATATAGATTTATTAAAAAAAAAAGTGTTTCTTTATTTATCCACTTATTAGGATTGTCTTAATCGATAAATAGGGGATGTTTCTTCTTCTTCTTCTTCTTATATTATTATTAATATTATTTTAGTACATTCTAGGAAGGAGCAAAACAAAGACAAATAGGAAATCCATTACAAATTAGAATAGATTTGGACCGGTCCTATAAAATGTTTGGTGAAACCCTCGATGAAGGGGTCCCACTGATGTTTTTGACATGGTCAAAGGTGCGAGGTGGAGGGGGGGACACGTGGTCGGTGGAGGGCTGCTGTTGGGAGCACCGTAGAATCTTGGTCGGTGAAGATTTTTGTAGGTCGATGGTCGGCGCGGTAAAGAGTGAGCATAAAACGCAAAGTACCGAATATTCTGAGGTGTAAATGGCGCATGGGAGGGATATCTATCTTATCGTATAAAAAGCGGGATTGATTACAAAAGCTTATCCACGTTATCCATGCTCACACACGTTTCCCTTATTTATTTTACTTCTGGACCCACTCAAAGCTGCTAAAGGCATGTACGGATGGCTAACACCTGGTCCCATGACTAGATGGACGGCTCACAGCTACTTCATATCTCCTGTCAAAGGTAACAATCAAAAATATTCCACTACCGACAAATTAAAAATTAAGAAAAAAAAAAATAGAGATATGTTGTTCTGGGATAAAATTAGTATCTACAAAAAATATATAATAACTTCTTAAGTCAATTCTTTAATAATTGCTATTAATTACGGTTAAATGTATGTTTTATCTTATTAAAATATTAATTTTTTAATTTAATTTTAAATTTAAATCTAAACAAAATTTTAAAAAAAAAATAACAGGGGTGGCCGAACCACCTGGTCACGGTTCAATCGTGGTTCGGCTACCCCTATCATTTCTTTTTTTTTTTAATTTAAATTTTAAAATTAAATTAAAAAATTAATATTTTAATGAGGTAAAACGGTGTGTTTAACCATAGTTAATGGCAGTGTTATTAAAAAATTGACGACAATGATTTTATTTTCATTTTCACTAACTCATGGAGTAAATTTTCAAAACAAAAAAAAATCTCAATGAGTTTTTAATTTTAAATGGTTGATTCAAGAGTTATTATACATTTTCTCTAGTATTAATTATTCTATCTTTTTTACATATATTTTTTTTCAAAAATCAACCATGACATTTGTTTCATACTTCCAATACAACCACAAATTTTTTTTCTACTCTTTTTGTATATTTTCTAATTTCTAGACATAATAAGACAAAATTTAAGATGTTAAAAAATAGGAAAAACTTCACTTTTAAACTTTTGGATTATCACGTGTTTTGATAAAACTCCTAAAGTTTAAAACCTCTTAATTTGTACTTCTCAACTTTTCATTACAGTTAATTTGAATCCCCTGTTAGTTTTTAAACGTTAAAAGTGATACAATGGCTATTATATCCTTATTTTTTTTTTTATAAAATTTTAAATTTATCTTTAATTTCAAATTAACAAAAAAATTACAAGGTGACCCAGTTGGGCCACCTTGTGACCTTTTCATAAAAAAAAATGTTTCAATTTTTAAAAAAGTAAAATCGAAGGGTAATTTTGTATTTTTAAGGGTTTTAATGGCAAAATTGTCAAATAATTCAAATTGACTACAATTAAAAGTTCAAATTAAGAAGTTTAAACTTTGAGAGATATTATCAAAATGCACATTAATTCAAAATTTTAAAGTAACATTTTCCAAAAAAAAAGTATTTTATAGTCCATTATGTATATAAGAGAAATTATATGTAAAATATTGCCGTGGAGATATTTTTGTTTTCTCGTATGGTATGGACACAGGGTATGAAAGTCAATATTTTAATATGTTAAAGAAATAATAATAAACTAAATATTTTGAAATGCGTGGAAATTAGCACTTTATTGATTTGTCATAAGCTAAGTGCCGTATATGTACAAAGAGAAATAATTGAAGTAACGTACAACTTTTATCCATTGCCACATGCCAATGCACCTGGCCTCATGCAAGGTAGTGCAGAACAATACTATTCTTGCACGCCAAGTCCATGCTTTTTATATAATGCAATATCTAAGTTTTTACTAACGGCATCCACTCGGTTATAAAATGTAGTTATTAACCGATTTTTGTATGTTAGGTAATTTGCTTTTTGTATTTATTTTAGTCTCTCTTTTCTTTGGGTTTTTAATTAAGTGTTATTTTAAATGATTTTGAAAATAATTTAGACCAATTTGTTATGTTTTGATCTTGTTTTAATTTTTTTTTAAGCTATAATATTTTGAAAATATATTGATTTCACATTACTTTTGAAAACAGTATAAACATAACATATACCCAATCCAAATCAATGTTATTTTGACATTAAACACCAAAACAAAGTTGTTATGGTGAATTTTTTTTATCATTATTATTATATAAACTGTGTAAGATTGTTGTTATTTCTTGTCCATTTAAAAAAAAAAAAATCTACTAATAGATCCTATAAATTCAATTGTGGATTTGCTTATGATTTTAAACGGAAACAGACAAACGATAAGTAAAATATGAAAACGAAACATTTCTTCCTTTGTTAGAGATGTGTTTGGTGTTATTCTTCTATATATTTATTGTCTTTCTTTTTTAAAAAAAAAAAAAAATCTACCGGTAAGCAGTAGGTTCCATAAATTCAATGATAGATTTGCCTTTTTTTTTTTTTTTTTAATATGGAGATAGACAAAAGATAAGTAAAAGATGAAAACCAAACATTTTTTATTTTGATATGTGTATGTAAGAGAAAGAGAGCATCATAGAGAGAGCATAGTAGAGTAGGGGAAGGGAATTACGACTCCCTCCTCCCCAACCCTTTTCTCTTTCCCTCTTCTCCCTCCCTTTTTCCACCTCCACCCTAGATCGATCAGGGCAAGTATGTCAATGGTCCTCTGGGTGCATTTTAGCAACGTGTGGTTGCTCGACGATGGTGCGTGCAACAAGTGAGGATGTATTGGGATTTTGTTATTGTATTTTTGTTGTTTTTAAGTACAAATTTATTCTCTCTAAATCTATTTTTAGTAACAATCTATGGGATGAAATTTTATTCATTTTCTTAGGTTTTGTTTTCATGAATCCTTAAGAATAATTGAATTAATTTTCGGTTGGTCTTTTGTTTTCTTATGATTCTCTTCCTAGGAGTAAGCCAAAGACCAATGACGGAGAAGTATCAAGCATAGAAAAGAATTGTCATTATAGTAAAAGTAGTGAAGGAGATAGCGATTGATAAAAAATTACTAGTAGAGATTAAAAAAAGAAAAAGAAAAAATAAGCCAGGGAATCAAGGACCTGACAGCGAATAGAAATGTGATTCGCCAGAACTTGCTGTAGATTTGAAACTGATTCAGACAATGACTTTTTATAGATATTGTTTTATAATAACCCGAGAGGCTATTGTGTATGTTATAGTTAATGTTTGAATTGTGAAGATTCCAAATTACGTCTTTAGCATGAGTAATGCTATAAGGCTTCCTAGAGTACTCATAGTCATCTCAAATATGATGTAATTTTTAAAATTATTATTGAATTTAAGATATGATTTATTGAGTTTTAATCTATTGGTGATTTGATTTTAAAAGTCACATCACATTTGGGATGACTCTAAGAAAACTTATAGCATTACTCATGCATTTTGCCCCATTTGATTGTTATATTAATGAAAAGATAATTTGTTAATATATATGTCTCTGTAACAAGACTAAATTTAGATTTATTTTGTTAAAAATGTGTAGTTAAAAGAAGCAAATTTAAACAACTTTTTTTTTTTTTTGGCCACTCTTTGGTAGGAATATATCTGCCTTAATTTCGAATTAAAAAATGTCTAATTTAGATCTGGTTCTCTGGAAAAAAAAAAAAAAAAATTACAAAAATTACAAAACTGAAAAAAAGTAAGACCAATTATATTGTTTGCAAAATGGAGCAAATTTTACTAGATGTATGATTTTTTTCATTTCAAATAACATGAAATATACGCATTTTATAGTCAAAATTTAAAATTTACATATCAATATATATGACATGCCAAACATCTCTAGCGTCTAGGGACCTTTCTATCTTTTCTTTTCTTTATTTTCATATTGAATTAAAAAAATTAAAAACAAACAAAACAAAACAAAACTACTCAAATTATTCCTTTACAAGGAAGGTGAGTCATGACTCTTCTAGAAACACGACTCTGTCTCTGTCCCACATTCAAAGTCGTCTTCATATTCTTTCTTTCACATGCCTGCTGGGATATTTCTTAGAGCAAATTATTTTTATCCAAATTTTATTTTTGTCTATGAAATATAACACATTATTTTAAGAAAAATGTTAAGGATTCTTTCCCATAGTATTCTCATGCGTTCTCCCAGAATTACGTAAAACATAATTTAAGAAAAAATAAAATTATAGTGACCTCCATCACCGATTTTTTTAAACATTAACATCAAATTTGAGGTATTAGCACCAAAATTGAAACATTAATACTAAATTTAAGATGATCAAATCCATTTAAAAGAAGTAAATTTAAACTACCTTTTTTTTTTTTTTTTTTGCTACTCTTTGGTAGGAATATATCTGCCTTAATTTCGAATTAAACAAAAAATGTCTAATTTAGATCTGGTTCTCTGAAAAAATAATAAATAAATAAATAAAAATTACAAAACTGAAAAAAAGTAAGACCAATTATATTGTTTGCAAAATCGAGCAAATTTTACTAGATATATGATTTTTTCATTTCAAATAACATGAAATATACGCATTTTATGGCCAAAATTTAAAATTTATATATCAATATATATGACATGCCAAACACGACTCTGTCTCTTTCCCACATTTAAAGTCGTCAAATTATTCCTTTACTAGGAAGGTGAGTCATGGCTCTTTTAGAAACACAACTCTGTCTCTGTCCCACATTCGAAGTCGTCTTCATATTCTTTCTTTCACATGCCTGCTGAGATATTTCTTACAACAAATTATTTGTATCCAAATTTTATTTTTGTCTATGAAATATAACACATTATTTTAATTTGACCTATAAATTTTTAAAAGGTTTCATTTCACCACTAAAATTAAATACAACATGTCAAAAAAATAAATAAATTAAATACTACAAATAAAACATGCAACAAACTCACATTAAATAGTAAGAGTTTAAACTTGTTATTTTGGATGAATAATAACACATGCCACACATGATTTTTTTTTTATTTTTTATTTTTTATAATCATGAAATTAGTAAAAAATAGATATCACTTACATATAACTTGGTTATATATATATATATATATTTAATAAGGGAAACGGGTTACATTATGATAAGATAATTTGAATTCGTAATGCCTCAATGAGGTCTTTGATTATACTTTTATTTATAACAAATACAAGATATACATTTAGCTTTGAAATACAAAATTTAAACGTAAACTAACAAACTGTAAATACAAAATTCAAATTTAACAAACTAAATTAATATTGACATACTGTAAATACAAAATTCAAACGTAACAAACTAAATCAATATTAGATAAGATATTATCTAATATTGCATTTGACTTGATATTCAACTTTATCTTGTGTATTCAAATTTGAGGAGATTATTCTAGTACGCTCCCACAATCCTAACGTTTGAGAACAAATGTTAAGATTGTCATGAAGAGTTTCAAAACGGGTAGAAACTAATGGCTTAGTAAAAATATCAACAATTTGATCTTTGGTTGATAAGAACTTGATGGTAAGGGACTTCTAAGCTACAAGATAACAAACAAAATGATGATCAATTTCAATGTGCTTTGTACGGGCATGAAACGCTAGATTGGATGTTAAATACATAACACCAATATTATCACAGTAGAGAATCGGCGCCACCAAAAGAAAAACACCAAGTTCTCGGAGTAGTGACTGAATGCAAAGTAATTCTGCAATAACATTAGCAAGGGATTTGTACTTAGATTCAGTACTGGATCTAGAGACTGTAGGTTGCTTTTTAGAAGACCAAGATAACAAATTTCCACCAAAAAATGTACAATAGCCTGAGGTGGACTTCCTGTCATTAGGACAACCTGCCTAATCAGCATCAGAAAATACAACCAATTGAGAAGAGAAACGTGGCTTGATGAGAAGACCATACATGATTGTATGCTTCAAATATATAAGGATGCGTTAATGTTTTATGGTAGACCAATGGACATCACGTGGATCACTGGCAAACTGAGAGACCTTGTTTACGGCAAAAGCGATGCCAGGTCGTGTTATAGATAAATATTGCAGTGCTCCAACAGTGTTGCGATATATAGGAGGATCAGCCATAGAAATACCATCAAATTTGCTAAGTGGAGCTACAACGGACATGGGAGAAGAATTAGAGTTGAATTGAAAAAGTTATGAATTTTTTAAGTTTAATAGGTTAATATGTCAAGTAGTTAAAGCATTTGAGATTTGAGAAATTAATTGGATGGGTTTAATGATTTCATTAGGCCACGAATTTTGGATATATTGTAGTAAACATGTTTAAGTTCATAAGGGATTAGTTGTGAATTTTATGGACACATTTAGATAAATACAAACTCGCCTTTTAACTTGACAGCACAAGTGTGTTGTGCTGTCAAGCTATGAGAGACTTAAGTGTTTTTTTTGCCACAGCAAGGCACATTGCTTGCTAGGTGTTTAAGCAATTGGGACATGCACAGGGGGCTGATTCCCTTCTCACAAGTGGATGGACACTTGTCCAACATACAGCATGCAGGGGCAAGTATAAAAGGGACCAATTTTTCCAATTTGCTCACAGCTGAAGTGAGCGTGAGAAAGAGAGAAGAGAAGAAAAAAAGAGGAAGAAAAGAAAGGAAGAGAAGAGAAAAGAAGAGAGAAGAGAGAAGAGAAAAGAGAAGAAAAGAAAGGAAAGAGAGAAGAGAAAGAAAGAGGAAAAAAGAGAAAGGAAGGGGAATAAGAGGAAAGAAAAATATGAGAACTCTAAGGTAATATTTTCATATCCTTTATGGTATTTTTAGTATAAAGCTAAATTTTTATAATTAAATTGGGGTTTTTAGTGTATGAACACTTAAAATATTATTTGGAGGGATTAGTAATAATTAGTGTGATTGTTGTAAATGTTTCTAAGCTTTTGATATTGGGAGTAAGTTGCTAAATTAAATGGCTTAGGAAGAGAGCAATTTTATGGTTAGGTAAACTTCTTAAGCTGTTAATTATAGTCGGATGATTTTGGATGCTTTATTGAGGCCTTAGTTGAGTTGATTATTAGAATTTTATAGGAGACATATAAATCATCAAGCATGGTGGGGTTTGATGTCACTGTAATGTTTTTTGCTAGGATAACAAAATAATGACTAAGGTACTTTTTACCTTCGTTATAGGATTTGTGAGTTGAATGCATAATCAAATTAAGGACATGCGATGCCAGGTAAGGGAACATAACATAAAAAACTCCAACAAATTTTATTATAAATCTTTTGGAAAAATGTTGGAGGATTTTATAAAGAATCTACTTACATAATTTTCAATTGCACTTCCTTTCATATTTTTAATATAAAGTTTTACTTAATCATATTGCATAGTTTAAGAATTTTACGTATTACAATTATCTCATTTTTATGAGTTATGCATGAATGCAATTATGAATGAAATGAGCTCATAAGGTTTTATGGTATATAATACAATTACAAATGAGCTTGAAAAATTATATGAAATATTGCATATGCATTCATGATGATAAATATTTAACCCCGAGGCACTGAAGCAAAGATCGGCCGGATTGCAAGGG
This sequence comes from Carpinus viminea, assembly GCA_013348765.1. Lineage (NCBI taxonomy): Eukaryota > Viridiplantae > Streptophyta > Magnoliopsida > Fagales > Betulaceae > Carpinus > Carpinus viminea. The sequence continues at coordinate 28,173,347 of CP054670.1, read as the reverse complement.
TAGCATGGCAAGCACACTGAAGGACGGTTACGAGAAAGTGTGTGCTACCGGCCAATTGACCTCCACCTAGAGGAGTTCTCAACCTGGTAGCTTTCCCCTGTGACAACAGGATGAGCCGAGGAGTCCTTCGGAACAAGCCAAACGTCGCGCTCATGGTAAAATTACGACAATGGGTCAAAGGGTAAAACAATTATTTTGAAAAAAAAGGAAATGATGCTTTCTCATTTTGCAACTATCATGTTTTATTCTACAAAAATTATTGTTGTACATGACAGAGATTATGACATAAAAATCTGCATAGCATGTTTTATAGCATTTGGTGTTGTGGTTACTTACTGAGTTGTCGAACTCACCCCTTCTCCCTATACATCTTTTTCATATTGTCCTATATATTAGTACTGAGGACAAGGGTACTGGTAGGATACTTGAACTTATTGCTTGTGGACTAGCAGAAGTAGTAGCAGTAGAAGCATTTGAGATTTCATTTAGGGGCAAGCATAAACTGTGTAACTGTACTACTTATGAGATTGTTGAATACAAGCACATTATGTATTTGGGATAATAGTACTCTAGTAAAGTTATGTTTCTATGGTGATCTTATGACAATTTTTATTTTATTAAGAATATATTACAATTTCTCCCAGTCGCTCTACCTCTAAAACTTGGGGCGTTTCAGGAATAGATCATCTACTGCAAATAAAGAAGAGCCTATCAAAATAATATCTTCCACATAGACTAGAGCAAATAAACGAACTCCTGTAGAATTATAGATAAATAAAGAAGTGTCTGACTTAGAACCATTGAAACCCAATTCAAAAAGGTGCTTGCTCAGATGTGAGAACCAAGAGTAAAGGGCTTGTTTGAGACCATACAACGCCTTCTTCAAAAAACATACTGCATTAGGTTTCTGTGGATGAACAAAACCCACTAGTTGAGACATGTACACTTTTTCATAGAAAACCATGCAAAAAGGCATTGTTGACATCAGTTTGCTTAATACACCATCCAGATGACACTGCAATGGTCAATACTGTCCTAATGGTTATGGACTTAACCACAGAGCTATAAGTCTCTCCAAAATCAACTCTAGCTTGTTGATGAACCCCTTAGCAACTAACCTTGCTTTATACCGTTCAACACTGCCGTCCGCCTTACGTTTGATACAAAAAACCCACTTGGATCCCACAATATTCATAGAAGGTGTGGGAGGAACTAGAGACCAAGTGTCATTCTTTAATAAGGCTATGAATTCATCAGCAATTGCTTCTCTCCATACAACATATTTGGCTGCAGTTGTATAACACGTAGGTTAAGGTTTCTTGGTAATCTAATCCCTCACATTTGCTATACCCTTTAGCTACCAACCGAGCTTTGTACCTCTCAAATGCTGCAATTAGATTTATGTTTCACTTTATAGAGTCATTTACACCCTATGGAATGCTTGTTAGGTGGCAGATTAGTAACAATCTAAGTCTAATTTGCTTCTACTGCAGTAATTTCAGCCTGCATAGCTGCACGCCAACTGGCATCCTTTACAGCTTGATGATTGAACTTAGGTTCAATGTGGGATGAGATAGAGAAACAAAATATTTTATGAGGTTGTGATAAATTTTGGTAAGAAACAAATGATGACAGTGGATAAGGCTTACCTGAATCTGTAGACATTAAATCAGACGGAAGTGGGGAAGTGAAAACCAGCTTGCAATGGAAGTCCTATAAGTAACTAGGTTTAGATTTGATCTTAGTGGACTTTCTAAGAGGAGGACAAGGAATAGGAGAAATTGGAGTTTCAAAACAAATTGAAAATGAGGAACTGACTCATGAGCAGGAATAGATGTTTCAAGAACCGATTCATTAGGAATTGGAATTTCAAAAATAGGAGTTTCTAAAATAGGTAAATGATGATAAGATGAATCAGAAACAAAAACAAGAATAGATGTAACTTCTTCTAAAATATCAAGAACTACAATAGGAATAGAAGGAGTAACATCTTCATGTATTGGAGTTGAAGAATGATCAAAGTTAAAGCATAGGGAAAGATAGACTCATGAAAAACAGCATGCCTAGATATGATGGCAAAATGAGTATGAAGATTATAAAATTTGTATCCATTCATGCCATAAGGATAACCTATGAATATGGAAGGAGTAGCCCTAGGATCAAACTTGACTCTATTTCTAGATAAGGTTGATACATAGGCTAAACAACCAAAAACTTTAAGATGATTATAAGAAGGTATAGCAAAATATAGCAATTCATGTGGGGATTTCTTACAAAGAATAGGTGTAGGAATTCTGTTTATAAGATGAGTTGCAGTAAAAATGCAATCTTCCCAAAATTTCATAGGAAGATGTGATTGAAAACGAAGAGATCTTGCAACATTTAACAAGTGTTGGTGTTTTCTTTCAACAACAACATTTTGCTGTGGAGTTTCAACACAATTGAGTTGGTGTATGGTGCTTTGTGCAGCAAAGAAATCATTCATTTTGAATTCTAGTCCATTATCAGACCTTAGACATTTAATTTTTGTTTTGAATTGAGTTTGAACAAGCATTTAATTTTTGTTTTGAATTGAGTTTGAACAAGATTGAAAAAAGCTTGAATTATAGATTTGGTTTGAGATTTAGATTGCATCAAATGTACCCAAGTAAAATGAGTACAATCATCTACAATGGTAAGAAAGAAAACTAATACATTCATTAATTTGGTAGCCAAAGACCCCCAGATATCACAATGTACTAAATCAAAAGGAAATTTTAAAATTGAAATGCTAACAGGGAAAGAGAGTTTATGTTGTTTTGCCATTGGACAGATTGGGGAAACACTCTCTGATTTACATGGAATTTCAGAAACATGCTTATATAAAAGTTGTAACCTAAAAACAAAAAGATGACCTAATCTATAGTGCCAAACATCAAGTGATGGCCTTTTGATGGAATTGAAAGCAACATGTTGTTCAAAAGAAGGAATGGCATGTAAAGCATAAACTTTGTTATCTTGTAGCAAGTAGAACAAACCAGCTTTCTCTTCACCCACCCAATCGCTCTCCAATGGTACAAATTCTGTGTAAAACAATATCCAGCAAGGAAAATGAGACAACATCTTAGAATTTTAATAAGTTTGCTAGTTGAAATGAGATTTAAGCTAAAAGAAGGAACACACAAAACTTCAGTCAATGTAAAATTTTCTAAAAGTTTAATTGTACCAGTGTGTGTGAGACTGATATGGAACCATTTGGTAAATTCACATATGTTAAGACTATAGCAGTAATTGAAGTAAAAAGAGATGGAGAACTAACCATATTATCCAAGAGGTGTTTGTTGTTTTGAAGAATGAATCAAATTGACAAATGAAGTAAAAAAAAAACACAAGATATCTTGGATTAAGAGATGAACTGTAACCTAATGTACCAATAGCAGAATGAGCAGAAGACTGTGGCACTAGATACTATTTCAGCATATCCAACAAGTGCTGGCACTGCTCAAAGATCATAGACAGTTGAAGAGCATTCAACTGATGAGCACTCAAACCAAATTCCTGCACTTGGTTAGCTAAATGCCGACTTGTTTACCTCGGGTGAACTTAAAACCATGAGGATAACCATGAAGTTTATAACATTTGTCCATAGTGTGACCGGCTACACCACAGTGAGAACAAATAGGTTTATCTTTCCTAAAAGTGTTTTGTTTGAAAAATCTATTTCCTCATAAATTTGGTCAAAAAAGCAGTAGGTGTATGATTCACAATGGAAGGAAAAGCAGAGGTAGGAACAGAATTGGTCATTAGGGCAAAAGATTCATGGCTTAGAGAGGAGCTAACATTAATCTCTTATTGCCTCTCCTCTTGGATTATAAGAGAAAAGACCTTATGAAGAGTAGGCAAGGGACCTATTAAGAGAACTTGGGCTCTAACAGAAGAAAATGAGTCATTCAACCCCATTAAAAACTAATAAACTTTTTCTTGGCTATGAAGCTCAAGAACAGACTTAACTTTACTACAATTATAGCAATTACATACAATCATAGGCCTATAATTGCTGAGTTCTTCCCATAAAATTTTAAGCCTTGTATAGTATTGACTTATAGATGAGTAATCCTAAGTAATGGCTGCAATTGCCTTTTACAGTTGGAAAACTCTAAGACCATTTCTTTGAGAATAACTTTCTTTGAGCTCATTCCACATATCCTGAGATGATTTGATGTAGAAGATGGTTGAAGCAATATCCTTCGAGACAGAATGACAGATCCGTAGAAGAATTCATTGTATTGGGAATAATCTGCCACAACATTATGTAGTGCTACATTCTGTCCACCCTATCTCATTGAGTACTACTACTACTAAGTTATATCATATATTTAGGACTAATGCATAGTACTCTAATCCTAATATCTAACAACATCTCGATTACACAACTTGATAATTATTAGTAAAGATAAGTAATGCACACCTTAATCCAATTAAGGAATCTAGCTGTGAAACCATAACAACGAAGACAATGAAGCTGAAACTCTCAATCAACAGAATCATAGGCCTTCATTAGAACAATTTTTAAAGTACATCTAGGTTGCCCTTTATTCTTATGATAGTTTCTGACAACCTCATAAGCCAACAAGACATTTTCATAAATGCTTCAAAAAGGGATGAAAACAAATTGATTTATACTAACCAAATCTCCCAAAATAGGCAGCATCCTATTAGAAATGATCTTAGTAATACATTTATAGACAACATTGCGGCAAGCAATAGGCTTAAATTCACCCATAGCAGAAGGATTAACCTTCTTAGGAACCAAAGGAAGGATGGTAGCATTCAACTCCTTTGGCATCATACCATAATGAAAGAAGTCTTTAATTGCATCAACTACATCCTGACCAACAACAGAGCAAGCAGACTTGAAGAAATTTATAGAGAAACCATCAGGTTCAGTGGCCTTATTAGCCTTCATATAAAATAAAGTATTCTTAATCTAATATGAAGTAATTTCCTTTTCCAACATAACAGCTTGATCAATAGAAACAACAACAGAAATAAGCTGCCTAATTCAGTTAGCCTTTGAAATAGTGAACTGAAGCAGATTTGTACCCAATAACTTCTTATAGAAAATTTCAACCACCTATTTAATTTGCCCTACATCCTCCATTATACTACCATGCTCATCCCACAAATGAGTAATTGTGTTCTTAGTATGCTGAACCTTAAAGAGAACGATGGAAGAAAACAAAACATTGGAACAAACATTTAAGCACTACATAAAACAAACAATCCATTTTGAAATCTAACAAAAAAACACCTCAGTAGTTTGTCATCATAGAGACTTCATCTAAAATTTCAAAAAACCACCATAAGTGCTACATTGAGAAAAACCACTACAAAACAATAATATAAGAACTAAAAAATTCGTAACTTTGAGCTTGAAATTTGAAAGAAAATAGCAAAGAAGGATTATGAAGGAATTCATTACCAAACAAAAGAGTTTGGATTGTAGCTTTTGGAATGAAAGCCTCGTGTCGCATCCACTAGGGTCATAAAAAACTTAGTTCTGAAATCATGAAATGAATTTTCAAAATTTCTCAAAATGGCATCCAAGATTTTCGAACATATCCTTGGTAAAAAAAAATTAAGATCTTTTTCGAAGAACTCACGAGGGGCATGCTTATCCTTCCTATACTAATGTTGCTCCTTCTTGCGGTTATGAAAGTGATTATGTATGTTCTTTGAGAAGGTTGGAAGGGAGGTAATACTAGGATTGACATATTTAGTACCATATTTTGATTCTGAAACAAAGTAGGCAGTTTAAGATAGGATTCACTCTTATCTTTTCATACATGTCTTGTAAAGTTATATTTTGGATTGAGCATATTGAAACCAATATTAAAGATGATGCCAGTGTCATTAAGTTGATTCCGAAAATGAATTATAGCGTGAATACAATTATTAATAGGGTTGAAAAAAATGGGTGAAAAGCCTCATAGAAGAAGGCTTCTATTCTATTTGGCACTGAGAGATGGCATGTAAAATTTTTAGAAAAGAAATAAAAGAAGTCTTTTGAAAGCTTAGAAAGCTCAATATATAGCTTTGATTAAAAAAGCTATTAGGTAGCAAAAGTGTACCAAGTCATTCAACACACCGTCATCAAATCGACTGTCATCATTTACTGCAGCAAAAGGAAACGAAATACTTAACTCGGGTTTTGTTGATATTCGCAATCGACTATATAATTTACCACAGAAGACTCGAAAGTGTCTTGAAAGAAAGAACTAGATATTGCGAGGAAGACTCGAAAGTGTCTCGTAAGGTTATTAGAGTGAACATTGAGTTTTTGGTTGGCAAGACGTTTTTTCTTATAATCCAAAATTTTTTTGCCTTAATCTTTATCAAATAATACTATTATAATATCATAAAGACCAGCTTCTTTTCTTCTTCTTATTCAAGAAGAAGAAAAGAATAAATTGTTATTGTTACCACAATTATAATTTATGTAAGCTTATTATTTTGATTTATATAAAGTCATTGTCAGCTATCAATTACAATATTTTTCATTTTGTACTTTTTTTTTATCATTTTCATGATTTATGAACTTAATGTCTATATATATTGTCTTCTTTTTTATCAAAATAATAAATATTGAAATAAAAAAAAAAAAAATAGATAAAAGAGGAGTTTCTTTATATCTTTTCTCGATGATTTTCACTTGAACAAAAAAAATGAACTAAAAATGTAACAATTTGAGATCTTGAAATATAGAGATCTCAAGTTAACATAATTGAACCATACACCACCTACATTGTAACTAGGGGTGGGCAAATGAACTGCTACGATTATTAACGATTACATCGACATTAACCGAGCCGATATAACTGCTACGATAATTAACGATCGGTAATCGATTAAAAATTTATACCGGTAACCTTATCGGATTCGGTAATCGTCGATTAAAATTTTCATATCGGTTAACATAAATATTTTTAATTTTATATATATTTTTAATTTTATACTTTTTACTCTTTTAATTTTTATTTTATAATATAAAAAAAATGTAATGGATCAATATAAAAAAAGATTCAATAAACATTTTTAGCCATATATATATTTAGCCAATTTAGGCCCCCAAAAGGGGCAAAACAACTAATTTTTAATAAGTTATTTTAGGCTTTAGCCAAATAAAAAGTATTTGAACTCTCAAAATAATTAATTTTTGGCCTAATTAGCAACTAGTAAAAAACTCAATAAAAAGTTAACAAAAACCGGTTAACCGATTAATCGACTAGTTTAACCGATTACCGATATGACCGATTAACCGATAGCTTATCGGTCGATAATCGGTCAAGAATCGGTTAACCGATAACTTATCGGTCAATAACCGATAACTCTATTAACCGGACCGATATGACCGATACCCAACCCTAATTGTAACCTTGAACCCTTTTCAATAATAATCAATATTTAGACAAATTCTAAAAAGTGCATGATAAGCCTACAAAAGGATCACACATGAAAAGGTATATAACACTCAACATGGTCATACAATATCAAAAGATCATACAGTACCTTAGGCAAAGTTAGGTCCGCTCTTAAAGGACACAATTCCACATGTGATTTTGAAAGTTAATAAGTATGAACACAATGAAACAGTGCAGAACACTCAAGAAATTTTTTTATTTTTTTTATTTTTCAAAATACAAAAAATACAGCTTAAACTATAACATGAATAAAATTAATGATATGATTAAAAAAAATGGGTCAAAAACCTCATAGAAAAAGGCTTTTATTCTATTTGGCACTAAGAGACGGCATGTCAAAATTTTAGAAAAGAAATAAAAGAAGTTTTCTGAAAACTCAAAAGCTCAATATACGGCTTTAATTAAAAAAGCTATCAAGTAACAAATGTGTACCAAGTCATTTGATACACCGTCATCAAATCGATTGTCATCCTTTACTGAAGCAAAAGGAAATGAAATGCTTAACTCCGATGTCATTGATATTCGCAATCGACTATACAATTTACCACAAAACTATCACGACAAGTGATATGAACAAATTTTGTGGCAAATGTTCTAAAAAATTTACGACCACTAGAACCAAATTCTATTAATTTATCATCTTGGTTCAATTGCCAAATTTTACAAGAATTTACCAAATTTTGATCACTACACAAGAGCTGTATCCATTCTTCATATGTCTATAAAAAATTCAAAAAAATAAAAATAAAAGAACTTGATATGTAAAAAACTAATTTGATTAAATAAGAAATAACAAAACAAAAACTTAATTAATTAATTACCAAAAAAAAAAAAAACCTTACATATTATTTCTCCAAACTAAGACGTTTTGAAGGAAGAAGAAGCATGAATGGGAGTGTTTTCTTGTTAAACTTGTCAAGTAGTCATATAGGTTCATTTACACGTATTTCATCAGAATATATGTGATTGATGTGATGTATAGGAGGTATAGGTTGAAAGGTGGCTCGCAGGTATAAGAGAGTGAAACAAGTCAGGTAAAGGGCGATCGGGGGTGTTTGATGAGAGAAAATGCACAGGTGCAAGGAAGACATGAAAGTGTAAGGGTTATTATAGTGAAAATTGAGTTTTTGGTTTGCATTACGTTTTTTTTATAATCCAAATTTTTTTTTTTTACCTTAATCTCTGTCAAATATTACTATTATAATATCATGAAAACCAACTTTTTCTTCTTCTTCTTGTTCAAAAATAGGCAAATGACAAATTATTATTGTTACCACAATTATAATTTCACACTTAATTGTTTTTTTTTTTTTTCATTTTCATGATTTATTAACTTAATGCTGTCCATATATATTGTCTTCTTTTTATGAAATAAATAAATATTGGAATAAATTAAAAAATGACAATAGACAAAAATGGAGTTTTGTTATAACTTTCTCAATAATTTTCACTTAAACAAAAAATGTAACAATTTGAGATCCTGAAATATAGAGATCTCAAGTTAGACATATTTTTAACCTAATAAATCTCCAATACAATGTTTTAAGAAATAATTTCATATAAAATTAAAATTTTTAAATTGCAAAAAATAATGGGTTCAATACACAAATTTGTAAATTTGTTTATGTAAAACTACTTTTAGTACTAATTGCATGTGAATCAATTTGTTTCTGATTCATTATAATATATGATTGTTATTCACATTGCCAAATCCATAGTGTAAGATTCAATATCTGTATGTTTAAACTTTTGGAATCAAGCACTAGTAAGAGTCATGGTATTATTTATAAATGAATGAATTGGTGGTTCAAACAACTTGTAGCTAGGCCTACAAATTTTGCAAATATTGAAATATTCATATTTATTATGGCTTTTATATATTCTTTTGATCTACACAAAAAAAATGAATAGAAAATTTGACATTTTGAAATCTTGAAATACTCTAAGATATTGATATTTGTGACTTTGAGTGATATCATAGTATGTAATTGTAATTGCAAACATGGCAGTAAAAGTTATCCTTGTATTGGAAAAAATAACAACAAAAAGTGAAAAAAATCTATTATAGCATTGTGCAGTGCTATATTATGTCCACCCTATCTCACTAAGTACTAATACTACTAAGTTATATTCAATATTTGTAGCATATGACTAATGCATAGTACTCTAATCCTAATACTAAACAACATCTCGAGTACACAACTTTATGATGATTAGTAAAGATCAAGCACAGTGCACTTGATCAATATATAAAGAATATCAGTCAAATATCAACCAAATTATAAGGAGGTGGTAAAAATAGGATTCAGCTTCAATTCTGTAAAAATATTAGCAGGATATCTGCAGTTATAACAACTAACCATCTAGATTAAGTTTTACTATTCTTAATCCTAACGGCTTCATTAAAAGAAAACAAAACGTTGGAACAAACGTTTAAGCACGACACAAAACAAACGGTCCATTTTGAAATGCAGCAAAACAGCACCTCAACAGCTCGCATCATAGAGACTTCACTTGAAATTTGATAAAACCATCCACCATAAATGCTACATTGAGAAACACCACTACAAAACAACAATATAAGAACTAAAAAAAATTGTAACTTTGAGCTTGAAATTTGAAAGAAAATAGCAAAGAAGGATATGGAGGAATTCAATACCAAACAAAAGCACTTGGATGGTAGCTTTCAAAATGAAAGCCTAATGTCGCATCCACTAGTGTCATAAAAAACTTTGTTCTGAAATCATGAAATAAATTATCAAAATTTCTAACAATGGCATCCAAAATTTTCAAACATGTCCTTAGGAAAAAACAATTAAGATCTTTTTCGAATAATTCACAAGGGGCATGCTTATCATTCTTATACTGATCATGATCCTTCTTACGGTTATGAAAATGATTATATATATTCCTTAAGAAGGTTGGAAGGGGGCTAATACTAAGATTGTCATATTTAGTACCAGATTTTGATTCAAAAACAAGTAGGCAGTTTAAGCTAGGATTCACTCTCATCTTTCATACAAGTTTTGTAGGTTATATTTTGGATTGAGCATATTGAAGCCAGTATCAAAGATGATGCCAGTGTCATTTGGTTGATTCCGAAAGTGAACTACAGCGTGAATAAAATTAATGATAGAATAGAAAAAAAGAAAAAAAAAAGTGAAAAGTCTCATAGAAGATGGCTCCTATTCTATTTGGCATAGAGAAATGACATGTAAAAATTTTAGAAAAGAAATTAAAGATGCCTTTCGGAAACTCAGAAAACTCAATATAAGGCTTTGATTAAAAAAGCTATCAGGTAGTCAAGTGTACCAAGTCATTTGACACACCATCATCAAATTGACTATCATCCTTTACTGAAACAAAAGGAAACGAAATGCTTAGCTCAGGTATCATTGATATTCGCAATTGACGGTACAATTCACTCCAAAACTATGACAATAAGTGAGATGAACGGATTTTGTGTGCAATTGTTCTAAAAATTTTACAAAAAACCGGAACCAAAAATCCTATTAATTTGTCATCTTCATTCAATTGCCAAATTTTACAAGAATTTACCAAATTTTGATCACTACACAAGAGCTCTATCCATTCTTCATAGGTATATAAAAATTTCAAAAAAAGAAAAAGAAGAACTAGATATGTAAAAAATAATAATAATTTGATTAAATAAGAAATAAACAAGTAAAAAATTAATTAATTAATTAAAAAAAATTACATATCCTTTCTTGAAACTAAGATGCTCTAGAGGAAGAAGATGAATGATTGAGTGTGTTTTCTTGTTAAATTTGTCAAGTAGCCATAGAGATTCATTTACACGTATTTGATTTATGAGATATATGGGAGGTATAGGTTGCATGGTGGCTCACAAACTCTAAGAGATTGAAACAAGTCAAGTAGAAGGCAGGAGAGGGTGTTTGGTAGAGAAAATGCGCAAGTGCAAGGAAGACTCAAAAGTGTCTTTTATAGTTATTAGAGTGGACATTGAGTTTTTGGTTTGTAAGACAATTTTTTTTATAATCCAAATTTTTTTTACCTTAATCTCTGTGAAATAGTACTATTATAATATCAAGAAGACTAACTTCTTTTCTTCTCTTGTTCAAAAATATTCAAAAATAAGAAAATGACAAATTGTTATTATTACCACTATTATAATTTAGTTAAACTTATCATTTTAAATTATTCCGCTACCAACTACAATATCTTCCATTTTGCACTTTTTTTCGTTTTCATGATTTACGAACGTAGTGTTTTCCATATATATTTTCTTCTTTTTATAAAATAAATAAATATTGGAATAAATAAAAATTAAAAATAGACAAAAGGGTAGTTTCATTGTAGCTTTTCTCAATGATTTTCACTTGAACAAAAAAAAAAAAAGAACAAAAAATTTAACAATTTAAGATCTTAAAATATAGAGATCTCAATTTAAACATCTCTTTAACCTGCACAATCTCCAATAAGATATTTTTGGAAATAATTTCATATAAAAATCAAATTGAAAATTGCAAAAAATAAGATATTAGAATTTTAAGTGTATGTTTAATCATATAGAACCAATTGCATTGGTCTGAATTTGCTAACAGTAATTTTCCTAAGTTGAGTGATATTGATAAAAAATGGATGCACACAATGTGGCATCACGGAAGTTTGTAATGGAATTGATCAACCCAATTAAGAAAAGCCTAGAGATAAAACAACTCAATCCTAAACAAACGTTTTAAATTGCTTATTGTGTGGATTTATTGATGATCTTCTAGAGTATAATTTTTAAAATTATAATTATTCTTTCTCTTAAGTGGTATAAATTTATTCAATTTTCAATATTTATAACGGCTAATGAGGCACACTTTCACTATATTTTTGTTTGTGTTTGTTGTGTATTATTGAAAATATTGTATAACATATCATGTTTTCTCCAAAAACTGTAAACATGGCAGTAAAAGATGTCCTTGTATTAGGAAAAATGACAACAACAAAAGTGAGAAAAATCTGCCATAGCATTGTGCAATGCTACGTTCTGTCCGACTTATCTCACTAAGTACTACTACTACTAAGTTATATCCTATATTTGTAGCAAATGACTAATGCATAGTACTCTAATCCCAATATCGAACATCATCTTGAGCACACAACATGATGATGATTAATAAAGCTCAAGCACAGAGAGCTTAATCACTTTATGAAGAATATTAGTCAAATATCAACCAAATTAAAAGGAGAGGGAAAAAATTGGATTCAACTTCAATGCTGTAAAAATATTAACAGGATATTTGCAGTTATGACAACTGACCATCTAGATTAAGTTTTACTATTCTTAAGACTAACGACATCATTAAAAGAAAACAAAATGTTGGAACAAACATTTAAGAACAACACAAAACAAACGGTCAATTTTGAAGTCTAGCAAAACAACACCTCAATAGCCAGTCATCATAGAGACTTCATCTGAAATTTCATAAAATTATCCACCATAAGTGCTACATTGAGAAACACCACTACAAAACAACAATATCAGAACTAAAAAAAATTTGAAACTTTGAGCTTGAAATTTGAAAGAAAATAGCAAAGAAGGAATATGGAGGAATTCATTACCAAACAAAAGCGCTTGGATTGTAGCTTTCGGAATGAAAGCATCTCTAGGGTCATAAAAAAAATTAGTTTTGAAATCTTGAAATGAATTATCAAAATTTCTCACAATGGCTTCAAAGATTTTCGAACATATCCTTAGAAAAAAACAATTAAGATCTTTTTCGATGATTTATGAGGGGCATGTTTATCCTTCTTATACTGATCCATCTTATGGTTATGAAAGGGATTATATATGTTCCTTAAGAAGGTTGGATGGGAGGTAATACTAAGATTGACATATTTCGTAATATATTTTGATTCTAAAATCCTAAACCCATTTTTTTTCAACCTTATTAATAATTTTATTCACGCTATAATTCATTTTTGGAATCAATCCAATGACATCGGCTTCTATTCTATTTGGCACTAAGAGATGGCATGTAAAAATTTTAGAAAATAAATAAAAGAAGTCTTCCGAAAGCTCAATATACGGCTTTGATTAAAAAAGCTATCTAGTAGCGAAAGTGTACCAAGTCATTCGACTCACCGTCATCAAATCAACTGTCATTCTTTACTAAAGCAAAAGGAAACAAAATGCTTAACTCGGGTGTTAGTGATATTCGCAATCGACTGAACAATTCATCACAAAAGTATGACGATATGAATAGATTTTGTGGGCAATTGTTCTAAAAATTTTACGACCACCGAAACCAAATCCTATAAACTTGCCATCTTCATTCAATTCCCAAATTTTACAAGAATTTACCAAATTTTGATCCCCGCACAAGAGTTGTATCCATTCTTCATAGATCTATAAAAAATTCAAAAAAAAAAAAAAAGAATAACTAGATATATAAAAAAACTAATTAGATTTTATATTCTTCAAACAATCCAAACATAATCTCAACTCTTTTTTCTCTTCAATATTAATAATTTTTAGTTAAGTTGAGTAGAATAATAAAAAAATTGCAACTAAAATATATATTTTTTTGGAAAATATATAATAACTCCTTAGGTCAGCCCTCCAAAATTTTAAAATCCTTAATTTTTTTTTTCCGAATATTTATTCCCTGGGTCATTTAAAATTACAATAAAATCACTACCATCAATTTTTTGTTAACTGTCATTAATTGGGGTAAAACGAACCGTTTTACCTCATTAAAATATATATTTTTTTTGTCTCTAAGAGGTAATTCAATCGGTTGTGAACCACGCCTTATGAAGCGGAGGTCACAAGTTTGAATCCCCATCTCCCTACCCTTGCGTGGACATGTCAAAAAAAAAATTAATTTTTTAAATTTAATTTTAAATCTAAAAATTAAATTTTTTTTTTTTAAAAAAAAAGGAACAGGGGTGGCCAGTCTGGGGGTGGCCGAACCATTCCCATTATGGGGGTGGTTCGGCCACCCTTGTTCCTTTTTTAATTTTTAGATTTAAAAATTTAAAATTAAATTTAAAAATTTTATATTTTAATCTGTTTTACCCCAGTTAACAGCAGTTAACAAAAAATTGACGGCAGAGATTTTATTGTAATTTTAAATGACTGAAGGAGTAAATATTCGATAAAAAAAAAACTTAAGCATTTTAAAATTCTAGAGGGCTGACCCAAGATGCTATTATATATTTTCCCTTTATATATATATATTTGTTAATTACCTTTTCTCCCCCTCAACTATCACACATTGTCAATTTCTCCCAATGAACTATCAACCTTACTGTCTGACCCTATCATATTGTTATTTTCTTCCCAAAACCCATTTTTCGTCAAACAAACTCGTTAAAAAATTGAAATGGCCTAAATACCCTAACTTTATAAACAAAAATTACATATAATTCCCTTAAAATTAAATAAATTTATATATATAATATCCTTAATATGTTTTTTAAAAAATTAATTTATAAATTTTATATTTATATATATGTTTGAATTTTTTATTTGGGGGTATTTTTGTCTTTTAATGATATTTAACGGCTAAAATAGAATATTCCATCTAATTTAACGAGTTTAACTGAAACAGAGGTTTAGGAAATAAAAAATGGTAATTTAATAAGGTTGGCAGTGTTAAAGTGTATTAGGCCCATAAGGGCTTGAGTATAGACTGTGTGCTCGAATTCAACTAAGCAAGCCCATAAGGGATCGAGCACAAACTTAGTACACTCAAGCGCATATTAACATTAAAATATTATTTGTTTTACTTTTGTTTTGTTTTTATATTCATTTATTTTGTATAGGAAAGTGAGAGGAGAGTGTCATTTTATGATTATAATAAACCATGTGCATTGCTACAGTTGAACATTATACATTAGGTTCAACGGAAGCAATTCTAATGTATAGGAAAGATATTGGAAAGCTGTGTAAGTAGGCTTTTGTGGTTTTTTTTTAGATTTTCCCTATGGGTAGAGTAGGAAAGCAGCTTTAGGGTAGCTGCTAGGAATGCTCTAAGAAATAAAACATGGTCTCTTAATTTTGGTCTCTTGGCCAAAGAAGGTTTTAAGAGCTTACAAACCGTTTTAGTTTCTACCATGCGATTTCATCTTTACCTTTTTGTTTGTTTTTACAATTGTGAACCATGCAATCAATAGGTCCGATTCTGGCTGTTTTTCGATGTTTTTTCATTACGCATTATTTCCAAGAATTTTGTCTCCAAAGCTAGAGCAATTTCCATTACAGGAGACATTAACACCACAATATTTATGTTTGTTTCAATGAAAAATGATGCCATGTACTTTTGGATGAGTCATACGTGCGTTTAAAGTCATGTATCATAATAATCACTTGGTATCCAAATTTGCACCGACATATTTCACTTGTGCAACTTCAGATCTTATCAGTTTTCCTATGCCTTAGGCATACGTAAGCCTGAGCCTCTCTTTCAGGTAGTCCCCACTGCGAATTGGGGGAAATCTGCATGCACAAGCACAACCCATAAAAACAAGGGAGTCCATCATACTACCTTAAACTACTACGCAATTGATAATATCCCGCCTCAAACTTTTAATTGTAACAATGTTCCATGAACATATATAAGTCAATAAAAACACACACACCCATATGTATGTGCAGATGCACGTGCCCATTCCCACACATAGAGGAGTGTAGAGTTTACTTGCCTAATCAGTCTGTTGGAGACGTGGCACTAGGAAAAATTGGTAAACCTTACAAATGTTTGATATCTTTAATGACTAATAGATCAGAAGGCATGAATTTGGAGGCATGGAAAGCATATGAATCTAATTGTAGGCCATGCTAAAGATGCATAATGCAAGCAAACTCTCAAACAGAAAAAGCTAAAGTATTGCATTGACACTTGAGAGAGAGAGAAGAGAACGAAGAAAGCTAAACGTTTTATCATACCTTGGGGGAGATGTCTCACTGCAACAACTTTCCAGGCATTTCACCACACAGTCTGGGTTGGGATCTAAAAAGAAAGCTGCCTGCAACATTAACACTTTCAATTTAAACTTCTTAAAGGCAACATGGAACTCCCATGTAAAAAAGAGTGCAAACATCAGAAACCATAGCATGTTTGGCCATCCTATCTTTCATAGCATTTGAAAACAAGAAATTTTTTTGCAGGTTGACATAGTAAAAATATTCACCATCACTTGCAGTAATGGGTCCATTCTATAGGATTTATTACAGTCTTGAGATGCCATGAAAAGTTTCCACAATTATTTTTCTTCATAGAACAAACATTATGCAAGTATATCTAGAATAGTATTCAAGTTCCAAGCTATTTGGATTCATTACGGATTCAAGCCTTTTAAGAATAAGAGTTCTATGTTAGAAACTAACACATCCTGAATATATGTTCAGCTGAATTAGATTATCCAAGCATAAGACTCAATAGGCCATGATTTGTCCACAAAATAAATCCTTGACTTGGGGAATTTGTGTTCTTCGATAGATTATCTGTCCAGATAACAAACTACTCAGAACCATTCAATCAACCATTTAAAAAAAAAAAAAAAGTTTTTCTTCAACATATAATCAATCCATTATTAATTCTTATCTGTTCAATTTACTAGGTTCTGAACAATAATATCTTTTCAACACAAACTATACTCCAAAACAGGGGATAGATTAAGGAGAAAATCATAAAAGCCCTGGACATACTGCATGTGAAACTCACTACACGCTTGAAGCTATAATTCCTGACTGTTGAGTCTATAATTACACAAAAATGACTCCATTTTTGAAGAAAAAAGTACAGAAGGAAGGAGCTAATGATTACAGAATAGCGTTCTTTTCCTGCTGGCATCACCCTGTGCAGCGTTGACCTACAAATAAGCGATAAATATTAGAGAGAAGCAGGGCTTTTTCCTGATCTTCTGAAATTCATTTAGAAACATACATAGTAGCTCTAAGAAGAAATGTGAATAGCAGTTTAATGGAATGATAAATTACCGGAACAAACAATTAGTCCACCTCTCCATCATGTCGCCAATGTTAACAATGAAGGCCCTGCAAATTGAATATACTAATTCTTGATGCTGAAATAGTAACATAATAACCAGACTAGTGTCATCATCAATTTGTTGTCTAAAGAATGTCACAGTTTGCAACACTACTTTTGACCTGAAGATTTCAGAGGGACTGAACATCCTTACACAAGATATGCTTCCATTTACATAAATATTTGCAATCATGTACTCACCCATCTACATGAAGTACGTCCTCCCAAACCTGTGGCTGCTTGAATTTGTCCCGGCAGACCTGTTAACATGGAAAGCCTAACTTTTACACAACTGTGAGGCTGTAAAGGAACAACTGATTCAAGAAGCGTGCCTGAAGTCCTTGAACACCATCAGTTGCTAGGAGAGTGACCATTCCATAATCTGAATGAGCAGAGGCACCATATATTTCTTCATCAGAAGAGCCCAATTCACCTGAAATTAAAATTAGAGAGCATATTGTCAATGAGAAATAAGGATCTCCTTGGATGGCTAGTTTGAAAACAAATGAAGTGCTCTACTGGATCTACTATAAAATAAAACAAATGGATCCGGTTCAGCTGAGTTGGTACCTAAATATACTTGGCCCCATGTTGGAAGGCTATGCTAAACATAACATCTAATGGATCTTGGGATAAAGAGGCCAGTTTCTAGCTCTCATCCTTTAGAATTAACTGATGCCTTAATATTGTCGCTGAGGATGGTTGGACTGTGTATTAGTGCTATATTCTATATGAACTACACCCTGAAAATTGGTTTTGACGCGAAAACGTCCATTTTGGTTTAACGGCTCATTTCTCAACAATCAAATGCTCCAGTTCAGAAACGTAGTACGAGAAAACAGCATTGGCAAAACACAATTCTGGACTATGAGGTTCTGCTCTTTATACCTGTTAACTTTAAGTTTATACCTACAACCCAATTAAAGATGCCACTAGATATGACTTGGCAAAAAAAATGAAGTATAGAATGACACAGAACTGAGGCTTGCTTCCCCCCCACCCCTCAAAACAAGAACTGAATGAAAGAGGAAGATCAAGATAAACGTTTGTAATAATTAAACAGATACATATATCGTGCTACTAAACCTGGATAATGCAACAGCCGAAGAAATGCCATTGGTTTATCTTCTAAGGCTCCCACTTTTTCAAAGAAGTCCTCATCTTCGTTCAAAGCCAAAGCAAGTAGAGAAAGTAATTTTTTTCCAGCGGACCTGAGGTAACATATCCAAAACCATACAAACATAGTTCTCCTTTTCTATAATTTGTTATTGTCAAACTACAATAATCGATGGTTAATTTCTAGTCTCATTTATCATAGACAAAACAGTAGTAAAGCAATCAACATCAGGGAAAAATCAGAACTTACAGGACCTTTCTATAGAAACTTTCCATTGTATGTCTCCAAGAAGGCAGAACTTCTGGAATTTCCTTGCCAGAATACAAAGTAATGATCTATCAAAACATTTACCAGGCAATAATCCATAGTCTTATATATATATTCATTCCCAAAGTACCATAGTTAACATCAGAAAGAGGAGACAACAAACCTTAACAACCACAGAAACACTCCAAAAAAATTAATGATTACATACCTTCTGAAGGCCATTGATTCAAATCAACCACAGTCGTAATTTCTTCTAAAGGGCCAATATAAAAGCTCTCTTTCGAGTCACCTGTTTGGAAGTTATTTGAATAATATTATTTTTTTACTTCCTTCTTCTTTTCCATCAAGCACAATAAAAAATGAAACAATGAAACCGAAAGTAAAAGATATTTCTTCTTAAGTCCAACCATCCGATCAATGAGTCATAAGACTCAAATGATAGATAATAATAAATGTTAAGTATACACGTATAAAAGTTCAACATTGAAAAAATGACACGTGTAAGTGGTTAATATAATATAGTTTGGCCTAAACTCATAAGGTTAAACTTTTGGGTTGAGTGGTATCCCTATATGTTAAGTTATGGTCTCACTTAAAGATTCCCCATGGTGGTAATCTCCCAAACAAGTTGTGTCAGAGCCAATAATTGCGTGCGGTACGGTGGATAGTGGTTCCTGTTATGATTGGAGTAAGGGCAATGCATACGCATGGATGGTGGATCCCTTTCATAATTGGAGCAGGAATGATGGTGCATAATATGGATAAAGCCCACATAGTCCACACAAGTGATCCTAAAGATAATAGCAATGTGCAGTGTTGAAAAAGCGCTAGCCACATCTGCATTATCACACCAAAATGACTAATCAATTTAGAACTTTTCTAGAATCACTTATAAAGCCCAACTTTACATAGTAATAAGCATTATGAGACTTAGCACCCATGCATATCATTTTATAAACCATCCACTCTATGTGGGAAACTCATTTTCCCAATATGAGACCGGGGTATTACAAACTTTCCCATAACCTCTGACATCCTCGTCAAGACCACGTTATGCGATGCTTATAGTATCACATGGTGTATTACTAGGGGACTCTATCACCATTTGTAACGGCCTAGAGAAAATGCAAGCCACATTTGTGCTATCACCCCAATAGGACTAGTCAATTTGGAGCTTCCTCCTATTTCACATAGTAACTAAGCAATGTAAGATTTAACACCCATGAGTATCTTTTTGCTCTTCCCAATATGAGACCGGGTGTTGCAAGTGTAGTGGATGATATTAGTCCCTTTCACAATTGGTGGATGAATGGTGGACCCCTTTCACAGTTGGAGCGGGGATGAAGGTGCATAGCATGAATAAAGCTCAAGTAGCCCACACAAGTGATCTTAGAGATGGTCCATAAGATTGATACAGCTTATGCTCGAGAGAAAGTATAACGATGTAATGATGGACTCACACATAAGGTGGAGATTATTGAATATACATGTGCGATGAGTGTAGAAATGTTGAGTCCCACATCGAAAAGATGTCACATTATATAAACGATTAATATAGCGTAGTTAGACCGAAACCCCTAGCTTAAAGCTTTTGGATTGAATGTTGTCCCAACATGTTATGTTACGGTCACACTAACAATAAACAAGTTAAATGCTAACAAACAATAAAAAAGCATTAAGAAGCAGAACTTGCTAGTTCAATAGTAAATTACCACAACAATAAGCCTAGATGTCCTCTACATGCAATTGAAGCCACATTTGTGACATAGAACATTAAAATCTGCAAACCTTTGGAAGTGGAAGTGGGATCGAGGTTCTCAGCATACAGCGGCGTATAGCCTCGATGTTCCTTGCGAGCCAGTTTCATCTTTTCCCCCAAAGGGAGTGAGAAGAAGTTGCTGCTCTCCGCAAATACTCTCTCAACCAACTCTTGCTCCACCCCAGGATTCACAAGGTAGAAGAAACCATATTCTGTGCATGCCTATATCGTTACACATTCTTCTACTTTAGAGATTTATTTTTATAATAATAATAATAATCGTTAAACTCTGATAAATTAATAATTTCTGTGCAGGAAAATCGCAATTAAAAAAGGGATACTTTTGCTTTAACTTCTTCCCCAAAGAGTGTTTTTTATGTCGAATAAAAACTAGTAACAGAAGGGTCGGAACCTGACGGATTGAATTGGCGGTGGAGACGGTATCCGGTGAGGACAGGTCTATGATAGGGAGTTTCAGAGCCTCCGTCATCTCCTTCCACCTCTTCACGAATCAGAATCCCAAGCCTGTCTCGGCTAAGAAGTTTGCTTTTGAAAGATAACCGAGCTTTTTACAGAAGGCATACGACTATACGATAGAATCATCCAAATCAAAGAAAATATAGTTTGGTGAGGGAGAGGAGAAAATAATAATAATTGGAACTTGGATAAATAATATAAATAATATATTTTAAAATAAAATCCCAAATCTACTTGGTAATTATTTCTGTCAACCACGTTGAGTCAAAGAAATATTCGTAGTCATGTTTTCCATTTCAAAATTCACAATAGGTGCAATTTATTTTATTTTAATACTCATCTTTTCAATGTGGGCTCAAGCTCTTCATATGCCCAATGCATAGAATATTTAATTTTTTTTTAATTAAAAAAAATTATGCTAAATCACTACCTACTTTTCTAAAAAAATTAAAGCTAAAAAAGAGCAAATTAATCATTTAAACACAAGAATATGGACATATATTTGAGTCACTTGAACACAAATGTACTTTTGAAGGATTAAGCAATGGCAATATGATTTCGTGAAAATAAGTTTAATACATCTTAGCAAAACGTGATAACTACCAAATAACTGCTTCGGCGGCTCGGCCTTCGAATTACCTCAATTAGGATACAAAAATGGCACAACCCTACACAGATTGTTCCCCTTCCCCCTAAAAGACATACTCACCCACCTCTACTGGGTGCAATCACAAGGAGTAAAAGGAATGACCCATACAAGTTCATCTCCTGAGCTGAATTTTACTAGCACATCTATAAACCAGTATAATCCTTTTTTACTTGTATGCTTTGCTTCCCCTTCCATGGGAACTGCAGAAACCTGAAAGACTGTGCAACTCTCTTTCATTACTATCTCTTGCAGGTTCCCTTATTTCACGACCACACTGAGGAGCAGCCATGGACGGGGGTATTTTGAAGTTAACAAAATCGGCAGCCACACCTTTTTCACCTCTTGGCTAGTCTACTTCTTCTTGTTCTCCTCGTGGGAGGTGTTTGATAAGCCATTCCCATACTTCTCCCTGGAGTGTGCTCCTCTTCCTCATCACTGGTTTCATCAGACCTCCATCTTGGTCCACCGTTCGAATTGCGATCAGCAGCAGCAAAACCCTTCTCTTCATGGCTGAAAATTTAGGAGATTATATAAATAAGAGTGAGGGATGGAATTCCACGAACATGAAGAAAAAATTTCTGCATCTGCAACTAGCTGCACAAGCAACAAACCAGGCTAACAGGCTGAAATGGTGAAAGGAGGGATAAGAGATTATATTTACCTAAAAGAGGCGTCCATTGGATCATCTGAGGAGACTAGATTCTGATGTCGATAATCTCTATCAGACTGGATCCTTTTGCCAGACGAATTAGTGTCCATGCCCTCCACAGAATCTTTGAACAAGCCATAGTTACTGCTAGGTGTACTTACTCGATTAGTGGTAATCCTGTGGGAATATGGAGGACTAGCATTTAGGAATTGGTTGATAAACCCATTTTGTTCTGTTTCTGGTGATCCGTCTTGGAGATTGCTATAGTTAGCCTTACTAATTTCTCTCAATGGTGAGACATTTGAGGGACTAACCCGACGAGTAACAGGGGTTGAGGTGTCATCCAATTTGAAATCTTTGCTTATGCTACCAATAGGTTTTAGTCCCCCAGAGCGATGATTGTTGACAGATCCATGTAGTCTTGTAGGAGTTTCAAAAACCAATGGTCTCACAAAAGGAGCTGTATGGTCCGTCCGCATAAGAAGAGAAGAATCAGTAGATGAAGGAATCAATAAACTGGTCGATATTGGCTCTTGCACCTTAGGAAGATCAGATTTTGCTGCCATTTCAACTTCTTCACCAAAGTTAACAGCAGTCTCAGGCAATTTTCCAGACTTCACTTGTTGCCTCTGGACTTCTGGCAGCAACTCCATGCAATTATCCTGTTTATTAAAAGAATCTAATCAAATTCAAGATTTTATTTTAATTAAATAATCGTTTCCCAACAAAATCACTTACAGAAGAGCACAAACAATATCATTCACATATACATGATTATTTATCAGGATCTAGCTTGCAGGACCAATTTTTTTCCCATCTCAAACTTGTTCTTGACCACCTGAAAGCTCACCCTTCCTATTCACACTAAATATGCCACATCACACAAAGAGGCACTGCCGTCTAGGCAATATTGCACCTCCCCTTCCCAACCAACCCCCTGCCAACAATCCAAAAATAGACGACCTTTGATCACTGTTTCCACAAGTTGACTTCAACCCAAAGTTGCCTTACTATATTCTTAACCTTATAGTTACTTCTAAAAAATTTATATGACTTACAATCAATCTTGCTCTCCACTGACTTGCTGATCCTATTCTCAACAAAACTTCTTCATCGTCAGAACTCTTTGAAATGAACTCCTGCTCCACCGTCTGAAGTTTAGATCAACTTGGTATGCTTCAGTATAGCGGTAGCGCTGAAATGATAAATAACAACAATTTCATAAGCCAGGATATACTTCCAAAACTGTTGTTTTAACAAAATATGCTCATTCTAAGATATTTTCCATTTTCTTTCAAGAAGATAAAAGGGAGAGCTCCGCTTAAGTATAATAAACGTTCACAAACCATCCACAGATGTAAATTTGATACAGAGATATGTCAGCATCTGGGAGTAATTAACAATATTAATTGGATGGATATACAGACACGCTAACATCTGACAGTGAAATGCTCATTCACAATAAAAGCAAAACACATAATGAAAGCAAGTAAAACCGTATTGATTTCCTCAATGGAACCTTATCCCACCAACTACGTGACACACAAGTTATTTTATTCACTCCATATTTTAAGTTTCCAGAAACCAGAAAATACACTTAAAAAAAAGAATGAGATCTAAGAATGTTTCTTATCATTCATATTTATTTCTTAATTGCAACTGTCACAGTCACTCCATTGACAAAAATTCACTGTTCCTTGTTGAGAAGACCTCAGGTATTCCTTTGTATCAATCTTCACACTTCTTCTCATATAATAGTTGAATTTTGAATTTGATTTCTAGGAATTGAGTTCAAAATTAAATCTTGTAAATTTGTTAAGGTGGCATCATTTTTTTTTCCTCACACCCTCCTTTTTTTTATGTATATAAGTAACTAGAAAATGAAACCCAAGATGGAGTTCTCATATTTCAATATAATACCTATAACTGTAATGTATAGTGCATTCATTCTAATAAACTATTGTGTCACCAACTAAAGAAATAAGAATTTATATTGAAGTAGAACTAGACATGTAACCAACCTAACGATTCATGTGTGAAATCTATGACATAATCAATAAACAGCCAAATGAAGGAAGTTACATGGGGAAAAAAAACCAGAAAAGCTATAACAGACCTGAACAAAGTGACATTAACAATGACGATTCTTTTTAAAATGGTCAGCAACTTTGCAGTACCAAAGTTAGATGCTTAACCCCATTACTCAATTTTGAGTCAATGTTTACTTAAACTTGTCAATACCTGAAGATAGAATACAACAAGAAGACTTCCAGAAGTTGTTGAAGGGTCTTCAATAGAAAAGTCCAACAGGCATTTATGGATATGTTTCTCCTCATCAGAATTCCAAGGCAATTCTATCATCCGATCTACCAAGTTCCTTCGTATACAAAGGCAACAGATTTCAGTTACCAATATCTCCACCCATTCCACCCAATTCCTGAGTTCACCTTCAAAATTATCAGAAGCATTCCCAGATGGTCCAGGCTTCAACTTCTTTTCCCTGACTCTGGTGCAGAGCAGTCTCTGATGCGTAAATGCTTCAGTCAGGAGTCCACACTCCACCCTCACCCGAACGGCAGTGACAGCCTCACTAAGCGAAACCATCTGTAATCCACCATCACCCCCAGACCACCGTAAAACCATTAGAGCTGTATCAGGATTATTCCTTTCTAACAACACTTGTGCAATCTTAGGATGAGTTGCTGGGCCTGAGATATCTGGAAGAAGGCGACAAGCTTCCTAGGCAATATAATGTTGAAGTATAATTAGCAATCCAACAACATTGAGATCATAAATCAAATTGTTCTGAAAGATCAAAGAGAACTTCCAAATTAACAACATGCACTTGCATTATTTAATGCAAAGAATCCCGGACACTAAAACACCTTGGCTATGGCAAGAAGATATAATTTGGGAATTATAAATGTCAGCCTTCTTTCTTGTTTCCTTTTAATGGAGATTTCAGTAAAATCTCATCTGCTTCAACTTTAAAACATTTATAAACAGAAGCAAGATAAAATTCTACACCAAGTTAGGAGTTGAATACAGAGCGCAATATGGACTAATTTGAGCTTAGACAAGCAGCACCATAAACACAAAGTAGAACCCAACACATTTAATTCAGAGCTTCCACAGATGTAAGTTAGTTCCAATTATCTATTTTGGTAAGTACAAGTTATTTCCAAGTATATTATTTTTATGTTAAGCCTTTATACTATTAGGCTCCAAGACTCTTTTCTAAGTCAAAACTCTCATTCCTGGATGACATAAGGTAGTGAATTCCTTTCCACAGACCATCCATGCAGGAGTATTTAAGTGCCACTTGCAAAGTGCAGGGACAAGATTGTTTTTGGGGGACCAATAAGTGTGGGGAGGGGGGCGTCTAAATCCCCCAAAAATTTGTGATTTATATGAAAAAAGTTCCAACATTAGATATTAACCCTTTGAAAACTTAAACCACCTATCAGTGTTTAGATCCACCCCTACAGTAGTGGTACAACCTAATCATATATAAACCAAATTACATCCTAAAAGTATCATATCACTATATAACTGAACAGATAAAACTAATCATAAAAATTAATTGAATTATAAGATTTATTGTGTACCAAAATTTGAAGTTAAGGTTCAACTAAATTAGAGACAATCGGTTTAATGATACATTTAATGCCTTGTCAAAAATCAAAATGGTCATCCAAACCAAACAAGCATCTTAAAAAATTTACCTGCAGCGCCTCGTCTGTGTGGTCATCCAACAGATAAAAAACTAGAGATTCCAGTAATGAGTGCCTGGTAATACTAAAGGTAGCTGCAAAGTCCTCCATGATGTCTCTCCATGTTTCATCAGGCATTTCCCAATGTCGATCAAACAGATAATAGAGAAGCTGTTGTAAATGAAGGAAACAAAAAGAAAAAGTCCTGCACAATTACAATTTTTGTACAATGAACAGAATCATCCAATCTACATATAGGGAAGACAAAGGATACAATTGCCTGCTTTGCAACCACCAAATCAGAACTTCCACATAAGAAGAGTATATCAACTGCATTTCTTAGACTTTTAAAAGGATAGCACCCTGCCACCCCTTCTATCCTGGACTGGAGAATTGACGACACTCCACTTTTCAGCAGCAATGCAACTTCTGATTGCTCCCCTGTTTCGTGTGCATCTCCCTGCTCTATATCAAGATTCACCAATGCATCTTCAATGAACAAGGAACCATTCTGTCTAGTGGGCTCTGCAGAGTAATTTACTGCATCAGGCCATGAACGCTTAATTGCAGCTGATTTCCGTTCACGGACAAGAGAACGCCATGAGCCGAAATTAGTATACCGGGATTGCACATTCTCCAGAAATTGATGTCTTATGCACCACATCATCATCTCCAAATGCTGGAAATAAAAAACCAGTACTGAGAGAAAAGATCAATTATGTGTAGATATCTAGAAATTGTTTTTGGCAGTTTAAATGAAGAATGTTTACCTAAACAAAATATCAGATAAAAGTACAGGCAGTCATCTTGCCACAAAATTTTTTTAAGGCTGGCCTAGTCAGAATAGGTGACGTACACAATAACTACAATTTATAAAATTTCAAAACCATCACTTGCGATTTCATATGCATGGTGGCTATTGAAGATTGGGCTATTTTAAGACTAGCCAATAAAATTGTCAACTCATAAAAACTCTAAAATCAATCTTCCATATGAGATATAAATAAAATTGTTCTTTCAATAAGAAAGAAATATGTTATCACTATCATCGCAAAGACAATACATATCCTAAAACAAATAAGAAACAGGCCACCCATCAAAATCAAAACGGTAGATATATGTACTACAGTTCAAAAAAAAAAAAAGATCGCAATTAAAACCTGCTTTGTCTTCAATATACTCTCTTGAAGGTGGTGCAAGTCACGAAGCTGTGCTGAAAGAGTCCCCTTAAAAGATGCCTCCAAAACTTCAAGCACATTGCATATGCCAGCCAGCTGAACAGAACACTTAAGTAGTAAACTCAACTTAGTGTTCATCCCACCCACTTCAAGATTATCTAATGAAAAATGTTAAGAAGTGCACACTCTTCAGATTATGGGAGGTATGCACATGCCAAAAAGAGCAATGGCCTCCAAACATCAAAATATTTTAACAATTTAAGGATACAAATTCCTTGAAGTTCTGTTGTGATGTTTCTGAACGTCCTCTTGCACCAATCCTTGACAACCACTTCATCCAATAAGAAAGCTATGACAGGATCACTAGACACTGCACTTTCATCCATACAAACATCTGTTACATCTGTTAACTCTCTGTTAAAGAAACATGAGCTTTGGATAAAGGAAAAATTTCAACAGAATGGCAGTATAATTACTAAAAGTGCACGTATCTATAGCATATTAAAAGAATATTTGGTTATCTTGTTCAAGTTATCTGTCTAATTTTATTTTATTTTTTCTATTTATCCAAAATTCTCCAAAGAAGAGGAGTTACTATGTTCTACGAAATTTCCCAGCCAGTAATGTACAAAGCGGGGATAATACTTTTTGATACGTAAAGCAGAGATGATAGTATTAAATCTAAAACTTATCTATATCCCCCTGACAAAAAGAAGTGAAGATATCAGTCTTGCCATGAAGGATACAGTGACAAATCAAAGAAACTAAGTTATTCTCCAGGGCAACATCAAACAGAGAATAGAGGCGTTGGACATCAAGAGTTAGTTGCTTGTTCCCGTCTTCTCTCTCTTGAAATTTCTCATCACATCTTTTGGAGATAAGGCCAGCTGCTATGCACTCATAATACAGGCGAAGTCGTTGTCTATTACCATTCTTTGGTATTGGGATTCTACATATAGGGCAAAGATCACACCGTTGACTACACTCTGCACACAAAGAGGCATGGCCGCATGAGATCAAAACATACTGTACAGAGCGTCCACAGCTTCTCAAGTCTCTAGTTGCCCGACAACGTTCAACTTTTGCTTCATCACACAACTCAAACAGGTCAATGGATGCCAAGTGTTCCAGTGCTTCCTGAAATTGAAATTAGAAGCTAGGTATAATTTCTCATGAGTTAATAACATTACATTCAGTTGACCCTTTTTTCTTTTAGTTGCACATGTTATGTTATGGTCTATCCTATATGATGAAAATATTAATACTGAAAGATGCTAATCAAGTATCAATCTGACTGCTTACCCATGCTTGAAATAGAACAATTAAAATCTAGATTGAGACTATCATCCAGAGAACTCAAAAAAAAAATCCAAAATGGATGATAGGAGACAGGAGACAAAAGATATTTGGTTAAAACATTTGTATACACCAATTCAGTATCAACCCAACCAGATTCAATTTATGACATCTTCTTCATCATAAATGAAGGCTGCCATCCAAATTGAAACAATCTTTTAGAATAGCCTTCCACAAAATAAAAATACATAATTGTAGTAACAATTCACAGACCAAATCATTGCAACGGAGCTTCAATCCAGTCCAATCTGGAAAGCACGTCCAGTGAGACATAAATTCAAGCCCAATTGTAAGTCAGCCATACACACTTGAAGAATTTGTAAACTAGCCTTTTATAAATATAAAGGAGTTAATTTTAGACTTTTAGTAACGCAACTCATGCCAAGGAACAGTAAATAGACACCCCATGCACAGATCACAGCATTGCATGCAAACCTTCATTCCAACCAAATCTCAAAAGACATGCTCACCTAAACTTAAATTGCAAGTTCAACAAAGACATTACAAATGGAACATTTTAAAAAGAGCAGTAAAATCTAAGAAAGAATCGCAATCACTGCCGCCTAAAGCACTCAGTCAGTCATACCATATTTTTATCACATAGGTCCTTTATGCATTTTACTGAGAAACCTATTTTTAATATGCAAAAAATGCTATATGTATATAAAAGTAAAAAAATTCTACAGGATAAACATATACACAGTAATACAAACTTTAATACATTTCAACCAATGGTCTAACAATACTCCTCCAACACCCTTTTTTGGGTTCAGCACCTAAGGGTTTAGCATCTTTTAATTTTTTCCTGGAAATTATCCTTCCATCTTGTTGTTTTACCATAATCTGCAGCCCCTAATATCCAACACACTTGGCATAAAAAGAAACACCAGAGCTGACCTTTTGATTAATTGGTGAAAGCATAAACTAGTTTCTTATAAGATGTGTTTCTCCTAATTTCTCTCCTTCTAACCAAAATGAGTTCAGAGTATGGTATTTCACACGTTTTATCTATCCATGAGTTTCAACTGACCTCAAAATTTCCATCCTCAAGTTGATCAAAAAGAAAATGTAGAATAAGAGCTAAACATTGAGTATTAGGATTGTCATAAACCAGGACCTAAGAAAGCAAAAACCTCAACTCATTTCAACATACTTAACACACTATGTACTTTCTAAGGCCTTACCAGAACGCAATTAATCCTAACCACAGGATAGCCAAAAAAAACCCAGTTTTATAAAGTGATATTGTGCATGTAAATGACAATGACAATGAGAATACAAGATATGCACCTAAAACAACATTACTTATCAAAAAATATATATATACATGCACCTAAAACAGCTCAGTCATTGTAGTACGGGAAATGACTTAAAAAACAATATTGCTCCAAAGAACCAAAAGATCACCACCCTAAATATTTTGATTTAATCCTTTTTTTATAAGTACTTTGAATTAATCCTAAAACCCGAATATAACAACTGGATTAAATGCTAGCTGGAGATATTTTGGAATTGAATCTAAAAAACCAAACTGTCACAGCACCCACCTACGGTACTTCAACTGCTCTCCATAGTGTAATTGGAACCTATAACCCCCCAAAAATTGCAGCTAAGTTTTCATTAATCTATGATATGTAGTACGTATTTCTACACTTTTTAAGTACTAATACTTATCTAACTCCGCAATATTAAAACCCTGAGGCTTAACATAGTTGGCAATTCGAAAACACTTCCATTTAGGTTTGGGAAGCAGAATTTGCATCAATTTAAGCCCAAATGAAATTTTTTTAGTTCAGGACAAAACCACTACTAAGAACCAATGAGCTAACCGATTCTGCTAGTCTTCCCAAAGCAATTGATTCTAAAACCCTAGAGAGTGTCTATAAGAGCAACGAGCTAGGGTTTTAGAAGTGGGTTTATACGAGAATGTACAAGGTTACACAGAATGAGCACCTGAACAGCTTGGCTGTTGTAGTTAGGTTGCGAAGGCGGAGAGGGCGATCTCGTGGCGTGGGTGGAGGCTGCGCCGTCTGGGGAGCTCGAAGGAGCGGTCGGGCCATTGAATCTCCGGTCCATTCTGTCACTCGGAGAGTGCCGAGAACTGATGGTTCCAAAACCCTAAACAGAAGGAAATGGAGAGAGGTGGGGGTGTTAGGGCTCAGTGAAGGAAAGCATTGGTGCTCACAGAAGCTTCTCAGAGAAAGAGAGAGAGAGAGAGAGAGAGAGAGGAATTGGAGGGGTTTTGAAAAAGAGGACGCGAATATTATTTTTTTGAGGGCCTGGTGTTTTTTTTCCGGTTCCCAACTTCCCAATTCAAATTGGCATACATCCATGGCTGCAACTCGGCGTTGAATTGGGCCGCTTTGATTTCCTTGGGCCTGAACCCAGCTTGGATTACGTGCTCAAGTTTTTCAATTTAAAGAAAAAAAAAAAAGGTACACATACTCTCGTCTAGACCAAAATAACAATTTACCTACTGAAATCAATTTTCATTAACATTTCGTTTACTTTTGACATAAAATAGTTTTTGTCAGAAAATATTATCAACAAAGTCATTTTCCTTTAAAATGTTTTTTACCAAAAATATTTTTCGGCATTTACGCATGCGCACCAAAAATCAATTTTTTATATATATATTCTTTTATTAAATCATATTAAATTCTAAATTACAACAATGTCTTAATCAAGTCTTAGAGGTGTCTGCAATGACGGAGTAGAATTTTCTCATTGTAGGGGCGGAATGTAAGATTAGTATTTATGCCCCGTTTCTTTCAACGTAGAATGGTTTTTGTCATAAAATATTTTCAGGAAAGTTATTTTTCTTGAAAATATTTTCTGGCAAAAACATTTTACGGCGTTTAGTGCATACAAAAAATCACAAATTTTATATATATATTTATTAAATCATATTAAATTCTAAATTTATAGAGCTAGGACTGGGATCTGCCCTGGACTTTAACAGAACCCGCCCGGGACTTTACTAGGACCCGCCCAGGAGTTGTTTGGGACTTGACTGAGACCCACCCAGGACTTTACTAGGACCCGTTCGAGACTTGCCTGTAACCTGCTCAGGAGCTACCCGGGACCCCCTTGGAACTTGTCTAGGACTTGCTTGAGACCTTCCCAAGACCCACCTGGGGCCCACCGGGACCTGACCGGGACTCGCCCCAAACTTTACCAAGATCCGTCCAAGACCCGCCCAAGTCCCAATAAAGTCTCGGTCAGGTCCCAGACGGGTCCTAGGCAGGTCCCAGCGGGTCTTAAGCAAGTCCTAAGTGGGTTCCGTGCAACTGTGCAAGTCCCAGGCAAGTCTCAAGCAAGTCCCGATCAAGTCTCGGGCAGCTCCCGATCAAGTCTCGGGTAGGTCTCGGGCTAGTCCCAGTCAAGCCCCTTGCAAGTGCAAGTCTTAGTCAAGTCTCGGGCGGGTCCTAGGCAGGTCCCGGTTAAGTTTCAGGTAGGTCTCAGACAAGTCCTTGTAAAGTCCCAGGCGGGTCCCGATCAAGTCCCGAGCGAGTCTTGGTCAAGTCCCGGGCGGGTCCCGATCAAGTCCAAAACTTGTCTCGATCAAGTCCCATACGCATTTCAATCATGTCGCGGGCAAGTCCCAGCAGGGTTCTGGGTGAGTCTTGGCAAGGTACATCAATTTAAAAATGAGATGTTTAAAATCGGAAAATGCTTTACGGTTTTCAAAACCGTAAACTATTTTTCGAAAATTAAAGAAAAATTTTCAGTCAAAGAGAAAATGTTTTTCATTGACTATTATTTTACGTCGCACTAAATACCGTAGAATACGAAAATCAGTTTCATAAAAACCATTTTACGTCGAAAGAAATGTGGAAAATAAAATAATATTATATTATACTATAATTCACCAAAAACCAATATAAATTATTTCGTTATTTCAAAGTCTCAAACACTTTGAAAAAATATTGCTTGTCCAATTAATTACTTTTAATATTTAATTATCTATCAATGGTATGAAATTATTTTTGAGTTATTTTATTTAATGTGTAGAAAACATATTCACATTAATTGATATAAGTTCACTCTATATCAAATTCTATTTTTCTTATTTGTCCTCTTAAAAGTGGCCGTCTAGGTGCATTGGGCAAAGAAGTTTTTTTTTTTGAGAGTGGGCAGAGTTTGAATCAATTAAAGTGACTGAAATTAACCCACAGAGAAAAATAAAATAAATAAATAAATGGGACTTTGGATAGAGAAAGAAAGAAAGTTCCAGAAAGGAGCTAGAAAAGAAAATTGGAGAAAAAGAGGGGAAGCATGAGGACCGGAGGAGAGAGATGGAAGAGAGAAGCTAAGCAAGAGAAGAAGAAGAAGAAGAAGAAAGGAGGACGAAGAGGTAGGGGCAAGAAAAAGGGCGGGAGATCAGTTGGGACAAGAGAAGAAGAAAATTGAAGGAAGAAGGGTGGGCATAAGAAGACGTAAAACACTATTGCTCAGAATTTTTTTTTCAGGATTTTTGCAAGGGCAAGGTATCGGGTGGGTCCCGGTGGGGTTCCGGGCAGGTCCCGACGAGTTCCAGGTAACTCTCAAGCGGGTCCGATCAAGTCTTGACGAGGTCATGAGCATGTCTTGGTAGGATCCGTCAATTTGAAAATGAGATGCTCAAAATTAGAAAATAGTTTACAGTTTTGAAAACTGTAAACCATTTTCTAAAAATTAAAGAAGAATTTTCGGTCAAATAAAAAATATTTTTCGTTGACCACTATTTTACGTCGTAGTAAACGCCGTAAAATGCATAAATCATTTTCTGAAAACCATTTTATATCGAAATAAACGGAGCCTAAGTAACTTAACATAATCCGTTATATTACTTTGTCACATCATACCCAATAAAAACACAATACATGTTATTATTAATTTATGACTTTAAAAAATGACAATTAAGATTTTTCACATCATTTCAGAACACCAGCTAAGATTACACATTAACCCTCACTCAAAGTCATATTGCTTCATTAAATTAACATAAACTCTTTTATCCCCAAAATTTTACTCTTTGTATATCTCTATCTCATTTTCATCCTCTTCGCCACGATTTGTGAACATTTTACAAGAATTTGACCGTCACATCTTCTAACCATTGAAAAAGAAAGAAAAACAACATTCAAGTTAACAAATTGCGACAAAGTTTTTTTTCAAATTAAGTTAGTGAAAATTGGGTTACTCTTTTTATTAAATTGGCATTTGCCTTCAAAGCAAAGAAATTTACATGGAGTAAAGTATTATTTTGGCCTACCATGAGGACTTATAAATTATTTTTTATATCATATAGGGTGATTTGTAATTTAAGCCAACTATAAGGACCTATAAATTATTGGGATAAATTCACTCTAGACCCTTAAATTACCAAGCAATTTGAGAAGCTTCAAACTTCAAAACTCATAATTTGAACCCATGAACGTTCAATTGCAATCAATTTGAGCCATTCCATCATATTTTAAACATTAAAGATGAAGCAATAACATTTATACCTTTGATTTTTTTTATAAAATTTCAAATTTACCTTAATTCCAAATTAAAAAATTTAAAAAAATAAAGTTTTAAAAAAAATCATTGATATTTTGGTCATTTTAGGGGTAAATTAAGAAAGTTAACCGCTAAATCTGATGAAAAGCTTCAAATTAACTACAATTAAAAGTTTAGAGGTTCAAATTAAGAGATTTTGAAGTTTAAAAGCTTCTTAAATCGTGTGGTAATTCAGGATCTAAAGTAAAGTTACCAATTATTTTTTATATCATGTGTAATGATTTGTAATTTAAGTTAACCATAATAATTAATTTTGTATTTATCTATAATATAAGAAGAAAAAATATTTTTTTCTTTTATTTATTTATTTTTTTAAAATGAATTAATATTAAGGGGTGTGAGAAACCTTTAAATACAGAATGGGAAAGAGAATGGGATTATTCAAGGAAGGAGGTTGGGGGTGCTTTAGTTGAACAAGGTTTCCAATTCCATGGTCTTGCCGCGTTCGGTATGCAGCCAAGAGAACTAGTCAAATTTGGAATATCTACGTGGACAATGGACATGCCACCGTGTCAGAAGATTACAATCAGAAAAGTATCTCGTCCCTTAATTAGTTTAATCAAATTCTGAACCACACGTTTCAACCCTCTCCCCTCCCATCAATATAAAGAGAAATGCTAGAATGCAATATATTGCCCATATATGGCCCATAAAAGTCTAGGTGGCATATTCTTTTTCCTTTTAGTTTTTTAGTTTTTTCACTGCAAAAATATTTCAAAATATTTTTTAATTATTTCTCTCTCTTCCCTTCACGAACTCCTATTTTGACTCATCACAAATTTTAATTAGACACAAATATTCTTATAAATTTGAGGAAAAATTTGACAAAACTTCCATTGAATCTTCACAAGTTTTGAAAGTACACATTCAAACTCTCTTTTAATTATGTTATTTCTTTATAATTTTACTTTAAATTTTATCAAAATTTTTAAAATACTTCTTTTTTTTATTATAGAAAAATAAAATAAAAAGTTGTAAAGATTCAAACGTTTATTTTTTTTTTATAAAATAAATCTTTTCAATATTTTTGCAACATCTTTACAATATATATATTTTTTAATATAAATATAGGTATTTTAGGAAGTTTGACAATATTTAACGGATTTAGGTAATTGAAAGAAATTGAAAATTCAATACCTTTAATTGAGAATTTTTAAACTTTAGAAGTGATGTCAAAATGAGTGGAAGTTCATGGATTTTCTAAAATTTCTCCCAAATTCAAATATAAAACTAAAAACTTAAAAAAAAAAAAACAAAAAACAAAATGAGGTGGTTGAATCACCTCCAAATTGCTTAGACGACCCTAGATATGCCGAAGAAAGTGGCCAAATTACCCCCATTTGGCCAAGGGCTTGGGTTTTCTTTCTCTTTTTCATTTTAAAAAAAATATATTATTATTATTTAGATTTTTTAACTAAAATTTATTTTTCTTTTTTTTTAGTTTTCTTAAAAAAATTTATAAAGTTTACAATGACTTGTGCATTTTGAAGTTTTATATAAAATAGCTAATTAAACTCTTAAGAAACATTTTCATCTTATTTTTTAAACTAAATGCATTTTATATTTAGGTTTATTTGTTTCAACGTAAAATAATTTCAATATTTTTGGTTTTTTCTATACTTATCCAAATATAAGAAAGCTTCTTTTCTTTTCTTTTCTTTTGTAATTTTTTTCTCTCCCTAAAAAAATTTTAATTTAATTTAATTTTTTTTAAAGAACTATATGCTACCAACTTTACTCTTATCATTCAACTACCTATTCTTTTGCTACTTGATATTTTGCTAGTATTATTTGTTATGTTGATTTCGTTTGCCTTCTTTTTCTAATTGGAAAGTCTAGAAAATTTCTATGAGCGCTAATTATAGGGCGAATTGTCTAACAAAATGGGTCACTTCCCTCTTGATTGCTCTCCTATTACTTCTTTCATTCAAATCTTCATTCAAATCAAGAGTATGGAGGACCCTCCCTTGTACTGCTCTCTCGTTTTCAATTTTTTTTTTTTTTTAAAGGTTTCAAAACAAAATAATATTTAAATGACATAAAAAAAAAAAGAAGAATGCATTTGAAAAGTTAACTAAAATTAAAAAATAAATTTTAAAATAAAACCTTTAATTAACTATTAGATAAAAATGTAGAAAATTCATTGTAAATGTTCAATAAATGGTTTTTCTTTTTTTTTTCTTCAATAAATGTTCAATAAATGGTTTTTACTTTCGCATAACTAAACCATTTTCCAAATAATTTCATCTCACCCAAAATTAGCCTTAGCACCGGCAATTACCCTAGTTAAGCCAACTTGTGATTAAATGAGAAATCGTCCCTCTAAGAATTATCAAAGTTAATAATGCATAAGACGGTGAAATAAAGTTGAGTTAATTATAAATCATTATAGGGATAGGTATATTCCTCAAAATAAAGATATAAAGCATCTAATTAATAATAATAAACAAACTTGATAAAAGCAAATAAACCTTTAATCATAGTCTATAGGGTCAACCATGTCACTTTTGGGTCTTAAAGATCGATTCCATATAATGGTAATAATAGCGTAAGTTTAAAGACTTAGTAAGAAAACCTCACAATAATATATATTATACGAGCCTATTTAATTAAACAAAAATAAACATACATTTTTGATAAATATTCAAAATGAAGTATTGTCTCTGATAATATATCGTAAGTACAAAGGTTGAAACTTCCCAAGTCCTAGGAGCACAACCCTCAGGGGAGGCTATTCCCTTCTCTCTAGGGCTAATAGCATAGAAGTGGCAAAATAGGGGCCTAGGGTTTATCATAGGCTCATAGCCACTTAAATATGTGTTTTCTCATGTACTTGTGCTGAAAAGGTTAAGTTACAAGTGAAAGAAAGGTGTAATCGATCGATCTTTTTAAAGCAATGATCAATCGTTTGGTATAAAATCCTATCGTTCAATCATTTTAAAGAAACGATCAACCGTTGCATGAATTCATAGTATCATTCAGTCGTTACAAAGCAATGATCAATCATTTTAGCTGAAAATCCTAACTTACCACGTGTTTAAATGGGACTATTTCACCATTTTCAAACTAGTTCGGGTATTTTTACAGTATAGAGTGTAGAATATTTGATGTATGTAATACACATTTACATAGTCTAAAATCATGTCATTCTTATGAGTCTAAAATCATATCATTCTTATGGGCCCAAACTGGTGATTTTTTGTAAAATATTTGCCATGTGTTTGGATGGAATGTTAAAGGAACAACTAAAATGCTCCGTCATTTAAACAATATTATTTTGTTATAAAGTGTGCATTCTTCTATTCATGCCCTTTTGTAAAATTATGTTGTGAGTAATATTTATCAGATGGATTGATTTTTCATTTAAACAACATTATTTTGTTATTAAAAAAAAGTGTGAATTCTTCTATTCATGCCCGTTTATAAAATTAAGAATAGTTACATTTCCCCCCATCAACTATCACGTATTATCAATTTTCTTCCATGAATTACAAACATTATTGTCCGACTCTATCATACTTCCATTTTCTTCCCAAAACCTCAATTTCGTTAGTCAAACTCGCTAAAAAAGTTGAAATAACCTAAATACTATAACTTTATAAATAAAAATTACATATAATACCCTTAAAGTTAAACAAATTTATATATATAATACCCTTAACATATATTTTTTAAATTAGTTTATAAATTTTATATATTTATATTTTTTTTGTTCGAATTTTTTATTTGGGGTTATTTTTGTCTTTTAATGAGATTTAATGACTAAAAGAGAATATTTCATCCAATTTAACGAGTTTGACTAAGTGAAAGGGATTTTGGAAAGAAAATGGTAGTATGATATTTTAATAGGATCAAACAGTAAGATTGACAATTCATGATAAAAAAATTAACAATATCTTATAGTTAATAGAAAAAAAGTAATTTCCCCATAAAATTATGTTGTGAGTAATATTTTATTTGATCCATTGATAATAAAAGTGACAAGTGCAACCAAGTACAAATAGTGGTCAGGACTTGCAACATCGCTAGTGATGTGGATCACCTAAGGTTAAACCCAATTAGGCTACTTGAAATGACTGCTATGTACGTACCTTGCTAGGATACTGGTGTTGTGCCAGAGTTCTTGCAGGACAAGCAAACATTATCATAAAAGGGTCAAGGGTACATATAAGTCATATGAATGGTGGTTATGAACTCTTAACATTTATGAATATTAAAACATCTCTAACAGTAATAGCTATTATAACTAATTAAAAAGTATAATTATTTATTCTAACTACCCATTTTTTAATGTCAATTCCAATATATTTTTTATTCTATTAGCTACTTGCTTTAAAATATTATTTCTCATTTTTTTATTATATTATTACCAATACTTAACTAAAATGAAAAAGTAATATTAAAAGTAATATTATATTATATTAAAATTCAATCTAGTGTGCTATAGTGAATAACTATTTGTAACTATTTACTATAGTAGTTTAGGTATAATAGCTAAATATATCTATGTTTTTTCATTTTAACTGCATTGCTGGAGATGCTCTTATATTAAAATGTACTTCTCATTAGCTTGGTTTTTATGCTTTAAACTTTGATATGTTGTCTTGGTAGTTATGCTCTTAATGATTTTATAAACATACTATATTTTCCATGATGACAAGATTGCAAAGATAAACAAATTTCAAAATGATATTATCTAAACCTCATGATAATTTGCAATTGTACCCTCCTTTTTGTTTTTGTTGTTGTTGTTATTGTTTTTTTTTTTTTTACCTAAACCAGGCTCACTATATGAGGTAGGTTTTGTGATAATTTACTTACTAAGTCGCGGATACTCTAGTTTGCTCGAACGCGTACATGGACTTGTTCATCTGCATTCTTCTCTAGATCTACACTCGAGCCTGCACTCGATCACACTAGATCTACATTTTTTATGCGCTCAAACTCTTGAGAGCTTAATATACTTTAACATCTTCCACCTGTAATTAATCTATTCATTTTACAATTTAGCATTTGCTAGTGCAAGGGTGTAGAGTAGAGTTTCATTCACGAGGACTTGTGTTGTGGAGCAAGGCATCGTAGAAGTAGAGTTTCATTCACGAGGACTTGTGTCGTGGAGCAAGGCATCGTAGAAGTAGCGATTTACAGTGTTCTATCCTTGTAAGCTTGTATTGTGGTTAGATAGTTGTGTTTTTAGTTTAAGTACTCTCATATTGTATTATGAGTAAGAGATACCATTGAGGTATTAGTATAAAGTTCATATCAATTTTAGGTGCTATAAGAGATGTTTGCTTATTTCTTGGGTTATTTTATTTTATTTTTTGTGTTAAATCGTTTTGAAGAATACCGTTGTGGTTTGGTTTTATTCTACAAATTGAATGTATATATTTTGTCTTTTTTTGGAGATATTTACAATAGTGTAAATATTTTGAGGAGAATGATATTAAAAATATGACTTGGCATGGTTTGTTTATTTATAGCATCGAATCAAGATAATTTGGTAATATCTTTACCATGTGATTATTGTCGGGTGATATGATTCATTGATAATTTTGAGAATATATAATAAAAGAATGTAATTTAGAATTGTCCATGCAAGTACACGTTAAATCATTGTAATTATAAGCATCATCATATATATTTGGAGTTTAGGGCAGGACAATATAATTTTCACTTTTTTTTTTAATATTTTATATTTTTACATATCCGCACAAGGAGAAGGGGATGTAAGTTCAAATTAATGACTTTTACTTCATGAGGAATGATCCTTAACCGATTAAGCTGCCATTTTGAAACCGCTCTATTTGTATAAGTTTGTTATTAGTTTTGTAATTAGAATATTTTAATTATTTTTAATGCAACATTATGTAACTAAAATTCTTGTGAACATGAGTCTTGATAATTACTATTTACACATGTGGACTCAACATTGAATTGCTTACGAAAACTTCACAAAATTTATGGTATCGAACTTTCAATTTATTTCAATTATTCAATTCCATTAGAATTTTTCGTTTAATTTTGTCAAAATTTCTAAAATACCATTTCATAAAAAAATTGCAAATATTTTTTTAATGAAAAAATAAAAACCTAAATCTTTTTTAAAAAAATATTTTACTTTTTCTAATAAAAATAGGGCTATTTTGAAAATTTTGTTAATATTTAATGGAAAATGATAACAAATAAGGATAATTGAAAGAAATTGAAAATTCAATACTCTTAATTGAGAATTTTTAAACTTCGAAGAGGTACTTTCAAAAATCAAAACGTATAAAAGTTCACAAGGGTTTTGTAAAGTTTTCTCAATTGTTTATGTTTGTACCTAGTGTTCTAAAATATATAATAAATAATTTATTTTATGATAAAAAAATTGTATATTATTTTTTACAAATATAAAGTTGGTAAATATATTTTTTATAAATTCACCAATATTAATTGATCTAATTCAAACAATCTAATAATAATTAACTAATGATTAGTACAACTTTATATATAAAAATTCAATGACTTTTATTTTTTACAAGGACAAAATATATTAATCAAACAAACAGCATACAAAATATTTCGACAAAATAATTAGAGAGCTGCTATTATACAGTTGTGATAAAATACATGGGTTTTTTTCCCACCAATCACTACATAACACATGAGCATTTCAAGAAACATGTAAAAACTTAAAATAAGAACAAAACACTAAAACAAAAAATAAAATGAGGGCAA
Organism: Carpinus viminea; assembly: GCA_013348765.1. Classification (NCBI taxonomy): domain Eukaryota; kingdom Viridiplantae; phylum Streptophyta; class Magnoliopsida; order Fagales; family Betulaceae; genus Carpinus; species Carpinus viminea. Next base: position 28,132,427 of record CP054670.1, on the reverse strand, counting down.
CCATGAGGAGGACCACCAACTCACCTAAGGTGGCCGGCGCAGCCACCCCATGGCCTGGGGTGACTCAATGGCCACCCCCATGGCCATGGGGTGGCCGTTGGGTCACCATCTCCGGCAATTTTTTCTATGAAATTTAGCCTCAAAATAAGATTTTAAAGCTTTAAAACTTATTTTTTTTAATCAAAACTAAAATCTAGAAGGGAAATACTAACCCTTTAGAAATTTTATCACTATAAAGGGATTTGCAGGAAGGGGCTTCCGCTTGGAGAAAGGATACTCATGAGTTTGCAAACCCATGATTGACGTTACCCAAAGAAGAAGAGAAAGTGGGAGAGAAAGAGAAGAAGAGATTGCTGCAAATTTTCGGTGAAGAACCATAGAAGAGAAGAAGAGAAAGTGGGAGAGGAGGAAAATCAAGTGTATTAGGTTTTAGGGTAATTTTGTATGATAAGTTGAGGTGCCAACTTATGAGTGGTGGGCAAAAATCAAAAGTATTTTGCCTTGACCAAATTGAAGTTATTCCCAAATTATTTTGGCTTATACAAAAAATGAGTGATGATGAAAATTGGCGACTTATGGCAACCTTTAATGGAGGTTTCGTCATTTGAAAATGAGAAATTTAAACTTGAAAAATAATTTATTGAATTTAAAAATAAAAATGATTTTCTGAAATTAAAGAAATTTTTTTAGTTAAATCAAAAAATATTTTCTATTTGATTATTTTTTTCGCTGACACCCTACACAAAAAATATATATACATAGGTCAAACAAAAAATATATATATATAACTCTCTAGGCTTTATTTATTATGACAACTATTATTAGTCCGGACGAACGCGCAGAAGGGTAATCCCGTTTGAAGGCTCCGTCACCGACTCACCGTGTTTACGGTGCCCCCAGAAGGACAGAGATGGAAATAATGAAGGAAGGAAGGGTAAATCAGGTAAAAAGAAGGAAACCGTAGACGTAGAATGGTAGAATTACTAGAACATAACCAACACCTGCTCTTTTGTATATAGAGTGTGGCCTCGGCTGTACATACGCTCAAAAACCTCATTCTCTCTCTCTCTCTCTCTCTAAACAACCTCTCCTCCTCTCCTCTTCTACACAAACAACGCCACCTCGCTCTCTGAGAGAGCTAGGGTTTTTCTCTCCCTCTTCGTGTGAAAACCTTGCTGGCTTTGCAGGGAGGAAGGGAAGGGAGTGATATATACGGTTGTTTTTGTGTGTGTGTGTCGGTATATGCAATGGCTACGGCACCGGTGAAGTCTCAGCCACTGCACAACTTCGCGCTGCCGTTCTTGAAATGGGGAGGCAAGAGCCACACCAACACAACCAGCCGCTGCCGCCGAACCGTGTCGCCGGTGTCATCCGAGCCTGACTCTGACTACCACGACTCCGACCCGCCGCCACCGAGGGTCGGATCCCGGTCCTCGCGCAACCGGTTCGGGTTCTCTCTCTGCTCCGTATCTGACCGGCCTCAGAAGCAGGAGCGAGGAGAGAGCGGCTCCGCGGAAGCCGACGACGGCGGAGAGAGGAAGCGGAAGGCCGCGGAGGAGGAGGAAGCGGAGGCGCAGAAACCGTGGAATTTGAGGCCGAGGAAGGCCGTGCAGAGGAGCGCGATGATGGAGATCCGGGCGGAGAGTGCGGTTGGTGCGGTGATGGCGATACCAGGGGTTCAGCTGCAGCAGCAGAGCGAGAACGCGCAGCCGAAGTCGCTGCGGCTGAGGGGGATGGGGACAGAGTCGCAGAGCACGGAGAAGAGGAAGTTCTGGGTCGCGCTTTCCAAGGAGGAGATCGAGGAGGACATTTTCGTCATGACTGGCTCCAGGCCCGCTCGCCGGCCCCGGAAGCGCCCCAAGAACGTCCAGAAACAGCTCGACGTAATAACTCTCTCTCTGATTTTTATTTTTATTTTAATGATTATTTTTTGTTTATGCGCTTAGGCTTTGGTGTGGTGGCTGAGAGACTGACGTTTTTTCTTTTCTCTTCTTTTTTCTTTGTTGATTTTTTAGAATGTTTTTCCTGGGATGTGGTTGGTGGGAACGACGGCTGATTCTTATAGGATTGCCGAAGCTCCGGCGAAGGTTCTCTCTCTTTCACGCTCTTCGTTTCACTATGAAAATTGCTACTTTTTTTAAATTTTTTTTTTTTTTTATTGGGTACTAAAAGTTTCATATCTTCCTTATCGCAGAGATAGATATGCTCATAGCTCAAGCTTACTTAAATTCCTGATACGAAGGTCTGGCCTTTCTCTCTCTCTCTCTCTCTCTGTGCTTGTACGTGAAATTTTTTTTAATCTGTTCTGGATTTTTTTTTTTTTTTTTAAATTATTGTTGTTAATTTACCTTTTTTTTTTAGAGAAAGCTAATAGTTTTGATGACGTGTCTTGCAGAGGTAGTAGATACGACCACAGAAAAGTGTGATTTGTGAAAGCTTGGAAAGGTTCAGCGACATGTTCCTGCAAAATTCAGATCTTGATTGGAGGTATAATGTGCTGAATTTTGTGAAAACGAGCAAATCAAGTTATCAATAGAAGGAAGAATATGAAAAAAAAAAAAAAAAAGAAGAAGAAGAGAGATCTAATTTCTTTGCCTTTTGTTTGTTTATTTCTTTCCCATTTCGTGGTACGCATCTGGGATTATGATGTAGGGGTAGAGTTTAGTTGGTTTTTACATGGGGGTAAGTATTTTAAGATGTAAACATGAAAATATAGTGAATTGAATAGTCCGAATTTGAATGTTAATTTTCTGTTCAATTTTACAGCGCTGTGTATGGTATTGTGAATTTGGGAGATTTGTCTCTTGTTTGTTGGAATTCTGATTACTTGATTTATTTACAATGTTTGACAGGCTTCCCTACATCGTTGGGGGGCAGAGAATCAAGCGTGTAATTATTTTGCAAAACCATTATTCGATACAGGATTTATTATTGGAGGCACTGCTTGCTTCCTTGGTTCTCGAAGAGCTGTTCTCCTTTCAATTGAGATTCATCAAGTGGAATCCCTGATGAGGTTGATTGTTTATATTGATTGCATGTCTCCTTTTTATGTCTTCACATTTTGCCTGTTAGTAATCATATTCATTATTTAAAATTGCTTGAAAGTATTCTACACGATCTGATACTACAGAATGATTAACAAAAATATTTTAGGCATGAATTTGTTTTTCAAAGTTCTGATGTATGTGCTTTGTTGGCAAATTCTTATATTTTGTACTATGTTTCTGTTTTAGTTTTCGTGTTTGTATCATAATGGGGATGGCACCTCACAGGAATAGTGGTTTTGGTAAATCTTTGTAGGCATCTTGAACAGATTTGAAGAATCTGTCAAATGCTCTGCTTCATGATTAGGATCACTTGGGTGTCTGAGTAAAGCAATTAGTTTTAAAAGAAGTGTAAAATACATTATTGCGCGTGATTTGTAGTTACCTAATAATGTTCATGGTATTCTTGGTTAACGTTGTTTAAATGATCCATATTTTACCCCTGAAGCCCCTGAAGATTGTGTGCGTGCTTGTTTTTCTCATGATTATACTTTTACCATGCAAGATGCCAGCTAGCTGCTGCTAGTCTGTGGTGGAACAGTTGAGACTTGGGTTTGAGTTCCATTGTCAGCATTGACAACCATCTTCGACGGTTTCCTTCCTGGCTTGCTTGCCTGTGAGGGGAGAGGATGGGAGAAACTATTGTCTCTCTACCTACCTAGTTTCTTAGCTATCCCCAGCTGATAAGCATCTGTGCATTTCCTTGCTGCCCTCTTTTGCCTTTGAGGTAATGGCATGCATGTTTAATGATGACAAATTGAAGATTGCATCTGACTTAGCAGTAAGTAGTGCAGAAATGGCGAAACAGGTAATTTCATCAACTAAATTGCTACGTTGATAAATATTCTCTCTTTTTTTAACCAATTTTTGTCATAACATTGGATGATTATAAGACATGGATTTAGCATCTGAAAATCGTAGACATTTCACAGCTCTAGTCAAGCGCCCAATACTATTGCTGAGGAAAATGATGCCTTCAAATTCTTTTCAATTTTCCTAGTTTGTTTCAATCTTATTGATTTACTCATTCTTTGCCTCAAATTTCAGTTACATGTTAAAAAAGCTAGTCGGCTTTAGTCCCTTTTTATTTGGTGCCTCTATCCTTCTTAAATCAATATTTTCCTTCCTGAGGATGAAGAAATGTTTATGTTCTCATGCATGCATGAACTATGAGTGTGCCTATTGCTTGATTGGTATATAATGCTGCGCAAGGCTAATGTGAGGATGATAATCTACTAGTTCTCTGTGCCAGCTGTTAATATATAGTATATACAAAAGAAGATAGATATTACTTTGTTGTTATCCATGCAGATGCAGTGTTAGAAATTTGCTTATTCTATAACCTCAGAATCTGCTCTCTTTTTATTTGATGTGGTTGTGGAACCTAGTTAGTATCATGAATCTTATACTGACTGTAACACCTCATGTCCATAGTCTTATTCTTATTAGGAAGATGAGTAGCCCTCATAAAGTGAGTGATTTATATGAAATAACACTTGTGAGTGCCAACCGTTTTTCTCATAATCTAATTGGCCATGAATTGGAGCAAGCAATTCCATGCTATATGACTACAAAGTGCTTTCCAATTGATGTTAGCAGATCCATTTAGTGTTGTGTGATCCGAGGGTTCTATATTGATTTTTTTGATTTACTTGTTGGGAAACGCTGGTAGAGCTTGTCGCACTGTTTTGGATTATTTGTAGTTGTACCGTATGATTATCGATTTACCTTTTTTTTTTTTTTTTTTTTTTTTTGAAGAAATTATCAATTTACACATGATGCATCTAGGTAAGCTCTCTCGTCATGGTGGGTAATTTTTAACGGAAACATGGATATTCTTTTCATGAATTCTCATTATCATTTATCCTTTTAGGTGGTCTGTTGTTTTAGACTACCTGCCCATCACTGCACACGTGTTGACTGATCAACTTATTTGATGGTTCATGGTTGCTCGCCTTTTTTTATTTATAATAATAATTATTATTTATTTTTGTCGGTTCCCTGATGTTTTGGTTGCTTGACGTTTTTGACTCTTTGAATGATATATATATATATATATATATTACTACTAATTACCAAATTACCAAAATATATTTATTTATTTATTAATTAAAAGTAGAAGGCCTTTCCTGGTGATTCAAAGTTCGAGGGAGTCTCAGTCAACACATAACTCGATTAACCAATTATATTATTTGGTAATTTGCCAAGCGATATTAAATGCATACATATATACCTTGCTCCCATGTAATTTATGAGAATAATACCAAATATGTAGAAACTGGATCAAATATATATATATATAGAAAGTGGAAAGGTTAGAGTATCCCGTGCAACTTATGTTGTTGGGGAGTTTCTCATTAATTTATAGTTTCCATTTCAAATTAAATGAATGGTATTAATTTCAAAGTTAATATTTAAAGTAGGTGTATTTAAGTTTTTAATTGTTAGTCCCTTTCTCCCCCTTTTTAATTAGAATTTGTTTTTAATTGTGCACATGAATTCAATATTGATATTTTTTTAAAAAAATAAATAAAAATTAAACGATGTAACATTATATACATTGTTAGATATACCAATTTTAAATTATCACCATAAAATGGATATTCGAAATGGAAAAGGAAATGGTACACAAATTTCTAAGTTTACACTTGCAAAGGCTTACTCCATGATGTGACCGTGAAAATTGCTATTGAGTCTAAAATTCGATGTTGATTGTACGGCCACGTTTGGAAGTAAGCATTTGGTGAAGTAAATTTTGAGTTTGTATAGCATGTTTCAGATGGAAAAGATCATTGTTCGGTTTAAAATTGATGAGAGAATTCTTAAAAGCAACGTAAGTCGCACTAGGATCATTGTTCATGTTAAATAGGGCAGTTAGTCTAGTTTTCTTAAAGTGAAAGGGTTACGAACTTACAAGGAATAAAAAATTTAAAAAAGGGGTGGACTCTCAACAACAAATGCAAAATGAAAATACAATATAAAAAAATAAAAACAAATAAAAGAAAATTTGTCAAGAAAATGGCTCCATCTTCTGGATCTTGGTTAAAAGACTAAGAAATGGCACCACAAATTGGTGTTTGAAGGATGCCAAGAAATTGACCTACTTGGAATCCATGACCACTAGGAAGAGCCTATTGAAGGAGATGTACTGTATTTTCATCATGATTCGAAGAAGAGGATAAAACACACATGTAGTCTCAGATATCAAAAGTCTCCAACATCATAAAACAACTACGGTGGATGATAGCTGTAAAGGATTGAAAAGAAAGAGCTAAGTGTCGAAGAGAGCCTTTCACATGTCAGTGTAGTGATCTAAATAATTAATTAAGCTTAAGTAGTTTAGTTAAAGGTTGAATTTGGATTTTGGGTCACTATGATCAATCAGAAGGGCATTTTGAAAAATTAGACTTCTAGATCGGACATACACTAGGGTTGGCAGACATACATTTTTGTCTTTTCGTGCGGATGTATGCTCTAAATTATCGGACGTACGCTACTTTTTGGATTGATCATTGGATAATGTCTGAATGTATGAAGCAACTTTTGGGCCGCTAGTGAATAGTATGCGGACGTATGCCCCTAGGATCGGATGTACACTGCTTTCCAACCCTATAACTACTCCTTCACCCGCTCACCTATTACTCCACATTCTCGCCTTCAAACCTTGTTGAACTCCTATGTGAGTGTCTTTGTGAGGATTTTGTGAGATGTGAGTGTTCTTGGAGGAGGAGGAGAGAGATTTCTTGAAGGTATCGCTTAAAGAAGGTAATCTTCTAAACTTAGCTCGTTTCCTTAGTCATTATACTACTTAAATGCTTTTCATAGTTAACTTAGTCGGTAGCTTGTAGCTTTTAGTTATGTTGTTGGCATATTGCCCTTAATCTTGGTTTAAGTATGGGTTAGCATTTAATTATTGTTGGACATATTTCTTCTTGCATGGAGATGTTTTTAGATAGGAGGTCCTAGGAAAGACTTTTGGTAGCCTTAAAACCAGTTTGGGAGGATAGGAGGATGGTTGAACCAAATGAGGTTCTACTTGAAACACTATGAGCTGACATACAGCCTCGAGCTCGAACTTACGGTCCGAAGTATTTAAGCAAACATATGGTTATAAGTGTTCTAGGGAACGCCACTTTGGCTAGTCATCTAATAACTTCTATTTTCATGTTCTAAATTTGTTTTATTTAGATTTAGAATTAATGATAAGTTTTTTCTCAATATTTAAGGTTATGAAGCCTTAAGGGAATTTTATGGAAGAGCCTTATAACCCAAGTGAGTACAAACTTACATGAATGCTTTATTGTTGCTTTTTCCTGCACTATATATCTATTATATATATATATATATCAAACATGCATATTTTGCAACTCTCATGAAATATATTTTGGAATCACTGTAAACTCTCTTTTATGAAAACGTATGTTGATTAATAAGATAACAATAAGGCTTGTAAAACTATGCATGTAAAAAACTGATAAGATTAATTGCATCGTATAACATAGTACACCGGTACGTGCTATGGGCTTACTACATAAGTTAACTTTATGGTCAATGTGTGTTGGTGGGAGGGGGGGAGGCTTTAGATCCAATGGTTTTGTGATCAAGGCGAAACCATTCCCAATAGATGGTCACTATAGAATTGACATTATTAGCGATGTGGACCACCCGAAGTCGGACTCAGTCGTGCCGTTAGTATTATATACGGTAGCGGTGCAATATCAAGGGCACTGTTATTGCACTACAGGTTCTTTGAGACAGCGTTAACTCTGCTGAGAATGTATAATATCTTGAGTAGATCATACGGTTGACCTATTATTGTTACTCATGATTATAAGCATATATTATATCTATATTACATTTATGATAAATTATCATCTCATAATGTTCTATGTGCTTTATAAATAACTGAATTCACCATTGGTACGTCATGTGCATTTATACTCACTAAGTCGTCGGACTTACCTTTGTATTATTATTTTTTTCTCCATATATACAATTATACTGTTATAAATAGTTTAGTAGAAGATAGATACCGCAAAACATTTGGTTATTGTGAAAGATTTAATTCGGGAGATGTTGGAAGACTTATTGCAAGATTAGGTAGGTACTCATGGTAATTAGTACTTTTGAGTTATATTGTAGACTTAGGATTTGATGCATGTTTGCGTATTAAGGTTTAACATAGATCCCTTGTAACGATAATGTATATAGTATGATTTTAGTTACTTTGATGTTCTTTGGTAGATGCTCTAATTGTGATGATTAATGTTTATAGAACTTTAATATTTTTCACTGCTTAGTATCCTTTTTTTTCGAGGAGTACATGTCCTTAAATCTTGTTCAGAATGGAATAAAGGTGGAAAATGAATCATGAAATTAATTATCAATTAATTAATCTCCGGAACGTTACAACCAACATGTGAGAGTCATGTGTTGATAAGTGAGATGCACTCGTAAGCACGTGAAGGACACACATTAGCACGTGGTGGCCGAATGAAGACACAAAGAGTAGTGACAAGTAGTAGAGAGGTCAAGGAATACAGTGATGAGCAGGGCATAGAAGTCGGGCATCAAAGAATATAGTGATGAGTGGGGCATGACAGTCCGGCGTCGCCACAAAACCTAGGCAGAGATGGACGTGGAGTTAAATGAAAAAAAAAAAAAAAGGAAAAAAAAAAAAGGGAAGTGAGTGATGGAAAAGAGGTCCATCCTTTCTCTCCCGAATAGCACGCAAATGGCAGGTAGAGTGAAGCCTCTCTAAAGAGAGACTTTTGTTTTGACCTTTTCCCATTGATTGGTCATGGAGGGGAGTGTTTAAAGTTGTTCCAATATGAGTTGCGATGTCATTTCCGTCAAATTCGTTCTATAGTTCCTTGGCCGCTAGCTATTGATTCGAGCAAGATGATGACGTGGCTGAAATTGATATTTCCAAGTTTTGGATTTTCTGAATATTAAGATTCTGTCACTCTTAGAGTGCCAAGTGTCTTAGTGGGCCAAAGTCACCACCAACTTCTTATTTTTAACTTACTGATTTATTTTGTCAGAGGAAGCATAATTGTAAACCATTCTCAATTTCTGCCATCTCCTCCTCATTTCTTCGTTGAAAGATGATCTCCCATTATCTGTCACCTCAAAGCTTCACAATTATGCACATTACAGAGCAGTGAGACTTATACCACTTGTGCGGATGAACAATAATTTACGCCAGTGATTTATAATATAAAATATTATATATTATAAAAATATTTTATTTTTAATATTATTTTATATTAAAAATTGCTAGTACGAATAATTTACGCTAGTAGTATGGGTATCATTACTCATGCACATTACTTGAAGAATATTAGGTTGCTTAAGAGTTTCTCTTGGAAAAGGAAAAAAGAAAAATTATAATTATTTATTTATTTTCAGGATGAGTCCTTTTAAAAGGGTCTTTTATCCTCGTCATTTAATTAAGAATATGTTTAAGACTGTGTTTGAAAAATAGGATTTTTAAATTAATTATAATAATTATTTTATTTTTTTGGGCAAAAGCTTCAAATGAACTTTTTGCCAAAAGTATGTTTTTACTATTTTTATTTTTATTTTTTAGACCCTTAAAAGTAGTTTCAATTTTTTTTTATCAAACGTACTTTTTTCTTAAAAATAAATTTTTTTATTTTTTTTAACGTTAAATGCACTTTTAAGCTCCTTAAATGCACACCCAAACATGCTCTAAGTGCCAAAGAAGTTGCATTTTTAATATCTTAAATGTACTTCTTACATCTTTAATGAATTTATTTGCAAAGACTAGTTAACTTGTTTTAGGCGTTTGACATTATGAGTTTAAATCAAATTGTAAAATATATACATTTTTCAAATTGTAGGCAATGAAATACTTTTTTGAAAAATACACAATTTTAAAATTTAAACTAGAAGTTTGTCGAAGACTTAATTATATTCTTTAAGAAAAATGCTAGGCTTACAAATAAATTTTACAAAAAAAAATTTACAACATGATGTGGCACAACATGATTGGAAATGAGATAAAACATTGCATTTTTTGTAAAATTTATTTGTAAACCTAGCATTCCTATTTTTTTAAACATACATTTTCAAATAACACATTTTTAAATCACAAACCCATTTATTCACTTTAAGTATTATATATATTCTATGTCATACAAAGAATGAGGAAGAAAAATTTAAACTAGTAACCTTTACTTCACCGCATATTTAGCTACCATTTGATGACCACTTTAAGTATTATTATAGCAAGAAAAGACAAAAGGCTAACCGCTTCGAACTCTTCAAGTGGAGTGGATAGTGATAGTAGTAACCAAAAAATACTAAATTTTGACTGAAATAATCGTTATTTCTTAAAAGGACCTAGTTATTATTATTATGACAAGTAACTATTTAGTTCTAGGTTATTAATATTACCCTCTATTTAGTTTTGGGTCATTACAATTATGGTATTACCCTTTTCATCTTAGCGCTAAGGGTAAATTTAGAGCATTTACAATAAACTCTTTATATATAAGTATTACGTGAATACATAACGGAATATAATTTAGGTTTTGAGGGAACTTAAACCTATAGATTTTGAAAAAACTTAAAACCATTTTTCAAACACAAGGTTTAAGATAAATTTTGATTACTTTTTATTAAAAATATCATTATTTAAATATGAACATTACAATGACTTAGACGTGGAGTAAAACTCCTACACTTATTTGGAGATAGGGGTGTAAACGAATTGAACCCGATTGAGCTTCCCTTGTTTGGGCTCGGCTTATTTAAATTTTTACAAAGTTCGAGCTTGAGCTGAGCTCAAGGACAAACCAAAAAATTGAGCTTGAACTCAAATTCATAATAAGTCGAGAGCCAGTGAGTTGGCTCTTATATTTATTTTAATTTTTTTACTATAAATTTAAACTTTAAGTAGTCTTAAACGCCAACTTGCATATGAGCATTTGCTTAATCTAGCTAGAGTATGATGAAACCTGAGTCAATACAGTAAAACACTTGGTTTTCGAAGAAAGAAGATATGCATACTTTTATAATGCTATTAAAAAAAAAAAATCAATTTTTAATATTAATATAAGCAACTATGTGAACAGCTATCAATTCGAGTCTTACATGAGTTCTAGCCAATATTTGTGTTCACAAAATGCCTCATTTAATAATCGAATCGAGCACGAGCCTGAACTCGCTCGCGAGGGCTTCGCTCACTCAACACTCCTACTTAGAGATAAACCCTTAGAAAGATAACTAATACAATACTAACTCTAAAATAAATAACTAGTTAATTGAAATACAAATAGATGCATGTTTATCTCTAATTTTAAAATACTGATAACAAAACTAATTTAAATTAATCTTGAATGAAATCTAATTCATTTTAAATATAAGTCTACTATAATATAATGTTTATACTTTTGTAACAGTGAGTTTTTTTTTTTTAAAAAAAAATAATAATAATAATAACAAAACTTATAAAAAGACTCATTTAAGAAGTTATTTTATTTATTTTATTTAGGGTTAAATACCTAATACCCCATTGGGGTTTCACAATTTTATTTTTTTCTCCTTAGAGTTTGATTTTTATCATAGGAAGTCTATGTGGTTTTGATAAAGGACCAAATTGGTCCTTATGTTAGTTAACTTAATAGATTAACATGTAGACGAACGAAAATTTGATACTTGGCACAAGTGGCCACATCATCTCACCTAAATTTTTTTTATTTTTAAAAACTCAAAAATAATAAAAAAGAAGACACAAAATTTGCCATGGAGCCAAGTGGGTGGCCGAAACCCCCACCCCAAACCACCATTAAGGGTGGTTTTAGCCACCCCTGTACCCACTCCTTGGGCACCAAGGGATTAGCCACCCCCAGTACCCATTCCTTGGGCACTAAGGGATGGCTCGGTGATGTAGATTAGGATGACATGTTTTATCTGTTAGTCTTTTATTTAAATTTGGTTTCTTTGTTAGTATTTTATTTTATCTTTCAGTCTTTTATTTGAATTATGTTTCTTTGTTAGTCTTTTATTTGATTTGGTTTTCTTTCATAGACTTTTAAATTGACTTTATTTCATTATTATCTTAGGACTAGGAGTATTAGGGCTATAAATAAATGTTTGGAGCCCTGAAAGTGCAGTTTATTATATTCCCCTTGGCTCCACGGTGGTGAGACACCCCTGGTACCCACTCCTTGGGCACTAAGGGATGGCTCGATAATGTAGATTAGGATGACATATCTTATTTGTTAATCTTTTATTTAAATTTGGTTTATTTATTATTAGTATTTTACTTTATCTTATCTTTTAATCTTTTATTTGAATTAGGTTTATTTGTTAGTCTTTTATTTAAATTTGGTTTATTTATTAATATTTTATTTTATCTTATCTTTTAGTCTTTTATTTGAATTAGGTTTATTTGTTAGTCTTTTATTTGGTTTAGTTTTCTTTTGTAGACTTTTAAATTGACTTTATTTCACTGTTATCTTAAAACGAAGAGTCTTATGGCTATAAATAAATGTTTGAAGCCCTAAGAATGCAGTTTATTATTTCTTTGATTTTGTGATAGTCTCACAATCTTAGGAATATATATCCATTCTACTTGCTGAATTCTTGATTAAATACGATCTATCGCTATATCAGTTGGTATCAGAGTTCAGTCTCTTTCCATGGCACCAGTCACAAGGGGAAGGGGTAACCACTTTGTATGCTTGGAAGATGTGGATAATCGGGAAGAACCAATTCGAGAAGAACAACTGGCGGCCTTTCAAGCACACTTGGAGGCATAATTTGTGAGCTTGAGGGAACAAATCAATGCCTTCACAAAGCTAATGTCCAACAAGAGTGGTCGAAACAGATGTCAGCATATACCCTTACCGCACGAATCGGAGGAGGAAGACACACGTGTGGAAGGATGAAGACGGAAACCCTTTTGCAAAGCGCGAGTGCACAGACATCAACCCCTTGTACAAGCTCAAGCCAATAAGTGGAAATCTAGTTTCAAACTTGATATTCCAGAGTTCAATGAGTCTTCAACCCAAGGAATTCTTGAATTAGATAGCGGCAGTTGAAAAAGTTCTTGAATTCAAGAGAGTACCTGAGGATAAACAAGTTTCTTTGGTAGCAACCAAATTTTGGGGATGAGTTGTAGCGTGGTGGCAGCAATTGAAGCAATCAAGGATGCGGCTAGGCAAATAAAAAATCAATAGATGAGAGAAATTGTTGAAACTCATGCGGTCGGCCTTCTTGCCATACAATTATACCCGAACCATGTATCAACAACTGCAAAATTTAAGCCAATGTTTGAAGACCGTGGATGAGTACACAGAGGAGATAAATATTTGACACAGGTTGATTTAGCGAGATAGACGATCAATTAGTATTCCGATACATCGGGGGACTGCGACAAAACATTCAAGACTCATTCAATCTTTTTGAATCCGTTAACGTGTCTCCGGCTTATCAAAGAACCATTCTATTGGAGAAAACAGCGGCAAGGGGATCCATGGGTTTCTTTGGGCATGGTACATGGGGTAACACAACTCGATACAACGGGCCATTTACACCTCGGAACACCACCCAATCAACAAACCCAAATAGGGCTTCACTTACAACGGAACCACCTAATCGAGGTGCAGCAACGAGTTGGCCTAAGTGCTTTAAATGTGGCGAACCAGGCCACATAATTGCAAATTGCCACAAAGGAGAGAAATATGATAAGGGTCTACTTATTGATTCGGAAACGCCTTCAATGAGCAAGGTGAAGAAGAAGAGCAAGAAGCAACCTTGACTATAGGGACGTTGAGGAAGAATTTATTACCGAGGATAATGAGCCTAGCTTACTTGCTGAATTCTTGATTAGATATGATCTATCGCTACATCACTCGGCATGGGGTGGCCGAAACTACCCCTCAACCACCATTGGGGCGTTAAATCAACTGACAGAATGACCAATTTGGTCTTTTATCAAAACCACATAGACCTCTTGTGATAAAAATCAAACCCTTTGGAGGAAAAAATAAAGTTATGAAACCCCAAAGGGGTATTAGTTATTTAACCATTTTATTTATTTATTTTTATTGTCATTTGTCATATGTAGGCCTTGTTTGTTAGAGGGTGTTTGGCAAACTCCTTCACATTCCCCAACAAAAAATTACAATGTACTGTTCATAAATTTTTTTTAAAAAAATGATTTGTATAGGAAAATGAAAATGTGGTATTGAAAAGTGAAAAAAATTGTTTTGTAATGATTTTTTTATTTGAATAGTAAATGATGTGATATAAAAAAATGAATGATTTGATTTTTTTTTTTTTTTTTTGGAAAAAAATGAAGTGAATAGTGTGGTAGAATATGGGATAATGTGAGGGAATGGTTTGTTGTTTAACAAACAAGGCCTTAAACTCCCCACATCTCCTCACATTTCATCACATTATTCACTTCATTTAAAAAAAAAAATCAAATCATTAACTTTTTATATCACATCATTTACTATTCAAATAAAAAAATCACTATAAAACAAATTTTTCATTTTTTAATATTACTTTTTTATTTTTTCATATCAATTATTTATTTATTTTTTTAATTCATAAACAGTGCCATATAAAAATTTGTGAAGAGGTTTGCCAAACTCATACCTACTTATCAAAAGTCAAAAAAGTAAAAGTTAGAACTTTTTAAGCGTAATTTTTACTTTTCCGTGAGCTAACTTTCCTGTCAACTAGAAAGTAGTTGTTTTACTTTTCCCAAAAAGTGAAATACTCATTTAATTCTGCATTGGCTTATTATATAATGGTCTAAAACTAATATTTAATTAAAGTAAAAATATTCATTTTTGAAATGGCTCTCTAAATTTGATAAATTGAAATTTTTTCCGTAAATCGGACTTTTGTAAGCTGAGCTTATTGTGTTTGCTCTTATGCTAAATCTTATCTTGTTTAGCCTTAATGCTCATATACTCTAAGCTTATATACATGATAAAGCATAGAGGAGTAAGTTTTGGGTGACACTTATAATCAATCCCAAAATAATTACAATTGGTCATGATGGAAAAAGTTTCATCCCCGATAAAATGGTCCCATCCTGCAAATGGTTTGGAAACATTTTTGGCAATCACCACCACGACCACCAACCGAAAAAACCATCTTCTCTAACATTTTTATATGGACTATAGATATCCATCCCTATGAAAATCACTGGGCTATTCTCCAAAATTGGGTTTTGAGAAGCAGCAGGTGAAGCATTTTATTTTGAAGCAAATGATTTCTTTATATCCATCTGTGAATGATGAATTGACTATCACATTTTCATCAACATGCAATAGTTCTCAACACAAACTTAACACTAGCTACAAACCAACATGCATTTTCATCTTGTTTTAAGGCAATGGGTGTTATTAGATTCCCAATCTAGCTAGGAAATTAAATAGAATACACAAATGGTGATGCATACAAAGTACAAACATGAAGCTCCAACCCCCAAAAAGAATATACAACTATTGCTGCTTGCTCCAAACGCCTCCCTCCACAACTAGGGTGAGGCAAACGCTGCCCTCTTAGCGGTTCAACTCCTCTCAAATTTAGGTTACCCTCATCTCATTCTTGAAGGAGATTCTTTACCTACTATTCTTTCCATCAATTCGCCCCTCATCGCTACTATGATGATTGTATATGAGAGTGCGTGTTGCGTCAATTGCAAGTAATAAATTTTATGTACGTAGTGTTAAGAGTAATTATTAAATTTATATTTTCCTATCAGCTTCAGCTTTTGAGATAAATGATAATTTAATATGTATAACTAATGTTGATCTACAGGAAATAAGAGGACATTCAAGTAAAATTTCTATTACCGTGCAGAAAAATAAAATGTTTTGATTGTTGTTTCCACTAAGAAGTAGAAAAATGAAATGATTAAATTAATTACAAAACTAAATTAAGTAAAGTACGACCGAGAAAAAATTAATGGGAAAAACAATAGGGATTCAAGGATTCACTTAGCATTCTATTTTGTATTCTTGAAGTAGATAATTAATTCTCCTAATCAGAAATTAAAACAATAAAACACTAATTAAATTAAAGTCAACTAAGCACAGATTTGATATAAACCCTAATCTCAATGACATGTTAAGTATTCACTATATTTTGGAGTCATAATAAATCAAACAAAATAACCATTTGATATATATATAATGAATAAAAACTAATTGCCAACATAAAATTTTTCTCTAATTAAACATATTCTCTATCCTTTTTTTTTTCTTCTGATAGAGAAACTTTCATCCTCTTGTGGGTTCACCTCACCGTTCACGTTATCTGCACTCTCTGTTAGTGTTAGTAGATGAGAGCGAGTGATGAGATGCAGGTATTTGTTTGTTTTGATCGTCTGCAGTCTGCAGAACGTACGCCTCTTCTCTTTTTCTTCATTTCACGTGAACTGCTTTCTTTCTTTCTTTCTTTCTTTCCAAGTGGCAATTGATGAGATTAAGACAAATTATTTCCCCTTTTTTTTTCTTTTTTCTTTTTATATTTCTGTATAAGAGGTGTGTAAATTTATTATTAAATGTATAGGACATTTAATAATAAATTTTAAAAATATGTAAGAGAATGAAACAAAATACTTTCCAATTTATTAATTAAAAAAGAGTTCAACTTATATAAGAGGAGGAGCCTTAAACTTAATTTTGCAGCCCCTAATCAATAATCAACAGTGACACATAAGAAAAAACATAAAAAGTACATAAAAATAACTTAGACCAAAATATATTAGATTTTAGAATGATAAAATCCTTAAAAGATTAACCTTCCACATCTAAGTTTCCTTTTTTAAAAAAAAAATCCAAAAACAAGTTTTAAGACATTAAAACAAGTCTTAAGACATTAAATACAAGCTTTGGGACATTAGAAATAGGTTTTGGGACTTTAGAAACGGGTTTTGTGGCATTAAAAATAAGTTTTGAGACGGGTCACGACCAGCGGGGTTTGAGGCGAGTCATAGCCGGCGGGGTTTGAGGCGTTTATGGAGTATAACCCGTCAGTCTGGCCTGGGCCCCGTCGGCTATAAGTTTTTTTTTCTTCTTTAATTTGGTGTGCTTGTTCTCATTTTCATTTTTTGCATTTTTCTTAAATTAATGATGTGTTACATGGTGATTAGATGTTGTAAAAGGGTTGGGTTACATTAGAACCTAATAGTAGGGGCTCATTAAAAAAATGGTAAATATATTATAAATCTCTTAGTCAACCCACTAAAATTGTAAAATCTCTTTTCTTTTTCTTTTTTTTTTCTTTTTTTTTTTAACTTTCTAGACTAATCGAAATGCCAAATAAATTTTTACTGTTAAATTTTCTCAAATTTCTGTAATGCCTGTTAGTCTCAATCAAAATGCACTGTTTTGCCATATCAGCATATTATTATTATTTTATTTATTTTATTAAAAGTGGACTTCTTAAATTGTGAACTCCAATTACTTTGCTATTTATGTTTTATTCGGATTCAGCTTATATGCTGTAGTTAAAACTATAGCATACATGCTGTTAAAAAATTGAATGATGAAGATTTTATTTAAATAATTGAATGGTTCAGATGTGTCATAATAAATACCAATTTTCTCTTTCATTTATCACTTAATCTAGTATTTATTATAATAGATCGCCACCATTCAATTACTTCAATGAAATCATTACCATTCAATTTATAATAGCATGTATAATGTAGTCTTAACTATAGCAGCATACAAATCAGATCCATTTTATTCAAGTTTCATTCAGAAGGAGTGAAATTATTCTACTGATTTTTTATGTTATCTTATAACATCTCCAACGGAGGTTCTAAATGACATTTTATAGTTAAATATAGTTATTATAGGCTATTTTTCTCTTCCAGCAAACACTTCAAAATACAAATCTTGCTTAAATTTGCTACAGAAAGTTCACTATAGCACCTTGTATTATTTTTTCTCATTTTTCTCCTTCCCTCAAAGTAAGGATAAAAAACAATATTTAAAGAAAGCAAATAGTTTAATAGATTTTATATAAGAGATTATAGTAAAATATATATATATATATATTCGGTAGCTAAAATGATTATCATTGATGGAGATGCTCTAAAGTACCGTGACTGGTTCTTTAAATTCTTTATATTAATGTTACAAGAATTGTCTTTTGTTTTTTGGCAGATATTTTCTTTGTTGGTGGGTCTATAAGCTATTGGATTGGATCATTTAATTAGCCCATTTTTATTTCTAATTTTTTTCTATTCAAAGAAAACATGGGATATTACAAGGGTAAAGAAACAGTGGATAGTTCCCAAGTGTTAGTTAAATCGGTTGAAGACCACATCTTATAAAGTGGAGGTCTTCTTTCCTTTTTCCGTCCTCTTACGTCCTCTTATATGGACATGTCATTAAAAAAAGTGGGGGATAAACAGTGAACCGGTTTGAATTTATATGGATTGAATTTCAAAATTGTTAAAGGAGGCTTACTAGGGTCAAGATACTCACACGGTCCATTAGTTATGGGCTACCTTTACTCCTGTCAGGGCCTATCAAATTCTGGGCCCAGGAAAGCCTCTAAAGCCTCCTGGGCCCCGAATTCGATAGGCCCACCAGATTATAACCATGGGCCCTGTGTGTTTTGGATTTTCGTAAGGGTCTGGTGAAGGGTTTTTTTTTTTTTTGGCACAATGGATAATTTGATGAATATATATGCTTTTTCCATCTGATTTGATGGCTGATTTGGAAGGAGGAGACAAATTAAGATTGAAATGTCAAATTACTGAATTAGGGAGCAAGTTGCAATTATTTTTTGGTGATATGTTTGAGAGTTACATAATAGTTTAAGAGAGTAAAATGTAGTTTACCCAAAATGTTACAACATATTTTGTCAATTATTTTTTAATTTATCCTAAAATATGTTTTTTAAAAAAAAAATGATAAATTAGCAATGCCACATTAGCATCAGCATAAGTGATGTAGTATAAACATTACTCAAATGCTAATTTACTATTAATATTCTTCTTTTTTTTTTTTTTTAACGAATGTTGATCTAAAAATGAATTTGCAATGTCACATTAACATAGTAGAATAATAGTGAGATAGTGAAGTAGAATATAGGGTTAAATACACATTATCCCCCTAATGTTTGAGCCAATTTTCAATTTAACTTCCAATGTTTTAATTTTTACAATACACTCCACCAAAGTTAAAGAAAATTTCCATTTGGCCCATCCATTAACCATTTCTGTTTTCTCTAGCGAAATAATAGAAAATACTAAATTTCCCCTACAATTTTATTTTTTATTTTTAAAAAAACTCAACAAAAATATAAAATAAAATGGCTCAAAAGGGGTTGCTATGGCCAGCCCCAATTTTTTTTTCTTTGATTTTTGTTTGACTTAGGGATTTTTTTAATTTGTTAAATATATGTGGACAATTTTAAAAATTTAAGACAAAAAAATACATTTACCTGGCATGTGGCCTATTTTTGATCAAATTATTAATGGATGGGCCACATTAAAAAATTTTGAAACTTTGATGGAGTGTATTATAAAAATTGAAACATTTGAGGTGAAATTGAAAATTGGGTCAAACTTTGTACAATGAAATGTAATTATCCCTAGAATATAACATTACTCAAATAAAAAATCAACACTCTAATTGAATTGGAGAAAATGGTTAGAAAGGAACATGATTCATCTCAATTGGCCTTATAATATAATGCACAAGATACCAACAACTTGAGAAAATTTTGTATGATCTTTATCTTTTAATGGGAAACACATTTGATGAAAGCCAATTTTGGGCATAACCAAAACGTGCTCTTTGTGTAAATGCTCATTGAATTAAAAAATAATAAAAAAGTAGATGCCAGCTTGAGATTGTTTCATTTAAGTACGTAAAATAATAATGCAAGTAGACCACGTTTATGCCAAAATGAAATGTTCAGGAATTACTGTCAAAAAGGGCGACATTGTGACAGGCAAGCAATTAAGGGATTTCTAATAATCAACTACCCCATGTTTCTTTTGTCTCCCTATCATCATTAAATCAAATCATTACATATATATATATATATATATATATATATAGGAGAGAGAAATTTTACAAAGACTTTTTGAATTTTTAAGTTTTTTGAGAAAATATTTTAAAATTAAAAAATTTTTATTTTCCTCTTTAACTTTTAATTTAATGAAATTTATCTCCTCTACTAGTTTTCGGCATTTAACTCTTAATGGAAGAAACTATGAAAAATACCAAAAATTTTGTTTTTTGTTTTAATCTTTAATTTGGAATTAAAGATAAATTTTAAATTTTATTAAAATTTAAGGGGTATAAATATCGTTTCATCCCTTTTGTCGTTTATTTTAACGCTCAAGAGAAGAGAAGGAGATTATATCATATATAAAATCATCAACTATTGGGATCACAGGGATTGATGGCAGCAACTTTCATCATTTGAAGCAATGACATGAGTTGGTAGATGCAACCCACTAATAATCCTACTAAGTATCTGAAAATCATGTGCAATAAAAAATATTATTATTAATGAATAATTAAACTGTCGTATGCTTATTATATTCTCTGTCATCCCCAATTATATTGAAAGGTCCACCAGCCAAACATACTTCACTTTAAAATTCTCAAAAGAATGCCTTCTTTTTTTTTTCCAAAAATGCCCTTCCCTGCCACCCGTGTGTGTATTTTTGGATATGGGTATATCCGTCCAAGACGCTATCTACCGTACGCTCATTGCACGTGCAGCCCAACTCGAAATTAATCATCCATTAACTGGAAAAACCGATTTAAGCAAACCGTTAATCACGTGGTGACCAGCTCAGCCGGTCACATGGCCCAGGTTATGTGGGACCCAGGCGACTCTCCTAACGAAGAAGCGGACTCTTTCCTGGTAGTTGCCCGCACATGCACGTGTGGGAAACCCCGTGATCAACGGCTGCAATTTTTTTATTAGTGATCGGACGGGCGGGAGCTCTCCTTAAGTGTCGTAACCAACTGCACCTTTTTTTTATAAAATTACGAGGCAAATCAAATGATTTGTGGTGGGGGGTGGAGGTTGGGTTTGACCGTTGACCAGATCCAGCAAAGACAAAGTAACTTTGACCGGAAGTGCACGTGTGCTTTGCTGTCCGTCGATTCTATAGAAATTAGAAAATGGTGCGCCACGTAGGATCCACATGAGAGGGTGAAGTTGGTATGGAAGCCAGAGGTGAAAGAATAATATATTACTGAATTACCCTGCCAAGTTACCCATTTTACAAGATTAAGATTAAAGTCTATTATGCATTCTTCCGGCATCCTCAATTGACGTGATACTCTCTTTTTTGGATATGTTTACATAAGAAAATGGAAGTAGGAATTTGAATTAATGATCTTAATTTTATAAAACATAATCTAAAACTGATTGAGTTATCACTTAAGAACAATTGACGTGATATACTCAATTTACCCTTTCATCAATCTTAATTAAAAAAGAACAAAAAATATTCAATGGTCACGTTATTTGATTATGCTGAGAGAAATGCTAAAAAATGCAATATAGCATTTCTTAGCATTGTATTCTAAAGTCCCTTTAATTCAATATGCCTACTAAATTGGCCTAAAAAACTTGGAACAAGTTGTAAATTAATGGTTTGTCTTCGTTCTAAAATTATTAATGAAGATATTAGTTGATTGTACTTCAAAGTCTAGATCCATGATGTCCACAAGGAGTAGAACAATGAATGATCAAAATGCCTTACTGCTGGTCTAGAGGAGAGTCGCTTCGATGCTTAAGTTAGAAAAAAGAGTTTTGATAGAAGAAGTAAGATAGCAAATGGGAGTCTTTGGCTAGATCAGAATGAATGTGCCTCTTAGTGATTTTGTTAGCCCCTTCTTACACAAAATGTTCTCATGCATAGTTTTTTGAAGAATAGATTTGGGGCTCAAAAGAATACGATTTTATGACCCTACTCCCTTGATTAAATATAGCTCACTTTATAGTCATATGGTATACCATATCATGAGTTATGGATCAAGCATCTACCATCTGCAATGTTCCAAAAAAAAAAGGTTTTGGGGAAGCTTCTTTGGTACTTCATATTGATATACATTGTGAAAGAGAACATAGTTTAGTATTTATAAGGGTATATATTCAACACATTCTTGTGAAATTCGATAATATAGATTTTGCAATAAAAAGGGTATGATTTAACAAGAACGAGTTTGTAATAACTTAAGAATCCATGGAAAATATATTATACATGAACATTATACGGTTGGGAGATGGATTTGTGTTTAGGTTTGCACTAGACTAGATGTAGAGTTTGTTTGAATTTGCAATTCCAAAATATGTGATTTTTTAAAAATAATGATTTCAAAATTTGTAATTTTTAAAAATGCAGTGTCTAGTAAAATCGCAGCGCATAAGGTAAAAGTGTTAGCCACATTTGTGTTATTACCCTAAAATGACTAGTCAATTTGAAACTTACTTATAATCACTTATAAACCCGAGTTTTATCTAGTAAATAAGTTGTGTCAAACTTAGCACCTATGAATGCCTTTCTATTAACCACATACTCTATATATTCCACACTTCTTCTCAATTTGGGACCATAATATTACAAACTCTTGCCCTTAAACCCGCTCATGTCCTCAACAAGCACATGTCATAAGTGCTAACATGTCATAGGTGCATATTATTTTTAAACTAGGGCATACATAATCTCTTTATGATTACATATATATAATTTCCCCACATTAAAATGAGTAACTATTTACCTAGAATATGCATACCCTACTAAAAAAAAAAAAATCAATTTTTATGCTAGTATAATAACGAAGGTAGCATGGATCATTTGGCGAAATCCCATGACATTCTTGGTTACCATAGTTGAGAAATATGAAGTGTTATTAAATGCTCATTATATAACCAGTTTCGTGTTATTAAATCTCATGACTTACTAAGTCGTAGACTTACGTACTTACTTTTCTATTGTGAAGCTCCATATTGTTTTGCTAGATTGTAGGATTGAGCCTTTCGCTATGATAAAGATGCAAGCGAATAGCTCATATAGTCAAGTATGTATAAATAGATGGAAGTTGTTAATGTTGTAATAATATTCATTTGAAAGCTCTATGTATGCGTTTATAATAAATGCTTATGTTTATTAATATTTTATTCTCTCAAATCATTTATTTATGCTTTCCGCTAAAGTATATTATGATAGATTAGTGTTTTTGTGTGGTAATTCCATGCTAATTACTAGTTAATTAGCGTGGTAACATTACGAACAACACTCTAAGTTCAGTATTTTAATAATTTAATTTTGGAGGCATTACTTGTTATTTCTGCTTGAATAACCAAAATCAATTCCTTGGACATCAATGTGGGAGAAGCAAAAGCAGTCCTCCTTGCTCTTGATCTTGCATCCTCGTTTGGGAAGCTCGGGCTCCCTATAATGTATATGTGGTTGCATGAGTATTTCCAAGTAAGAGCCATTCTTAAAACAAAATATTTTTTAAATTAAACTAGCAATCAATGTTACCTAAGTGAAAGAATGTTGGAATGTTTTCCAATAATTGAGATTTCATTGATTGTAAATTTTGGTTTGCAACAAACAGATTGGACACCTTGCCTATAATGATTTTACTACTTTGATGTTCATTGGCATGTTTGCTCTTAAGATGCATAGGATTATAATTGCTATATGATGTGATATATCATATGTAGGCCATACTCTTGAATAGGGTTAGAGTTGGAGAAGGAATCTCCTTCTTTTTCTGAGGGGTAATAGTGTCTAAAAAAAAATTAAATTACAATATTGTCTCTCATAAAATTAGATAATTGAAATAGAGAGAATCTATTTCCATTAGAGTTATATAATAAGAAGTAATTTTAGAAGGTTCACTTGTGTCCTACTTGTGTCTTACTAAAATTATATGACTATTAAAATCACTATTAGACTTGTGATTGATTATTATTAAATTTTGATCAAATAGTGATTTTAATAACCGCATCATTCTAGTAAGACATAAATATGCCTTCTAGAATTACTTTATAATAAGAGGACTCTAAGTTTTTGGGGAAAATCTACTTTACCCTCTTAAAATTTCAGAGATTCTTCAATTTGAAACTTAAAGTTTAAAAATTAGTAATGTATCCTCTAATGTTTCAAAAATTTTCAATTCAAATATTTCATTACTAATTTTCATCTAATTGAACTGAAATTAAAAAAAAAAAAGAGGATAATTACGTAATTTCATAGATTTTCATTAAATTTGACAAAAATTAGTAACAAGAGGTTTGAAATTGAAGAACCCTTCAAACTTTAGTGTGTAAAGTGAATTTTCTCCTAAGTTTTTCTATACAAAGGTCGAACCTTTTAACTGCTAATAATTTTCTTTGTAGCATGAGTGATTTTGGCGGCCCCAAATGGTAGGGAGTGATTCTAGTCCCGATTTGGCTGAATGAGGGTGACAAGTCTTTTATATTTTATTTTATTTTAACAACATTAATGGACTTTGATACGACATGCCGTTAAATTACTGGACGGATGAAATATAAATGAGAGTATTTACTGTATTGTATCATATGAAATCGAAGGGTATGCTTAATAACACCTAAAACATTAACCTTACAAATTATTAAAATAAGTAATGTTTAAAGAGTGATTAGACCATCAATCCAAATCCAAACAGGTGATTATGTCATTTAAGATAAATAAATAAAATAAGAAACTCAGAAAAAGTAACAGAAATAAATTACTGGAAATAGAGAAAGAAATCATTAACCTGGGGGGGCGAGAGTGACAGAGAGAAGATGGTTGGTGGCACGCAAAGGATAAAATGGGGATGATATATAATGTTGTCATTGAGACATGACTAACCCCAAACTGAAATGTCTAATCAAATCACGGGGAAGTGGGACCCCACCTTCTTTAAGCGCCTACTTCCGGAGCACCAATGATTGAATTAGAAGACGAAGACAAGAAAGGGGTAACATGGTCATTCCATCCATTAAACAATCACAAGGGTCAGGTTCACGTGCATATCACATGGGGGCGAGAACCTTGTACGGGCGGGAAGTCGGTCTGTTGGACCCATGTTGAGTTGTGGGTCACTGTACACCTCCAATTATGCACGCCCAAATCTAATTCTTACCCAAATCATTCAACATTTAATGTGCAATCCCTTGGTTATAATTATTTCTTTTTTCCTTCTAAATTCCAAATTCCAACAAGTTGTAAGAATTGATTGATTAAAATCTCATTCAACCTCTTTTTTATGTTTGGATTGAAAATGTGTTTCACAAGTTCTTAAATTTTTGTGAGGAAAATTATTTGTTAATATTTTGGATTTTTCTTTTTTAGGTTGAAAAGAAAAGAGAATCAAACAAACAAATTTTAATCATTCGGATTGAAATTGTAAGACTGTTTTCTTTCCTTAATAGTTATATGGATAACTTAATGTTGGATGGTATTAAACATCTTTCAATCTCAAAAACCAGTTTAAAAGGAGAAACTTTTTATCATACTTATAAACTAACCATCGGTCCCTTTCACAATCGATATTAAATAATCTCAATAATTTCTCATTCACACATTAAGCCTTAGGTTGGAGTAAAGACAATTCATTTCTCTTATATACTGTTAAGTTAAGACTTGTTAATTGAATTTAAGCTCTGATATCAGTGTTAAGTAGTTTTGAATCTCTTTATTAACTTTACAAACTAGCTTAAAATATAGATTTTCCTATACTTATAAACCGACCAACAACCATTTTCACGATTGATGAAAAATAATCTCAACGATTAAAATTTGTTTGAACAAATATATCTCATAAAATGTTTTTCAAATTTATTACTCGAATAGTTAGTAATCGAAAGAGTAAATTTACGGGAGGAGTTATTTATCCCGAGTTAACCCATAAATTTATTTTGATGATTGGTTCACGAAAAATGGAATAACTTGAAGAGGTGACAATTGAAGCGTGCGTTTGCGGTAGGATATGAAATGATATGATAGAAGAAGAGAGAAGACAGGGGAAGGGGCCAAGTTCACGTGAGAATCACATGGGAATGAGCCTCGTACGGGCAGTAGGGGTTGGGGGGTGACCATGATTTGTGGGGGGTTGTCGAGTTGCCAACCAAAAGGGGGGGGCCTCAAAAAAATCAAACCCCTCTCTAAGAATTAAAGAGAGAGATCTATTAATTCAAAATTCCAATAAAAATAAATAATAAAAAGAAAAAGGAATTTGAGAGATCTATTATTGGTTCTCGTGTAGGCGGGGAGGGGGGAACACGTGGGACAGCTATCACGCACCCGTGGGGACACCATAATCATCATCCGACATCTTGTCGGTCCCCACCGCCCCAAATATCCTGTTCTTATTAAATGCCACTACTAGCGGCATTAAAATCACCTCCCCACGTACACCTCACGCGCGTTCGTGTCATGTTCTGTACACGCTCTAATAATTGTCCCACAGTCCCACTCTTTGGACTTGTTGGAGGAGAGAGTTTTGGGCCATGCTATTTATTGGCGCGTCAATGGGTTTCCCGTTTTCCTAATTTTGATATATATATTTTTTTGGTCAAAGTTGACCGTTTCATTGAACTAAAGCCAACACGTTATATTAGTTTCCTTAAAACAGTACCCGCCGATTCCGTAGGTTGTGATTTGAGGTTTCTCTCCTTCTATATAGATTGCGTTGAATGACTTAAAAATATTCTTAATATTTAAAAAGTTTGTTTGATAAAAAAAATTAAAATTTTTTTAAAGGGTTTAAAAATAGTAAAAAAAATATTTTTATAAAAAATTTTGTCTAAAAACTTTTTTTGATTTAAAAATTCTATTTTTTAAACATAAAATTTAAATAAGTTCTCGGTGTTTTATTTCATACTAGCACTAGATCCAGTTTATACAAACACTGAAATCTAGTTTAGACAGGCTAGGGTGAAACAATGAGAAGTGGTAGAAAATTCAAATTGGAATTTTGAACAATTTACAACTCAAAATGTTAATAATTTAGGGAAATGGATTCTCTCCGTTTTCTCTCGTTGGTGCATTTAAAAGAGTAGTGATATCTAAAAATTTTAATCTTAAAAATTTTAGACAATTTTACCTTTTTAGATGTACCAATCAAAAAAAATAAAAAGATCCTTTTTGACTGGTCTTATATATGACCCAGTCGTCCAAATAAGTTTATTTGTTTGGAATTGCTTAACTTAACTGCTTAATTTAAGAGTTTGTCTGAAATTGTACATAACAAAATTGGCCAAGCAAAAAATGGGTAAAAAACTTAAAAAGAATTTTTTTTTTTAATCAAAAAAACTTTTTTATAACTGTGTTTTTGTATAAGCTACAAAAAAGAAACTTTTTTCTAAATTACCCTTTTAGGCAAAGTTATATTTGTTCATAATTCCTGGACAAATTATTGGCAATTTAATAAATATCATATTACTAGAAATATCAACTGAAAAAAGTATTGATGAATGAACTTGAGAACATATAATTGCTATGCCCCTTTAATAATGCATAGGGTGCCATGCGGTCATCATGAGACCAAAAGGTTGGTCATCAATGTTGCGGAAAGGGAAATCACCTTCTCTTCTTACCAAATCAACATTCACTTTATAGGTGCAGGATTATCAGTCACGCCGGCCTTGTCTACCAAGAAAAGTAACAAATATAATAAATAATATATCCGAGTTCAAATGATTTAGATAAAATCTATTAATCATAATAGAGAGATATTTTAATTAATTTAAAAATAAAAAAATAAAAATATATCTTTATTATAATTAATTAGATATTGGACAGAATTTTTATCAAGCAATCTCATTCAAATAAATTGATAAATGGATAACGATTATATTCATTGAAATTTCCTTAATATGCATTTCAAAATATTGTGAAACAGATATCTCATATACTCAGCTAATCCAGATATTTATCAATAACGAAAACAATTACATAAAATCCTATAAAAGGAACACAACAAAACATTAGGAAAATGAGACATCTAGTGTCTCTAACCAAAATCAAGAATTCTTTGACGCTCTTACTCTTTTACAAATAACTCATCACTAATTAGGTCATACCAAAATCTGCATCATAGCAATAATAGTTATAAGGTAAAATAAAAAGTAGCCCACAAATGTTGCCGAGCTAGTATTTAATAAGCATGGACTTGGACTGAACTTTAACGATTTCCAATATCCCCCCATGATTTGATCTAAAAAGAGAAGATAAAAAAGTTAACTTCACATGATGTGTATTAAGCACTCATCTTTTGGTCTCATTCTTATCCGAAACCAACAAAAAAAATCAACCATTTTGAAAGCACTTTCATGGAGCATTCAGATTAGGAGGAAATGACACTTCTTCTCCACTCTTCCACCTCAAAAATTGACCAAAGTTGACAACCTCTTTTTTGATGATGCAACTTCTTCTTTTTTGTTTCCAATCACCTTTTTATATATATATATATATATTATAAAAGGGTCTTAATATTTCTTGTCATGCTTAATAATTAAAAAAGACAAAAAAAAAAAAAAATTTAGAGAATAGGCGTAAATGCTTCTGAACAAAAAGTAAAAAACAGTCTATTTTATGTGTACATAAAATTGACACATTTTAAAATATTCAAAGTAGTTCAGTTTTCCAAGAAGAATAGATTTATAGATGTTGAATACTATGAGCCCACAACCAAAATTGTAAAAATGAATTTACATGAATTTCAGTATTTTGGGGTTTAAATTAAAAAAAAAAAACTAATTTAATTTACATGAATTATGCATATCACTCGTGTGTTAAGTGAGCTTACCCTAACTTGACCCGTTTATCAAACATATCAATTTAGGTAGACCCAAATTAACTTGAAATTGATTAAGTAAAATTTAAAATTACTAATTTTGTGTTGAATTTATGTGAAGTTTACATATCATATTAAAAATTGCTAACCTAACTTTACAAAAATAGTCAATCAAATTAATAAGGGGAAGAAGAAAAAAAGCAATGTTAATTTATAAAATCTAAAAGGAAAAAATAAATATAATAGACTAATAGTGATCGTCCTCCTTGTCAATGATTAAAGCAGACCACTTTTTAATTAATTAAGGTTAATCATCAACTCATCTATCTCAGGGGTTCTTTAGTCATTTTACTGAAAGGGACTTCTACTACATATTGCACGAAAACCTGGTGATGGAGACGGGGGGCAAAGTTATGTGGATAGAGATCAACGGTGGGAGTTTCAATCACACGCGCCCGTGAGGGAGCGTTAGTGGTATAATTGAGTGAGCTGGGGGAGTTCAAATGATTGTGATGAGGAGGGTGTCAGGCGTGGAGGGACAAGATGACACGCACGGGCTGTGTTCGGGGTGGTGGGGCCCCACGTGCAACAGTAGGGATATAAGTCGTGTGAGACCACGTGTCTCCCAGCAAGACATGTTGGTCCACGTGAGTTCGAGGGGCAGGTTTTTCTTCCACGCTTCCCTCTTTTCCGCACCCCTCCTCCCCCACGTGAACTCCACTCTCCCTTGTCCCACCCCCTGCCCTTCTCTTTAAAAACAAACAATTTGACTTATTCAAAAGAGATAACTCAATCGATTCAGATTATATTTATTAAAGTAAAAATTATTAGTTCAATTCTTTTCTTCCTATTGAATATATCCAAAAACAAAAAAAACAAACTTAACTTGTACATAAGAAGATACCAAAGAATTTATGGCCTTGCAATAAAATTTCATATATATATATTTTTTGACATGAATAAAATTTCATATTTATTCATAAAAGATAGAGCAAATTTATTTGCGAATTTTATTCAATTTTATTTAATTAATTTTAATAATACAAGCTTATATTTTTAAAATCTAAAGTTTGCATACATATGATTTAAGATTATAGAATCGAGGGTTGAGATGGATTTATATTCAATTTTAGTCATGTATGCAACTAAATCTATTTATGACTTATTAATAGCTTAGTTTGACTAAAAATGCCCCTTTCTTTGTGTGTCAAGTGTCAACTCAATTGGTATTATTGGTTGTTGGTTATTTTAGTTGATTGGATAAGGCATTAAGAGTCTTTGAGAAAATAAAACTTTTAAGTTAAAAATGATTTTTTTTTTGTTAAAACTTTATTTTTAAGCTTTATGTCAAAAATGTGCTTTAGTCATTTTTAGACCTTTAAAATTGTTTTCAGTTTTTTTTATCCAACGAATATATATATTTTTTTCAAATGAATTTTTTGAGTATTAAAAAATATTTTTATACCATTTAAATTCACTTCCAAACATATCTTAAATTTACGTCTTTCCAAACACTCAAGATTAGAGAATAAGCTTTGTTGATACGATTTATTAAGATTCAATCTTGTGTCGTTTCGATTCCTAAATATATAAATAAAAATATTTGTTACATGTTGATAATCATGCTTTCCTCTCTGGAGCCACATGAGGAGGAGTTGGATACACAATTATTGGCAAGCAGTGCAGCCTAAACGCTCTCTCAGCGGGCGTCCGGGCCACGCTCCACGGTGCAATTCAACCCTGAGGGGTCACCCTGTTACAGCTGGGTCGTGAGAACACGCGCGGGACAGGAGAGCAGGGAAAGGAAAAAGCAGTGGTTTTTTAACAGAAAAGTTTAAGAAAGCGACGCTTTCGTCCGTCCCTCGTGGTAATCGCATGGGAAAGATTTTAAGATTTTTTTTTTCAGGAGTGGCGAGAGATAAGGGGATGGGTGGGCCCCAGTTTGACGAGCTAAAAAATAAAAAGTAATCTGTCTGCTTCCAATCATAACCATCTCCTCCCATTGATTTGATGGTTGTCGACCTTCTTCACTCCCTCGCCTTCCGCCTAATTACTCCCATTCACAGGGCCCCACTCATGGACTTGATCTCAGCCCTTGGATCTTGTTCGGGATCAGGTGGGTTTCGTGGCCCACACTCCACACCTTGATTGCTTATGATTTGGTGATGACAAATCGTAATTAATAGTTACCCATGTGATTTAAAATATAAATATGTCATTATTGTTATTATTTTTTTTTGGGGATTAAATTACTCCACTCCAAAACCCTAGTTTCAAATAATAGAATGTATAACTATAACTGCATAATGTATTGTTAAAAAGACAATATACTAAACAATCTTATGATATAATTTAATTTTAAAATGACTTATTATAAATATTTTTGAATAAAAACAAGACACTCATGCATCTAGACTTGTTCTAAGGAGCGAGTGGCACAATAAAAGACTGCTTTCACTAAAATAATGAGCTACTTTCTATTGGTTACTGATATATAAACACGTCGCGCATCTTAATCTTGAAAATAGATAAGTCAAAACAAAGTTTAACTCTTAAACTTTTAATTGGATGTTAATGTATAATAACCCCTTCAATAGCATGAAAGATCATGCCTTCAATATGGATTAAGCCATTTTCAATATGGAGAGGAAGAATTTTTTTCCATTCACTTAAAATGGATTCCAAGATATTTTTATTGTTGGGATTTAAGGTTGTCGTTTCTAATTGAGTAAATAATGTCACATCATTTCAATTTTTTAAATAGCATGCCAATATATTTATTAGATGATATCATCTAGATTATTATATGCAAAAAACATTAAATCTTTACCATAGAGTAGCTAAATATATGAATGATGAATGTAATAAACTTATTCAATAAAAATGTAGGCAAGATAGATACTAAAATTCAAATAAATATAAATAATTTCTCTATATGAAAGAGATATAAATATATTAGCATAGTGTAATGGAACTTCATTTATGTGTATTAAATATGCGGAGGCTAGGTCTAACTAGCTTTTCATTCATTACTAGGATAAAAACAAAATAAAACAAATGCACTCTTTGGCGCTCTTTTGGTGTCCTCATACTCTTAAGTGGATATTATTTTTTTAAAAATTAGAAAAAAAAAAGTTGCTTGTATTTTTTCATGTAGTTTTTAGAAAATAATAACCACCTAAAGAACGGGTTGAGATCCTTTTATATTTTTCTAAAGGGTTAAATACTTTATTGATAGGGTTTGGAAACTTATTTTTCCTCTAGGGTTTAAAATGATTAAATTATTTTTGAAAAGTAAGTTAGTCCATCATCGATTGATATTTAATGGATTGACATATGGTAATTAGAAGTTGACAGGCCAATTAATTAATTTTTTGAAAAAATTAAGAAAATATATATTTTTTCAAAAAAGAAAAAAGAAAAAAAAAAAAAACAAGGGTGCTCAAAAGATTTTCTTTTCTTTTTTTGAAAAGATATTTTAAAATTTTTTAAAAATAAATAATAAATAATTAATTGGCCATGTAACTTGAATCATGTCATAATTTGCTCAAATGAAAATAACGAATGATGATAACAATCACTTTTTAAAACCATAAAGATTAATCACTTTCAAACCTAGAGAAAAAATAAAGTCAAACAATAACTTGCATTTAACCCTTTCTAAATTAAGATTCTTGTATTCAAAAAAGTTTGAGCTATTTATTTTAATTATAAACAAATGTAAAAGTTTGTGTTTTACCAAAGTAATTAATTTTAGTATTTAATATGTCAAATATACTTGCTTACATAAACTTTTACATTTGTTTAAATTTCATCTGGCCTGCAAAAATCAAGGATGATGGTTCAGAAAGAAGATCTGGGTTTGAGTCTAAGCTTGAGCTTCCCTCAAACCCACCATTCTTTACAGCAGAATCTCATGCCTTGTTTGCTTCCATCTTCTGCTTCTTCTTCTTCTCCGCCTCCTCCTCTTTCTAGCTTCAATCTTCCCAAGCCCTCTTGGAACGATGCCTTCCTTTCTTCAGGTTCGTTTATGGCTTTGTTTTTTTTGCATGGCTTTCTCTCTCAGATCTGGTTGGTGCTGTTGCTGGTTTTAGCCATTGCCAACCATTTTCTTAAAGAAACCATTCTTTTGCTTTTCTTTTTGAGGATCTTTGATAAAAATATATTAACTTTTCTTGCTTTTTAATGTTTGATTTGTTTAACAACAAACTTTTATCGGTTATTTTCCTCCCAACTTTTCTCTCGTTCACACTTCAAGCTTCTCAAATCAGCTACTTCAGATCTGTTCCTAAGAATTCGTTATTTTTAACATGCAGATCGGAACTCCGAGACGCGATCTTTCCTCCGCGGCATCGACGTGAACCGGCTGCCTTCTACCGGCGACTGCGAAGAGGAAGTGGGCGTATCTTCCCCAAACAGCACGATATCTAGCGTGAGCGGCAAGCGAAGCGAGAGAGAAGCCAACGGGGAGGACCATGAAACTGAGAGAGCTTCCTCTCGGGGTATCAGCGATGAAGAAGATGCTGAAACCTCGAGAAAGAAGCTCCGCCTCTCCAAGGACCAGTCCGCTATTCTCGAAGAGAGCTTCAAAGAACACAACACTCTCAACCCCGTAAGTCCTACGCAGTAAAACCCAGTTTTCTTTTCCCTAAACTTCTGTTTGGTTACTGAGAAAACGAAAGAAAAAAAAAGCACTGCCATTTTTTCTGACAGACGAGTGCTTTTTTGGTTGCAGAAGCAAAAGTTAGCGTTGGCTAAGCAGCTAGGCCTCCGACCCAGACAAGTCGAAGTGTGGTTCCAGAACAGAAGGGCAAGGTGAGAATTTAATTTGATATTTAATGGTACTTTGGTACTTTAAATCAAGAATCATAATTACTTTTATGCCCATTTGGAGTAGCTTTATTAACGAGCGGCGTGAACTGAATTTTACAGGACCAAGTTGAAGCAAACTGAGGTTGACTGCGAGTTTCTGAAGAGATGCTGTGAGAATCTGACGGACGAGAACAGGCGGTTGCAGAAAGAGGTTCAGGAACTGAGAGCACTGAAACTTTCTCCGCAGTTCTACATGCAAATGACCCCACCCACCACCCTCACCATGTGCCCGTCATGTGAGCGTGTCGCGGTCCCAGTTTCCTCGTCGTCCACCGTCGACGCCGGGGTCCACCAGATGGGCCCGACACGACCACGCCCACGCCCTATCCCTATCAACCCGTGGGCCCCCGCACCGGCTCCCATCGCGCACCGGCCGTCTGATGCGCTTCATCATCCCAGATCGTGAGAAAGGGGGGGAGGGGTAGTTTGGAGATTTCACACCGAAATCCTTATCCTTAGTAGAATGTGTATGTACGTAGTTGATGCAGAGAAGAAAGAAGATAAAAAAAAAAAAAAAAAGAGTTGTAAAACAGCGTACCAATTGTATGTTGAAAGTCCAGGTCTAAGATATGGTTGGTAGAAGGTGGATGGTGGGCCTTCATGTTTTGTATTGTCGGACCCACGTGTGACCTATTTTAGTTTAGTTTTTAGCAGGATTACGTGATTACTAAAACACAGAGTTTGGATCTTAATTTGGATATTAATTGTTTAACTAAAAACTTAATTTCTGTTTTATACACCCTTAACTACATCTATTACTATTTGGGTTTACGATTTCAAACCGTCCCGTTTGGTACCGTTACCAAACCGTCTCTGAAAGTGCTGCTGTGTGTGTTTTTTTTAATTCCTTCCTCCCATGGACAACTTAGCTGCCTGAGGCCATTGCAAAAAAATGGTTTCCGTTTCTAGGGATGAGGAGAAAGATGTAATGGACCAAAACACAAGAACTACCAAGAACGAACGGGAAAAAAACCAAACATCAGGTGTGCATGCGAACAAACAAAAGGAAAAGGAGTATGATAAGAGCGAGAACAAAGGAAAGACAGCAGCAGCAAGAGCAAGCAAAAAAGATAAAAGCAAAAGAGGGTGCTGATAACGAGCGGAAAGCACTCAAAATGTGACTGGTTTAGGTGCTGTTAATCCATAGAGTAACTTTGTAGTTTGGGTGGTCAATTGGTCAAGTACATGAATCACGTTTAATTTTAATAAAGTGAAGATTATTAGTTTCAATTTCTCTCTTCTTCTTTTGTTTAATAAAGTAGAGATTATTAGTTCAACCAAGTTTAATAAAATGAAGATTATTAATTCGAATTTCTCTCTTCTTCTTCTATTGGACGTGTAAAAAAAGAAAAAAAAACCTTACAAGTTCCGAAATGGAAATAGAATTGCTAAAAATACAAGATAGGTAGCTAATTAATTGGAGATAGCTCGTATCCTATTATCTTAATAAAGGAGGATTACAATGGATCTGGCTTGTATGTTGTAGTTAAAACTATTACATACAGTTAAAAAATTTAATTAAAGTAATTGAATGGTTCAAATTTGTTATAATAAATACTAATTTTCTCTTTTATTTATTATTTCATCTATTTATTGATATTTATTATGATAAATCTAAATCCTTTAATTATTTCAATTATTTATTATGATAAATTTAAACCATCTAATTTATAGTAACATGTATATTATAGTTTTAACTAAAGAAGTACAAGCCATATCCGAATACTGTCAACATCATATTTCAAGTGTCCCCTCCTTCTACGGCTAAAGCCATGTTAGATAGACCCACTACTTTAATGTCTTGCAAAACCCAAGTAGACAAGTTAATTGAATTAGAGGATGAGTTGTCTTTTCATTCCTCTTGTGATGCACACCCATAATGGGCCACAATCCATTTCCAATGTTACGTGACTCATTAATTCCAACAGGGACTGTTTCACTTCCCTAATGTGATACGTCTTCTCATTCATTATGATATCCTTAGAAAGAAAATTTAAGATTATCTCCTATTCATTTAAACTAGATAGTATCAAATTAATTATATTTAAAGGATATTTTTATTCATTCACTTTTTTAAGAAACAAAAATATCTTTTCAATATAATTAATCGAATATTCTCAAGCATATAACAATGGGTAATTTCACTTTAAACCCAAAACAATAATATTTATACTATTGACTTTTTATAAAATTTCAAATTTAGTAATTTACCGTTAATTCCAAATTAAAAACTTAAAAAGGAGATATTTTGGTCTTTTTAGGTATTGACTGCGGTTGAAAGTTCAAGAATTTAAATTGAGAGGTTTTAAAATTTGGGGAGGCTTGTGACTTGTCAAATCGCGTGATAATTTAGAAGTATAAAGTAAAGTTACCCCCAACAATAATCTTTTAAAAACGTACTTTCAATCAAACAATATATTTTTAATGATTTGATTTAAAATTGCACTTTTAATTTACCAACTCTAGTAATGGTGGTGTAGAAAAGTTGGTGGGAATGGGAATTGAAATTTAGGGTCAAATGGACCCAAAAGATGCAATTTTCAGCTGTTGGTGATTTTCCTAGTCATGAGTCTTGGTTCTAAATAATGACCAAGAAATATTCCACAATACTTGCACATGTTTCTTTTGTATTTGAGCATTTTAGTGAATCCACGTCGTAAGAAAACGTCCCACACTTCCATTAATTGTATTGGAAAAGGGAATGATAGTGGATTATGGTCGGGCAATTTGCTTTTGATGGCTGCAGTAGTCAATATATAAAAGCAAGCTGGTGGTGGTGGGTGTTGATCTTGTAATAAAATGCACGACTGGTGTTTGATAAAATGTTTCCTTCACACAGTTGCCTTGTTTTTATAGGCTTATATAGCATGCCCATTTGCAACAGAAGGATAAGAATTAATTCAACTACAGTACCTGATAATGAGCACAAATTCAAAACCTCTTCTCTCTTCTTCATCTTATACAAATTCAAAAACGTCTTCTATCTTCTTCTCTTTATTTTATCTTGACTTTGATTTGCTGTTTTATCAGCATCTTGAATTTGAGTTGGGTCAATTTTTAACCAAACGT
Source organism: Carpinus viminea (assembly GCA_013348765.1). Taxonomy (NCBI): domain Eukaryota; kingdom Viridiplantae; phylum Streptophyta; class Magnoliopsida; order Fagales; family Betulaceae; genus Carpinus; species Carpinus viminea. Next base: position 28,095,640 of record CP054670.1, on the reverse strand, counting down.
AAGAGCCTTTCAGCCCATTATTCTATAACCCATTCTACACCCCATAAGAAGCATCTCTCTTCATTATGTTTACTTCTTCCCTCTATGAGATCTAGGACAGTCCCTTAAAATTCTCATATGGGTATGTTTTTCAGCAGCCAACAACTCCAAATCAAGACAATCATGCACCCTCGATTTGCTTTGTGTGACACAACATGTTTCGTTCGTGCTTTGGCATAAGATCCTAGTTCTGTACTTGAATGGTTCCACAACTCCTTGAGTTGCCTTTTAACTCTATACTCATTAGTTCTCAAGAGGTAACTTAATTGATTATGACCACGCCTAATGAAGTGGAGATTACTAGTTCGAATCCTCTTTATCCTTCTTATGTGAACATGTCAAAAAAAAAAAAAACTCTATACTTAGGCCCTGTTCGGCAAACGCCGTTACACCCCCCAATGCACTACGCTCCCCAAAGCCATGCTGCAGTGTCAGGTCCAGGAGACTTGCGAAAGCCATGTTTGAATAAGGCTTTATCATATTTCGATATTACCCTTACTTTTTGGTTTCTTTTCCCATCTGCTACCCACACAACAATTAAATCCGTTTCATTCTGCCGAAAGAACACCCTCACTAGACCTCCCTTTACGCGAGGACAAACCAACCCAGCCCCTCTTCCTCAAGCGACAAGCTCCTCTCCCCAACCTGCATTTTCCCAGTCTCACACTACTCGGGCCCTGTTCACATTTCCGCCATTCTCGGTCTCTTTTCCCTCATTCTTTTTTGTTTCGTGTGTGTCGGGTAGTCAGCAGGAAAGGAAATCTGGCGACCTTCATCGGCTTGGTGACTAGGTTCGTCACCACGATCCGAACTTTCTTGGTATACCCACTAAACTCTTGCTTGAACTTTCTTGGTTTTATTTTTCTTTGCTATTTTTGGTTCTGTCTTCATTTTCTAGTGTCTCTGCTTTTGTTGTTTCATATTTGGTTTTCACCTTCTTCTTTTTCGTGTGTGTGTGTGTGTGGAGGAAGGTGAAAGATAGTGGTGTAGTATGAGTTTGAGTTCATGTCTTTTGTTGTTGCTGCTGCTGCTGCTTTTCTTCTAGTTCCGTACAATGAACATAGTATTCGAATGCTGTGGTTTCTGCAGGTTTATGTTTCCTGCCAAGAACCCATATACTGGAAAGTGATTGTTTTTCACATCACTAATTATTTGTGCACACCACATTTTTGACAAATGCCAAACTGACATTCTTGAGGCACTTACCTTGATTCATGGCTTGAATTGCTCTTGTTTATTGTCATTATGGTTTAAGCTTTGATTGTGAGGGATATAAGCATTTGTTTCCATTTTTGGCCTTGCTCAAACTTAACACGCATCACATGCTTGTAATGTCTCAATGATGTGTAGTTGGTCAAATTTCCCTTGTTTTTCTTGGAGTGATTATGGCTTGATATATATATTTCTAAAATATATATTACTTTTAGGGCTAAAAAGTATAAATAATTTATTTGTTAATGTTCTTGTTTTGTAATAGGTATTTTAAGTATTACCTATACGATAATCATGGAGAGCTCCATACACTGGACATCTCCTCGATCAATCTCGAAGATGAAGGTTTGCTTAATTTTTTAAATGTCAACCATCATTTTCAATTTTTTTTTCTTGGTGTTATGCTCTTATCTGTTATTCTTGTTAAATTTAAAAAGGAAAATAAGTCTAAAAATAATTGGATGGAATTTATTATTGACTATTGTAGATTTCGGAAACCTCATCTACTGCTTCCACATACAATCTCAGCAAAACCCGACATTGCTACTGCGGCTTGGTCTCATGCATTCAAACTTCACGGTCCGAAAAAAATCCAGGTAGACGCTTCTTCGGATGTCCGAAATATGGCACAGGTGAACCGCATTGCAAATTTTTTGAATGGGTTGACACCCCATTCTGTGAAGGCTGTTGTGATCGTATACCTGCGTTAGCTGCACAAAATGAATTGTTATGTCATAAAATTCACAACAAAAATGCAACCATTAGGTGGCTGCAGTTTAGTGTTATTGCTTTAGGTGCATTACTCCTAGGAATTTTGTTGGCCCCAACCATACTTCCTGGTGGGTTATCGGGTTGTAGTTATGGCGTATGTTGCCATTTAGATATGTTATTCTACCGTTGATATGTTTAGTACACTGTACTTTGTTCACATTTACATTGTTAATTCAGGAGAAATTGTAATATTTCTATTTATTATGTTTAACATTAACGGAATATGCCAAATTTGCCGGTGTGTAAAGCTGGGCAATTATGTTAAGCCCAAAATTATTGACCTACGTTTCTCTTGTAATAGTTTATTATATTCTTTTCCTATTAATAAGTAAAAACTTTAATATTATTTTGGTTCAGACACCTGCAACATAGTGCACAATTTATTATGGAAAGTCGTCATTGTTGCAGAAGCAAATTGATGGATGTGTGCTTTGGGGAATGGGTGAGTCTTTGAAATACAAATTAATCGATATAACAAAAATGATCTTAAAAAAATACAAAAACTAATAACCATGAAAGGAATTAATCAAAATACAAATTTTACAAAATATATATAATATTCAAAAAAAACAAACTGATAAACGATATAACAAATAATTCAAATACAAATTTTGTCCAAAATATAAATAATATTAAAAAAAAAAAACTAACAAACGTTATACCACATCACAAACTATCCAGAAACTATCAACAATGAACTATATTTCACACTAATATCTCCATTGCTATCCTGAATTGACTGTATTCCACATGTGTTCCGCCACCGCGGCCCGGTACGTAACCATGTATTCCTTGCTTGCCTTTGATCGATCTGGCCGTAGTCCTGGCTCTATGTACTAGACCATTGACATATTGTTACGCAATGACACATCGACCCAATCTTGTCCGTACATCTGTTGTAGAGCTTCCTTAAATAATGGATCAGTTTGACATTCGTTCTTCCGAATAAAGTTGTGAACTGCGCAACACGCTATCACGAATAGTCGCTGATTCTCAATCGGATACGGTGGCATATTATCGAATATATGAAATCGAGCCTTCCATATACCAAACGTTCTTTCAACAACTGACCGAAGCGAAGAGTGCCTATAGTTAAACAACTCCATTGCATTCCTCGGTTTGACCCCCGCTTTACGAAAGGCTTCTTGATGGTATAGTTGATTCCGGTGTGGGGGTAGAAATCCCTTGAAGCAACCATATCCAGAGTCCACTAAGTAATGATAATCTACAAAACTAAATACACTTTCGTAAGACATACAAGGTGCAACGTTAATACACTCAATTAAAATGACGTACCTCCGACTGGGGTCGGAAAGCGAACATTGGGGTCGTTAATACACTCGATGAAAACTCGAGAGTCATGTACACTACCCTCCCAACCGGCATAGACATATGTGAAGCATAGGTCGAAGTCCACCACGCACATTACATTCTGTGTTATGACTGACTTTCGCCCTCGATATGGTAGACTATTGTCATCTCGCACTTTTGCTTTTACATGAGTGCCATCAATCGCTCCAATACAATCCTAAAAACAACAAATATATTATATTATCAACAATAATAGAATATATAGTTAAACTACCATTAAAATATATATATAAGGTAAAATTTTAATACTCTAATTTTGTTGTCCTATATAGTTTAAAGAACAAAATATTTGAGTACTAAGGTTAATAAACTTACTGCAAACCATGGGTAATAGAAGCTGTTGTTCCTAATATATGGGTGAGGCACCTCCATTGCAAGTGGTTGTATGATTGTTTTCCCAAGGTAGCACATTGCCTCAGCAACTATTTTAACATACTTGCTTATTGTGTCCAACGATCGTTGTAACCTATCAGCCACGTCTCTTTGCGTGTGGGAATGTGCCATAACTAGTAAAAATGCAGCTACTTGCTCAGTTATCTTCACGTATCGACTACTTCGTAGAAAACCATTCATTTTCAAAGTGTTGCACAAGTTTAAGAATGTCCTTGGCGACATCCGAAATCGCTCGTAGCATGTAGTTTCATTCTGATGTGTAAGCACCCAGTGGACCCACATAGGGCCAGTTAACTTTGAATCCCGTTGTCGTCTGCTTGCTACCCTCACTACCTCTGGGTGCGCTAAATGTTTATAATATTCTTCCACTAGTTCTAACATACAGAGTAACAGCATCTCCAACTCTTCCAGAAGTTGTGGATTCGTACCACTGTCATCTTCATCTCCAGAGTTGGAGCCCTCGGAGTCCGAATCGGAAATTGATCAACAGTATCCTCCAATTGTGTGAACTCGTTCCCAACCAATGTTCCAAGATCATTCATATCAATAATAAACCTAAAACCAAATGCTCAAAATGTCAAATTTAATTGTTCAACGTTCCTTACATTCAACATTAAACTAAACAATTTATGCAACAAACTCACTTTGTAGATATATCTTAAACCTATCATCCAACATAATAAAGAGGAATTAGCAACCATTCATCATTAATTTAAATACGAATATCATTAACATACACATAGTCATTAAGCAACCATTCATCATTAATTTAAATAAATACCATTAACATGCACATAGTCATTAAGTAACCAAAGTGTCATGAAACTACAAACAAAACTACATACTTTTAAAAAGCAGTTGTTAACAACATATTCAAATAGAGAGGCGATAAACTAAAATATAAATAAAGTTTTTCAATCGAAGTGCTCAAGTATCTCCGGGCTGAATCTGTTTCAGTAGCCACCCGCGGAATGCATAGTCATTCATTTTTGCCACTATCCTTGCCCAATCTTTCTTTTTGATTTCCCTACACGCCCGGAGATACGAATCCACAGGCAATACCATCTCAATGACACGGTTGTTAATTCTATCCATTACAATTTCCGAATGTGATTGGATAGGGGGGCCTCTTGCACGGGACAGCAATACGTGAATGTCCAGACTCGTTGATATTACATTTATTTTCATAGCTGTTTTGCAATGAAGTCAACTTGTCTGTAACCATTTGAAAAACTTCCGGAATACTTGACGAACGCTTGCTGCTCTGCAATGAATGAACTGGAGATGCGTGCCTCTTTCCCTTCCCTTTATCTCGTGACACTTGTTGGGGAAATAGATGGGGTTCCGTCAAATCCACAATAGCAGGTGGGATATTGAGATCAACGTGCCGGTTACCACATGTAGAGGGAGGAGGGGATTGTGTGCTAGCATACCGCAACTTGCCAGTAGCTGTTGTCCCCTCAAAGATGACACACAGTTGTTCCCAGTTTGAAGGTGGCCCAGTCCGGAATTTATAGTACTTGCCCATACCCGGAGTCTGAAAAAATAACAAATAAAAACATTTAACAATTACTATCATATATTGTGCTAGTAAGTAAATTGGCATAAAAATACAAATTTTGTCAATGTTACCGTCATACCGCTTTGAAATGCTCCCACTGATCCTCACTCAGTACAACCATCTTCATATCATCATTCCATCCATACCCCGTACCATGTTGCTGGTTTATCAGTTGAGAATAATCCTTGTGCAAATCTCTGAAAAGACCAATCTTCCGAGATACTTGGGATTCTAGATAGCTACTACCATCCACCAGGCGTTTGTTGAATTTTTTGCTTATGCGAGGTATCACATCCTTCCCATAAGGTGATCGAACACCTTTTTCTTGGAGAATCATGAGAACTTCGAGCAGTAGTTCCTCATGCTCTCGTGCCCAATGTTTGTGAGTGTTGGGAGGTTCATTGTTCTGTGAAGGGGATGGGACACCCTTACCTAACTTTCGTGGTGACCGGCATGGTGTATTGGAATAGGACATCTACAAATACACTTATATATAATGTTTGACAATAAATGTTGACACTAATATACATTACATGTATTTGTGTTGATATGAAAAAACATCTTATATGCAATCTAAGTAACATGATGGTTTCAATTCATTGCCTACCTGTGGACGTGTAACTTGCTGTGGTTGTGTCAATTGGCGTGGTCGTAGGTTATACCCACCATACTAAAAGATAAACAATATATGTATTAGTAATTTAGAATACCTTATTTAAAGTAATAACAATGCCATTACAATCAAGAGAGAACCTAATATCCGTCGTTCACCTTATCATATAGGTATTACTTAAAATGCCAATTACAAAACAAGAACATTAACAAATAAATTATTTATACCTTTTGGCCCTAAAAGTAATATATATTTTAGAAATATATATATCAAGCCATAATCACTCCAAGAAAAACAAGGGAAATTTGACCAACTACACATCATTGAGACATTACAAGCATGTGATGCGTGTTAAGTTTGAGCAAGGCCAAAAATGGAAACAAATGCTTATATCCCTCACAATCAAAGCTTAAACCATAATGACAATAAACAAGAGCAATTCAAGCCATGAATCAAGGTAAGTGCCTCAAGAATGTCAGTTTGGCATTTGTCAAAAATGTGGTGTGCACAAATAATTAGTGATGTGAAAAACAATCATGGATAATGGAAAATCATACCTAAATACATCACAAACAATGTGTATAACCCAACCACAACCAGAATCAAGCATAACAATTAACAAGTAATGAGACAAGATTAAATCATGGGAATCATACCCCGGGTGAAATGAGATTGAAATATGCTTGAAAATGGAGAAGAATTCAGCTGAAATCGAGGAAACCAAATATTTTGGGTAAAAATGCAGGCTCGGCCGAGAGAAAGTGAAAGGTGTTGATCTGTATGGCAAAGAACTCTACTTTTGCAGCTCAAGTAAACAATAATGTTTGTGTTTCCTATCTATATTCCTTAAAATTTAAACAAATTTAATCTCTTAATTAATCAACTAGTTAAAAAATTAGATTGCATGATTTTAACCAAACCAGAGGACAAAAAATAAATAATAATAATAATAATAAAGGAGCCCAACCTAATATTTTGAATCTGGTGAGAAATCCAAACATATTGCACAACCATACGAACACGGGAAGCTTGAAAAAATATAGGAAGGGTTAACACACTCACCTTCGTCATCACAGTGCGAGGATGTGTCCGTGCTTGTCTCCCCGTCCCGATGCATATTACAAAGATATATGGCAGTGGGTATTTTCAGCCCGGAGAGTACAATGAAGTAGAATTTGAAAATACACAAGAAGGGTTAACACACTCACCGGCGGCGCACAGGTTCAAAAAGACAAACCTAGTCACCAAGCCGATGAAGGTCTGCCGTATTCCCTTTCCCTGTTGACTACCCGACACACGCCGAAACAAAAAATGAATGAGGGAAAGAGACCAAGAATGGCGGAAATGTGAACAGGGCCTGAGTAGTGTGAGATTGGGGAAAATGCAGGTTGGGGAGAGGAGCTTGTCGCTTGAGGAAGAGGGGCTGGGTTGGTTTGTCCTGCTCGCGTAAAGCAGGGAGGTCCAATGTGGGTGTTCTTTCGGCAGAATGAAACGGATTTAATTGTTGCTGTGTGGGTAGCAGATGGGAAAAGAAACCAAAAAAGTAAGGGTAATATCGGAAATATGATAAAAGCCTTATTCAAACATGGCTTTCGCAAGTCTCCTGGACCTGACACTGCAGCATGGCTTTGGGGAGCGTAGTGCACTGGGGGGTGTAACGGCGTTTGCCGAACAGGGCCTTAATCTAAGCAATGTTTTGTTGTTGTGTTGTTGTTGTTTTTTTTTTGGGGGGTTAATATTTTTGTTTGTAACACCTTGTGTCCTCGTTTCACAAAAAAAAAAAAAAAAAAACACCTCGCGTCCTTGGGTTTTATTGGGCCTTAGTTGTGCCCAATGTCTTGGACCTTAGATTCTGTATGTCCATCTAATTGGGCCTAGGTTAGAGTAAATAATTGATGATTATTTTAAGAACTTGACACTTTCAAAATTTAAGGGGAAATTTTATTTAGGGAAATGCTAGAATGCAATAAACTACCCATATTTGACCCATAAAAGTCTATGTAGCATCTCAAAAAAACATTTAAAAATATCTTTGCAGTGAAAAAATAACCTACAATGCAATAAATGAAGGATGTCACATAGACTTTTATGGGCCAAATGTGGGTAATTTATTACATTCTAGCACTTTCCTTTTATTTAACCCCCTAAACTTCCATTATTCTTACAATTATTTTTAAAATTAAAAAACTCTCAATTCAATTCAATGTAACTATCGAATAATCTCATTAACCAACCCATTAGAAGATTATGGGCATCACTGCCAATACCAGCCCACAGTACAATGCTCCCCAGAATTGGTATATCTCGGGGAGGCAAGGAGAATACTTATTCCAGAGAATGAAGGCTTTTTTTTTTTTTTTTTTAAGCAGGGAATGAAGGCTTTGTTTGTAAAAGGAGTGGACTGGACCCAAAAACATATTTTACATTATTCCTTTCAAAATCAACTCCAACATTCTTATATTTTATATTATATCAATAACTTTTTATTACTATTAAGATAAAAAAATGTTACAAAACATTTTTTTTTTTTTTGGTCAAATTTGCTACAGTTCTAATCCATTTCATTTTTCAATTCCTTTGCCAAACATACTCGAAGTTATCTCGGGAATACATGACATATAATGACTAGATTGGGTCTCGGGACTTGACGTATCCCGGACCCAAGGTTCATGTACCACGCACCAACCCCAAAACAAGCTTCTCCTGAGAGAGTCAAACAACCAGTTTAATGCGGAAGGTTTAAAGGATCATTATCCTTGAAGATTAGGCAAGGTGTACTTAGGTCTCAACCCCGTGATATGTTTATCTTATGAATTCTGATTAGATACATATTCCAAGCTGAAATGGAGTCTCAATCCGGGTTTGATTATGTCTTCTTGAAGAATCCGGCGGATAGTCAAACTCCAAGTTGAGTTGGAGTTAGACCCTAGGTCTAAATCAAACTCGCAACATTCCCATCTCACATTGAGTTGGCTTTGTTAGTATTTATCACAATTTCCTAAAAAAATTAATATCAAAATATTTTAACTTTTTTGACTTTTTATATCACATTGTTTACTTTTTATTACTATTTAAAATAAAAAATCACTTCAAAACAAAACTTTTTCACTTTTCTATTCCACTTTTTTCATTTTTTTTTTCATATCAATCTACATCAATTACAGTGTTTAAGCCAACTCTTTTACCAAACACCCCCTTAAAATAGAAGACTGAGTCCAGATCTAACTATATCTTCTAAACTTATAAATAGGCCTGGACCCAAGTATAAATTTTATATTGAATTATTGTGCATTGAGTATATATTTCTCAGAGATACTGATTTAGGCATTGGAGTGAAACCCCGTCGACATCCACAACAAGTTCTAATTGTTTTGCAGGGATCAAAGGAATGTGAAGAACGCATTGTAAAATGTAATTGAAGATCAACTTTGCCTTGAAGAATGTGTTGTTCACACTTGTTGGAAACTGTTCTAACAGTCACCAATCCATTAGGATTTTCCGCTAAATCCGGTATACACTCTTTGCAGTAAATAGAATTATAGAAGGATACTAAACAAGCCCACAAGCATTGGAGTAAAAATCATTTTGGTAAAATCTATAGCAACATTAAGTCAATCATGATAGACCTAAATCGAATATAAAACCAACCAATCAGCTTTTCTTGAAGGGCATTTGAGTTTTGAACTCATTAAAGTTGAATCGGACCAAGTAAAACTTGAACTCAACGCTAGCTTTGATGCTAAAGAAAAGTAGACTTTGGGAGATCTCTTTATTCTACATGGGAATATGTATAACTAACACAATATGGGTATTTTTTATATATATATTTTTTAAATACGTGTAAATTAACATTGTACATACCATTAAATGTACTAATTTTAAATCCTGACCATGCAAATGAAATGAAGATGACGAGGATCCTTGCTAAAAAATACATGTCCAGGAGAATTAGTCTCTTCTGTTTTTTTATTTAAAAACGAGAGAGACCAACTATAACTATTTTATTTGAATATAACTATAGTACAACCTGTTCACTAAGAAAAATAGTCTCTTTAATAACTCCTCTTATTTTCTAAATATTATTGGCAATTGAAACAATAAGAGCTTTATTACGTTATACATGTTGAAGAAGATCATTGAGTGTGTTTTACTCGTTAGAATATAAACTAAATGAATAAATTAACAGTTTAAACTTTTAACATAAGCGGTAATTTAACATAATATTAATATAAATGTCTGAAATTTAAACCTTATTTTGTTATTCATCATTCATTTCAATTAAATTTTTAACATAAGCGGTAATTTAACATTATATTAATATAAATGTCCGAAATTTAAACCTTATTTTTGTTATTCATCACTCATCAATTAAACATTTCACACGTTAAATAACATAAATCAACCATCCAATTGAAATAAGTGGCGATTAAAACCACAATTATGATAATTCGGTCGTGCATGAAATGAAAAAGGGTGTAAAGTTTGACGAACATAAAAAGCATCTCCGTTGAAATTGGTGGTTTTACACAAATCTCTGTATACTATCATCACCATGTCCATTTTAGGAAAAGACAGAAAATTAGAAACATAAAAACCAAGAGAGAAAAAGGAAAGTTTTTTTGGTTTTGTTTTTTTAAAGTCAAGCCAGAGGATCTTCATGCTTTTTTTACCTTGAAGAGTTTCTCTTCATCTGTCCGGCGGATCTCTTGATGGAATCAATCCTCTGAAGCCGGATTTGCTCTCTGAATTTCGCTATGAACTCACCTGCCTTCCTGTCCACGTCAGGTCCTCCATCGCCGGCGCTGGTTGGAGTTGGAGTTGGAGTTGGAGCACTTGCTCCGCCGCCGTTTGCAGGACTTGTTCCGATATCCCCTCCCACAATGTCGTCGTCTTCGGTTTCTGTGTCTTCATCGGACACCATTGTCACCGTGTCGACAAAATCTTCTTTGTCTTCCTCGAAGTATCCCACGAAGGTTGGCTTTGCCCCTGCTTCACCTGCTCTTGATGTTCTGACTGATTTTCCCGTTGCTAAGCCGTTCTCTCTGCTCGCCAGGCTTTCACCCGTGAAGCTTCGCCTCAGCTCCTTCTCAGTCGAAACCCCGTTGCTAGAATTCTGCTTCATTGAATACGACGTACGGATCATTGGTGGCGGCGGCGGAGGTGCAGGAGGAGGAGAGGACTTGTAAAAGCTCTTCTTCCTCAAGAAATCCTCTGCACTCTTGGCTTGTGATTCTGCTGACAGGGAAGGCGAAGGAGAAAGAGAAGGAGAAGGAGATGACTTCCTCGGGGAAGATTGAGACAACTTTGGAGAAGAAGTGTTGGAATTAGATCGCGATGAGTGAGACATCTGCGATCTTGAAGGCCAAGATTCCACCCATTTAAATTCAGATTCCACCATTGAAGGAGGCAGAGTATACAGCGGAGGACTGTCTCTGTCAGATTCTTCTTTCATTTCCATTCTTCCAGACCTCGATCGCCATGGAATTGGCGAAGGAAGCACAACGCTGTCCATCAGTTTCTCCCCCAATTCCACATGATCCAAACCTCCCAATTCCACGTTCCTGCTTTTATTGCTTGAAAACCTTCTGGAACCCTGTTTTGAATTAGACCTACTATTAGAGACAGAGGAGCCATTAGATACAGATTGATTAGCAGATTCGACCACACCTGGGTCAGGAACACGTGGTTTTAAGCTCCGAACAGGTAAAAGCAGCGGCTTCTCGCCTGAGCTTCTGTGTTCATCGAGAACAGAGTGTTCTTGAGCTACAACAACCACGGGCTCATTCCTATAGTACTGACTACTCCATGTCTGGACCTTGTTCTCATCAGATCCAGATGGGATTTCGGCCTCATCATCAAAAACAGATGACACCTCAAGGAATCTAGACACGTACGAATGCGCATTATCGAATTTAGAGCTGTTATTTTCTTTCTCCGTTTCGTCGTTTCGCCGGCTAAACAGCCCGTAAGAGACGGCGATTCCGACAAAAACAAGGTGTAGAAGCTCCCAGCTTCTGGTGAGTAAACTTTGATTGATGAATTCAGGGGCTTGTGAAGGAAATAGCGGAAGAATAACTAAGAAAACTGTAACTACGAGAGCTTTGTACATGAATTGCGAGTAAAACTTACTTGGGTTCGCTTGGTTTTGCTCTGAAATAAGCTTTTGGTATTTGATGTTCTCCGAATCTGTATCTGCCATTGGAGAACACATAGGAGGAGGAGCTTCAGCTTTGGGTTCTGTCTGTATTTCAGAAGGAGGAGGTGGAGAGAAGACTTAGCGGCTAAGGAAAAGCAGAGGAGTGGGGATCAAAGTTTTAGGGAGATGTGAGCATTTTTCAAGCTTTGCTTTTTAGCTCTTCAGTTCAATTGACATATATGCCCTTCCCTTTTAGTGAGAATGCCCAAGTTGCTTTTTCTTTTAAAAATGATTTGTTTGGATAAATGGTTAACAACCAGGACAGCCTAAATATGATACCCTTCAAAAAGGTGCAAAAATGTGAAAAAAAAAAAAAAAAAATTAAAAAGTGGCGTTCAAACTTGAAAAAATGTTGGACCAAACCGACCTTAGACCTAGAATGGTGGCAAGAGAATCTAGGGATGTTGATAATAGCACCATGCTCTTATTGCCTTTTTTCTCAATTCTCAAAGCTGACTAGGAATGCTTTATATGCAAGCAATTGGGATGTTGAAGTACTACTCTGGCTCCCTCAAGCCCCTAAAAAAAAAAAAAAAAAAAAATTATAAATTTGTTAGAAAAATATATTTCTTAAAGCCTAAATAGAGTTGTCTTGGTTTTCATAATTGTCCACCCTTACTCACTAATTCATTTAGAGCCATCAATATTTATCGACAATCATCTTAGACTTGAAGGGCTGAACACTTTAACGTTATATTTGTGTCAACTTCGTTGAGGGTTTTGAAAATGAGGACTCATTTAGGGCCATCAATATTTATTGACCATCATCTTAGGCTCGAAGGGCTGAACACTTTGATGTTGGATTTGTGTCGACCTTGTTGAGGGTTTTGAAAATGAGGATCAAGTGTTGCTTCTTCACTCCCTCTAAATTTCTACCAACCTTCAAAGTTCGAAATGAGTTCATTGTGCCCAAAATGTTAGACGGGTTTGGAAAGCTGTTACAAAATAGATTCTTATTCGAGTTTAATATGAATGGTCGAACTTTAAGAAAGTGGAAACATCATCGTTTTGAAGGAATATAGTGTTTTGTAACAAATAAAGAGTAATGCTTAATTTTTTTTTTAAACAATGATTTATTTAAGAATTGTTTAGAATTATCACATCAATATTGTGAGATAAAAATATGATTTCTAACATTATTCTTAACAATAAGGCACCCTAACCCTAGTTACCTATTATAAAAGAACCTTTGATGAAACAGAAACATTGAAACAACATTAAAACAATTACGAGAATTACAGTATAGCTCCCTTCAAAGTTGCTTAAAAACCCTTTACATTAAGTGATCAACAGAACATATCAAGTAACTACTTATTGTCTTTATTTACAACAATTATGGTACAACCTCTCTCCAAATTTGCTTAGAAATCCAGTAATCAGAACAGAGCAAAAGGTCATCATTTCTCTTTTTCTTGAAAAATTTCTAGTAACTAATCATTTTTTTATTTTATTTTTAAAAAAATACTATTAAGCAATAAATTTGTCTCTCGAGACTCTAATATTTAGATTGCTCTTGAAAATTAATTGTTGATATTTTCATATAAAATAAATACACACACATAAATACAAACTTTAATTATATAAAATATATAATTGTAGTTATATGAAATTATAAAGAACAATAATAATTCTATTAAGCTTCAATTAAGTTATAACGATTTCATATTGAAGTAAATTTAACAAAATCTTTCTTAAGAAGTTTCTTTTTTTTTTTTGTAAGTAGAATTCTTTTTTATTACCATTTTAATGATTGAGACCAAATTCAAAGAATATATCTTAAAATAATAATAATAAAAAAGATATTGTTCAATTATATCTTTTAATCTTACTCATGTGAACCAAAATTTTAGCTCCACCGCCGCATATAAGTGGTCCATTGATTGACTACAACCAAGATTAGGTGCATCAAATATGGAATCATCAAATCTGTGGTTCATTGTGTTTCTTTTGTTTGGCTTGTGGCCATAAACCTAAAAGAAAAAAGAAAAAAAGAAAAGAAAATGCAAGAGGGAGGAGTGAATAGGATTTGGAAACAAAAATGGTGTAGAATCTAAAATGGGACATATTGGGGAATATGGAAGATGTGAAGGGTAGATAGGTTGCGTGGATGTGGTCAGGATTCTTCTTTTGGACTGCCTACGCTAGCTTTTTGTGGGGGGTCATTGAAAATTTTAAAAAATGTAAATAAAAACAAATAAAATATGCGTTTTGTGGAGGGAATGCCTTTCTTATCATAAACTCACTCCTTTTTCCCTTTTCCCACTCCTCACATTGAAAATAAATAAATAAATAATTCTCTATTCTCAAGGCCGGGCTACACACCAGTGACACGGATGCACTTAATTTAATAATACATTTTTTCTACATTTTATTATTATTCTTTTTTTAAAATTTTTATATACCCTTTTCTACATTAATTATAAAGAAATAGAGAGGGGAATCTGTGTGTGTGGTGATTTCTACATGAAGCATAGTTGGAAAAAATCTGATCCAAAATTTGTTTGACAAAGAAAGTTGTAGGTTTATTAATTGTTAATCTTATTCAACTTTTCGGGCTTATGCCAAATGATCTATGGCTTGAGGTAAGGTATTATGCTTTCTACCAAATTCTATGCCTTGCACTTGCTAGATGCTACTCGATCATTTTATTTTCAATAATCAATATATATATATATTCTCTTTCCATATGAAAGAGAAATAGTAAAACTGATACTCATTTGGTTTGGTATTTCCTAGATAGAGTTGAAGAAATATTGATCGGTTGATAGGGAGATTGATACTTTGAGGAGTTTATATATATATATATATATATATATATGGCATTTTGATAATTCACACTTAAGACATCTTTCTAATGTGAGAACCCAAACTTTTTTACACTCAATACTCGATATGAACAAAGGCCGCGGACTAGGAATCCATGGAAAGGATAGCTAGCCAATGTGAGCAACAAAGCACCTTAGTTTGATTTGGTGGAGTAGGGCGGCATTGGATCTTGTATTTGTCTTCTATTTTCTGGTATAGATACTTAGAAAAATGATCTCAGTTGAAAATATATAATTTTTTGCGTTTGGTTCGTATGGAAAATCAGTAACAATAGGTGACGACTGGTGGAAGATTTTGGTGATTTTTTGGTGAACTTTGGTGACAGATTTAATCAACTTTTGTTGAAATTCGATGAATGATTCTGCCATGTGAGACAGTAAAATTAAAGAAGATTTTTCTTGTTAACTGAAAATATTTTTGATTTAACCACGATTTTTTTGTTGTACCAATTACCAAACACACACAAAAAGAAATCCTGAATTAACAAGTCCTTCCAACCCCACCGAAAAAGTAACTATCTGATCCAAACCCAAACCCCTGCTACGTAAAAAAACACATCAACAAACCAAAAACACTGTAAATTAAATTATGGAAAATTTAAAGAGTTCTAAAGGTTTCACATGATTTAAGAAAAATAAAATTATAATTCCTCACTACCGGTTTTTAGCATTAGCATTAAATTTGACACTGTAATTAAATTATCGCTATCAAAACACGTTGGACCGACTTCAATCCCACGTAAAAAGCACTTTGGATAACTCGAAAGTTTAAGTGGACAGGATATATCCAAACCCTTTTTTTTTCTGCCAAGCAAGCGACATCCAAATCCTACAAAGCATGCATTTGGTTGATTATTGTGTTTATAGTTCAAAAGCACATTCATAAGCGGTTCTCTACCTATATATTAATTAAACACAACTTACCTTCCATGCAATGCTTTAGCCATTAAAGAGGAATGTTACGTTTTCTCTTGATACCACGTGAATATTATTTTCTTAAAAAAAAAAAAAAAAAGAAGAATTAGTGGGATAAGTTTTTTTTTTTTTTTTTTTTTTTTCTACTTTTTTTTTAAAAAAATAATATCTATGTAGAATTATGAGAACACCAGAAAAAATCGTAGCATTTTTTTTTTTTTTTAATATTGCATGACCACTTTGAGGTATCAACATTAATTATATATTAACACGTGATATTAAAACATAAATAATAAATATTTTTTAAATAATAAATATTTTTTAAATAAAAATTACAATACAAAATAAAAATAAACTAGAAGTGGCTAATGGGCCGATGGCCTTCCATCATAGAGGGTGGCTTCTCCTCTAAGGATGGTTACCCTTCTCATGTTGCCGGTAGCCGCTCCATATCTAGGTTAGTCAACGGGTGGCTATTGTCATCTAGGGTGGTTGCCTCTCTTCTGTAAGGGGTAACCATCTTTTGGCCATCCCCGGACCCCATCAAGTCAAGATGAGGGCGGTTATCTTGTTATTGTCTCCAACGAGGGGACAATTGCTCCTAAAAAAGAGAAATAGTCACCCCCCCCTCTTAAGAGAGGGATGACAATCTCTTTATTATTCCAAGTGAGAGCGACCACTCCTCATCTAGTGTGATTGAGGAGTGTATTGACATTATTTTTGTAGTTTATGAGGAACATTGACGTAATTGATAGTTTGGAGAGAACATTAACAATAAGTCACGGCAGAACTATAACGTTTTGTTTGGGGGGAAATATTTTTTTTTTGGGGGACGAAAGTTATTTATTTATTTTTGATATGTCCATATAAGAGGGAAGATGGTAGGCAGATTTAAACTAGTGACCCCTCTGCTTCATGAAGCGTGATTTCTAACTGATTGAACACCCCTTGGGAACACGAAAGTTAATTTTTAAAGGTATGTTTAATATGAGGTGATAAGGCATAGGAAAAAATAGAATAAAAGGCAGATTAGGAGGATAATACTCATGATCACATGAAGTAGGGGTGGTGATAAGGCATCCTTCGTTTCTCTCATTTATGATTATGGTCCAAACTTACGTGGCAAAGATTTCCAGACAATGGATCTGATTCCTACTCTTCTTCTTCTTATATATATATATATATATATACTCCTCTTCTTCTTCTTCTTTTATATATATATATATGTTTTTTTGCTTTATTTTTAAGTGGGCCGGTTCACCTATTACGGTATTTGTGTGCGTAGGAATCACACGTTGTCTACATCTGCATCTACACCTTTAGCCGACTCTCTCTTTATTCGGTTTAGAGCCTTGTTGGAGTGACATAAAAAGATCAAATGCCACATAAGCGCGCAATTATATGAGAATGAGATGAGATAGAGTTGCATGTGTAGTATTACTCATAGGCCTAAGGTCATATCACGTAAGAGTAATATTATTTATTGAAATGTTATATAATTGTCATACAACTAAGATGATATGATAGCGAAAATCACTATTTGAATTAACAAAAGTTTTTTAAAAAAGAATCAATACTGACTAATTTTTATTGTCACGTCATTCAAATTATATTACAGTCTATTCAACAACATTTCTCTACCATGTAAATTTTTGTTACCTTCTTTGTGATTAATTGTAACTTGTTATGCTACTTTTCTTTCACATGAATCTGTTATAGCTGACAATATATTTCATCAACGTAGTAGTGTCTAAGCTGTCGGTTATTTGTTTGAATTTGGTGTTATTTTTGGATTGTTTAATCTAATGGGTATTGCTCAAATAGCTTTTTAGATACACTAAATTCTAGTGGCCAACTTGCTACTACCAACGTTAACTTCCACAAAATTCAGCCTTCCCCACAAGTTGTCTCCTGCAGTGCCCAAGGATAATACTCCAAAGAGAATAATTTTATAAGGTCTTAGGATAAATTAAGTTTTTTTGCTCTCTAATGAGAAATTGACACATCATCATGGAACAAGAAAATCAAATGTTAGCAAAACACTGTGTTACAATCCTAGTGTCTTACATGGGTTAAGTTTAATTTTAAATATGTGTATATAAGCTCCTGAACACCTCTTCCTTGTAAGCTGATTTTCAAGAGTGAGTTCTACCCACGGTTTGTAACATTTGGTATCAGATCTAGCCACCATGTCGAGGGGTTTGAGTCACAAAAGGGGCGACCTATGGGCTAGATTAAAATACTAATAGGTGAGTAGAACCTCCAAAAGAGAAAAGGCTGTCGTTGGGTCAATGTCGATAGAGTGGGCTACTATGGATGTTGGCCATGGAAGCATAGTGGTATGTTATGATACTAGTATCCACAATCTTAACCATGTATATATAAACTCTTGGATACCCTTCCATTGTAAGCTAGTTTTTAAGGGTAAGTTCTACGCAAAGTTTGTAACATTTTGTAATACCTTAATAAAAACAACCATTTTTATTATTTAAAAACTATTACAAAAGCGGATAACAAGATTTTTAAGATAATTGTTTTAACAAAGACCCAATCCCTTAGTATTAACCCAACAATACTTTAATCCCTTAGAAAATAAAAGCCAAATACTAATCATCTGGGGGGCGGACACACGCTAGGTCAAGCAGACGTACACCACTATTTTTAGAGTGGATGTACGTGTAGGGACCACCGGACGTATGCTTTACAAATAATACAGTGGACATATGCGGGACCACATGGACGTATGCTACTTTTTGAAATACCCTTTAGTTAATATTTAAATGTACGAGGCACCCTTTGGACCAGTGGACAAATAGTACTAGACGTACGCTAGGGTGGTGGTGGCGACCTTCTCCTATAAATACCCATTCCCTCATCTTCTTCCACACACCAATTCAGAGCTCTGGCATGCCCTTAGGCTGCCAGAATTGAGAGAGACTCATATCTTGAGATAATTGTGAGTTGGGGGAAATTTTGAGGAGAGAAGCCCATGTCTTTGCTAAGCTTCGGGGTAAGCACTATTTCCTTTTCATTTCAGCATTATTTTACCTCCTAGTTATGCCTTATTAAGATTTCCAAAGTATTCATTAAGCATTTCTCAAAAAGTGTTAATGTTTTCAAAAGATCTTTAGAGTTTCATTGTGTTTTGATTCCTTACATTACATGTACTTAATTGTTAGCTTAGAAGATGCTTAGAGGTCTAGAAATGATGTAGAGATCAAATGCTGTTCGAAAACTTAAAGGTGTGCTTAACTCATTGAGCGGATGTACGCCATTGGGGCCGAATGCATGGTCAGTGGGTAGAGCACTGGTTTTTGAGTTTCGCACGTGTACACTCTAACCTAACTATGCTTCTAGGATACGTAAGGCTTAGAATAATGGTGTCTTGTATTCCTTATAATAGGACTTAACTTAGTCGGAAGATTCGCTTGAGTGCGTGAGGTAAGTGAACCTTTACAACCTTTTTACTTAAAAATGTGGGATATGTTAGTTGATTGACCACGAGTATGATATGAGCATGCCTATTTTATAATTACTCGGTAAATTGCATGATGAATTGGTTAATAAGATGCATCGTATGACACGTCGATACATGTGGTATAAACGGCCATGTGCTTACTATATAGACTTCATACAATGGTCAAATGTGTGTGTGTATTACATGGGGGCTTTGGATCCAATGGTTTCGTGACCAAGGTGCAGCCATTTCCAATGATTGGTCACTATAAGACGGACGTCATTAGAGGTGTGGGCCACCTGAGGTCGGACTTGGTCGTCCTGCTTGTATTACGTATGGTAGTGTGTAAATGGTCAGGCATTATACTACAGTCCTCATGCTTAACTCACGAGAATGGGTAATATTTCGGGTAGACCATTTATGAGAGTTATGACCTAAAAAGCAATAGCATTTTTCTTGCATTAAAATATTAGGTAGTTATCGCTGATAGTACACCATTATCTTTTAAGAAAACTCAAACCTTACCAAAATGGTGTATTAACTGAGGCAATGCCTCTTTTTATTCTTATTCAGAATTGCGCGTTTACTTTTATTAATTGGATTCATGTCATACCTATGTTGTGAGGTTTACTTACTAAGTCGTTAGACTTACACGGTTATTATTCTCTAGGTAACTTGACTCAACACTCTAGAAGTGGCATGGCTGCTGTTACCCGTATGGTGTAGAACTTGTAATTGTTTTAGGTTGGTCATTATTTATTAACTGCTCCATGTTTTTACTTGATGAATAATAGTTTTTCATATTTATTCATCTTCCAATGCTTTTACTCTGATAGTTATAAATGGGTGATTTCCCATTTAGTCACAAGTTGACTTAAATCTTTTAAGAAAACTTGAACCTTACCAAAATGGTGTATTAAAAGAGGTAATGCCTCTTTTTATTCTTACTCAGAATTGCACGTTTACTTTTATTAATTAGATTCATATCATATCTATGTTGTGAAGTTTACTTACTAAGTCATTAGTGTAGTGACCCAAATTATTAACTAGACATAAGTGGCTTAGTTGGAGGGATTAATTTGGGCTTTGGGTCACTACGAATGCTAGAGGGATAATTTGGACTTTTGGACAAACGTACACTAGGTTTGGCAAACGTACGCTACTGTCTGTAGTGCAAACGTATGGGGGGGACTACTGGATGTACGCTCTGCAAATCGTACAGGCGGATGTACGTGGGACCACCGGATGTACGTTACTTTTTAAATACCCTCTAGATAATACCCTCTAGATAATACCTAGACGTATGAGGCAGCCATTGAACCACTGGGCAAGAACCACCGAACTTACGCCCATTGGTAGGACATCCGTTGTTTTTCTGGGTCTATAAATAGCACCATACCCCCTTCATGTTATTCACACTTTTCATACGCCCCTAGGCTGCCAAAGTGTTCCCAGAGTGTTTTCCAAGCATTTGTGAGTGTTTTGTGAGCGTGTGTGTGAGATGTTTGCGAGTTCAGAACGTTCGTGAGGCGAAACTCTTGTGGTTTTGTTTCAAGGAGGTAACGTTCGATCTTTAGCTTTAATTTACGTCGTTATGCTGCTTGTTTAGTGTTTAGTGGTAGTTGTTAGCTTAGTTGTACTTTAAAACCCGTTTGGGTTAACCTTTTGATTAGCTTAGCCTTGTTACGTTGCATAGAGGTTGCAAACTGGACTAGAGGGCTTTAGGTTATTCCTAGTAGCCTTAGGAGTCGGATAATAAGCGGACAGTGGAGAGAAAATGAGGTTATCCTCGAGAACCCATATAGCAGACATACGGTATTGAGACCGGACGTACGGCTTGTCGTTATACAGTGGACGTACACACCCAAGCCCGAACGTACGGTGACTGTGTGACAGGAAAACCTTATTTTCACCAAACGTTCCATAACTCTTGTTTTCCTTGATTTAGGGTTGTTTTAGTAAAATTAGAACTAATAGAAGGTTTTTCACATATTTGGAGAACCCGAACCTTTTGGAGTTTTCAGAGATGCGTATCGATCTAGGTGAGTTTTAACTCACATAATGCGCATTGTTATTTTCAATGCACTGCACGTATATTTTGTATATTGAACAAACATACATATTCTACAACTCTCACAGTTTATACTTATTACACATGAATTCTGTCATTTGAAAAAAACGTTGTGCTGAACCTGTTAACCAAGTGAAACTTGTAAAAAGACATGCATGTAAAATACATACAAGATAATTGCATCGTATGACATGTACACTGGTACGTGCGGTAGTAATGGCCTTGAGCTTACTATACATGTTAGCTTTATGGTTAAATGTGTGCGTTACGCGAGGGCTGTGGATCCATTGGTTCCGTGACTTTGATGCAACCATTCACAATGGTTCGGTCACTAAATGATAGATGTCATTAGTTGGTGTGGGCCACTCGCAGTCGGACTCGATCGTGCCACTAATGTTACGTACGGTATGTTGTACAATGGCTAGGGTACTGACATTGTATTATAGGTCCCTCATGACAGCATCAACCTTACTGAGAATGGGTAATATCTCGGGTAGACCATACTGTTGAACTATAACTATTGTTTATATCATATGCATATATCATTATTATATATATCACGCATAATTAAACCGTCATGATGGGACTGCTTATGCTTATTAAACATCTGAGTTTATCACTAAAACTGGCATGGGCATTATCTGCGTTAAAAATCACTAAGTCTTAGACTTACCCCATTTTTATTTATGTTTTTCCCCATCATTATGAATAATTGTACGGTTTAGCTGCACTAGACGAAGATGCCGTCGGAGACTACTTGGGTGATTGCTCAGGACTTGATACGAGTAATCTTCAAGGATATGGATCCTGTTTGGCTTAGAACGATGTGGGAGGACGGATGATTTGCTCGTGCAGACATGATCGAGATCTTGATATCATTAGCTCTATTGAAGCTTAAGTCTAGGTTTTGATCTATTGATCTTTTGTGAACAATGTTGATGTATCTTATTTGGGTTGTATCTATTTCCTGATGATGGTTCGATGACCAGTACATTTGATGACCATTTGCTATATTATGAATGTAGTACTTTATCTCTGGTATTGTTGTGTGATGTTTCTATTATTGTCTCTTAATTCCATAATCTTGGTAAAGTCTTTAGTTGGAGTTTTCTCGTTACGATAAGGAAGGTGATTTTCCGGAGGTCATGTCTCGGAGGAACATGACTGGGATGGCGCGCCGTGGGGTCAATTACTAGTTAATTGATATTCCCATCGGGCTGGGCGTCACAATTAGACTTATGTGGTTATATATTATTCTCTGGGTAACTTGATTCAATACTCTAGGAGTGGCCTGACTACTGCTATCCGTATGGTGTAGAACTTGCAATTGTTTTAGGTTGGTCATTATTTATTAATTGCTCCATGTTTTTACTTAATGAATAATAGTTTTTCATATTTATTCACCTTCTAATGCTTTTATTATGATAGTTATAGAGGGGTGATTTCTCGTTTAGTCACAAGTTGACCTAAATAGGTTAATTGCTAGTAATTCCACCGAATTAGCCAAATCTAATTTTGAGGGTGTTATACATTTGGTATCAAAACTAGCCGCCATGTTAAGGGGTTCGAGTCACGGATGTGGCGACTTATGAGCTATATTAAAATATTGATAGATGAGTAGAGCCACCAAAAAAGAAATGGCTGCCATCATGTCAGTGTCGATATAGTGCACGTTGGCCACGAAAATGTGGTGGTATGTTATAATCTTAATTGTTTATATGGGTTAAGTTTAGTCTTAATGATGTGTATATACGTTTTTGACCATCATTTCTTGTAAGCTGGTTTTCAAAATCGTAACACACTAAATCACTGCTAAATCTACATTCTAGTATCTCTCATCCTTGTTCAATCAACGTGAGAGAAGAAAACCCACCACCATCGATGGCTTTGTTTGATAAATGCCTTCAGGCGTGATTTTTTACTGTTTGTGTTTTGTTATTGTTCAAAGAAGGTACAAATGATTGTAAAGTCAGAGAAGTATAAATGCATGCTTCAGTCAAAAACCATTGAAAAAGCAGCGCCAAATGATACCTCCTCCCCCTTTTCCAAAGATGCCCGCAAAACAAATGCATTGTCTTGCAGAACATGGAAGGGCTTCTTTTCAACTTTTTTTTACTAAAGTCGGCATTTACTTCTCTGAGTTTATTGTCCTTTGTACCCTTCTTAAACAGTAGAAAAACAGAAACAGTAAAAAATCATGCCTGAAAGCGTTTATCAAACAAGGCCGATATTATTATCAAGTGCAGATTTTTTGTCAGATTTAACCAAAAATCGTAATAGAAAAATAAATAAAAGGGTTAGATAGTTTGAGGACTTATTACAACTTCTTAAAGTTTGTGAGATATTTACAAATTAGATACTAATTTGAGAGAATAAGTGTGGTTTCTAGTCTCAAAAAAAAAAAAAAAAAAAAGGTGTGGTTTCTTGAACCAAGATGAATATAACCAACTATATAGAATAATTGAATATTTGTATAGAAAAATAAAGACATGTGATATGATATAATATACTATGGTTTGTGGATGTGAGCAATTGGACGGTTGTTGACTGTTGTGATTATTCCACTTACTAGAGTAGAGGTAGATGGACATGTCAAGCAATTCCATCTTAGGTTTTGTATAGGATTGTGATTTTAATAAGTCTGTTTTTTAAAATTTTATTTTTAAAATTTTAAAGACGTTTATTAAAACATGTTAAAAAATTCGAAATTTCAGGAGTTTTTTAATTTGAATCTCAAAGTTTCAAAAATAGCAGTTTACCCCCTTGAAGTTTCAAAAAGTAGCAATTTAAACATTCCGTCAACTTTTTCCATCAAATTGGACGGAAAACTATGAAATGATGAAACTGACCTTAGGCTATTTTTTTTTTTAAAATTTCCGTCCATTTTAACGGGAGGTTTAAATTGCCATTTTTTAAAACTTCAGGGGGGTAAATTGAATTTTTCCTAAAAAATACTTTTTTTATCAAATATTTATTACCTGAAATTGTGATTTTTGTTTAAATTCATGTTTTTATTTTTTTTTAAATGATTACCCCTAACCTGCTTATATAAATCAAAGATTTTATTTATTTATTTTAGATTAAGTACTTTTTAAATCGTAATACCAAATATCTTATGTTTTAAAATGTATTTTAAAAATACAAATTATTCTTACGAAATTGTAATTTTAAACTCAACCATTTATGTAACCAATGAGTTAGTTTGGCTACAAAATGGTAGGGATGGCCATGACTAAAGATCTTCAAATTCATGTTTTTATGTCGGTCGAGAATCTGACAGTTTTTGTTTCTAATGATGTTGGGATATTAAACCAAAGCCTATCCCATCTTTAGATCTTTTGTGAGCTACAATCATTGCTGTTTGTAGATCAAATCAAATCATTCTTAGTCACTAAAATTAATATTATAAATTATATTTTTTTTATTAATTTTTGAATTAGTTTTTATGAAAAAAAAATTTGAAAATTAGTTGAAATTGTCATGTTAATATTATAAGTCGTAATTATTTTATAATGCTTATGTTTTAGTTCTAACCAAAACTCAAATATTTTATTTATTTTTAGTAAGAATTGATCAAATGATCGGTTGTGAGATAATTATGTGATAATTTTTTTTTCAAAATATTTTGATTTCCCCCTAATAACATCCGTGGAATTGGACAACTTTAATCAACTGGAGTGAGTAGTTACTGATTGAAACCAAACAAATAAAAACAATCAAAAGCAGTCACAAGCAATGTCTGTCACAACTATTATAAACAAATTCATTCACTTTATAAATTTATATTTAAAAAAAATAAATTAAAATAGACCTTAATATAAAATATATCCAATCTTGGCAGTATGCGGCTCTTATTTCTCCTAGTTTAAGCCTAATGCCAATTAAATTATTTCGGCACCGATAAATGGACAGATTTTTATTATTATTATTATTTTTTAAATTGAGTTGTAATTTTTTTTTCCCTAACTTAATTAAAATAAAAGCACGTGAATTTTCGCCTCTTTAAAAAACACTAATTAGATACCATCCACTTCAAATGAAATAAGGAAATCATATTCCGATGTGGATAGTGGGGATTGAAATTTCCTAGAATTTTCTTTAAATTTGAAATTCTCAAATTTATAAATCTTAGTTGTCTATCTCATCTAAGAGTTTAAAATAAGATATGTTTTAACATTTAATAAGGAAGCTTGTCTCAAATAAGCATAGGTTTAGTAGCTTGCTTATCAAATGTTGAAACATGACTTATTTTAGACCCTTAGATAAGATAGATAACTGAGATTTATGAATTCAATAATCTCAAATTTAAAAAGAATTATAAGAGATTTCAATCTGGATAACAGGATATATATATTATTTTTATGATTTAATTGCCTTATATGTTATTCTTTTATTATATATATATTTTTTTGGCTCGCCAACTATAGTTTGATGATGCTGAAATAAATAATGTATGAGTTGAAAATTTTATGACGAAATGATTAGTAAATATGGTCTGAATAATAGCATTGAACAATTTAAAGTTTATATGGACATTAATAGGCTCATGTCTATTGTTAGTAATATGTTGTTTTTATCTCTTAATAAACAAGTTGTTTGAGATTTTGTTTTGTTCTGTTTGGTTTTTGTTGCTAGTACTTTGATTTACTATTTTAAAAAAAGATTTTATGTTTTTTATTTACTAAAAGCAAGAGTTACAACTTCAACGCCTACCGAATACCTTATATGTGGATAGTTTATATGTAGATAATGGATAATAATAACATTTTTTTTAACGGAAATGTAATGATTTCATTTATTAAAGATAATGAATATGAAGTTTTTAAACAAAAATTCTTATAATTAAGTGCTATTATCTATGCAGTTATTAAATAACAACATTTAACAACGACACAAATGCTGATATTAATAGCATGATGCAGATGTAGATGCAAATATTTAAAGTATCCATGATAACCGCATCCATATGGTGCATCTGAATATTTTCAATAACGGTATTCATATTTGCATTTACATTCTTACCAAATGGATATAAATTAGTTAGGGCATTCACAATGGAAGAGCTAATTTTTTTTTATGTAAAATAGCTCATCAAAACTCAATTTATCTAATTTAACTAATGACTTTTTAAGGACCTTCTACATCCAATTAATTATATTTTTATCTATATCATTTCATTTTTATTTATTTTTATTTTTTATAATGATTGTATTTTTCTTAAATATTTTATTTTTCAACTTTTGAGAAAAAAGTGATGTGGAGAGAGAAATAATAGGAGAAAATTTTGGAAAAAATGTGATGTGAAAGAGAAATAGTAGGAGAAAATTTTGAAAAACGAGAAAATAGGTGAGAGAAACAATAAAAAAATGTGGGAATAAAATTTTGGGAGAGATAGTAGGAGAAAAAAAGACGTGGGAAGAAAATTTAGAAAAATAGCTCTTTGAATAGTGCTGTTACATATAACTTTTTTTTTTTAGCTCATTTAATAAAATATCTATTCTACATTTTTTTTAGCTTCTCTAATGTAGATGATATTTTATCAATTTAAAGAGCTATTTTAGATAAAAGTGTCATTTAACTCCTTTATTGTGAATGCTCTTACAAATCAATATATAAGAAAAATGTTAAAGTCATAACCTAGATTTAATAAAGATCCAATTTCTCTCTTAGTCATTAAAAAAATAATAAAAAAAAGTTTGATGTTTTGAATTTAATTTTGTTATTTTTTTAAATTTTTAAATTACACATAAAAAAAAACTTTAGTCTTTATTGGATCTATATTGTGCCTGTATTACATCTCATATAATAAATTGATATGCCTCTTTTTTATAACATTTATTTTTGAAGCAAGCAAAAAATATTAAAATATATGTAAGAATTAGATGCTTTTGAAAAATGAAAATTCTTCCTTTAAAAAAAGAAAAAGAAAATTCTTTAAAAAATATTATTTTATTTGACTGATTTGTAAATAAGTACAAATCAATTTATAGGTAACGAGAAAGGTATTATTATTGACTGATTCATTGCCTTTCACACTTCTTCTCTCACCGCCTCGTCACTTTTAACCGTCCAAACCCACCATTTCTATTCCCTCTCTCTCTCTCTCTCTTTCTCTCGTTCAGTTTCAGAGTTTGTTGAGGAAAGGTGGAGTAGAACCCAGGCAATCCTCTCATCCAAGCAAAGTCCCAGGGTTAGGTTAGGGTTTCTTCGAAAGTCCTTCACTTTTCGACGTCTTGTGTTCTTCGATCACACCTCCATCGTCTCCGCCTCGTTTTCACTGTCCGATCCATCCATCTTTTGCAAAATATGGTGATGATCTCTCGCAGAAACTTCGATTCCCATATTTTTCCATCAAAATATTTCCCGATCCTCCTATTTCTGATTCGTTGTAGGAATTCTAGGTTTTCTCTCTCTCTCCTGTAATTATTTTACAATTTTAGACACAAAATTAGGGTTTTTCTTTGAGGTTTGTGGATGGCGAATTAAGATGACGTGAATTGTGTTTATGAATATGTTTTGTTCGGGGTAACTAAGTTCTTGTTTTAGAATTGTGTTCAACTTTGGTTGTTTGTGTGTATTGAGGCTATGTATATTGAGGAACTGAAGGAAGGAAAGGTGGGAAGTGGGGAAGAAGGGAATTCGTGCGGTGGTGATGGTGATGTCGGTGGCAGAAGCGTCGTTGCTTCAGATGCAAAGCGGGTTTTGATCGGAGCTGGGGCTCGTGCGCTATTCTACCCCACACTGCTGTACAATGTTGTCAGGAATAAGTTCCAGGTCGAGTTCAGGTGGTGGGATAAAGTTGCTGAGGTATAATTTCGTTTTGCTTCTTAATGGTTTTTGCTGTTTTGCTACATAGTGTATTATCATATTTGTGCTTGTTGATTGATTTTGGATGAGATCTCGTTGCTTTCTGCTGTGGCTATTTGGCTGTGGTTTATTGCCATTGAACTGAGTTTGGATTTTAGTTCTTTCTTTAGGAGTATTTTAGCTTCTGTGAAGAATCTATAATTGATGGGCATAGGTTTAATAGCGTTTAAAGGAAAAGATGAAAGGACTTAAAATCCGGGAATTTTTTTAATGTTTTATTTTTATATTGGTTTTACTTTTTTAATAAAATTGAGTGGCAGTAGCATTTCAAACAAGTGCATGGCGGGCATCATAGCACGAGTTATTATGATTTGATTTCAATAAAATCTTGTGGTTGGTGAAGGTAAGCACAGGCATCACAGCCCACTGGTGAACTTTAAAATTTGATTATTTATTGATTTTTTGGTTTAATCCTTGTTCTTCATTTATATTCTACTTGATTGATTCCATTTATATTCTACTTGATTGATTCTGCAAATAAAGGACAATGTGGCATTTCAATAACAGAAACTAGAAACTAGAACCACATGATCATAAAACTCTTTTAGTAAGTGGAGATAAGAGAATCAAGTATAGTTGAATGCATTGGTAATATCAAAATTTCGTGATATATTGTAGGTACTAGTGCTTTATGATAAATTTTTGTGGTCTTTGTCTTGGATAAAATATTGCAATGTACTTCATGCCACAGGGTATGCCTTTTTGTTTCTCCTATATTGTTGGCCTGTTAAACTTATATTATTTTTGTTCTTTCTTACTTGATTCCTGCACGCATTGCAAGCTCAAGGAATATTTTGGATGGGCTTAGAAGTTTACTGAATTTTTTTCTCATCCCTGTGTTGTATATTTCTGTTTTCTTTTACATTTTTCTCTTGGGTACTTTGCTGATTACTTCTTAATGCCACATTGTCCTTTATCTGCCAAATTGTGTGATTCTATAGTGTTTGCTTGGTGCTGTTAACTTATTTTCTCTTTATAGATGTAAGTTAATGGGAAAAGGGTGCAATTTCTTTTGGTAAAATTAATGGTTTTTGCTCGATTATATGTCATCAACCCTTTCCCTTCTCCCACCTTTTCTGATCTGTATGTGCAAAACTCTATGTGATAAGACTAGAATTCAGTGGTGACTGTAACTTTGTAGCTTGAGCATTTGGGAGTAAAGTTTTTCTATATCTTTTTTATTCTTCTTTGTAATTGGTATATAATTTGGTTGGAACCAGATCTCTAATGTACCTATTTTCAGTTTATACTATTAGGTGCTGTTCCATTCCCTACTGATGTTCCCCGCCTGAAGGATCTTGGTGTTTGTGGAGTAGTCACACTAAATGAGCCCTATGAGACCTTGGTTTCAACATCTCTATATCATGTGAGTGTTTTTTCCTGGGTAGTTTGTGGCTAGATATCCTTTCTGTAATTTAGCAGTCGCAATGGTTCATTTTTTCTGTCCAGAATGAAACCTTTTTGGTTGTTATTAGCATTGATACACTTGTTATACTTTGATGCTAGACTAAAGAGGCAGTAGGTGAAGTTGATTGAGTTTTGTACTTCTGTTTGTTTGAGGAGTGTCCTGTCACAATTCTTATTTTGACTGTATAACTATAGTTTTGTTTCAAATGTGAACATAAAATCTGTAAGTAATGGGTTTCTCATGCATGTGCTGCTTCTGGAAGAAATATAAAGCTTAATGAAAGTGTATGATAGTTTAGTACATATGTAAGAGCCAATTGAGGTTTGGAGGGTGAGGTCACTGGTTTCATCTTGTATAGTTGTAAGAGTTTTATAGGTTATGAAAAAAAATATAGTAAATATTTGATCTTTTTTCAAAAGAAGATCCTGTGAAGCATTGAGCCGCCACAATAAAAATTGTCAAGTTTTTGATGTTGTGCCTTGCGGTTTAACTTGTAGTCAACAAACTTAATTGATTAACTTTCAATGTGCGATTTGCTAATTAACATGGTGGGCCCTTTACCAGGGATTAATTTGGACATCTTAAATAATTTGACTGACTTATGTGGCCACACTTTGCTAAAATTTCTCATTCAAGTTAGTTCGTTTGGAAATGACCTGAGATTGAAGAGTGAAGGGTTTTGATGGGTGACTATATGCTGTTTGATAGTATTTCCCTTTTAGAATGTTAATCAATTTTCTTTGTTTTCCATATTTATACATCCAATAAACACATGCGATGAGCATAGTCTCTCTCTCTCCCCCCCAAAAAAAAATGCTGTTCTTCCGACACTATGCATGATACATGTGTTTGATAGTCATTTATATTTTCATAGGAGCAGCTGTAAACTAACATCCTACGCTTTTTGCCCAAATTGCGTGTTGTTCATCAAGTTCCTCTATATAATGTATGATGTATTGTTATAATTTTTGCAGGCTTATGGCATTGACCATCTTGTGATACCTACAAGAGACTACTGCTTTGCCCCATCCTTGAATAATATACGCAAGGCTGTAAGCTTCATACATGGTGAGCATTTTTTTCTATGTGGTTTTTCCTGCTTTGATTATGTAGAACATCATTTTTTTTGTGTGATTAAGCAGAAATTAGTCTTTATATCCAGTGACACGTGGTTATTTTAGTGAATTTCAATAGAGTATGTAATTATTCCTTTTTGGAGATATTCCCTATGATCACCTGACCTTTCTAATGTTACTTTCATGAAGAAAATGCATCTTGTGGAAGAACTACATATGTTCACTGCAAAGCTGGACGGGGCCGCAGCACAACTGTTGTATTATGTTACCTGGTCGGTTCACCAAATAAAAATTACTTGTAATCTATTTAAAATTTCCCACCTTTTCTGAGATTCCATTTTATTTTATAGGTGCAACACAAGCAGATGACACCTGATGCTGCGTATGATTATGTGAGATCCATCAGGCCGAGGGTGCTTTTAGCCTCTTCCCAGTGGCAGGTATTATTGAAATATTGGTAAAAGTTTGGCATCACATGTCAGGTTGTCATTATCTGCAATTTGGCTTTGGAAGTTCTGGAATTCTTTTTTTCTCATCCTGTAGCACAGAACTGCTTAGTTTCCTTTTCACTATATGCTTAACCATACATTGTAAATGATTTCTGAACCATGTCGTGAAGCTTCATTAAATGAATTATTTGAGAGGGTTTTTATTCTAACCTTCTTCTGGTGGATTTGTTTGCCAATTTTTTTATTTTTAAAATTATTTTAGTGACATGCTTTGATTCTGGGCAATTAGTTAATGGCATTCATTTATACTTGTGTGTTGCTTTAATTTAACCCCTTTTTTTCAGCAAAATGTTTCTTGGTTATTCGTAGCTAATCTTTGTTGGAAATTATTACAGGCTGTCCAGGAATACTACCATCTTATGGTTAAAAAAGCTGCTATCTACACTCACATGACTGATATAATAATGAAAGCCCCAGGATCAGCAGCCTCTCAAGATCTCGTCTCATTTGATGATGGATCTGTAGTCGTCGTAACAGAATCGGATCTTGAAGGGTATGACTCAAGTCTTGATTCAGGGATATGGGCAGATTTAAGTGTGGTCTATGGGGTCCGAGTTGCTGGTAAGGCAGCGCTGGCAAGAATCTCATGCCTGTGGTTTCGCTGCCGCACACACCAGAGGATTTCAGGGGAGAAGGTGGGCAGCGAGAGCAGCTGCTCAATCAGGGCTGATCATCTGGGAGGAATCAGTGTGGACATCCACATCTACTGAGAAATGAACCTCCGAAGTTGCATAGAAGATGCTTGATAAGTTTCTCTCCTTCACATTTCCTTTCCCGTACAGAAAAAAGAAGCAAATAATGTTTGTATTGGGCAGACCTGAAAGCTCTGGTCTCCCCCGTCCCCCTTGTAAATTGAGTTACTTTTGTCTTGAATCAAATTGTAAGAAAGATGAGAATTATGAGCCGACTAAATAATGACAATACCTTTGGAAGATTGCATCCATAGAATTGAAGGGACTGTGAAGTACCTCCAAAAACTTGTCACTTGCACTCGTAGTGGAGCCTGGAACAGGAACAGGAACAGATGTCCCAAAAACTTGATCGTCAGTAAGGGCATATTCCCTGAAACGCAGTGTCATGAGCTTTGAGTTACAGAATAATTGGAAAAAGAGCTGTTCCTAGTGATGATAAACTATAGCATATTTTTTTAGATTTATGCTTTTAAACAAGCAACTTAAAGAGTCACCAAAGCAAAAACTTGAGTTTCTTTGAAGACATCACCCACTATAGGCGAGGGAAAAGAAGCAACACTATCTGGCGCTGAAGTCGGTTGAGGGTCTGATATTTTGTTTTCAACCTCTACTTTATATTGACCTAATTTTGGAGGCAATTAGGGCCAAAATCTTCTACAATCTTAAGGTTGTTTCCAGTAATTTAAGAGTCACAGCAACTCAAAATAAGGATACTTTAGCAGAAAAAATAATGCTTGAGAGTTTAAAATAATAATCCTCCAATCCAAAGGCATTGCAAAAATCTTTTCCTAAATGCAATTTATAGCAATTTTAACGATTGAAGCTACTTACTACGGCACAGCCCCATCTCTTCAAATTCCTAATCATAATGAATGACCAAAAAGGGTAGACCAGATAGATCAATTGTGATTATTTTACTTGGGCGTGACTATAGTAGCACTACCCACTGGGAGCCGCATAGGAGGGGCCGTGGGAACTGCAAGCGCTCTCTCAAGTCTGATTGAGTCATAATTTGACCTAACCCTACTAGGACATCAATGGGAACCAAGGTAGCTAATGAATGACTTTTGATTGGAGAATCATTTATACGTCTCTTCTACCAACGGACTCAAAGGGCCAATTGCTATATAGAAATAATCATAGAAAAGTGTACAAGATTGAACTCTATATCTCTTTAATAATTCAACAAAGCTATGTTTATTTATAGTGGAATAAGGCAGGTCAAAATAGAATACACAATTAGAATGAAACCAAAAAATTAATATGAAATTACAAAAATATAGTAATAATATCAAATTATACAAGAAAATAAATTAGTATCTAGTATAGTTTATAAATTATACAGACTCTAATATTAAGTTAGTATGGTAAGTATCCTTGATATATTCTAAACCATATACTGGATACATTCTAACATCTCCAACAAGCTCAAGGTGGTAACGTAGAAACCAACTTGAGTTTGGAAATAAAGTCACAAAAAGGTCTAGATGCAAAAGGATAAAAATGAAGAGGTCCTTGCAAGAGATGATGCATAAAATGACAATCGGATTTGATGTATTTGGTGCGTTCAAGGAAAACATCATTATGGGCATCATGAATCATACTCTAATTATTACAAAATATAAGAGAGCTAGATGTTTGGTGGGTACCCGCGTCTTATAGGAGCCAACATAGCCAGAATAGCTCGGAATTGGTGTAAGCAAATGCACGATACTCAACTTCAGTACTAAATGGAGCAATCAAAGAGATGAGAGAATCACTTAGTAAAAAGAAATAGCTCATGGTAGACTGACGGTCAATGAGATCACCTGACCAATCAGCACCCGAATATACATGCAAGTCTAATGATAAATGAAAGGAGAAATGCAAACCATGAAATTGTGTGTCATTCACGTAACGAAGGATTCAAATAGTAGTAACATAGCAAACTGAACATGACATGGTCATGAACTGACTAACAATATGATGCACGAAATGCGGTCTCCACTAAAGAAAAAGAAAAAAAAATAGTTTTTATTTATTTATTTTATAATAATTTCCCTATTAGAATTATGTTTGCTTTCCCTACTAGGATTATGTTTACTTTCCTAGTAGGATTAGATTTACTTTCTCTACTAGACATAGATTTACTTTATTGCAACTTTTCTATAAATAGGCTAGCTTATTATGTAAAACTCACTTATTGAATTATTATCAAATCAGAGAATTTTCTCTCAAATACTCTGTGGAGTTTTATCTTTCTTTTAGCCTTTGAGCTTGTTTTTATCTTTTTTTTTCGGGTAAAAGACGAAGACGCTTATCCTTGCAGAATCAAAGACGCTGCGTCTTTGATTAGTTACCTTAGTCTTCCGCTACGTCAGTTGGTATTAGAGTAGGCTTTATCCCGATTATGACCAATTAGCGTAACGGTGACAATCCCCTTAATGATGCTGCTCGTGACAGGGAGGCTCTTTCGAGAGCCGAATTTCAAGAGTTCCAATAGACAATGTAGTAGGAGTTACGCTAGTAGATGATGGAGTGCATGCATATAGATCCTAATCATAATCACAAGGACAATTATGTCCACGATGACGATGGGATCTGAGTGAGGTTTATTCCTCGCCAATGACCTGCACCCATAAACCGACCATCGGTCTATGAAGATCTTAGTGACGATGAAGACTTCACTGAAGGAGTGTTTGGACAAAATGTTGGAGTATATTGACAGGGTGAAGGACGTAGGGGAGCTGGTCGTTGTGGTTTAGGCTTCAAAGGTTATGAGAGCGGTGGAGTTGGCCATACGGGGCATGCCTATAAAGGCACCGCCTACCGAGATGCTTATGGAGAGCAACCTAGACTTCAGGATCATGGTAGAGAGGAATCCCACGAATACCAAATGAAGATTGATCTCTCATCATTCAACGGGCATCTTCAAATCGAAGATTTCTTAGATTGGGTGATGGAGGTCGAGAGATTCTTTGATTCTATGAGTATTCGTGAGGATTGCAAGGTGAAATTAGTGGCATACAAGTTCAAGGGAAGAGCTTATGCTTGGTGGAAAAAATTACAGATTTCTTAAGCCCGACAAGGGAAGGGATCTGTAACTTCATGGTTGAAGATGAAGCGGCTATTTAAAGCATGATTTTTACCATCGGACTTTGAGTAATAGCTATTCCAATAATACCAAGAGTGTTGACAAGGTGGTCGAACCATCCAGGCGTATATTGATGATTTCTATCATCTGTCTGATCGGAATGATCTCCTAGAGACAGAGGATCAACAAGTTGCAAGGTTTATTGGTGGACTGCGTGTGGCAATACAAGATAAGATTTCTATGCATCATGTCTTTACTTTGAACGAGGCAGTTAGTTTGGCAACTCGAACGAAGCAGCAACTGGAGAGGCCTAGAGCACCAATCTGGGAGTGAAATCAGAGCGATTTGATGAGACCAACACAGGGTTGGGAAAAACAATCTCTAGTCCCGACAGTCACGCCAAGTCAACCAATGACTTCCATGAGAAAAGGAGCCAGCAGCAGCTCAAACATCCTGAGACAACCAACCAATAATACATATACACGTCCTGATTTAGACAAGTGTTTCAAATGCAACCAACTGGGACATAGGTCACATCAATGTCCCTAGAGGCAGATGGTAAACTTGATTGAACCCGACCCAGAAGAAGGATCCAAGAATGGAGATAATGATAAAACCGAGAATGAGGAAAATGAGTTGGCTAGTGTTGATGAGGGAATCCCATTTTCCCGATTTTTAGTAATTCAACGTTTACTCTTGACCTTGAGGGAAGATGATCAATCTCAAAGTCACAAGATTTTTTGTACTCGCTACACAGTCAACCAAAAGGTATGTGATGTGATTATTGATGGTGGCAGCAAGGAGAATGTAGTGTCTAAGGAAATGGTTTCGAAGTTGGGTTTGAAAACTGATAAGCACCTAACCCCATACAAGATTGAATGGATTAAGCGTGGAACCGAGGCACTAGTAACTGAGAGATGTTGTTTCACATTTTTGATCGATAAGCATTACTCGGATTCTATTTTGTGTGATGTAGTGGAGATGGACACATGACACTCAATCTTGGGAAGACCTTGGCAGTTTGACGTGAATGCCCAACAGAAGGAAAGAGCTAACGTCTACACTTTCTTTTGGAATGGTTGGAAGATAACATTTTGATCCTTACAATAAGTCAAAAATTCTACTCATTCCAAGGGTAAGCCGGTCCTCCTATCCACTTGATCAGAATTTATAAAAGAAGTTAAGGAGGCCTGAGACATCATAGCATTGGTGACCGAGGGAACCTCGGGCTCCATCTCACAAGAAGTACCCGAGATAATGTGACCGATGTTAGAAGAATTCCAAGACATCATGCCTAAAGAGATGCCCGAAGGACTACCGCCCATGAGAGATATCCAACACTATATTGACCTAGTGTTGGGAGCAAGTCTCTTGAACTTGCCATATTATCAAATGAGCTCAAAGGAGAATGCTATTTTGCAAGAGTAGCTAGAGGGGTTTATTCGAACGGGACACTTGTGAGAGAGTATGAGTCCATGTGCAGTATCGGCCCTATTTGTACTGAAGAAAGATGGGAGTTGGTGAATGTGTGTGGATATCCAAGCAATAAACAAGATCACAGTCAAGTATCAGTTTCCTATTCCTTGAATAAGTGACATGTTTGATATGCTAACTGGGGCTAAGATTTTTTCGAAGATTGACTTGAGTGGATATCACCAAATCCATATATGACTGGGAGATGAATGGAAAACTTCATTCAAGACTAAAGAAGGGCTTTACGAGTGGATGGTGATGCCTTTCGATCTTTCGAATGCACCAAGCACTTTTATGCGACTCATGAACCAGGTACTGAAACCTTTTACCAAATAATTTGTCGTTGTCTATTTTGATGATATTCTTATTTATAGTCGCAACCCAGTGAATCATATGGATCATGTGGGGAAAGTGTTGGAGGTCTTCTATAAAAATAAGTTGTTTATCAACTTAGAGAAGTGTAGTTTCATGATGAACTAGTTACTCTTCCTCAGATTTGTAGTCAGTGTCGATGGAATTCAAGTGGATGAAGAGAGAAGGTGAGAGCAATTCGAGAATGGCCCACGCCCAAGTCAGTGGGAGACGTAAGAAGTTTCCATGGGATAATAACTTTCTATAGAAGGTTCGTTCGGAATTTCAGCAGTATTGTAGCACTAATCATTGAGTGTATAAAGAAAGGAAAAGTCAACTAGGGTGACGAAGCCTAGCGAATTTTCTCAATCATCAAAGAAAAACTATGCATAGAACCTGTACTTGCCTTACCCGACTTTGACAAGCTATTTGAAGTGTGATGCATCAATTGTCGGAATAGAAGTTGTGTTATCTTAAGAATGGAAGCTTGTAAAATTTTTTTAGTGAAAAGCTCGGAGAAGCAAGACAAAAGTGGTTAACATATGAGTTAGAGCTTTATGTTGTCTTGAGAGCCCTCAAGGTATGGGAGCACTACCTAATCCAACGAGAGTTTGTCCTCTATACCGACCATCAAACATTAAAGTTCATCAATACTCAAAAGAATCTGAATCAGATGCATGCTTGGTGGGTTTCTTACATTTAACGGTTCTTTCAAGCATAAATTGGGAAAATTGAATTGTGTAGCTAACGCTTTGAGCCGCCGAGCTACCCTACTGATCACCATGAAAGTCGAAGTGACTAGATTCGAGTGCCTAAAGGAGTTATATGAGGAAGATGAAGATTTTGGTGAAACCTGAAAGTGTTGCAAGGCGGGGCAACCAACTTCTAAGACACATATTTAGGAGGGGTATTTATTTCATGGGAATCGGTTGTGCATTCTGAGGAGTTCCTTATGGGAACAAATAATCCAAGAATTACATGTTGGAGGTTTGGGTGGTCATTTGGGAAGAGACAAGACTATTGCTTTGGTAGAGGAGCGGTATTACTGGCCACAACTAAAGAAATACGTAGGTAATTTTGTCCAATGATGCCAGACTTGCTAAGTTGCCAAGGGGCAAACCCAAAATGCGAGATTATACATGCCTTTACCAATATCGAAACAACCATGGGAGAAGACGTATCCATGGATTTTGTGTTGGGTCTCTCGAAAACCCAACGAGTAGCAAATTCCATAATGGTAATTGTGGATAGATTTTTCAAAATGGCTCGCTTTATTGCTTGCAAGGAAACATCTGATGTTGTTCAAGTGGCCAATCTATTCTTCCGAGAGGTGGTTTGATTGCATGGAGTCCCAAAATCTATTACTTATGACTGAGACACCAAGTTCTTGTCTCACCTTTAGTGAACATTATAGAGGCGGTTTGACACAGCATTGAACTTTAGTAGCACAAGCCATCAGCAGACGGACGAGCAGATAGAAGTTGTTAATCAAACTCTAGGTAATTTACTTCGATGTTTTGCAGGTGACAAACCAAAGCAGTGGGACCTAGCTTTAGCTCAGGCTGAGTTTGCCTACAACAACATGGTGAATCGATCTACTAGGAAGGCATCGTTCGAAGTCGTCCATGGGAGAACTCTGAGACTTGTAGTAGATCTTGTAGCTTTACCTAAGTTACTAGGAGCAAGTGTGGCAGTGGAGCATTTAGCAGAACGGGTGAAAGCTACCCAAGAGAGAGTTCGTCAGCATCTAGAAGAATCTTATGCCAGCAGACAAGGGTCGACGATCAAAGATTTTTCGAAAAGGAGATTTGTGATGGTGTATTTACTAGGGGTGTCAACCCAGTCCCAGTTATCAGTTTTTGGCTAAAACCAGGAACCGAAATTAGGGTACCCCGGTTCTTGGTTTTAGGAAACTGGAACCGAGAACAAAGACCCCGGTTAACTACCCAGTTCCGGTTTGTACTCAGTTATCCGAACCGGGTAACCGTTTTTTTTTTAAAAAAAATTGTATTTTTTTTTGCTTATTTTAGGTATTGGGCTTAAAATAAGCCCAAATTTTTTTTTGTACTTTTGGCCCATTTTAAAAAAATCTATTAGCCTTTTTGTCTCAATTAATTCGGCTTTGTTGTGATTGTTCCAAATAATTTTAAAAACAAACCTAAAAAAGCTCAAAAATCCTAAAAATCAATATTTTTGCCCATATGGGCCTTAAAAATAAAAATTCATTTTTTTAAAATACCCTAAAAATCATTTTAAATTATGTACCTAAAGAAGACATCACTAAACCTAAACCTAAGGGGTGACTGCTGACTGGTTTCGGTTTCCTGGTATTTTTTGACATCCCTAGTATTTATGCAAGGGGTGACTATCGACTGGTGCTTTTGGAAAGCTGAGGAATAAGTACGGTCCATGCAAAATACTTAAAAAGATTAACGATAATGCATATGTTGTTGATCTTCCTGAGGACTTGGCAATATCTTCAATATTCAACGTGACAAACATTTTTGAATATTTTCCACCAGTGGATTCGAAACTTAACTTGAGGACGAGTTCTTTTTAAGGGAAGATTGATGCAGGACATGCAGTCCCCTCTAAAAAAAAGAAGAGTTTTATTTATTTATTTATTTTATAATCCTTTCCTTATTAGAATTATGTTTACCTTCCCTAGTAAGATTATATTTACTTTCCTAGTAGGGTTAGATTTACTAGGATTAGATTTAAACTTTCTCTATTAGAAGTAGGTTTACTTTATTGCAAGGTTTTCTTGTTTGTAAATAGGCTAGCTTATTATGTAAAACTCACTCATTGAATTATTATCAAATCAGAGAATTTTCTCTTAAATACTCCGTAGAGTTTTATCTTCTTTTTAGTCGGAGGGCTTGTTTTCATTTTTTTTTGGGTAGGAGACGAAGACGCTTCTCCTTATAGAATTAAAGACCCTGCTCTTTGATTAGTTACCTTAGTTTTCTGCTATGTCACAATATGAACCACATAACAATATCCAGTCTCATAAGAACAAGAAATACGAGATTGCTAGTTATTTGTATATGGAGTGGCATTTGGAAGTAACTCATTATTAGTAGCTCAATGTTTGACGTTATCTTAAGGGAAATAGCAACAATTTTATTGTGAGGGAGTTCAACCCGTGAAAGGAGATCAAAAACATATTTGACTTGAGAGAGGTAGTCACCATCAGAGACCAGAAGACACTTCTAACTCAAGAAAGTAGCTAGGAAAGTGTAGTTCAAAAAGTGTTGAAGCTTACGAATGTTGGCAATAGTATTGCTGGTAATAATCATATTATCAACATATAGTAAAAAGAAGAATAAGATTGGCATCAGATCTTCTGATAAAAATTGTAGAATCATATGATCTAGAGACAAACCCAAAATGTGCTATAGTGGAGCTATTTGGCAAACCTAGAGCTTAGAGCTTGTTTCAATTTGTGTGGAGGATGACTCAAATACTCTTGAATCATAATAAATCATACAAGTAACATTTAATATATCCAAAATTCATATAATGAATCATAAATTCTCATCAACATGCAATTTTTCTCAAATCCAAAACCATTCCAAAGGAATCACTTCTAAATCTATGAAGAATATTCATTAATCATCTCAAGAACATATAATAAGATTACTAGGCTTCACCTATAGCCCTATCTATAGAATTAGCCACTCATAATCATGAAAATAAATTCCATAATCCAAGTATGAAACACCAAAAACAATAAATATATATATAAAAAAAAAAAACAAAAAAGAAAAAAAAGAGAGAGGAGAGAATCCTTGAAAGAAACCCACGTACTACTGCTTTCTCTTGCTTTTTGTTATTTTCTTTTCAGTTCTTTCCCCCACATTTCGCAGCAGGTGACAGCAAATACGAGACAAGGAAGAATGAAGCTGTCCCAATTCCTTGCTGGCATTGATTTATAATCAAGAAGAATTCATAAACACAGAAAGAAAACCTTCTTGTTGCGCCTATTTATAGTAGAATGAGGCCAATCAAAATAGGAAATACAATAAGAACGAAATCAGAAATTTAATACAAAATATTACAGAATAATGAAATAAATTTGTATATGAAACAATGTATAGATATATGCATAATCTTTTAACTATATGAATGCCCATAATCAAGCTGTATTTCATTATAGTATAACCAGATTTGTCCTTGCGTATTTATTACATGTTTCCACAATCATAGAGTATACATATATGGCGAGGGTGTATATAAGCTTTCACCAAGAGATGGTGATGCCCCCAACCCCCCAGAAAAAAAAAATTCCAAATCAAGTACGAGGCAGTGGCTCTCTGAGCCCGAGAAGTTCACTTATGAAACTTGTAATTGAAGGGGGCCACCAATAGGATGATGATCCTTCGAGTATCACATTAGTTGATGCTTTCTCCCCAAATTGAGACACAATTTGCTCCCTCTCGTTGCTTTGGACAACTCCACCACGAACTCCATGCAAACTAATGCCACAATCCTTTTCAATGCTGTTCTTTCTTGACGCTTTTTCCTCCAAGTAGGGCACAACATACTTTTTCATATCACTTCTGGAGATCCCAAGATGATTTCCTGGAACACCAACGTACTTGA
Organism: Carpinus viminea; assembly: GCA_013348765.1. Lineage (NCBI taxonomy): Eukaryota > Viridiplantae > Streptophyta > Magnoliopsida > Fagales > Betulaceae > Carpinus > Carpinus viminea. The sequence continues at coordinate 28,054,162 of CP054670.1, read as the reverse complement.
CCCTTCCAGCTTCATCTAAGGTTTTCAAACCAATCCAATCCTCAATGTAAAGCTCTGTCTGCACAAAAAATGAGTGTCAAACTAGGATCCCACTTGGGCTCAGTACAGAAAAGAAAATGTTCTAATACAGATGAAGCTATAAATTATATTGCTAGTTGAAATGAACTTCTTTATGTTCCAAGAAGATGTCAATGATGCTTTTACTATGCTAAACTCCTGGTTTGCACTGCAGATCAATGTGGTAGCCCTTGATCATGAAATATAATTTCAAAGCCAATTGGTTTCATTGATTTGTCTGCAACAAATTGCTTCTAAAAGTTTAACAAGCCTTAATTAATTATCCACCTTGAGACTCAATGCAATGCCTAATCAATTTATTGTTACAGATAATCTGATGGTTTCCTTCGTGTTCTCAATCTTGTGCAAGAAATGTTTCAAAACAAGATCTTCCCTTTGGGCGCCAGGAATGCTCTAGTAGCATTTGTTATTTTTCTAGAAGTTCTAATCAACAACGTCTCCCCCACTCATGTTTTTGTCATGATATAGAAGTTGCAGCTATCATTTACTGCAAATAAAAGAGGGTATACTGGGGGTTTAAATGTTTTAACATCTTCAGCTAAATGATGGCTGTGCCCTCTGCTGTGTGTGATCAGGATGGTAATTGCAGTTATGTAACACTCATACACACTGAAGTAGAATAGATAATTGAAAATAGACCAAGTTCATCAAAAAAAGAAGCAAATTGCTAAACCATTTTCGTGGTATTCCATGTCAAGCAGACATTAAAATTTTGAAAGTAACTTCTGTTATAAGATAAAAATAAAACCTGCTGCGGAGGTAAAACTGGGTTGAAGGCCCCATCTGGGTAATATCCAAACCAGGCGGTTTCCTTAGGTATCAAAACAGTGTCATGCTCAAACTGTCGAACATACAAAAATAAAATGGAGAAGGTTGAGAAATGCTTAATAAGTAAATTCGAATTCTCAGATAATCTAAGAAGTATCAGAGGACCAAGAAATATTGGTAAATGGAATAAAGCTCTCCAACTTACCATAATAAGCACCAAGTTATGTAAGCTAGAGAACCGTTCCTTGTAAGTGGAGTTTTTCTCAATAGGGAGTTCATTGTTCAGCTTTGGAAGAAATCTGCATTTCTCTAAATAGTTGGAGATAGCCTGGAAATTAAATAGTTAGTTTTCGATCGGTAAAGAGAGAAACATGATAAGGTGTATAATTATCAAATCACGCATATGATGCAGTGATTAAATGACAAGCGACAAGAAAAACCACCGATTTCTTTTCTTACAATTAAAATTTAAGAAAAGTTTGATTCTTTGACAGAGAATTTTCAAAAGAATATAGAGCCAAAAACAACTCAAAAGAGGTGGGCTTCTAACTTTCATACTATTTCACTAACTACAGGGTTCTAGAATGTATTGCTAAGAGAATATTATGCAGTAGAAAAGCCTCACTGCAGCATCCATAATGCCCCATCAGCTTACACTACTCACATTTGGTAATTTAAGATAACCGCTGGGAGCTAAGTGATCCTGCAATTCCAGAAACCAAAGTGTCATGCATTGTGAGACATCCAATAGAGAATTGAATTTGACAGTGAAATAGTGACAACAAGAAAGATCCAACTCCAATAAGGAGTTAAAAACACCATAAATGTAAAAATAATAATGATAGTAATAATGATACTTTAAACTTAAGAGAGCTCAGGTACAGATTTATACTTGGATATACTCGGAATAGATCTCTGACTTTATCAGTTTGTCCGCAATAATGCATAAAACGCCAGACTATAAAAGCAAAAAACCATACAAGAATATTAGACAGAGCTGAAGTTTGAAGAAATTCAAATAAATATCTGCTCCTTGCATTGTCAATTGGTATGATAGTCATATTATGCAGGTCTCTGCATAATCCATGAAGTGAAAGTTCAGAAGTACTCCAAACTTGACTTCACTGAAAATGTGCACACACGTGATAACCTTTTAACAACAATAGATCAATGTGCTAAAGGTGCCCTACTCTAACTGGAGCCTTAAACACTATATTTTCAAATTACTAAGGTTGTGATTCAGTTAAATTTATGTAGGGCAGCCGGTGAGACCTAGATAAACACAATAAACACGGGAAAGAGCTAATCTGGTTGGACTCTTACAAGAGCACAAAGAGAGCAACCAAAAAGATCTGTGGATAGATTTGTCTAACATTACACTCAATTACTCTAAATTCAGTAATAATATCAAGGAGAAGGTAAAAATTTGTATGTAAAGTGGTAATGATTGAAAGCCACGATGATACTTACACCACACAGAGGAACAGAAGCAGTACCAGCATGAGGCCCTCCTAAAGAGATAAAATTCTTAACCTGTTTCAAAACTTAAAAGAGAATTTTAAATTCTTCATACCCAAACATGTATGAAGTAAAATGGCTAACAGAAGACTAATGGCGGTATTATATAGAAGATATGCACTAAACTGAAAAGGCAAGGATCTGTAGATAGTTTTGTGAACCTATGCAAAGAAGACTAATAACAGTATTATATAGAAGATATGCACTAAACTGAAAAAAAGAAAAAGAAAAAGAGGATCAATAGATAGATTAATGAATCTATGCAACATATGCCGAGAGTACGCAAGGATGAGACACCCCTTATTTACACTAGCAAAGGAACTCTATTTCCCATGTAAACAACTTAGCAAGAAAACAGAACACTTTCATTGCAAAGCTGAAAATGGAGAAAAGAAAATACCCGTCAATCACTCAGTTATAGACTGTATGGTCAACCAGAACGCTGGATGGCAATAACAGCATAATAGAGATGACAAGAAAGTTATTTACAGTATTTCAATTTTTTTTATAAATAAAAATAAAAAATAAATCAGTGCACATAGACAGAGAGATTTGACTCATCTATCACCAATACATCTCATTATCATTTCAGATTGCACAGATGATTGATACTCATGAATTTCAATTATCTGTTTATTGGTTTAAACTGCAGGAAGTTAAGTGGTTATAACCTCCTATTCGCATCCCTATAACCAAAGAGGACAAAAAAGAAAAAAAGAAAAAAAGAAAAAAAGAAAAAAAGAAAAAAGGAAAGATTGTGAAAGGAGTAAAAAGAAGAGAAGTATTAGTTATTTCTTCTAAAGTTTTACAAAAACTCTACACGTCAATGTAATGGATTGACATCTCAAATTATAATTACCAGACAGATAATGAACTTACAAACACCATTCAGTATGCCTTCAAACATACTTAACATGATTCAAGTATATACAAGTATGGCCAAAATATGAAACCATTATAACAATTCATGCAATATTGAACAATAAATTAGAAAACAATAAACTAGCAAAGTTTATATTGAAGAATGGTTCTTACGGGAGGTCCTCCGTCGCAAAATTGTAAAACACCTCGACCTATTAAATTACCCTGTTAAATCAAACAAACATTAGGAACGAGAACTAGTATACAGAAGCTACCTGAGAAGCAAAAAAGCAATATACAATGATTAACTTAATAATTGGTAGTTTGCCAACATGACAAATTGATTCAGCACAAACTAAAACAACATTTTTCTTCCCTGATAAGAGTAGAGAAACATTAAATCCATTCCTAAGTATACCTAGCATGATAGGAGATCATCCTACCTAAAGCGAAAAAGTGCAACTAAGAAGTATATCAACATTATTTTTCCTTTAGCAAGATCACCTAGAAACATCTCAAGAAGAGCTTAACTGCAGCAATCGTCATTGACTAAAGCACACATTTTCACCTAAAGTTTGAACATAATTTTCTCAAAGTTCGTTAAAGCTATAAAATCGAAGTTGAAATGGTGTCTAAACAACATATGTAGTTAAGTACATCAAGCAGAGAAAGGAAAATGAATGCACCCATAAGGAGTGATACAATTCAGGTTGGAATAATAAAAATTCAAGAGGAAGCTAAGCACCAAAAAGAAAAGCCACTACAGGCAGTGAAAAAAGATGAGATAATGTGGTATTTACTAGAAGGCTGTGATTTTCATAGAGCAGAAAGGTAAAGAAGGAATTCATGAAGCTTCCAGATGTTGGGAATTGATATTGTACGGTTGAATTGATCAACAATAACTTAACTTAAAAAGAAAAAGAGTTTGTCAGCAATGATCAACTCATTCCATTTCCAGTAGCCAAGAAAATTTGACATCAAATCCTCAATCTCATTAGTGACAGTTGGGTATAATAAACTTACATTACTACGATAAGAGCTTAAGGCATAATTGGTTTCTCATTTTTAGAACATGTGAAACTATAGGAAAGGAACCAGAAAGGACTTTTCCAAGCTGAGTGGGCTTTGTGATCAAGTATTAGGGTGAACTCAAAGGACCTATACACAATTAACTCCTTGCATGCTAAAAAATATCTTACATGTACAAGGTTATGTTGTTTCATGAACCACCTAGCAAGAATAGGCTGCACGTGTGAGCGACATACAAGCATGCACAACCACTCTCACACACACACACACACAGAGTTACTCAAAAGAAGCAAATTTATTTTCCATAATCAACTGAAAAAAGGATGATGAATTTAAACATGGTATGTTCAACTGATCGGTGAAAGGACATGAATTACATCTCTTATATTGAGAGAGAAACTAAGCAATGATTCAATTGAAAAGTGCCTGTTCCAGTTGAACGTTGTGTAAATTAGATGGAGTTTTAACGGTTTGTCAATATGTCATAAGAGACAAAGAAGACACAGTTAACCAGGAAACAAACTATGTTGCATTACAAAGGCGTTTGAAACAGGACAAATCTGATTCTCATAAATCACCTGGGAGAGACCAACTATGTTGTAACCCTTTCTCAGTTCTTTCATTTTCTTCACCTGTAAAATAATATTGAACTCAGTGAATCCAAAACAAACTTTAAAAGCCAGAAGACATAACTGCCACTGTCACCAAGATAGCTGTATCACCTTCTTGCAAACAATTCCAGCCTGCAAACATATAAACTAATTTAAATGAGAACTGGACAATATAAACAGTACTTCCAATAATACAGGCCTAGTTTTATTAAGTGCTTGCCTGTTCCTCAAGAGGCATAAACCAGGAATCCCACATTCCATCTCCAACTTCACTGCAGTAAGGAAATAAATAAGCATATGGACGAAATATCTCACATTTAGGTCACGATACAAAAGCAAAACATACTCTGAAGACAATGAAATAAGTTCAGAATTGTTCCAGAAAAAAACCGTAACTTTCTGGAACACATTTGATATGCATATCCGTGCATGTATGTGAGTACTTTTTGGTCCATTTAAACATAGACCAGTTTGATAGTTAATTATGACCAAATCTAAAATGTATAAGTGACATTAAAATCTTTTAAAATAAAAATAGAAGAATAACATAATTTTATTTACAAAAACTAGCTGATGCAACTATGAGTGGTTTAATTATGACATTTTACATGTTTTAATATCTATGCCCTGTAAATTCCGTGATCCTGTCAATTTGTGCGCAAGGAACCATAAACTCCTAATGTAGATATATAAATATAATAATATAATGAATTAAGAGTGAAAAGTCAAATAAAAACTTTGTAGCAAAATATACTTTTTCAATGTCCACTTTCAGTGATGTAACATTGTAAGGCAATGTCCAAACTCACAAAGGCAAAAAGAAATTTGATCAATGTGGTAACAAAATGTAAGTTGCACACTACAAAATAATTTGGCAGGGGGTTGAATTGAGAAAACGACAAAGATCCACAGTACTACTTACCTAGCGGGTCGGTCACTTAAAAGAACAAACATCAATTATATCTATCCTTTCACCTCTTTCAACTAGAACACAATAGGAATAACATATTTACAAACAACTCATAAGACAAGATATTAAAAGCATCTAGTCATGATTTATATTCTTCTTACATAAACTTTTATTTAATTGTATGCTTGCAATTTTTTGGTCTATATTCAAATAAGTGCAGATGCACCACAAGATCCACATGAATTGAATGGGGATCATTTCTAACAAACTCTATTCTTGGATACAATTTGATCCATGACCAGTAAACAATTTTTTTAGAGGATCATATTTTATACAAGCGTACATGCAATATCCTTCAGAGCCAGAAAAGTTGCCCAATAGCTCAGTGAACTGTTTAACTCCTCGATTAGAGCACTGATCTCCAATGCCTGCCATGAAACATTAGAATAGAATAATGACTCTACAATATCAACGACATAAATATTAACAACAATGAGAAAGGAATAAACTTATTCACACTAATCTGCTAATCCATTAAAGTTAGAAAGCTAGGCGTCACATCTTAATAGTATCAAGGGAGATATAATAAATATAAGAACATATTAAAATGCTCATGTATAAATACTTAAATTTTAATTGTAAATATACAAGGTCAGAACTTTAAAAGAGGAAATGCAAAATCCAATTAAAAGAATACTAAATTCAGGACTAAAACAGTAAGGATTTCGCAAAAAAGCTGGACATCAATTTTCAAAATGCTCAAACTTCTTATAAAATATGATAACAAAGTGTTTTGATTGCCAAAAATAATAATAGGTCCACTAAATTCCGCAGCTAATTAAATGCACGAGTTAAAAAGGTAAGAGGGAGACATAACAATAACCATTATCATCTATTGAAATCGTATTGTGTTGCCTTAAACAAGTATTAAAGAAATATAAGTAGACATATTTACATATCACTATAGTAAAATCCATTAAAAATATAATTAAACACAGTTCATGGTTTAATTCTCTGCAAAGTAACCTAGCATCCCACCATTTTATGTATGTCTGACTCTAGAGGTTATGCACATTAGATGATTCCAGCAAAATCACGTATGGTATAATATGCAATCCCACCAAAATGATTTTTTTTTTTCCCTTTGATTTGTAAGTAATATCACTAAACCAACAAAAATAAATGTTGACATAGCTAGCGGCAACTCTAAAAAGCTACTCTATACTGAAAGGTTTCAATTTAAAGAGTTTTTAGCAATGACAACCTCAACTTGTCTCCTAATATACACAATTTTTGATAAACATAACTAAACAACATCATCCTTCCTTCAGCAAGGCTTGCTTTATACAACTAAAAATTTATTTGCATAAATTGAAGGAGAAGAGGTTCTGGGACCTTCTGCTCGCATGCAAGTGAGCAAGCTTTCCTTTAAAACAAATTAGTCAAGCAGGGTCAAGTGTGGCGTGTGCAAGCAAGTAATGACATTTTATCATCTATGATTACAATTGTGCAACTGGTTCTCACCCTCTTGCTCTCTAGGGCATTTTCTTTCACTTTTTCATCAGCAACTCACACAAGTGACACAACATTGAGTTTGTGATGGTACCTACCCCCTAAATTAGGATTTTTGTAAGCTACCCAAAGGGTTTATTCGGCTTTCATTAATTCTACATAAACAGAGGAAATTCATGAACTATGGCAGGATGTTAATATGTCTATGCTCTAGTACCTTCCAATTAACCCGTAACAGGACCGTGTTACCTCAAATACAGGGATGCTTGATGTTTTTAGTTACCTTAGAGACTTCTTGAAACATACTCTTGACGTCACCGGTTATATTAATTAAAACAAGTAATCCTATTCAAACTGATCTTATTGCAACAAATTCTACTGATATATTGCTTAAGACTCACTCCATTTCTTGCTTCAATTGTCAGCTTTATACTTAAGACAAGCATATACACGCGTGTATATATACCGATTAGTGACAGATTTAGAATACGGTTTCTATATAAACATCTTCAGCATCATGAGCATACGAAATTCCAATTACAAGACGATACTTTACTTCGCAATCTACCAAAAGCTTTCACTAGTAGCGTTGTAGCAAAAAAGACATCAATTATTCAAAGCTTGTATATCAAATACCCAAAAAAAGAAGAAGTAAACAGTAACATCCAAATACCCAGCAGGAAAAGAAAAAGAAAACCTAATAACACCACAAATAAAAAAGCAGAATCAACAAACAAAATCTGATTAAGAAGCAACAGAGTGAAAAAAATTACCATGAAGTACTATGAAGGGTATGCACTGTGAAAGTGGGATGCTTACGAAAACCCATATGAAGATGGAGGCAATAACCGGTAAGGCGAAAGCCATGAACTTTATGAGTCGTACTGACAAGAAAAAACAAAAGAAATGATTAAAGGGAAAGGAAACGACTCCAGGAACTTTTGAAGGAATTTTCTTTTTCCTTTCCTCGTTTCGGTTGGCTGATTTAGGGTGTCATGGTAGTTAGTGGTAAGTGATTGGCGAAGAACTCGACAAATATGGGAGGCACAAATCTGATGACACGAGGTAGCGCTGCTTGTGCTGCAGTACCAATTATTGTCGTCATAAGTTTCCTTCTTCAAGTCACCAATCGGTAAGGTAGGATTGGATTATCTGCAGCAATGTTCTTGTTTGTTACTATGTGGGCCTTGTTTTGTCAAGTTAATATATATATATATATATATATATATATATATTAAAAAATAAAATATTTAGTTATAAATATTAAATAAAAATTCTAGAAAGGCTATGTTGGTCTTTGTCAGTTGGGCATGAAGAGACTTTATTTTAGATTCCCTATGAATTGTTTTGGGAGAATTGACCTTTATTTCAATTGGGCCTTAGCCTTAGGGCCTCGGCTTATTTTCTATCCACACCAATGGCCCCTTATTCTCAACGTTGTCTTTTATTTGTACTTGGGGTTGTCTTTGGCCTTGAATGCCGAGGGCGAAGGACTTTTCCAACCATTAAAGACCTTGATTATATTATAATGTTTTTTTGTTTTTAAAAATGATTGTGATTCCCATTAAATCCAAGAGCACAGGCAGAGTGTGTGGGTTAGACTGCGTCTTTCATAGGCGAGCCTCAAATAAAGGTCGGGAATATGATCGTAAATCAGATATTTGTGCAGCATAATAATTAAATTTTTATGAAGAACCCATTTGTTCCTCTGCCGTGAACAACTCATGCAGAAGACCTTCCTTCCACCACCTCGTCCCTTTTTCAATGAGTTGTTGTACTGTAACTTGGAGGTCAAGGGACTTTGGTGGCGACTGAATCATGAGTAGGGGTGTAAACGAGCCGAGCCGAGCCCAAGCCTAGGGTGTTTGGGCTCGGCTCGTCTAATATTTAATCGAGCTCGAGCTCGAGCCGAGCTTTTATACGAGCCTAAATATTGTGTTCGGCTCGGGCTCGACAAAGTGAAACCCTAGCTCGAGCTCGGCTCGAGCTCGACAAAAATTTACTTAGGCTCGAGCTAGGCTCGACAAAAATAGCCCAAGGCTCAGGCTTGCCTATTAAGGCAAGCCCAGCTCCCGAGCCCAAGCCCAGCTCAAGACTCAAAACCAAAATTTTAACTGGCCAGCTTTATGCTCCTAGCTTAGCTGGCCCTATGCTTTGGGGAAGCTTGGATATGTTAGTTTTAAATGGGGGATGTGGATCCTTTTATAGAAAAAGAAGGGGGAGGGTTCCCCATTCCTTAGCAATGTGGGACTCAACCCCACTCTCATTTTCTCACCACTCAAGTCCTCCAACCACATTTCCGAATCTACGATGCAGACCCTGACATTCTCAAAGCTCTGGCTCGCACGAAGATCCGCGTCATCGTCGTGCCCAACAACAACCAGCTACTGCCATTGGCTCCTCCAACACCACGGCCTCTGGATCGGAAAAATGTCGTTGATTTCTACCTTGAGACCCTCATCACGGGCATTGCGGTGGCGGCGAGGTGCGACCACAGTGCCCTCCTCTGCTCCTCTTCTTCTCCCGACCATTGAGGGACTCTACACAGCGTTGGTGGCTGCAAACCTTCACAGTCGGCCGCCAGATCAAGATTTGACGCCACACGCGCCTCAATAGTTCTTGATCCTTTCCCACCTTCTCAAGCTTTCTTTAACCAAAGCTTGAGCTTTGTTGTCCTTCCTTTGCTTAAGTTCCTTTCGAGAACTGGGTCCCCTTTGATGATGAACCTTTATCCCTACTATGTCTTTATGCAGAACAAAGGTGTGGTTCCTTTAGACAACTCTCTGTTCAAGCCATTGCTAATTGCTCGGAGATTCTAGGGAGAATTGTTATCACTTAATAAGCTTTGTTTGGTAGGCCCACATGTATTTATATATATTAATTTATTTTAATATATATACTTATTTAATTTATTTTAATATACTTATTTAATTTACTTATCAAATAGGTAATATATATATACTTATTTAACTTATAAATAATTATTACAATTTTTAATATATATAATATATAATTATTATAATATATATCTGAGCTTATCTGGTGATTCACGAGCTTAGTCGAGTCGAGCCGAGCTTGCTTCGTTTATTATTCGAGCCAGGAATCGGTGTTCACGAAGCGCTTCATTTAATATTCGAGTCGAGCTTATGCGAGCCGAGCCCGAGCTTGCTCGCGAAGCGCTTCGCTCATTTAACACCCCTAATCATGAGTAGTAGGAACACCCAGCCACTTATCACCCCATATACGAACATCTTGGCCATTCCCAACTCACCAAACTAGTCCTTCTGCTAATAATTCCCTCGTGCCATAGATGCTTCACCAGGCAAATGACGGTTTGGAGCCTAACTGGGCATTTAAAAAAGTCACCCTTATAATACTTAGCTTTCATAATTTGCGCCGCAAGGGTGTTTGGGGACTTTAAAAGCCTTCAACATTGTTTCACAAGTAAAGCTTTATTGAAACAAGCTAAATCTCGAAAACCCATGCCTCCCTATCCTTCGAGATGCCCAAGTGATTCCAAGTCATCCGATGAATCCGTTAATCATTTTTTCGGTGACCCCACCAAAACTTTTGCATAAGTGAGTTTATTTCTTGACATAAGCCCTTGGGGAGTGAAAAGATACCCATGCTATATGTGGGAATAACTTGAATAACTACTTTCAAAAGGACCTCTTTTACAGCTTGAAACAAAAATTTAAGTTTCCAATCTTGTAGCCTCTTCAAAATACGATCTTTGATACTCTTAAAAGCTTGTATCCGGGATCTCCTAACTAAAGTTGGCAATCCTAAGGCCTCGTTTGGTTCGCGGATTAGGCCCTTGGATTGGACTAGCTAACACTAGTGTTAGCTAATCCTTTGTTTGCTAACATTCTATTCCTGAGAGTAGTCTATTCCCATGGGACTACTAATCCCATACACACAGGATTAGCTAATCCATTCAAAAATGAGTGGCTTAGCTAATCCTTTCCTGTGAGATTAAAAATATTGTATAAATTTCTCAAAAAAGCCTATGCTTCTCACATCTCTCACAATATCCATCTTTCAAAGCAACGTTCTCCATCTCTCAAAGCAACGTATCTCTTTCCCCTCTCTTCTCTTTGATCTTTATTTTCTTGATTATTTTATTTTCTCTGTGTTTTTTGGATTTTTTTTTCTCCCAATTTTTTTTTTTTTTGTTCTTTGTTCTCTCTCAGTTTTTCTTCATACTTTCTTAATTTTCTTTTCATTCTCTTCTCTCGAGTTTTTTTTTTTTCAAATCGCTTTAACTTTTTCTCTCTCTCTCAATTTCTTTTTTCGTTCTCTAGGTTTTTTATTTTTTATTTTTTTAGGGTTATAGTTTTTCTTTTGTCTTTTTGTAATTATAAATGATTGCGGTTTGGAGTTTGAATTGCTTCTATTTGGTTGAGAATGTTAAAGGATATCAAGTTATAATGAGAAGCTGCAAGAAAGCTGAAACCCAATATGGAAAGATCCACTATGTCCCTCAACCTCCTTTGAGTGCACGTCAAGTAACCCTAACTGTTTGTGGAAGGAAAAAAACTCAACCATTGGTTGCCTTGGACAACAAGCAAAAGATTTCCCTCTCCTTAATGTAAAAGGATTTCTGATTGTATTAGGTTTAATTTGTGTATTAGGTTTAGCTGTAGTATTATATATACTACACTAACCTCTTGTAATATTTACTACCTTTGAATATATCAATTCAAAGTTTTTCATAGTATCAGAGCCATACTGGCCGACGCCATAGATCCTTTCAAACACATATTCTAATCTTATACCTTCAAACACTTATCTTCAAACTTATTCAATGGCAGCAACAACACCCTTTGTTCCACCAAATACCACTCAAAACACATTCTTGAAACTTGATTCCGGCAATTATACCAGCTGGTTAACTCAAATCAATCCTATTCTACGTACTCATGAATTAATGGGCTTTGTTGATGGGTTTGAACCCTGCCCTCCAAAGACAATCATTGATGATGAAGGAAAAGCTACTCCTAATCCAAAATATCATACCTAGAACAAGAAGGATCAATACCTACCGAGTGTTATTACAAGATCTCTTTCGGAAAAAATTTTAGCAACTGTTTATGGTCTCAACACTTCTCAACAAGCATGGACAACTTTGGCTACAAAATTTGCTTCAAAATCCAAATCTCGTATCTCCAACTTGAAAAAGCAACTGCAGAGCCACACCTAAGGTCCCAGATCATGTGTTGACTACCTACAGTCGGCCAAACACCTAGTAGACCAACTCAGTGCAGCAGGAAACCCCATACCTGAAGAAGAAATCATCACTTCAATTCTCCATGGTTTGAACTCCTCATTTACCCACTTCATTACTATTTACTCTTTCCATACCAGAGCCAATGAAATCAGTTTTGAAGACTTCCAAGATGAACTCCTAAGCCATGAGTTAATGCTCAACCAACAGCAACAACAAGCAACTGACCACTCCTCCTTTGCTCTCACCGAGGTCCTCCTCGTTCAAACATTCAAAGGCAAGACACCCCTGCCAAACAGATTCCCTCAAAGAAATTTTTCACCTAGACCAAACAATGGCTATCCATCTCCCAAACCTTATTCTCACCAATTCAACAGGGGACCTTCTCAGTACAACAGAAACTATGATAGAGGCTATAATAGAAACTCACCTCAAGGCTACTATCCAAGAAACTCAATGTAGAAAAATCAACAAGGAAACAACACCTTCCCCAGGCAGAATAACAATCAAGCCTCCATGCAGCATGACAATCTGCTCTCTCGTGGCTCAAGAGCACCTTGCCAGATATGTGGTAGAATTAATCATCTTGCTATTGATTGCTTTCATCGTATGGATTATGCTTTTCAGGGAAGAAATCCACCTACACAACTGGCAGCCATGGTAGCACACACAAATTCTACCTATGAGGAGCAGCAGTGGCTGGCCAACAGTGGAGCCAATGCTTACATTACAAATCAGTTGGAGAACCTACAAATTCAACAACCCTTTTAACAGAAAGAGGAGGTGGCAGTAGGCAATGGCATTAGAATTCAAATTGAAAATACTGGTTCAACCCTTTTACATTCACCTCATTCTTCCTTTAAAATGTCTAATATATTACATTGTCCACAAGCCTCAGCCAATTTGCTTTCCATACAAAAGTTTTGTAAGGATAACTTTTGCTATTTTATTCTAACTTCATCTCATTACTTTGTCAAGGACCTGCAAACCCATGCAATGCTCTTGGAGGGGAGGAGTGAAAATGGTTTGTATCCTCTCAAGCTTGGAAGGAATCTTCGCAAAGAAAACAAGACATTTACTGCTTTTTTAGGAATAAGGACCACCTCTTTAGTGTGGCATTTTAGGTTAGGACATCATTCTTTAGAAATTGTTAATTGAGTTGTCAAAGAACAATCTCTTCCTGTTTCCAGTCATAATTTCAATAAAACTGCTTCTTGTGCTTCATGCCAATTAGGCAAAAGCAAAAGACAGCCTTTTCATGCTTCTACTCATGTCTCATTGCAACCTCTTGAGTTAATTCATAGTGATATCTGGACATCTCCTGTGCAATCTATTAGTGGTTTTAAATATTATGTGGTGTTTATTGATGATTGGTCTAGATTCACTTGGATTTATCCTCTATATCGTAAGAACTTTATTAAATTCAAACTTCTTGTTGAAAATCAATTCTTCACAAAAATCAAACAAATCCAATCGGATGGTGGAGGAGAGTATACCTCAATTCAGTTTCAATACTTTCTTTCTAGCAATGGAATTGTGCACAGAAAATCTTGCCCATACACTTCTCAACAGAATGGCTTAGCTGAACGCAAACTTAGATATATCCTTGAGACCGGACTGACCCTTTTAGCTCACTCTCATCTATCTAATAGGTACTGGGTTGATGCCTTTCTTATAGCAGTCTATGTGATTAATAGGTTACTTACACTTGTCTTGAAAAATCAGTTTCCTTATTCAAAGCTCTACAAACGTGGTCTAGATTACCAAAAGCTTAGAGTCTTTGCTTGTTTGTGTTACCCACTTCTTAGACATGATGGTAAACATAAGTTAGAGTATAGGTCTAAACCTTGCATCTTCCTAGGTTATAACTTTGTCGGCTATAGGTGCTTGGACCTTGTAACTAATCAAGCTTATTTGTCTAAACATTTTATCTTTGATGAAGATTCTTTCCCTGCCAAGAATCAAGCTACTGCTCAACTTCCTTCCAAGGTCAATGCTCAAGGTGATGCTTCTTTTCTCCCTGTTTCACTACCATTTGAATGTCTTTTACCTGTTGAACCTAACTCTAATACTACAGCCACTTACTTGAACAAAGCCCATCTCTAACGTCACCTGCAACAGTCAACCACCCTTCCCCTAGCACTTCTAACCCTCCAGCTATATCCAACCCTGCAGAACAATCTTTATCACTCGAAGCCAGTCACCACATCCTCACCTATACCTACTACATCCTCATCTTTAAACCCACCAAGTCATACCATGGTAACTAGATCTAGAACAGGATCCCTCAAACCTAAAACCTTTCCTGAATTTCACCTTTATCACACCAAATTAGTTGAACCAGTGTCCTATCGCCAAGCTGCTACTGATTCTAGATGGATGGAAGCTATGCAACAGGAATTTGATGCCTTATTGTCCAATCAAACTTGGACTATGTGCCCTAGACCTATACACCACAATGTTATTAGAAACAAGTGGGTATTCAAAACTAAAAGAAAAGTTAATGGAACTGTGGAGAGATTCAAAGCAAGATTAGTTGCCAAAGGATTTGACCAGAGGAGTGGGATAGACTATACTGATACATTTAGCCCAGTAATTAAACCATCCACAATAAGGATTATTTTAGCCTTAGCTGTTCACTTTGATTGGCCCATTAGACAACTTGATGTCTTAAATGCCTTTCTGCAGGGCCACTTAACTGAAGAGGTTTATAAGGAGCAGCCTCGTGGTTTCATTGATAAGGAGCATCCTGATATGGTCTGCAAACTGCATAAAGCTATCTATGGCTTAAAGCAAACTCCACGTGCATGGTTCACTAGGCTTTTTAATTTTCTACTTGAGTTGGGGTTTAAGGGGTCTTTGGTGGATACCTCTCTATTTATTTATGTTCATGGAAACATTCAAATCTATATGCTTGTTTATGTTGACGATATTCTAATCACAGGTACTCACCCAAGGGTCATTTACAGTATCATTGTTGAACTTCAATCTGAATTCCCTCTTAAGAACCTTGGTACCTTGAGTTACTTTCTTGGCATACAGGTGACTAGAAATGCTTCAGGACTTCATGCCTGCCAAACCAAATACATATCTGAATTGCTACACAAGACACATATGATTGAGGCCAAACCATCCAAGACTCCCTGTACCTTTGGCTCTAAACTCTCCAAGCTTGATGGAGATCTCTTGGATGATCCTACCATTTATCGACACTCCAATCATGACACTTACTGCACGAGATAGCATACTCAGTAAATCAATTGTGTCAACACATGCATGCTCCATCCTCTACTCATTGGATTGCAGCCAAGAGGGTTTTGAGATATCTCCAAGGCACTCCTGATCATGGCCTTTATTATACCAAAAGCAATCTACAGGTAAATGCATTTTGTGACTCTGATTGGGTAGGTTGTCCTAATGATAAAAGGTCTACCATTGGGTTTGCAGTATTTTTGGGTGACTGCCTCATAGCCTGGAGTGCAAAGAAGCAAGCTGTTGTGTCCAGATCCAATACGGAAGCCGAGTATAGGTCCCTTTCTATCATTGCTGCAGAATTGTTCTGGATCAAAATGTTGTTTAAAGAACTCCGAATCTACTTAGCCTCTCCTCCAGCACTGTGGTGTGATAATGTCAGTGCATTAGCCTTAGCTTCTAATCCAGTTTTCCATGCCAGGACTAAACATATAGAAGTTGATTATCATTTTGTGAGAGAAAAGGTCCTTAACCGAGACATTTTGCTTAAGTTCATCTCCAACCATGATCAAGTAGCGGATTTGTTTACCAAGGGGCTTCCATCAGCTCAATTTCTTGCTTTGAAGTCCAAGTTGTTGGTGGTTCCTACCCCTATCAACTTGAGAGGGGGCTGTTAAAGGATATCAAGCTAGAAGGAGAAGCTGCAGGAAAGTTGAAACCCAATATGGAAAGATCCACTATGTCCCTCAACCTCATTTGAGTGCACGTCAAGTAACCCTAACTGTTTGTGGAAGGAAAGAAACTCAACTATTGGCTGACTTGGACAACAAGCAAAAGATTTCCTTCTCCTTAATGTAAAAGGATTTTTGATTGTATTAGGTTTAACTTGTGTATTAGGTTTAGCTGTAGTACTATATATACTACACTAACCTCTTGTAATATTTACTACCTTTGAATATACCAATACAAAGTTTTTCAAAGAATCTGGTTCAGATTTCACCTATAACCATCGAGTTCATAATCTGGAGTTTTCGTTCTCTAGGTAGTCGGCCATTGCCTCCCCATGTCAAATTCTCCACACTGATCACCAGCACTGGCAACCTTTCAAACAAAAATATATTAAACGAATTAAACAAAATAAAAAATATCAAAAATATATCACTGATCCCTTTATTTTTTTCGTGATTTTTTATTTTTTTTGTTCTGGAACATGTTGCAATTGATATATTTTTTACTGTCGGCGTCTTCCCATTGCCTCCTCATGTCAAATTCCCCACATTGATCACCGGCATTGGCAACCTTTCAAACAAAAATATATCAAACGAATTAAACAAAATCAAAAATATCAAAAATATATCACTGATCCCTATATTTTTTTTCATGATTTTTTATTTTTTTTTGTTCTTGAACATGTTGCAATTGATATATTTTTTTTATTGTCGGCGTCTTCCCATTGCCTCCCCATGTCAAATTCCCCATACTGATCACCGGCACTGGCAACCTTTCAAACAAAAATATATCAAACGAATAAAACAAAATCAAAAATATCAAAAATATATCATTGATCCCTTTTATTTTTTTTCATATTTTTTATTTTTTTTGTTCTTGAACATGTTGCAATTGATATATTTTTTATTGTATACTATGATGAGATCGTCTACAGTGATAAGATCATGCTTGCTTGTAATCATGTGGTTTTTGCATTTTGACAAATAATCCTAACATGTTCTTAAAAGAATATGAGGCACTTATTTTTGAACGTGATGATCCTATCTATAAATTTGACGTGTGCTGTTTGTTTACAGTTATGACATAATTAAATTTAGCTACAAGGAACATGATAAAGAAGATAAAGAATCTAGTGTTAATGTTTTGGATAGATATGTTCTCGGCTGTTGTTGCTTTCTTTGATTTGTTATGTATTTTGGTAGAAAACCATATTTGACAGAAATCATTAAGAGCTACATACTTTATTGATTTTTATTCAAGGCAAGGAGATATTTACCGTTTAATATATGAGGATGATGAAACTTGCCATAATCATTTTAGAATGGATATAAATTAGAAATGCATTCAGCAATTTATGTAATATGCTTGAAGTAAAAGGTGGATTAAAAGCCACAAAACACATGCTAGTAGATGAACAAGTTGCAATGTTTTTATACATCTTAGCTCATCACGTAAAGAATAGAATTATAAAATGTCAATTTAAGCGTTTAGGAGAGACAATTAGTAGGCATTTCAAAAACGTATTACGTGCAGTTATACGATTACACGCAGAGTTTCTTAAGAAACTGCCAATTCCTAAAAACTCTATAGATGAGAGATGGAAATGGTTTAAGGTATATTATAATGTGCTTTTTGCTAAGTTTATGTCATCCAACTATGATATTACACACTTATATTTATATATATAAAGAATTGTTTAGGTGCATTAGACGGAATACATATTAGGATGAGGGTACCTTTAGACGATAAACCTAGATACCACAACAAAAAGGGAGAGACCACCACAAATGTGTTAGGCGTATGCTCATAAAACATGCATTTTATCTACATTTTAGCTAGTTGGGAAAACTCTGCTGCAGACCGTAAAGTGCTTCGAGATGTAATAAGTAGGAGAAACGGATTTATAGTACCTCACGGTAAGAAAAATATATTTGCCAATTTCATTATTTTAATAATCTTTAGTTGTACTAAAGCCATTTTTTTTGTTAAAAAAAAAAAACATATATAGGTTACTACTATTTTGTTGATGCTGGCTACACAAATTGCAAGGGTTTTCTTGCACCATATAGAGGGCAACGATATCACTTAAATGATTGGAAAGTTGGACATCAACCAACTACAGCAGAAAAATTCTTTAATATGAAACATTCGTCGGCTAGGAATACCATTGAGAGATGTCTTGGGCTGCTTAAATTACGTTGGACTATTTTAAGGAGTCCATTATTTTATCCAATTAAGATACATAATCAGATTATTACGGTATGTTGTCTTCTGCATAACTACATACGAAGGGTGATGCCTGTGGATCCATTAGAGGAAGAAATAGACCAACAAGAGCACTCACATACCGAAAATAATAATGATCTAATAACATATATCGAGACTTCAGATGAATAGAGTGCATTGAGAAGAACTATGGCAAATGATATGTTTAATGCGTGGAGGGGAATTAGGCAAGGCAATTGATATGTAACAATTATTTAAATATGTTATGTGTGGATGAGAATTGACCATCTTAAGATGTACTATGTTATAGGTCAATTTTTTTTCTTAATATATTGAAACCTTTCTTTGCATGTTGGCTATTGGTCTCTATTGTTGATGTTAGCCATATTGGTATGCATATTTTCCTTGATAATTATAGTTTTATTACTTTATATATCATTATTCTTCATTTTTTTTAGATATGAATTCATCCACATTGGATTCTCAAGATTCTGTTAGAAGGAAATGGGCTCCTGAAGAAGATATCAAACTTGTTCAAGCTTTGGTTGAGCACTACAATGAAGGAAACGATAGACAAGAGACTAGGCTTCAACCAGGTTATCTTGAAATCTTGGAGGTAAAGCTCTCGAAGACATTACCAAATACTGAAATTAAAGCAAAACCATATATAGAATCAAGACTGAAGACTTTGAAAAGGGAATTTCAAGTAGTCCATGCAATGTTGTGTGGGCCTGATGCAAGTAGATTTGGATGGGATAATGTTACAAAATGTGTGGTTGCTGAAGATGCCGTGTGGCAAGCATATGTGCAGGTAAATTTGTATCATGTTGCAATTGATATATTTATACTCTTATTATATGTATAATAAGTTAATTGGATATTGTCATATTTGATGGTTTTGTAGAGTCATAAAGGGGTAACTACTTTTACAAATAAATCTTTTTCCTTATATGAAGATCTTTGCATTGTCTATGCAAAAAACCATGCTATTGGTAAAGATGCACAAACACCAATTGACATCTGTGAAGATTTACAAAATGAGACTTGTGATGAAAACAATATTGGCCAAAACAAGAAAGATGGGTTCAAAGAGTTTAATGAAGACGTGTCGTGCACACAATTGCCCACCAATGAAAATGGAGTACCGAAGATAACATCGCCAAAAAATTTCATGAAATTGGTAACCAGCTTGCAACGAATTTAATTACTACATTAGAGAATCTTAGCAAGACAGTTACAAGTTCGGTAGAACAAGAGAGTAGATTAAAAGTTAATGATGAGTTTTCAAAAATAATTGGTCTTTGTAGTAAAAATCGTCTCAAAGCAACAAGATTGATTGTTTGTTAGAGCACTGGAAACAAACTCCCCTAAGGGAGTCTGTTTCCCTTCATTTAGGGAAAATAGAAAAAAATCACAAAAAACTCCCCACAACAGAAACCCTACATTTAATCTCTCCCATTGGGTTTCTACAGTGTTTCCCAATGCATTGGGAAACACTGTAGCTGTTCCCTTTAATATTCTAATGAAAAAAACTCTCCTCTCTCCTTCGTCTACCCAGCTTTCTCTCTCTCTCTCGCTGCCTCTGCACACACACTCTCTCTCTCTCCCTACAAACGGAATCATAGATGAAAATCGTAAACCAAAATCACAGACGAAAATCGCAAACCAAAATCGAACACCAAAATCACAGATGAAAATCGCAAACCAAAATCTGAAGCCACATCCACCCGGACCTCCTCCACAGGTACCTGAGTTACAACCTTTCTCGCACTGCCCCCATGAAAATCAACCCTCCTCTTTTCTCCCCCAAAAACATAAATCCACAAAGATGAGATTTATAGACAAAGATATGAGAGAGAAAGAGAAACCAAAGAGATGGGAGAGAGAAATTGGAGAAGGAGAAGGAGAAGAAGAAGAAGAAGAAGAGAGATGCGGTCTTTGTGATTTATAGACAAAGATACGAGAGAGAAAGAGAAACCAGAGAGATGGGAGAGAGAAATTGGAGAAGAAGAAGATGAAGAAGAGAGATGTGGGAGAAAGAAAAAAAAAATTAGAGGAACCTGTGGTGGGGAGAGAGAGAATTTTTTTTTTTTTTTTTAAAAAGTTAAAAGTAAAAATTATTATTTTAATGATATAAGGAATGGTTAAGGGAATCTATTGTGGTGAATATTTGTATAGGGAAGCAAAAAGTAGTTTGGATCCTTAAACTTAGGAAAAATGGTTGGGAAGCTGCTGCTAGTGCTCTTAGCCTGAGATAATGAATCTATTCTTCAGCGTTCTAGATCATGATAAGGAAGAATTGGTGCGTGGAATTATTAATGACGCTTGAGGAGTTGCAGAAATTCGAATATTTTTAATTTGCATGCTTGTTTACATTTTTTAATTAAGAACGATTTCTATACCATTTTTTGATGGTTAAGTTGTTTAGTGATATATATTTTAGTAAGAACGATTGCTATATCATTTTAGTTGAGTTCTTACCAAAATGATATCAAGAATTCAATATGGTTAATGTGATTTTTGTAGTTTTAATTATAAAATATGGTGATATGATGATTGTGTGATTTTTTATATAAATAATTTTAATTTTCTAGCATAATTAAAAAAAAAAAAAATCCCACATACATAACATAATTAAAATATATATATAGTTGTTTATGTTTTGAAGAAAAAAAAATGTCCTTAATAATATAAATTGTATTTGTATTATAAGGATATTTTAGGAAATAAGATCACAATACGATTTCATTCACCAATATATTGCATTGTACCAAACAAAAGAATAGGATTAAGTAATCTATTCCAACGCTACAACCAAACAAAGAAATAGGAATAGCTAATTTATTCCCAATGGTAGCTAATCCCAGTGGTAGCTAATCATTTTCCAATGGACTAGACAATTCGCAAACCAAATGAGGCCTAAATGCATATCATACCTTTTTGTTGTAGGGATTTTGACCACCTCCAAAATTCTCTCCCTAATATCATGTGATGTGTTGCAACAAAAGAATATAGAGGTATTTTCCATATTTAATTTTTGACACGAAGCAACCTCATAAACTTTCAAAATTCGGCTCATTTGGTTTCAATGGGTGATAGATGCTTTGCAGAAAAGCAGGCTATCATTAACAAAAAAGAGATGACTAAGTCTAGGGCCACGTTTGTATTGTATTTTGTGTCTTTATTTTTTATTTGCTAAAAAATAGTAAATAATTATTTTTATTGTGAAGTTTGCATAGCCCATTTACAGCCTAGCTTAGCCCATAAACCCCCCACTATCCTGCCCAACCTAGCCCATAAGCCCCCTTTTATCCAGCCTAACTAACCCTTGCCTTGCCTTAAACATTTAAGCATCTCGAGAGCCCCCAAACCCTCAGCCTCCTTGCCTTATTCACTCAGAGAACAACATTCTCTGCCCTAAACCCGTAAGCATCTCAAGAGCCCTCAAACCCTTAGCCTCCCTTCACTCAGAGAAAAGCATTGCACCGAGGTAATGATTAACTCTCTGATCTCGTAATTAGAATTTTAATGCTTCACTCTCTGATCTCGTCATTTGAATATTTCGCCCCAAACTCAAAATTTTTGTGCTCTTTATTAAGGAAACGAAAGGGGAATTTGAGAAATTAATAATAATAGAATAAAATTAAAAAGTGAAGGAAGCTGAAACCACCGAGCATGACTTGCTTCATCTGATAGTCAATTCTTTTTTTTTCTAGTTTCCACCGAGCATGACTTGCTACGTTACTGTTTGTTTGTTTGTTTTTTTTTGTTTTGTTTTGTTTTTGTTTTTATTTTTTGTCCCAATTGTTCATTGTAATATTATTGTTTTTCCTCATGTGGTTGAATCAAAAGTTTTCTGTGAAGGAATTTGAAATCACCGAGTAAAAGAAGCGTTGTTTTTCTAGTTTCTGAGTCATTTTTTGTGCTCTGTTTTGAGTTTATGTAAATTTTGGCTCATTTTTGTGCACTGTTTTGAGTTCATGTAAAGTTGAGTTCAAAACCAACGTGACTTATTTCTTTTACCAGCATGCTAGATCTTTGAGCTCTGAGCCCAGGATAACGAATTTATAGGAATTGACTGCAATTATTAAAAATTTTGATACAACTTACTCTGCTTTGCTATATTCAATACTAACTATATGAATGACCTCTTTCCTTAGAATGACAAACAATGTAAATTTGTTTTTAATTCTATGGCTTATAACCGCGAACAATTGCATCGATTACAGTAGTGTGTGGCTTCTAACTGTGAGCTAACTTTTTGAACAATTTTCATTCAATGCAAAAACAGCAACGTACAATTGTATGGCTTATAATTGCGAACAAAAATTGAGTTTGTTGCTGCTCTTCTAATTTCTATTTCTTTATGAATTTACAGTTGAATTATTTTATTTGATTAGATAATTAGACTCAAGCTGCTTTACTTATCTTTTATTTTATTTTTAGATGATCAATACTTGTATTAGTTGACGCATAAGGAATCAAAATCATAATCTTAAGTGGCTACATTCCTTAGTGACTTTTACCTTTCTCGGTTTCCTCCAACTGTGTGAGGTGCAATTTGTTTGTCTTGGTTGGATTGTTTAATTCTTAGCTCGTAATTGGTTTTTTTTGTTTTTCCTTTTTCTTTGTTCCTTGTAATGTCATTTCCAATGTGTTTTTGCTGTACTTAAAAACTAATAATGAGTTATGAAAAGATGGCAACCAACTTTGAAGCATTTTTTTTTAATTATTATTTTGTAGTTTAATCATGAGAATGAAGTTTTTGGTTATTTCTTGTTTTAGGAATTAAGACATGGACAAAGTGAAGTTGTTATCGTGTAAAGTCAACTTGAAGCACAAACCTGTGAATGAAGCTATGGCGATTGTATGACTAAAAAAAATTTCAATCTAAAAAATCCATGTTTCTCTTGTTAAAGTAATAATTACTTACTTGGATTTTGTAGATAAGAAAAGAAATTACCGTGGCACTTGACATAATTTTTTCACATAGAAGAATGGCTCAAGAATCACACGGTTTGACTAAAGATAAAAATGGAAGGTATGAGAGTTTGTTGCTATTTTTCCTAGTTTATATTTCTCTTGAGGTTGGAACACCCGTGAGTACACCATCAATTGCCGCCTTATTCATAAGGGAACTCAAAGCTTCCGCACAATTAAGGAACAACTATAGTGATATGGGGTCTCCTTGTTTAATGCCTTTGGATGGGAAAATTTGTCTCATAGGAGTCTCATTTTGAAAGATAAAGACAACCATTAATCATATTGAGAGATCATTATGCATTAAGCATAGATGACATAAATCTACAAGATGATCCAACAAATTTTTAAGAAGTTATGTAAAATAATGATGCTGACAAATGGATTGATGCAATGAATTATGAGTTGGACTCACAGTTAATAGAAATGATGTCTGAGAGCTTACAAATCTGTCAAATCAAAGAAAAAGCCATTAGATGCAAATGGGTACATAAAAAGAAATTTAAAGCATATTGAAGCCTTGAGAAGTACAAGGTTAGGTTTGTAGCCAAAGGGTTTACTTAGTAACCCAGTGTGGACTTCGTTGATACATATTTACTCATAACTAAATTCACTTCAGTAAGAATAATCATGTCCATTGTAGCCAAGATGGATTTGGAATTGCATCAATTAGTTGTAAAAACAACATTTTTAAATGGGGAATTGAAAGATGACATCTATATAATTCATCAAGAAGGTTTTGAAGTAAATGGACAAGAAGAGAAAATTTATAAATTAAAGAGATCCCTGTACAGATTCAAGCAATCATTGAAACAATGTTATTCAAAATTTCACCACGCTATAATAGAGATTGGTTTCAAGGTAAGTTTACTAGATCATTGTGTTTACATATGTAATGATAATGATAAGTTAACCATTTTATCATTGTATGTGGATGACATACTACTAATCAAAAATTGCTCAGAAATGATCAACAAAATCAAGACTTTCTTAGCATCGAAGTTTGAAATGAAAGACATGGGTGTTACAACCTATGTATTGGGAATAAAAATTTCAAGGGACAAAATCTCGAAATTGTTATACTTAAAATCAGGAGAATTATATTGAAAAGATACTTAAGAGGTTTAGAATGGACAATTGCCCGAGACAGCTATAGTGCATGCCCAAAGCCCAGCCGAAGAGTGTTCATTGCCTCTCCATGCTCCTATTAATTATCCAAATCAAGAGCATCTCCCTGCCTCCACTGAAACACCTCAAAACAGCCAAGCCCTTGCATCTTCTAGTGACACTAAGAATCCCCACCAAGACCTATCCAACACTAGCTCACATGCCCCTACAACCTCTACCCATTCCATCGTTACTCGTTTCAAATGGGAAATTGTTTAACCAAATTTGAGGTATGCTTTACTTGTTTCTGTTGACACTGATCTCGTTGAATCCTTTAATTTTGGACAGGCACATAAAAAACTTGAATGGCATGCTACAATGTATTCTGAGTTCGATGCTCTACAACGTAATGGTACTTGAAGTCTAATTTCCTTTACTCCAAATCTGAATGTGCTCTCCAACAAATGGGTTTACAAAATCAAGCATCATTCTAACGGTTCTATTGAGCACTTCAAGGCACGTCTTGTTACAAATGGATTTCATCAACAACCAAGCTTGGACTATAATGAGAACTTTAGTCCAGTGGTTAAACATACTACTATCCGCACTGTTTTTACGTTGGCCACCTCCAAGTGTTGGTCTATTCGTTAACTCGGCGTCTACAATTCCCTTCTTCATGGTCACTTAACGGAAGAGGTGTATATGCATCAACCTCGTGGGTTTGAAGATCCCACCTTTCCTCATCATGTTTGCCACCTTCACAAGTCCCTCTATGGTTTAAAATAGCCCCCCTCTGGGACTTGGTTTTAAAGATTTTAAGATTATCTTAAGGACCTTGGTTTTTTGGCTTTACAAGCGGATCCCTCCTTGTTCACTTATCGTCACATCTTTGTGTATCTCCTCATTTATGTCAATGATATTCTCATCACCAATAATGATGCTTTTCATATTAGCTATTTTATTCAACAATTAAACTCCTTGTTTGCTATGAAGGACCTTGGTCAATTGTATTACTTTCTTGGCATTGAAGCAATCCTACTAAGGGACCTTGTATCTTACTCAGACCAAATATGCCACAGATCTTCGCTGTGCTAAAATGGACTTAGCTAAACCTTGCGTTTCTCCAACTATGATTGGTCAAAAATTTCATGCCATAGAAGACGATGCTCTTCCCGACCCTACCATGTATCAGAACATTGTTGGGGCCTTTCAATACCTTACCCTCACTCACCCTGACCTCGCATTCACTGTAACACCCCCAGCCCGTTAAGACTAGGTTTGTCACCTTTCTTCTTTTACAATAAAATCTTTGCAAAGATCCATAAGGTCTATCAGAGTACTTGATTTTTTTTTTCAAAGAGTACAATAAATGTATAAAACATTTATCAAGAGCTTTTATTACAAACAAAATTAGAAAACATAAACTTCAATTGCGAAAGATTATTTTATTACAATAACTGACTTAAAAAGACTATAAAAATTTAATAGTTATCCCTGCCCCCATTCCGGCCTCTTATTCCAGCAAACTCTCTACCTGAAAACAAGAAATAAAACTAAATGAGCCCAAAGGGGGCCCAGCAAGTAAAATCCACAATCATAAATAGTTTTACTCATTGTTCTCAGTTTTCGAAAACTGTTTTCATAAATAAATAATATATCATCTAGTAATAATAATCGTCATAAATCATTCTTGTAAAACATCGTCATAAATCATCATTGTAAAACATCGTCATAAATCATCATTATAAGTCGTCGTCATAAATCATCATTGTAAAACATCGTCATAAATCATCATTATAAATCGTCGTCATAAATCATCATTATAAATCATCTTTGTAAATCATCATAGTAAATCATTGATGCAAATATTTTGTCGTTTTCTCATTTTAAGGCCCATGTACACTATTACCCCTGTGTACGAGGGTTGCGGGTCCTCGTGACCATGGCACTGAACTGTGGCCTCAGCCATGCCCGACCGTCAATTAACTCTTTTTCTTGGTGCACTCAACGGTCTGTTGATGGAATACCTGATCGGTGCCTAAAAGTGCTGAATTGGACCCCTTAATTTATATTCGTTAGGCCTTTAGCATTGTTAATATTTAATCATTTGTAGTGTTTTTAGTATTTTGTGTTGTGCAGGATATTGTGTTGAATTATGGTTAGCAAGGGCAAGAAAGGACTTAACGGACACGCGCACACCACAGACGCAGGATCACCCAGACGCAGCAGCTGCCACTGACACCACGGTCGACGCAGCTGCACTCACGGTCGACGCAGCTGCACCCATGCAAGCACGGTTGCACGCAAGCTCAGAGCACGCTCAAGACGCAGCAGAGCTGCCTTAGCGGTTATGCGTTGAACGCAGTGCTCGGTCGAACGCACCTCCATGTCAGCCCTAGTCGCATGTAGTTATTTGAGGTCGAACGTAGCCCGCGTCGACCACAAATAACGTAAGTTCGAACGCAGTAGTGCGCTCAACGCAATTCGGTCCAGCCAGCCTATAAATAGGACCTCGTGTATTCATTGTGAAGCACGCTTTTGGGAGGTGCCTCTAGGGCCCAAGCCCTCTATTTTTCACCGTAAATCCTCCTAAATTGTCGTTTTATTTAATTTATGTTTAATTTTACTTTTAATTAGTCTCTTTTCCTTCGCTTTAATTTGTTTATATATATATGTGTTTAGTTCAGATTATTCTGTCATTTTAATTTATATCTATTCGTTTCAATGCATTTTAGTGACAAAGTGTATTGATTGTTGTTTAATCGCCAAACGTCGACTAACGTTGCAACCGGAGATACATCGGATATTCGCCTTGGACCATTATCCGCCAGACCTCTTGTAATGTTGTTTGCCTCGTTAGTCCGACAAGATTGTGTAGCAACAATAGGATATACATATGCGCTTATCGATAGACGGAAATATGAACAATGCGTTAACACTCAAAGTATGCCTTGTAGCATAACATTAATAAATATGAGCTAAGCATGTTTATATATTGATTAATTAATTGTGAAGTGGATTAGGGACTGTAGTCGTCTTTATTTCTTTATTTTAATGTTTTTTAACTTAGTTTAATTTTCTGCTTTATTTTATTGCATTTAGTTTAGTTTAATTTTATGCACGCCACCTGCTCGATGATGGAACTAGGTTAAGATTTTATTAGTTTAAGCACTTTAAAGTTGATTTTCGACAAACACGATTCTCTGTGGGTTCGACACTCGCACTTGCACAGCCACATTACTACGATCGACTCGTGCAATTGGCGAGTACAATTAAATTTGTACATCAATACCACCGTCGGTATAGCCTTCTTCAGTGGTTTCGCCTCCATTCGAGTATCGGTACCGAACTCCTCTCATTCTTTCTTTCTTGGGACCAAAATACTCCTCTATACATGTGCCCTCATTTCGTAAACATTCATAACATTTCTTATACTTCTCATTGTACTTCTTTTAATGCGTCTTAGGGCAACATGTATGAGGGTTTTATTATTATTTTATAATCATCATGTTCACAAAGAAATTCATCTTTCTCAATCTTTCATGCATGCCACATAACTTTATAATATGTAAATAAAAATACATAAACATTTACAGTTGTACATAAATTGCATGACATGATAACTTTAGAAGGGGTAGTGATGTACTTACCTTTAGACTAAGGCTTAAGTTTCCAAAGAATCTAGCTGCTCCAAATCTGACTATCACCCACTACTTTATTTGAACTAATTTCTTAAGACCGCTTTCTCTCTTATGTTCTTCCTTTCTTGCGGCACCTTGTCTCGCCCTTTCTCTTTCTTTTTCGTGTAAACACTTCCGAAAGAAGAAAGACCGAATAGAAAGCGGAAGAAGGAAGAATATAATAAGAAGAGAATGGAGAAGAGTGGTGAATTTGTGAAGGGAGAAGCTCTATTTATAGGAAAATTTTAAGATACTATTCTACATTTCATTTACAATTCTACCCTTATTTTACTATTTCACCTACCCATACTATTATACCTACCTATACTATTACACCTACTCATACACCTACTAACATTACTATTTCACCTACCATTACTATTTCACCTACCAATATTATTATTACATCTACTATTTACTATCACATTATTCAATAACTATCATTATCTAATTATCACCCTCCATAATACTATAAACTCCTTAAAGAAAATAATTGAATAATGTTATCAAGTAAATATATCAAAAATAAGACTATTAAAATCTAAGACGCTACAATCTTCCCTCCTTATTGGAATTTCGTCCTCGAAATTTAAAGTTTCAATTATAACTCATCATTGAATTCAGATTCTATAATAGACATCAATTATTCATCATAGCCTATATACCTTAAGAAAATAATGTTGTTTAACATAATCTCTTAGGTATTATCTGTATATTCCCCGTGCAATATGGTTGCACCCTTTATACCTTTGCATGCGTCATCACATAATAAGAAATATAATTCTTCATACTATGTTATCATATATTCTACAACCATAAATAAATTTCTATCATAAACTTACACAAATAGATGGGGGTATTGGCTACGCATGCTTTCTTCCAGTCCTCATGAAACCTCTTCTACTGAGTGATTGTTTCATAAAACTTTCACCAATGAGATATTCTTGTTTCTAAGGACTTGATCCTATCTATCTAAGATTCTCATCGGTGTCTCTTCATATGTCATATTGGGTTGAATCTGAAGAGACTCGCATAATAATTATTGTTGTAGGCAAATTTTATCAACAGAAGATATTGGATCTAGCTTCCTTTAAAATCCAAAACACACAATCACAGTATGTCTTCCAAAGTTTGAATCGTTCGTTCCGTTTGCCCGTCGGTTTGAGGATGAAGTGGTGTGTTGAAAGTTAACCTTATGTCCATTGCCTCTTATAAACTCCGTAAAAAACTTGAGGTAAATTTTGTATCTCGATCTGACACAATGGATACAGGAACTCCATGTAGTTGTACGATTCCTAATATTTCAAGTTTTATGATAATCCCTGCTTATCCTCAATTACTATCAAAAGCTTATCTCCAAATATTTTTCACAAATTGTTCCCTTGTGCGCCTCATGTCTTAACTTTCTTAATAAGTCGTAAACATCTGGATAACAATTATCAGCTCACTATTTCATATATCAAAATATCATTTTCTTATTTGTAAGATCACAACAATTTCCTTGATCTGAATTAATTGTTCTTATCAAAGAGTAGCAAAATCATCTCTGCCTATATTTCCTTTAGTAACCCCATACTCCAAATCATATAGAAAAATATTAATAAAATGCATTAATTAAGCATCTACATTATCATCGTAAATCTGCAAAAGTGAATAGCCTCAATGTTCTACAATTTATATCTCCCAAAAATTTCATTACATCAATATACCTCAAAAGTAACATCATAAATTACTTATCTCTAAATATACAATCATGTCCATTTTCTTATCTCAAATCTTGTGTCGGTACCAAGATGAGAACTTTTCACATTACATCTTTAATCATAACTTGCCAAAAGAAATTCATAACGATCATTCTGACGCAATCGAAAATACACTATTTTATAAGGGTAAAATTCTCAGCCACTATTAATGGACTCATGTGCGTCTTGATGAGTTGCAAAAATGGATAATTGATAAAAAGATCTAAGCGACATGGGTAAGTTTCTAAGGTAGAAGGCCTAAAACACTTAGATTATAAAATCTTTCTCAGAGGTTTCGCAACGCCAATAGAGAAGGAAGAGAAACAGAAAGTATTACTAAGCTGCTACCATAAGGGCATGGTGAACAACTCAAGACATGATATGTATGCGCCTTCTCCCTACCACTTCTGGTGCATACATACCAAGTGCTCTCTCTCCTCTGTCGTGTGGGGTTTCTACCAAAGAGAAAGCTATTAGTCCTGGAAAGCATGATCAATGATAATCTTGCTTCCTTAGGACATGATCAACGATAATCTTGCTTCAATGGTTTAGTATAGAAAGTATAGAAGGTTGGGTTTCATGAATCAATTTGTGATGCTGTATTTCTATAAGTGAGAAGAAACTCAAACTCGAAGAAATTCTGAGTTATGAGAAGATATTACAGGAAAAAAAAAAAGATTTGATCAGAAGGCTTGCGTTCCAATAACGAAGAGGCATGAATTTATAGGACAGGCTCTGGAAGACAGACAAGCGCGCGTGGTGCGCGTTGGCATGATGATTCATTCGACCGCTCACGTGTGGATTTCAAAGTCATTGATTAAATAGTAAGTTTGACAACCGAGCGTTACAAAAGTCAAGAGTGTTGTCAGCCGTCATTATGAGGAAAACAAGATCCGAAAATTTCGAAAACTTTTGACTCTAACCAATCGTCGCCCGAGGTCTTTTTGTCATTTGTTGTTTACTGTTGCTTTAATTGAAGTGAAATTTTCCTTTAAAAGCTAGAAATCTACTGCTTCGAGAAGCTTAGTGATTCGTCCTATGACGCCTCGATCTTCAAAGACACTTGTTCCTAAAAACTTCATCTCTCCCAACTCCTTTGTATTCTCAAATATTTCCCTTACCCTATGAATATGGTAACCTCATCTCCATCTGTTAACAATCTCGACTTAAACTTAGCTCTTACAACCCAATCTAATGTTATGCCCAGTGTACGGCTTGATGTGCCTGATGCCCACCCTGCAGTGCCTGCTATATGCCCTAACCTATCACTTACTTTTGACAATCGTCCTATCACACTTCATGATTCGTCTATTACATGATTCTACCGTGCGATAGCTAAAGGTTTCGTACTACCACGTGACGAATCTTGATTGATAACCGTCGTCGTCACATCGTTAATGATTCGTTGGCGTTGATTGAGGTGCTGTTTCAACCTCGATTTGTACGTCTTCTTGTTCGAAATGAAGAGATGAAGTCCTTGAGAAATCAAACTGGTGTATTACAACGATTGCTCAAATACTACAAGAAAAAGCACATGGAATTGAAGCAAGAAAATACTCAGCTGAAAAAGTTGGTATTATCATACGCTGACGACTTGGGACCAAAGATACAAGAAATGGAGAATGATACCAAATGCCTCCATCGACAGTACGAAAAAATCCAAGTTAATGTCCATAAATATCACACATCTTTCCGCCCAAGCTCTAGCCAGATACTTTATTTGAACTAGTGCCCCCTTTAGATTACTCCACTATACATACTATCTATGATTCTACTCATACTAAGCTTTTCTTTGTGCAGAAGTAATCTCTTGGAATAGCACATCTGCTCACCCTTATGACCAGTCTCTTATGCAAACATTTTTTTTTATTATTCGTATTAATGAACATTTTGGTTTGTAATATATAAGGAGTTTCATCTCCAAACATTCTCTTTATGATTTTGATTCATTTCATAATCGTAGTAACTTCATGCATACTCTCTATTCATCATGTTAATCATCCTGATAAATAACATTTCAATAAGGCATCAAAGTACACAATCATATATCTAAAAATGCCATGAACATATGTCCTTAATATCATGAGGAGTTTGCACTTCGAACATTTCATTCTATGGTTATTATGTACTTGTTCAGTACTCATAATATCTTATAATCGTTCTCTCATCACAATGACTTCTTTTAAACAACAATCTGTTTAACACATCAACCATATCAATAGATTTCCTATCATTGAATGTGACCTTTAAGCATGTACCAACACATGATGTCATCCTTTAAAATACCTCAATATCATCACACATATATTTTGTAAGGAGATTTAGATCATATTACTATATATACCTTTGTCCAATTGTTTCCTCCATACTTCAAATTACCTCAAGGATAAGAATCAATCATTATCACTTAGTGAAAGAAAATTATATTAAGAGCCTTGGCATATAACAAAATGCTCATAATATCATATCTACTAACGCCTCAAAATTTAAATATATTCACAACTTAGGAACACCAATTCATCTTCAAAACTTGAAACACTACCTCAATATAGTTTAGCTCAAGTATAGAAACTTATCATCTCAATTCTAGGAATCACCTCCAAGATATCATGAATTATACCTTAAAGTCTTCACAATCATCTGAAATTATCGAAATCCTTAAATCATAATTGACATTATCAAAATATCTTATAGATTCTAGGGTATCCCTCATTTTGTTTATCTACACAATACATAGGTATTCACTTCATGTCACTACGAAATCCTTATTCACCAATCCATATATTACAATCTAGATCACAGTATCATTATTGTTATCAATCAAACCTTAACCATGATAAAAACTTATTTAAACTCTTATATCACCCATTTACTTACAAGAATCATTTCACAACTTACATCTATAGATCATTGTATCACCAAGTCTTTTCATAACTCACTTCACAACCTAAAATTCACAAAATTACTTTGTCACCAAGTTGATTACGTCAATCATCTCACCACCTAAATTCATAATACGATTTTTTTTTTTAACACTCATAATCAGTAATCTCTAAATCCTCTAGACATCTCACAATATACTTTTACCAACCAATACTCCAAAAATTGTTGCCATTCCAAATAGGCGTACTATAGATAAAAATTGTCTATCATTCTTGAAATCATATTCATCATCAACCTAACCATAATATTAAAATTCTCTATACTACTCACACTAACTTGATTGTAACCCTTTATCATAACAAAAATTAACCATTAGAAAATGTTCATGTATCATCTAATAAATACATACTCTACTTGGCCGAATGTGGCTTCCCATTATCCCCAAATTTAATGATAAGTATATATATATTTTGAAAAGTCTGCAGAACCTTATAACCTTTGCTCGATAAAATTGTAACACCCCCAGTTAAGGCTAGGTTTGTCACCTTTCTTCTTTTACAATAAAATCTTTGCAAAGATCCATAAGGTCTATCGTAGTACTTGATTTTTTTCAAAGAGTACAATAAATGTATAAAACATTTATCAAGAGCTTTTATTACAAGCAAAATTAGAAAACATAAACTTCAATTGCGAAAGATTATTTTATTACAATAACTGACTTAAAAAGACTATAAAAATTTAATAGTTATCCCTGCCCCCATTCCGGCCTCTTATTCCAGCAAGCTCTTTACCTGAAAACAAGAAATAAAACTAAATGAGCCCAAAGGGGGCCCAGCAAGTAAAATCCACAACCATAAATAGTTTTACTCATTGTTCTCAGTTTTCGAAAACTGTTTTCATAAATAAATAATATATCATCTAGTAATAATAATCGTCATAAATCATTCTTGTAAAACATCGTCATAAATCATCATTGTAAAACATCGTCATAAATCATCATTATAAATTGTCGTCATAAATCATCATTATAAATCGTCGTCATAAATCATCATTATAAATCATCTTTGTAAATCATCATAGTAAATCATTGATGCAAATATTTTGTCGTTTTCTCATTTTAAGGCCCATGTACACTATTACCCCTGTGTACGAGGGTTGCGGGTCCTCGTGACCATGGCACTGAACTGTGGCCTCAGCCATGCCCGACCGTCAATTAACTCTTTTTCTTGGTGCACTCAACGGTCTGTTGATGGAATACCACCGTCGGTATAGCCTTCTTCAGTGGTTTCGCCTCCATCCGAGTATCGGTACTGAACTCCTTTCATTCTTTCTTTCTTGGGGCCAAAATACTCCTCTATACATGTGCCCTCATTTCGTAAACATTCATAACATTTCTTATACTTTTCATTGTACTTCTTTTAATGCGTCTTAGGGTAACATGTATGAGGGTTTTATTATTATTTTATAATCATCATGTTCACAAAGAAATTCATCTTTCTCAATCTTTCATGCATGCCACATAACTTTATAATATGTAAATAAAAATACATAAACATTTACAGTTGTACATAAATTGCATGACATGATAACTTTAGAAGGGGTAGTGAATGTACTTACCTTTAGACTAAGGCTTAAGTTTCCAAAGAATCTAGCTGCTCCAAATCTGACTATCACCCACTACTTTATTTGAACTAATTTCTTAAGACCGCTTTCTCTCTTATGTTCTTCCTTTCTTGCGGCGCCTTGTCTCGCCCTTTCTCTTTCTTTTTCGTGTAAACACTTCCGAAAGAAGAAAGACCGAATAAAAAGCGGAAGAAGGAAGAATATAATAAGAAGAGAAGGGAGAAGAGTGGTGAATTTGTGAAGGGAGAAGCTCTATTTATAGGAAAATTTTAAGATACTATTCTATCTTTCATTTACAATTCTACCCTTATTTTACTATTTCACCTACCCATACTATTATACCTACCTATACTATTACACCTACTCATACACCTACCAACATTACTATTTCACCTACCAATATTATTATTACATCTACTATTTACTATCACATTATTCAATAACTATCATTATCTAATTACCACCCTCCATAATACTATAAACTCCTTAAAGAAAATAATTGAATAATGTTATCAAGTAAATATATCAAAAATAAGACTATTAAAATCTAGGGCGCTACATTCACGGTCAATCAAGTTTGCCAATTTATGCATCAACATCATTCCTCTCATTGGACAGCTATTGAATGAATTTTTCTCTATCTTAAGGGCACTATCACTCATGGGCTTCTCTTTTAACCTGATCCTCTTCACCTTGAAGCTTATTTTAATGCTGATTATGCGGGTTGTCCGATTGATCGCTACTCTACCGATGGTTATTGTGTCTATCTTGACTTTTGCTCAATCTCTTGGAGTGCTAAAAAACAGGCCACTGTGTCACGTTCTAGTACCAAAGCCGAGTACCAACAATTTGCTCTTGTCATTGTTGAATTGTCGTGGATTCGTCTAATAATATAAACATTTTTTTTCCTTTAACCCCATTTAATTTGATGTAACAACATCAACTCTATTTTTCTTTGTTCTAACTCAATCTATCATGCTTAGATGCAGCATCTTGAAATTAATTATCATTTTGTTAAAGAAAAAGTTGTCTACAATGAGTTTTGTGTACGTTATCTTAACATTGTTGAATAGATTGTCGATATATTCACTAAGAGCCTCACTAGTGTTAGGTTTAGATTGCTTTGGGACAAACTCATGGTTTGTGATCGCTTCATAAGCTTGCAGGGTTGTATTAAAGGAAACCTTGACAATGACTCTGTATAGCAAGCCAATCAGATGTAATATGCATTCATGTAATCCTTTCCTTATGTTGTAATTAACAAGTTGGAGTTGCATAAAGAAATGTGTGCAAAGCATCTTTGTACAACTAAGGCAACATCCAGGAAAGGCATTACGTGCAGTTCATATATATCTCAACAAGGAAAATAACATCTTGATGTAAATGACATTTATTTTCTTTCTCTGTAAATTAACTTCTACATCAAGTATATAATGTCTATAGGTTTATGTAATAGGTGAGGAATTAAAATAAGAAAATCTATTTATTTATCCAATCTTTGAGCAAATTCTATAACTTGCTTTAAGAAATAAAAAAGCCATTTCATGAAAAGATTAAATATAATAAGTTAGGTATAATTGTATATCTTTATCATTTAAAGTGTATTGGTGGAATCAATAACAAGATTTTTACATCGTAACTTGAGCTCATGAACTAGTCACTACCGACAAATGGTGAAGCTTTGCCAAAAAATGTATACGAGGCAAAAAAGTTTTTGAAGGACTTGGGCCTTAGATATAAGAAGATTTCAACATGTATAGATAACTGTATGTTGTTCTAGAAGGATGATGCAGCATTGAATTATTGTAAATTTTGTGGTACATCAAAGTAGAAAGATAAAATTATGAACGAAGATGGGTAATACTACAATCCTAAAAGACGGCCTATGAAGGTGTTGTGGTGATTTCCACTAATACCACGCTTGCAATGGTTATTTATGTCACAGTATACCACTTCTCATATGAAGTAACATGCTAATGGTCGCACAAAAGGTGGTGTTTTGAAGCTTTTGGCAGATGGTGAAGCATGAAACACTTTGACTGTATACGAGGCATACCTGAGGAATTATTATATAAATCTATCAGTCATTTGAATAGGCAATCATCACAAGACTTATAGGTTTCTACTCTACTAGGTGAGATTGATACATTGAAGGGATTATTGGTGGCATAATAGGAAAGGTTTCAGGCACATGCAAAATAATATGAGTTATAACAAGAATTCATTAAGACATGTAGAATAGTACGAGTCATAGCAGCAACTCATCAAGACACATGCAGAACAATATGAGTCACAACAGCAACTCATCCACAAATAATAGGACATATTATAGATGCAAAAGATGCTTGAAGTTGTTATGGCTAATACAAAAAATAACAGCCAATTTTTAATGTCAGGCACATAGTACTCTCTAAGCCATGTGAGGGCGAAATCATCAGTGGCCAATCGTTCAGGTAACAGTCTTACTTTCCCCCTATGAGATAAATGAATAGTATAAAGTAACATATACTTTAGTTAATTAATGATGCAAATAATGCAAGGTATTATTTAGCCAAGTGTATGGTTTAGTTTTGTTTATGATGCAAAAAATATAATGACTTTATTTATTATGTGTGTGCTTGAACTTAATAGGCTAAAGATGAAGCCTATTTCTTATCTTTGGATCTTCCTAAAAAACAGGTTGCATTTGTTTAATAGTTGATATTTAAAGGATCAAGTATTAGATGCAGGTGATGGAGCTGCAACTGCAAAGGATGAAATAGTAGGCATTGTAATGAACAGAATTATAGACATTTCTCGTGGTTCAATACAAAGTCCATATATATCCCCATCTCGAAGCATTTTCCATAGTTCATTAGCTAAACTATTATAAAGTTTAAAATTTCTTCATTTTTTTTTTGATGTATTGCAAATAATTGTTAACAATCGTTGGTTTAGGAGTCAGCTAATAAGTTGAAAGTGCATTTAGATTTACGGATTATATTACTTTTAATACTTTGTTTTGGCTATTTTAATCCCTTAATTCAACTTGAGTATTACTTTGAATACATATTATGAGTTTCAACTTCTACTATGTTATTTTGGATATTATTTATGGGTATAACCTGAGTGTTGTTTTGAATATTATTTATGAGGGAAACATGAGTTTTGAGTTGGATATTATTTATGCGTTTGAACTAAAGTATTGTGTTATGATATTGAGTTGTAATGTGATGTTATGTTGCATTGCATTAAACCTATATTATTTATGAGCTTGAACTTGAGTATTGAGTTGTGTTGCATTGAACCCATATTTTGAGTTGTGACAATTAACTAGAAGGAAGCATGTATTTGTTACACGTGTAGGTGAGTTGAGTTGTTCAAAAAACTACAAGTTTTGTGCAAGAAGCTACAGGTTTTGTGCATTAAGCTTTTTCTTGTTTTGTGCAATAAGCTGGAAGAAATTTATTTTACAATACTGTAAAGAATTTTTTATAACCATGGCACAAAACAAGAAACTAGCTAGCTTCTTGCATTGTGCAAGAAGCCAAGCAGTAAGAACTACTGGTAGTTTCTTACATCGTGAAAGAAGTTAGGAAAAAAATTGGAAAAAATATATATTAAAAAAAATAGTAATAATTTTAGCTGACACCTTTTAATTAGTGATGGTTTTTTTAAAAAAAACCAACACCTTTCAAAAGGTATTGGTTTGGATAAACCATCACTAATTGGTGTCGGTTTCGCCTACAATGACACCTTTCCTATTTCCTTACCCTTGTTCCGCTTCTTTTAAAACTTTTACTATTAAACCAACACCTCTTATGTAGTGACGATTTTCAGCCTTAAACCATCACAAAAAAACCATCACTATACTGTTTATTTTTATTTTTATTTTTTTTATGGTAGTGAATGGGATTGAGAAGCACTTAATTAACAACTACATAGATTGCAACATAATCATAAGGATTCAGGGATGCCTGGATGAATGATAATATATACTTCTGCCTAATAAATAACATATGATTGGTTAAAGGCAGATGATACTTACGAGGAACATACAATATAAACTAACATAAATGTAAAAATCCACAAGAAAAGTAAGGTATTATGGTAAGTTTGGTATAATATCTATGCTCTAACAATGTAATGAACATTAATAAGATGTATAAATGAAAACCTCAAAAATGGTATTCTTGGAGGAAAGCAATTCAAAGAAAGATTGAATATAGCTTTACACATGGTCTTATGTATGGACAAAGTCATCAATTGTGAAATGGGTGTAGCCTATATTCCCAACCATGGATAGTTGTATGCCATTTTGCTTGAAAACAAAGCAAAAATGAAGTCACCTTTAATATGTTGAAAAAAAGGAGATATATAGTATAATGGTGCAATTAGATAAAATAACATAAAAGTGCACACATCAAGAGTGTTATAATCCAACGACTATTTGTAGGATTGTACAGATAACAAGTTGACATGTTAGTGTGGTACCAAGACAAATCATGGACAACTAGAGTTGATTACCATACATATAATAGTATGATCAAGTGAGAGATGATGATGTAGGAGATCAAGGGTGATCGCACTATAATAAGTGTGGTCATCCACAACAATCAAGGGTGATGGTTCAATAGCCCAAGAAAATCCCCAAAGTGGTTGGGCATATACTAGGGTGTGGGTTCAAATATCTGCAACGAAAAATCTCCACATATGCCTAATTAATATTAGCCACCTTGGTTCCCATTGATGCCCTAGTGGGGCTTGGTCAATGTAACAGAAGAGTTACCTAAGAATAGAAAATAGAATTGAACAAGAAAATAATGAGAAAGAAACTATTTCTTTATTGAATCAAATGGCCAATTCGAGATGGCTAATCTCCTACCAATTCCAAATGGCTAGTCTTCTACAAATCTATTACAACTAACTTCAACAACTATACTTGCATAAAGCCAACTGGATAACAGATTTAACTATCATAACAGAATCCAACCACATTGCCACCAGCTCCTCTTCTATAGCTCAAGCTCATGCTCTCTTCTTGCCATTCTGTCTAGGAACCCCTTGTGACATAGCCTCCTCCTTTAAAGCACCTTGCCCACAAGGTGCATATAAGAATGTTATGAGTGGAACAATTCCTCTCATGAAGCATTATCTTCAGTTTGCCTATCCACTGAACCAAAACCTCAATGATTGCTTAATGAGACCAACCTCTCTAGTTTTTTTTTCTTTCCTTTTGCATTCTCCTGCCTGGGGGTAACAAAGAAGCTGCAACAGAACACTCTTGTTCTCACCTTTAGTTAGTTTAACAGATTCATCATTTTCCACACTAAAACTCAAATTAGCAACTAATCCTTCCAGCAAATAGGTTTGTTCCTCATACACAAACTACATAATAAGATTTAGAAAATCCCACAATATAGGTCCTAGAGTTCTTAACCATTGAATGCCAAGTATCATACCACAACCAGCTAAAGGTAAGATGTAAAGATCAACCATAAAAATATACCCTGCATCTTAATCTTTATGTTTTTGCATTTTCCAGAGCTTACAATTTCATCTCTATCAGTTACTTTAACTTTTATAGCTTCTTGATGCATAGGTTGAATTCCCAAACTTTTAGCCATTTCTTGATCTAAAAAATTATGTGTACTTCTAAAAGCAATTAAGATTACTACCTTGTGACTTCTAATCATACCTACAATCCTCATAGTCTTAGGAGTAGTAGTTCCAATAAGAGCATGTAAGGAAATTTCAGGAAATTCTTCCAAAAAAAATTCACCTAGATCAGGTTCAACTTCTTCCAAATTGGTCACCTTTTCCTCAACCCCTTCAATCAAGAATAATCTTGGTGAAGCACAAAAATGGCCACGGCTCCACTTAGCATCCCCCCCCCCCCCCCCCCCCCAATTTTTTTTTCTTCTTTCCATCATCTCAACATTAGAAATTTTCTCCACTGGCAACATTGTCTTACTAGAAACAAGAATATTAGACTTGTGCTGATTATAAGGGTTGACACCCCATTATGGTTTAGTGCTTTTTTTGAAATTGAGCACATAATCCTCTTGGATTTTGGCCAAAACATAAGCATCAAATAGAGCCTTAGGTGTAAACATCTTCACTCCCAATTTAATTTCATCTTTTAACCCCCATAAAGAAACTCGGTTTATGTGCTTCAGGTAAATCAGCCACTCTATTAGTTAACATTTCAAACTGTTTTTTATAATCTTCCAAAGATCCCCCCTTGTTTCAACTTAGACAATGTTTCCATAGGATCATCATAAGACCCCATACCAAACCTAGTCTGTAATGCTCTAGCAAATTCACCCTAAGTAGAAAAAGAATTCGATTTATGTAATTCTTGAAACCAAATCAAAGTTGTACCTTCCATATGAAAAGAAGAAATCTTTAGCCTTTGAAATTCTGGTGTAGAATAGTGATCAAAGAACTATTCAGCCTTGTAACACCAATTTAATGGATCCTCCCCATCAAATTTTGGAAACCCCAACTGAATGGACTTAGTGTGGAATCCATCTCCTGCATGAAACCCTCCTCCATCTCCTACATGCATCCCTCCTTTTGAGGTTGAACCAAAATTGGCCTCCATAGTATCAAAAGATACACTTTCATCTCTTTGTTCTGGAGCCCTCCTTGATTCCTTAATGCAATTCATCAATTGCGCGCTCAAATTGTTCATCCTGCTTCTTTTCACATTGATCCTACTTTGCACTCATGAAAGCAAACTGGTCATCTTGCTTCTTCTCAAAACGATCCTGTCTTGCACTCCTCTCTGTACAATCAGCTTGCAACCGCTTAAACTCCTTCCTGAATTGCACCAAATCAAAATCTTTTCCCATTGCTCGAGTTTTCATGAAAATAATACAAATGGCTCTGATACCAATTGTAATAGAAGAATTACTTAAGAACAGAAAATAAAATTGAATAAGGAAAGAATGAGAAAGAAACTACTTATTTATTGAATCAAATGGCCAATTTGAGATGGCTAATTTCCTACCAATTCGATATGGCTAGTTTCCTACAAATATTGCCAATGCCAAAACTGAAAAACTACCTTCCTTTAGCCAACCTTTATAAGGCTTACACTTGAGGCAATTCTGTTTACATCTAGTTACAACTAACTTCAACAACTACACTGGAATAAAGCTAGCTGGATAACAGATTTAACTGTCATAACATAATCCAACTGCATTGCCACCAGCTCCTCTTCTATAGCTTCAGCTCATGCTTTCTTCTTATCATTCTGTCTAGGAACCCTTTATGACAATCAAGCTATAGCTCAGTTGGACTTGAGAAAGTGCCTGCGGTTCCCACCGTCTAGGCCCCTTCCATGCCGCTCTCAACAGGTAGGTAGGTACTACTATGGTCACGTCCAAATAGGATAGTTATAATTGGTCTCCCCGGCCTACCCTTTTTCAATTAAAAAAAAAAAAATTGGCATCTCCCCACTTGATTATTCCCAAGGAAGGTAATAACTTCTATGGTTATCTGATAAGAGAACGTACATACACAATTCTTGGCCAATAGTTGTGATTAGGACTTTATAAATAAAGTCCAAATGAGAACACTTCTGTTAATACAATTCATACGTTAAGTTCTCAATATATTATCTTAGTTCTATCATCAATTAAAATCCTACAGTAGCATCTTTGGAGCCCAATCGGACAAAGCCGAGTGCTGGGTGAGTCTAGTAGCGGCTACAGAGCTTAGTTGGACCATGCTGAGTGTTAGGGTGCGCTTAATGGCGATTTTCTGGCGATCTTGGCGGGTCATGACATATCCTGACCGACAATGTTGTGCTGGTCCTACTACTTTGGGTGTAGTTAGTCGCTTTATTGTCGAGCCTAGTAGAGTTGCAAGTTTCGTGCAGAAGCATAAAATAGACAAAAGATGTCTGACAACTATGCTATTGATTAGTGCAAATATGGTTTGAAGTTATAAT
Organism: Carpinus viminea; assembly: GCA_013348765.1. Lineage (NCBI taxonomy): Eukaryota > Viridiplantae > Streptophyta > Magnoliopsida > Fagales > Betulaceae > Carpinus > Carpinus viminea. Next base: position 28,011,547 of record CP054670.1, on the reverse strand, counting down.
ATTACTGAAACACTGCAACTCTGCAACTCCGCGAATTCTGGTTCTATGGCGTGTCTTTTTCTTTGTAAACTCTTTCTTCCTTTATTATAATTTTTTTGTTTTATTAAATTTTTGGGTGCAAGGTAAATGACATTGCATTACCAGCACCACATGGAAATTATAATATAACTGAAAAGGGTGGATAAAATTCGGTCATTGTTGTAGTCAGTTTTTGCTTTCTCGTTTTCTTTTTTCATATTTATATATTTAAAAAAGAATAAAAAAAATTGGAATCTTGTATGAAGAGGCAAAAGATACAAACAAAAAAATGAGATGATGCTCTAGCATGCCAAAATGCTATCAAGCTGCCAAAATCTTCAGCTGGAAATATTATAATAGAAAAGGGTCCTGGAAAGTGGTGTAAATAGGCTCACAAGAAGTTTTTGTCATAATATTTACTTCTAAAACTGCAGTCACTAAAGAAATTTCCACCAATAAAGTTAAAAAGTTCACAATTTCATTGGAGAAGTGTCGAATTCAAGTCCAAAAGATCCTACTCTATAGCATACATACAAATGGAGCCAACTAGCTGACAAAAGATATGTACCAAAAACTAATGCTCCCACCTTCCAGATCCATTATAGATTTCTGCATCCATTTTTCTTGGAATTTCTGTCACTCAATTTTCCTGCGTTACGTAGCATTAAAATCTCATTACATAACAGCAGTTAATGAAACTTCAATAAGTTGTATTCATATTTGATGACTTGCCCATTATCGGTTTGAACACAATATAGTTATGAATCAATCTGTATCACCAACATGATCTTAGATAGTACAAGAGCCACCACCAGTTTAGATTATTATAATTAGAGTACAGGAGTAATAGTTGATGCATTTTCTTTTCTTTTTAATATGAATACACATTTTCTTTTGTTTTCATGCACATACTGATAACTATAAACCCACATCATCTCATCCTTCTCTCACCTTATCAGTTACACATGAAGATATTCAGCATGAGAAGGATGAGATGATGTGGGTTTATAGTTATCAGTATGTGCATGAAAACAAGAGAAAATGTGTATTCATATTAAAAAGAAAAGAAACTGCATCAACTATTACTGCCATAAAACCAGATGTATATATATATATATATGCAACTATTGCTTTAACCATAAAACCAGATGTATTATATTCATATAATCAGATGTATTTATACAAGAGGAATTGTGAGTAATCACGTAAGAATAGATAATCTAGAATTCAAATTACAAACCTAGATAATCTAGAATTCAAAATACAAGATATATTAGAATTTATCTACAGATACAATCTTATCAAGTGGGAGAGATCTTCTCATACTGAATATCTTCATGTGTAACTGATAAGGTGAGAGAAGGATGAGATGATGTGGGTTTATAGTTATCACATACTTTATATCATCTCAATCACATTAAACAAAAAGACTTCTATTTTGTTTTTCAATCGTTAAAATTTAAAATGACAAATACAAGTTGTTACCCGCAATTCAAAAACTAAATGGTTAAAGCAAGAGTTGCATATATATATATATATATATATATATATATATATGTGATTCAAGATGATCAGCCATAAAAACAACTTTTATTTTTTCCTGCCATTTGAGCTTATCCATACTTATACAAATTGGGATTGATCACATGTATTTTTTCCTGCCATCACACTAACTGGGGTTCGTCACAATTTAGTGATAAAAATTTAGTTCACTAAACAGGTCACAAATTTGCAAAAGCTGGGAACCCCATCATTGTGTGCATATATCAGCTCATCTGTATAGTGATAGTTAACTACACTCCTTGAATGTCATGTGACTTATCGCTTGCACAAGGTTTTTGAAAAACAATTGTACCTTTGGAAACAAAAGATTGTAACAACCAATATTTAAGTCCATTAGTTTTGGAGCTTATTTGGCAAGGCAATCCCAAAATGTCAGTTGGCCTACAAATGAGCATAATATTTTAAATCAACTGCACTTAATTAAAACTTAATTAAGATATATGATAAGAATACTAACCTCTGACAGTCTGACTCACTGTCTCTTGCGCTTAAGTGTGTTGATATTCTTTAAGATGTAACTGATGACCTCCTTTAATGTGGCTTTCCTTTCTTCTTTGAAGTTCCAGAGCTCAGAAACAATGTATCTGCCACTTGGATTATACTCATTTATCTCTTTCAAGGCACTAATGACAACCATGTATATCCCTTCCCCCCACTCTTGTCTGAGATTTCGTAGCTTCTCATCTTCTTCATTTACTATTTCCTGCATCAAAGAACAACAAAACAAATTATTAACCTTTCAACCATTCCTCAAATGTTGAAATGAGGATTAAAAAAAAAAAGGTTAATCCTGGAACTTAAGAAATCGGATAGACAACATGAACGAATTTCATTTTTGAGTCATGGTTTGCATGCTTAAAAGGACACACTTCATATAAGAAAATTTTATGTAAGCAATTAGGACTTGTAAGTAGAATTGAATATCTAAAAACCTTTTTTTGATAAGTAGAAATCAAATATCTAAAAACTAGTTTCGATTCATGCTTTTATAATAGCAACACATACAACTATATGATATAAATGACAAATATGAATTCACACGTGCTCCTAACACAACTGCATACATGAATACAACAATAAGAGGCTTAAACAGTATTTAAAAGAATATACCTGGGTTTTACCATCGATATCAACAATTTTAAAAGGATGCCAGTTTGGATCTTTCAAATTCTCCTGCCACAAGGAGCATAGTGTCAAGGCCTGCACATTTGCTTCCTCAAGGGGAAGTCGCTGCTTGCATGTATTCTGAAACGGCTTCTGATCAATTTCTCCCATTCTCTTTATTCCAATATTAGTGTGATTACACAGCATTTCTTTTAAACCCTAAAGAAGGAAAAAGGAAAAAGGAAAAGCAACTTCCATTACATTATTAATTATACATATAAACATGAAAAAGTCATTAATGCAGCTTCTTTTTATTTTTATTTTTATTTTTATTTTTTATTTATTTTTATTTTTTTACTTTGGTTTTAGTATATGGCATGATTATGGGCAGATTCATCTTTGGAAGCTTATTTTTACTTTATGGTCCATTAGACACCATTAGGGCCCGTAGGGCAATACAATTAATGGAGGTCTACTTTTATCCCACGGAACTCTTGTACTTGTTTCAGCAAAACTTAAATGAAATATAGCACACAATTGCTACCAGTTGAATGTCATTAGCTTGTTTCTGAAAGTGACCAGTCAAAAGCACGTCAATGATTAAAGTACTTAATCTCGTGTCCACCTCTGTTCAGAAACAGCAATGTCAATTGGAAGATAATGTCATCTGCTACTTCTGATTTTTGAGATCTCATGTGGGACAATTTGATCGGTGGTTCCTGATTCCTATGTGTAACTTGAAACCACATATTTAAGTCACATTTAATACAATTTCCAACACAACAATACTAAACCACTAAACCGACAATATCAAACTAGTGAATCTATTGGATGCATATTGACCCAGATACACAGACGCATGCATATAGACAAACATGTGTATAGCAAAGGAAATCATACTTCAATTAATCTTTTGCGAGCTCCTTGTAGCTCGTCGTTGCTTTCTCGCTCTTTAGAAATAAGGACATGATTCAGGTATTCCATATAATTTAAATCATCAACTTTTTGTTGCAATTCACCATTCATGTCTTCCATCTTCTTTTGAACTGCTTCATCATCGTCATCTCCAAGATGCTTTATCACCTGGAGTTTCCCTTTAATTTCTTCAATTTCCATTTCTAACTTCAGTTTAGCATCCAACTGCTTTTCCAGCTGAAGTACCTTATTAAGGGCTTCCTCTTTCTCCCTCTGAAAAATTAAAATTCCTAATCAACGAGTGTTACAAAGTGTAAAATGAAGAGCAACTCTTATGCCGCATATGAGACAGACTCTATTTAAAACCTGAGCCACTCACCTTTTGCTCTTCAACCAGCCTTAAGACATTCTCATCGGCCTTTTTCTGCTCCATGGATGCCAATTGAAGAGAATTGTTCCTAACATCATGCTAGAAGTACCAAAAATAAACATCAATACCCAGCAGGTAGTGTTTTGCATGGAGCACTTCAAAGAGCCTCCTTCTAAATCTATCATTTATTTATTCCAAATAAGAAAGTACCAGTAGCTTTTTTTCAGTTAAAACTAAAAGATTCTTAGGGCAGTAAGCTTATATATAAAGATGAAGATATGAAGGACAACAGTAAATGTGCCATTACAATGAAAGTGAAAGTAACTCGCACATAAATTGGTAAAGAAATGTTTGAGTTGGACCCCAGTTCTAGCATGGTACAAGCACCCATACAAGCCTATCTCAAATCATAGCAAGTTGATCTAAAGCAAGTACGTCTGAAACTACTAAGATTTATAACAAGCATCTAAGCAAGTGAAATTGAAAGTTAAAACTTCAGCTTGATGAAAATAATAGTTCTGTTTGGAAATGTTGCATTCACATATATTACCTTTTTCTTCTCCTCATCAAGCTTTTGTCTCTCATGCTCAGTTAGTGCTTCCCGTTTGTTCAGTTCTTTGCTCCAGGAATCAAGTTTCTTTTTCTTAGTCTCCAATTCCTGATTCAGTTTTTCATGTTCATCAAATATCCTTCGAACATTATCACGTGCAAGCTGCTGCATCTTCCTCATTTCTGATCAATCAAATAGTTAAATATAATTTATTTGTCATGGCATATATCATGCATAATGATGCTGACATTAACATAACTTAAAATGATGGCATATTTTTTGTGATTTCTAATTCCTGGGTCTCAACACTGCAAACTTCTTTCGAAGTGCATTGAAAAAAATATTCCCTTTCATATGGCGTACAATCATAGGTCTTATGATCTGTCACAAGCCTGATATTCAAATCCAGCAATAAGGAATAAGTACAAGCCTTAAAGTTTTTGTTGTTTTGTCCAGGATGGTGAACAGAACATTCTTGAGACCTTTCCTACAATGCCACATTTCTATATTTATACAAGTTTTGCTAAGCATTAACACAAGAAAAAGGCAAGTTTCAACATACACCAGACATTGCAAATGAGCATGCATTTGTATTGTGAAGTGTGTATCAACAAACACAGAAAGAACCAGGAACAAATTAACCTCCAAGAAAAGCAGAGTGTAGCTTGTCTTTCTCCACAAGCATCCTACTCAAGGACATGGTCTTTTCATTGTACTGGTTATGTAGTTCATTGAGGGTTTCAATTGTAATATCAATTTTATTGGCTAGATTTTCCAAAACATTGTTTCTGGTATGAGCTGCTTCCTGGACAATGTCAGATACAGTTCTTAACTGTCCTTTATTGCGAAGGAAATCTCCTATTGGCCCTTCTGCATCATAATCATCAGCACATGCACGCCACCCATATGTATCAGAGCCAAGATGTGTCTTCTGTGCACTCCAGTCCCTTTTTCCGCAATGCTCAGTTTCGAATGATTTCTCAAATTCAGTTGCATTCATGAAACCTTTCCAATCATTATTAAATTCCACTACAGCTTGGGCATTTAAGTCATCTTCATTCGAGAAAATATGAACTCCCAATGGTTTAAATTTATCGAACCTTTTCATCCAGTATTCAGAACAATGAAAAGTTTTTGTATCTCCTGGCCCGCACACTATGTTAACAATGATCCCCATCCAAGGCCACACATAAATATCATCTTGCTTTGGAGGCTGAGTGAGAGTTTGTGGTAAAATCGGAACTTGGGTTTGATCCACTTCATTGGCTAGTTCAGTCTCCAAGTACTTTGCCAACGCAAGGTGGTTTGCCTTTTGTTTTGCACTTCTGTTAGCAGAACCTTTACCAACTCCCGAAGCATGTTGAAGCAAATCCTTGAACTTGTAATCTTGTTTCTTCTTCCCAGCACAGAAAGGACATCGAAGCATACCATTGTGACCTTTAACTTTGTACTTTCCAGCCATCAGCTGCTCATATGGTTTCTCTACAAAGTCATTGATCTCAGATTCACTAATATCCGACTCTTCAGAGCTGTAGTCCATCATACTTTGATACAAACGCCAGAAAATACTTGGACTAGGAGCCTGAAAGATACATTCTAATGACCATTAAGCAGCATATCAACAAAAAAATAAAGAAACAATGAAAGAATTGATTAACATCCAGCAAGTTAGAAGAGTAATGCTAGGTTGTATACTCATCTAGATAAACATAAGGCCAAGGCACACTCAACGATAAAAGATGTTGCAAAGAATATTGCATGACTACAATATGCAATGAAGCAATCATTTAAAATTTTTAACAGAAATCTCACAATTTTTTTGGATTCGAGCACATGTTGTCCAATTCAACCACTAAAAAACACAGCCTCATGTGAGAAATTTTTGATAATAACCTTAGTCTCAAAGAGAGCAACTAAGATTAGAAAAGGCAGCTGAAGGGGGCAACTAAAGAAAGAGTGAACTAACTAAGCTAGCGCAATGCCTCTGAGAGATTAGAGGACAGAGAAGCTTTACTTACACATAATTGTTGAAGAATGAATTATTTATTTATTGAAAAAAAAAATGCGCAAAAGGAATCCCCATATATATACATCTAAAAGGTGAAGAGCAGAATGAGCAACTTAGGGTTCTTCCATCTACATATAAGTAGGAACACAACTAGAACTACTTTTCTTTTACATAAATATTTTTTATTGTTATAATGATACAAATTACAGGAATCATTTCAATGGAAACCACAATCATATTGGTAAGAAGTTAAGAAATAACAAATGTTGTTATAAAAGAGATATCTTATAAAAATATGAAATGATAATAACAGTGAAACCTAACTCACATATTCTTGTCCTATTCTTTTGAAAAACAGTCCATGCTTTCACACTTAAGCTGCACCTAATAAAAGACATTTTGCCTGAACAAATCTTTGGTTGCCAAACAACCTTTGATATTGGTGAAGCTCTTCCAAATATAAATTTTTTATTTATTTATTAAAGACTTGAGAGCATTTATGGGGATTAGGAAAGTGTGAGAATCATGTCAGCAACACAAGTAGCATTACAAAAATCACATAACATGAAAATGAAAACTACAGATTATCTTTTGGTGAGAGATGAAGAGTTGTAAGCTACTTAAGTAGGTCTCAAACATAATAGATGTAATCTTTTCGTAAAAATCTTAAAATGCATAACAGGAGACAATATCTCTCTGAAACTTCAAGGCTCTAAAATTTGAAAAAAGAAGAAGAAAAAAAGTAGCTGATCAATAGATCTTCACACAGTTGAACCCACCAAGTTTTTCCTTTCGCCTGAAAACAAAACTAATGATAATAACAACAATAAAAATCATGAAAGGAGAAATAGACTTTGAGATAGAGAGATAGAGAAACTTTGTCCGAGTTTACTGGCTATCAAGGGAACAAAAATGTTTTTTTTTTTTTTTTCTTCTTCTATAAAAGTGAGAAAATGTGCAAGTGTAATAAAAAGGCAAAGGGTAGGAAGTGAAGAAAACTTCTGAACAAGAACAATAAGATTAATTGAAACAAAATCACTAAAATGCTTCGTGTTGTGGCAAACTGCAATCAAATGAGTGGTTTGCTTCCATTTTTGTAGACAACCTTATTACATGCGACAAAGTCGCACGCTTGTGACACTTCAAAGAAAACAGAAAATGAATCTAGAGACATAAAACCATAGGAGGCAAGAACTTGAAATCATTAGGAAAAGAAGACACATTTTAAGCTATTTAAAATGTAATAGTAAAAGGGATATTTTTCACAGCGCAAGGAATCAAATGAACCCAAAAAAGAAAAGAAAAGACAGAGAAGTGCATAAAAGTGATGAAAGTATACAAATACCAGTAAAAATTATCAAACGGGAAACCCAAATGAGAAAGAAAAAAGAAGAAACTGGCCTGTATGCTTATACAAATACCAGTACAACATATCAAACAGGAAACCCAAATGAGAGGAAAAAAAGAAAGAAGAAGAAGAATCTGGCCATTGGCCCATTACGCTTATACAAGAATAAATGATAAAGCATATTTGGTGAAATCGAAACTTGAACTTATTTTGTCCTCTAAACTCGTTTTCAACATCAAAGTAACCAACTTTAGAGGAAAAAAGAGTCGAACCAACATAGGGACTACTTCGGCCCTGGATTACAAAGCAAGAGAATTTGTTATCTACCTGTAAAGTTGCTTTTGAGTGTATCTTTCTCTTCTTTCTCCTTCTGCGTAACGTTCCCTACTGTGATATGAAAGAAAGAGCAATGGGGGAAAAAGGAAAAGACATATAGTAGTGGTGCAGACTGCATTAAAGGCGACGGGCGTCAGCTGGCTGCGACTGTCTGGGGAATACTAAAAGATGGACTCTTTGGCGAACAGGGAAGACAGGTAGAAGGATCTGGGTCATCAGCGCGTGCCACGTATGTATTATGCAGGTGGAGGAGCAGCTGATGTGGAAGTGAATGGTGTTCAAGCTGACGTATCCTTTGATTTGTAATGGATTGGGCCCAGTTGGTTTTCTTTTTGGGGCCCGGTTAGTTGAGTGGGTTAAAAAGGCCCATTGTTTTGTGATTTTTTTTTTTGGAAACTTCAGATACCCCCGATCTTCCACCGATTTATACTTATCCTCCGATACGAAAAAACTCTCATTTATCCCCCCAATCTTTCAGATTCTCTCGCTTATACCCCTTTAAGGGTATAATGGGTATATAAATATATATATGTCCACACTACCCTTCACTCTAAAACGACGCCATTTTGTTTTTAGTTTTTTTTTTTTTTTTAAAGAAGGAAATTTTTTAAAAAGAATTGGGGTGGCGAACCACCCATTTTTTAATAATGGGTGGCTTGGCCACCCAACTTACACAAAAAAAAAAAAAAAACCGAAATGGGTTTGAGCTATTGGGGTGGCGGACCACCCCAAGGGCTGGGTGGCCCACCCCCATCACACCAGGCCCTTGGGGTGGTCCGCCACCCCAACAGCTCAAACCCATTTTGGTTTTCTTTTTTTTCTTTTTCTTTTTTTTGGGTGGCCTTTCAGGGTGGTTGGACCACCCCAAAGGCTGGGTGGGATTGGCCAAAAATGGGGTGGTCCGGCCACCTCATTTTAGCAAGGTGGCTCCAGCCACCCCACGATTCCCTTTTTAATTTCCTTCTTTAAAAAAAAAAGAAATAAAATGGCCAAAACTACGCCGTTTTGGGAAGCCGAAAATGGCGTAGTTTTGGAGTGAAGGGTAGTTTGGATAAATTACTACCAAAAGGATTCTAAGTGAGAGAATCTGGAAGATTGAGGGGGTAAGTGAGAGTTTTTTTATATTGAGGGGGATAATTGTAAATTGGTGGAATGGGGGTATCTGAAGTTTCCCTCTTTTTTTTTTTTAAGTAATGTTAGACACTCAAACTCTCATACTTTTTTAACGTAACTTTTAAGCCACAAAAAAAAAAGAAGAAAGAAAGAAAAACAGAGTGTATATAATTTTACTTTTAAAAAAATAATAATAATTGTTTGTTAATGGACCAAGAACTGATCTTATAATCCTTAAGAAATAGTTTAATTAGCTAAGAATTATTCCTTATAAAACGGAGGTCATTATTTCGAATCATTTTCTCCATTTTTTCCTCCCCTCGAACAGATATGTTTAAAAAAAAAAAAAGAACTAGTCTTATATATGTAGTAGAAACTCTAATTTTGGAGGACGATTAATATCGTAGAAGGAGGAAGTTGTCTTGTATATGAATTTAAGAAAGTCTTCAAGCCCTAAATATCTCATATAAATTCATATTTTTCTTCGAAAAAATTAGAATGTACATTAGTATTTATCGTTATTAGGACATGTTACCAAAGATAAAAGAAGCGGAGACAATGTATTTTATTCTCTCAACCATCTCTTTTTTCAAATATAATGAATTTATCATTTAATTTGTTAATTTATATGAGTTTTATAAAAATTTAATGTTATATTCACCTATTTACTATATGGAGATAATCGAAATAATGGTTTTTTTATCATTTCTCGGAGAGAAGATAAAAAATGAGAAATTTTATTGATGTAGAAATATATATGAAATCCTATTTTGAAATCATAAAAAATTTGATGTGAGCTCAATTGAGCAATAATGATGTAAGAAAAGTTAAATAAATAAATAAATAAAAAGATATGATCTTCACTTGTAAGACTACTGGTCAGTGACCAGTGGACAACAACAAAAAGCAGCTAGCACCAACTGAGGAAGGCAGTTTTCTAGAATAGGCTGATGGGATGGCTGGTTGGAGAACAGAAGCTGCCAAAGGCGTTGATCGGCGGTGGCCAAACTTGAACAATACAACTAAACTGAAAGAGAAGAAAAAGGAAAACTTCACTTACTTCTAAATTTTGATAACTTTTGTTTTAATATTCACAATTTTTCATTTAGATATATCAAAATTTAGTTTTTTCTCATTTTATTTATTCTATACAAAAAATTCTAATAAAATATTAATTTTATTTTTAAAAATCGTATCGTTTTGGAACAGTATAGTTTTAGAGTTAAGAGTAAAATTGGTATTGTAAAGATTTTTATACGAAAATGACAAAGTAAAAGAAAACCAAAATTTGATATATTTAAGTGAGAGGTTTTTTAACATTAAAAAGCATTTGCAAAAACCACAAAAATTTAAGGGGTATGTGAAGTTTCCCAAAAAAAAAACTGCATAATGAATTGACTTTAATTGCCTTGAAATAATGTCAATAACTAGATCATAGACACACAACATCAATTTAGTGTTTTAGTTGTGAAAATATATTCTTTTTTATTAAAAAGAAAATATATTCTTATATATTATTTAATTAGGGGATTTGATTATAGCATTCATTGCAATAAAATCAAATACAAATCAGGTTTAAGTACATTTAAATATGGTTAGATTTGATCTCCCATATCTTTGAGTTGTACTCTTAACGACTTATTTTATAGAATTCATACGGATAAAAAAAAATTAAAAAAAATAAAAAATAAAAAATAAAAAAAGAAATCACTTGCAAAAAGTGAATGGGGGTCCACTTTTTACAAGTGAAAAACTTATCATCAGGATGGATTCCGGAAAAATAAGTTGCTCCTAGCATTAATCCATATCTTTTTGTATTATCTCTACTTTCCTGTAAATATAGACCTTTTGTATTTTAAAATCATCTAAGTGAATAAAATCGTAATGTAGTCTTAGGGTTTTATCCCGTGGATATAGGCCATATACCGAATTATGTAAAATATTTTGTTCTTGTTTTCTTTATATTACTATTTATTTATTTTTCTTTTTTTTTTATTAATTTGTTTACGGTATCAGAGCTATAGGCTAATGCTCGTTGTTCACTCCTAGATTGCAATTTTTATTTTGTTTCTTACCCATTTGTTTTAGATTGATTTCACAATCACGAACCTCCTTTATTTTATTATGTTGTTTAATGTTTGTTAGAAGAAAAAAAAAATGCAAATAGTGCCATGATTTTGCAATTCTGGTTTGCCTTAGGCAACTCCACCATCGAAGAAGACATTACCAGATCCTCATCCTCTGGCACCTTGTTCGATCATCGACTTGGTCTTCTCTGGTGCTTTCTTTGACGCATCGCCTCAGCTCAACGCCTTATTGCGCGCTGCAACCTTCTTTGCAAATGTCCACCTTCTTTAACCTTCATTGCCAATGTCCGCCTTCCTTTGGCCTCAAGCTATCATCTCTATCTGTAGCGGTAAATACTTCTTAAAGGGTTGAAGAAAATGTTACAAAACTTTGGGTATAAATTCTTAAAAACCAGGTTACAAGGGAAGGGTACCCAAGAACTTATATACACATGATCAAAATTAGACTTAACTAATGTGGGACATTAGAATCGTAACATATCACCACGCTTCCTATACAAGAATAAATGTTAAAGCATATTTGGTGAAATCGAAACTTGAACTTATTTTGTCCTCTAAACTCGTTTTCAACATCAAAGTAACCAACTTTAGGGGAAAAAAGAGTCGAACCAACATAGTGACTTCCTCGGCCTTGGATTACAAAGCAAGAGAATTTGTTATCTACCTGTAAAGTTGCTTTTGAGTGTATCTTTCTCCTCTTTCTCCTTCTGCGTAACGTTCCCTACTGTGATATGAAAGAAAGAGCAATGGGGGAGAATGGAATACACATATTAGTTCTGGTGCAGACTGCAGTGTGTGTGGGTGGAGAAGCAGGTGAAGTGGCGCTGCATTAAAGGCGACTGGCGTCAGCTGGCTGTCTGACTGTCTAGGGAAGTAATGGACTCTTTGGCGAACCAGGAAGACAGGTGGAAGGGTCTGGGTAATCAGCGCGTGCCGCGTGTGTATTAAGTCGGTGGAGGAGAAGCTGATGTGGAAGTGACCTCGCAGAATCGCATGGTCCTTAACCTGACGTATCCTTTGATTTGTAATGGATTGGGCCCGATTAGTTTTCTTTTTGGGGCCCGATTAGTTGAGTGGGTTAAAAAGGCACAATGTTGTTGTGATTTTCTTTTTTTTTTTTAAATAGGATTAAATACTTAATACTCTCTTAGAGTTTTACAACTTTATTTTTTTTTTCTTAAGGTTTAATTTTTATCATAAAGGATCCTTTTGATTTTGATAAAGAATCAAATTAGTCAATCCGTTAGTTGATCGTTAGTTGACTTAACGGAAGTCTAATAATTGACATGTGACCAATTAGAAGTTCACACATGGCTTAACTTGACATGTCATCAGTGCTAACTGTATATTAAGTTGCCTAATTTTTTTTTTTTTAAAAAAGGGATTACAAATTAAAATAGAACTTATTTTATTTTATTAATCAAGGTTTAAAACAAACAAATTACAAATTAAAATAAAATTGGACTTTATTTTGTTAATCATGGTTTAAAACAAACAAACAAATAGATTTAACATTTAAACATAAAAATCATTGGGTTAAGAAGTTTGAAAATCAAATCTAATAACACAGGGGATTGAACTTGTAAACCACGAACCCCCGTTTTCCTATTACGCCGCTAGAAGCAATCAGTGATGGAATAAGAGGAGCAGCCAAAGAGGCACCTATTTACATCTGAAAATGGTACAATCTCGTAAAAGAAATCCGTCTGCAGATTATGTTGAAAAGCAATTTGTCAGTTCAAATACAATGATGATAAGAATTAAGAAGTGTGCCAGCTCAAGCAACATAATCTGCAGACAGATTGCTTTTCAAGTTAATTTTTAACATAATCTGCAGACGAATTTCTTTTACTAGACTGTACCGATTTTCAGATATTTGTAATCTATTTGAAAAAAAAAATAGATGACGGCTTAATATACAGTCAACACTGATGACATGTCAAGTTAAGCCACGTGTCAACTTTAATTAGTCCATGTGTCAATGATTGGACTTCCGTTAAATCAACTAATGGATGAACTAATTTGGTCATTTATCAAAACCAAAAGGACCCTCTGTGATAAAAATTAAACCCTAAGGAAAAAATAAAATTGTAAAACCCCAAGGGGTATTAAGTATTTAACACTTTTAAATATTTATTTTTTAGGGAAAAATTCACTTTTAACCCATGAAGTTTCAACGATTTTGCAATATTAACCCCAAAGTTTAAAATTTGCAATCCACCCCATAAAGTTTAAAAAACACTTTTTTTTTTTAATTGTTTGTTAATGGGCTAAGAATTGGTCTTATAGTTCCTAAGAGATAGTTCAATTAGTTATGGACTATTCTATATAAATCAAGGGTCACTAGTTCGAATCTCTCTCTCCCTTTTTTTCCTCTCTTTTGTATAGACATGTTCAAAAAGAAAATAGAAAAAAGAGAACTAGTCTTATATAAGTAGTAGAAACTCTAATTTTGGAGGTTGGTTAATATCGTAGAAGAAAAATATTGTCTTGCATATGAATTTAAGAAAGTCTTCAAGAAACTCTAAATATCTCATATAAATTCATATTTTTCTTCATAAAAATTAGAATAATTAAAATGTATGCTAGTATTTCTCTTCACTAGGACATGTTATCATAGATAAAAGAAAATGAGACATGCTATACTTAATTCTCTCAACCATTTTTCAACTATATTTTTTTGCAAATATAATGAATTTACTACTGGAATTGTATACTCATGTGGGTCATACAAAAATTTAATAAAAGATTCATCCATTCACTATATGGAGATGGTTGAAAGATAATTTTATTATTTCTCAAATAAAATATAAAAAAGAGAAAATTTTATTGATGTAGAAACATATATATATATATATATATATATATGAAATCCTGTTTAGAAATCATAAAAAACTTGATGTGAGCTTCATTTGTATGAGCTTTGTTTGTAAGGCTACCGGTCAGTGACCGGTGGAAAACAACGAAAAGCTATTGGCACTGACTGAGGAAGGCAGTTTTCTAGAGGAGGTTGATGACAGTGGCCAAAGGATGGCTAGTTGGAGAACGGAAGCTGCCGAAGAAGATGATCGGTGGTGGCCAAACCTGAACAATACAAGTAAATTGAAAAAAAAAACTACAAAATGAATTATTAACTTTAATTGCCTTGAAATAATGTCAATAACTAGATAGTAGATACACAAAGTCAATTTAGTGTTTTAGTTGTTAGAATATATTTTTAGATATTCTCTTTGTATAGTAAAATCATCTAAGTGAATAAGATCATAATGTAGTCTTAGACAGTTAGACCTTTATCCTCTAGATGTAGGTCATAGATCAAGTCACATAAAATTTTTTGTTCTTATTTTCTTTATTATGCTATTTATTTATTTTTTCTATTTCATTATTAATTTTTTCATGATATTAGACCTATAGGCTAATGTCGGTTGTTCAATCTAGATTGCAATTTTTATTTTTTTCTTATCCTTTGTTTGATTGATTTCACAATTACAAAATCCCTTTATTTTATTATGTTCTGTTTGTTAAAAAAAAAAAACCACATTGCAAATAGTGCCACGATTTTTTAGTTTGCAATTTATGTTTGCATCAGGCAACTCCACTGCCAAAGAAGACAATACTAGATCCTCATCCTCCGGCACCTTGTCCGATTATCGACGTGTCGCCTCAACTCGACGTTTCACAATGTTGCCACCTTCTTTGCCGCTGTCTACCTTCCTTTGGCCTCTAGCCATTCAATGGAATTATTTCTTTTCACACACGCATTACAGTGATGCCAATGGCATTATATACAAACATACAGAAACAGAGCAAAAGGAAAAGCAATTATTAACTTCCTAATTTACATGTGATAGTTTGTGTAATTCCTAAGACAGCATCGCAATGCTTTTATCAACATGATTCCACTTTCCTTGTACATGAGATTGAGCTGCGTGACTGGCTGGATATTTTCCTTAAATTGTGATTCTTGAGCTAGCAGTTCTCATCCTTATTTAGAATTGTCTTGGTATGGTTGTCAACATGATTTGTGGGATTTGTCTCCATTTGACTTTGAGTAGTAGAAGCAACGTGAACCACAATAGTTCCATTACCATTTAAAACTTGTAGTCTAACAGACCCCATGTGAGCTTGGACTTTAGATATAAAACCGAGTGGAAGATAAACCCTTGGTAAAAACATCTGCAATCTGATCATGGGATGAAATGAACTTAACTTCAATGTCACGATTAACTACCTTCTCACGCACAAAATGGTAATCAACTTCAATATGTTTGGTTCGTGCGTGGAAAACAGGATTTGAGGCCAAGGCTATAGCACTAACGTTATTACACCATAGGAGCGGTATAGAAGGAAGCGAAATACCAATATCTTTAAATAACATTCAAATCCAAAACAACTCAGCAGTAGTGTGTGCCAAAGCTCGATATTCAACCTTCGTGCTAGAGCGAGAGACAATGGCTTGTTTCTTGGCACTCCAAGACATTAGGCAATTCCCAAGAAAAATAGCAAAACCAGACGGATTTACGATCATTTGACTTAATCGGCATCACAATATGCAAATAAGTTAAGACTGCCCTTTGTATATAGTAAACCATGATCAACCGAATTTTTCAAGTAACGTAGGACACGTTTGGCAGCAGACCAGTGAACAGTAGTGGGTGAGTGCAGATGTTGACATAGCTGATTAACAGCAAAAGCAATTTCAGGTCGTGTTAATGTGCTTTATTGAAGAGAGCCCACGACATGCCTGTATTCGGACGGATCAGAGAGAGTAATGCCATCAAATTTGGAGAGTTTGATGCTTGAGGAGCAGGGAGATTTGGAAGGCTTAGCTCCTGTCATCTGAGTTCTATGAAGTAAATCTGAAATGTATTTTGCTTGACATAGATGGAGACCTGCAGCAGTTCTTGTGGCTTGAATACCAAGAAAAAATCCAAGAGGTCCAAGATCCTTAAGAGGAAACTCACCAATTTGGAAATGAGAGATTGAATGCTAGTAACATGAGATCCTGTGAGTATAATATCATCAACATAGATAAGCATAAACAACCGAATGCCCCCATGAGTAAAAATAAATAAGGATGGATCAACTAGGGAAGCTATAAAACCAAGTTCAACCAAGAAGGATGACAACCGATTAAACCATGCACGCGGAGCTTGCTTGAGGCCATACAGTGATTTATGAAGTTTACAGACATAATCCGGATGCTCCCTGTCAACAAATCCTTGAGGTTGTTCCATGAACACTTCTTCCCCAAGATATCCATGTAAGAATGCATTGGAGATGTCCAATTGTCGAATAGACCAATCAAACTGAATTGCTAAACTAAGAATGATACGGATGGTTGAGGGTTTGATCACTGGACTAAAGGTTTCATTATAGTCAATACCACATTGTTGTTCAAATCCTCTTGCTACAAGCTGTGCCTTAAACCTCTCAATAGACCCATCAGGCTTTTGTTTGATCTTATACACCCACTTGTTTCGAATTATATTGTGATTTAAGGGTCTAGGACATAAGGTCCAAGTGCCATTGGAGACCAAGGCCTGGAATTCTTGAAGCATAGAATCTTGCCATCGTGAATCAGCAGCAGCTTTGGTAAAGTTGTTGGGCTCATTCTTGGAAAGAATAGTATGAAAGGATTGGATGGGATGTTTAGTAGAGTGATAGAGTTTGAATCCATGAAATTGTTTTGGTTTAAGGGAGCCTGTTTGTGAACGGGTGGTCATAGGATGTGAGGTAGGTGGTAGTGCCATGAGAGGTGCATCAGAAGTTTCAACACGAAGTGGGTTAGATTGGTCCAGGATGGAAGGGAGGAGTGTAGTGGGGCTAGCCGTGATAGGGGATTCAGAGGATGGGGTAGTGTCTATAGAATTACTAGGACTTTGGGAATGGATATAGAACTTGAGTTGGTATGGGAAACAGATGGGGAGTCCAAATGAGAACATGTGCTGGAAGTGGATGTCTCATTAGGTGTAAAATCTGATGGTAAATAAGGAGGCAGAGAAATACTTACAGGAGGTAGAAAAGGTGTATCATCCTTTGCATTGATCTTGGAGGGCAGTAGTTCGGCAACATGTTCCTTGGCTGGAAAAGTACTCTCATCAAACACCACATGTCTAGAAAAATAGACTTTGTTAGTTAGAGGGTCCAAACATTTATAACTTGCATGATGATAGCCAAGGAACAAACATGGCTTGGACCTATATTCTAACTTGTGCAACCCATGTGGACGAAGGAGAGGATAACATTTGCACCCAAAGACCCTAAGAACTTGATAATCAAGCTTCTTTTGATATAGTTTAAAGAAAGGAGATTTAAACTCTATGATAGGAGTGGGTAGTCTATTAATTATGTAGATGGCAGTGAGAAAAGCATCTACCCAATACTTGTTGGATAGGTGGGCGTGAGCAAGAAGAGTTAACCTGCTTCTAAGACATGTCTTAATTTTCTTTCCAAGTCCATTTTGTTGAGATGTGTGGACAAGATTTTCGTGAATTATCCCATATTTGTGCAAAAGATTGAAATTGGAGAATTATACTTCCACCTCCATTAGATTGTAGTTGTTTGATGGTGGTAAAAAATTGATTCTCAACCATGAGTTTAAATTTAACAAAGTAGTCAAAAACTTCTGATTTTGAATATAAGGAATAAAGCCAATAAAATCTTGAAAAGTCATCTATAAAAATCACATAATATTTGTAGCCACTCACAGATGAGATTGGTGAGGTCCACATCCGTATGAATCAATTGAAGTGGGTAGTAGAGACACGATTGGATGAGGAAAAGGGTTGTCGTTTGCTTTTACCCAATTGACATGAATTGCAGATAACATCTTTATTGATATTCTTAAAGAACAAAGGTAAATCAAATTTTTAACAATGAAACTACATCAAATGAGGGGTGTCTAATCTAAAGTGACATCCCATTGAAGATGTCTTTATTCCAAGAAAGCAGAAAAGAGTGGTGATCTCTCGAGATGATCTTTGAAGTCAAGGGGTAGAGGCCATTCTCACTTCGCCCTCCGAGCACCGCATGAGTCTGATAATCCTTCACATAAAAGTAATGAGTAGTTAAAATAAAATAACAATCATTATCAAGACAAAACGTTGAATTGATAAAAGATTAGCATGGCTTGTGGACAATGAAGGACTTTGTTAAGGTGAAGAGTAGAATTAGATGAAGATTGAAGGGTGGAAGAACCAGTATTTTCGATTGTGAGCCCAGCTCCATTACCAACAGCGACTGTATCATCAGATTGGAAGGGTTGCTGTATGCTCAAGTTCTCCAGGTCATTGGTTATGTGTGTATTGGCACCACTATCAGCAAACCATGGCTGATCTTCAAATGTGGCATTGGTTTGTGCAGCCATTGCTGCTAGCTGAGGTGGTGGATGCTTTCCTTGGTAGGAGTAATCCATATGATGGAAGCAGTCCAATGCTTGGTGACCAATCTTTCCGCATATTTGACATGGTGGCTTGCTGCTACGGCTAAAGTGGTTGCCATTGTCAACTGGATTGGAGACATTGGGAATAGGCCCCTTATTGCTGTAACTTTGCATGGCTGTGTTGATGTGTCCTGAGTGATGTCGTGGAGAAAAATTGGTGGGTCTGGGCACAGAAGAATATGAGTGCTGTCGTGGATAAAAGTTGGAGTGAGAACCCCTCGGTGAGAACTTCATGTGTTGTGGAGGTTTGTTTCTCTGCTGCCAATTTCGAGCTCCTGAAGGTTTGTTAGTAAATAGAGCAAATGTTGCTGAATCTGCAGCACTAGTCTGCTGTTGCAAAAGGGTTTCATGGTTGAGCAATAAATCACGAAAATCATCAAACTTCATGGATTTGTCATGAGTAGACACAGAATATGAAGTAATAAAAGCATTAAAAGAAGGATTCAAACCTCCAATGATGTAGGAGATGAGATCCTCATCATCAAGAAGGTTACCAACTATGGCCAATTCATTAACAAATCCTTTGGCAGTTTGAATGTACTCAGCAAAGGTTTTAGTATCCTGGCGAAGAAGTTGAAGTTGTCGTTTCACTTGGGTAATCCGAGATTTAGATTGAGAGGCAAATCGGTTTGCCAAAGATGTCCATACTTCTTGTGATGTGTTGAGTCCAAAAACAGTGGACAAAACACTTTCAGATAAGGTTACAAGAATCAAGCTAAGGAGACATTGATCCCTTTTTGTCCAATTGACATATTCTTGATTGAGGACTTCCTTACCTTTATCATCAGGTAAGAATTTAGGAGCGCAAGGCTTTGAACCGTCAACTATGCCTATAAAATCATGACCATGAAGAATTGGCTTAAATTGAGACAACCACATTGGATAGTTATGATTGTCAACCTTTATCTGAACAGTTGGAGTGAGACTTGGAAGGGAGAAAGCATTGTTGCTAGAGAAGGCCATGAAGGATCAACAATTCAGCGTTGGCTGTATTTGCTCTGATACCATGAAAGGAAAAGACTTCAATGGAATTATTTTCTTTCTCACACACGCATTACAGTGATGCCAATGGTATTATATACAAACATATAGAAACAGAGCAAAAGGAAAAGCAATTATTAACTTCCTAATTTACATGTGATAGTTTGTGTAATTCCTAAGACAGCATTGCAATGCTTTTATCAACATGATTCCACTTTCCATGTACATGAGATTAAGCTGCGTGACTGGCTGGATATTTTCCTTAAATTGTGATTCTTGAGCTGGCAATTCTCATCCTTATTTAGAATTGTCTTGGTATGGTTATCAACATGATTTGTGGGATTTGTCTCAATTTGACTTTGAGCAGTAGAAGCAACGTGAGCCACAATAGTTCCATTACCATCTGAAACTTGTAGTCTAACATTTGGCAGGTTTCATCCAGTCGTCTGTATCTCTAGCCCTCCACAACTCTATGCCACTAGTTCCTTTAGTTGTCCATGTGGACCATGCCTCATTTTCGACGCCTCCTCTAATTCACTACAAGATTTAAGCTCATCAGCGACGACTTATTAGCGTCGACCCTAGAGTCGACGCTAATAGTAGACTATTAGCGTCGAGTTTAGGGTCGACACTAATAGTCGTACCAAAATATGACTATTAGCATCCACTCTAGAGTGGACGCTAATAAGTCGATGCTAATACTCAGAAAAATTATTAGCGTCGACTAAATTACAATGGTCGACGCTAATAGTCATATATAAAAATTAAAAAAATTAGGACTATTAGCGTCCACATCTTGTGGACGCTAATAGTCCTTTATAAAAAATAAAAAATAAGACTATTAGCGTCCACAATAGTGGACGCTAATAGTCCTATATAAAAATTTAAAAAAATAATAATACTATTAGCGTCCACCATGTGGATGCTAATGGTCATATATAAAAAATTAAAATTAAAATCTATTAGCGTCCACAAGAGGTGGACGCTAATAGTCCTTTATAACAAATTTTTAAAAAATAATTATAATACTATTAGCGTCCACTATTGTGGACGCTAATAGTCCTATATAAAATAATTTTTAAAAAATAAGACGCTAATGACATATATACAAAAAATAATAAGACTATTAGCGTCACATAGTAGTGGGCGCTAATGGTCCTTGTAAAAATTTAAAATAATTATAAGACTATTAGCTAATAGTCTATATAAAATAAAATACAAATTAAGATTTAAGCATCTAGTCATATATATATATATATATATATATATATATATATATATAAACTATTAGCGTCCACAAGAAGTGGACGCTAATACTAAAAAAAAAAAAAATTAAAAAATTTAGAGGCTAACAACAAAATTGATAGGCTTATATGATTTTTAATGGGCAATAATAATAATAATAAATCCATCAAGTTCAATTGAAAATAAATAATGTAATAATAAAAATTTATCAGCGTCGATGTCTACAAATCGACGCAAATAGTCTTAACTATGAACATCGACTAAACTGAGTCATGTTAGCCCCGATAATATGCAATTATTTCTTTTATATGAATTTTGGATATTCGAATGAATTAGTTCGATTAACTGTGATATGATCAAATATTCAATCTAACATCCGATCCATCATAATGAATTAGTTCGATTGACTATGATATATTCAACTGATCGATTAATCATTTAATCGATCCTAGTGAATTAGTTGGATTGGCTGTAATATGATCGAATGATCGATCAATTATCCGATCGATCCTAGTGAATTAGTTTGATTAATCGTGATAGGATCGATCATAGCGAATTATTTCGATTGATTGTGATAGGATCAAATGATCAATCGATCATCTGATCAATCATAGCGAATTAGTTCGATTGAAGGTGATAGGATCAATTGATCGATAGATCATCCGATTGATCATAGTGAATTAGTTCGATTGATCGTGATAAGATCAAATGATCAATCGATCATCCGATCGATCTAGTGAATTAGTTCGATTGATCATGATAGGATCAAATGATCGATCGATCATCTAATCAATCCTAGTGAATTAGTTCAATTGATTGTGATAGGATCAATTGATCGATAGATCATCCGCTCGATCCTAGCGAATTAGTTTGATTGATCGTGATAAGATCAAATGATCAATCGATCATCCGATCGATCATAGCGAATTAGTTCAATTGATCGTGATAGGATCAAATGATCGATCGAATCGATCATAGCGAATTAGTTCAATTGATTGTGATAGGATCAAATGATCGATCGATCATCCAATCAATCCTAGCGAATTAGTTCGATTGATTGTTATATGATCAAATGATCGATCGATCATAGTGAATTAGTTCGATTGATCGTGATAGGATCAATTGATCGATCGATCATCCGATTGATCCTAGGGAATTAGTTCGATTGATCGTGATAGGATCAATTGATCGATCGATCATCCGATTGATCAATCGATCCTAGAGAATTAGTTCGATTGATTGTGATAGGATCAATTGATCGATCGATTGATTGTGATAGGATCAAATGTTCAATCAAACATCCGATCGATCCAAATGAATTAGTTCATTGATCGTGATAAGATCAAATGATTGATCGATTATCCGATCGATCCTAATGAAATGATTAAATAAAAATAAGAAATTAAAATTTATTTATTTCTTTTAAATAAAACAAATTTAATTGGCTAGCTTATATGATTCACTAAAATAAAGAAAAAGAAATAACATAGAGTTAGATTGAATATATATATACAAAATGGTATATATATATTAAATAAAAATAAAAATATATAATTGTAACCCAAAAATTTAAGTTTTGTTGTTTTTATTTTCCTATATGTCTTAATTTTAATAGAATAATATAAATGTTTAATAAATTAAAAAATCAAATATATATTAATTACTATACTCTTACGAAAAATAAAAAAATAAAAAATGAATAAGTATATGGGATTATCAGCGTCGACTTCCAAAGTCGACGCTGAATCTATTACGTTAGTCCTATCAAAAATTTGCCGTTCCCTCCTTTTTTTTTTCGCTTCCCCCCCTTTTTTTCTCTCATCCCGCGCAGACCCTTCTTTTTTTCTCTTCCCCTCGTTTTTTTCTCTCATCCCGCGCAGACCCCTCTTCTCTCCCTAGCTCTCTCTTTTTTTCCTTCTCCTCTTCCTCTCCGTCGTTTTCTCTCTCACTCACTCTGTCCTCCGTCGACCGGTCAGTCTCACAGTCGCTCTCTCTCCGCCAGAATCATCTCCGACCGTCACTCTCTCCCTCCGGCAATACTCCGACCGGCATATCCTCAGCATCTCCGTCGATCTCCTCTCCTCAGGTATGTGATCTCCTCTTTTGTTACCACGCCCTTATCCCTCTCCTCTCTGTGGAAACTCTCACAAACTCACAAAACTCTCCTTCTCTCCCTCCAAGAGAGAGTTTTGGAAACCCCTCCTGGTTCTCCTTCACCTCATTCGCCAGGCATGTCTTTGTATTCTTTTTTTTTAGCATTTCAGCACTGAAGTTCGTAAATTTTCTCATGCAATTGTAATTTTCCACTCTGTTCGACTAAAATTAGATCTGGGTGTCCCTCAGTTTTCTCTAATACGCACTGTATATGTGTCTGTGGGTGTGTTAGGTCTCTGTTTTTTGGAAAACAATTTATGGGTGTGTGGCAAATGGCCTTGAATTTTCAGGGTACCTTTCGGATGATGGATCGCAGAGGCGAGCTGGGGAGGTGGACATGTCTGTCTTCAAAAATGCTGTGCAATACTGCCTTGATTACGAGCCCAAGCCGGTTCAGAAAGCTGGAAAATTGAAGGAATCCAAGGCCTACAATGATGCTGAGGTTGAGAAATTCTCGGGCTGGCGGGTAAGGTCAGTGATACTATTCTTATCGAAGGAAAAAGAAAGATATTAAGCATCACTTTTGGGTGGGGAGGGTAGTGCTGTTGAGGTTAAAGACCTTTCATTTTCATTGTTTGGGATTGTATAGCCTAATACATTGTTTTTACTTGGGTAAGGTAGTTATTTGGCTTAGCTAAGGCAATTCGTTTGTTTTCTTTTGGAATATGAGGGAATTACATTTTAATTTTATTTGCAGTTCTCTGAGCAACTTGCAAAGTGGAAAATTAAATGTATTTCAATTTGGAGGTGGAGGAACGAGACTCTCTACCCAAGGCTTCCTTCAGAATTCATCTCTGTTTCTGTTATTCCTCGTTTGGTTGCTAAGAAGCCAGTGAAATGAAAATGAAAACTAGGAAAAAGAGTACTTTTGTTCAGATGAGTGTCTCTTAGATGAGATATTAACATGTGGGATAGTGAGGAAAAATCTCTCTGAGTTCAAAGTTTGTTAGCCATAATGTGTAGTGACCTCCTGAAATAACCCTTGGTTCCTGTTAAAGCAACATTGACACTTAATTTCCAATTCTAGTAGTTTCAAAATCATGGTATCAAGGGCCTTTTGGTAAAGTTTATTTCTTTCTTTGAGGACAGAAGCAGCCTGTGGGGGACTACATAGACGGTTGTGGCTTTTCTCTTCATGAGGAAAAAGGCGTTAGGGTCTAGCCTGGTTAATGAGGTGCTCTGGGGTGTTGTCTTATGGGTTTTTTTTTTTTTTTGATGAGCAAATACAACAAAAGGGAAGTATATAGGGATCCTTCCCACTATTGATTATGGGTTTTCCTTGGCTGTGTTTCTGTTTGGTTTCCTGCCTTGGGCTTTTGGGGTGATTTGGGTCTTGTTGTGGTGTTCCTTCTGTTTTGGGGTTCTTCTCCTATTGCAAGAGGGTGTTTGAGGGGTGATGTGGGGTGTTTTCTTGTGGAGCCATTTTGTTTTGTGGGTCTTAAGGGTGGTGGAGAATGTGTGTGGGTTCTCGATTGTAGGTACTTTCTTTATGGGATTCTGTGGGTAGCTTTGGCTGGTTTTCCTCCTCTTTTGCTCTTTGTTTGGTAGTCCTTGTATACTTCCTATGTTAAATTTCTTAATACTTATCTATTAATGTTTGGTTGTACCATGAAACCAGTTGTCTGCTATATGTTAATTTTCAAATTTTTCATAAAGAAAAAAACTGTAGATTTCTATAAATATGATAGTCTTAGAGGAGAGTGCCATACTCTCTCTCTCTCAATGATAAATTTATTCCTTGTTTCTTTCTTCATGTTCTTTATGTCTGACCTACTCAGAACACATTTTAGAGGATGGCTGCTTGTTCATATTCATCCTTCACAAATCAAATACTGAGGCTTAGTGCCATTCTTTATCTTATTAATGTTTGTTTCTTGAAGCTTGGGGTTTGCAGTCTGAGAGACTGGCTTGGTTACAATACATGTGCATTATGCAATAAATAATTTTGTACTTTCATTTAAGTGCACTATGATTGTTGTTTTACATATGATACCGTTTTATTGTTTAACTGCTATCTTTCTAGGCACTCTTCTTTTGTTTTAATTCTGCATGGGATGCCTGCATTGCCAAAGTTGCTGTTTGTTATTTCTGCTCTTGTAAATCATTAAATCTCTTTGGGTTGCACTAGGTATGCACTACAATTTGCTTCATCTGCTAGTTATTATTATAATATTTTTTCATGAACAAAAGTGGTTTTAATTCAATATGACCCCAACTGTAGATTATTCATTTTCTTTTAGTTGTTAATCTTGTACATTTGTTCTTTAATTATTAATTTTCTTTTATCTGTTACAAAGATTACTATCATTGCAAATCTTTTTCTTTCTTTCTTTCTTTCTTTTTAATTTTTTATTTTATATGCTATCAGTATTTTTGAATGGTTACTGGTATTTTAAATTTGCATTGGTGTACCAGAAATGCTGATCTGTTTATATTGCAGGAATCAAATAGGTTACTTGCTGGAGAGAAGGGTTATGTTAGTCTCAGAAATTTGCAGAAGAGGCTAAGAATGAGGCAACAATATATGATATCTCAAGTTTCATTGCTCTATCCTGTAAAGATCTCAATTGGACCTGCACAGGAACAGGAACTTGAGTTGTTTCCTAGCAGTAGTAAATCAGGTATATTCTAGTGTTTTGAAACTTGCTGCATGAAATGAACTTTATGAAAGTAAGAGCTTAGATAGCCAAACTAATGAGATTACTACCATCCTGTGTTGACAATATTGTTACATGCTGGTATTTTGTTGCAAAAATCAATAAGGATTACCAATGAGTTCTAGCTGAAATTGTATTTCCTCCACCCATAAGAAAATTAAAATGTTTGTGTCTTTTGTCTGCTCAATCTAAAAGAGGTAGTGATCATGGGTAGTAACGGGTGGCATTTGTAGGGATTTGCAAGATTTGTGAACATAAGAGGTAGTGATCATGGGTTATGTCTATGATTTATCAGATATTGATGTTTGATTCTCTGAATGGAAGAACCTGCTTGCATTATGCTGCTTAATATGGTCAATCAGATTGCCTGCAAGCTATTCTTTCTGCTGCCCATTGCACCCCGTTGTAGAATCTTGGTTAGGCTCTCCCTCTCTACCTCTGTCATTGTCTCTTTGTCTCTCTGCGTCTATTTGATTCACATCATTGCTGAATAATTTGCATTGGGTGGCATTTGTAGGGGATTTGCAAGATTTGTGAACATAAGAGATGGAGGGGGTGCAACCCCACTGCATTTAGCTGCTTGTCAAAGACGGTCAGAGTGTGTGCATATCCTTTTGGACAGTGGGGCTCTTGTTTATGCTTCAACTGGTGGATATGGGTAATGGTTTAAATTAAGGTCTTCTCGATATTGTAGCTAAATAGTGATCATTTGACATTTAGATTGATGAAGGTACCATGATCTGTAGCTACCTAGGGAGTACACCACTTCATTTAGCTGTTAGTGGCGGTTCTTTGGAATGTGCGAATTGCTTGCCTGGGGAGCAGATCAGCTTCAAGTAGATTCATCTGGGTAAGATTCATTTACAACTATGATCAGCCCAGTTTATTTGTTTATTTGATTTTCCAATTGATTATGAATTTTGCTACCAAAAGAAATGATTATAGTTAGAGTTTTTTCTTCCCTTTTCGGGAACTTAATTTTTATCTCCCAAAACATGTTTTGGTCAAAAGGGTATTTTAGAAGAGCTCAATACGGGAATGCATGTAACTCTAGGGAATCCCTCTCTCAAGGTTGCACTTTTGTATTATGGAGAAGTATATATCCAAGAAGTTATTCTAGCAATTTGCCCCTTTGATTCACTGTGACAAGGATGCATATTTAATATTTGAAAACTAGCAATTTGCTTTGTTTGATTCTCTGAGTTAGTAGCTTATATTAAGACTAGTAGAGGGCCAAGTAGATGGGAGCGTAGTGAACGTTGCGATAGTGACGTTCACGGAGCGGGAGTCTATTGGCCTATGGGTGTAATTAAGTTGTGGGGGGGAACGACTAGGTTGTGGGGGTGGCATGCCCGGCAGTGAGGTATTTTAGGGATTTTATTTTTGCGTATGTACAAGTAATTTAATTGTATTTTTTTTAAAAAAAAAAAAATTTTAAGACTATCGCGACTTTGAGTCGACGCGATGTAATTTATTTTATTTTTTAATTTTAAGATTATTAGCGTCGACTCAAAGTCCTGATAGTAATTTTAAATTTTTAATAGTATTAGCGTGGACTTTGGGTTGGCGTTGATAATTTTTAGCGTCAAAATAAAGGACTTTTAGCGTCCACATTGTCGGCGCTAAAGTGAGTATTAGCGTCACATGATGTCGATGATGATACCTTTAGAGTCTTTAGCGTTGACCCTATTAGCGTCCAAAAGTCGACGCTAATGAGCTTATTTCTTGTAGTGATTGTACAAGCCCAATGCCGACACCTTCTTTTTTGTCATTGCACAACGTCGTTCTCTCTGGGAACTGCCAATGACAACAACCCCGTCTTTAATGTCCCCAAAATTAGCCTTAACTAATCTGACAAGGTTACTAGCAATTACCACAGTTAAACCAACTTGTGGCTAAATAGGGAATCCCCCCTATAACATTATTAGAGTTAATGCATAGGAAGGTGAAATAAATTTGAGTTAACTATAAATCATCACATGGACAAGTATATTCCTAAAAATAAAGACATGGAGCATCTATTTGATAATAATAAATAAACTTGATAATGGCAAGCAACTTCTAAGCTAAGTCTATAGTGGCGGCCATGCCACTTTCAAGACTTAGGGATAGATTCCTATAAAAGTAATAATCGTGTAAGTCTAAAGACTTAGTAAGTAAACCTCATAATTATGTATGACATGAGCCTAATTAAGTGGAAATAAATGTGCAGTTTTAGAAAGTATTCAAAAGGAAGTGTTGTCTCCGTTAATACACCATATAGGGTTTTGGTTTTTGAAAGAAATGTGTACTATCGGCGGCAATCACCTAAATATTCTAATGCATAAAATCTAATGCTTTATAAGTCATAACTTTCATGTATGGTCTACTCGAGATATTATCCATTCTTGGTAAGGTTGGCTTTGTCCCGAGGGACTTGAAATATAGCACCGGTGTCCCAGATATTGTATGCTTCTGTACATAACACTAGCAACACGACCGAGTCTAACCTCAGTGGCTCATACCGCTAATGATGTTCGTCCTGTAGTGACCGCCTATTAAGGCTGCACCGGTTACGAAACAACCATTAGATCCGAGGCTCATATAACACATACATTGACCATATTACTTAAGTCTATATAGTAAGCTTATGACTATTATACCATACATACCGGTGTACCATATCATACAATCAGTTTATAAGACAGTTACCAAGTAATTATAAAAGTAAGCATGCTCATGGTTAGTCAACTGACATATCCCACATTTAAAGGAAAAATGTTCATAAGTATTTACTTACCTTGTACGCTCGCTTGAATCCTCTAATATTGCTAAATCCTACTATAACGAAATATAAAGCACTGTTATACAAAATGCTAGAGGACTCTTATGAGTAAAATACTAGGCCTTATCTAATAAAGGTTGCTAGGTGCTAAAATACACAAGAATGAGGCTTAAGGCGGAGGCCTAACTCCTTGACTGTACGTCCGGGCTCGAGGGTGTACGTCTGGTCAGTGGGTTAAGCAATTTGCTAAGGCTCAAATGGTTCCTATGGAATCTATAGGCTACTGTAACTTCTTCTAAGCTATAAAAAAGACACATGCAATGAAAGAAAAACACATCACTTGCATTGAAAGGAGATTTAAACTCTTTTTGAAAATATTTATTGCTTTTTGTAAGAAAACAAATGCATGGACTCAACATAGTGACTTTAAAACTTGCAATATAGTAAAAGAACATAAAAGCATGAAAATGGGTAGGGTTACCTCGGGAATTGGCAAGAACACACACACACACGAGCTCCCTTCCTTCTCAATCTCAAAACTCAAAGGAAATCACTCAAGCGGTTCTTGAGGGCCTGGAGGGAAGAAATGTGTAAGAGGCAATGGGAGATTGGATATTTATAGAGGAGAAAAGCTGGAGGCAGTCACCAACTACTCCGAAAAGTAGTGTACGTCTGGTACTATTTATATAGTAGTCCAAAGGGTGTAACGTACGTCCAGGTATTATCCAAGGGATATTCTGAAAAGTAACGTATGTCTGCGTGGTCCCCAACGTACGCCTGTGTACTATTTGCAAGCGTACATTTGGTGGTCTCCTCACATATGTTCACACTAAAGACAAGGGTGTACGTTCGCTAACCCTTGCATACGTTCACTCATAGGGTTTAGGTTTTAGGCTTAGGTTTCTAAGAGATTTGAGAGTTGTTTGGCTTCAAAGGAATTTGGGGCTTATTAGGCTACAATTACGGGCTTGGATTCTTATTAAAACAAAGTTCTATTAAAAACTTCCTTAACTGTTTTTATAGAAAATCTTTGAATAAAAATGATTGTTTTTATCAGGATATTACATTGTCAAACTCAGTGGCGCCTCTTGTCAAGCCATTGCGTTGCGCCGATCTCTACTACACCCAACCGCTCTTCCACATTGCCTACACCAATATCTACCTCATTGCCAACAACCTTTGCCACCGCCACCTTTTCCTGTGAAACCTTTGGCCTTGGTCCTTTCCTTTGCAGTGATTTTTTTTTTGTTAACCTAGGTTTCACGAATGGCATGTTGTGGGTTTTTTTAATTCTTATTTTATATTAAAAAAGGAAGACATTGAAGAAGAAAAGGGTAGACAAAAGTGGAGATCGAGAAAGAAAAGAAAAGAGGCCAAGTTCCCTGTATTATTTTGCCCTTTGTTTGCATTTTTAGTCCATTTTTTGTTTGGCCTTTATGATATTGTTTAAAACTTAAACTCATTTCAGTATAGTTGGCCACATTTTTGTTTGACCTTTAAGGTTGTTTAAAACTTAGACCCATTTTAGTCCACAGTTGGTTTTCATTTTGGCCCTTAGTTGGCCCTTTTCTGGTATTGTTATGCAAGACGCATTTCCAATCATTGTTGCTGACCGCCTCTAGTTACTGTTGTCAACCACAGTCAAAGGAAAAGAACACACTCAAGTTTCTAAATCTTTTACCTTGATATGATTTAATTAAGTGATTTGATTCTAACTTTTTCTTTTTTTGAACAAATTAGAATCTTTATTGGTAAAACATCAATCAAGTAGGGGCAAAATTGTAACACCTCCCAAAAGTGGTCTTGACTAGTTTAGTAGGATATATTACTAGCAATTACCCCAATTCAGCTAACTAGGGAATCACCCCTCTCTAGCTACTGTGTATTTTAACATAACTAACATAAAATTCTTCCATAAAACATAAAGCAATTAGTAAAATTCAGTTGCAATTAAACCATATAATCTTATCACCTACCAAAAAAAAAAAAAAAAAGGCCATATTATCTTATCAATCCTTTGGAAGGGAGCAACAGTCAGTATGAGTGATATCCTTGCATGTATGAGCTCTCAACATCTGAATTTTGACTTTCCAAATCAGGATCTGCAATCCCCGCCCTTCCATCCTTTCTCAGTTTTCTCCACTTCATTTTCCGCAGCCAGTGCTCAACCAGCATCACACCTAGACCAACAAAAATCACTCCCAGGGAGCCACCGCTAACGGCTAGTAGCGTCACAAACAACCAATCACCCCCCTGACTATGTGGCACGACCACCCACGTGGCTGCAACATAAGCCGTCGCCATGAACGCCACAGACACCCACATCACCTTGTGAGCAACCATCAACAGCCTCATCTGTGCCTTTCTGCGAAAAGGGATGATGCTGACAAGAACGACAACAATGGAGAGAGAGGTGAACAATGCAATGTTGTTGCTTATCGCAAATACCTTGAAAGCTGTTGATCTTCCTGCCATTAACTTCCCTTTCATTTTTCCTTCCTGATCCACACCACCTGGAGGACTAATTCCCGCAGAAAAGGTAACCGTTGCGATCAAAATGGCGACTAGTGTTATGGTGTTCCTAGCATTCTGTAATGCTTCCATGTGTATCTCCTGCTTCTTATTCCGATGTCTACTGTAAACCTCACCTACATTTTCCCGGCGTTGTGGCGATGGCGTTCGAGAGTTGCTTCCCTTGCTGAGTCCCGGCGAGCCTTTTTCATTCATAATATTGGAGATATTCAGCTCATCGGCCATGCAAGCCGGCCATGAAGAATTCTTAGATATGATTGGCGGTTGAATGTCATTACTTCTTCTACCACCGGCTTTAACGAACTGGGCTTCAAGATGCCTAGTCTCTACACTGTTCTTAGCCTGGTCGAGGATGTCGAGTGCAGTGAGTCCTTTACAGGTTCGAACATTAATCTCCACTTTTGTTTTGTAGATCAAGTACTCTGCTATCTGCAGCAAATTTCAAATTTATACTTTTTAAGACGAGTGATTAATGATTATGATATTAATGTAAAAGAACTCAATTCGTTATTTTTATAGTTTAGTTCATTTTAATTAAATATTTTATGTGTTCAGTCTTAATTGCTGATTATTAATAAACAATTTGAGTTCATATGTGAAGAAAAATATAAAAATATTAATTATAGGAAACTGCTAGTTACTCTCCTAGACCTATATTGATATTATTTTCTAAAAATCAAGTTTGAGAAATAATGGCTATTTTTTTTTTAGAAAATAATATACACCTAAAGGACTAGGAGGATATTAGGAGATCAAGCACCTACAATTTCTTTGAGTTGAAGTTTGAGAAAAATGCAAGTGTAAAAATATTAATTAAATAATTAAATTGGTGAT
This sequence comes from Carpinus viminea, assembly GCA_013348765.1. Taxonomy (NCBI): domain Eukaryota; kingdom Viridiplantae; phylum Streptophyta; class Magnoliopsida; order Fagales; family Betulaceae; genus Carpinus; species Carpinus viminea. The sequence continues at coordinate 27,979,524 of CP054670.1, read as the reverse complement.
TCTTCTTTGGTCAAGTGATTGAGGAGAATCAACACAATTAAGTTGTTAAATACGAATTAATGGCATTGGAATATCTTAAGAGAAAACGAGAATGATAAAATCGGGCAAACGATTTGAGGATTATTTTTAGAATAATATATTTTTTCTTTGTTAACAAAATTTTTGCTTTGTGTCCAAGTTTAAGGTTATTTTCGTATTTTTATCATTTTCTTTTTCTTCGAGTACTTTGCTTGGAAAGAACTCAAGACTTAGCCTATACAAAGCAAGTATTTTTCTTCAAGTATGTTATTAGAGTTATTCACGGTCTCGGTTTTTTTTTAATTTTCGATTGTTTTACTCTTCTCAAATCATTATTTTTCATTTTTTTAAGGACATGTTTGGATGTGCGTTTGAAGACCTTAAAAATATATTTAACACTCAAACAATCCGTTTGAAGAAAAAAATATCGGTTTGATAAAAAAATTGAAAACTATTTTAAGGGTTTAAAAAGTTAAAAAATAGTCAAAACACACTTTACTTAAAAGTCTTATTTTTCAAACATAATCTCAAATATGCTCTAAGTTCCCTTTATATTCTTGAATTCTTAATTTTTGATACTGTCATACGTTATCATAATAGGACAATACTAGTTCTGCATGTTTGGTATCATTAAGCTTTTGAAATACTTTGCGACTTAACACCCAATAATAATAATAAAAAAAAAAATTCTAAAAAGAAATTTGTTTTCACAGCAAAAGTGCAGGCACAGTAGCAATTAAAACCCATTTCTAACCTGATGACGCCCACCAGAAACAGCAAGATGCAAAATCGTGTTCCCATATTGATCTTGACGATGAATAAGATTTGAGCCATTGTAGGCATTCACCAAGAACACTAGAGCCTGGTACTGCCCATATCTCACAGCCAGATGAAAGATTGTCTCCCCTTCATTAGTAGCATAGTGGAAAGACTCTGGAGCCATCAGCACAAACTCCTCAAGGACTGAAACTTTGCCTTTCATTGATGCCATGTGCACTGGTGTGTAGCCATTGTTGTTGTACTGCAGAGCAAGGCTTGGGTCACGCCTCACAAGCATCCTGGCTATATCCCTGTGTCCATGGATACAAGCATGGTGCAATGGCGAGTTTCCATTCTCGTCCATCGTTTGAAGAAAGTCGGGACATATATTTACTAATTCTCTGACAACATCTGCGCCAGAAAATCCAGAATTGGAAATCGATAGAAAACCGTACAAAAGTCGGATAAGAATCCACATCAATTACCTATTCCAGTTTCTAGTAATTCGGGCCGGTAACGTGCGAGAGAATATTCGATATGAAACTTGAGTTGCGCTGCTACGTACTTATTCGGGCAAGTGGATCTCATATGAGAGGATCGGGATCCCCGGCAATGGGGAAAAAATTGCCCACAATTTTGTTTTCAAATCCTAACCATTCAATATCATCTAAGGGTCCATATTAAGTCACGTGTCCCACTATTAACAAAATAATAAAGCATTATTTAAATTTTAAAAAGAAATTATAAAACAAAATAATAAAAAATTTTGGGTGACCGGCTACCCCATTTTTGCCATAGTGGGTGGCCGGCCGGCCCACCCTGGCTGAGCCACCCCAACGGCCAGCCTTCAAAGCTGCTATTTTGCAGCAGCAGCTCAAACACAAGAGAGAGAGATTGAGAGGGAGAAGAGAGCTGGAAAAAGGGAGATCGAGAGAGAGACCGTGAGGAGGAAAAGAGAAAGAAGAGGGGTTGTTTCCCTCTTGCCCAGACCAGACCCGAGAGAGATATTCAGAGGAGAGAGAGAGAGCTGGAGTTAGAGAGAGAGAGTTGGAGCTAGAAGAGAAAAACCATAGGAAGAGAGAGAGTGTTCTCCTGCCCAACCAGAACAAGAAAGAGAAGGAGGAAAGAAAGAAAGAGAGGGGCGTACGTGGTGGCCGGGTCACCGGAGATGGGCGGTGGTTGTTTTCCGGCGACGCGGTAGCAGACCGGCCCTCAGTTGGGGTGGGCCGTGGGCGTGGGCCGGCCACCCTTATGGTAAAAATCACCACCCCAAAATTTTTATTATTTTATTATTTTATTTTTTTATAATTTAAACTGTAATTTATTATTTTGTTGATAATAGGACACGTGGCTCAATATGAACCTTAGATGACATTGAATAGTTAAGATTTGAAAAAAAATTGTGGCCAATTTTTTCCCCCATTGCCGGGAATCCCAATCCCATATAAGATCTCTAAAATTACTAACATTCGAATAAATAATTGTTGTGAATTCTAATCTACAAAAGAAAATTATTCACTAAATATGACTTGTTCATAAATTACCTCAAGCCCAGACTTAGTATATAGAAGGTGTTTGTTAAACATCTAGCTACCTCAAAATACTATTCACCTTATTTTTCAAAAAAGAAAATGTTAGGAGTTATTTTGTTCTTCTGGCGTTCTCCCAAACTTAAGTAAAACATGATTTAAGAAAAAATAAAATTATAATGGCTTTCATCAACGGTTTTTCAAGGCATTAACACTAAATTTAGGATAATCAAATTCATTTTGGATGATACTATCCCTAAAGGTTAACCTTCTACCCTTAGGTTTTAGTTTTGAATCCAAAAACAAGTTTTAAAGCATTAAAACTTAAATATTAACTTATAAAAATTAATTTGTTGGCAAAAAAATGATACTACAATTTTATTTTTTCTTAAATCATATTCTACGTAAGATTGAGAGAACGTCATGAAAACACTACGAGAAGAACCCTTAACAAACCCCTTTCAAAAATATCAACATTAAAATATTTTCAATTTTTAAATCACATCATTTACCTTTTATTACTATTCAAATAAAATAAAATAAAAATACTACAAAACAAAACTTTTCCACTTTTCAATATCATTTTTTTTTTTTCTATACTAGTAATTACCCTATATTTTTTTTTTCACCAAAAAGGAACAGTGTATGGGCATGATGTATTGTATTCTAATAAAATAAATAAAGATACAATTAAATATATTTTCATATAATAATACTTTTCTTCGCACTCATTTTATATTGAATGGCGTGAAATAAGTTTCAAATACCTTTTTTATTTTTTATTTTTATTTTAAATGTCTAATATAAAAACTCTTATCACTATATATGATAATAGAACATGAGTTACAAGGAGAGGCCTACCCATATGCCCTCTGGATGCAGCCGCATGAATACAAGTTCGATCGAATGCATGAGTTTCCTCTAAACCCAGCAACATTCCTGGGTGGTTTAAGAGGAGATTCACGACGTCAAAATTCCCATGGCTGCAAGCCATGAAAAGGGGACTCTTGTTTTCGGAGTTGAGCTTACAAGCAGCCCTGGGATCGGCCTCTAAAAGCACCTTCAACACCTCGGCGCTCCCTCGGCGACAAGCTTCATATATCGGCGTCTCCTGCATCTTGTTCTCGGCCGCAGCCACGTCTGGGCACAGCTTAATGATTTCCAACGCCATGTCAACGTGCCCAAGCTTTGAAGCAAGGTGTAGTGCTGTGTCCATGGAGTCAGCCGTTCTCTGTTCAAGAATTCCTTCATTTGCTTGAAATAAACTGATCATTGTGGTGGTGTCATTTGCCCTAATCGCCTCCAGAAGCCTAGCATCCATTTCCTTAAGGGTCTAGGCTTCTACTTTCTACTAGAGAGAACAAGAATTAATAAAGAAGTTTTGTTGGATCAACCTCTTTAGTGTCAGTTTAGTGTCTGACTTGGAGGAATGTGTCTATTAACTTCCTATATATGATCTTCAAGGAAGACATCCTTTTATGGTCAATGAGTCAATGCAACTTTAGACCCACCCAGAATCTTTAGTGATTTTTGGTAAGGACTAGTTTGGGCCTAAACTAGTTTTTGAAAGAGATTTCTTTTCTATTTTTGAAGGTTTGTTGTAGCGTAAAATATGGGTTAATCTGAAAATATTTTCGGTTGATTAGGAAAATGACCTCACAAGGCGTGAAATGATTACTCAGGCAATTGTGACGAGTAATTCTAGAAGTTCCTCTTGTGTCACTATTGTGTCCCTCCAAGAATGGTATGCATCTTAAAATTACAATTTGATCAAAATCCTATAATAATCAATCACAAGTCTAATAGTGATTTAAGAGCCACATCATTCTTGGAGAGACACAAGAGGGACTTGTAGCATTACTCAATTGTGACACAGTCTTTGTGAGGTCTGCTTGCTTGGATAGGTAGAAAAATGATCCTCTCCATTTCAAATCCCATTCATTTTCTCCATTTAGTGTATTTTGAAGGGTAGTGCATTTAATGTATTACTATTATTAAAACTTTTTGACAACACTACCTTTCAAAATGCATTATATGAAAGAAATGGAAGGGATTTGAATGAAGATGATCATTTTCCAGATAGGTGGGCCTCACATGGGTCTTCTCATAATTGTCTTCTCAAATTACAAGTAATGTGAGCAAACAATTGCATTATATCTCAATTCCACCCCCGAATGACTTTTATTCTCGCACTCTCTTCCTTCACAACTCCTCTTTAACTTAGTTGTTTCTTTCTATTTCTCGCAGCTCTTCAAATTATATATATTAGAAGAGTAATACTTGAACTACATTTTTATCCCACATTATAGGCGTTACAGTTCTAACTAATCTTTAAATTTTTCTAGTTTTTTATAATAATCTTATGTTATGGGTTAATTAATATGATTAAATGAAAACATAAAAAATATTTGTTAATTTTTCGAATGACCCAGACCGCAAAAAATGTTTTAAGATGAAATTATTTCAACTACAAGTATTTTAAATGTCTCAAGGAGTAACTTAATCGGTCGTGGTCTAGTCTTATAAAACGGAGGTTACTAATTCGAATTTTTTCCCCATTCTCTTATGAAGACGTGTAAAAAAAAAAAGTATTTTTTAAATATTTTACACCAAAACAAATGTGTATGGTTATTTTTTTTCTCAACTTTTTTATTCTTTGGTTGCACCTAGTTGCAATGACTTCAGTCTTGCAAACTAAGAAAGATTTTATTTCTGTTCCTGGACATGGAATGATTGTCTTGTTGACCAGACTTATTCCACTCCATGTTTTCAAAATATGGAATCATGGATTGTTTACTAGACCGGACTTAAATTCTCTAGAAATGATGAATAGCTGACTACAACAAGGTAGGGTGTACATGCATATGAATATTAACCGCTGATATCCATTATATGTAATTGAGAGCCCCTACCATATAGTCCATCTGCAAAATGGGCATTTTGCAGCCTCTAATCTCATCTTGACACCTCATCAAGTGCAAAAAATTAAAATGAGAACAGAGCAACAAATTAAAACGATTAAAACCCCAAAATGCCCCTGGATTAAAACCCCAAAATGCCCCTAGATCCTGACGGTACACTTCATCATCGTGTTCTTGCCCATGAGCACCACGAAGTCTCCGCCTAGACCCTTGTGAATGTTCTGGAGCTGGGTGGATCCGACGTTGTCTGCCGCCACCACCAGGATCTGGCTGTACTCATCCAACAGCTGGCACAGCTTGCCACCGTACGCGATCTTCTTCTTGGCCTTCGAGAGTTTTCCCATTATTTTTCTACGATGCTATGGGTCCTTTAAGAGAAAAACTAAGAAATGGATACACAGATAGGACAACAAGACCATAAGAGAATGGCCTAATGCTACGCGTCTTCTTGCTTCTCTTCTTTTTTTCTCTTCTTTCTCTTCCTTATTTAGATGAAAATCAGGTGTGGGAGGGTTTAGGCTTTTTTTTTGCAATTTTTCTCCTTTATGTGAGGTGTCATTGTCCTAGTGGGTGCTGCAAAACCCACATTTTACAGCCAATCCGTATTGAAGTTAAATCCTATGTAATTATATGTTATTCATTATTTTTTTTATTTGCACATGCGGATGCGAATAAAATTAGCAAAAATCATTACTCGTATATGCAGATGTTGATCCAGATAAAGATTTTATAACCGTATCCGCATATCTTTGATATATATGCACGTCATTTTAGATTAGGTATAGGTTATGTTTACTATGCTTTAAGTTTTTTTCTTTATAGTTCACTCATTCACTTGTATAAACCGGCAAAAGTAAAGTAAAATCAATATATTTTTGAAATATTAGAGCTTTAAAAAAAATTACAATAAGCCCAAACACACTAAAAATCAACCAAAATTATTTTTAAAATCGTTTAAAAAATGCCCTAATGGACCTAAAGATGACATGAGACTAAAATAGGCCCAAAATATTACCTAATATGCAGATAATAGATAATAATCACAATAATTGCGTGAATACGATAAGCAAAAACATGATGCAGATGTGAAAATCTAAAAGTGATATTCACATTTTGAAGATGCGGCTGCAGATATTGCAAATAACACAACTGTATTCACATGTACACCTCTACATCAAGGTATGTAGATGTTTAAATTATCATTTATTCTAAAAAGTCTTGAATCCAAATTCTAATTTTATTATTTGAATTAAATATCGTAAGTGTAAGTATTGAATATAAATTATTAAAGAGAGTTTAAATCTACGCTTGAAGGAAAGTTGGACTAGAGGCTCTCTTTGTCAATGGACTCCAAAAAAGGCTCGTACTATTCCTTTCAAAATCAACCCTCAACATTTTTACTTTTTACATCATGTTAATCACTTTTTATTACTATTAAAATAAAAAAAATCACAACAAATTGTTTTTGTTTTTTTCACTTTTACACACAAAATATTCTTAATTTTTTCTTACATTAATCAAATCTACCATAATTACATACCACTTCCTTTTTCAATTCCAATTGCAAACATAGCCGAGAAAACTTAAATTGCACGCTCTCTAAAAACACTATTTTAGTCTCCCATGGTTTTGACTAAAACCTCGAAGTCATTGTCTTCTTACCTATTGCTTGAATTTTTTACTAGTCAACATCATTGCCATTTTATTTTTATTCTTTTAATTGAAAGGGTAGCAGATGGCAACTAGAGTATCTTTATCTAGATGTGATCATAGTAGCATTTGTTTGCTGTGAATTAATAATAAGATAGGTCTAAACGGTGAAAACTACATGAGCTCATTCAAGCCTAATTGAGTAGTATTAAAGTATTACTAAAATAATTAAATTTATCTATTTCTATCCATTTAAGCTTTTGGGATAAACAATGATTCCTAAATGTAGGGTAATGAAATATACTTTAACAAGTTATGGTCTGACTCGACCTTATTAGGATATTAACGTAATCCAATGTGATTTACACTAATCAAACATGAAAATTTTCATTGCGAGAGTCAAAGCTATACTTTAGTGTTTTCTTAACAACATAAAGACTACCTTAAAGCGAACAACCACCGTTCATGGTACAAATGCCATTTCAATCTCTCACAACTTTCTACCAATATTGCACAACTCTTTGTGGGTGACAAAAGGAAGGACACTTGGGGTATATTTTGCTTCTTCGGCTCTGTTTACTTCGACATAAAATGATTTTTAGAAAATGATTTCTGCATTTTAAGGTGTTTACTTCGACGTAAAATAGTGGTCAAAGAAAAATATTTTTCCATTTAACCAAAAATTCTTTTTTAATTTTCGGAAAATAGTTTATGGTTTTAAAAACCGTAAATCATTTTCCGATTTTAAGCATCTCATTCTCAAATTGACGTACCCTATCAAAGCACGCCTACGACCTTGCCAGGACTTGATTAGGACTTGCCCGGGACCAACCCGGGACTCGTCCGGGACTTGACCGGGACCCGCTCAGGACTTCATTGGGACTGCCCTGGACTTGTCTGGAACCTGCCTGGGATTTGACCAGGACCAACCCGAGACTTGCTTGGGACTTGATGGGGACCTGCCTGGGACTTCACCGAGACCTGCCCAGGACTTCACTAGGACCCGCTCGGGACTTCATCGAGACTTATCTGGGACCTGCTCGGGACTTGACCAGGATTCGCTCGGGACTTCACCGGGACTTGCCTGGGACTTGTCCGGAACCTGCCTAGGACCCGCTCAGGACTTGTCCGGGACCTACCCGGGACTTCACCTGGACTTGACCGAGACCACTCGAGACTTGACCGAGACCCGTTCGGGACTTCACTGGGACCTACCTGGGACTTCTCTAGGACCTGCCTGGGACTTGATTGGGACCCGCTCTAGACTTCACTGGGACCTGCTCGGGACTTGACCGGGACCCGCTCGAGACTTGTCCGGGACCTGCCCGGTACTTGATCGAGACCCACCCGGGACTTCACTAGGACCTGCCCAGGACTTCACTGGGACTTCATCGGGACCTGCCTGGGACTTGTCCGGGACTTGCCCAGGACCCACTCGGGACTTGCCTGGGACTTGCCTAGGACTTTACCGGAACTTGATCGAGACTCGTTCTGGACTTCACTAGGACCTACCCGGGACTTGATCGGGACCTACCTGGGACTTGATCGGGACCCGCTCAAGACTTCACTGAGACATGCTCGGGACTTGACTGGGACCCGCCCAGGACTTGCTCGGGACTTGTCCGGGACCTGCCCGGGACTTGATCGGGACCCACCTAGGACTTCATTGGGACTTGCCTAGGACTTCATCGGGACTTGCTCGGGACTTCACCGGAACCTGCCTGGGACTTGTCCGGGACTCGCAGACCCACCCGGGACTTGACCGAGACCCGCTCGGGACTTCATCGGGACTTGATTGGGACCCACCCGGGACTAGCCCGGGACTTGCCTGGGACTTCATCGGGATCTGTCCGAGACTTCACCGAGACTTGCTCGAGACTTCATCGGGACCTGCCTAAGACTTGTCCAGACCCGCCGAGACCTGCTGGGACTTGACCAGGACCCACCTAGGACTTTATCGGAACCTGTCCGGGACCTACCCAGGACCTGCTAGGCAATTCACTAGGACCTGCCTAGGACTTGACTGGGACCCACTTGGGACTTCACTGGGACTTAGTCGGGACTTGACCGAGACCTGCCCGGGACTTCACTGGGACTTGCTCGGGACTTGTCCGTGACCTACTCAGGACTCGACCGGGACTTGATCGAGACCTGCCCGGGACTTGACTAGGCAGGTCTCAGTCAAGTCCCGGGTCCTGAGCAGGTCTCGATCAAGTCTCGAGCAAGTCTCGAGGTCGAAGTCCTGTGTGGGTCCCCGATAAAAGTCAAGTGGTCTGACAAGTCTGGGCGGGTCTCGGATAAGTCCTGGGCAGATCCCGATAAAGTCCCGGGCGGGTCCTGATCAAGTCCCAAAGTGTCTCGATCAATTCCTGTAAGTCTCGGTGAGTCGGCAGGCCCGAACAAGTCGGTGAAGTCTGAGCAAGTCTGGCAAGTTCGGGCAAGTCTGGCAGTCCAAGGTGGGTCCGAGTAGCGCAGTTAAGTCCCGAGCAAGTCCCGTTGAAGTTTCGAGTAGGTCCTGGTCAAGTCCCGACAGATTTGGTCAAGTCCCGGGACCTACCCGTAAATTTAGAGTTTAATATGATTTAATGAATATACATATAAATTTTGTGATTTTCCGTATGCGTGGTAAACACCGTAAAATATTTTCGATAGAAAACATTTTCAGGGAAAATGACTTTTATGAAAATATTTTCTGACGGAAACCATTTTACGTCGAAGTAAACGAGCTTATACAAGACCTTAACCTTACGCGTAGTGCTATATATGATCTCATTATTCTTCTATTTTCTTGATTTCTTGAAGCGTATGTAACATGGTCTTCCAAAAAAAACTCATTTTTCATCTCTAACCTTACCCCTTGCTTGAGCAATATTGTGTGAAAATTGATTTTCAATAACCCATTTTATATAACCAAATCATTAACTAATGTCACATTTTCTTCAGAAATATTCCAAACAAAAATAATAACATAAATAGAGGGGAACTTAGTTGGATAAACCTTAGTTTGAATCCTTAAATAAAAAAATAAAATATAAAACCTTAATTTGAATAATTTAGAGTAAAGTTTATTTAAGGTCTATTTGAGATTGCGTTTGAGGGTTTTAAAAGTATTTTTAACACTAAAAAAGTTTGTTTAAGAAAATAAAGTATTCGTTTGATAAAAAAATTAATAGTGTTTTTAAAGATCTCAAAAAGACTAAAAATTGTCAAAAAAACACTTTTAGTAAAAGTTTAAAAATGAAACTTTTGCCTAAAGATTTTTTTTTTACTTAAAAACTTTATTTTTCAAACATAATCTCAAACAAACTCTTAACCCCCTCAAACTACCACTACACAATGCCAATGTACCCCAATTTAAGAAAAAATGATGAAATTATCCTTACTAAAATAAAAACAAAATTACTATTTTTTTTTCAAAATTTTAAGGGTATTTTTGTCTTATTGAAAATTTTATAAGGGTAATTTCGTCATATTGCTAGCATTGGGGGATACATTGTCATTATTTTTGTAATTTAGGCGTAAATTGTCGTAATTAATAGTTTGGAGGGTAAATTGTCATTGAAGTGGTAGTTTGAGGTGTTAAGTGAACTTTAACTAATAGTTTACTTCTTGTTTTTGTAAATAGTAACAAATTAATCTAATTACTAAATTACTCCTTCTTCTTTTTCTGCTTAACAAAGGAATCTTTGAAGAAAAAAATCTTGTGCGTCGCCAATGGGATAGATGGGGCAGTTGAACGCTAAGTAAACGGCGTATAGAAATAGAAGAACCAAAAGACTCTTCATCCATTGGCCTTGCATCAATTGGAGACAAGGACAACCACTTTAAATGACCATAAAAAAAAAAATTAAAAAAAAAAAATCGAATCCTTAATTTCCAACTCCTCCTTGAACTATGGATTTCTCTAGTCAAAATCAACGACTAGAAATGTTCCAGATTAAACTAAGTACATTTATTGACATGTCCCTAACATCCTATAGTATTTCGTTTGAGTAATTTTAGAAACATTTTTATGTTTCAATTATGGATAAATAAAGTTTATCTACCTTTTTAAATTACTATTCAATTGAAAATGTTCTTATAAACTTTTAATTAGAACATTGTCCTCTCAAACTATTAAAATATTGTCAATACCCTTCAAGATTAAAAAAAAGATAAAAATACCCTTATAAATCTCTTAATAAGACAAAAAAATACCTTTTATAAATTTGAAAAATAAAATAAAATAAAATAATTTTAAAAAATGATAATTTTAATTTTAAAAAACTAATATTTTTTTAACTAAAAACGATTTTGGAAACTTCTATTTAAAAAATATATATTTTAAATTAAATTTTTTTAAAAAAAAAATCTTACTTTTTTTAACGAAAATTTTAAGTTAAAAAAAATTATAAAACAATTTTTTTTAAAAAAATCCATTTTTTTTTAAATTTTTCTCATAAAAAGGATTTTTTTTTTTTTTTCATTTTAAAATTTGGCCACCCCTTGGATTATATATATATATATATTAGTTTTAGGTTTTTTCTAGAAGTTATAGTATTTTCTGTTTTTATTTTACTAAGGGTAGTTTTGTCATTGAATGGAACATTGGCAATTTTGGAGGGATATTGTCACAATTAAAATTTTGGAGGGACATTGTCAAATTGTTAATAGTTTGGGGGAGGTATTGTAGACTTTTTTCTTCAATTATTGTGTAATACTGATATATATAGTAGTCACAATCAACCCTTAGATCGGTCTTTGTTATAAAAAAATAAAAATTCAAAGGTTGGTTGGGATTTTTACATCAACAATATATAATAGTTGTGAGATAAAAATGTGATATATAATATTTCTCCTTTTATTTTGATTAATGTTAAAGAGTAACGCTATATACCACACCACTATTCCACTATACTGGCGTGATAGTGCTAATTCATCATTGGATTTTTTTTTCTTTTCTTTTAACAATGGATAATCTAGGAGTGAATTGACAATAACATATTAGCATAGTAAAATAGTGGTAGGATAGTGGTGTGGTACATATAATTACTCAAGGCTAAATACTACTATACCCTCATCCCATTGAGTTGATGTGGCAATGTCCATCAACTGTTAGATTAGACCTTGTTTTATATATAAAATCAATGATGGGTGGATACGGGCATATCAGCTCAGTAAAATAAAGATGGAATATAAGTGTAGTATTTAACATTACTCTTTTATTTTTTACACACGTCATAACTCACGAACCTCAAGTCCCCTGCTGTATTTGGAGAGGTATATTTCAATATCTAGAGACAATATAACATATGTATTCTATAATGTTGATGTAACAGTATCAACTAACTATTGAATTAATCCTTATTAAAAAAAATAATAATCAAAGGGTTAGCTAAACTAACCACATATAAAATAATTATATAATAAAAATATAGTTTATAACACTACTCTTTTTAAAAACAATTTGAAAGAACTCGATAATCACAACAACCTTCGAATCCTACCTTTGACACACACCCAGACCAATTTATTTCTGCCTTTGATATGAAGCATGCATAACAACTTAGTAAGGTGGGAAAATGCAGCATAGGAGGAAAATATCTTGTATCATCTATAGTACTCGGATGGAAGACCATTGTGTCATTGGGTGTCGGTGGAGAACCACTCCGATGTTTAAGTTAGTAGAATATTTTAGAAAAAATGCAATGAAGAATACTAGCTAGTGAGCTTGTAATTATAGAACATGTTCCCTCTAGCCGTCTTCCAGGTGTCGTGGTCCCATTGGAGATTTTTATTAAATAAAATTATCGTTTTGGGTTAGGAAATATATTCATATATAATAAAATATAAAAGAACAAAAAGAAGTTGATGAGAATCAAGGATGAGCACCTATGATGCATTCTCAATGCGGTTCACCTTACAGGGCTTGAAGACTCACTCACTCATAGTTTCTATATATGATACCAATATATTATAACAAAGTGAATTTTAGGGTGAAATAGCGGTTCAGTTAAGCGGTTAATGACAAAACCGCTAACCGCCTAGGAGTAATTAGTAAATCTACTAACCGCTGGTTAAGCGGCTTTAAATTTCACCTAGTGAATTTATCTTGAATACTAACCGCTTTTCATTAGGCTTTTATTCTATTGTTTTTTTTTTTTTTGATTGTTTGGACTCACTTTAAACATTTTTTCCTTTTTGATCCATTTTAGCATTAAAAATTATTGGTTTAAAGTGAACATTATATGTTGGACTATTATAAAAATCTTGTTGGTCACCTTTTACAAAATATAATAAGATGTTTTAATCATCTTAATAAAATTTTTATCTAGAATGTTAGTTGATTACATATATAATAAAAGATATAAGATTCCCAAACAAAAGAAAAAGGTGGGAAAATCAAAATTTGAATTCACGAGTATAAAGATATAATAATCTCAAATTACATTACTATTATTATTATTATTATGGAGAATATTTATATATTATAAATATATTTATGATTTTTAAGTGTTAGAAGTTTCCGATTGATGCGGTTACGCTATTCACCCACTAACCGCTAACCGCCTAGGAGAAAACAATAGGATTGAAGGAGATCTGGGGTGAGCTAAATTTCACCCCTAGTTAATTTTATCTTGAATAGAGAGGAGAAAGCATCTTTATTCTATTGTTATTTACTCTTATTTTGATTAAGTTCTCACTTAGGCATCAGAGACGATATAAGTCGTATGACTGCCACACCCTGTTTGATCCATTTTTGCTCTTGGCAGTCTTTTGAATCGAGTTACTAGCACTTATAAATATGCAAGTGAGCAGAACAAAAATAATAAGATGTTTTTAATCATCTTCTCCACTTATTTTATCTAGAATGTTAAGTTGATTCCCAATAAAGAAGAAAGATGATAAGATTCACATCAAACAAAAGGGCGGAAAATAGAAGCAATTCACGGTCTCGCCGATAAAGATACAATGAATCTCAAATTCATTACTATTATTATTATTATTATGTCGAGAATGAAAATGAGGAGCAAACTTTGTTATTGATTTATGATTGGTAAGAATTGGCAGTATCTTGACAATACAGCAAGCAATCATATGTGTGAAAAAAAAATGAAAGAAAAAGAAAAGAAAGAAAGAAAAGAAAAGTGTAGCTCAACATAATTATTACTTTTTTGAAACTTTTCCAAGGTTTTGATAAAGTCACCTCTGACGCCTAAAAACCTTGGACTAAAGACTTCAAGGTTTCAAAATTCAGTCTCTAGGGAGGCTCGATCTCAAGGCGTGATTGCACCAGGTTCGAGACTGAATCACATTGTTTCACAAGATCTTACTGAGAAATTAACCCGCTTGCAACTAGGTTCTAAGATGGTTTAAAATTTTAAATACAGTGATAATCAAGCTGGATCCAAGACACTCTATCACAATAGTGGTTGTACCCGGATTGAATGTTGCATGCGGTAAGTTGTGAAATCCTAGTTAGCTTCGAACGAGACTTATTCTTGTTCAAAAGCAATAGCCTCATAAAGTGTTATTTCTTAATAGACTTATTGATTAACCCTTAGTTTTCTCAAAGACTATATAAGCAGTATAAGCCATGATTTTCGTAAGACCCTATGGCCCTTATTAAAGTTCTTGGAGAGTAACTTTATTCTCTAACCTCTCCTTGATTCTATTATACCACACATATCAAACTTTCAGCCACCAGAGTTTCGAGTTGGGGGGAAAGCTTTATAGAAGAAATGCATGAGAAAGCTCTGTTGGGTACAATGTAGATACGTTTCCAGGAATTGGATGTCCTAGGAGCGATGAAGAGAACTTCAAAAGTTTCCAATTCATCACAAATATTGTTTTTAGGACAAAAGAAAGATCTTTCGGACATAGTCAATTATGTTTGGATGCCATCATGCCAAGAAAACCCAGAGAATGGAAGTTTCAATTGTATTTGTGTTTTATCTTTTCTGAATTTCGATACAAATTTTTCATATTTGGTTTTAGATTAATGAAAAATATGATTTGGAACTGAAATCTCGAGCTTGGCTACCTTGTACCAAAACAAAACTCAGCCCATGGTAACCATTGCACCCATGCTTTAGGTACATAGCAATGGTCTTATTAACAATTTCTATTTGATCGTCTGTGAAGATAATACGTTGAGCTAACTTTTTTATTTTTTTATTTTTTTCCTAATCAAATCAGGGAAAAGGATTATAGGGGAAAATCCTTCCCACTCTTGATCCTAATGGAAGAGGGAGCGGAGGATCCTATGAAACAACGCCAAACCAACCAGAATTTAGTTCATTAAGCCTAATTAAACAATAGTGAAAATGGGGATCCTATCACAAACAATTGACTTTAGAATCTCTTGAAGCTCGAAAATATTTTCAAAGAACACTTGGGCTATCAAAGTAGAGCCCAACAGGGATGACTAATGGGCAGGAAGTGCCCATCTTTGGACAGCCCATCCACTACCACATAAATGGTGGATTTCCCTTTAAAAGTTGGAAGCTAAGCAATAATATCTCATTGAAATATGAAAATTGCTATTTGTTACTGCTTTTTTGCCAGAAGTAATGGCGTACGTGTGAACCTCAATTCTATTGTTTTTTGCATGTTTTTTTTTTTTTTAAAAAGAAAAATTATTTTATACTGTAACGGAAAAAAAGTTACAACGATAAAGGAGTGAGCACCCACTCAAACGGTAGAGGCAATACAAGACAAAAATAAATGGCAAGCAATGAATTCATTGATGGTCTCACGTGGACCATAAATAATATGGACATTTATAAGAGTCTCACAAAGCGATAACAAATGGCGGGGTAGGGTGACTGGATTAAGATCTCTAGTAATTTTAGAAAATTGTTAGTCAATTTTTTTGAAAATCTCAACTATTAAAGAGATCTAATGGATCAAAATTAAGCACTCATTTAATATAGAAGAGATAAACTTAAAATTTTGAATTTTGAAATTCAACTTCGAAATATATGTTATTCACTTTAAAAAAAAAGGTGTTTTATTTTGAGCAATTAGATTACTTTAATGGTTAAGATTTTCAAAAAAACTGGCTGACAATTTTGAGAAAATTGCTGGGGATCTTGATACAGGGTGACTACTAGTGTCAAGAGGTAATGGCTATTGCATAGAACTGAGAGACAGTAACTTTCAAAAAAACAACAAAAGTAACAGAACACAAAGGAAATAGAAATACTACAATGGTGGATGAAGATGGAAAGAGATTGTCACTAGTCGGACTGTGAGATCCACGTGCCGGTGTGTAAAGGGCATGCACAGCCAGATGGGTGTTGTGCAAAAATAATAACAATTACATTAAAATAAGCAAAAACAAATACACACAAAATAACACCAAGATTAATCACGAAAAAATTCACTGTAAAAGATGGAGTAAAAAAATAAATTTACTCAAATCTTAAAGCCTTAATACACTTAAATCTTACTATCATACAATATAAATTATTTTCAAAAGAAAATACAAAAAATAGAAATAATTCTTTTACTATGACAAGATGATAAGTAGTCTCTATCTTTTTGTCTTCCACGTAACCTTTTCCTTTTCTTTTGTTTACCTTTGAAAAAAATATACTTTACCCTCTTGAACTATTCTCACATTTACACTTTTAATCTAAATGTTTAAAAAATGATACTTTATCTCCCAAGTTTTTTTGACATAATGAATTACACTTTACTGTATTTTGAGTTGATATTTTACTTATCTGAAGTAATTAAGTTTTTGAAAATAAAATTTTGGGAATAAATAATTAATTCAAAATATTTTAGAGGGAAAAAATATATTTCATAAAGTCAAGTGTTAAAGTCAAATCCTTGGAAAAAGTAAATATCATTAAGATTAAAAGTTGAAACGATTGAATAGTTTAAGGAAAGAATATTGTATTGGTTTTTCAGGTTCTATGTGGATCAACTCAAAAAGTTAACTCTCCCTGCTCTCTCGTAGAAGCTCTCTCCCGAAACTCTGTTTCAACCTTCAACCTTCGTCTTTTCTCGGTGGTAGATCCCTGTTTGTCTTTGTTTCATTACCTCAATCTTCCTTCTCCTTATTCTTCTCACTAGTATGGACAATCTAAATATGGAAATAGAAGAACTCATCACCCAGACAAACTCTCTGAGTTGGTCGGATACAACCCCTCTGTTATCTTCCCTGTCCCCAAATAAATTGAATCCTCCCTCCCTCACGCTAGTGGGAAAGGTTATTTCTCAAACCCCTTTTTCTAAGGTAATCATCAAGAACAATATCTCCCTTGCTTGGAAGTTCTTGAAATCCCTAACCATTGAAGGCCGGGATGACGAGCTGATGGTGTTCTCTTTTGCAAATCTCGTAGATTTGAAGAGAGTGCTGGAAAACTCTCCTTGGAATATCAAAGGTTCCCCACTTTTTCTCAAGGAATGGTCTTCGTCTGATTCTATTAAGGATATAGATTTTTCTATGGGTGCCATCTGGGTTCAAGTTCACGATCTGCCTTTGGAGATGATCACTCCAAAAAATGCTGTTAGTATTGGGTCCAGTTTGGGTGAGCTATTGGAGGTGGACAATGCTGATAATCAAAAGCCTTTACGTAAGAGTTATCTAAGGCTTCGTGTGCTGATCAAGCTTCAATGTCCTTTGATCCCGGGGTTCACATATCATCGCCCCCCGAAAGCTCCTGTGTGGGTGCAGTACAGGTATGAACGTCTCTCTGAATATTGCTATTTCTGTGGGAGGTTAGGGCATCCTTCTTATGAATGTCTTGTTGCTGACCGTCCCCCTTCCCATGGGCGATATGGTGATAAGCTGAAGGCTAGGCCTCCCATTTTCACACGGGTGGTCAATCTGATTCCGATCTTAAACCGTTGGGTGGTATGCTTAAACCTGCTGTGGTTCCTTCCTCTGCTCTTTCTAATGGTTCTTCTACATTGGTTCCTACCGAGTCAACCCAGTTGAGGCCACTCGTTACCACTTAGCCTTCCAGCACCTCACTTGCACTTACCAAAAGTCAGAACATTGCGTCCCATCCCATAGGAAATCAGTCCTTTTTAAGCCCCGGTATTTCCCATGCTTCTTTAAATGAAAAGGCTCATCTTGTCCTCTCTCCGTAGCTATCCCATACCCCTTCTCTCACAATCACCAAACCTAATATTTCTAGTAGCCATCCTTTCCAGCTAGATAAAAAATTGGGTTCTAACACCCTAGATTTTCTTAACCCATCATCTTCCACGTGTGCGAACCAAATTTCCTTTTTTCCCAAACTAGATGTTTCATCTTCTAGTTTGATCGTAACCTGTCCCTGTCCACCAGTCCCCACGTGCCCTCCTACCATTTCCTCTCAAGCCACCCTTAGAATATTGCCTTCTTCTCTTTCCACGAAACCAACAAAATATCCTTCTGTTACCAACTCCAAAAAACGCTTTCATCCTTATTCCAAACGTCTTCCCTCCCCTGCGTTTTCCTCTGTGTCTGTCGTCCCTTGCAAAAAATCAAAGTTCAATTCCCATGATTCGGAGGAGGTTTTTGCTTCTACTGGTTTGTGTGTTCCTTCTGCTCTTTCTCAACCTATGCTGGTGGAGATTGAGTCTGAGGTGGTGGTTACTGATAAGGTGGTGGGCTATTCTCAGCCCCCACCCATCCAATGAAGATCCTTGCTTGGAATTGTCGGGGTCTTGCTCGAAACCGGAAAATTCGTGTTCTTCGAGCTCTCATCAGGTGCCATAGACCTGATCTTCTCTTCCTTTCTGAAACAATGGTGTCTTCTTCTCGCTTTCAAGCTATTTTGTTTGGGTTGGGTTTCTCTTCTTGGTTGGAAGTTCCTCCAATTGGTTCTCAAGGAGGGATTTTTCTGACTTGGAAGGTTGGTGTTGATGTTGAACCGGTTAGGCTGGATAAAAGGTGCATTTCTTGTGTGGTGTATTCTGGGCCTTCTATATGCCCTTGGCTCGTTTCTTGCATCTACGCGCCAGCTTCTCCTTCTGGCCGTCATGAATTTTGGCCTTTTTTGTCTGAATTGGGGAACTCATTTGGTGGCCCGTGGCTTCTGATGGGGGATTTCAATTCTGTTCTCTCCCCTACTGAAAAGAGTGGAGGTCATAGTTTCGGTTCCTCTTTTCAAGGTGACTTTGCGGATTTTATGGATTTTGTGCAGTTTAATGCGCTGGTGGATTTGGGTTTTTTTGGGAATAAATTTACATGGAGTAATCACAGGCCTAGTAGGGCTAACATTCGTGAACGCCTTGATAGAGGTTTGGCCAATCAACAATGGGTGCATTTGTTCCCCAATGCAGTGATAAATCATTTGACAGCTTCTCAGTCAGATCATTGCCCTATTCTTCTATCTACTGAAGGCTCTTATCAGAATATTCCAAAGCCATTTCGTTTTGAAGCTTTTTGGACCCGTGATAAGTCCAGTTTCTCTGTGGTTGCTGAAGCTTGGCTGGCTGACGTTGAAGGATCTCCAGCTTTCTCTTTGAGCAGGAAGTGGAAAAATACTAAAAATGCTAAAAATGCCTTAAAATCCTGGAATCACCAGCATTTTGGAAACATACAAGCTAATATTAAAAAGCTGATGACTGAGATCAGTGCTATCCAGAGTTGTCCTCACTCCTCATCCAATTCGGATAAAGAAGTTGTCCTTCAGAGAAACTTGCAAGAGCATCTTTTGAGAGAGGAGGTGCTGTGGAAGCAAAAGTCGAGAGAATTATGGCTCACTTGTACGGACCTCAACACGAAGTTTTTCCATGCTTCTACTGTGTGTCGCCGCAGGTATAACTCTATTTCTTGCCTTATTTCTTTTGATGGTAATCCTATTCGTGGTAGAGAAAACATAGGAGCTTATTTGGTGGATCACTTCAGTAAAATTTTGTCCACCTCACATCCTCTTTTGACTGATAATTTGCCAACCTTAGTGACTGAGGTTATTTCAGTTGAGGAAAATGTTAGGATTTGTACTATTCCTGATGAACATGAGATTTTTGTTGCTATTAAGGAGCTGGGTCTTAACAAAGCTCCTAGCCTGGATGGGATGACGGGATTGTTTTACAAAACTTATTGGCCAATTGTGAAAGATAGTGTGGTTAAGTCTGTGTAGTCCTTTTTTTAAGGGTGGTTTTCTTCTTAAAGAGTTCAATCATACCAACATTGCCCTTATTCCCAAAATAGATAATCCTTCCCGGGTCAATCGCTTTCGCCCAATTAGCCTTACCAATTTCAATTATAAAATCATCTCAAAAATTCTTTCCAATCGTTTCAAGCCTCTTGAAAAAATTGTTTCTCCATCTCAATCGGCTTTCCTTAAGGGTAGATCCATTCATGATAATACTATCCTTGCCCACGAATTATTTCATTTTATGAAGCAGAAAAAAGGGAATGGTGCTTTGATGGCTTTAAAGCTTGACATGTAAAAAGCTTTTGATTCTATGGAATGGAATTTTTTGCTAAGGATTCTCACCTTACTTGGTTTTCACCCTGTTTGGGTCCAATGGATTAGACAATGCATCACTACATCATCTTTTTCCATCCTTCTTGATGGAGCTCCCTTTGGTAAATTTTTCCCCTCTTGGGGTCTTCGGCAAGGCGATCCTTTATCTCCGTTCCTATTTATTCTAGGTTTGGAGGTTCTGTCGAGGTTACTTTATCATGAAGAAGCTTTGGGAAACTTGCATGGGATTAAGATGGCACGTTCGTGTCCCTCTATCTCCCATCTTTTCTTTGCCGATGATGTGATGATTTTCTCTCGGGCCAATGATAGTGAGGCTAGGTCTATCCTCAATTGCCTTACTACTTATTCTAAGTGGTCTGGCCAGGTTATCAACATTTCCAAGTCAGCTATGTTTTTTAGCAGAAATTGTCGGTCTGAAAAGAAGAATTCTATTAAAGGCATTCTCAATCTTAACTTGATTCCTGCAAGAGCTAAGTATCTTGGAATTCCTCTTTTCTTTCTTAAGAACAAGTCAAATTCCTTTATTGAGTTAAAGGACAGAATTTTTTCTAAGATCATGAGCTGGAAAGCTCGCCTTCTTTCTCAAACGGCTAGAACTACTCTTGTGAAGTTAGTTGCAAATGCTATTCCTACCTATATCATGTCTATTTTTCTTCTTTCAAAATCTTTTTGTGAAGTGATTAATTCAGGTCTAAGGAAATTTTGGTGGGGTTTTCCCCAAGAAAAAAAGCATAATCTTTCTTTGCTTGCTTGGAATAACATTTGTCAACCAAAGGCCTTGGGAGGTTTGGGTTTGCGCTCTATGGAATTTCGGAATAACTCCTTGTTGGCTAGGCTGGGTTGGAAGTTAACTTCTAATCAGCCTCTTCTTTGGGTTGATGCACTTAGAGGAAAGTATCTCAAGAATGGGGTATCTTTTTTGAATGCCTCTCCTAATCCGGTCTCCTCTTGGATTTGGAAAGGTTTACTAAAAAATCGTAGTGTGGTTCAAAAAGGAGCTTGTATTGCTATTTCTAGTGGTGTAAATGTGGAGGTATGGCAGTCCCCTTGGATTCCTTTGAATCCTAATTTCAAGCCTACTCCAAATGCAAATTTGGTTTCTCTTCCTGCCTTCAATGTGGCTGATTTGATTCTTGGAGACGGTTGCTCTTGGAATGTCTCTCTTTTGGCTGATCTTTTTGATCCTAGTACTGTCCAAAACATCCTTAGTATTTATCTTCCTCATAATAGAGGTATGGATAAGTGGACTTGGACCCCCTCTCCCTCAGGGACCTTCTTGGTGAAATCTGCTCATGAGTTATCAGCTATTCCTGGGAATCGTTCCTCTCCTCTTTTTGTGGCTACCTGGTCTTCCCTTTGGGGTATTAAGATTCAAGCCAGGCTAAAGCATTTATTGTGGAAAATAGCTTGGGATATTTTACCTTCAAGGGCTAACCTCAGCAGATTTGTTCTTCAGGATGTTGAGGGGGCTTGGTTTTGCCCTTTTTGCAAGGGCCCTATGGAGTCTCTTGGTCACATTTTCCTAGAGTGCAGTTTGGCCAAATTCCTTTGGAGGAATTCTCCTTGGTCTTCTCTCATTGATGGCTTCTCTCATAAGCCGATTGTGGAATGGATTTATGCTATTATTTTTCCAGTTCAATCTCTTGGCATTCCGGTTGAGGATGTTAACAATTTTCAGTTGTTTGTAGCCATTACTTTGGATAATATTTGGAAAGCAAGGAACATCTTAATTCACGAAGGGGTGGCGCCTGTTTTTTCAAGAATTGCTTTTCAGATTTCAAGTTCCTTGGAGCAGCATCTCACGGCTTGGAGAGCTTCAATCTCTCCCTCTCTTTGGTTCCCTCCTCCATTGGGTTGGTTAAAGGGAAATTTTGATGTGGCTGTGCGTGGGAATTTTTCTGTTGCTGCAGGTGTTATTAGCGATGCTTCTAGTAATACTATCATGGCTATTACTCACAAGTTGTCCTCCTCAGATGCTTTAGCAGGGGAAGCTTTTGCTGCCCTTCTCACTTCTCGCATGGCTGCCTCTTTAACAAGTGATAAATTTTGTATTGAAGGGGATGCTCTTTTAGTAGTTTCTACTATTAATAATCCTCCCCTCTTTTCCTCTTGGTGTTTTGCTAATTGTATTACAGACATTAGTGTTGTTTTATCTTCCTTTCCTAGCTGGAATGTTTCGAAAGTTTCTAGATGTGCTAACTTTCGTGCATATGCTCTAGCTAAGTGGGCCGCTTCCCATCTTGTTTTTGGAAGCATTCCCATAGGGTATCCCATTCTCTCTTCCATTCGAATCAGAGGTGGAAAAGACCCTCCCTTGTAGCCCTTTTCCCTCTTTCATTTAGAAAAAAAAAAAAAGTTTAAGGAATATTCAAAACCAAGAAAAAAAAAAACACATAACACGCACAATCTCTAATGCGGCGCTGGCTGCCTGTACTAAAAGACTGAAAGTAGCTTTTTATAAAGTTCAAACTCGGTCAACAATGCAAAACCCAGTAGGAGAGTAGGTGGGCTAACAAAATACTTTACTTCTTTGAGAAAAAACCAAGTCGGTCACAGAGCTGAACAACTAGAATGAGTCGCATGAATGTCATAGGTTGTCAAGATGAACAACCAGAATTATTTTATTGATTAATTCCAAAATTTTAATATTCTAAACTCACTTTACCCATCAAAGACAGTGAAGATCTTCATCATCGGCTTGTGATTGATGCTAGAGGCAAAAGGGTTTGGATCACAATTCAAAAAACCAAAAGAAATTAGCTGATTGGAGATTTCTTCCATATATATAGGTCTATTTTTTATGTACTTAATTGCACACCCAATTAAGAGCATTCATAATGAATGAGCTAAATGACACTTTTATCTAAAATAACTTCTTAAATTGATAAAATACCCTTTACATTGGAGAAGCTAAAAAAAATATAGAATATATATTTTATTAAAAGAAAATGTTAGGGGTTCTCCCCGTAGTATTCTTCTAGCATTTTCTCAGTTTTGCATAAAATATGATTTAAGAAAAAATAAAATTGTAGTGGTCTCCACCACCGTTTTTTTAGGTATTAGTACAAAATTTGAGGCATTAGCACCAAAATTAAGGCATTAGCACCAAATTTAAGATGATCAAATCCATTTTTTGTGATATCATCCTTAAAGGGTTAACCTTCCACCCTTAGGTTTTAGTTTTGAATTCAAAAACAAGTTTTAAAGTATTAGAACCTAACTATTAACTCATAAAAATTAATCTGTTGGTAAAAAAAGGTACTACAATTTTATTTTTTCTTAAATCATGTTCTACGAAAGACTGGGAGAACGTCAGAATAACACTACGGGAAGAACCCCTAGCAAACCCCTTTATTAAATGAGCTAAAAAAAAAGCTACATGTAGCGGCATTATTTAAAGAGCTATTTTCTTAAATTTTCTTCCTACATCTTTTTTTCTTCCACTATCTCTCTAAAAATTTTATTTTCAATTTTATTTTCAATGTTTCTCTCACCTGTTTTCTCTTTTTTTTTTTATTTTCCAAAATTTTCTTCTACTATTTCTCTTTCACATCTCGTTTTTTCAAAATTTTCTGCGATTATTTCTCTCTCCACATTACTTTTTTCTCAAAAGTTGAAAAAAAAAAGATATTTAAGAAAAACACAATCATTATAAAAAATAAAAAATAATAAAAATTAAATGATATGGATAAAAATATAACTAATTGGATATAAGAGGCCTTTAAAAAGTTATTAGCTAAACTAAATAAATTGAGTTTCGAGGAGCTATTTCACATTAAAAAAAAAAAGTTCTTCCATTGTGAATGCCCTAATAGACCAAGAATAACCATAGAAGATAATGAGAATTAGCTCCAAAATTTTTCTGTGGAAGACGCTTCCGATGCTCAAGTTAATGAAAATGTTTTGTGCCTCTAGTGGGGAATGACTCCAAACAGAAGCAACAGAACTAAAACTTTTAACTTGAGGGGCAGTTTTTTTTTTTTAAGGGGTCAAATATTAATTTTTAAAGGTATATATATATATATATATATATATATATATATATATATATTAAATTATTGCCCCCAACTCTAAGGATCAATCCCCCTTGGATTTTCTTTTTTCGAAAAGTCACTAAGAGTATTTTGAAGAAATATAGTTAATACACTTTGCTTTAAAATCTAAATGTATTTTTAAACATATTTTATATTTTAAAAATAGTTTAATTTTTCAAGGTGTTACAATGAGAGTAAGAAATTTTAAAGAATGGGCTCATGTTACACATAAACATGGATCAATAGTTCTTACTTATTAAGCCTTGAGCTCATTGTTTTTCACCAATAAAAATGTTCAATTTTACAAAAAGCGAGTATTGGAGGCAAAGAGCTTACATAGAGTTCAATTTAATTTATAAAAATTGAGTTTATAGTATCAAAAAGAAAAATATACGGCTATTCTGCTTAGCGGCTTAGTATTTAAACTGAGGCATTACATGGCAACTCTATTAAGGACAAATTTGGATGTGGCTATCTGCCTCAATTTTCTATTGTTGCCATTGTATTGAGTGACCACAATAATATCTTTCATCGCCACCTCCTCAAAATAGTTGCCCCTAATGGAAGCCTCCATCCGGGAGGCTCTCTGCCCGCCTTGTTGTCAATCTAGGTATCTTTAATGGATCCTCTTCTCTCATTCTTGATTATCTTAGCCATTAATAAAGCTCACCTCTTCACTGATTGACCTTGCACTCCCGTGCAAACTTCTGTTCACACCAAGTTGTCAAATGAGCAGCTTCCCGGCCACCTCACTCACTCCTTTGTTATCCAATGAAATTAGGAGGAGAAGGACCGTTGCAATTTCCTTTCACTTGTATAGAACGGAAAAAAGCAAAAAGAAAAAACACGTTTTGGGTAGGCCCTCCAACACACGTGTGGGACAGGCTGCAAGGTAAATTGTTTTGGTACTTCTCAGTTCTCACAACGCGTCGTTTGGATGAACTTGACGTCATTGGTGAACTACCAATGAGGTAGAGACTATTTTAGTATATCCTTAGCATTTTCTCTTCAAATGATTGAGCATTTTGCCTACTTACTGGCTTATTGGATGAATTAACCACCCTGCCTAATACTCAAATTGCAAATAATGAACTTCATTCCATAGAAGTTTTAGGATTGTAGAGATATGTAGGGTTGAAATAGTAGGCGATTAACCACTAACTGCTTTCTATATATATATATAGAAATATCAAAGGAGTCAAACCAAGACACTCATATTAGCAGTAGAAGCAAATCATGAGGTCACTTCTAATCCAAAAGTATAAACTAATGAACTTGGGTCTACTTAGGTATATTAATTACTCTTATTCTTTATATTTTCTCAATGTAGGACACAAACTTCACAAGTACATGCACAATACATTGGTTATTAAATAAGCGGTTGTGGTTAAGCAATTTTAGAAGTAACCACCTTTTTACCTCCAAAAAATATGAAAGGAAAAATTTGCATATATATAATGGGATTAAATAAACTTTAAGGTTTTGGGGTAGCTTTAAAAACGATGAAAAAAATTATGGCCTAATATTGTTATCATCAACCAAACCCCAAAATAAAAAATAATAAAAACCAAAACCCAATATAAACGTAGACGACTTTGCCTTAAAAAGACTTTAAAGAGGAAGTTTCCCATGACGGACAATAGCAAGCAATATTGAGGTCCCAACTTTATTTGATTGATTGATCGATCTTAATCCCCATTTTTCCCGACATTAATTTCTTGGCAAGTGGAAGACAAAATGATAAAACACAAAAGTCATGGTTTCCCACACTGATGTCATCATGTACGTCCCAGCAACCGTGTAGAATTGAAACTTCTGGGTAGAAGCTCATGAATCTACAATATTTCCAAACCAAAAACCATAAACATGCTGGGTTGAAACTCAAAACGGTGATTAGAGGTGAACAAGGGGGCGAATGATAACCACATATGCGCATCTGCATGAATCCGGATATATATATATACTAAAATGACGTAAAGTTTTATTTATTTTATTTTATTTATTATTTTTTTTTTACTACCATCTCAAAGTCATATCTGATCACAACCATAACCCTTTTTTTTTTTTTAATGTTTGTTGCATTAGTAATTTATTTATTTTTTATATTTATTAGATTTGTAATGTTGTTGGATTTCACTATTAGAAAACTCATTTGATTTGTTCTAGCTAATTTAATTGCCTTATATATGTATATGTTCTTCCTTTGATAAGTTTATGACCTCTAGGTCATGTTATGTTTTTTTTTATTTATTTATTTATTTTTTTTAACTATCATCTCAAAGTCATACCTCACAACAACAACCCCTTTTCTTTTTTTCTTTTTTCTTTAATGTTCGCAAGATTTGTAATTTATGTTTTTTATATTATTATTATTTTTTTATTTGTAATGTTGTTAGATTTCACTGCCATAAAACTTTTTTGATTTGTTCTGACTTATATGTTCTTCCTTTACTATTATTATTATTTTAAATATTTTTTTCCGTCACTAACTATAGATGGATGATACAGGAAGCTAAATAATATATGAGATGAAAATTTCATAACAAAATTATTAGCAAGGGTGATATGAATAATAATGTTCAACTATACATGATACCTTTTTTTATTTACTAGAAGCAAGAATTACAACCTTAATTAAGGTCCAAAACAATCCTTATCTCATATGCGGCTACAACCACATGAATGCTAATAGTACATGATCGATGCGGATGTGCACAAATATTACAGAAAATCATTAATTATCCACGTCCATATTTTCACCCCGACGTGTCTTCATTGACGAAGGTAGTAGGAAGTTGATCGAAACATTACTCGAACACGCTGAGACAATGACACTTAGGAGTGAATGAATGAATAAATTAAGCCGTCTAGCTTGGTGTGTGAAAGTCATCGATCACCACCGTCACAAACGCACGTGTACAGAAAAGTCCACGTTAAAAAAAGCTTATTACTGGCCTCAATTTCTCTATCATTTCCAAAGCATCTAGAAATGAAGTAGTTCGAATACAGCCATTGACATAACTCAACTCCCTATATATACGTGTCTTGATCAACACATGCAACTCGTTCATTCGTAGGTTGTTTCTCTCTCTCAAAGGAATTCAAATGGATTCTAGGCTTGTAGAGGCAATAAAGGCAAACGACACGTCCACATTGATCACCTTATTTCAAGCAAACGAAGGAGGAATTCTTGAGCAGAGAACAGCCGACGCCATGGACACAGCATTGCACCTCGCTTGCATTGAAGGACACAGGGAGATAGCCAGGATACTCCTGATGCGTGAAGCCACTCTGGCTTTGCAATATAACACCAATGGGTGCACCCCACTGCACCTCGCATCAATGAATGGCAAAGTTTCGGTGCTTGAAGAGTTTGTGCTGCTCGCTCCGGCGTCGTTTTACAATGCCACGAGTGAGGGGCACACGGTCTTTCACCTTGCTGTGATACATGGGCAATACCAGACCCTTGTGTATTTGGTGCATACCTGCAACGGTACAAATCTGATTCACCGCCAAGATAATTATGGTAACACCAGTTTACATCTTGCAGTTTCCGGCGGCCACCATCAGGTGAGGAATGAGTGACTGTTTTTTCTTTTTCTTTTTTTCTTTGTCTTTCAAGCGTGAATTTTTAGCGTTTCTGCAATTATAATCTCGAACTTTTATCTTAGGGACCCATCGCCATGTGGGTGATTTTTTTTACTCTTTTAAAAAGAGGGTAGGGGCTTCGTAACAGAACAAAAAGGTAAAATTCTTAGGACACGGACATTTCAAAATTAAAAATTTGAAGTTATGACTACAAAATTGCAGATGCTCGGGGAACCAAAGTGCATTTTTCTCTTCTTAGACGAGGAACACTACAGATAAAGAGAGGGTTTGGCAAACCCTTTTTCACCATTTTCCCTTTGTTACGGTAGCTTCTGACATGAATGGATGTAAAAAAACATAAGAATGTTTAGTACAAAAGTGAAAAAGTTTTGTTTTTTTAATAATTTTTTTAATTGAATAGTAGTAAAAAATAAATGCATATAATATAAAAATGAAAAAGTGAGAGCGTTTGATCTTAATTCTTTTTTAAAACTGAATCGTGAATAGTATTGAAAGAAGGGGAAAGGGTTGCCAAAACTGTGGGGTCTGCAGTAGAGAAAGGAATATTTGGAAATTTACTTACAGGAATTTCATAAATGCATGTTGGTTTCCCTGTGTTACTGTCTGAATCTTTCTTCACAGATACGTTATTAATTTCACGTTTGTTTCAGATGGCAGAGTTCTTGATCAGCAAAACAAAAGTGGAGATTAATTCTCGGAACTTCAAAGACTCACAGCACTTGACATCCTCGACCAGGCTAAGGACAGCGCAGAGAATCGGCGTCTTGAAGCCAGGTTTGTTAAAGCCGGAGGCAGAAGAAGTATCGAACTCTTATCCCGCTCGCCGGAAGTAGAACGATTCACCAGTCTCAGTGGCGTAAATGGTGGATCGGAGATCTCCATTATGAATGAATTTGCTTCTTATGGTTACAGGAGCTCGCCGGCCGGATTCAGCCTCGGAACTAGCTCTAGAACTTCATCGCCACAGCAGCAAGTTTGGGAGACATTCCCAGCCAATCTGCAACAACACAAACGTGTTAAGAAAAGGCACCGGGAAAGGATAGGTGAGTTTTACAATGGCCACCGAAATAGGCAGGGTGAGATATACATGGAAGCTTTACAAAATGCTAGGAACACCATAATACTAGTTGCTATTTTGATTGCAACGGTAACTTTCTCTGCCGGAATCAGTCCTCCTCATCGCGGCGGCATGGATGACCGGGATCCAAAAAGGAATGGGGCGGTGGCGGCGGGGCGAGCAACCGCTTTCAAGGTCTTTGAGATGAGCAACAACATTGCATTGTTCAGCTCTCTCTCCGTAGTAATTGTTCTTGTCAGCATCATCCCCTTCAGAAGAAAGGCACAGATGACACTGCTGACAGTTGCTCACAAGGTAGTGTGGGTGTCTGTGGCATTCATGGTGACAGCTTATGTTGCAGCCACATGGGTGGCCATGCCGCAGGATGAGGGGACAAATTTGTTGTTTGCGGCAATAGTAGTAAGCTGTGGGTTCTTGGGAGTGATTTTTATTGGTCTAGCTGTGAAGTTTGTTGAACACTGGCTGAGGAAAAGGAAGTGGAGAAAACAGACAAGGGCCATAGGGGCAAGAGTTGCAGATCCTGACATGGAAAGTCAAAACTCAGATGTTGAGAGCTCATACTTGCAAGGATATCACTCATACTGACTGAGGATTGCAAGTGGAGTTTTATAATTGCTTGGTGTCTTTATGAAAGAATTTGATAGGTTTAATTTTCTTCATCGATCTCATGTTCTAGAGTACTGGCTGAGCCTTCTTAGGATTTCCCTACAAATTGTTTTGTTCATTATGCCTTTTTTCCTTTGTACACACGGTTCTTTGTTTTAATGTATAGTACTGTTCTTTGAATAATTATACGTATATTCTAGTTCTGTCTTAAATTGCATGCCATTTTTGTAACAAGCCCTTATAACATGAGCCATCGGGGCATCTGTAGACGCCATCACTGCAGACGAGAGTTCATATACCTTTCAAATTGTTTGGGATATTATTCATCTTTGGGTCTAGATGAACATGGGCCCACAATAAACAGCCCAGCTATAAGGAGACACGATCCAAAACATTAAAGCCCAAAGATATTCAACTCACCCGAAAGACACGCCCGGAACCAATATCCTTAAACGCCCGGATATGCCCACCCATGTAATGGGTATCTGAGAAAGATTCAACAGGTGGAAAGGAATCCGACAAGAGAATAGAAGAGACCATCAAAAAACAATACGTGTGGTGGAAGTCCCTCCGTTTATTCTCACCCTTTATTCCCTTTACTCCTAGGCTTAATTTATTAATTCTAGACTTGGTCATATTAACCATTAAAGAAATAACTGGAAAGTCCACATCCAGGCACAGTGAAAAAAGTCTATAAAAGGGAGAAAGAAGAATGAAGAAGGGACACCCCAGAAAACTAGAAGGCAACCAATAGAGAGAAAAGAAAGAAAGGAAGAGAAAGAGTTCATGATGTAATCTTTTCAATACTTTGAATTATAAGATCATAGCAATTCTCACAATAGGCTACGGACCACTCTAATTCTGATGTGTTTATTTATTGTTTTTATTATCGTCTACATTTTATAACCTTATCAATTCAAAGGCTAAACTAAGCTCATTTAGTAAAGTCCAAATCCATAAAAAGCATTTTTCATTTTTGCCTTTTTACCCACAGAACTCATTAGTTCCCATTCAGAGATTGTGAGGACATTACGGTAATTTCATAGCAAGGTTCGACTGACATGTTCTAGCTGGGCAGGCAGCAGAGTGTGAATTGGGCAGAGAGGAACGGTGCACAATGATTGTGGAGTGTGCGGTAAGTTAACAAACAAGGCCCATGTTTCTCCAAGATGTTGGGACATATGCGAATGAAACATACTGTCACACCCCCAATATGATAATCAAATATTCATGTCCAAAACTCTTTATGAAGAACAGTTTTTTACGATTAAAAAATAATTAACTACAGAATCCCAGACAATCAAAGAATAGTAGAAAATTTAAACTTTTATACAATAACATACAAGAATCGGTGATAAAAAAAAAAAAAATACATTGTATTTTATATAATAAAATATCGGGGCACCAAGAAAGATCCGTGTTGGTCCAAGGAGACTCTTGTCCTCCACTCCTTAACCCCGCTACACAATGTCTAACTATAGTTGTACAAAGTCACGAGTGTTGTCTACAAACAAAGTTTATAGTCGTAAAAAGAGTATACCATTGGAAAGGTTGATTTAGACAAAATTCATGAACTCAATATAAACTTGAATCCTAAATTCATAATCATATGGAAATGCGAATTTGCCTTTCATAGCTTAGCCTTCTACCCCTATTTAAGGAAATGCTCAGGGAAATTATCTTTTTACCCTTTTTTTTAATATCAAATCATCTGCTTAACTATCAGCTAATTGATAATTGAGCCATATAATAAACGGGTCAATCACAAAACTTCACAGGACTCCTATTTATTCACCAAAATGACATTTTACCCACTTAGACCAAATTACAACCGACCCAGAAAAAGACAAAAAAAGACTCAAAAACAGAGCACAAGCACTCCCCCATTACAGCATTAAAAACAGAGCAAAAACAGAGCACAAGCACTCTCCCATTACAGCATTACTCACTCAACCTTTACTTGGAAGACATCCTTCCTCTCCTCCTCCTTAACCTTCGGCACCAACACCTTCAGAATCCCATTCTTCATCTCCGCCCTCACCGCGTCCAGCTTGTAAAGATTCGGTGGCAAATCGAGCCGGCTTGAGTACCTTCTCCTTCCTTCCTCGCCTTCCTCCGCTTCCTTCTCCCCCTCACCTTTAATGATCAGAGTGCTCTGCTCCACCGCCACCTTCACGTCTTCTTTCCCCACCCCGGGCATGTCCATTCGAATGTACAGCGCGTTTTCGTCCTCCTTCACGTCCCACCCTCGCATCGATCCGGCTCCCAATCCTTGTGACGCTGCCACAAATGGGTTCTCCACGAACTGGTCCATTAGGTTCAGAACTTGGCTCAGGCTCCTTGTCGGAGAAAATGGGTCCAACACATCTGCAATTTCATTTCAAATTTCAAACCAAGAGTGAGCGGAAAACCCAAATGTAGAAGAAAAATAAAATATTAAGAAACCATAATTCAAGCGACAATAAACGTAGAACAAAGAGAACAACTACCAGAGAAGAAGCCGGGGCCACGGCGGCTAGCGACGGAGCGGTTGGAGCGGCGGTCAACATCGACGGACCGGTCGTCCTCGTCGAAGCCGGAGAGCTGGGCGTTGGTGTTGAAGGAGCGAGAAAGAGAGGGAGCGATGGAAGCGGAGCGGATTGGGTTGACGAGCCTGGCGAAGAGGGTTGGGGCTGTGAGCCTTCTGATAGCAATAGACGACGCCATTACAGGAATTGTCAGAGGAGTTAAATGAGTTATGGAGTTTTGCTATCTGCTTTTTTCTGGGTTTTGAAAAGGAGGGGCTTGGGGGTTTATATGAAGGAGGAAGACGTGGAGAAGGGGAAAGATCCGGGGAGACTCGAGAGGGGTGGAGAAAGTTCCAGAACTCAGGGCTGGGAGAAGCTTCTAGAATCTCCAAGATGAAAGCAAGTTTGATTCTATCCATGGTACGGTAGCGTTTTTCATATATTAAAATAATTATTATAATAATAACCCTCAAAACTTTTTTTTTTTTTATCTCATAATACTTATATATGACAATTTTAACCCACTCTTAAATCAATTATTGTAAAAATAAAATGAATGTTACGTAATTAATTTTTTTTATAAATTTAATAAATTAATCATTAGATTTGTAAATTCACATGAACTTCTTACAAATTCATTGATAAATTGATCCATTCGCTATAAACAATAGAGTGATAATTTGATGAAATGTGCACCTTTTTTTTTTTAAATAATAATAAAAATTATTTTTCATCTCATCTGACACCCATATCTATATAATGAATTGGTGAATCTATAATTAAATTCATGTGAAACCCACATGAATTCACATGATCACACATCTTGATATTTTTATCACTGGATGAAACATTGACAATTTTTTTGAAATTTGAGAGGAAGGACATTGTCCCAATAAAATAATAATAATAATTGTGTGAGACAACATCAATTAGATAGTAATTTGAAGAAACTGTGTGAATTTTTATTTTTAAATATTTGACAAAATAGAAGACTAGAGTATATATATATATATATATATATATATATATATATACACATATATATATAAAGGGAATCATTCTAGGTCTCACTGAAGAATGATCACGAGTGTAAACGCTCTTACATTATAGAGCAAAAATTCTGAGAAAATCATATCCGAAGTTACGAGGTTAAAAGTTATGGATGCTTACATAAAAATCAAAATTCAAAACATATCCATGACAACAATATCTGCTAACTCATAATTAATTTTCAGTTGTAACATCAAATCTGTTCCAAATAGATTCAACTCAATGCATAAGTAGGTCATCTTTCTCGGCCTTGAAAGCAGAAAACTCATACCAAAACTCATCTAAGCTCCTGGAGCCAGAAAACAAATCACATTCACAATCCAAAGGTTTGGACAATCTTTATTCAAGCAAAATTACATAAAACAAAAAACATAGAAAACCTAGCTCCCACAAAAAAACAACAAAAAAAGTATAGATCTGCTCTTGAGAAGACTAGATTTACTTTTTCTTGACCCAAAATGGTCTTTATTCAAAACAAACAAAAAAAGAAACACAACCATAAAAAAATCAACGATCGGAATGGAGGAGATGATGGGCACTAGCCAACGTTGGCACATGGTGGAGCCGACAGAGGAGATAGGCAGCACAACACCTTAGAGGGCGAACAAAAGTGGCTAGAGTTGCTGCATATGGCTGAAAAACACCTAAAAAAATGCAAAGAAAACAAGAAAAAACATGTAAAAGAGGAAGGGGAGATTAGAAATGAGGAGAGGTAAAAGGGAGAGGAGGGAGCTAGAGTTTTGATTATCTATAACTTCTTGAAGACTAAAGTATGTTAGACATGATCCATGGTAGGTGATGCTAACATCTCTACATTCCTAGCACTTACTAATCGTTTTTTTCTTTTCTTTCTCCAATAGTTACTCCCCATTTATAATTCTCCACTCACCATTGGCACCAAGCAATGTGCTAATTTAGAAAAATGCTATATGAACTCTCTTTTTTATATTTTTTAAATGCTTACTCTTTAATGTGATAATTATCATGTAACCTTTTTGTTAGAATATTATATTTCCGAAGTATTTGTGTGACAAAATGTTCCTGTAATATTCTCAATATCTTACGAAAATATTCTCCACATATTATGACAATATTTGCTACCGTATTCATTATTGTAAATATGCTGTGAATAATGTGAGATTTTATGTGATTTTGTGATTATTGTATTTCTTTTTTTTTAGAGCCTCATTCAATTGTAAATAAATTATTCTATTGTACAATTGAACATACATAAAAAATACAAATTTCTTATCTATAATTATCTTTTTGTTGTCTTTTTTTATATGGTATTAGAGCTACCATTTTCTTGGTGCCTCTTTTAAGCCTTTATTCTCCATCTGTACAATTCTTTTCTTTCTGATTGAGTGTTCTTTTTGTTTCAACAATACATCAAACGCTTTTTTTTTTTTTTTTTTTGTATGTGATTGAAATTGTAGAGGTCTTATTACTCAAAATCGGAAAGCCTATGAAGAAACGGGTTCCAAATTTCCTGTCATGTGCCTCCATTGTCTAGCGTGCGCCAATCACTCTCTCTTAGGATTAGTTTCACGTGCCATGGGCTCCCCACACTCGTCACGTCCATGCTACTCCACAGTCTTGCATCACACTAGGTCCCTACCCATTGGTCTACCCCATCACACTAGATCCCTACCCATTGGTCCACCAAAGTTACTCTACGCACCACACCAAATCCTACCTAAGCTTGTACTTGCACCTCTGCCACACTAGATTACTACCCGTAGGTTTATTTTTAATATTTTCCATTTTCCAAAAAAAAAAAAGTCTACCAATCTTGATAATATAGTCCATCCTAATGGCAAAATATTTTAGACGATTCTAATTATATGTTGTAGGCTCAAAATATGGAAGTTTTTTTAGATGTAGAAGATTATGGCGTTATGTTTCACAATCAAACTCTTTATGAACAGCTTGAATGGTATCACACCCAACTATTTTTTACTTCATGTCTTTGGTTGTATTTGTTTTGTCACTCTTCCTCCACATGAACGTACCAAACTTGAACCCCACTCTCACTTGTGTTGCTTCCTTGGCTATGGCATCACTTAATAGGTTTATCGCTACTATAACCTCATCACCCGACGACTTTAGATCTATTGTCATGTGGAGTTCTGGGAATATAAAATGTTCACTAGTCAAATGCATTTTCTGCATTCCTCCCCCACATATTCTAATGTCTTCATGGACCCTTCTATTGTATTATTTCCTAGATCCCCTGCAATCAACTCAAGCTCATTCGACGAACCTTTTAAAACTGCTTCTAATTTACTGTATTCAACTACGGATCCTCCACACACTCTTGAGCCTTCCCATGAACCTCAATGCTCCGATAGGGTAAGAGCACATATTGCCTATATCCATGATTATCATTATTTTTCAATTCTTGCTACTCTTTAGTACCTCACTCTTATTGTGAGCCTAGTGTTGACCCTCTTTGGTAGAAAGCTATGTTTGATGAATTAGATGATATTTCTAAAACTCATACATGGGACCTGATGGATTTGCCTCCTCGGAAGTTTACAGTGGGATGTAAGTGGGTTTATAAAATTAAGACTCGTGCAGATGGATCTGTGGAACGCTATAAAACTCGTCTTGTTGCGAAAGACTTTGCTTAGAAGTATGGTATTGACTACAAGAAGACTTTTGCTCCTGTTGCTAGACTGGCTTTTGTTAGATCCTTACTTGCAGTTGCTGTTGTTCGTCATTGGCAGTTATTTCATATGGATGTTAAAAACGCATTCCTCAACGGTGATCTTACAGAAGAAGTCTATATGCACCCTGTAGTGACCCAAATATTTAACTAAGCATAAGTAGCTTAGTTAAAGGGTTAGTGTGGACTTTGGGTCACTAGGATCCGTTAGAAGGGCATTTTGGAGAATTGGACCTTTGGGCCGGACGTACGCTAGCGTTGGCGGACGTACGTCGTTGTCTGTAGTCTTGGACGTCTGTGGTCCCCACGGACGTCCAGCACGAAAAGTACAACCGTACTCGTGAATAGTACAACGAGACGTCGTCAAAAAATGCAGACGTCGCTACTTTTGGAATACCCTCCGGGTAATACCTAGACGTCTAAAGCTTGGACGGACTGTGGAAAGGTACCGGATGTACGCCACTTTGGCCGGACGTCCGCTGCTTTTTGGCCCTATAAATACCCCCTCGCCCATTTCACACCATTCTCGCCCCTAAACCCCCC
The DNA here is from genome assembly GCA_013348765.1 of Carpinus viminea. Classification (NCBI taxonomy): domain Eukaryota; kingdom Viridiplantae; phylum Streptophyta; class Magnoliopsida; order Fagales; family Betulaceae; genus Carpinus; species Carpinus viminea. The sequence continues at coordinate 27,943,131 of CP054670.1, read as the reverse complement.
TCTTCGCCCTTAGGCTGCCAGTAAGCCATTTTGTGAGTATTTTGTGAGGTTCGTGAGTGTTTGTGAGGTTTCAGTGCTGCCAGAGGAAGGAACTCTTGAGGTTTTGCTTCAAGGAGGTAACGCTTGGTTTCCTTAGCTTTTTAATACGTCGTTATACTGCTCGATTATAGTTCTATGTTGCTAGTTGTAGTTGTTAGCCTAGTTATGCTTTTAATCTTGCTTAGGCTAGCGTTTTGTTAAGCTTAGCGTTGTTGTCTTTGCATGGAGGTTATAATTTGTGTTAGGAGGCCTTAGGAAGCCTTGTTGGCCTTAGGAGTCGGAGAATAGGCGGACAATGGAGAGAAAATAAGGTTCTCCACGAAGAGGCGTCGGAGCGGACGTCTGTCGGCTCGTGACGACGTCTGACCCGTCGTGACTCAGGACGGCATCGAGCCGGACGTACGCTAGAGTGTGGCAGGGAAACCCTATTTTCATTAACCGTCCCATAGCTCTTGTTTCCTTATTATAGAGTTGTGCTTTAATAGAAATAGATCTGATGATAGGTCTTTTCTCAGTATTCCAGGTTATGGAGTCTCAAGGGAATTACATGGAGGAGCTTTATGGCCCTGGTAAGTACAAACTCACATTGATGCTTTGTTGTTACTTTTCCTGCATTGCACGTATTTTGTATATATCAAATATGCATGTTTTGTAACTCTCATGAAATACATTTTGGAACTACAGAGAACTCTCTTTTGTGAAAGCATGTGTCTGTTAACAAGATAATAATGGGACTTGTAAAACTGTACATGTAAAAGACCGATAAGACTAATTACATCGTAAGACATGGTACACCGGTACGTGCGGTAGTAATGGCCATGGGCTTATTATACGGGTTAGCTTTATGGTCAATGTGTGCAAGCGTAGGGGCTTTGGATCCAATGACTCGTGACCAATGATGCAGCCATTCCCAATGAATGGTCACTATAGGACGGACGGATGTCATTGGCGGTGTGGGCCACCTGGGGTTGAACTCGTCATGTCGCTAGTGTTACAATGCGGTATGTTTTGTGCAATTGCTGGGCCGACATTGTACTCTGAGTCCCTCGGGACAGCGTCAACCCTATTTGAGAAGGGTAATATCTCGGGTAGACCATATTGTTGAACTATTCTGTTACTCATGATTATAAGCATATATTATATCTATATATATATCACACCGCATGATAAGCATCATCTCATAATGCTGCATGTGTTTTATAAATAAAAGAATCACAAATTAATGACGATGCGTCATGTGGATTTCTACTCACTAAGTCGTCGGACTTACCCTTGTATTATTTTCCTCTTTTTCTCCATATATGCGATTATCTTTGTTCTAGATAGTGGATACTATGAAGCATCCGTTCTTGTGGAGGATTCGATCCGAGATGCTTGAGGACTTATTGCAAGCTTAGCGGGTACTCATAGTAACTAGTACTTTTGAGTTATGTTGTAGACATTAGGGCTTGATGCATGCTTGCTTGCATATTAAGGTTTAGCATGGATCCCTTGTATTGATGTATATCGTATGATTTTCGCTGCTTTGATGATCTTTGGCTAGATGCTCTGGTTATATTGATTTATGTTCTGATGCTTTATTACTTTCTGTAGTATCCTCTGTTTTTTAGGAGTAGAGGTCCCGGAGGTCTTGTTCGGAGTGGAACAAGGCTGTGAGACGAACCATTGAATTAATTACAAGTTAATTAATTCTCGGGGCGTTACACATCCTCCACCTGGCTATCATCATTTGTTGTGCCAAATACTATCTAAATTAATATATAATATTTAGTACATTTTAACTCGCAAGTGCACAGGATTAAAATAATAGTATAGTAGGCAAATACAAGATCATTCCCACGAGAATTGTTGATTTTGTTTAGAATTAATTTTCTAAATTAAATATCAAAGTTGTCACAAAATTTATATTACGAAAAGAAATAAAGATAAATTAAAAGGTAGGGCTTTGATATCCACCACTAATCATGCTCAATTAATATATTAATATGCCAATACTCCAATCATATTATGACTACTTAATATTTGCCAACCGAAGGATTTGTATATCTACTCTTTAAATTATTGATTTCCCTAAGCAACGAATTAGGCATGAGTATTTACTCTAATTCTTTTCTTTCTTAAAGGATTTAACATGGGTATCTACTAAGTTGTTTTTTAAGAAAACATAAATCTATGAAAATCGACAAACACATGAGGCCTAGAGCATGGGTGTCTACTCTTGGTTCCCCATGTTGATTACCCTAAGAACTCGTGGCAAGCTTCTTTTGTCACTCTATTAAGCCCAAGACTCGATCATCTAAATTAACCTAAATAACTAATCCATACCACATGCATATGTAGATCAATCACACACATATGATGAATTCAATTAAGCAGGAAATAATCAAGTTAAGCAACACAATATGATTATCAGAAAGGCGCCAATATTGAAATATTAAATAAACATAATTAGGGTTACAATCTAATCCTACAAAGATATTTAGTTACACATAATTAAAATAAAACCAAAAATAAAAGGGAAAAGAAAAAACCAAAAATCGCTCCTAGAAGTAGCCTCTAATTCCTCTCCATAAGATTGTTTGGAAATTGTCTCTAGAATTATGTGGCTTAGAGGTCTATTTATAGGTCTTAGGAGAGTCCTAGAAACCTTAGTAAACCTAGGAAATTAGGAGGTTTAAGTCTTAGTCCAATTAGGATAGAGAAAACCTAAGTCCAAATTAGAATAGGATTCGTCCAGAATTGCGTTCCTATCTTGCAAGGTAATTTTGGCATAGCGCCAGTCCAAATTAGAAAATGTTATTTCACAATGATTTGTATCCATTTGAATTAGCTTTCCAATGCCACTAGAACCACCTCAATCTGATATTTGAACTGAAAGTTATGATCAAAATACTGATACATGTGCATAATCCAAATTTGAATCCAATCTGATTTTGACCCCAATTGGAGAAATTCCAATTTAATCATTTCCTTTTTTTAGTTAAGCTTGACCATATCTTCTAGGTCTTCCCAATTTTCCCTTAAGCTTAGAACTTTTCCATAAACGCTTTCTTTTCTTCCATAACCTACAAAAACATAGAAAATACAAAAAGGCAATAAAATTGAACAAAATAACAAAAATTACGAAATTAACAAATGTAAATTAAGGGTTAAAATATGAATATTTTGACACTTATCACTATCCGCCACACAAAGTTTGTAGACTCTGTCGAGCAAGGCTCCTCGTGCTTAGTTTGCCAAGTTCAGTTTTGTGGTTGCTCAACAAGGCTTTATTTCTAGTTCATATGACTCAGCCATCTTTTTTGAACTACTAATACTATTAGATGATATGATTATTACTAATGATGACACTTCTAGCATCCACGCTCTTCAATCATTTCTTAGCCAAAATTTTGAAATGAAGGACTTGGGGACACTCAGCTACTTCCTTAGTCTTGTACTTTGAGTATTGATGGTTATTATCTCTCTCAAGCCAAATTTGCATCTAATCTACTTCTCTGGGTAGGTTTGATAGACAGTAAAACAACAAGGAGCTCCCTTGAGACTAATGTCAAACTTCTAGTCACAGATGTTGAGCATTTATCAAATGCTACTCTCTACAGGGAGCTAGTAGGCACGTTCATTTATCTTACTATTACACTACTTGATATTGCCTATGCTATTCATTTGGCGAGTCATTTTATGAGTGCACCTTGATCCATTCACTATGTTGTTGTTCTTCGCATTTTGCGCTATGTCAAGGGTTAGTATGTTTCGAATTTAAGATATTCACTTCTGTTCTCATTTATCTCTTGAACTCTAAGCCTACTCTAATGCTAATTGGGTTGGTGATCCAACTGATTGTCACTCCACCACTGGATATTGTTTCTTACTTAGGACTTCTTTAATTTCATTGTGTAGTAAAAACAATTTGTTGTTACTCAATCTACTACTGAAGCTGAATATCATGCTTTTGCTAACACTACATCTAAACTTATATAGTTACAATGCCTTTTTTGTCGACATGAGTGTTCCTCAATCCACAATTCTCCCATTCATTGTGACAATCAAAGTGTCATACAAATTACTCATAATGATGTTTTCCATAAGCGCACAAAACATATCGAGATTGATTGTCAATTCATCCGGTTATCATCTTAAACATGGTATTTTGCATCTTCATTCTGTCTCCTCTGCAAATCAATTGGCTAACATTTTTACCAAAAATCATCCACTGAGACAACTCAATGATCTTATCTACAAACTCAAGTTGGCTTTGCCCCTAGAGTTTGAGGGGATGTTAGAATATTATATTTTCAGTAATATTTATGTGACTAAATATTTCCGTACTATTCTTAGTATATTACGAAATATTCTCCACATATTATGACAATGTTTGCTATCATATTCATTATTGTAAATATTCCAAGATTAATGTGTGATTTTATGTGATTTTGCAATTATTGTATTTACTTTATTTTATGGCCTTGTTTAACTATAAATAGGTCATTCTATTGTACAATTGAACATCATAAATACAATTTCTTTTCTACAATTATATTAGAGTTTATTTTTTCTACACTTTCCATTACAATATATATATATTTTTTAATTTCAATTGTTTACTCTTTTTCTCCCGCGGTCACATTAAGAAATAAAAAATTGGAGGGGTAATTATCCTTCCCCCTCCACAAAACTACGAGATTACCATTTGTCCTCATAAACTACTAATTTTACGTTACACTCCTTATGAACTACCATTTTGTTACCAAAAACCCCTTACCGTCAATCAAAGACATTAAATATGACGGTCAACGTATCACGTGCATGAACAGTGTCATTGACTAATGGATCAGTCTAGCGAACAGCACAGTTAACCGTTTGACTTAACGTTTTTGACTGACTATAGGAGGTCTTTGATAATGAAATGGTAATTCATAGGAGATGTAATGTAAAACTGGTAGTTCATGGGATAAATAGTAATTGCGTAGTAGTTCATGGGAAGAAAGAATAATTACCCCAAAATTATAGTGTAATATATATATATATATATATATATATATATATATATAAGGGTAAAGTCCATTTAACCCCCTCAAACTACTACCCCAATGACAATCTACCCCCCAAACTATCAATTACGACAATTTACCCCCTAAACTAACAAAACAATGACAATGTACCCCCTAATGCTAGCAAAATGACAAAATTACCCCTATAAAATTTTCAATAAAACAAAAATACCCTTCAAATTTGAAAATTAAATTAAATTTTAGTATTTTTGTTTTTATTTTGGTAAAGGTAATTTCGTCATTTTTTAAAAATTGGGGTACATCTAGTTTGGGGGGTAGATTGTCGTAATTGATAGTTTGGGGGATAGATTGTCATTGGAGTGGTAGTTTGAGGGGGTTAAGTGGACTTTACCCTATATATAATTATATAGCATTTCTCACTGGTTGTACGAAGCAAAGGAACTGTAAATCGCTATATCTGATTTTAATTTATAAAAATAATCAATTTTTCCTCTTTGTGGTCTCTTTTGCATTAACAGCCCGACTGATTTTGGGAGGTGGAAAGTATGATTTGAAATTTTAGCCAAAGATCTGTCCACCGATCAAACGCCAGATGCTCAATTTTTCATGCAAAATACAAAATCAAGACAAAAATAGTGGCTCAGATTAATTGAACTTCCCACCCTAAAATACCCTCCAAAATCTGAGATCATCCTCATCAAACTATTCATATTTAACATTTTTAAAAATTTGTAACAAAATTCATTAAAAACATCATTTATCAAACTCTTTGAGTTAAATTTAACAGATAAAGATAAATTTAACATTTATTTTAACTCTTCTAAATATAAAGAAACTAAAAGCAAAAGCTATTTATTTTTTAATATTATTTTGGTTGGGTGGTATTTTGGTAAATCTTTCACATAAAATCAAAGTGAGTAAGTTTTATGACAGTTACATTTATTAATAAAAAATAATATTTAGTTAAATTAAAAAAATGGTTAGAAAATTTTATAGTTGGTAATATTGAAAAGTGGCTAATTAATTATTATTATTATTATTTTAAAAGTAGATTTTCAAAGTAAAATTTAGAAAAATTTTAAATAACTTAATGAGAATGCCCTGAAACCCCTTTCCCTGCATTCACAACGGCCTCTTTATATTTAGTTTTTCTCAAAAAATCTAACAAAACCTATGAATACACTCATTTAACAAGCTTTCTTCTCTACTTTATATATGTACATTCCAAGAGCCAAAAAGCTAAGGTTATAATTTTTTAAGCTTAATAATATTTAACTAAAATAGAGAAATGTATAAAGAATTTAATGTTTGATTCATTTTAAAAATGACTCTAAATTTGATAAAGTAAATTTTTCTCCTAAAATTTAACTTTTATTTGAGGAGTCCACCGTAGATGCTCTAATGTGGCAAAAAACAATTTTAAAATTCTTTGACCCATCATTTGGAGAAGATTAATGCCATTTAGTAATACTACTTTACGATTGCCACACAATTGAAATGACTTGGTAATGAAAATCAACACTTAAATTATTATTTAATCTTGCATGCTCATCCGCAACGCACCAACTTTCAAATGGCCTTAGTTCTCAACTCTCAAGGGCAGAAATTAAAAAAACATATAACCTAGAGAAATGTTTAGTTTCATTCCCCTACACATTTCTTATTCATCTCCAATTCACTATTAAATATGTACGATCCATATGTGGTCTCACAAATGCAATGGTGATTTTTTTTTTTTTAAAGTAGAAAAACAAAAGATGCATATGAGAATGACACCAACACCAAAGATGAGTTTATAATTTTCAGTTGCACAAGTAGCAGATGAAGAGGAAATGGGGAAAGGATGGATGAAGGAGCAAGTGTTAAACGACAGAGAAAAGAACAAGTTTTGTTTAAAAATGATCTCACAAGCTCTATAGAAAGCAGTGCAAACGCTTACTTATACAGGGAATCTTCTGTACCTGCAAGTTTTACAGAAGCCCCTCTTGTTTCAAATCTTCTGTACCTGCAAGATTCTTGACACTGATCACTAGTACCATTGTCAGAAGGTCCAAAAACTCTAGAGTAGTAGGAAAAAAAAAAAAAAGTAACAAAGAAAATATATTCCTCTTAAGTTACAAAAAGAATGCATGTTACCAAAAAATGAGTTGCAACTAGGACCATGACTCTGCACCTAAACAAGTTCACTACTTCCATAAAGCTAACAACCAACAAAGCATCACCCTTGGCGAGTTTCTTTTCCTTTCATTGTATTTCTTCAATGAACAGGAAAAAAAAAGGAAATCGAGGATAATATATGCAAAAGATATATAGCAGGCACAAGCTTAAGTCTTCTTCAAGAGATACCCCAAAATTATGCCAAGCAATCCGACCGAGAAAACAAACAGGAGGGAGACACCAATACCGCCATGATTTTTCTGGCCTTCACGTCTCAGCAGTTCCTACACATTGTAATCTTTGTGAGACGAGAGATTCTGACGGCTCAAAGTTAACAGTATTCATGAAAAATTGCAACTGCAAATATCAAAAACACACCCACATTTGCTGCAGCAAGAAACTTCACAAGTCTCGAAAGGAACTTTCACATAGAAAAACAAATAACAGCCAATCTTTTTTCAAATTGTTTTTTAGAAAGAAAAACAAAATAAAAAAGAGGGGAATGCTACATCCTTTCCTAGTATTCTCCTTGTGTCCTCCTAGTCCTATGTAGATATTATTTTATAAAAAAGCAAAAAGCAATTGCTCTTATTTTACTCACTTGGTTTTTACAAAATAATATCCAGCTATGACTAGGAAGACACTAAGAGAGCACCTACTATTTCCCTAAAAAATATATCCAATCTCATATCAAGCACTTGGAAATTCCGCATACCATGATAACAGCACGGCTTAAATAAGAAAGATCAAATATTTCTCAAAGAAATCATAGACTCTTCAGAATAGAACAACAAAAAAGTTACTGTAAACCAACCTGCCCCCTTCGAAGAAGAAAATAGAAGTAGTTATAGCTCCATCATAATGAAGTTGCAGTTATAACTTACCAATTCCTGACGAAGCTTGTTATTTTGTTGAATAGCATTGTCCTTTTCCTCTGTAAGTTTTGAAATGAGGGCTTTTGCCTGCAATTATTTCCAGAATCATCAAGCATAAATAACTTTTCAGCATGTAGTAAGCTTAGGAAGATGTCTATTACACATTAAAAGAAAAATGAATATCCAACTGTGGCAGAGCTGCAGAATTACATGCAATATGGCAAATTATTATGCAAAAACAATATAACCAAGTATCTTGCGACATCTGAAGGAAATGAAGTGATTCAGAAGGGAAGAGGAAGAAAAAAAGTCTCGTCGAAAAAGAAAAATGGCTGGTTGGAAATAGGAAATATGCAATGCTTTTTATCGACTGTTTTCCTAAACTTTTAGCAGGATGTTCCTATCTCAACCCAGATCCATTATCCATGCAAGCTAGTCGATAGGTAAGAAAAACTACAATCAGAAACACCTATTAACCTGTAAATGAGAGGGGCTAATCTCTAGTCCTGAATTAGAAAGAGACACATTGAGATTTGCAAGCAATGAAGGCATTCCAGCCCCCAATGAAAGCAATTACCAGCTCTCTCAAGATGTGGTGATGTAGCTATTGATGGAGGCACCAAGATGATCACTCTCACAGAAAGCAAGAATTATTGCTAACTATCAAAGTAGTAAACACCACTAATCAAAATGTGGTGTCCGTGATAAACCCTCCCATCAAATTTTGGCAAGCTAAAAAGATCAGGTGGAGCTAAAATGAAAGCAGCTGAGGGACCTTAAAACAAAGGACCTTAGTCATTAGTCAACAATAGTTTCCTCAACGGTCAGTTCATTTCTTACCAACAAGTTTTTCTTTTTTCAGTTTTTTTCCTTGTCTAACAATACTTCAGAAACGATATTATTGAATATGCATAGTCATGTTCATTACATATGCATATATTTTTGTATAAAGTAATCTTTGGAGCATGACCAGTTAGTTCTATGTTTTGAAGTAAATATTCTAAAAGATACCAGTTATATAGAGGTAACAGACCAATATATGCTTATGAAACCCAAATTCAATTTAAGCTTCTCTAATAATTTGTGAAGCTATTAATATCAAAGTGAACTTTGCGAAGACTGTACAAACAGTAAGATCTTGTTCCAATATAAACAAACTTCTAGAAAAGTCAAAAAGCGACCACCTTGGTCAGACATTTTACTCTTGCTCAAGACCACAGAAAAGTGGAATTTATATATATATAATCGAGATATCATTAAAAGCGGAAGGCACCCCATGTATACAGAAAGTATACAAGAGAAGCCACCTAGTTAGTAGGGACAGAAAGAACAAGAAAATTAAGATAACTAATCAAAAAACAGAAACAAAATCAATTGTCAAAAGATACAATATGTTGAAAATAAAAACTTAAATCCCCTTAAAAGTCCTCTCACGGTTCTCAAAACTTTTATTCTTTATTTTCCTCCATAGGCACCACAAAAGCACCATCTTCCACACAGCAACACTCTTGAGTGTTGCTAGAGTCCACCAACAAGCATGTAAATCGACTACTTGCATAGGCATAACCCAAGACAACCTAAATCGACTGAAGAAAACATTCCAAATGGCACAAGCAACCTCACAATGAAGTAGAAAGTTATCCATAAACTCCCCATTTCTTTTATACATATAACACCAATCAACCACAATGACGCATTGCTTCCAAAGATTGTTCATCATTCCTAAGCCCGCCAATCAACAAAAAAAAATGTCACCCTCAATGAAACCTTAGTCCGCCAAACACTTCTCCAAGGGAAACAAAAATCATCATGGCAACCCATGACCATGTAGAAGGATTTAACACCAAACAACCCTCTTTTGGAAGAGACACACCACAGCTTGTCCTCCCCTTCCCATCTCATTCTCACTAAATACAACATCAAGAAGAACAAAAGAGGCTTCCATCTCCCAATCATGAGCCACTCTAACAAAGCTCACGTTCCACTACATGACACCTTCAAAAAATTCCAAGTGAGCCACAACAAAAGCATCCTTTGCAAGCAATACCAAATAAAACTTAAAAGCTTCCTAAAGGGTTGTATCCCGCACAACAAAGATCATGCCAGAATCTCACTTTGGAATCATCTCCAACCTCAAATCTGATATACAAAACGTACCCCAACCCTCTTAATATTCTTCCACAAACCCACCCCATACGCCCTGATAGGCTCACTAAAACACCACCCTCGCCATGCACTTCCATATTTAGAGTGCACCACCACCCTCCACCAAGAATCTCTCTCTAGCCTATAGCACCAAAGCCATTTATCTAAGAGAGCATGATTAAACCTCAACAAGTTTCTAATCCCTAACCCTCTCTTAGAGATCAGCATACAAGCCTAAGACCATCTCACCAAGTAATAGTTGAACTCTTCACCTAACCCCCCATAAGAAATCACACTGGAGCTTCTCAACACAGTTTGCAACACTTGTAGAGAGAGGAAATAGGGACATGAATTATGTAGATAAGTTGGATAGAATGCACTTGATAAGGGTAATCCTAATACTCTTAGACAAATACAACATTTTCCAACTAGCCAACCAACATTCTATCTTCTTAATAACATCGTCCCATATATGCTTGGCCTTATAGGATGACCCAAAAGCCAACCTAGCTGCATTATCAACATCTCCCACAAGAACCAATTCCGACTTGGCTAAGTTCATCTTCAAATCCGACACAGCTTCAAAAGTAAGAATAAGCTCTATAAATTACGAAGATGATTTGGGCTGGCCCCTCAGGAAAGTAAGGTATCATCAACAAACAGAAGATGGGAAATATCGATCATTGTCCCTACAAAGAAAGCTAGACCACAAATCTCTACTTACTACAGCTGAAATCATCATACCCAACACCTCCATTACTATGACAAACAGCAACGTGACAAATGGTCCTCTTGCCACTAGCCACGAGAGCTGCTAAAGAAGCCAGTGGGAGAGTTGTTCACTAAAACCAAGAAACACATTGAGGAAATACAATGACCTATCCACGAGCACCATTTTACCCCCCCAAACCCGCACCTTCTCAACATGCACAGCAGGAAATCCTAATTAACATGATCAAGGCTTTTTTCTAAGTCCATTATATAAATAACCCCTGGTTCTCCAAATCCAATCTGCTATCAAGGCATTCATTGGTAATAAGAATAGGATATAGAATTTACAAACTCGAATGAATGCATTTTGTGACTTAAAAATAATCTTCTCCAGCAACATCTTAAGCCTTCTTGCAAGAGTCTTGCAATAATCTTGTAAATGCCATCTACTAGACTAATCGGTCAAAATCCTTGGGGTCAATAGCCCGTGGAATCTTCGAAATGAGGGTGAAGAGCATAGCATTAAGGCTTCTCTCAAACTTACCACTAGCATGGAAGTCATGAAATACTTATGATGCCCTCTTTAAAAATAGCCCAACAAGCTTGGAAGAACCCCATAGAGTAACAATCAGAGTCCGACGCCTTATCAATCACCATTCATTGCTTTCACAACCTTCCACACCTCCCTTTCCTCAAAATCTCTCTCCAACTAACTACTCACAGCCTCATCTATCAAAGGAGATTTTGTCCACCACAGGCCTCCAACTAAACCGCTCAATAAAGATGTTTAGTAAAACTAGACAATGTGCTCGTTGATCTTTGATCGGTTGGTAGAAATAGTGTCATCAATCTACAAGGATTCAATGGAGTTCCTTCTTTTGTTAGAGTTGGTCATTGTGCAAAAAAATTTGTGCACTTATCAACTCTTTCAGCCATGAGATCCTAGATTTTTGACCCCAACTCACTTCCCCTCCATGAGAGTGGACCTTTCTAATTCACTAACAATTTCTACCTACTTTATACTTTCCTCAATACCTAATCCCCACACGTAGCTCCTCCAAAAGGATCTTCTTCTTCCTTTCTACATTCCCAAACTCCTCCTCGTTCCATCTCTTTAGGTCAACTTCTAAAGCCTTGAGCTTGCTAGCTAAAATGAAGCTAGGAGTGCCTTAGAAAAGATAAGAATTCCACCATTGTTTCATCCTATCTACAAAGCCTTCAGACTTTAGCTACATATTTTCAAATTTGAAGGGCCTACTACCCCTATGAAAGTCACCACATTCGAGGAGGATCAATAAATTATCTTAGCAAAGTTTAGGGAGCCTCCTCTGTGACATGCCACAAAACTAGGCTTCCCACTTTGAAGAAACTAGGAATCTATCAATTCTTGTCCAAGAGTCTTTCTCGAGTTTCTTCCATTGATTTAGTGGAGAGATGGATAGGAGAAGGCTCTATCTCTAGTGAATTCCAATAGTGTAGGCACCCAGATCGAGTGCCCCGATTATTTGACCAGGTAAAAGTTTTGCCCAACAAAAGGGAGGTCCATCAAGCCCTAATCAAACATGAAATCAGTAAATTCCACCATAGTTGGGCATAAACAAGGTTCACCCAATCTCTCACAAGGCAATCTGGTAACATCAAATCACCCCCAATGCACCAAGGCAAGTTCCACCAGCTGAGTAAACCAGCCAACTCATCCCAAATGAGCCCCCTATCCCTATCGAAATTAGGGTTATGAACACCCACAAAAGCCCAAGTGAAATGATCCTCAACGTTTCTAAAGGTGGTAGCCAATGATAACTCCCCCACACGCTTGTTGATCTTCTCCACCACCCTCTACAAAATCAAAATGCCACTTGAAGCCCTCCAGAGTCCAAACAACACCAATCCACATGATGGCAAACCCACAAATTATGCAATACACAACATTACAAGACATGACTTCAAGCTTGGTTTCTTGAAAACAAACAATGTCAACCTTCCACTCTCTGAATAAGTTCCTCACCATCAAACACTTATTCTCCTCATTCAATCCTCTCACATTCCAGGATGACAATTTAGATGGAAAAAATTGATAACCCCCTTCCTTTACCACACCTTGAAAACTTGCATTTTGAATCGTAACTAATGGAATACTCCAATCTTCTCAACTTCCTACTACCTTTGTTCCCTTGTTCAGATCTAGGGGCTGAACCATGCTGCCTATGTCGTTCTTTAGCTTCAATAGCTATCAGAATAGCCAAAAACTGCCCCTCAAAACCGTCACACGAGACCCCCACAAGCCGATTGATTTCTGTTCCTAAATGCACTGCCGATTGGGCCCCTAATTCCCCAACATAGTAAAGAGAAGAGCTTAGAGGAGTACATAAAGAGGCCTCCACCCCCATTGAATAGCTCCACATCTCCACTACCCCCATCACACCTCAAATCCATTCCAGCCAAAGCAATCAACACAAAACCATAACCTCCCAAATCAACCCCTATTCCCGAAGAATAGTAAGGAGCAGAGGGACAAAACTGTGGGGAAATGAAGCCAACTGGTGGTGGAGTGAATCCAAGCTGCCCACCCCCTCCTAGCCCCAAGGTTAGGGTGCCAGCTTCTAGGAGTGGTGGAAGGAATGGGTCAATGATCTCTGAAACAAGTTGAAGATTGCACAAGCCAACTTATCTCAAAAAGAGCTTTTGCACAAAGAAGACACACTACTACACATGCTAACTGCTGAGATTGTTATAAAGAGTGTTTTGGCAAGCTCTAAAATGAACTGAAATTCACTAGTCATCATCGCTGCTACCCAAGACCTGAACCGCCAGCAATTGTCCTACCCTCCACCTCCGACCTAGGTTGAAGCTCGACGATTGGACCAACAAAAGTGTTGGAAGGGATAGAGCCACCAGGGGTGTAGGTCAGCCCTGTTGGGTCATAGGGCAGACTCGCTCTCGTGACCTTCTTAGGCCAAAACCTGTATCCTTCTTTGAGTGCAAACACTACTCCTTACATGTAACCTTCTTCGAGCCCAAACCCAAATCCTTCTTCGGATGTGGTACTTGCCCCCTTACACAAGCCCCCGAGCTGACCCAATACCCATAGTTTGTGTTTGAAAGAAAATTTTGGTCAAGATCCATAGCTCACGAGGCCTTCCCGTTTGGGTTGTGAGCCTTAAGCCTCTCACCAACCATTAGGCCTTCAACTAAACTAGATCTTGAGAAATTTGAGCCTTCAACTATTGACTTAGGCACAGGACCTAGTAGGCCACACACACAAGGGCTCACGCCCAAGTCCATTCATTTTTAACACCACATCCTTTTTAATATGGAGTAACGGGTTTCTAAAGGAGCGCACTTTGAGCCTTATTATGAGCTCTACCATTTCTTAAAGTTTCTTTTTCACCAGCATCTTCTCCAATTTCAGGCGCAACATCAAAGCCATCTGGTCCTGTCAACATCAACTGCTCCTTTAATGCATGCATTTTAGGGAACACAAAACCGCCCTTCAACACTAGCAAAGAGTCCACCTCCTAAGCCAGAGTCGTTGGAGGAGCCTTATCCTTAAACGACAGCACCTCTACAAAACTTCTCTTCCCTCTAATTTCCACATGGATTTAATTTCCAAGGTCGATTTTCTACTTCCACCACCATGAATCGACAAAGAAATTCACAACCACTCAACTCCAAAGCAAAAGATCTCTAGACTTTGCCATTTCCCCCTTCCAACACAATGATGAAACCCCTTCCTCTACAACAAGTAGGGGTTTAATACTAACTGACATTTTATCTATGCGTTGTATTTGTTCTTGTCTTTTTAAAGGATAAGTTTACCCAAATAGACAACCATTACAAGCATAAGCTACAATCATAGATCTTCCATATAAATGTAAGGTTACACCAATGTTGCGATAAGTTCAAAAAACCCATAAAAATTTAACTATGTTATCCTAAAGGATCTGCAACCAAATCAGTTGTTACAAAAGTATGTATGCATTCACATCAAATGATTATAAAGCACATGCACCATGAAAATCCAACTGCCACTCAAGTTTTTTTCTTTTTGTGGGTAAGAAAGGAAAGATCACAAACCAGCTTAGTCGAAATTGAACAAAAGAGGGAAGGCAAAAAGTTGTGAATGTATAGTATCTTATTCAAGACTTACAACATGGAAAATTTTTGTGCCATACTAAAATTTTGTTGGCGCATAAACAAAACTTCCAGTACAGTCAAAAGATAACAACTTGGTAGGACATTGTACTCTTTCTCAAAACCATAGGAAAATAGAGTTTAAACCACCACAATCATAGACTAACTATCTATGAATTGTGTTTGTTCTGCCCTTTTTTACGGATAAGTTTACCCATGTGGACCAAAATTACAAGCATAAGCTATAATCACAGATCCTCACAATAAAAGAAAGATTATACCAGTGTTCTGATTTATGTTCATAAACCCAAAAGAATTTTACTATGTTATCCCAAAACAGCTGCATCAAATCAGTTGTTAGACAAGCACGTGTTCATACCAGATAAATGACTATAAAGCATTTATGCACCTTAAAAATCCAACTACAGCTCAAGTCTTTTTCTTCTTTTGGGTAAAAAGGGAAAGATCACAATCAACTTAGACAAAGCTGATGCAAATTCTGCAAAGCCAGAAAATTATGATGCAAATTCTGCAGGGGCGCTAGCTCTGGGAGAGAGGTTACGCATGTCTCTAGGCAGTGGGGTTCCAATATATAAGCAAACAGTGAGATACTACCGGAGAGTTAAGAAAGAAAGAGGAGTTTGGGTGAATGATTCTCTTCTTCTTGAGGCGGTGGAATCTTTTAGTGCTCCACAAATACATTACCAAATCCAAACCAGTTGCCGGGTTTGCTGCTCAGATTTCATCGGAGGTTGCACACGGTCAGGTGTCTGATTCGTCACCTACACCTTTAATTAGTGTAGGGGATGTTGCAGCTCAAAGAACGCCTGCTTCTAAGAACTCTAATCCAATGAGGGGCTTTCTACAGTGAGGGTTTCTTAACCCAAGTCCGAAAGAAAAAAAGAGTCTCATTCATCATCGCCTGTGGCTGTTAAGGATGATGAAATAGTGGGTGGCAGCTCTTCAGTTTTGGATGAAGCTTTCAAGTTTAGGTGGGATTGAGAAGACAACGATTGGGATGGGGAGTTGTCCCCCAATCCCCTTGATTGGGTGTTGGATTATGACAAAGAGGAGGATCCATATTCAGCGATGCTGGATGATGTGGAAGAGGATTTTCTTCGGGTAATGGACGTCACCTGGCCTAGGGCTAGGGGCAAAAGGGAGCTGTTAAATTTAGAAAGCTCCATTAACTATGGCATTGCTAGTGCGTCCTTCAGGAGAAGGAAGGGCAAGATTATTGTGTCAATCTTTTGTGTAAGGGTGAGGGTGTTTGGTTAGCGGGCATTGCGTTGGTGTGTTTGCTTGAGGGTTTTTAGATTTTTTTTGGGGTAGCTTTTTTCTCTAGGGGCAGTTTTGAGGGTGTTTAGGTGGTTTTGCTGGGGTTTTTCTTTGGGTTAGCTTTGGCACCCCTTTGTATACTTCTTGTGTAATTAGGAGTTCTCTTGCTTTTCTCTTTCTTTAATAAAACTTCTTATTACTTATAAAAATAAAAATTAAAAATTAAAAAAAAAACTTAAACAAAGCTTAATTCAAAGGGGGTTGGCTCATGTGGTGGAGGCCTTGGTCTTCGGGTTTGCTTCCTTCAAGGTCCAAGTTCAACACCTCAAGAGTGCAAACAATTCTTTGAAGCCACACCTCCTAGTGAAAAAGTCAACAATTTAACTAGTTCCGTGTAAGAAAATTTTTGAGGGTGCAATGCACGGGACCAGGGTTTACTCTACAAGGGTGGTTCTGAAGGGCCCTGCCTTGGAGAGGTTCCCCAACATTAAAAATAAAATTAAATTAAATTAAAAAATAAAAATAAAAAATAAAAAAAAAAACATTTAGACAAAGCTAAATTGGAGAGAGAAAGGGGGCAGTAAGCAGGACCCAGAAACCTATAACTTTCAAGCAATTGTAGACTACAAGAATAAGCATAACATTTATAAATCCAATTTTACTCCCGCTTCTCACCGATGTGGGACGGGGTGAAACCTTTTTTTTTTTTTGGGTAAAAGGAGAGATAATAAATTGGCTTAAGTGAGGCAAAATAGGAGAAAGAAGG
Organism: Carpinus viminea; assembly: GCA_013348765.1. Lineage (NCBI taxonomy): Eukaryota > Viridiplantae > Streptophyta > Magnoliopsida > Fagales > Betulaceae > Carpinus > Carpinus viminea. Next base: position 27,926,017 of record CP054670.1, on the reverse strand, counting down.
GCAATATGACCCATAAACCAATAACGTCCAAACAATAGCTAATTGAAAGAAGCGGGATGGCACTTATAAACCCAATTGTACTCACTTCTAGCTGATATTTGATAGGGAAAACCATTTTTTCTTTTTCTAGGTAAGAAATGAAAGATCACAAAAAATCCAAATTTACTCCCGCTTCTCATCAATGAGGGACAGTGTGAAACATTTATTTTATTTTATTTTTATGGGTAAATCGGCTTAAGCAATGCAAAATAGGAGAGAGAAGGGCAATAAGCAGGACCCACAAACCAATAACTTCCAAACAATAGCTAATTGAAAGAAGCGGGATGGTGCTTATAAAAATTGAAAGAAGCAGGATGGCGCTTATAAAAAACCCAATTGTATTCCAGCTTCTCACTGATATTTGATAGGGAACACCATTTCTTATTTCTCTAGGCAAGAATGAAAGATCACAAATCAGCTAAGGGAAAGGTGAGAGAGGCAATAACTTCCAGGCAATTGTTAAATGGAAGAATAGGCATGGCGCTAATAAACCCAACTAACTATACGCCCACTTCTCACTAATGTGGGACATGGGAAAACTAAATTTTCTTTTTCTAAGTAAGAGGGGAAAGGCCACAAATCAGCTTAGGTGAGCTGAATAAGAGAGAGAAGAGCAATAAGCTGGACCCCATAAAACACAACATCAACCAAACTACAACACAAGTTACTTCACAAAATAACACACAACATAATCTATGTACATTAAAATTTGACAAAGCATTTCATGTTAGGTCATCAAAGAAAAAGCACAATATAGATTTGTATGCTATTGAGTTTCACAGGATGAGGGCATCAACTTAAAGAAAAGGAAGCAAAAAGTGATATGTTTACTTTCAGTATTTTTTTCTCAAAGAATGCAGTCCAACAGAAAAATATTGTCTTTGAAATTAGAAAAGAAAAAGAAAATTGAACATGGAAAGGAAGGAACTGCCCAGTTACAAATGATCGTTACAGCACCAATTCTGTCTCTTGCAGAAGCAGTTATTGAGTTTTCTTGTTAGAGGGTTGAGGATCAAAGCAATTGACAACAATGACAAGGATTATGGAAACTAATGGTAATATTTTATCCATAGAATCTTCATTGTAGAAGAAAGCACTAGCAATACTACCACATTTATGAAGTCAGAAAACCCATCATGAGTGTGCAATTTATGCTGAACATGTTGATGAATTAAGCATATATTCTTATTCGTAGATTCTGCTTACTCTAGAGCTTAAGCTAACAATTTTGTAATGAATCTAGCTAATAAAACTGTAAATAGCTCTTGCTTAGTACAACAGTTATTTAATAAACAGTGTAGCATAGAGTAAGACAGACATATGACCCTTCATATAGAATACTATGACCTTTACAAACAATGCAAGCCCAGAAAGCTATTTATCTGAGAAAGACACACAAGAGCACACAAACAAACACTCTGAGACAAGACTTTTTTTTTCCCTCGGTTACCTGTGCAGATTTGTCTTGAGGCTCGAACTGTTCAACAGATGCTCTTGTAGCCTGAAAATCACCAATGAAAGGCAATGTAATCAATGTTCCCATGGAAATAGAGAATAACACTATAGTCCTGCACCAAAACATTGAAAACTACTTAAGCACTCACAGCAGTGAACACAGAACCATTCGAACTTCCATTCTCAGAAACATAACCCCTTGGCGAAGACCCTTCTTCTGATCCTTCTGGTACCGGAGAAGGTGGTTGGGGTGGGGAAACATAAACCACTCTCAATTTGCACTCTTCAACCACATGTCCAGCCTCCTTATTGAACTAAGAAAATCCACTTCCATAATTATAAAATTGAACATAAACCTCACAAATTCAAAAGAATCTGTAGCAATGCACTAGATCTTTACCATTTCTGGGGTAATATCTTTGGGAGTTACACCATCGTTTACTTTTACACTCTGAAGGAGAAACTTGTCCTTGCATTGCAAATCAAGAGGAGCCTCCTTCTGTGATTGCATTGTAACTATATCCAGACCAAACATTTACAGATAAGTAAATAACAATCAAATCCTGACCAAACACAAGCATCAAATAACAAAATGATCGCTATAGGCACCTATAACATCACATGTGGACCGTGGCAAGACGATTCCAGTGTTCGGACGAACACAATACTTCTTCGGATTCGTCGTTTTCACCTGCCCATGACCAATCATATGAGAAAAGAAAAACCTTAGCCAAATCCACATTTTTAATTCGAAATTTGAATGCTATTCCTTTGTTATTTCGGTTAAAAAAACGAAAGTACAGATAAAGTAGGCCGAAAACTAAATACATTTATGCTTAATTGAATTGATTTATTTGTTTTCGCGGGTCCAAAAGTTATGAGCAGTATAAGTCACACTTCCAATCTCCACTATTTTCCCACATTTTCTCAGCAACCAAACAAAAATTACTACTTCACGCAACAAAGAAAGCAAAATTTTAAATTGGAAAAATAAATAAATAAATAAAGAAGATTACCTTGAAAGCTACATAATTATCGGTCTTATTTGACAGCTGAAGCGAACAAGAGATCTGTCTCTTCACTTCAACTAACGAAACAAAACAAAAATAGAAAGCAATGAGAATAAAAAATAAAAAAATAAAAAGAAGAAGAAGAAGATCCGTGAGAGAAGGATGGCGAAAAAACTCACAGGGGAACTTGAGTTCGAGGGGTTCGATGCCGAGGAGCTCTCCCGTGCTCATCTCCAAAACAATGGCTTTGGTAGATTTAAAATTTAGCTTTTAGATTTACAAAATATATATATAGTTTTTGGAGAAGCAGAAAGGATTGGTGATGGATGATCCGGGAGTAGGTGGGGAAGAAAGAGATCAGGTGAAAACAAGATGGGCGGAGAGATCGAGAGGGGTTCGAGAGAGGTTGCCTTCTTTGTGTTTTCGGTAATTCGCCATTCTCTTAAATACTTCACTGCTACTTTCAAAGAGAGAGCGACGTGAACGTGCGTGAACAGATCGAAGGAACACTATCTATACCAAACTGTCTTTTTCTTTTACTTTGTCATATATATATATATATATATTGCGATAAATTTAAAATGAGAATATCTTCATATCATTACAGGCAGATGAGGGAGGTTTTTTGTCCACCAATAAACGAGTGTCAAATCAGCTTGGAGCAATAAAATAAAATGAGAACATAAGCAGTTAATTTTTATTCTTCTCATAGCTCTCAGCAACACTACTGCCAGCTGCCGTTGTCTCTCTCTCTCTCTCTCTCTCTCTCTGTGGCCCTTCCTCTTCCATACCCTGCAAAATTAGGTATGCCATCATTTTCTAGACTGTAGGTATGATTTGGGATGAAATCACTTTCTCCTCTCTCTCCGCCGTTGCCTCTCTCCCTCTCTCTCTCTATCTCTGGCCCTTCCTCTTCCATACCCACACAAACCAACCCTTCCTCTTCCACCACCAAAGACCCGTGGTGCCTCCTTTCCAAATCAATCGAAGTCAATGGTAGATCTGAGACAAGCGCATCTGAAACTTGTGCAAAAAGTTCAACCGCATCAGCCAGATGGAGAAGGCCATTGCATGGTGAAAGCCCATCAACAAGGAGCAGAAAGAGAAGGGTTTTGTGTGGGTATGGAATGGGCCCTTTTAACTCAGTGGTGAAGTAACACCATGGTAAGGCGTAAGTCATCGGTTCAAATCCGATAAGGGGCTTTGGGTTTTTCATAAAACCCCAGCCATACCATAGAATATGTCCCATGTTTTTTTTCAAGCGCAAAAACCCCAGGATCAAAAGTAGTAGGATTTATTCTCATACGTCTTCCTAGTTATACCGTGAATCTTTTAGATAAACTTCTTAAAGATTTAGAAGGGCCTTAGGGGGAAGCACCTACGGGAGCAGTGGTAGACGAGGTTGATCTTGAGCTACCATCCAAGCATGAATACTTTCATTTAAAATAATGTTTTTGGTGTAGAAAGTCTCAAACTCAGTATATGAACCGCCATTTGATCCCCATCAAAATCGGCATTGAATCCCTTACAAACTAATGGATGTAAACAAATAGCGCGCCCTTCCACTAAAATGGGTTGGAATGCCTGTATGCCTAATCTATGCAGGGTAGGCGCTCGATTCAGCAATACGGGGTGCCCCTGCATAACTTCCTGAAGTATTTCCCATACAATCGACTCTTTTTCTCGAATTTTACTCTTAGCAACTCCTATGTTCGAAGCAAGATGTTGTCTAATTAGACCCCGAATTACAAATGGCTGGAAAAGTTCTATTGCTATTTCGCGGGGCAATCCACATCGATGTAATGAAAGCGAGGGCCCTACGACAATGACAGAACGACCCGAATAATCGACCCGTTTACCAAGGAGAGTCTCACGAAATCTTCCCTCTTTACCTTCAATTACATCCGAAAACGACTTGTAAACCTTATTATGACCGTCCCTTCTTGGTTGTCCGCGGATTCCATTATCAAGAAGTGTATCCACGGCTTCTTGTACCAATTTCTCCTGACACATTACTAATTCCCCTGGCGTAGATCTACTTGTTGTTAATAGATCTATAAGAGTATTGTTCCGATAAATAACTCTTCTATAAAGTTCATTAATATCCGAGCTCATTAGTTTACCCCCATCTATCTGAATGATTGGTCTCAACTCGGGAGGAAGAACTGGTAATAGACATAAAACCATCCATTCTGGTTCTATATTTGTTCGAATAAAATGCTTAGCTAATTCCATGCGTCTAACCAAAAAATCCTTTCTTCTTCCAACTTTTCGATCTTCCCACATCATACCCAATAAAATGTGACACATATTATCAATTTTTTACTTTAAAAAATGAAAACTATAATTTTTCACATCATTTTTGGACACCAACTAAGATTACACATTAGCTATCACTCCAAGTTATATTGTTTCAGTAAATTAACACAATCTCTTCTATCCTATAAATTTTACTCTATGCATAACCGTCTCTCATTTTCATCATCCTTGCAATGATTTGAGAGCATTTTGTGAGAATTTGAGATTCATATGCTTCAAGGAGGTAGCCTTCTAGCTCTATTCATTTCTTAAGTCATTATGCTCTATTAATGCTTTTTAGACTAGCGTAATTGTTGATTTAAGTTTCTAACTAGGTTGCTTCAATCTTGGTGGTTTAGTGTTTTATCTTTATCAAGCGTGTTTTCGTATGCATGAAGGCCTTATTTTAAGATAGAAGGTCTTGAAAAAATCGTTTAGATAGGCTTAGAACCAATTTCGGAGGATATGAGGACACATGGACAAAATGAGGTTCCACTTGAAACCTTTTGGTAGACATACGACCTCAAGCTCAAACGTACGATCATAAGTATTCTAGGAACGCTATTTTGGCCAATCGTCGATAGCTCATATTTTCATGTTCTAGGGTTGTTTTAGTCGGACTTAGGACCAATAGAAGGTTTTCCACATATTTGAAGAACCTAGATCGTTTGGATGGATATTCGGAGATTTTATACAACCCAAGTGAGTTTTAACTCACACAACTCTCATGATGTACACTTTGTTGCACACGAACTCCAACTTTTTATGAAAAACATTGTGCTTAATATGTTAACGAAAGTAGAACTTGTAAAAGCATGCATGTAAAATATAAAAAAGATAAATTGCATCATATGACATGGTACACTAGTACGTGCAGAATAACGGCTATGAGCTTCCTATACATGTTAACTTTATGATCAAATGTGTGTGTCATATGGACCTTGAATCTAATGGTTGTTTCATGACCGATGACAACCTTAATGGGCAATCACTACAAGACATACATCATTAGTGTTGTGGGCCACTTAATGTCAAACTTGGTTCATGCCGCTAGTGTTATGGACGATAGCGTACAATATCCAAGGCACTAATGTTATATTACAGGTCCTCGAGACAGCATCAACCTTACTAAGAAAGTGTAATATCTCGGATAGACTATATACTATTGAACTATTTACTCTGAATCATAAACTTGTATCATATATCTATATCACGCTTATAAAAAACTATCATGATTGAGTTGTTACATACTTTATAAAATAGAGTTCATTAAATTGGCATGGATATTATATACATTAACATTTACTAAGTCTTTAAACTTACGCATTTATTTTATGTTTTCCTCCCTCCATTACGAATAATTGCGCGATTTAGTTAGCCTAAATGAAAATGCCTTTGAATTAAACATGGGTGATTGCGTAAGACCTAATATGAGTCATTTTTTAGGATATGGACTTAGTTTGATTGAAGTCCATGTGAGATGACGGAGGAACCACCCGAGCAAACATGATTGAGATTATTATCTTTTCGCGATACTTAAGCCTTAGGATTTGATCTGTTGATCATTTTGAGAAACAATTATGTTATGGGATATAATCTTTTATTTTGATGATGGTCTAATGACCAACACTTTTGGTGACTATTTTATATTATGAGGTATTATGTTTACTCTAGTGTATGTGTATGTGATTGTTGTATTATTACTCTCTATTCCTATAGTTTAGAAAGTCTTCCGCTGAGGTCTCTTAACTATGAGAGGTTGTGATTCTTGAGTCTTGTCCCGTGAGGGATAGGGCTGGAAGGTGAACTATGTGACCAATTACCAGTTAATTGATTTTCTCATCAGGGTCATTATAGGATAGTCACTTAATCTATGTGGACACCCCGTACATATTATTCCCAAAAACATGTTTTGAGCCGGCCAAGGTCTAGGGTTTGATGCATTGATATATGAACATCTTTATAGGAGAGATGTACAAATTTTAGAACCCTAGAGTTTGTGAGAGGCTATGCTTGAGTGATCAATTGGTGTGAGCCTTATTATTCCTCGTAGAGGATTTGTGTTATTTGATTGAGCTTGATTGAGTAGTCTATCGGAAGGGTCTAATAAAGGAGAATCACATTGAAGAAGATTATAAGCAGCAAGGCGAGTTGAAGGCTTGTCGATCTTATAGAGTCAAGGTCTTGTATCGGTTTGTAAGTGTTCATAGTATCTGTAATCTTTGGATAATCTTTTGATAGTGATTTCCTGGGTTTGGCTGCCTCGGAGATGTTTTACTTTGAGATCATATTCTGAAAAGTTTCCTCTTCATCACCAAAATCTTTGTGTGTGATTGTTCATATTTTGGTGATTGTTTGTTTATATTTAAATATCCTTTAATCCTGCATAAACTGTGATATTTATCTATTTAGAGTTTTTCAATTGGTATTAAAGCAGGTTCAATCCATGAAGGATTAATTTCCTAAGTGTAATCCTTGTTTCATGTTTAAGATGTCTCAAACCCTTAACATCTGCGCCTAATTTTGATGAATCAAATTATGGCTATTGGAAATCCCATATGAGATTTTTCTTAAAATCTATAGATGGTTGGTCTATCATTGAATCTGGATTTAAAGATACAGATAAGTTGCCAGCCGAATGGTCTAATGTTGAAAACCAAACTCTTATGGCGAATGACAAAGCTATGAATATCCTATGCTTGGCAATTTCACAAACCGAGTTCTCTAGAATTTCAAATTGTGATAGTGCCAAAGATGCATGGGAAATCCTAGAAAGTACTTATCAAGGAACAAATCTTGTTAAAGCTTCAAAACTTCAAATGTTAGTTTCTCAATTTGATGAATTAAAATGTTGGAGGATGAGACATTTTATGATTTCTTTGGTAAACTTAGTAAAATTAGAAATTTCATGATAAATCTAGGAAAGAAAGTTTTTGACACTAAGTTGATTAGAAAAGTTATGAGATCACTCCCTGAAAGATTCAAAATGAATGTAACTGCTATTGAGTCATGCATTGATCTTAATACTATAAGGATAGATGAGTTAGTTGGTGCTATTCAAACTTATGAGTTTTCCTAGCCTCAACCTAGGAAAATAAGGATATTGCCCTTAGAACTCTAGGAAAAACTTTGATGAATTATCTTATGAGGATTCACTAGATGAAGAGGAACTTGCCTTGATAGCTAGAGGTTTTATAGGAATGAACATAGAATTTCCAAGAGATTTGGAAAACAAAAAGAAAGTACTCAGGAGAGAAATGAAAGAGACCCACATGGTCCAAAATGTTATGAGTGTTCTAACTATTGTCATGCGCGCAAGGATTGTGCAAACCTCAAGAGTAATGAGCTAACAAATTAAAAAATTCAATATTACTTTGAGTGACACTGATAAGGAAGAAACTCCTAATTATATAGCATTTGTTGTGTCTTATGATTTTGTTGATTCTAATCAATCAAATCTTAAGTCTGCATCTGATAATGAATCAAAAGGGGTTAGTGATCTTCAAAACTCCTTTAACAATTTGATGGAAAAAAATTTCTATGCTTAGAAATACTAACTTGAAAATTGTTAAGAATGTTAAGAATATTGAACTTGAAAGGGATTATTTGTTGAAAAAAATTAAGTGATTCACATGCTATTTGCAATACTCTTAAATCTGAAAACCATGTGTTAATTGCTAAGAATAAATCCCTTCAAAATGATCTAATTGAAATTAGAAATCACTTGATTACATTTTCTAGTGAAAAGCTTAATCAAATGTTGCATGTTCAGAAGCATTCTAGTGACAGATCTGGTTTAGGATTTTATAAAACTACATCTTTATCTTCTAACCGTGCTTCTACTTTAGAGATTTTTTTTTTTGTTAAACCAATGAAAGTAGAAGAATCTTTAGGTGAAGGAAAGCCAGCAATTGCCCCAACTCGTCAAGGTAAGAAAAATTCCATTGAGCCTCATGCATCTTACCCTAAGCCTATAGTCATGCATCCTCCTAGGAAATTACATTCTCAAAGGTTTGTGCCTACATGTCATCACTGTGGAAAAGTGGGTCATATTCGATCCCACTGTTTTAATTTGAAACCTCATGTACATATAAATGAAAATTCCTATTCTAGAAAAGAAAGTGAGGGTTTGGTCATAATGATGAGAGAAGTGATATCTAGGATAGATAAGTTTGAGCAAAGTCATAAGTCTAGACCTAAGATTTCTCAAGTGTGGGTTAGGAAGGATGATACCATTCACCCATGAGGGAGAGTGGTGATCTCACCTTATGTTAGGTGAGTCACCCACATGCCTAGGATTGGTTGTCATGCATTCTTATGAATATCCTAGAGCTTTTATTTTATTTTATTTTATTTTATTTGCATTTATTTATTTTTGTGTGTGTGTGCATTTCGTTTTGGAAAATTTTCAAAAAGACAAAAATATTTTACTTTGATTTTTTTTTTTTTTTGTTCTTATGCACCTAGATAGTCCATTAATTTCTCATGTTGCTTTCATGGATTTAATTCCTTTCATCTTGGAATGTTCTTAATATGTGAAATGAAAATTTGTTTAAATAGACTTGTTTTTGTGGTTACCTAAAGCTTGAGCTTATGTGGTACATTTTACCTATGCTTTATCTCTTGTTGTAGTGACCCAAATAATTGAATAAGTATAAGTAGCTTAATTAAAGGGTTAATTTGGACTTTGGGTCACTAGAATCAGCTATAAGAGCATTTTGATAAAATTGAACTTTTGGACCGGACGTACGCTCTTGTCTGTAGTGGCAGACGTACACCGGGGGACCACCGGACGTAAGCTAACAAATAATATATCGTACTTTGTAAATAGTACAACAGACGTATGCTAAAAAGTATTAGACGTATGCTACTTTTTGGATTAACCACTAGATAATATCTGGATGTACTAAACAGCCTTTAGACAGCTAATGAATAGTATGCGGATGTACGCCCCTAGGACCAGACATTCGCTGCATGGAGGTTTCCTTTCAACTTAGGAGACCTTAGGAAGCATTTGATAGTCTTAGGAGTTGATTTGGAGAATAGGAAGATGCGTGGAGAAAAATAAGGTTCTCCCTGAAAACCTTGAAGCGAACATACGATGTTCGAGACTGGACGTACAGTCCAGAGTGTGACAGGGAACTTTAATTTTACCAGCCTTCCCATAGCTCATATTTCCTTATTCTAGAGTTGTTTTAGTAGAAATAGAACTAATGATAGGTCTTTTCTCAGCATTCGAGGTTATAGAGCCTCAAGGGAATTACACAGAAGACCTAGGTGAGTACAAACTCAGTATGGATGCTTTGTTGTTACTTTTCTATATTGCATATCTATTTTATATATATCAAACATACATATTTTGCAACTTTTATGAAATATATTTTGGAATTACTAGAAACTCTCTTTTATGAAAACATGTGTCGATTAATAAGATAATAATAAGACTTATAAAACTATATATGTAAAAGACTAATAAGACTAATTGTATCATATAACATGGTACACTGATACGTGCAATATAATAGCCATGGACTTACTATACGAGTTAACTTTATGATTGATATGTGTGTAAGAGGGCTTTGGATTCAATGGTTTTGTGACCAAGGCCCAGTCATTCCCAATTGATGGCCATTATAGGACAAGCATCATTATCGGTGTGGCCACCCGAGGTCAGACTCGGTCGTGCCACTAGTGTTATATACTGGTAGCCGTGCAATATCTAGGGCACCGATATTATACTACAGGTTACTCGGGACAGCATTAACACTGCTGATAAGGATAATATCTCAGGTAGATCATACTGTTGAACTATTACTATTACTTATGGCCCTTGTATTATTTTCCTTTTATCTCTATATGTATAACTATACTATTATAGATATTGGATACTGCAAAGCATCGGGTTATTATGGAGGATTTGACCTGGGAGATGCTTATTGCAAGCTTAAGTGGGTACTCATGGTAACTAGTACTTTTGAGTTATGTTGTAGACTTAGGACTTGATGCATGTTTACATATTAAGATATAGCATATATCATTTGTAACAATGATATGTATAGTGTGATTTTCGTTCCTTTGATGATCTTTGGCTAGATGCGCTGGTTATAATGATTAATATTATAAAACTTAATTACTTTCCACAGCTTAATATCCTCTGTTTTCAATGAGTAGAGGTCCTTAAGTCTTGTTCAGAATGGAATAAGGCTGAGAGACAAACCGTGAAATTAATTACCAGTTAATTAATTTTTAGGATGTTACAGTTGATATCAAAGTTGTTGCTCTTTGAACCATAAGAATTGATTTGTTAGGTATTAGGCCTTGATTTATCAGAGCTTTTTGCCCAGTGGACTGTAGGAACTGATCTATTAGGTGATGATTTACTAGAGCGTAAGATGGATTATATGTATACAAAGGATATAGAGTTTTGATACCTATGATATTAAGGATGTTGGAGTTAAGGTTTTTAGGAATTTGATATGGTATTCAAGTCAGGACTAGGACCGCTTTGATGATGCAACATTGGAGATTAAAATTGATTTGCACTAAGATAGTTATATAAGGTCTTAAGCTTAGATCTACATTAGGATTTTTTATAAGGTGGTAATAGTTTAAGCCCTTAGTAAGGATAGGTTTGCGATTGGGTTTGACATCTTGAGCGAGGTTTGGTGTATCGCTTCAAAGTAAAGGGCTGATGATTGTTGTGACTGCAGAGATATCACCACAACTAAGACACGACGTCATTAGGAGCAACAATGGTAGGGGACCATCCCAACCTAATGGAATGATGAGGAACATTCTGGACACTACCCAAGCATTGGAAGCTATGACAAGTCGTCTTATAGAGGCTTTGGTCAACGGACGAGAGAAAGGACTCCAAGTGGAAGCAAAGGTTGCTCTTTCAAGAAGTTTTATGAGCATCATTTCCATATGTTTAAAGGAAACCTGAACTCTGGATAAGCGAAAGATTGGCATACGAACTTGGAGGAGCTGCTGCGAGTTATGGACTGCATTGAGGAGCAAAGAGTCAAGTATGCAGCATACAAGTTCTCTAGAAAAGCAAGGCGATGATGGTACGTTAAGAGGAACTCGCTAGTGATGAAATTAGGAAGCGAGGAGACCATTACGTGGACTCGATTCAAGGAAGAGTTATATTGGGAATACCAGTGGAGTTTAAGGAGGAGTACACCCCAAGAGTTGCGTTCTATCAAGAAATAGAGTCGTTGGTGCCATAGGTGTGGCAGGCTGCATTTTGGGAAATACAGATCAAGGAAAAATTTGTGCTACAGATGTGGCAAGGTGGGACACTTAATTTGGAATTACAACGGGCCAAAAGGAATGGTATTGGTCTACCTAGAAGGAAATGATGGCAAAACAAGTGTTAAGCATAACCACCAGAGTTTTTAAAGCATGTGGGTTCGCCTTATTTTGTATTTAAGGGCTAGGTTACTAAATGTTTGCTCATACATCAACCAGTTATATTTTGTTTTGTACTTGCACTTGATTTGGGGTTTTAGACCTAAAAGTGTAACATTAACTAAGAGTTTTGTTAATACATAATATTTGTTACGCTTTGTTGATGTGTTGATGATAAGAATCCTGATTTTGTTCATTGTTCATTCGAAGTATGTTAAGGCATGATACTCTTGGACTTGGATTCTGGTAAAGGGCAATTAGTGAATCTTGTACCCATTGATCTTATATTGGATTACATAATTTTGGCTTACTTAAGAGCTAAGAGATTCTAGAGAATCTTTCTGTACCTGAATGGATTAAAGAGTTATCACGTATAGTTGTCTGTGGAGACAAAAGAGGTGGCTAGAGTTGATCTAAGGGTTATGATCAGGCTAGTCGTAGTAGATGCTTTGAGTAGAAAGTCAATGGTAAAGCTTGTCGCTCTTGAAATTTCTCAACCCTAGTTGGTTATGAAATTCGCTAGGATAGGAGTAGAAGTGGTAGATGAGGGTGCGCTTGCACACTTGTCTAACTTGTTGGTTGAATTAAGATTGCTTGCTTGGATTAAGGCTGCTCGATTAGAGGATCCTGAGTGCACCAAAATCAAGCAATTGCTAAAGAACAAGAGTTTTGCCTTAAGGATGATGGATTGCTCACCCATGAGTGTGTGTCAAAGGGTGAAGGACTGGGGAAGGAGATTATAAGCAAGACTTATCATTCTTAGTATATTGTACATCCTGAAAGTACCAAGATTTAAAAGGATGAGAAGAGGTTAGAATTGGAGTTTAGTACCTACCTTTCATTGAGTTTGTTATATGCGGCTTTTGGAATGCCACCTTACAAAGCACTTTGTGGTTGTAAGTGTTAGTCATCCTTGTATATGAGACCTTGTTGGGAGGAGAAAATGTTGGGGCCTAAAATGATTAAAGTGCTTACCTTTAGACGAAGGATAAGTGCATCTTAGAGTCAGTAAAGAGTCATGTCAACAACTAAAGATGACTTTCAGAACACGAAGTGGGGGATCATGTATTCCTCAAGATATCACCATTGAAGGGAGTGATGTGATTTGGGAAGGAAGGGGAAGTTGGCATACAGGGTTGCCTTACCCCCACACTTGATAACTCTTTTTCTCAAGATTATACTTGGACAATATACCTACCCCTGTTTTGGTTTAAAGAATAGTCATGTAAGAAAGAATTTGTTTTCCTATGTAGGGTTATGGCTTGGATTCTCTAAGAGTAGTCGATCAAGGTGAAGTTGCTTCTGGCTAGGAAGTATGGCATCATGTCAAAGATACCCATGGGCTTGACTCCGTTTTGGTGTATTTAGGGGTCATTGAGTTTAACGATGATTGATATGGTATGGATAATATCGACTACAATACTCTTGGTGATTTACAAATGGATTTGCTTCAACTTGTAAGGATGCCGACATGGATCACATTGGACGAAAATAGGTCAGTGCTAGAATAACGAATGGGATTAGATTTTTTTTAAGGCTATACATGAACCTTGTAAAATTAAGGACATTAAGGTGATGTTACTATTTCTTCTTGTGTTTTGGGGCTACGAAATTTTGAGGACAAAATTTTTATGAGAGGAGAATGTAGTGACCCAAATAATTGACTAAGCTTAAGTAGCTTAGTTAGAGGTTTAATTTGGACTTTGTGTGAGTGTTTTGTGTGAGATTTGTGAGTTGAGCTAGTGGAAGTGGAGGTTCTTGAAGTTTTTCTTCAATGAGGTAATGCTTGATTACCTAACTCTTTAGTTACGTTGTTATGCTACTTGAATATTGTCTTGTGTAGATAGTCATAGTTTTAGCTTTAGTTATACTTTAAATCTTGTTTAGGTTAGTGTTATGTTAACTTAGCATGATCACGTTGCATTGAGGTTTCATTTCGACTTATGAGACCTTAGAAGCCTTTGATAGTCTTAGGAGTTGATTTGGAGAATATGAGGACGAATGGAGAAAAATGAGGTTCTCCTTGAAAACCTCGAAGCGGACGTATGGTCTTGAGACCGAACATATGGTCCGAAGTATCATAGTGGACGTACAGTCTAAAGTGTGACAATGAACTTTATTTTCACTAGCCATCTCATACCTTCTATTTCCTTATTTTAAAGTTGTTTTAGAAGAAATTCTCTATCACACTTTGGACCATACGTTCGAGGTTTGGGCGTACGTTCACTGTGATATTTCGGATCGTACATCCGATCTCGAGACCATACATCCTCTTCGAGGTTTTCAGGGAGAATCTCATTTTTCTTCACTCGTCCTCATATTCTCTAAATCAACTCCTAAGACTATCAAAGGCTTCCTAAGGTCTTCTAAGTCGAAATAAAACCCTTATGCAATGCGATCATGCTAAGTTAACATAATGCTAACGTAAACAAGATTTAAAGTATAACTAAAGCTAAAATTACGACTATCAACAAAAGACAGTAATTGAGCAGCATAATGACGTAATTAAAGAGCTAGGTAACCAGTATTACCTTCTTGAAGTGAAACTTTAAGAACCTCCACTCCCTAGCTCCAAACTCAAAGCCTTTGATAGTCTTAGGAGTTGATTTAGAGAATAGGAGGACGAATGGAGAAAATGAGGTTCTCCTTGAAAACCTTGAAGGAACATACAGTCTCGAGACCGGACGTATAGTCCGAAGTATCACAGCGGATGTATGGCCTGAGCTCGGACATACAATCCAAAGTGTGATAGGAAACTTTATTTTCACCAGTTGTCCCATATCTCCTGTTTCCTTATTCTAGAGTTATTTTTGTAGAAATAAAACTAATTATATGTTTTTTCTCAGTGTTCGAGGTTATGGAGACTCAAGGAAATTAAATGAAGGACTTTTACGACCTAGTGAATACAAACTCACATAGATATTTTGTTATTACTTTTCTTGCATTGCATATCTATTTTATATATATCAAATGTGCATATTTTGTAACTTTCATGAAATACATTTTGGAACTATTTGGAACTGTTTTTTGTAAAAACATGTGTTAATTAATAAGATAATAATGAGACTTGTAAAACTATGCATTTAAAATACTAATAAGACTAATTGCATCGTATGACATAATACATTAATATGTGGTATAATTAGGGTCGGCAATTTTTACACGACCCACAAAAATGACACGAAAAAATAGGTAATGGGTTTGGGCTAGTCGAGTTCGGGTCTTAATCGGGTCTACCTGTTTAAAACGCAGAAATTTTCATGTTTGGCAGGTCAACTCGCCAAACCCAGCTAATAATCGGGTCTGACGGGTTGACCAACCAAACCTGATTTTTTTTTAAAAAAAACAAAACAAAAACTTAAAAACTAATCACCCCGACCCCAGTTACCTAGTAGGCTAGTACCCCCACTTGCAGTCCCCACTCCCAGTCCCACCCAATCCCCAAACTCCCCACCCTCGATCCCTCACGCGGTGCCTCTCCGACTCTCACCGAAACCCACGCCCACGCCCACGGTCTCTAGTCCCCACCTTTGGTCCCTCACGCCACTCACGTTCTCATAGCTCTCATGGGCTCACCCTAACCCACTTCTCAAAACGGTCTCATGGCTCGCCATTAGCCACACCTCTACTAACATCTAAGTGATCAGCGAAGAAAGGAGGAGGAGGAGACCGTGCGAAGGACTGAAGAAGGGCCTTGGCAGAGGACCTCAACATGGGCTTCGTTACTTCCAGATCGCCGATGGGGACTGTTGATGCCGATGGTCAACATTCAGTTCTTCGAGGCACATGGGAATGCCCTCTTCCGCCATCGTGGGTTCCAGTCTCCGCTGAATGGAAGTAAGGTTTTTGGCTAAGTTGACTATCTCGCTTTGTTTGTTTATTATGGTCTGTTTGGTTGCGGAGATAATGAGGAAGAAATGAAAAATGACTTGAAGATTACACTTCTGGGTGTTTAAGATTAGCTCTAATTCAATTAAATGAATAAAAAATATGATATTGTTAAGGTGTTCAAATCACAATTGTGCTAAATTTGGGTTTGATTTATGGGTTTCTTTAGTTCCATAGAGAACTAGAAAATGTATTTTTTATTTTTTTTACATTTTTATTTTAATTTTTTAAATTGTAGCCTTAATAGGTTTAGGATAAACAGGTCGTGTCGGGTTGTGTGTACCCAATATGACCCGATTATTTTAAATGAGTAAAACGGGTTGTGTCGGATTACCCGGTTATTTCGTGTCATAATTGTGTTAGACCGATTACTTGTTTAGCTAAACGGGTCGTGTCTGGATATAGACTAATCATGTAACGGGTACCCCCAAATCGTAAACGGGTAGTGTATAGGTACCTATTTTGCCACCCCTAGGTATAATGGTCATGGACTTACTATATGAGTTAAATTTATGGTCAGTATGTGTGTGGGAGGCTTTGGATCCAATGGTTTTGTGACCAAGGCACAATCATTCTCAATGAATGGTCACTATAGGACAGACATCATTAGCGGTGTGGGCCATCCGAGGTCAGACTCGATCATGTTGCTAGTGTTATGTAAAATGGTGTAATATCCTGCACACCGATATTGTACAACAAATCCCTCGAAACAACATCAACCTTGTTAAAAGGGGTAATATCTCGGGTAGACCATATTTGTGAACTATTACTATTACTCATAATTATAAACATATATTATATTATATCTATATCACATCCATGATAAATTGTCATTTCATAATGTTGCATGTGTTTTATAAGTAACTGAGTTAACCATTTAATGACGGGTATGTCATGTGAATTTCTACTTACTAAGTTGTTGGACTTACCCTTGTATTATTTTTTTGTTCTCTATATGTACAACTATGTTGTTATAAATAGTGGATACCGCAAAGCCTCCGGTTATTATGGAGGATTCGACTTGGGAGATGCTTGAAGACTTATTGCAAGCTTAAGTGGATATTCATGGTAACTAGTACTTTTGAGTTATATTTTAGACTTAGAACTTTATGCATGATTGCATATTAAGATATAACATAAATCCCTAGTAACGATGATATGTATAGTGTGATTTACGTTCCGTTGATGATCTTTGGCTAGATTCTCTAGTTATAATGATTAATGTTATAGAACTTAATTACTTTTCATTGCTTAATATCCTCTGTTTTTGAGGAGTAGAGATCCTTGAGTCTTGTTCAAAGTGAAATAAGGTTAGAAGACGAACCATGAAATTAATTACCAGTTAATTAATTCTCGGGGTGTTACACTTGTGCACATTTAAGCTTATTTTGAGGTTTTTGCTTAACTTTATTTGTGAGGTCTGTTAGATAACCATATAATATTTTGTGGAAAATACAATTTACCCCCTGAACTATCGACACATTTGCACTTTTAACTCCAATATTTAAAATGTGACACTTTATCCCCCTAAAGTATCTGACATTGACACTTGACTCTTATAAAGTTCACTTTACCCTCTGAAGCATTTTGAATTGAATACTTTACCTCCTAAAGTATTTTAAATTGACATTTTACCCCCTGAGTTGACACTTTACCCCCAAAAACTTAGTTACTTTGGGAGGGTAAAATATCAACTCAAAATACTTCAAGAGAGTAAAGTGTACTTCATGGGGTCAAGTGTCAATGTTAGATACTTTAGGGGGGAGATAAAGTGTCACCTTTTAAACATTGGGGTTAAAAGTGCAAATGAATAGTTCAAGGGGTAAAGTGCATTTTCCCCAAGATTTTTTATTAGAAATATTTTTCAAATTGACCATATGCTAGTTGAACCTAGGGCTTAAAATTTTTGCTTTTTCTTTTGTGATAAGCATCACAAGTTTAAGGACACTTTCTTAAAGAGAAAAAGAAATAAAATAATGAAACAAACAAAATCAAAAGATCATATTCCAAAAGGAATTTATTTCATTGTATCAAACTTGTGCAAATTGTTTTACAAAGAGAAATGTATAGTATGAGATTAGCTAGGACCCAGTATGATAAGGTTTGACTTTTGATTTGATGTACTTGTCAAAACCTCATGGTGGTGAAACTTTCTCCTCTTTTCATAAGTTGATAGTTTTTCTCATTGGATGGCTTACACACACAACATACTAATATGGGTTGAACGAAACATTTTTCTTTGCTTGGGTTAAACAAAATGATGTTCTTGCCATTTCTAGTCTCATGTATTTTTGCATATTTTGAGCATATTTGGGATATTAATTGTTGCAATACATGAGTCATTGATGTGTTTATAATGAGTGTTCATTTGACATTTGAGGGGGAGAAACCTTTTTTTTTTTTTTCTTATGCAGTTTCTTGTTGTTAAAAGAGTCATTTTTTGAGGGGAAGTTTTTGGTTGTGTCTCACTACAAAAATATAAAGGTGTAGTGACGGCTTGTATAGTGTCGTTTTAAGGAACTGACACTAATAACACTATAAGGTGATAAATTTGAAACCGACACCAATTAATGGTGATGGTTTTAGTGGAACTGACATCTCTTAAAAAAGGTGTGTCAATTCTACTAAAACCGTCACCATTAATTGGTGTCGGTTACTATAGAACCGACACCCCTTTTTAAGGGGTGTCTTTTTACTGAAACCATCACTAGTAATTGGTGTTAGTTTCTAAAACCGACACCTTTTGATTAATATTGGTTTTTCCCACACTCTAATTAAACCCTCGCGACTCTTCCACTTCTTTCTTCTAGCTATCATGCCTCTAGGCTTCCGCTTCTTTCTCTTCTGCTTCTTTCTTCTAGCTATCTTTTGTGGAACATCTTTCTCTCTAGCTACCTCTCTCTCCATTCCCTTTCTCTCTTAGCTACGATCCCTCGAAGCTAGCCATCTTTACTCTTTCTCCATCAACCATCATCACCGATAAGTGTCAAAATATTCATATTTTAACCTTTAATTTACATTTGTTAATTTATTAGTTTTTGTTATTTTGTTTCATTTTATTTCATTTTTGTGTTTTCTGTATTTTTGTAGGTCATGGAAGAAAAGGAAGCGTTTTTGGAAAAGTTGCAAGCTTAAAGGGCAAATTGGGAAGACCTAGAAGATGTGGTTAAGTTTAAATAAATAAAGAAAATGATTAAATCGGAATTTATCAAGTTGGAGTCAATTGGATTGGATTCAAATTTGGATTTTGCCTATGTCTTGGTATTTTGGCCATAACTTTCATCTTAAATATTGGATTAAGGTGATTCTAGCGGCATTGGAAAGCTAACTCAACAAGATAAAAATCATTGTGAAATAGCATTTTCCCAATTCAAACTGCTTCTATGCCAAAATTAACCCGAAAGATAGGAACGAAATTTTGGACGAATCCTAATCTGATTTGTAATTGAATTGTCTCCTAATTTGACTAGGAGATAGAATTTTGAATTTCCTAGGTTTACTATGGCTTCTAGGACTTTTCTAAGGCCAATAAATAGACCTCTAAGCCTCTTAGAAAAATACACAATTTTATAGATAATTTTAGAGACAATCTTTGGGGAGAGAAATTGGAGCTACTTCTATGAGTGGTTTTCGGTTCTTTCTTTTCTTTTCTTTTTAATTTTATTTTAATTATGTGTAACTAATTATTTTAGAATGGCTAGATTGAAACCCTAATTATGTTTATTCAATATTTCAATGTTGGTGCCTTTGTGATAATTATATTGTGTTGCTTAACTTGATTAATGCATGTTTTATTGAATTCCTCATATGTATGTGTAACGCCCCCAAAATTTGCCTCGGCTAATCCGATGGAATCACTGGCAATTTACTCATTCCAGCCAACTTGTGACTAAATGAAAAATCACCTTTATAAAAACGTCAGAATAAATGAAAGGGAAGGTGAATAAATCTGAGTCACTATAATTCATTAGATAAGAACATGGAGCTACTAAATAGTAAAGATAAACTTGTAATTATAAGAAAGTATAACCAGTCAAATAGTAGCATATCTTGCCACTTCCATAGCGGTAAGCCAGGGTACCTAAGGAATAATACCGCATAAGTTTAATGACTTAATAAGTAAACCTTACACTTAGGTATAACATAGGCCTAGTTAATGAAAGTAAACGTGCAAGTTGAGTAATAATAAAAAAAATGCCATTACCTCCACTAATACACTATTTAATAGGTTTTAGAGTTTTTAAAGCCTTATGGTGTAGAACCGCGATAATTACTTAAGTGTTTTAATGCAGAAAAAGGCTAATACATTATAAGTCATAACTCTCATACATGGTTTACCTGAAATATTACCTATTCTCAGCAGGGTTGATACTGTCCTAGGGGACCTATAGTACAATGCCAGTGCCCCAGCCATTGCACAACATACTATACGTAACATTAGTAGTACGATTAAGTCCGACCTCAAGTGGCCCACACCAACTAATGACGTCCGTCCTATAGTGATCGAACCATTGGGAATAGTTGCACCAAGATCACAAAACCAATGGATCCAAAGCCCCCATATAACACAAATTTGACCATAATACGCAGTTTATATAGTAAACCTATGGCTGTTCATACCACAAGTACCGGCGTACCATGTTTTATGATGCATCTTCACATTTTAATTAATAATGCAATTATCAAGTAATTATAGAAAGTAGGCATGCTCATGTCATACTTGTGGTCATTCAACTGACATATTCCACGTTTACGTAAAAAGGGTGTAAGTGTCTACTTACCTCGCACATTCGAGCGAATCTTCTGACAAAACTAAGTCCTGTCATAATAGATACAAGACATTGTCATTCTAGGCCCTATTTAACCTAAAAATGTAGCTAGGCTAAAGCATACATGTGTGAAACTCAAAATTAGTGCTGCTCACCGTCACGTCGGTCTCGATAAATGTCGTCCGCTCAATGTATTAAGCACACCGTTTTAAGATTCAGACAGTGCATGATTCCTGTTTCACTTCTAGACCTCTAAACCTCATCTAAGCAAATAAAAGAACACATGCAACGTAAGAATTTACAACACAACGGGATTTTGAAATAATTCTTTGTAAACATTACAATTTTCAAGAAGAAACTTGATGAACACTTTAAAAACTCAACGAGGCATAAAACAAAGGCTATAACAATATTAAATACAAGGGAAACAAGGATTACCCCGAAGTTAAGCATGGACATGGCCTTCCCTCCTTGGAAACTCCTCTTAGAAGCACTCTTCCTCACCAAAGTCTCTCTTGAAACGTGGAAGGGGGTTCTGGTAGCCTAGGTGTGACGCCTACGCCCAATGGACAAATCAATTAACTAGTAATTGATCCCACGGAGCGTCATCCCAGCCATGTCCCTCCAAGACATGACCCGAAAACACTTTCCTCATCGTAACGAAAAATTACAATAGAAGACTTTACTAAGACTATGCGATTAAGAGACAATTAAAACATCACATAATAATATCAGAGATACAATACTACGTCATCATAATGCCATAAATAGTCACTAAATGTACTAGTCATCAAAGCATCAGCAGGAAAATAGATACAACCCAAAAAAAAAAAAAATCAACATTGTTCATAAAAGATCAATAGATCAAAGCCTAGAATTAAGCTTTAACAGAGCTAGTGAAATCAAAATCTCTATCATGTGCATGCGGCATCCTCCGGCCTCCCAGTCTTACGTAGAACATGATTTAAGAAAAAATAAAATTTTAGTACCGTTTTTTTGCCAACATATTAATTTTTATGAGCTAATATTTATGTTCTAATGCTTTAAAACTTGTTTTTGAATTCAAAACTAAAACCTAAAGGTGGAAGGTTAACCCTTTAAAGATGGTATCACCCAAAATAGTTTTGATCATCTTAAATTTAGTGCTAATGCTTCAATTTTGGTGCTAATGCCTAAAAAAACCGGTGGTGGAGGCCACTACAATTTTATTTTTTCTTAAATCATATTCTATGTAAAATTATGACAACAATAGGGGAAAAACCCCTATCATTTTCCTAAAATAAATAGGGGTTTGTTAGGGGTTCTCCCCATAGTGTTCTCCTAAACTTACGTAAAACATGATTTAAAAAAAAAAAAAAATTATAGTACCATTTTTTTGTCAACAGATTAACTTTTATGAGTTAATATTTAGGTTATAATGCTTTCAAACTTGTTTTGGATTCAAAGCTAAAACCTAAGGGTAGAAAATTAACCCTTTAAGGATGATATCATCCAAAATGATTTGATCATCATAAATTTAGTATTAATGCCTAAAAAAATCGGTGATGGAGACTAATATAATTTTATTTTTTCTTAAATTATATTTTACGTAAATCTAAAAAAATTCAGAAAAATACTACGAGAAAGAACTCCTAACATTTTCCAAATAAATATCTTAGTTTTGCGGCTCATATTCCCAGTTGACTTGCCTATTTAGCATATGACATTAACCATGCTGCCAGCCTGTCCATAAGTAACAAATTACTACGTACAGCTGCTCCAGCAAGTGCTGTGCTGGCCAATTAGGTACACTGTTACATACATCAAAACAAGGTTACCCCATCAAAACTAAAAATAAATTTATATTTAAGCTTTTTCTTGCAAATTATTGGAGAAATATGTCTTTCACAAGCCAGTAGGGCACTCAGGGAGAGAGAGGGAAATGTTAGGTTTGTTTGTTTTTTTTTGGAAAATGTTGCTTTTTTTTTTTTTAGTAGTTCTTTTGATCTTACATCGATATTATTTTGGAAAACTTTACTTATCAATGAACTTATGCACATTTCGTAAACATTTTTTAAATATTTAAAATCTTTTATTTTGGTGTATCGAATTTTCATTTCGTTTCAAATACCCCTACTATTAAATATTGTAATTAAATTAAACGAAAAAATAAGAAAAATGACTAAAGTATTTTAATAATTTCACACATCTTTGTTATGATGTGAAAAGTGAAAAGTGGAAGGAAATCAAAGTTTGATATACTAAAGTAAAATATTTTGAATATTAGAAAGTATTTGTAAAAGATGTTTAAATTTATTTTAAGTGAATTTTTTCTATTATTTTTTAAATAAATAAAAAATTTAAAAAAAAAACAGAGAGAGACACGGCTGCACAGCATTAAGGCATTAATGGGTCCCAAAGGCACTCAAATAGTGATAAGATGAGTGAAGCTTTATGAAATTATTATTGTCTTTGGAGACTTCCGCTTTGTCCTATACGTTGGGTTAGGCAAGTCATGAGTGCCTTTTTTTTTTTTTGAAGGAACTTCAAGAAATCCAAACCAGTATGCACTCCCCTGCTATCCAACAACGTCAACCACTCGAAGGAATGTTCGAAGTTTTTTTTTTTTTTTTTGGTTAAGAGAAAATCATTTCAATCTTATTAAAAAGGATGACGAATGTAAACACTCTTACATCAAAAAAAAAAATTTTAGTAAAATCATAACCAAAACTACAAGATTATAAATCATAAATACTTACATAAAAATAAAAAATAAAAAAGAATGTTTGAAGTTGTTCATTAATGTTTTTATTTTTTATTAAAAAGGTAAAATCGAATAAATAAAAAATGTTATCAAACCAACTCTAGATGTCTTGTGGGCGACTTGGCCCTATGATCAGTAAAATAGTTGCTTTAATGGCATCCTCCACGAAGTAGTCCGGATCTATTTTGGTTCTTAGATGGGTTTTGGTAAATTTGATCTACTTACCTCAGGCTAACCCGAGCCTACACACACCACTCCATCATCATCATTGGCTTCTCAACTCTCCATCGACACCTTGCAATCTGTCGCCTACACTGCATGCGCCGAAGCGTGAGCTCCATGCGCCTAAGCATGGACCTCACGCGTGTGTTTCTCACACCTCGGGCAGTAGCTTCCTCCTGCAACCTCCTCCCCTAGACTGTCCATCCATCTGACCGTTCCTCTGCCTTCATCATCACCACGACTAGCTGTTTGGTTTTTTGTTGTGTTTCCGCTGCTTGTTTTTATTTTTCTGTGTTTTCATGCTTCTTTCTGTTGTATTTTGTTGTTTTTATTTTCTTGTTGTTTTGTTTGGGTTTTGTGGGTTTTAGTCTCCATCTGGTTTTAGGGTATATCTTTTTAGTGGAGACTAGTGCTTTCGTAGATAGTACTCCCTTTTCTTTGGTCCTAGATTTGAATATGATCAGTGCCTTCCCTTTATTGACTTCCTTTGGGTGGTTGATGTTGTTCCTTTCTAGGAGTGCAGATGAGTTTGGACCTCATGGGGTTCTTACACCTGTAATTAGGGTTTGTAAATCTCATGAGATTTATGACTTTTCCTACATTTCTTTTGCTTTTCAAACCGTTTTATGAATCCCTTGGAAAGGACTGGGCTATTTATTTGGCCCATTTCCTACTTTGTTCTAGTCACCTGCATTGTTTATTTCTGTGTTTGGGTCTATTGTAAGGGAGCCCACCCTTTTTCGGTATTTTGATCACTTGTAACCCTTTCCAAATTTGCTTAAAAAAAAAATGGCATTGTCTCTACCTCATAGGCATCCTATTTGTGAAGCTCTTATTTATTTATTTGAAAGTACTATACATTTCAAATTTTCTTCCTAAAGGTTAGTTTTTAAATGATGTGCCATCATCTCATGAGATTTATTATTTTGAAAAGTGTATTACTAACTCATGGGATGATGATACATTATTTGAGAACCAACTTTTAGGAAGAAAAATTGGGATGTCTATTTATTTTAATAGGTTATTTGTTGTTGGGAATACATTCACCCTATAAGCCTAGCATAATTTGGGCCCAAAGCCCAGCAGACCAATCAAAAAGCAGAAGACACAGTCCAATGGAGACTCTATTTCACAGTCATAGAGATCTCACGCAAAGTTTGGATTGGAGAGAGATAATTCAAGCTTATCTCCACAGGAGAGCTACTCAATTCTATTTCAAACTTCAGACGAACAAGTTCGATTCAACCTCAACTTTCTAGCCTAGAAATAGGTCCTTACACTAGGTACAAAATATACATTCTCTCAAATCAGAAATTATTAGGCATATTGAATTATTGTGCGTCACACAATATTTCTCTCATATTTTAACTTTGGCATCGGAGTGTCCACGGTAAAAACACCGTCGGACCCTCCAACGCTTTTTGCTCTTTTGTAGCGATTTGGAGTGTACACGACAACGTATTGAAGATCCCGAAGAATGCGCAATCCACCGTGAAGAAAACTATTCTAACATTTGTGGTTAAAAAAAAAATTTGGCTGGCATTGCCATCATAGTTTCTTTAGGGCATGAATGTAAAAACTTGGAATCCATAGAATCATTTGTTATATTTTCTTGCTACCCTCTTTTCTTTCTAAATTAATTAAACTCTCTCTCATGCTTTGCTTAGAATTGTTAGGGAAAAGATGCACTGCCAAATTGTCACATGAGCTTTCCTCAATCATTCTAGAGAGAATATCTCTCAAATATCTAAGGATTAGTTTGTTTCGACGTAAAAGGTTTTCGTCAGATAATATTTATAATTTTTCAAAAAAATATTTCTAGTATTTGGCTCATACGGAGAATAAGCCAACTTCTAGAAACACAGCAATGGATTCTGATTGTCAGTGGCAGATTCAAGCGAACACAGGTGGCCAAAGAAAATGAACTATGAGAGAATGTGTGCAAGAAAGAGAAGTTCAAACTCGAAAAATAGGTTACGGTTTCTAAAAAATGAAAACAATTTTACAAAAATTAAAAATGGCTTTTCTAGTCTTCTGAAAACGTTTTAGTTTGACCATGGTTTTAATCGTACCAAACATAAAAAAAATAAGAAAAACATTTTAGGTGAAACTAACGAAGATACAAGACATTGATTTGACAATAAGCAATTGCTGTCAAGACTGACTTAGTACTTGCAAGTGGCTGGCTATAAATGGATGGGAAGCATACAACATGGTAAAAATCTAATTGTCACAATTGGAATATCATGTCAATAGGAATTAGTATTAGTAGATATGTAAGCAATGTGAAAGAAAATCAATTTACTAATCATGCCATAGCCGTATTTCCCAAGTTCAAACTCTTGTCAATCTTCTATATTCTGTTGTGCGAGTCCTTTCAAGACCTTTGGGAGAAAAGAAGAACAAAAATTTTAGAAAAAGGATGATCTGACATAGATTTCCAGTGACAAGCATATATATATATATATATATATATAGACTCACCATCTTGGTGTCTTCAAGTGCAGCTTCCAGTGCCTCAATTGTCTGGTGATATATATATGAAAGGATGTCAACATCATTCTACATAGGATTTAGGTTATTTGAAACAAGACATGCAAGTATTTGCTCAACTCACTGTCTTGGTTTCTTCAAGTGCAGCTTCCAATGCCTGGATGGTTTTTAATGCAAACTTATCTGCATTTTTTCTTTCCACACGTTCTGACTCTTCATGTCTCTGCATTTGAATTCAATTAAGCCCTTAATCCTCTCACAAGTACAATACAAGAGGGAAGGAAGCTTGAGAGAACAAGTTCTAAATACCAAAAGACAGTTTGGGAATATTGTTTGAAAATAAGGTTGCATACTCCTGGGGTTATCAGTACATGTCTTTGGTCAGAATCTAAATATTGTTTGAAAATACGGCTGCTTACCATATTCTGCAAGAAGGCATCTGAAGCCACACTGTTTTCTCCATTATCATCTTCTGTTGTGGAAACTGCCTGTGAAAAATAAAGGAAACATTCACCTAAACTATTATAAGATGGAAATTTGTACACTATGATGCAGGAGAACACATTAAGAATTCTTCCAGAGCAACTGAGAAGTTAACCTGGAGTATTTCTATGATCTCTGGATTGTTCCAGGGTCCTTTGTCACTTAATAGGCAACCCCCATAGTCAGAACATGTGCAGTTCCCACCCAGAAAAGACGGCAAATTACTGCAGAAAATCAACCGTGTATATATATTCAGATTCAAATTCTTAAGCACTAGGTAGATTTTTTGGCAATTAAAAATACCCCAAAACTGTTCCTGGTGCTGCAGAAAGATACTGAAAATGAGGGTTATTGCAAAGTAGTTTTTGGAATTCATGGTGGGGGATGGGAATAGCTTCCATTTATGGTTGGATTGGTGGCAACCAGATGGTATATTGTATGAGCAATATGGCTATAGGGTGGTTTATGATGCTAGAAGCAAATGGGATGCAAAATTGTCAAGTGTAATGGAGGGTAAGGAATGGGAATGGCAACCAGCCAGATCTGAGGAGCTTGTAAGCATTCAAAGTAAGTTGCCTATGGTGAAAATTGGAGAAATTTATAAGGCTATTTAGGTGATATCAAAGAAAAATTGCTATACCAGTTTTGAAACTAGGGAAGCAATTCATACTAAGAGGTCAAGAGTACAGTGGTGTAATCAGTAATCTGATATGGTTTTCGCTTGCAATTCTTATTCCATGATCCCCCTATAGCTTGGGCAGAAGTTATGTGTATGGGGTTCAAGTCATTGGAGGAATAAGAGCTTAAAGGCTAATGATTGTGTACTGGCATGAAGTGCAGCAGTATGCCATTTATGGAGGCAGAGGAATGACCATGAACATGGAAATCAACCTAAAGCTGAGGAGAAAGTGCCTCTTGTTTGGGATATAATTCTTGTTTTGTGTCAATACAAATTCATTCATCAAAAATAGAATAAAAAAATCATAATCACAAGACATGTTACCTAGAATCAATAACTTCTAGCAGGTTACTTATGTAGTTGTACCCAAGCACCTGAAACCTCACATGTTAAACAAGTGAACACTGTACTCTTGAGAAGGAAATGGCAAGCAAATTACAGCCTCTACCCAAACAGGAGATCGACATTGACAAGAAAACTTCTCACTTGAATTTTTGCTATTGTTCTTGCATCCAGAAAGGTCTTGATAACTTTCCACAGAATCCGAAACCCAGAGCCAGCATTAATGATAAAGAGTCTATTTAAAGTCTGGGAGAATATCAGCGACCAAAATTTAGTATGATACATAAGTGCACATAAGCCAATCATTCAGTATGCTAAGAGAGACCCTTTGCATTCCTATATGCCTTCAATTTTATATTTCTCTTAGATTTTGTTTAAACCACACAAATTTTTAAAAGACTTCGGCCATTGAAGTTTTGAGTTGCAAAATGAGACTGAATAGAAGAATTGACCAGAGTTGTAGAGGTGCTGCGGTAGAGGCAAATAAATCGTTTATTGGGGTACACAACAGGTTTAATTACAATAGTTCTGAGAGTATAAACATCGTGTAATTTGATCCTTCTATAGCTGATGAATTTCTCAGCTTGGCTGTCTTGAAGCGATTTTACTTTTGAAGAGGTCTTCAAAAACCAAAATCCCCATGATTGATTTGTTTTATGATTTGGTTCATTTTGGTGATATTGTGTGTGGTTTTTTACTTTCAATTTGTCAATATTTGTAGTACTTAAGTCGAAAACACATATTCATCCCCCTCTAGGTGTGTACTTTTGAGTCATTAGGCATAATTTCACACCCATCTACATTATATTGTAGGTTCATTTGTACTATAAATAGGTCTTGTTACTATAAAATCAAGTTAATTAGAAAAAATAATAATAATAATAATAATTTCTTATGAGGCATTTCCTACCATAGACATCGACATCTTAAAACAAATTACCTTAAATCTCTTAAAAATCTTGTGTCATCTCTCTCTCTTCCACATGTATTTGTATTTTATTTTGCATTTTAGGAGTTCATTTTCCATCATGTATAGTAGGGACGGAACTACATATAGACTTAAGGGAATCACGGCCTCCCTTAGTTTTCAAATTTTCTTTACCATGACAGAGAATGGCCTTGCACTTACCTCTGGGTAATAATTGCTATCGATCTTCTGGATTTCAGTAAACAAATATCTTGCAGGCTTCGAGAAATTAGACATTCCCTGCACAAAAATACTCAAATAATTGGTTCATTACCAAAAAAAAAAAGACCCTTGAGAAATGAATCAAAACAGAGAAAATGAGAAGAAATGCTCACCACTCCATTAACATCCAAGATACTTGTGGTGGAAGCAATGTGTCTCTTAGCTGCAATTGAACATGCAGGGAATCTCAAATTTAAGGTTTTCTCTTGTTCTGAGACATGATACTTAACAAATCTTTCTATGGTTGTTATTTGCAGTAGGGAATTAAGGTCTACCATCCCAAGCCTTTCTATGTATACCGGTCTACCATATCTATCAACTCCATGGTATCCATGAGGATACCATTTCTTTACTTCTGCATACTCCTTAAACATAAATTCCTGCATCATGTTCCAAGAACATCAATCTCAACATAATCAATTGAAGTGTGTGTATATATATATATATATTAGTCCCAAAAACCAAGATGATTATACAAGACTATCAATATGGTTTTATGAGAAAGATATATAGAGAGCAAAATTAAATCTGAATTAAACAAGAGTAATGCTATATGCACGCAACTTATCCGGATGGACAACATGGAGTAAAGCTATAGTGGTCCCCCTCCGCATAGAGTAATGTTATATGCAGTTCGTCTTAATGAAATCTGCATATATAATTAATTTTATAAAAGAAAAAATTTACTTAATTCTCTTGAACATTCATTACTTTTGCAATCATTCTATTGAAGTTTAAAAACTCTTAATTTAGTGTATCAAACTTTAAAAAGTTTGTAATGTCACACCTTTTAAGATTTCCTTATAACTTCTCAAAATACACATTTTTTAAATATTTAATTAAGAAAATTTTTTATTTTATAAAATTTATAAATGTCATTGCACCCATTTTAAATTTGATACAGTAAAGGAAGTGACCACAAAAGCAATTAAAATTCCCTAATAAATTTTTTTCTTAATTTTAAAATAATTACTTAAGAGTTCACCTTGGGAATGGCATCAACCCCGAAATCCTCACGCCACTTGAGAAAATTATAAAACATCTCCTTTGCTTTTGAAAGATTAAAATCCCTCATTCGTAGAAACCTGAAATCACAGGAAACCACCACCATATAACATATATAATTCAATCACCAAATATATATATATATATATATATATATATAATGAACAAATAAACATGCATGAATCTATATAATGCAGTAAAAATCAAAATAAAAAAGGTTACCGTAGAAGAGTGTGATAGTCATTGTGGTTTCCCAGTGGGTGACCATCAACCAAAAGCAATTTACGGAAAGATTGAACAACTCGTTCATCCTTTGGATCATGAGCTCCTTCAAGAACAACCTGCATGCTTTTGGTCCTCCTGATTCGGGTCAATGAGTCCCGAAATTTGATCGGGTATGACATTAATGACTTGAACCCGAAATTCGAAGGCTTGTGTTCTTGTTGAGGAGGGAGTTGCCAAAAGGTTTCAATGGGTGGATGGATAGATTTTGTCCTCCCATAGGCAAGCTTTGGTTTACTTAAACTCGAGGGCTCTTCACCAGTTTCACCACCACCACCACCACCACCTATTGAGACAACTATCTCCCAGTGTTTTTCCTTTGGTGTGTCCATTTGTGAGCAACAAATTATGTGTGTATATATATATATGTATATGTAGATGTGTTGTGTGAGTTTGAACTTCAAACTTCAATGCGGTGCATGCTGTTGAGGTTTTGGGTTAAAGTTCACTTGGAGTAAAGGGTATTTGGGGAGACTTTTGAACTTGTTATCAAGCCTCAAGAATTGAGCAAGAAGATAGGTTAATGGAACGGTGGGAGAGGGAGAGGAGGAGGAAGAAGAAGAAGCAAATGTTGTGGAGAAAGAATCATGGAAAGGCATGCTTTGATTCGGATTTTCGAATGTTTGAGTTCAAAGGAAGAGGAATTGTGTTTTTTGTTTGTTGGTCGAGGGGACAAGTTTGGACTATGTAACGTCAATTGTTGTCTTTGGAATAAGAATAATATAAAATTATACAGGAACCCTACAAATACAGAAGAAAATAAATAATAATGCATTTTGGTTCACCTGGTATGAAATTTTGACGAATTGCTATCTGGGTTTTAAAAAGTGATTAACGACTTCACTAATTAAGTAAAAAAGAACAAATTAATCCACACCGCTATAAATGTTGACATAATTCGTTAATGTCCATGGCCTTTGAGAATAGTTGTAACAATTTAGAGAAAAGCGATAGTCACATCTGCGCTATTATCTCAAAAGGATTAGTTAATTTGGGTTTTGTAGAATTCATTATAAATCTTTTCATATAGTAATTAGGCAATGTGAGACTTAGTATTCATGATTATCTTTATAAATCACCCAATTTATGTGAGCTTCTTTTCATCTTTCCAATATGGGATTGAGATATTACAATAGTTCAGTCATTCTTTCAATTCTTATTATTTATTTATTTATTTTTATTTGGGGTGGCTGAAGTTTATTTTTTTATTTGAGATGGTCGAACCACCTACAATGGCCATAGGGTTGGTTTGTTCACATCCAAATATATGCTCAAATGAGCCTTTGGAGTGGTTCAACCACTCTCATTTAGCACGTCAACGGATTTTGTCAACTTTTCTAACGTCATGGATTAATTTGTTCTTTTTAATTTGCTTATCTTAAAAAATAATTAACCACTCTCAAAATCTTAAAGAGCTATTTATCAAAATTCCAAAACATAAAACCAAAAATACAAAATATGTAAGCATTGCTTAATGTCACGTCAAATTATTAAAAAAAAAATGTTCTTGCCCAAAAATATATTTATTATTTTTTAAATTGAGAAATAGTTAATGTCAATATTTTGTTAATATTTTTTTATATCATCTTATAAATCAATTATTAAATTTGGACTTATATAAATTTTACAAAAGACACTAATAGACCCACAAATTTAATTATTAATCTTTAAATTTATAGAAATTATATATATATATATATATATTAACACCAATAGATCCGATCGTCTTTTCCTCTGTTTATGGCAAAATACTAAAATAGTGCTCAATCCTCTAGTGCCAGTGTGCCACTAGCTCTGACAAGCAGATCTTTTGAATTTGTGGATGCCATAAACGACACGAATAGGAAGGGCCCTCCAAGATTATTTTCGTACCCTTTACAATAAACGTCACAAATGAGAGTGGCCCTTTAAGATTACTTCCGTACCCTTGGAGGTTGAACGGATTAAACTGCATGGTGATACTTTTCTTTTTTCTTTTTTTTAATGTATTAGACTTGCTAAAATGACGCTGTCTATTGGAGAAGATCATCTCTGGCAGGATTCATTCCCCTCGGTTTAAAGGGATTTTATGGCTTTCAAGCAATGTTTTCTTCGGTAATGAAATATTCGAGCCCCAATCCAAAAATTAAAAAATAAAAAATAAATGTGATGCATTGAGATTAAATTATTCAATTAAAAATAATTCAATTTAAGAAACTATATAAGATATAATTTTAAGAATTTAATATTGTCTTTAATTAATCATTTAATGTCTCCAATTACAATGTTAAAAATTTAAAAATCAGCATCTACTTTAATCCCTTTTTTTAATATTAATATTAATATTAATATTTAAAACACAAGAATTTAATATTTAATATTGTCTTTAATTTTTAAATAGAAATGCTCTAATATTCTTTTAACTGTTATATGCCCTTTAAAATCATTGTTAAATTTAAGATTATTATTAATTTTAGTTTATTGATAATTTTAAAAATTATATTACTGTTTAAAAAATATTACAAGAACATCTAATATTTTTTATTTTTAGATTTTTAATTTGATGATGATGATGTGGCAGGTGGATGAGAGTGGGTTGGAAATCGTGAAGAAGCATCTAGAAGCACACGTATGGCGACAGCTAGCTGTGTCAGAATCCCAGACACCAACTTTCTTGGGAATTGTAAACACGCTTATTACGTCATTTCTTCAAAGCGCAAAAAGTTCCCTGACGGCATGCTTCTCGTATTTGGTCACGTGTTTGAAAGTGATTGGTGACACTATTACCATACTATAGCCTACCTAAATTGTTGACTACTCTAGCTAATCAATTGCGTATATTGATTCCTATAGGAGATTGAAGGCCTTTACTCTGTTACCCTATCTACCATAACAAATTAACAATCGTATTCGTAGCCGTATTATTCTCGTTGAAAATGTTTTTTGATTTTATAAATAAATGTGATTCTAAAATACATCATAGAAAATAGACGGTTTGACTTAATTTGCATTTTTAAAAAAATTTAATTTGAAAACGCAGCTGCTAATGAGATATATATATTTAGGGTTAAATATTGTGACCAAATTAGTCATGATTTTGAAAAGTGACCAAGTTAGTAGTAATTTAGTTGAGTTAGTTGACTTATGATGGCTGCGACTAATTAAAAATTGACACGTGACCACCTAATTAAATTTTTTATTTTTTTTAAAAGAGAAAAAAATATTTTTCATAAAAAAAAAATAATAAAAAAAAAAAGAAGAAGAAGAAAAAAAATACTCGTAGCCACCCCCAACGTTTGGGGTGGTTTCGGCCACCCCCAGTGGATATTGGGGGTTGTTGATATTCCTTAATGAAACCCCACATTATAAGGCCTTGGCAAACCACTTTCCTGAGTTGGAAAGGATTGAACTTTCTGCAATGAAATTAAAAGCACATGGATATGACAGGATGATATAAAGCAAAGAGAGGGCAGTTGAATGGTAAAAACCATAGAATTTAGAAGCAATTACAAAGAAGGAGGATGAATCTGGATATGGTTCTGGAGAAGAGCTTATCGAAATCTAGTTCTGACTTGTGTTTCCTTGTTGAACTGGATTAAGTGAAGGAAGGCAAATTAGTATTTGTTGATGGCCTAGTGGTACATTGGAAGGGTGATGTAAGCGAAACTTCATTGCATAATTATTTAAGCAGAGTCAGTTACAGGAAACCAATACCCACTGCGGGGTGGCGGAACCACCCCCTTGGTTCCATGGGGGTGGCTTGGTGCCCAAGATGGTGGCTCCAAGTTTTTTTTTCTCACTTTTTTTTTTTGGAAAAATGTTTTTTTTTTAATAATTTTTTTTTTTAATTTGGTGGGCACGTGTCAATTTCTAATTGGTCAACGTGTCAATCCGTTAAGTCAACTAACGGTCAACTAACTGATGGACTAACTTAGTCACTTTTCAAAATCATAAAGACTAATTTGGTCACTTTTCAAACCTTAGGAAGGAAAAAATAAAGTTTCCAAACTCTAGGGACTAATTGAGTATTTAACCCATATATTTTTTTTAAAAAAAGGCACAATTTTAAAGACTAAATCGTCATTCTAAATATCAAATTGCAATTTTGTGAAACACTTAACTGTATTTTTAAAAGTTACGTTTTCAAATCACACATTTTAAAATCACAAACCCAAAAGGACTTTAGGTTGCTCTTTTTTTTTTTTTTTTTTTGGGAAACTTAATTGTTAAATATTTTGTGAGACTCATATGTATATTTTTTGTACATTTTTTGGCAAATCAATTATTAGATTTGTGGGATCACATGTGAGTCCCACGAATTCAATAGTTGATTTGCAAAAAAAAAAAAAAAAAAACACAGTAGAGAGATGGACAATAGATGCACGAGAGATATACAAAAATCATTTTTCATGAGATAATACTTGAGTTTGCGTAATTAACAATTGAAAACTTGCCACCTTAGCAGTGGCGGAGCCACATTAGGGCCCGTATTTGTTTTTTTTTTAAGGAAAACTTTTAAAATAGCTCCTATATATTTGTCATTAAAAAAAAAAAAAATGTAAAGAGAGTCTTGCTTGCTATTTTGAAAATCAGTTTTTTTTTTTTTAATCACTATTAAGCTTTTTATTGAATTACTGGTAACCATCTTCTTTTCTCTAGTAAATAAGTAAGGCAAAACCGATATTTGTTTTAGTTGCATCATCTATCAAGCAATATTTGCTATTTCAAAAATATTATGAGATTCATATAAAAGTAGCTTGTCGAAAACTTTGAGAGTGATATGTTTAAAATAATGTTGGAAAGTGTTTAACTGTATATAATTTATTCTATAATTATAAATATGTGTGTGCGTGCGCGTTTAAAAAAAGTAATAACCGAACTTCTAAGCGTTGTCGGTCACCACCCAACCCTAATCACCACCAGCCATTACCCGACTCAACCTATTGTCAACAACCATACTAGATATTCCTTCGTTGTCACTATCGTCTCCAGTAGCCCTCTATCGTCACCGGCCTAGCCAATCACAAGCAACCACTTGACCCAATCAACAATCGGCCCAGCCCACTATCGATCACCATTTGGCACAAGTAGGGCTGTAAATGAGCCGAACCAAGCTTTGGCAATACTGGGTCGGCTCATTACAGAGGAAATATAATCGAGCTGGTCTTGAGTTCGAGCCGAGCTAGAAAACCATTCCACGAACTCAGCTCATTAGGCAATTGCATTGGCTCAAGATCAAGATTCAGGTCACTAGAATGAGAAATTCGAGCCGAGTCAAGAACTCGAGTGGCTCGAGCTCGAAAATGAGAAGATAATTACTAGGTAGACTTTCGAGCCCGAGCCTAATCCCAAGCCTAGTAAACGGGCCACACAAGCCTTAAATTTGTGGCTCGGCCCGTTTAAGGCTTATTTAATAAAAAAAGAAAAGTAAGACTTAAAATCATAAATTAGTGAAGAAAAACAATAAATTCAATATTCATAAGAAAAATTTAATATAATTGTATGATTGTATCAACATCAACAAACATTGTGACAAATTACAAGCAAATTGGGAATGAACCTATACATATAATAGAGATTACAAGCAAATTGAAAATAAACCTATAATAAAGATTACAAGCAAACTCAAAGTGAACCTATAATAAAGATTACAGGGAAACTCAAAATGAACCAATAATAGAGATTACAATTTACAAGGAAACTCAAAAAAATGGACCAATAATAGAGATTACAAGCAAACTCAAAAAAATGAACCTATAGTAGAGATTACAAGCAAACTCAAGCAAATGAACCTATGATAGAGATTACAACTTTACAAGGAAACTCAAAATAAACCAATAATAGAGATTACAAGTAAACTCAAAAAAATGAACCTATAAACAGCAAGATTACTTAAAACAAAATGCATCAATTTTGGTTCCCACTTGTAGTTGCCAATTGCCACAAACTGGCTCTCTGAGTCTCTGCATTCAATGATTTAAAATTAGTTACATGAACAAGTTAATATAATCAAATTCAAAAAGAGATAAAAGATTAGACCAGTGAAAAAAATGCAACTAAATTACACTGCCTTAGTTGCCATAGGCCCACACAGTCACTGCATTCATTAGAAAAAAAAAAAAATTGTTAGATGTTATTAACTCCCTTGCAAGATGTCAAGGGAGAATTATCACTTAAGATTAGGTAATTAAAAATTTCACATGAACCTTTTAATAATTATTTAAAAAATAGATTTGCAAAAACAATGGGAGGGTAGAATAAACACAAGTTGATACATGATATAGGCTAATAGACTAATATTATAACTAAACAGCCTAAAACCTAAACACACATAAGAAAAAGTGAAAAACCAATGTATATAATGTAGATCAACTTGAAAACAACAAAAGAAAATTGGAAAAGTGAACAAAGTATATTACCTCAATTCCAAGTCTCCATGCAATTATAACTAGGTTAAAATAAAGTTTATTTAAATAGAAAATTGATTTTTACAAACGCAATTCCCTGTGGATCGACCTCGCACTTGCATAAGCTGTACTATACACGAATCGTACGCTTTTGAGTAATTATAATTTGCACATCAAGTTTTTGGCGCCGTTGCCGGGGAATTGTTAGTTTTTGTAGAAATTGGTTTTTTATTTGAATTGATTTTATTTTTCTACTAGTTTAGTAATTTTCTTGTTTTTGCAATTTTGATTATTTATTTTTCATTATAGTCTCTATTTTGATTTGACAAAAAGAAAAGAAAAAAAAAGTGTTTTTGTGTTTTGGTGTTTGCTGCAGAACTTCCGAAATTTTGTCTCTGCCGAGCGCGATCGAGCGCACTCTCGACTAGCCTGCGCACCTACGCATGACGATTCCTAATCTGCGCGAGAGCACAAAGGAGACTAAAACTGAGTCAGTCGGCAGCTGTGATCGTAGCCTAAGCATCACCCTTTTTTATAGCTTTTAGTCTTGTTCTTTTTCTTTATTTATTTTGTGCCTGTTTTCCTTTCTTATTTTGTCTGTATTCTTTATTTTTGTGAATACTTTACTTTTGCTTAGTTATTTTCTTTTGTTTATCTTATTTTTATTATTATTAGTTTTTTGTTAAAAAAAAAAATCTTTTGCTTGGTGTTTGCTTGGTCGGAGATCCCTGAACTTAGAGTTGATACCCTTAGATCCCGATATTGATAAAACTCTAAGGAGAACTCGAAGAGCACTTGTTGAGAGTGAAATTAGAGGCGAAATGGGAGATCAAAGAGAGAACATACACGAGAATGTGGAACAACCTAGGTTTGAGAAAGAGGATGCAAGAGCCGAAAATGTAGAGCAAGTCAGAGCATGGCACGTGGACTTCACTACATCACTGGGGGATTTGTTTGCACCTGTTGCGACTAGTTCCCATTTGTGTATAATGTTGCCACCCACCAATACCACCCATTTTGATTTGAAGCCGCATGTCATCCAACTCCTGCCTTCTTTTCATGGCTTGGATAATGAAAACCCTATAGTCATGTAAAGAAATTCAAAGACATATGTGCCACAGTCAAATTCCAGAACTTTTCTGAGGAATCTGTCCACCTTAGACTTTTCCCTTTCTCTCTTCATGATAGAGCTAGGGCATGGTTGGATCCCAACACACCTGGGTCTATCACATCTTGGAAAAGCTTGTTGAGTAAGTTTTATAATAAGTTTTTCCCGATGTCTAAAGTGAATAAGTATAGAAAAGAGATT
Source organism: Carpinus viminea (assembly GCA_013348765.1). Classification (NCBI taxonomy): domain Eukaryota; kingdom Viridiplantae; phylum Streptophyta; class Magnoliopsida; order Fagales; family Betulaceae; genus Carpinus; species Carpinus viminea. Next base: position 27,888,012 of record CP054670.1, on the reverse strand, counting down.
AGTTCATTCATTCAGGAAAATGATGATAAGTTTTCCGAGAGCTGGGAACGATTTAAGGATCTGTTGATAAAATGCCCTCCACATGGATATGAGAAGTGGAGACTCGTTCAATTCTTTTACCAAAGGCTATCTCAGCTCAACTGTGGCATGATTGAATCAATGAACGGTGGGGCATTCTTAAGTTTGACCGGAGATTTAGCTTACAAGGCATTGGACAAGCTGTCCGACAGCTCACAAGTATGGGATTTTACAAGCTATCGGGATAAATCTGCTCGTGCCCCAAAGAAAGGAGGCATCTATGAGTTAAAGGGAGAAACTAAGATAAATATGAAGATAGATGTGCTCACCAAGAGGCTTGACACTCTCAGCATAGGTCCATCCATCAATGTTGCCTATACTTACATTGTTGATAGCTATTCCATCTGTGCAAGTCCTATGCACTCAGCACAGAATTGTCCATTTGCACCGTTTTATTCCGAGTACCCAATGGAACAAGTGAACGCTTTCAATGATTACCGAAAGCAGTCTAATGGACCTTATTTTGAGACTTACAATCCGGGATGGAGGAATCATCCGAATTTTTCTTGAAAGCAAAATCAGGGAGGAGAACATCAGAATGCTACAAATCAATATCCTCCTGGATTTCATACACGCAAAGAAATCAGCCATTTCTCTCAAGTGCCTGCATCTTCATCTCCATCACTCTAGAAGAAACAATGAAGACATTCATTCAATCGAATGGTCATGATGCAAGAGCTCCAAAGTCCATGATGATCAATAGTCAAGCTATACAGAGGTAAAGAATGCAACCATGGTCAACACCCAAGCTATCGCAAAGATAGAGAGCCAAATTGGACAAATAGCAAATCATTTGGGTGAGAGAGAAAATGGGAAATTTCCAAGCCAGCCCATTCCCAATCCTAAGGCATTCACAATTGGAAATTCTTCAAATTCTATGCACGGGCATGAACAAGTGCAATCCATTGTCACACTTAGGTCAGGGAGACAAGTGGACAATAAAGTGGGTCAACAAGAAGAAGACTGTGTTGAGCCATAAGGGAAAGAGAGTGGTGGAGATAAGGGGGAAAAAGTTGAGCCTGCTAGAGCCATACCTAATATTGAGGATCCCCCAAGGTCATTTGTTCCAAAAGCTCCATACCCAGAGAGATTGAGAGCTCTGAAGAAAAATGCACAATTTGCTGAAATATTGGAGGTGTTTAAGCAAGTTCAGATAAACATCCCATTTTTGGATGCAATTCAGCAAGTGCCATCATATGCTAACTTTTTGAAGGATTTGGTCACGGACAATAAGAAGAACAATGTCCCAAAGAAAGCATTCTTGACCAAACAAGTGAGTTCCATCCTCTAGTGCAAGTTGCCCATTAAGTATAAGGACCCTGGGTGTCCAACCATTTCTTACAGGATAGGAACCAATCAAATAGAAAGGGCATTATTGGATCTGGGTGCAAGTGTAAATCTTCTTCCCTATTCAGTTTATCTACAGTTAGGGTTGGAAGAATTGAAGCCCACTTCTATGACACTCCAATTGGCTGACAGATCGGTGAAGAGACCACGAGGAATAATTGTGGATGTATTGATCAAAGTTGACAAGTTTTATTTCCTTATGGACTTCATAGTGATAGACACAAAACCGGTGCATAATGTTGGGAGCTAGATTCCAGTTATTTTTGGGCAACCTTTCTTAGCTACGGCTAATGCCCTGATAAATTGCAAGACGAGGGTGATGAAAATCTCATTTGGGAATATGACAGTGGAGCTCAACATATTTGACATCAATAAGCAGCCACTTGATTATGATGATGTTCACCCTGTGTGTTTGATTGAAGAGATCATTGATGAGGCCGAAAATGAGGCTAGTTTGGAGGACCCTAAGATAAAATGTTTTGCACCATCTAGAGAAGATCTTGATTAAGGGTGTCAATGCGGTTACGGTTAACGGCTAGTGGCAATAATCGTTAACCGTAACCGTCCTAGCGGTTAGTAAATTTCACTAACCGCAACCGCTAACCGCCTAACGATTAACGGTTAACCGGCCGATTAGCGGTTAGTGAAATAAGTAACCGCCTGCTAATCGCTTTTTCAAAATTGGGTTTTTTTGAGCTTTTTTATTGTCTATTTGGTCCTAATTACTATAAAAAGAGTCCATATTGAAAAATAAAAAATATTTGACCCCAAAAATCAAAAGTAATTGAATCTAGGGGAAAATACGTTTTAGCCCCCTCAACTAACAGCCATTTACGTTTTAGCCCTCTAAAATATCAAAAGTTGTTAAATGGCCCCTCAACTACCAAACGATTCGTTTTAGAGTTTTTACCGTGAAATTGGATGGAAGCATCAAAACTACGTCGTTTTGAGATTGCAAGTTACCAAAATACCCTCAACTAATGGAAATGGCTAAAACGTAACTGTTTGGTAGTTGAGCCATTAACAACTTTTCTTCCCTTGTTGCTTTTCTCTCTGGCTTGGCTAGCCATGGCTTTGTGTTATTGGGCTTACCCCGGCAGCCCTGCCGCAAGGCGAAAATACTTCTCGGAAACTATGTGGGCCTGCCATGCAAATCTGTTAAAAAGAGATGCAAATCTGTTAAAAATATCCGCCATGCAAACGCCAACACCAATCTTGCTATAGACACCCACAGATTCTCCGTCATCGAGCTCGCTAGCTTTGTGGACTTAACCCCTTGGCACCGCTTCGGATTCTCCGCAGCCAACGCAGCAATTTTAGAAGCCGTTGAAGGGTATTCCGTCATTCACATCGTCGATTTAAGCTTGACACATTGCATGTAGATTCCTACCCTGATTGATGCGCCATTGCTAGCCGCCATGAGGTCCTTCCTCTACTCAAGCTCACCGTAGCTACCGAAGGACGATATCCCCCAATGCTTGATCTTTCTTACGAGGAATTGGGCTCCTGGTCAATTTCGAGGTCTAAGAACGTTATGATGGAGTTTCGAGTGAGCCCTTCAAGTTATAAAGATGGGTTCGCCACCTTAATCGAACAACTTCGTATGCAACAACATTTAGTATACTCCGAAGCGGCGGCAATGAGGCTGTTGTTAATCTGCCACATGATGCTTCATTACATCCTCGGAAGAATCATTGAAAGTTGTTATGCCTTTGAAAGCTCCTCTCTCCGAACAATGTTTCTGAAATCGCTTTAGAGCTTAGGCCCCACCATTGTCGTTCTAGTAGACGAAGATACAGATTTGACATCGAATAATATGGTGTGTAGGTTAAGGTCGGCGTTTAACTATCTGTGGATTCCATTTACACGATGGACACGTTTCTTCCGCATGGGAGTAAGCAGAGGCAATGGTACGGCGGATATTTGCTGGAAGATTGAGAATGTGATTGCTCATGAGGGGCTTCAGAGGGTTGAGCGGCTTGAGCCTTGGAGCCGGTGGGTGCAACGAATGAGGAATGCCAACTTTTGCGGCGTCCCTTTTGCGGAGGATGCGGTGTCGGAGGTGAAGACCATGTTGGATGAGCATGCGGCTGGGTGGGGCTTGAAGAAGGAAGAAGATGATCTTGTGCTTACTTGGAAAGGACACAATGTTGTGTTTGCTAACGCTTGAAGATGAAGGATTTTTAGTCTTTCACCTTAATTTTTAGTCTTTTTCTAATTCTTCTTCTATTTTAGAGAGTAGATGAGAGCTTATTGTGATGATCGAAGCTTTTTGTATTCACGTTGCCAATAATTTGATACAATTTCTTCTAGCTCTTTTAACCAGTAACCTAAAGAAATCTCCCTCTCTCTCTCTCTCTTTTTGAACCAAAGACTCATGAGTCTAGACCTCGCTTGGCGGCAGGGTGCCGGGTAAGCCCAAGAGCACAAAGCCATGGCTAGCCAAGCCAAAAAAAAAAAGAAAAGCAAAGGAAGAGAAAAAAGTTGTTAAATGGCCTCAATTACCTTTAGCCCCTCCATTAGTTGAGGGTATTTTGATAACTTGCAATCTCAAAACGACGTAGTTTTGATGTTTCCATCCAATTTCACGGTAAAAACTAACGGAGGGGGCTAAAACGTAACTGTTTGGTAGTTGAGGGGGCCATTTAACAACTTTTGATATTTTAGGGGGCTAAAACGTAAATGGCTGTTAGTTGAGGGGGCTAAAACGTATTTTCCCCTTGAATCTAATATCAATTACTTAATTTGATATCATATAGTTATATGATCTTAATAATTAAATTAGATACTAAGATTAATGATTTACATTATGATCATATTTACTTAATCAAGTTTGAGATCCTTTAATCTTAATGTTTCAATTATTGTTATAAATATCACATTGTTGAATCTAATATCAATTACTTAATTTGATATTATATAGTCATATGATCTTAATAATTAAATTAAATATTACGATTAATAATTTACATTATGATCATATTTACTTAATCAAGTTTGATATCCTTTAATTTTAAATTCTTAATGCTTCAATTACTGTTATAAGTATCACATTGTTGAATCTAATATCAATTACATAATTTGATATTATATAGTCATATGTTCCTAATAATTAAATTAGATATTACGATTAATAATTTACATTATGATCATATTTACTTAATCAAGTTTGAGATCCTTTAATCTTAATACTTCAATTATTGTTATAAGTATCACATTGTTGAATCTAATATCAATTACTTAATTTGATATTATATAGTCATATGATCTTAATAATTAAATTAGATATCACGATTAACGATTTACATTATGATAATATTTACTTAATCAAGTTTGATATCCTTTAATCTTAAATTCTTAATGCTTCAATTATTGTTATAAGTATCACATTGTTGAATCTAATATCAATTACTTAATTTGATATTATATAGTCATATGATCTTAATAATTAAATTAGATATTACAATTAATTATTTACATTATGATCATATTTACTTAATCAAGTTTGAGATCCTTTAATCTTAATACTTCAATTATTGTTATAAGTATCACATTGTTGAATTTAATATCAATTACTTAATTTGATATTATATAGTCATATGACATTATGATCTTAATAATTAAATTAGATAGATTTTGTTTACCTCTCTCTTTGATTGAGAATTGAGATAGATTTTGCTACCCTTTTAACTTATATTAGTAAAAAAGTTGCATACTTATAACTTATGACCTATGATATATATATATATATATATAATTTGTTATTATATAATCATATAAATTATAGTGATAATATATTAATACTCAAATTGTGATTTAATTATCTAAAACAAAAATGTGATTTCATCATTAATGATCAATTGATTATATAATATGTATAAATAATATTATAATTATAATTATAAAAATATAGTATATAAAAACGGTTAGCGGTTAGTGGTAGCGGTTAATAGACTCTATAACCGCTAGGCAGTTATAGCAGTTTGGCGGTTGACGGTTATAATGGTTAGCGGTTGACAGGCGGTTATTAACCGCCCGCATTGACACCCCTAATCTTGATATTGGTGAGCTCCTTCAGCAAACTGGAACTATGCATGAGCCAAGTATTGAGGATCATGAGATGAAGTGTTTTGCTCAGCATGGAGAAGCCATGGATTGCGAATGGGTGTAGGTGAGCCAAGTTTGGAGGACACTGTGCTTGAAAGTTTTGCTCAATTAGGATATGATGTGGATTTTGATGAATTAGTTGAACAAGCTGAGGCCATTTTGGATCCTGTTCCTGAGTTGTAGCCAAAATGTGGGGAAACCACTGAGTTATCATTCCCCACACCATATTCATCAGTAGTTAAGCTTCCCAAGTTGATTTCTGAGAGTAAATGGGTTGGACCCATTCATGTGTGGCCTAGGTGGCCAAGTGTGATCATAGGGAGGAAAAAGGATAACGAGTTGTTCCAAACTCGTGTTCAAAAAGGATGGCAAGTGTGCATTCATAACAGTAAGCTGAAGGCCATCACAAGGAAATATCACTTCCCTCCCCCATTCATTGATCCATTGGTGGCACGGTCAGTTGGATATTCTTACTACGGTGTGTTTGATGGTTACTCCAGCTACAACCATGTTACTTTGGATCCTGGCAAGCAAGAGAACACCACTCTCACATCTGTCTTGGGTGCATTTGCCTATTATCACATGCCATCTGGATCATGCAACACGCATGCTGTAGATAGTCTGACTGAAGACTGTAAACTTAGTGCTTTGGGAGGCAACCCATTGCCACTTTTAGTTTTTGTTGTCATTTGATTTGGTTTTCCTATTTTGTTTTTGTTGTTATTATGTTTTTCAGGAAATCTATCTACCGTTCAAGTTTGGGGGAGCGTTCTCCTACGTTACACTCGACTTATGCCGCCCATCTGGTATTGTATCCAGACACATTAGGGGCAATGTGTCATTTTAGTTTGGGGGTGGGGTGGACATTGCTGTCTTTTTTCTTTATTATTTTTGTTGTTTGCTTGTTACAAAATAATAATAATAATTGCTATGTTGTTTATTGGGCATGACTTAACATCATAACCATTGATTGCATATCATTGGTGTGTTTAACTTGTTTGAACACTGCATATCATTAGAAATCCTAGTATTTAACTCACATGTTGGATTAGAGAGACTCCACGTGTTTGATTGATTTTTCACATGCACACTAGCATTAGGGTCTATGGGGTATGAGATTTGACTTAAGGGGAATGTGTCTTTGGAGATTTGTTGGTTGATGTGGTGAGGAAAACTTGGCTTTAAAAAAAAAATCATAATAAGTTGAGCTTCTCATTGAGTAACCGGACCTCTTGCATTACCAAGTAGTGAGTGTTCGCGTAAAAAGATGAAAAATTTCGGCTGAGTGATTGTATGGCTAGTTAGGCTTCGTAGCTTTTTTTGACTTAAGTAATTAAGCCCTTAGGGATGTTTCTACATCTAGTGCCTTAAAGCCACCTGGTTTGGGAGTCATTGGCTCAACACTCATTATATAAGTCATTTAGAAGCTTAAAGAAGTCAAGCATTGCACAGCCTACACAAAAAAATAATAATAATAAAATAATAAAATTGCACATTTCGATGCAAGCCTTGGTTGTTTTCATCAATTGCAGTCCTATGAATTTTGGGGTATAAATTTTCTTTGAGAATGATTGAAACCCCATGACCTTGTATTAGTTCACTTTGCACTTTATGGAGTATGTGTTGTCTCAATTTTCTAGCCGTGAATTGAATGATGTTTGGATGCCTAGATGATGTGGTTTGTATGTTTAGATGATGTGGTTTGTATGTTCGACTTTTTAAATTCGTTAATGATGTATGAATCATGTGTTTAAGTGAAAGGCTATGTCTGTCAATAACGTAGTACCAATAAAATGTTTGTGGGTGTCATTCCTGGAAAGCCCTCACGAGACTTCATTCGTCCTTTAGGGAATTCTTAAAGGTTTAAAAGGTTTATTGCATATGTTAAATGCAACTGTTTCTCCAACGACAACAGACTAATATTTCTTGTTCTTTTAATATTTTTCATTTTGTTTTGCTAAGGGACTAGCAAAATGTAAGTTTTGGGATATTTGATGAGTGTCAAGTATTGCATATTTAGGGCCCTTAATTTACATTTGTTAATCCTTTAACCTTATTATTATTTGATGTTTTGTATAGTTCTATGTTTTTGGTGTTTTGTAGGTTGCTGAAGGAAAACTATGCCTAATTTCATTAATTCCATTGATTTGCGAACTGTTGTATTCAAATTTCATAACTTTACAAGATACAATGGTATCATATATATACACTAACATCTAGACCTAGGGCAACTACAATTACAAGGAAATAAGAATAAAGAAGGAAACATTTATTTTCTTGCTGTCCAAGTCTTCCAGTTATCTAGCTCCTTTCCTTCTGTGGGGGATTTGATTTTAGCCAGCTGATGCCTGCAAAACATCTCTATAAGTCGTAAGAGGAGGACTAGTAATGTAGGGAATCTTTCCATAATGATCTGCAGATCTTCTTAGTAGCTGTGAGAATGGGCCTTGCACACGTGTGCGATCGATCGCATAGGAGATGCGATCGTTCGCAAAAGTCTTCTACTTTCTTCTGCCGATTTTGATGAAGCGAACGATGGTGCGAACGATCCTACAATCATTCGCAGAAGTCTTCTACTTTCTTCTGCCGATTCTGATGAAGTGAACGATGGTGCGAACGATCCTGCGATCATTCGCACTGAAGCATTGTATCCTTTAACACCCCCCCGCAAGTTGATGGGGGGAGGAACAACCATCAACTTGACCTTGAGGACCAAGAAACGAGCTGAGGGTAGACCTTTAGTAAAGACATCAACCACTTGATCATGAGTGTTGATAAACTTAATCAAAATATCCCTATTGAGAACCTTTTCCCTCACAAAATGGTAGTCCACCTCAATGTGTGCCAAGGCACCAATGTTGTCACACCATAAGACCGGAGGTATGGAAAGACTGACTCCAAGTTCTCTGAACAGTATACGAATCCAAAACAATTCTGCAGTAGTGATGGAAAGAGAGTAGTACTCAGCCTCAGTGCTTGATCTGGAAACCACAGCCTGCTTCTTAGCACTCCAAGATATTAGACAATCTCTTAAAAACACAGCAAACCCTGTAGTAGACTGTCGATCATCTGGACACCTTGCCCAGTCAGAGTCACAAAACGCATTCAATTTCAAGGGGCTCTTAATGTAGTAAAGACCATGATCTGTAATGCCTTGAAGATATTGTAGCACTCGTTTAGCTGCAATCCAGTGAGTGGAGGATGGAGCATGCATATGTTGACACAGTTGATTGATTGAGTAGGCTATCTCAGGTTTGGTAAGGGTGCAGTATTGTAATGCTCCAACTACTTGTCTATAAGATGTGGGATCAGTCAATGCTTCACCATCCAATCTGGAGAGTTTGGAACCAGAGGTGCATGGAGACTTAGATGGCTTTGCTCCACTCATGTTTGTCTTGTGTAGCAGCTCAGTGATGTACTTAGTCTGGCAAAGGTGTAGACCTGTAGCATCTCTAGTAACCTGTATACCGAGAAAATAGCTCAAAGGACCTAAATCCTTTAATGGAAATTCAGACTGCAGCTTAGTAATGATATCAGAGATTACATTGGGGTGAGTACTAGTGATGATAATATCATCTACATAAACCAACATGTAAATCTGTATGGAGCCATGAAGATAGACAAACAAGGATGTATCAACCAAAGAACCATGAAAACCTAGCTCAAGCAAAAAAGTAGACAGTCTGGTATACCAAGCTCTTGGAGCTTGTTTCAAGCCATAAATAGCCTTGTTAGGCTTGCATACCTTATGTGAATGTGGTTTGTCAATAAACCCCGAAGGTTGTTCCATATACACAGTTTCAGTTAAATGACCTTACAAGAAGGCATTGGAGACATCAAGTTGTTTGATGATCCAGTCAAAATGAACAGCTAGAGTAAGTACAACTCGTATGGTGGAAGGTTTGATAATCAGACTGAATGTCGCCGTATAGTCTAGTCCACTTTGCTGATCAAAGCCCTTGGCTACTAGTCTAGCTTTAAAACTTTCCACTGTACCATCAGCCTTTCTCTTAATCTTGAACACCCACTTATTTCTGATCACATTGTGGTCAAGGGGCCTAGGACAGAGAGTCCAGGTCTCATTTGCCATCAAGGCATCATATTCTTGTTTCATTGCTTCCATCCATCTAGAATCGATGCGACTTGCTTAAATGTTGCGGTTCACATTCGAATGCTTGGTATGGTAAAGCTGAAAATCGGAGAAGTCTTTAGGTGGAAGGGTACCAGTTCTAGCTCTAGTGGTCATTGGGTGAAGAGTTTGTGGTATGGCAGGAGGTGAGGTTTCAGTAATAACTGAAGGTGAGGGTGAGGGGGCAATCATAGGGGTTGGTACACTGTTGGATGTAGCAGGAACAATGGGTGTTGGAACAAAACAGTGAGCTCTTGGATGTGGTGTGGTTGTGCAGCTAGTGGGGTTGTTTCATACAAGGTAGTGGTTACATTAGGGTTAGGAGCATCAGTAATGAAGTGGCAGGCAACATTAGTAAATGGAAATGAAACATTAAGAAAAAAGGAGCTTCACCTTGAGCATTTATCTTGGATGGAAGATGTGATGTAGCATGATCCTTTGCAGGAAAGAATTTTCATCAAATATGACATGTCTTGACAACACGCTTTGTTAGTAACAGATCCAAGCACTTGTAGCATAATTGTATCCAAGAAAAATACATGGTTTTGACCTATACTCTAGCTTGTGCAGTCCAAAAGGTCTAAGTAGTGGATAACAGAGACAACCAAAGACCCTAAGTTTTTGATAATCTGGTTCTCTATGATAAAGCTTGAAATATGGTGACTTGTGATTGAGAGAATGAGTAGGTAACCGATTGATCACATAAACAGCAGTAAGAAAGACATCAACCCAGTATTTGTTTGATAGATGAGAATGAGCTAGTAGGGTGAGACCTGTTTCAAGTATATGTCTTAACTTGCGTTCAGCAAGTCCATTTTGTTGAGAGGTGTGCGGACAAGATTTTCTATGAAGTATGCCATGGTTGGTGAGAAAGGTTTGAAACTGATTTGAGACATATTCTCCCCCTCCATCTAATTGAATTTGCTTGATTTTCGAGGAGAATTGGTTTTCAACAAGGAGTTTGAACTTAACAAAATTTGCAAACATTTGATTTGTTATGCAAGGATAAATCCAGTGAACCGTGAGTAATCATCAACAAATATAACATGATACTTATAACCACTAATTGATTGCATGGAAGTCCAAATATCAAGTATGAATTAACTCTAAAGGTTGCAAGGATACAGGTTGAAGCAGAGAATGGTTGCTTTTGCTCTTGCCTAATTGACAAGAGACACAAAGCGTAACTTTTATTGAAATCAAAGTTTGAAACAGAAGGATTTACCCTTAACAACACGATTAACAACATCAAGAGAAGGATGACCTAATCTAAAATGCCACACTAAAGTGGTGGTTTTTATTCCTAACAAAGCAGTAAAAATCTTGGAGCCTTTGAGAAAATTCCTTCCAAGCCGCAATGGATACAAGCCATTTTCACTCCTCCCCTCCAAGAGTATTGCATGGGTCAACAGGTCCTTGACATAATAACGAGAGGCAGTTAGAATAAAGTAACATGCATTATCATGGCAAAATTTTTGTATAGAAATCAAATTTGCAGAGGCTTGTGGACAATGTAGTGTATTTGTAAGTTTAAATGAAGATGTAGGTGAGTGTAAGAGGGCTAAACCAGTGTTCTCTATCTGTAAACCAGTTCCATTGCCGACTGCCACCTCTTCTGTCTGTTGGAAGGGCTGTTGAATCTGCAGGTTCTCTATTTGATTGGTGATATGAGCATTAGCTCCACTATCAGCCAGCCATTGTTGCTCTTCATAAGTAGAATTCGTATGTGCAACCATTGCTGCCAGTTGAGTAGGTGGATTTCTACCTTGGAAAGCATAATCCATCCTATGATAACAGTCAACAGCAGAATGGCTTGTCTTACCACAAATTTGGCATGGAGCTCTTAAGTCACTTAACGGATTGCTACCTTGCTACAAAGAGGTTGAATTTTGCTGTTTGTTGAGAAAGTTCCCCTGGTTGGGTGCAGCAGGGCTATGATTGTACTGCTGATTGAAGGGAGAGTACCCTTGAAAGGGTCTTCTGTGGTACTGAGGTGGACCGCGATTATATTGCTGAAAAGCTAGTCTTGGTGTGGAGAAACCATTGGCTGACCTGGGAAAAAAATTCCTCTGTGGAAATCTTGGATGCATAAAGCCTCTACCTCTGAAAAATTGAGAATTCTGTGGTCTATGAGTTGCTAGGGCCATGGTGGAGTGATCTGGTACTTGCAATTGCTGTTGATTGATCAGCATTTCATGATTCAAGAGTTCATCTTGAAAATCTTCAAAGCTAATTTCACTTACTCTGGTATGGAACGAGTAAGTAGTGATAAAGTGAGTGAAAGAGGCCTATAAACCATTGAGGATTGCAGAGATAATCTCTTCATCTGGTATAAGATTCCTCATGACCGAGTTGATCGAGGATTTTGGCGATCTATGCCTTGAGAAAGATTCTGTAGCTGTTTCTTTAGGTTAGCAATTCGGGATTTGGACTTGGAGGCAAACTTGGTTGCTAGAGCAGTCCATGCTTGGTGTGAGGTATTTAGCCCATAAACAATGGCTAAAACCTTTTCAGATAGAGAACTTGTGATGACGCTTAAAAATCTGGTCCTTCTTATTCCGATAAGGTATTCGGATTAAGTATTTCTTCTCCTTTTGAATCTGTGAGGTATTTCGTAGGTGGTTCAACCATCGACAATACCCATCGGATCATGAGTACGCAAAATAGGGTTTATTTAACCCAACTGTATAATTGCTTTCAAGTTTGATGAGGCGTTTTGTGTGGTGTTTGGTGGGACAAAGGTGTTTGGGTTAGCAGCAGCCATTGATAGCAAGATAATAAGTAAAACCGAAAATAGGAACACAAAAGAGTCAAGTTGGCGTTGGCTATTGCTCGATACCATGAAAAAATTTGTGAACTATTGTATTCAAATTTCATAACTTTACAAGATACAATGGTATCATATATATACACTAACGTCTAGACCTAGGGCAACTACAATTACAAGGAAATAAGAATAAAGGAAACATTTATTTTCTTGCTGTCCAAGTCTTCCAGTTATCTAGCTCCTTTCCTTTGTGGGGGATTTGATTTCAGCCAGCTGATGCTGCAAAACATCTCTATAAGTCGTAAGAGGAGGTCTAGTAATGTAGGGAATCTTTCCATAATGATCTGCAGATCTTCTGTAGCTGCGAGAATGGGCCTTGCACACGTGTGCGATCGATCGCATAGGAGATGCGATCGTTCGCAGAAGTCTTCTACTTTCTTCTACCGATTCTGATGAAGCGAACGATGGTGCGAACGATCCTGCGATCGTTCGCAGAAGTCTTCTACTTTCTTCTGCCGATTCTGATGAAGCGAACGATGGTGCGAACGATCCTGCGATCGTTCGCACTGAAGCATTGTATCCTTTAACATTCAGCAGCTGCTTGTTGTTGAATGATAGATGAATTATGGGCAACAACATAAACCTAACACAACTCTTTCAAAATATTCAGCATACCCTTTACGTGTTCACCAGTAGTATCAAATGGATAAATGATAGGAAAACAGAAACGGATCAACTTCATTTTGTATCTAGGATCCAACACAGCAGCTTAAACCATCAACATATTAGATTCACCCTAATACTTATCAAATTTATCACTCATCTTAGTTGTCATTAATCTTATATATTCATTCCTATCCACAGCCTTAATATGCAAAATTTCTTTCATTCTCTACACCTCAGGTAGAAACAGATTGGATGTAGGGTAGTCACTTCCAGAAACAATATTGGTCATATCATTGAAAACTTATAAAACTTGATTCACCTTCCAATCCTATCCCATTGTTCAGGAGTTACCACCCATAGAAAAGCCTATTCTACTCTATGGTATCTAGGAAACATTTTCCTAAACCTAATTGCAGTTTGCAACATCAAGTAAGTGTTATTCTATCGGGTATGAACATCTAAAATAAGTTTATTACAACCCAAGTCCAAACGCTTTGCTATATCTGAAAAAACATTCAACCGCCTCTCAGAAGCCACTATATATTTAATCCCCTACCTAACATTATCTATTATTTCTCTTATTTCTGCAAGCTCTGCTTGCACTAATAAATTTGTAATATGAGCACAACACCTAACATGAAACAAAAGCCCTCTAATAAGCAAACTACCACTCAACTCAAAATCATCTTTCAAAATGTCAATGGCAGAAGCATTAGCACTTGCATTATCAATAGTTATTGTAAATACTTTTTTCAAAATGCCACATTCAATAAAACTTTATCTTAAGGCATCAGCAATAACAACACCCGAATGTGAAGGAGGTATATTACAAAAATTTAAAATCCACTTTTGGAGGAGCCAATTAGAATCTACAAAATGGCAAATAACCTCCATATATGAAACCATTTGGGAGGAGGTTCACATATAAGTTGTTATGTTTACCCTATCAATCCCACTTAGAAGTGTTTTCAATTTTTTCTTCTCAATGTTATAAGTGGCAATGCAATCACATTTTACAGTGACACGGCTAATTTTTTTCAAGTATGATATGCAAGCCTTCATGAACTTGTTAAAAAGTTCATGCTCCATCATATAAAAGGGATACTCATGTAGAAGTACCATATAGGTAGCAAGTTCTCTAATTCTCTTATCATTGAAAGTAAAGTTCATCAAGGTCCCAAATCCATCATTGTCATCACTAGGTTCAAATGATAAAGTCTTTGACTTTTTAAGGCTATTGTTCTCCACAAACCTCACACAAGAAGTTAAATGCCTTCTAAGGGTGGAGGCAGTACTAGATTTCCCTCCAGAAAACAACCTCTTACACCAATTACATTGAAATTTTCTTACACCATTTATTGTAATAAAAGAAAAGTCATTTCAGACTTTGGAAGCCTTTTATCTTTCCTTCTTTTGGAAGGTTGCTAACCCACCTTCACCCCCAGCCCCAGACCTAGCCCCAAATTGAACAACATCCCTATCCCCATCCCCTGATTCAACAACAACAAGAGAAACCAGATTAACATGTTCATCTGGTGTGCATTTAGTGCTAGCAGATACATCAGATCCAAGAGTAGGGTCAGTAATAAATGAATCATCACCCAAATCAACATCATTGATTTCATTGAGTTGAAATGCATTCTCCATAACTGTTAATAATTTGTTAAATTTTAAAGCTCGATAAATAAAATAACAGAATAAGCAATCAAAGAGCAAATTTTAACTTAAAACAAAATCATGAGTTCTAACATAGCAAATAATTGTAATCAATTCATTTTAAAAAAATCAGAATTATAGATAAACATAGCAAACATTTTAACATAACAAAAATGTTAAGAGAATCAGAATCATTTTAACATAGCAAACATGGACTATGTTAACAGAATCAGAATCATAGTTTTAACAAGGCTAACATAGCAATTCTATCTATATTTGTAACAAGTTTTTTTTTTTTTTTATTAAATAACCTGAAACTTCAAAGTTCAAACAATCAGACTGTTGTAGCTTTCAAATTAAGTGCTACCAAACTCCCTGAAATAATGAAAATTAGCAACATTAGTTACTAGTTAGCGCATTATCGAACAACCAAAATAGTAAAACACAATGGAATAAATGAAGAATACTAAAAAATAGAAAAAACCTAATTTAAAGGCAGAAGAGGCTTTTCAAAAGTCAGAATGTTTTCTGATTTGAATCTCATTAACAAACAGTAAACAAGAGCAAACAAGTTCAAACAACTTGAGTAACTTGCTTGCACTCAAGTATATAAGGGGAGATGGATCATGGGGGATTTGGGAATGAATAAAAAAATGGCAATCGAGTACTTGATATCCTAGTACTCGATTTCCATTTTCGTCATAGTCATCATCTTTGTCTCTTCCACACCACAACCAAAAATGTCACAATAGGACAGTTAAAAAAACACAAATAAATAATGTAAATAAAATAAGAAAATGAGGATTAGGCGGCGAGATTGGATGGGCTAGGAGAAGTCTTCTAGTTCGAAATAGCAACGAGTCACGCGATAGATCAAGAGAGTTTCCCTCACAAAACTTGTATGACTGGTTAGGAAGCCATTGGATGGATATCAAATGATCCATCAACGGCTCGATTGATGATTTGAAATGAACGGGTTATAGGGATGGGGTAGATAAGGATTTATTGCGTGCATTCAAGTATTCAACCAACCACGATGGGAGATGCATTGAATGCTCGTAGTTACTTGACACTTCACAGAATCACAATTCCCATTGCAAATCAGAAACAAACTACATCGTTTCATTTCATTTCCCTCTCCTTCTCGGTCTCATAGGCTAAACCCTAGCTAGGCAATAGGCACTTAGGTAGACTCTTGGTCAGATTGCAAATATGGAATGGGTAATGGTAACGAAGAGAGAAGGATTCAAATCCTTTTCTCTTCGCTTGTTTAAAACTTTGAATCGCTTTACCTTTCTCGGACTTTGGTTAAGTTAGCCTGGTTAGGGACCTTAGGGTTCTAACTGAAATGGAGAGAAGAGAGAACAAAGTGAGCGATTGACTGAGCGTGAGAGGAGAATTTCATTTTTAGGTTAATTTTCTCTCAAAAGAGCCCCAGACGTTGGATTTGATTTCAATTTTAGTAATGAACGGTTGGATTTCATCCAATCTTTGTCAATTTTTCCTAGCATGCCGCATGTCCCACTTATGTGTTTATAAGTTTTTGATCCAATATGGCCGTGTCTAATGAAATCTCGTGTAACCCTTTTAACATAGGTCGTAGATTATATAGATTATTTTATTTATTTTGGAACACAAGATCACTCTTCGGTTGGGCATGGTTTATCGCTGTCATCTATTAGATTGATCCAACAGTTGAAGTTTAATCGCCAAAAATTGGATGGCTGAAATTGAACCCAGACATGTTAGTCTGGTTTGTCATGCTTGCGTGAAGAAACGAGACTAGATAATTATCCACCGCGTGCGTGAGTTTGTGAATCCGGTTCAATGCATACTCAAGATTTCATCTGGACTGTTTATTCTCAAATTGCTTTTAAAATTTATTTCAGACTAGTGAGCTCATGTGTATTTTGAAACACCAGATAATAATCACGCGGTTGGTTTATAGCTGTCTTCCATTTTCTCAATCCAACGGCTGTAGTTTAATCTAAAAAAAAAGCGGATGTCCTAAATGATTGCTAAAATTTTGAGACATGTCAATCTTGTTCCACTTGCACTGCGTGCAAAAACGTGAAGCCAGAAATGCTTCTCCACGGCATGATTCACTAAATCTGGTTTCCTTTCTGCACATTATTTTTTTTTTTACCGTTGATTTTGATCTTATTAATTTTATTCAAGTTGAGACCGTGCATTAATACGCTTATAGTTTGATGCGGAGTACTAAATAAATATCCTTGTGGGAGTGGTTTACAGCTGTCGTCCACTTCTACGATTGAACGGCTACGGATTAATGAAAATTAATTGGATGGCTACAATCAATCTAGTTAAATGTTCAATTTTTTTCAAAATTTTTTTTTAAAAAAAACAATAATTATAATGTGTGCGCAATTATAGATGAGCTCGCCTATCTGTTTTCTTATAAATGATCTAAACCGTCGATCTTTAATAAGATTTTAATCAATTCAACCACAACAGTTTATTTCAGTAAACAAATTGTTAATTAATAGTATCCTAAAAAAACTCTAAACGTGTATAACGTTTTTTTTCTTGAGAAACGTGTGTTTGCTTGTCTGGTCAATTAGTTGTTTTAGTTTATAGGAATTATAGCATTATTATTTATTGGCATTTATTTTGCAATGCCATTAGACATTAGTTAACAAATTTAATTATTTAAACACTACTTAGAGCATTTTTAATGGAGGAACTAAATAACACTTTTATCTAAAATGATTCATTAAATTTGTAAAATACCACTTGCATTAGAGAAGCAAAAAAAAAAAAAGTAAAATATATATTTTATTGAATGAGCTAAAAAAGCTACATATAGCTTTTTTTAAAAAAGCTACATAGCTAGGGTTAAAAAGTAATATATAATAATATAATATATGTTATTACTTATTAAAAAAAAATAATATATATTAATATTTTTTGGTTTAGGTTTAGCCGTCTCTTTCTTTCTCATTTTACATTACATTCCGTCTCTTTCAATTTTAGACTTTCTCAATTTCCCCTTTTAATCTTTTTCTACTTGAAGAGAGAGAGGGAGAGATGGACAAACTTGTAAATCGAACGAAATTTTTGGTTTAAGTTGGATTCCAAAGAGAATTAATTTCATTTTAATTCTAATATTCTATACTGGGAAATCGCTGAGCATCTTCTAGCAGTTCTGAATTTTTGTTACAATGAAAAACAAATGATGGTAGGCGTGTTTTTTGTTGAGAATGCATGCATGCCCTCGTCATCAAAGAATTTAGATAGATTAATTCATATATATAATCTTAGGAAAAAGGAAAAGAAAAGATAAATTACAAGTAAAATGAAATATATTTAAGACATGGATATCCAAAGGTTGTTTGTTTTGTATTGCAATTTTAGAAGTTTGGTCGGGGATTGGTTTCAACCGGCCCAAAATACAATTTTGTTAGAAAAAAGGTTACACGGTTTAGATAACCGGGTTCAACCACAACTGGCCGGCTAATCGGGTCCCGGTTACTCGGTTTTGGTTTCCCAAAATTAGGAACCGGGATATCTCGATTACGGTTCCCAGTTTTGGCCAATAACAGGAATCGGGACTGGGTTGACATTCATACATGTAGCGGTACTTTTGAATGAGCCATTTTATTTTTCTATTGTTTCTCTCTTTTGAAAGCCATTTCATTTTCTTTCATCTGTTTTCTCTTGTCCCAAAATTTTCTCATGCTATTTCTCTTTTTTCAAAATTTTCTTCTACTATTTCTCTCTCCACATTTTTTCCAAAAGTTGAAAAATAAGATATTTAGAAAAAAAAATACAATCCTTAAAAAAAAATTAAAAAATATATTTAAAGGATATAGATAAAAATATAACTAATCGGATATAGGATGTATTTAAAAATTCATTAGGTAAAGTAGATAAAGTGAGTTTTGAAGAAGTTGTTTTGCATAAAAATTTGGCTCCTCCATTGGAATTCTGGGAATGCTCTTAAAAGTTATAAATGTAGATACTACTTGATATTGTACCATATAATTTAATGTTTTTGAAGAGATTTTTGAATTGGACAATGGACATTAAGCCTATAAATAATAATGTAGTCCATATAATGTTAGTTATACTATATCCTTAGATTTTAATTAGTTAATTATACACACATTGAACCTATGATTATTGTTATTATTTTTGAATTGGGCATTGAACATTGGACATTAAACCTATAAATAATAACATAGTCCATATAATATTAGTTATACTACACCCTTAGATTTTAATTAGTTAATTGTACACACATTTAACCTATAATTATTGATATTATTTTTGAATTAGGTATTGGACATTGGACATTAAACCTATAAATAATAACATAGTTCATATAATGTTAGTTATACTATACCCTTAGATCTTAATTAGTTAATTGTATACACATTTAACCTATGATTATTATTGATTAATAACATGGTTAATTTGTTTTTTAGTTAAATTGTCGTGTGGGTTGGGTTAGGTCGATGATAAAAAAGGGTCAAACTCGTGAGCCCTAAATGAGTCAGGCGATTATCGAGTTAAACGAGTCAAGCTCACGATCCTTAAACAAGCTCGAGCGAGCCTGATGAGCTCAACTTAAATGAGTCGAACTTGCAAGCCCCTGTCGAGCTTAATTGAGTAAGTCGGGTATGTCTCGCTAGCTAATTGATTGACAACCATATTCAACGGTCTTCCATTGTCATTGGTCACCATTTGTGGTTGTCTTTAGCTGTCCTTAGCCTTCACCATCCACCATAATATAAATATATATTGTTTAGAAAAAAAGCAATTTTTTGAAATAATTTTTTTATAAATAAAGGTATTAAAAAAGTTTAGTTGAAAATTTATTTTAATTATAGTAATTTTAAAATTTGATCATTGATATAATGTCACCAAATAAAGAATAAAAATGATATTTTTGTTTTTTTATTGTTGATAATTATCATTTATATTCTTATACAATCATAATCATTACGGTATATTAAAAGTATCAAAATTGTATAATCATAATTCATAATAAAGAAGGATACTATAGACACCGTGATCCGCGCCACGTACTATTAGGGAAAATAAAGCGACAGATGAGATTAATGATGTGGCAGATAAAGTGACATTAGAAGTAACAAAAGTGGAGTACTGCTCATTAATGTTGCACCCAAACACACGTCTGCGCAGCGCCATCGTCTGTCTACCTGTGGACAGCTGGTTTGCACCACTCAGTCTGACACGCCACTCTGCCTTTTTGGATGATTTATCGGCTCGACAAGTACAATGCATCTCATATCTTCTTTTAAATTTTTTATTCTTAAATGATGTAATATTATCTCATCAAATTTATTATTTTAAAAAATATATTATTAATTTATAAAATAGTAACATATTATTTAAAAATTAAATTTTCCAAAGAAAATTTGAGTGCATGATACTGTTTGCTGATGGAGTCAAAAATAAAAACTAAAAAATAAAAGTCGGGCCACTTTCTTTTTGCCAATAGAACCACATCCATTGGCTTGAAAAAAAAAAAATTGTAATTATAGCAATATTTGATTAATGTGAAAAAAAGATGTTTGATATGAAAAATTAAAATATATATTAATTTTTTATTTGAAATAGTAATAAAATGAGATTGATATAATATAAAAAATAAAAATATTTGGGTTGAATTTAAAATAAATAGTATTGAGACTTTTTTTTGTTTTAGTTTTGTTTTAGAATCCATTGGCAAACAACCTTTCTATAGAGCATTGGGACGAGGGGAGTCCAAAAAGAAAGAAGATTTTAATAAATAATACTAATAACAACAAATTTGGAAATTGAATTTTTTTATTTTTAAGACATCAAACAACATTACAAAAAAGAAGAAGAAGAAGAAGAAGAATGACGCCTCATGCATTCCTAGAACTAACCTTCTATCCATACCCGCCATAAGTAGACAACCTAAATAGGGACATGACCCGCAAGATACCATTCAACTATACCAAAACATTAGTTAAGTGTCTCCAAGAGGTAGTTCAATCGGTTGTGAACAACGTCTTATAGAGTTCCCCTCCCCCTACCCTTGTGTGGACATGTCACCCCCTCCCCCTCCCCTTGTATAGACATGTCAAAAAAAACCAATTAAGTAACAACTATAACAAAGATAAAGAAACAAATGGAAAGATAAATAATAAGAAAGCGACAACAATAAATACAAAAATGGTAGTGTCGGTGGAGAGCGAGTCAAAGTAAGGCAATGTGGACACGGTTGAAAGCCAACACGTGTAAGCCACTAGCTAGTGCATGAAGTCCACATGCCAACAATGAATGCTAGGAGGCAGTAGACGACCTGAGGAGACCGGTAGCATTAATGAACAAAATACTCAGATTTGAGATCTAAAAGTTTTCAAGTCTTAACCGGAAAAAAGTCTCGCCATGACGTGAATAATTAAATTATCTCAGTTCTATCACAAGTCCGTCTTGACGGGTCATTTGACAAGCAACAAAGGAGCTCATTCTTCAGTCACGTCACGTGCCTGTTTTGACGAGAAACTAGGGAGCTCATTATTCAGTCACTTCATGTGCTTGTCCTGATAAGTCATCTAACAAGAGACCCTAGGCAGTCTTTGAACCAAGACACGAGCTCATCATGTCCTTCCATCTGATGAGATACCAGGAAGTAAATTTGAAGTGCTGTCATGAGCCATTCATGATGTGCCATCTAACAAGAAAATAGAAAGTACTTCTTAAGGTGTTGTTGCGGTCATGACGCCTATATAATGAGAAAATAGAAAGCTACCATAAAACTCTTAATCTTGCACCCTTAACCCATATTTTTAAATCAACAAAAGTAAACAAAATACATTTACACTAAAACTACCAATAATGATTAATTGTATCATATGCCATTGTATGTTGTGTACAAATGGCAGCCATGAGATTACTATTATTATATGAGAATAACCCAATAGTCCACAATTTATTTTTTAGGGAAAGTATACAAATTCATTTCAAACTACCAGATTGTCAAATGTCTCTCTCAAATTACCAATTGTGTTAATGTCACCAAATGAAAAAAAAAAAAACAATAATGAACTCTTCATCATTTTTTTTTAATAAAAAAAAATCTTTAAATTATACAATAAAAATTAAAAACTAAAAAAAAATCAAATATTAATCTTGTTTAGCTTTAGATACAATGGTTGTTATTTACCGTCACAACCATGTACGAGTGATGGTTATGCCTTACGACATTGTTAGTGGTGTAGATCACTTAGGGTTGGACCAAGCCGGGGCCACTAACGATGTCTTGCTATTGTGCTTTATTGAGGCACCAATGCTGTACTAGAAGCCCCTTGGGAAGCTCAAAACCTACCAAAAAGTGGTTAAGGACTCAAATAGATTATATGGATTCGATTATGACATGTTCACAAGAAATATTATATATTATTGTAATGACTTAGGGAAAAAGGCTAGCTACATTTGTGTTATCATTCCAAAAGAGTTAGTCAATTTGGAATTTTTTTATAATCACTTATTACTCTCAATTTCACCTAATAATTATGCAATGTGAGACTTAGCACTCATAAATGTCTTTATAAACCACCACTTTATGTGAGCTACACATATTCTTAATATGGGACCAGGCTGTTGCAATTTCTTTCTTTAAACCCTTAGGATCCTCGTCAAGGCCACATAATGTAGTGCATTGTGCTCCAGTACCATATAACATTATTAGGTGGCTCTAATACTATTTTTAACGACCTAGGAAAAAGTGCTATTTACATCTGTGTTATCACACCAAAATGACTAGTTAAATTAAAATTTTTCTAGAATTATTTATAACGCTCAATTTTACATAGTAAGTAAGCAAATTGAGATTTAGCATCCATGAATGTCTTTATAAACTACCTACATTATGTAGGTTACTCATCTTATCAATAAGGGATCCAAGTGTTACAATTATAGATATATTGCATCAACATGATTGTCTACCTTGTCATTTGACAAGAACACTATTGCATAATACTGCATATGGTTTATTAATCTTTTTTTATAAACTACATGATTACATGTTCCTGGTGTGCTAATTCACTAAGCCGTGAACTTACACTTTGATTTGTTTTCCATTCATGTTTTATAGCTGTTGATCCAATAGAAGATGGGTGTTGGGAATCAGGGCAGGATACTGGCATTGGACAACCTTTATAAAATGATCTTTAAGGAGTTAGACTAAGACTTGTGGCATGATTTTGATCACCATTTTCATGATATATTGTTGGGGTTTTTGTAGCTTTATTACTAGTTATATTGTTGTCCTTCACTCGAGCAAGAACCTCTATTATCTTTTGATTACGTGATGTCTAGACTTTGTCTATAACATTTGAAATTTTTAGACTTAATAATATTTTATATTTGACTTGATGACTGATCTTGGACCGTGACATTTGATGCTATCTTTATGCCAAGTTACCTTATGATGTTTTAGTATGCTTTGATATTATTTATTCATGGTTGTAGAATTGGCTATCTTATTATACAAGTGACAAGCCTTTTGTTGTAAGCCCTCTAATGAGAGTACTAGATCCTCGCGTCTTATTTACTCAATAAATAGAGATGGGGAGACGCATTAGGAGTTAATTACCAGTTAATTAATGCCTTAAGGTGTTATAAAATCTATATGTTTTTGAGACACAACATCATTCCTTACCATCTGTCATCACTACGTAATAAATGCATCTACACCGATTCACATTTGATTATCAAATGCAAGCACCCTCATCATAATTCATAGGCTAACTTACTCATTAAGTCGCTTAGGGAATTTTTTTTTTTACATGTCCACACAAGAGGAGGGGAGAGGGAAATTCGAATTAGTGACATCTATTTCATTAGACATAGTTCCAGCTGATTAAGTTACCTCTTAAGGACCACCTAAGAGAATTGGGATGCAACTATAGTACACAAATGTAAAAAGGCCTAAGGGGGACCGGCCAAGGGCTTGTCGGCCCAAAGGCAACCCCAATGCAAGCCTAAGGTTCGTGCTCATCGAGCATCATACACACATGATACACTAGAACCATTCCCCTTTCATACACTCCAAACTATAACAAATCCTATAAAGGAATGATATCCATCTATTTATTAACTTGCTTAGCTAAGACTTGTATAAAAAGGGAAAAAGGTTGTTGGTGGTACTCCCTTGAAAGAAAGTGAGTTAGAAGCCTTAAATGCCATACTACTTCAAACCCACTCGATAAGGGAGAAGAGTCGTTGAATTTGACATCAAAGAGGAAATGAAATCATGAAGACACACCCACATTCTATAGGGTCCCCTTCACCTTCGATAAAAGCCTAATTACGTTCACTTGCTAACTAACAACGAAAAACCTCTATAAAAGTTGAAGCAGTACACAAGCTCTTTCACATTTCTTGCTTTTATTTTGTTCATACATTCTATCAAATTCACACTTGCTAACTTAAATATGAGAGGTGATTATATTGTCATTGCCAGTGTGCTACCCTATGGTATCTAAAAGAAAGCTAAGATAATAGTTATTTGGCGGAATATTATCATTAGCCTTCTCATTGATCTTATATAATAAAAGAGTTAAAACTACAATCAAACATCAACACTTAACAAAATAAGTTTGATAAAACTTATCATGATAAGTTTGATGAGATAATTATCTAAGAAGAAGAATTACAATAGAAGTCTTAGCACTTAAAGAGATTTAGTCAAAGATAATTACGATCCATTGAATAGTGTAAGATGTGGAAAAAAAATATGTATATATATTAGTATTGTTGTGATTATGCGAATTTTGTTAGGATATTTTTGTCCAATTGTGATTTTGATTAAACCAAAACTGCGGTGGTATTTTGGTTGAAAGTCCGTTTTGTCAAAAGCCTCGAATTTGAGCTTTGGAGTAAATGTGGATTTGAACGTTTGAAACTTCAAAAGCACTTTCACAACCATTTTACCAAACGACCGTATTTTGGCTGAAACGAGCTTTTGATCCTTCAAAGGCCGTTTGCATACCCAAACATGCTCTTAGTGTAGTCAATACCATCCTTTTGTTGAAAGCCTTTTGCCACAAGTCTGGCCTTATACCTTTCAATTGAACCACCTAAGTATTGTTTCAGCTTGAACACCCATTTATTTTTTATGATGTTTTTGTTGAGAGGTTGAGGGCAAAGAGTCCAAGTATCATTCTTATGGAGAGCTTGGAGTTCACTTTCCATAGCAGCAAACCAGGAAGGGTGAGACTTAGCTTGAGCAACAGTAGTTGAAACTTAAGGTAGAATCACACTAGAAAGAGCTTTTAGAGGGTGTTTGGTGGATTTCAAGGAATGGTAGAGCTTGAAGTCTAAAAATAATTTGGGTTGTCAGGAGCCAGTCATTGATTGAGTGACAATGTGGGGAGAAGGTGGTGTAGGTGAGTTTGGTAAGACTTGAAGTAGGGATTGATCAATTATGGCTAGTGGTGCAGGGGAGGTATTGGCTGCTGAAGCAATGGAGCACTCATGTGGCAAAGGTAGTGCATGATCTGGTTCTTATGGAGCAGGATCTGGCTCTTGTGTAATAGATTTTGGTTCTTGTGGAGCAGATTTTGCTGCTAGTGCAAGTGACACAACAAAAGGAATATTTATGGGGCTAAGGGTTGACATAGGTGTGACAATAGTATGAGGATCAAGGGGTGTACTGAACTGGGAGAAGGAGTATGTACTGAAATGAAATGGGAAGGGTGAAGAACAATACCTGGTTGAGAGAGATCAACTTTTGCAGGGGAAGGAGCTGCCCAATCCTTTGTTGGAAACAACATTTCATCAAAAATAACATGTCTGGAGATGTAGATCCGATTGATGGAGATATCAAGACACTTATAGCCTTTTTGGTTAGAACTGTCGCCAAGGAAAATGCACTGCTTGCTTCTAAATTCAAGTTTATGTTTTGCATAGGGCCTTTGAAGAGGATAGCAGGTACAACCAAAAGTTCTAAGGAGGGAGTAGTCTAGATTTTTGTGAAACAACTTTGAAAAGGGACTGGAGTTGTTTAAGGTTGGGGTAGGTAATGTGTTGATGAGGTAGGTTGATGTACAAACTACCTCAACCCAATACCTAACAAGGAGTGGGATTGTGCTAAAACTGTAAGAGTAGTTTCTATAATATGCCTATGTTTCCTTTCAGCAATTTCATTTTGTTGAGAAGTGTGTGGGCAGGTGACTTTATGAAGTATCCCATGAGTGGATAAAAAATTGGTAAAGGTGTTTGAAAGATATTCACCACCCCCATCTATTTGGAATTGTTTGATTTTAAAAGTGAAAAGGTTTTCAACCAAACATTTGAATTTAACAAACATGCCAAACACATTATATTTGTTATGGATAGGAAAAAACCATGTATATCTTGAGAAATCATCAATGAAAAGAACATAGAATTTGCTTCCATTTATTGAAGAAAGAGGAGATATCCATACATCACTATGAATAAGTTCCAATGGAGCATGACTAACACGACTAGAATCTAAAAAGGCTAATTGTTTGATTTTTCCTAATTGACAAGAAGAACAAATTGATTGAATAGTCTTCGAATGAGAAATTGGTAATTGAAAAGTGCTGAAGATATGCTGCAACATAGGTTGACTTGGATGTCCTAGTTTGTTATGCCAAATTGGGGAAGGGACTATGACTCCAATATGAGCAATGAGAGCTCTCACTTTATTTTTGGTGAAATGTTGCAGCTGGATAGGGTAGAGTCCATCTTTTCTTTGCCCCTGCAAGAGGATCCTTCCTGTTAGGTTGTCCTATATCAAAAAATATGTTGCTATTAGGATGAATTGACAGTCATTATCACAACAAAATTTGTTTATAAAAAGGAGATTGGATGCAGCAGCAGGACAATATAGGATATCATTAAGATGAAGCATGGTTGAATCTGAAGTTTGGAAAGAGGAAGGGCCAATATGACATTTACCAAGTCCACTACCATTACCTATTGCCACGGTCTCATTACCCTTGTAAGACTGTTGTATGGTCAGATTCTCCAAACCAGCCATGATATGAGTGTTGGCTCCACTGTTTGCTAGCCAATTATCTTCATCTTGGACAAAATTTGTTTGAGCTACCATTGAAGCAAGATCTGATGGTGGATGGTGCCCTTGGAAAGCATAGTCCATTTGATGGAAGCAATCTAATGCTTGATAATTCACTCTACCATAAATTTGACAAGGGATCTTATTTGAGGAGCCATGATTGAAAGGTGAGGCTTTGGTGAAGTTGCTGGGTGGTCTAGAGTAGGATCTACCTTAAGAAGAGCCTGGAGAAGAGAAATAAGGCCTCTTTGGAGGATTGGATTGAAAATTCCTGTTGAATGAACCATGATTGGATGATTTCTTGAAGTTGCTGTTGTACTTGGGCTTGGCTGGTGTTCTTTGAGAAAACATGGCAAAGGAGGTGTGCTCAGTATTGGCTGCTTGATGCTTCAGGAGTTGTTCATGTCTTAGCAGTTGAGATTAAAAATCTCCAAGAGTCATTGACTTATCCTTTGTAAGCATGGAGAAGGTCATGACAAAGGCATTGTAGGTAGGGCTCAATCCTCCAATGATGTAGGAAATTAGATCATCATCTGTAGTGATGTTACTAGCAATAGCTAGCTGGTCAAGAAGAGACTTGGCTATGCGGATGAACTCAACACATGATTTGGATCCTTGCCTCAAGTCTGCAACTGTCTTCTGAGTTGTATGGCATGAGATCTAGATGGTGAGGCATAGCAGTAGCTAAAACAGTCCAAACTTAGGTTGATGTTTTGCAGCCATAGACTGGGAACAACTTGAGGGGTTAAGGTTGCAATGAACCAGCTAAGTATGCATTGGTCTTTCTTTTCTCAAAGAATGTATTCTGGGTTTAAAATTTCAAATAGTGTTTTGTCAAAAGCATGAATGAATTTTGGTGGGCATAGCTCGGAGCGATCAACAATTCCCATCAATTCATGTGACTTCAAGATGGGTTCAAACTAAAACACCCATCCTAGGTAATTGCTGTCATCTAGTTTGGATTGATAAATGTGTTCAATATTAGGCATAGAGAAGGCTAGAGTAGATGAACTTGATTCAACCATGGAAGAGAAGAAAAACAAAAAATTGAAGTATAGAGAAGGTGTTAACCAAGAGACTTTAATACCATGAAAGAAAGCTAAGATAATAGCTATTTGGCAGAATAATATCATCAGCCTTCTCATTGATCTTATATAATAAAAGAGTTACAATTACAATCAAACATCAACACTTAACAAGATAAGTTTGATAAAACTTATCGTAATAAGTTTGATGAGATAATTATCTAAGAAGAAGAATCACAATAGAAATCTTAGTGCATAAAGAGATTTAGTCAAAGATAATTACAAAATGAGAGTTTGAATACAAACAGATAGCAATCTATTTGTATTCAGATGATAGAAGAGAAGTTAAGTAAAAATAGATGTCTTATGGAAGATCGATTATGTAACAGGATCATTAGCAATATGATTTGGAGGATTGGGATCATCAGATAGCTTAACGGTATCAACATACAAGATCAAGATTTTCAATAATATCAAGATATTGTAATTCTTAAATCGTAGCTCAAGATAATGCAAAATTATATTGTAATTATTAAATCCTAGCTCAAGATAATGCCAAATTATTATTATTATTTACTTAATGGAGGAGATTTTGGTCCAAAGGATACATTTTACAATTATGTGCACAAAAACAAACTGAGCACTAAAATGAAAAAAAGAAATATTAAGTGTTTTTCTAGTATTCTTTCTGGTCTTACATGAATATTATTTTTTAAAAATTAAGTGAAACAAATAAGAACATTTTTTAAAAATAATAATACTAATGTCCAGCTAAGATGAGGAAGACACTAAAAGAATACTACAAGAGCACTTAACATTTCCCAATAAAAATATCTCAGCACCCGCCTAGAAAGTATATAGAATAAAAAAGACGATTTTGAAGCATTTATGGTGTCTAGGCTCTATACAGGAGAAGAAGAATCCTCCCCCATTTCAAATGAAATGGAGATGTTCCTTGTCCATTAATTCTTAGATCCTAAAATCAGCCCACATAAATGTTCCTAGGAGATGCTGAGCCCTAGTCATCAGTCCAAACGCCAGGCTGGACAATCCAATTCTGAATTTTTATAATAAGCTCCACATTATAACCACAATTTACAAATAAACACATCAAATCTCATACTTCCTTCAAACTCTACCTACAACGCTTCATTTTTTGCTTCAAGTATCACTACTTTATCAACATTTTTATACATCTTACTTCACATGCAACAAGCAAAAGGTGAAGTGCAAATTCAACCCTTAACTCCAACTTTTTTATTTCCTTAACCCGATCCATTTATAGAGTCAAACCTTTGAGTCCAAGCCCCTCGAGCGGTCGGACACCACCACCCCCCCAAAAGTCAACCCTACGAGTTTCGGTTTTTAGCTGTTTATGTACACAAACCCGATCCACATTAGTTCTGGTTCAATGTATCCCAGAGCGCTGCACAATGCCTCCGGGCAAACCCGACCCGTCTCTCCTCCAATTCATACCACCTCGAACCCTTGCTGCTGATAGTTTCCGAGCGTGGCGGCGGGTCCACCATCCAACTCCCCATCATCTCCGCCGTTCATTAACATCAAACACCCAACATTCCTCTTCTTATCACCGTCCAAAAATTCATAAAAAAAATTCGACCTAGGCAGCACCACACTGGATCCGTTCCCCACGAAGTGCAATACCACGGGAGGGACATTGACTACCTTGCGGTAGTAATAACACGGCCCGAGCCCGGTCTTGGCCTCCACCTCGCTCGCCCGCTCGTGAACTCGCCCGACTCGGCGGTCGAACTCGGTCACCACCGAGTCGTACAGACTCGCCGGCAACATCGTAAACGTGGTCCCCGAGTCCACAACCATCCCGCCGTTTCCTCTTCTATCAACCCGTTTCAGAGCCTCCGGCGCTGGAATATTCATCTCCCCGACGGAGATTCCCTCGAGCCCAACACAGTAGAAGTAGGGGTGCTTCGAGTTCTCGAGCATCGACGTGTACACGAACCGAATCCCGTCAGTGCCCAAGTCCTTTTTCTTCTCGTCGTGGCGACCGAGAATGAGTGGACTCGGCTGGCGGACTCGGTCTTGGTCGAAGGAGTGAGAGACCAAGCAGTAGGAGAAGCGGTTGCCCAGCTGGGGAGAGAAGCTGGCGAGCTGCGCCGGCAGAGAAAGCAAGCCGCGGCCGAACCCGGCGACCCCAATAGGCTCACCAAGGGCCGAGTGGGCGCACCCGAAAGTGAAATTTGGAAGAAGCGGAGAAGGATGAAGTGAGGTGGGTACGGACAGGGTGTCTCTGTAAAGGCGGGCGATTAAGCTTCCATCGGCGTAGGCATAGTAGAAAGGTGGGCAGGAGAAGGAGGAGCATTCAGCCATTTCTATGGACTCCAAAGGACAGCGAGCAATGGCGCAGAGATCGGAGGAGGAGTGGGAGGAGTGAACGGCGGAGCAAGCCCGGGACTTGCATGGAACAGAAGCATTTTTGGGGACTTTGGGTGGGGGAGTGGTGGTTGACGGGTTGTATTTCCCTTCGCAGAGAATGCATTCGAACGGGGAACAGGGGAACCAGACAAGGTCGGAGCCGGTATCCATGTACAGAGAGATGGGTTGGGGAGGGTTGGAGCCCAGAGTAAACGACAGCGTATAATCGCTGCCTGGGGAGAGCGGGAGAGAGACCTGGCGGCGCTGCAGGTGGTGGCCACGGAAACGAGCGGCGGAGCGGGTAGAGGTAGATTTGAGGAGGTGATGGGTACTGTTGAATTGGGTTCTGGAGAGGGAGTGGGTTAAAGGCATCAGCACGATCTCCGAGAACGAAACAGAGAGGCTTGAAAAACAGAGTACGAAACAGAGCAAGGTGAGTGAGGACGCCATTAATTAAATTTACAACCAAAGAACAGAGCTTTGCAAATTTTACAGAGCCTCAGAGAGTTTGACTTTGCTCAGGGAGAGAGAGAGAGAAGTGAGAGGGGGATTTATACAGTGGGTTGGGGAGTAGAACAAGAGGACGAAGGTTCTGGTGTGTTGTTGGGCATGGCAGGGCACACTTGAGAACAGAGTTATCCTTTAATGCTCTGTATTTAGCTGTGATAATCACTTCAATTACCAAAAAAATTATAATAATTATAATAATATTAACGGTGGAGACACTTGTGATTGTGAAGGGGATTGATTCCAGCGGCAGCACATTAAACTTCTCGGCTAATCTGCTTTGCCCAAAGTTCGAATTCTATTTTAAATTAAATTTCATTTCTTTCTTATATTTTATGTCAAATTATTATTATTTTTTTATTATGTAAATATTATGTTTTAGTTCACTTATATAAAAAAATATATATATACATAAAGAGAACATTTTTTAAGAAATATTCATATCCTGTGGGACGGAAAGAACCCCTACCAAACCCAACAGCAGCCATTAGGGATTTCTTTAATGCTGTCAATCATAATTCGTATTTGGTTTGAAAATATGGTCTTATCGACATGTTTTTTTAGAATATGATATTTGCTTTTTGAATAGAATACCGAGAATGAAAACGAATTTATAAGATATATTATTCATTTGAATAATCGTTTGTTAAATAGAAAATTCTCATTTTATTGAGATCAATCTTTCATGTGCTTAGATTTTCTAGTACAAAATATTTTACAAAATAAATACAAAGTTACATGGCACAATATGATTGAGAAGGAGATGAATTCAAAATTTTGAGAAATTCAATTATGATGTGCCACATTCAAGGACGGAGTTAGAACTTGGGATAAGTAGGGCCAAAAATTTTAGTGGATAGGGGTTAATAGGAGAAAAAAAAAAGTTATCTTATTATTATTATTATTTCTTCCTTCAATTGGGGGTGTGGCCTACACCGGCTACCCCCAATTCCGCCCTGGCCACATCACTTTAAGAATTTTTTTTTTTTTGGTAAAATATTTTGTAAGCATAGCATTTCTCTATATTTTTTTTATTAGATCTTGCCCTTAGGCCAAGTCAATCATTTGTATATGAATGCTATCACATTCAACATACCTTTAGTGTCTATTTGACCTTTGATTGCATGTGTGCATGGACTTGGGGAGTGCCATCATTTTAGTGCTCTTGGCTCAACGATTATTATTCATTTCAAAACAATTAGGTTTAGTATGCAAAATGGGCTATCCATTAAGAAAATGAATAGCAATTCTTATGAATAGAATAAGGTATAAGGAATAGCTATTTTTATTCATTAGTTTGGTGACAACACATATGTTATCATTGAAAAAATTGCTGTCCAGCGGCAGCTTTCAGCTGATTTTGACGAGCTCCAGCCACAATTGGTGGTGGATTCCAAAATAAATAAATATTGTAGGCTTTTATTTCCATAAAAATGAATATTCCAAAAAATAAAGATTAGTAATTAGTTTTTAAGAATGAATATTCCAATATTAATTTTTTTTATACCAAATTATAAAATAGATATTTCATTCCATCGGATTAATCCTTTTAAACCAAATGTCTCCTTAGTCAATAGTGAAAACTCTTAGCTACTATGTGAAACTAGGCGTTAATATATGGCCCAACAACTGTAATTTACTTCTATGCTTACTCAAAGTACATATACCTTACCTTGCATATTGTGTTGAAGGGAAGTAGTTTTCTTCATGCACAATTTTGGAATATCACTTTGCATTCTTCAATAATGCAAAGAGGGAGGATATAAAACATACAAAAAATAATATGGTGACTGCGATTTAAAGGAATAGAAATTATATTGTGCATGACCTCATGTTAGGTGAAAAGTTGCTGGGCATTATAAGAGCACTGAACATTTTCTAATGTCCTTTCCAATTGTTTTCGGTATATAATGCCAACACTTTCAGCATTTATGGGGACCCCATTTTTGTAATTCTTAGGCCGAAAAGGACGAGTCCAATCTTTTTCGGTTTATTTGAATTAAAGAAGATATAATTTGTTATAGTAGAAGGTTATTTTGTCTTCTCAAAAAGTAAAAGACAAAAATATCATTCAAATATAATTAACTGGATATTTTTCAATTCATTTGAATTGGAGAAGATCCAACAGGAGTCTTTGGAGGGAAAGATGATCCTCTTCATTGTAAATAGGCTAGTATTTTTAGAAGGGGTAAAATTGTTTAACCGGCTCCGGATCCTTCTTCCTTTTGAGTAGGGTTATTATATTTTGGAGAAATGGTACACACATTTTCACTTCAATACTTTCACTTGAACTTTTTGATGTACACGAGTGAATTTCTATTGAATTTGGTATCCAATGATAATTTTAAACTTCATGTCACATGTGTGAGTTAAAGTGTAGGAGTAATAGTATCTGTAGCATTTTTCATACTTTTTACACATGGAAATTGAGAGTAAAAACTAAAGAAAATTCTCTTCAAGGGAGTAAAAAATTAATTATAGTGTAATTAATATTTTTAGAGAATTTTCTAAATTTTGGAGGACTATTACACTAACCTTGGGTGTAGTTCGCCCTCCATGGTTGTTGCATAGGCATTTTACATAATCTAGGATATATTTCACTTTATCCTCCTAAATTTTTATTATTTTTATAATTATTTTCACAAAGTCCAAAAAGTGCATCAAACTTTTAATTTTTTTTTTAGTGTCACAATTCCGTTAAATTTTTTTATTAAATTCTAATGGAAGAGGGTGTCAAATTTACTAAAATACCCTCCATTTGTTTTTTGAAAAAAAATTGCAAATATTTAATGTAATTTGCAAAAATACCTACACTTAAATCTTTGTAATTTTTTATTACAAAAAAATTAAAAGTTCAATACATTAAATTAAATTATTTTTTAAAAATTAGGGAGTAATTATTAAAAATATCAATTATATAAGTAGTAAATAAAACAATTTGACCTTTTAAGAAAAAAACAATTTGGGATCTAAAAGTTAAGTCAAGTATACGCACCAAAGGCAAGGTCGATAAAGTCAGGTAGGTCCAAATACTTAGTCGGCACGTTTGACTGAGAAGTAGGACCTGTCCATGCCATTCATTCATCAAAACAAACAAAACTTGCTAATAGTACCAGATAACTCCGCTTTAAATCTCTAACTTAGATTTATGAATTATCAACGTATTTTGAGAAGATTTTATAAATTTAAAACTTTTAATTTTTACTTTATGAACTTTCAATTTGTTTTAATTGACCACATTTCATCAGATTAATTTAGTTGTTAATTTCTAACAAAAATTATTAAAAAGACCAAATTATCTTTCGAGTTTTTTAATTATTTTTAAATTTGAAATTAAAGATAAATTTAGAATTTTATAAAAAAGTCAAGGATATAAAAGTCATTTTATCACTTTTAACGTTTAAAATCTGATTGAGATTGGTACATTGTATCAAATTAAAAGTTGAGAGTATGAAATTGAAAGTTTTAAAAATTTTGGAGAGTCCTCTAAAAATGCGTGATAGTTTAAAAGTTTTAAATAAAGTTTTTCTCAATACTCTTTAATCGTTTAACTTGTTTTTTCTACATACAACGCTTACTATTGAGACAGTTGTCAATCCAGATAATGACTTAAATCCAAAACCCTGCTAAAAATAAAGGATCAATTATAGAAGGCTGCGAAGTAGAGGGTGTGGCTGTTATATATACGCGTGTATATATATATATATATATATATATATATATATATGACCTCTTTGTTTCTGATTTTCTTTGCTAGATTGTCATAGAGGGGGAGAGAATATATTTTGTCCGAAATGGAACGGGGGGTCCCATGAAGCAAAGTTTATGGGACGATTGTCCTGCAAGCTAAGGCCAAGAGTACGTTGACCTTGGTCAACTGCAGGTGCAGGAAGAGCCATTGAATCAATCCTTCTTCCATTCCATTCCATATTGTCTACCTTCATCTTATGCACCTCGATACCAAAATCCTCCTAAAATATCTACATAGATTGCCTCTAAAGTTACTGAAGATGGATACATATTATGCATTATAAAATGATTCTTTTGATATATTTATATATAATATAATAAGAATAATAATTTATTCTTTAAAATTTTCCCATATTTAGGATAATTTCTCAACTTATTTCTTCAATATATATACACATGTGAGTGAAAAATAATAGAGTTTTATATTGAAAAAAAAAGTGAAAAATGTAAAAATTGAATATAATATATAATTAATTCCAAACTAGTTAAGTTGTGCCTGAACATTAAGATGAACAGAGTAAGAGGAAAAGCTGCTAGCAGTATTGATAGATGCAATTCATTATAGAAATTGTGAGTACAGAAAGCACCCGAAACTTTTTAGTTTCAAACGAACTGCAAAAAGAACTGGAAAACTAAGAAATAACCATGCAAGTAAATACTGAGTTCCTACCATGGCGTGTTTAATAATTGACCCCTGAATTTTTATTTATTTATTTATTTTATTTTTACTGTTGAGCCTTTAAAAATTGAGTTTCTAATTATTTCCCTGACCGTAATATTGGTATTATGTTATTGTAAAAGAAAATCTTGGATTAGGCATGAAGTTAAGAGTAATAAAAAATACACGTAAATTTGGTACAGTATGTATCTTTTTGGAAAATGTTAGGGGTTCTCTTCTTAAGTTCTTCTGCCATTCTTTCAGTCTTACATAAAACATGATTTAAGAAAAAATAAAATTATAACGGCCTTCACCACCGTTTTTTTAAGGCATTAGCACAAAATGTAAGGCATTAGCACAAAATGTAAGGCATTAGCACTACATTTGAAGCATTAATACAAAAATTAAGGCATTAGCACTAAATTTAGGATGATCAAATCTATTTTGAATAATATAATCCCTAAATGGTTAACCTTCCACCCTTAGGTTTTAGTTTTGAATCAAAAAATAAGTTTTAAAGCATTATAATCTAATTATTCACTCATAAAAATTAATCTGTTGGCAGAAAAATGGTACTACAATTTTATTTTTTTCTTAAATCATGTTCTACGTAAGATTGGAAAAACGCTAAGAGAATATTACGGAGAGAACCTTAATCAAATTCATTTTTTGAAAAATATAATATCTTTTTATTATATTATTATAAAACTATGAGTGGAAAAGCCTAGAGAGCTGACACGTGGTAGAATGAGCTGGATTAAGTCTATTCACTATTATTCAAAGGAATGATAAAACGTTATTCAAAAGTCTGTCCGACTTTATTCACTCACTGCCCCAACTAATCAGAATGAAGCCCCCAAGCTGCCGACCAGATCCCTGCCCTACCCGCCACCTCACAATGTCTAGAAAACATAAAACAATTAAACTCATGGCAGCATATAAGATAAGACAGACAGAATGTGTTTTTAATTGTTTATTAATATTTTTATATATTTAAAAAAAAAATACAGAGACTAAGAAAATCTTAACAAACATATTTAATTTGTAATTCGTACCAAAAAAATATTCAATCTATGGTGTCTTGAAATCCTTTACTTGGAAATGTTACACTAAAACACTTTTTTTTTAAAAAAAAAAGGAAACAAAAAATATTTCTAAAACATATTAACAAACCGACACGATTATTGTCTTGATACTTGATACTTTAGTTAATAATAAATGTTTTTGTTGGATTTCTTTTTTAGAAAAATAGCTGATTTTTTTTAAGAAAATTGTATACGAGAAAGACAGGAGAATGATGTTTAAAATTTCCTTTAAAAAATTGATGTTTCCCTATTAGAAACTTGTTTTTCCAATGTTGAAAGCAGAAAAAGAAATGAAATTGACGTTAAATATATATATATATATATATATATTTTTTGGTAAAAGAACACGTATAAAACATTAAAACCATGTTAAAAATAATCCTCGAAAGATACATAAAATTGATGGGCAGGCGTTAACTGCTGAAAATACCCAGAAAGGGGATTGCATTGAAAATGAAGGGTCAGTCAATCGCACAAAATAAAAGGGAAAAAGAAATTTATGTTCATTTTCCATGTCATTTTGACCTAAAATATTAATTTTGTTAAACACTTAACTGCATTTAAAAAAAATTATATTTTCAAATTGCAAGCAAGGTAATGTTTTTTAAAAACACACAATTTTAACAGTTAAACTATAATTTTAAAGGTTAAACTACAAGTTTGCCAAACGCTTAACTGTTTTTTTTTTTAAATTATATTTTCAAATCGAAGGTAAGGTGATTTTTTTTTGAAAACACACAATTTTAATAGTTAAACTAAGATTTTAAAGATTAAACTACAATTTTATCAAATACTTAGCTGCGTTTTTAAAAATCATATTTTAAAATCGAACTTTTTAAATCGCAAACTTCAATAAACCTTTAGTTTTTGAGAGAAAACATTCAATTTTGAAAGTATATATATATATAAACTCTTTAATATCATCTTATTTTAATTATTAAGTTATTTTAATTAAATAATAATTTACCAAATAGCATTACTTGGAAAAAGAAAGCACAGACGATGGAGAGAGGTGTATATGCATGGATTTAATGATACAAAATAAGAATAGAAACAAAAGAGGCCCCCAATCCCATCATAATTTGGTGATACATCAAACACAGCTGTGTTGTATACGCTGCGAACCTACGACCATATATACCATGCTTGAAAATGACGTCGTTTCTCCCGCCCATTCTGGCCTCCTTCATCTTCTTCAAATAATGCCTACCCGCTACCATACCTACACCACCACTGTCCTAGTAGCAGTCTTTTTCGCCAGCTATATAATGGAAGTTAGAGCCATTTTTAAAGTTATATGTATATATATATTTATTTATTTATTTATTTGTGTACCTAATTGATGGATGGTATACCAATCTAATAAAATGGTCCGACTTGTTTCATTCCGTTTGGTAGAATTGGTAGTCATAATTAAGGATGTTGTGCTAAATATGTTTTTATTAAAGCTATATTAAATATTTTACATTTTTATTCTTTAATTATTATACAATATTAATGTGATAGTTTCAATTAATTCTTAATTTTTTATTTTATTTTCTTTAATAATAGGGATAAATATAAAATTAGTCCTTGTAGATGACTTAAACTACAAATAACTCCATCTAGTATAAAAAATAATTTATAAGTCCCTATAGTTAACCTAAATTACAAATCACTCTTATAAAAAAATAATTTATAAGTTTTCAAGGTATGCCAAAATAACAGTTTACTATCTAAAATCAATTTTCGTTAAGTAAATTAACAAAACCTGTCTCTTTGCCATGTCATACCCAATAAAAATGCAACACGTGTTATTATTAATTTATGACTTTCAAAGCCGACGATTAGGATTTTGCACATTACAAATGCCAAAGAATGACACTAATAAATGAGTAATGTTACATATTATATTCTTATCTTACTTTCATTTTATTAGGCTGATGTGTCCTATACCATTGGTACTTAAATATTTTTTTAAAATGCTATCTTCATTAATATGTGACACTAGAGAGACTGTCAATCCTTAACAAAAGAACAAAAAAAATTTAAGAACGGATGATGCTACCACATCATTCCAATAAAATAAACAGTAGGATATGCCATTCATCTCCTCTTAATTAATTATTGATGGATATGATTTGACTAATGAAACTCCAAAGTGAATCAATAATTTTGTGGACCATCCGTAAAGTATGATATTATCAGCCGGCCATAAGGAATGATGTGAAAGGTCAAAAGTCATACCTACATTTATTTTTGTGGACCAAAATCCTTACTAATATATCATTTACTTGGTTAATGAACCTTGTTATTGCTTTTGCTTGTAGAATCAGTAAAGTGAATTTGTCCATTTTATTCCATTTCTTTCAACTTAAGGATGGACACCGACACTCCTTTCCCCTTTACTCCCTTTACATGCATTTTAAACATATTTTTAGGGTGACACCATCAGATAGGATGCACAAAATTACCAACAAATAATATGAGAAATTTCATATGACTCACCTGTTTAAATAAATTTTAAACTGTTCCGCCACCTAACTGAACAAGTAGGTCCTATATGAAGTCCTTCATATTACCTGTTCAAATTGCTAACGATTAGGACATATAGTTGTTGTGGATCCCAATTTGACAACTCCTCCACCACTTTCCGAAATTTCATGAAAGATTGTGGCACAAGTTATCAACCATGAAAGAGATGGGCCTTTGATCCTAAGTTGTGCAAGCTGTGTTGTACAATGCAATCCAATTACACAAGAGGCATGTGAGCAGATGATGATCTCTTGTTTTGTATTCATCTGCAGCCAGCAGGCTCACCTCCACATTGCATTGCATGATAATGCAAAATACCGCTCACTTTAACCTCATCAACAACTACCT
This sequence comes from Carpinus viminea, assembly GCA_013348765.1. Taxonomy (NCBI): domain Eukaryota; kingdom Viridiplantae; phylum Streptophyta; class Magnoliopsida; order Fagales; family Betulaceae; genus Carpinus; species Carpinus viminea. The sequence goes on along the minus strand of CP054670.1, from coordinate 27,848,917 downwards.
TTTGTGTTGTACAATGTCGTCATATGCTGAGCCCAGCAATGTCAAATTGTCAATACTCAAAACCGACCTAATCTCTCTAACCAACAAAAATCCATCCATGCCTCACAATGATTCAAACAAACAGTTAAAGATGAAAGCAGAGTAGCTGTCACTGTCCTACCCTATAGGCTAGATATTAATCACCTTTTAGCTAAGGATGACTCTGTTTAGAATTTCATGTTTGTTAGGAAAAGATTCATCCATGATGAAGATTACAGATCATTTGAAAACAACATGAGCTTTTTTATAGCAAAAATCAACATTTATCAGATGTTGGAACAAAGACTATGCCTGCGAATTTTGACATATACCAACTAAGGACTCTGCACATGTAGCATAGAAAACAGAGGGAATTATGTCACATCAGAACACTTTTTCAAACAACAAATAAAAAGCATCAACAAACAGAGTTTTTTCCAAAATGCCATACGATTACACAATCTCTCACAAAACCTTCCTTGGCTAGGGTTCTTATGGGAATAGCATACAGCCTTGGATTGGGAATATCAAGCATTGATACATAGGAATATCCATAGGTTGTTCATTATGCTAATAGACATGAAGCATCAGGAATTACACATCATCTTAGAGGACAACTGCACCCAACATTATTCAACACAACATAATACAACTTCTCAACAAGGCAAAAACTTACACCATTATAATGTATTATACCCAAGCTTATTGGCAAAGGCCATATCTTTACTTTGTATAGAGATCAATCATAAGAGGATCATACTTTTGAAATAACAGGTGGTAAAGGCCTTAACTTCTCCAACAGCTTCTCGGCTTCAAGAAACCCAAGCGATCCCAGAGACAAGAATTTTATAGATTTCCATCTGTTCAAGCTCAAAGAGAATTAGAATATATGTTTGCAACTTCTAAGAGCAAATACAAAGAATGAAAACAATATATAACATTAAAAAATAAATAAATAAATTCAGGTGACCTATGAAACAGCAGATAACTAACCTGGGTGTGTATGGTAGCGCCAGACAATGAAGATGTAGATGGTTAACAGAGTTCAACGGAGGCTGATGAAAGCCAAATCTGTCAAGAGGAGAGAGGGTCAGGCCCTGTAAAACAAGGTGAGCTTCAGCTCAGCTCAAGATCAACCTTGTAAAGACCTACTTGAGCAGCCTCCAGCTAGGCTCAATCTTGAGCCTCAGCTTGACTCAACTTTTCAAAAAAAATTGAGCTGCTCAAGCTCAAGTGGAGACAGGCTTCTTCAAAGGCTTGCTTCAGACAACTCGAGAGGTAAATGAGCAGAGATTGAATGATGTAAAGAAATATGCAACCTATTTGTAAAATGGAGCAACACATTCAGGTTACCTCTGACCTACTTCTTCCCAAGTTAAGTCTGCACGCTTACTTTTTTTTTTTCTTCCAAATCCATTGACCTCATTTATTGTGTATAATTAAGTGTACAAGGGATCACTAGAAGATCTTAAAATCAATAACTTAAACCAAAATCACTAGAATTGAAAAAAGAAAAAAGGACATCCAATAACATAAAATGAAGGGATATGTTGTTTAATGTAACCCAATATTACAAGCAAACAAAACAACATCTGCATCCTTCACTGGCCAGTATTTCCATTAACATATTATATATTGTATGATCTGCTAAAAGATTGGTAAAAACACATATAACATAAGCAACTAGAGAAAAATATAGATATTAAAACTTATCATAACCTAGTTTTCAAATCTGCAAAATTACTGAAATCTCTCTTTAACGAATAAACACTTTGCATAGAACTAGCATTAGATAGTCTTGAAGGCTTCATGAACAAGAGACATACCTGTACTGCATGCTCTGAGGTGCATCTCGGCTTAATAGCGTTTTTCCTACCTCTAACATGTGACTTACTGGATAAAACAGAAAAACAGAATATTAGGGCATCTTTGGTGAAGTTTTACCAAAGTGTTTTGGAAAAGGTGAAAATTGAGATGTTTATTTGTTGGAGCCACATTTGAAAAAGTGTTGTTTGTAAGATCTACAAAAGACAATTCATTTGATAAACTTAGAAGTGTTTATATATTTGGGCTAGCTAGAGGTAGGTTCCATGGGAGGCGGCCGCCACCTCTATGGAGGCTTCCATTGTGGTGGTCACCATGAAATTGCTAGACAAATCTGGTGGCCCCGCCGTGGCCACCACGCAGATTTGACTGCCAGAAAGATTGAAAGGACACTATGGGCTGCCCGAAATATCGGCAGTCACCCGTGGTGGCCACCTTGTGGATCTACTAGCCTCCACTTTTTTAAATTTTAATATGCAACAAGACATCTGACCCAAAAAAAGGAAAAAGAGTTTGTGTTTTATTATGGGAATTTATATCTAAATACCCTTGGTAAGCATTCCAAAATTTTTTAATCTGTAAGTTTTTTTTTTTTACAATTTACTCCATGGATTAATCGAAATAACAATAAAATCTCTGCTGTCAAAATTTTTTAACAGCTGTTAGTCTAGGTCAAAACGTACAGTTTTACCTCTTTAAAATATTAATTTTTTATTTTAATTTTAAAATTTAAATCTAAAAATTAAAAATAAAAATAAAAACCAGGGGCCGAACCACCCTCAAGCAAAGTGGGGTGGCCAGCCACCCCCTATGGGGTGGTTCAGCCACTTAGTATTTATTTATTTTAATATTTAAAATTTAAAATTAAATTAAAAAAATTAATATTTTAATGAGGTAAAGCGATACATTTTGACCCAGACTAATGGCTATTAAAAAATTTTGACGGCAGGGATTTTATTGTCATTTCGATTGACCCATGGAGTAAATTCTCAAAAAAAAAAAAAAAGATTAAAAAATTTTGGAGTACTTACCCAAGGTGTGTAGATATCAATTCCCTTTAATTATTTGAGAAGTGTTTCATAAAAATCCTTTTGCTTTTTGAAAAATGTGTAGTGACAGGGACCACATCTGAAAACCTGTTTGGATAACTGTTTTTTGAAAAGTGTTTTCAGTATTTGAAAATTGACAATAGTTTCTTAAAATTTTGCCAACCCAACCCTTAGACTGAAAAACAAAATGAAGTATCAAAATGGGAAGTCCCAAACTGGTTCAAACTATTAAATGAAATGCAATGGTTAGACATTTTCCTTACCTAAGGAGTAGTCCTCAGTTCTCCTCTGGAGATTTTTCACAGAAGGAATGTGCTCCACAGGAATCACCAAGTAATGCCTATAAAGTTGTCATCCAATTGAAATGGTCCACATGATCAAACTAAAAAAAAAAGTCGTAAACATGGGTGCTGGTAGGACCCAAAAGTGCCAAATTTCAAAATGGGATTGGCATGCTAAACATTATCAATAACACAAATATGACAGAAGAATCACATCTAGGTGTTTAAGAGTGTTGCAGACACAATTACAGAATCAGAGACCTGATGCTATGTGTTAGGCTCACTAAAACTGGAAAATGGGTGCTGGGGTAGTGGTCTATGCAGCGTGAATTGTGGGAAAAGAGTCTCTGTTTTGCACCCCATAAAACAAGGCAAAATGAAGTACCTTCGTCGGGGTGTTTCGTATGTTGGATTATGTGAGCATGGGATAGAGCAATTCCTTGGGATAGAATAGTGGGAAGTTTGCACATTGTGGTGGGTGCCATTTGGGGGGTGGGGGGACAAAGATGTGGGGTTGGGACAATAATATTTCCTGTATGTGTGCAGAGTGGGTACGAGTGATAAGAGTTGGAAAGTGGATTATTGACTAGTTCTGGGTAGATCAGGAAAAAATAAAAAATAAAACCCTCATTCCATCGTTCTCAAGTACAGTTCCAATCAAATTTGGATCTTGTTTAGTAATTAATTTTCTATTTCTTGAACTGGTCCATTTGGTTCTCGTCAATTGGTATCTGAATCAATGAAGACTGACAAGAAGAGGTTTAAGAAGCTAAAAGACATGTACGGGGTGAATGAAGGCATTTGCCACCTGAAGTGGCAGCAAGGCAGGCCCAAGCTGCTATTGAAAGGTTGCAATGGGTGAAGAACACCCTAATGGAGCTACTATGACTGATCAGGGATTCTGGCAATCAAATTGACTGGTCACCAACGAGCTCTGTAGATAAAGGGTCTTCTTCAGCACCCGCTACCGAAGGCAACGCAGTGACTCCACAATTCGTCTCCCTGATATATATATATATATATAAAGATGGGATTTCCATACTATTTGAGTGCAGACTTGACAAAGTGACTCAATTGAGTGGCTCACTTCTATGAGCAATAAGGCATTCCATCTGAACACAGACTCAACTTGGCCACCTTTCAGGTGGAGAGTGAGACTAACTAGTGGTTTGAGTGACTACAATGCACACACGAGGGATGATAACATGGACAGATTTTGAGAAAGAGCTATTGGCACGATTCAGCCCTGCTGTGTAGGAAGACTTAAGGTATTGTGTCATGGGGCCAATTTTTCCACACACAAATCAGCCAAGTGATGGCCCTAAGCAAAGCACGAAGCAATGTAAAAGGGAGCAACATCTACCAACCTTTATGCTCAACCAAACCAAATGTAAAAGGGGTGGCTAGGGTCCTTACAACTCAAATGGAGCCCTTAGTCAAAACTTATTCAAGCCACCAAGGTTTTACAAGAGGACACTCGAATGACTCAGCCATCGGGATTTACAAGAGACAACAGAAGAATACAACCCTGACAACAGTATAATGTTGCTCACAAGTTTCTATGGCACTCTCCAGCAGCAACTCTTTGGAACTGTTTTCCCTCACCAGCCAATCTTTGGCAAACTTAACCAATGTTGCAAATGAGCCCAAAGCAGTTATTTATAACCACAACAGAGGGACTCTGTGACGCTGCTGCAGGCTTCAGCCCCTGGTAGTGGGCTGCCACCTAGCACATGCCCGCTGCCCCAAGCAGCCATCCAGCAGAGCAAGCTTGACACAACAACATGCCTTTGTCCAATGCAGCATGCCAACTCCATGCAGGCCTTGCAGTAGCTTTGTGCGAGCACCCCCACACAGGGCTGCAACAACTCACTGACAGCAATCTTGCCCAATGACACACACCATCTCCTTGCAAACATGCCACAACAGCCAGCTTTCCCCATTGCAGCACGCAATTCCCATGCAGGCAGCTAGGGCAGCGCCTATGGCAAGGTCACTGCCACACTCTAGCAGCCCTTTGGCCCTCCTAGCACGTACAGAAGGCTCAACTCACTGACAGCAATCTTGCCCAATGACACACACCATCTCCTTGCAAACATGCCACAACAGCCAGCTTTCCCCGTTGTGGCACGCAATTCCCATGCAGACAGCTAGGGCAGCGCCTATGGCAAGGCCACTGCCACACTCTAGCAGCCCTTTGGCCCTCCTAGCACGTACAGAAGGCTTGCAGGTAATGATCACAGCAAGCACAGCACTGACCTTCTCCACTGCCACATGCCATCTTCATGCAACTGTTTGTGCAGCAACCCCAGTAAGGTTGTAGCCACTCCTCATGGCCCTTCTGCACACCCAGCATGTGCAGAAGGCTTGTAGGGCATTCATTGCCCCAGACACACCAACGACACTTGTGCAGGGAAGTGCCACGGCATGGACACTCCTTACAGGCAACCAACAACGTCACTTAGGCAGAGCAGTGCTACCACATAGCCCCTCTCTGCAGGCAACCAACAACATAGGGTCCAAGTCAGAAAGGCAACCAAGGGGTTGGGCCACGCCACCAGACCACACAGTAGCCACTCCTCATGGCCCTTCTGCACACCCAGCATGTGCAGAAGGCTTGTAGGGCACTAATTGCCCAAGACAGAGTAGCAATAGTTGGGGTATGATGCAAAAACTGCACACCCAAGCTACCACCATGACAGCCATGTCACGGCTATGACAAATAGTCACAAATCAAATAGCAGGGAGCACTTAGAGAATACCAGCGTGATTTCAAATGATTTGCTAACCAAGTGGTTGGTTGCCTTGAAAGATGCTCATTGGTTCCTTGGAGGACTTGAAGAGGAAAGTGTTTGAATTTCAACGAATGCTTCACCCTTGGTCATAGGTGCCGGAATTTGCAGCTGCTCCTCATTGAGATTGCACTTTCTTCTTGAAAGAAAGAGACAACTTTTGAGGACCTTAATTCAATAGATTGGCACTCCAACTATTTTTCAAATCTAAACCTTGAAGACATGGTTCATCTCCTGCAGGGGAAGGGGATACAATATTGGAAAACCCGAGGATAGAATGGTCCGTGCGATGTGAGTTGTGGGAAACAAATGTTCTGTGTTTTACACCCTGCAAAATACAGCATAATACAGAATTTCCAACGGGGTGTTTTGAGCGTAGGATAATGCGTGTACATGACGCTGAGATAGAGCACCTCCTTTGGATAGAAGTAGGATATATATATGTATATATATATATTGGGATGGGGGAATAATGTGTCTAACGTGTCTTGTATGTATGTGTGTATTGCATGAATTGTGTGGAGTGGGCATGTGACTTAAAGAGTTGGGTGATGGATTAGGAATTTGTGTAGTTATTTGGAATATAAGAGGAAAGGAAGCATGGTGTCATGTGGATGAGAAAAAAAATCAAGCAACATAGATATAAATGAACAAGCAACAATCAAAGATAGATATCCTTACATATTAAGTTTTTTTGGTCATTTTTGGGGTTGCTTGAAGATTTTACTGACTTTTTCCCTACCTTAATGATATCATTTCAATAGCCCATCAATAGCAAAACTAGTTACCATATAATTTTATACTAATATTAACGGATTTGCACAAGCCTGCATGGACCAACTGACCAATTATTTATTCTGCCACTTGAACTTGATATACTGAAAACTGTAGCGTGACTAATGACAGCTAATCAAGATGCACACTTGCGCTGGTTATCAAAATCATTTGTCTATATGGTTAAATGTAGGCCTTTTCCCACTGAAATTCAATTCAATTAAAGTAGCAGCAAACCCAGACTGTATCTAGGATATCAAATCAACCCTGTCCCCGTCCACAACTCTGATATCCATAAATTTCAAGGAGTCTTATCACTCTTCATTCTCCAATCACAAACACTGGCTCGTAATCCTTCTTCATAAGGATCCTCTCTCTCGCACACGCACACACACAAGCACATGCACAAACACCATCTTCTTTCAAAAGCTTCCTTCTCTTTCTTTATTGCAACAGATCCACATTTTCCATCATTCCCTAAATCTAAATTCTACTCGGAAACATGAAATTTATTTTACTGGATCAAGAAGTTTGTCCCTGAAGGGCTCAAGGGAGGGGAGAGTGCAAGATTTAAATAAGTTAGTTCCAATTGTGTTATCCCTTGGGATTAGAGACATGAATTTTCACCTCTACTTATCCAATCATACATATCATTCTCCCATTCCAACCCCTTTCCACCGAATCATCACTACCTTCCTTGCTAGACCGCATACAAAATCCCACAATATAAGGCAGTCCCGCATCCAAAATTCCTTTCATTTACCTTGTTCGGTCCTGATCCCAACACAGCCTCCGCATAATATAATCCAAATGCCCAAATTCAATCACAAACAACCACAATTTCTCAAATGGGTCCCCATATTTCTCATTTCCTCTACCACACAATCAAAGTAAATAGTACTCTAAAACAAACATACCCAAGAGACAAAAAAATCGCACCAATATCTCAAATTTGAATCCACAAAACAAAAGTTATTCAAACCTGACAGCCGCGGGGCTTATGTCTTGAAACGCCAGGACCTTCTCATCCTGCAGAAACCCGAAACTCAATCAGAACCGTAAATGTAAAAGCGAATGCGCGAAAGCAAGAGAGAGCGAGAAAGAGAGAGATGATACGCTGTGGAGGAGAGTAGTGGTCGTGGATTTGCTGGCGATCTGGCAGAAGATACACGACGCCGATGCTGACGCCGGTCCCGCCATTTCCACTATGTATTTTCTCTGTGTTTTGCTCCCCCAATGCCTACTGCGACGGGGCTTGCCGTTGCTGGTAGTTGTTGTTTGCGGATCAAGTCTTCTTCTTATGTAGCGTTTGGCTGAAGCCGTGGGAGGACTTGGGTGGAAGCTCCGATGTGGGACATGACTTGCGTGTGTCGTCACGCCAATGACGCCCACTTTAAGGTTGAGAGTCAATTTCTCAAGGATTTTCTCCAAAATAAGTCATCTACTTGTAATTAATTAAGCAAGTTTCTTTTTTTAAGCTTTCAATCTTCAGCTTATTGCACAAAAATAATCTATATATAGATATAGTTATGTCTTTTAATTACCCGTTGCATAGCACATTGTCAACTATTTCTTTTTTGGATTTGAGTTAAGTTGGTTTGAATTTGCGATTTGAAAACGTAACTTTTAAAAATTCAGTTAAGTATTTGACAAAATTACAATTTAACTTTTAAAATCGCAATTGAACATTTTAAATTATGCGTTATTAAAAAAGGCACCTCATTGCCAACAATTTGAAAACGCATTTCAATTTTTTAATAATGTAATCCCAAATGATTAGTTTTCTACAATTTAATTTAGAAAGTCCATATTATCAGGTTATGGTGTACACCAGTCTTTTTATAACATCTAATCACCACGTGACATATTATCAATTTAAGAAAAATGTAAAAAGTGAAAGTAAGAATAACCACACCAAATCAAAGAAAAAAACAAAACTTGTAGCCGACTAGACCTAGGCCAAACCAGTCGGCCGTGAACGCCTCAAGCCCTACCGACCATGACACACCTCAAAACCCGTTTCTAATGCTCCAAAACCCGTTTCTATTGCCTCAATACTAGTTTCTAATGCCTAAAATCTCGTTTTTAATGTCTTAAAACCTGTTTTTGATGCATCAAAACTTATTTTTAGATTCAAAATTAAAACATAAAGGTGCAAGATTAAACTTTTAGAGATTTTATTACCCTAAAATTTAGTGTAATTTGGTTCAAATTATTTTTGTGCATTTTTATATTTTTGCTTATATATCAGTTATTAATTGAGTACGGTAAAAATAAGATTTTAAGGCTTATTCTAATATAAGTTAAACTTTTTAGTTTAAATTCTTTTTTTTTTTTTTATGAAATCGTAGTTTCAAACGCATTGTTATGTGCTTGCTTAAAAAAAATTGTAGTTATTTAAACGGTGCACACTTAATTTTAAGTTTTATTATAAGAAATAAAGAAAATTAAATTATTATCTACTGTTTTCTTCTCATTTTTTATTCGCAATCAAATCCATAACATTGACTAATAGGTCCCTTTTTTTTTTTTTAAGTAAAAAAAAATCTATCTAGACCATTGAGAATGAAGTGGCGTTCACTTTGACAATATGTGCGTATAGACCAAACTTCATTGCGAAAGCGAAGATATGTGACGCCTGCACAGTCTAATTTCATCATACCTTCTCCCTTTCCTCGTTATTGCTATCATTTCCTTTCACCCATTAACCATCATGACCTTGACTTTAGGTGACTTTGCCGCGTCAAATGGGTGAGAGCAAAAAATGTAAGCAAGCTTCGAGGGAAAGACAACGTGTAAAGAACATTCTTAACCCCTCAACAAATTTTACTCATCAAAATAGTTAAAAATATATTTTTAATTATTTTAACAATTTATTTTAAAAAAAAACTCCTTAACAGTCTCACTATTTTAACAATCTAATTGCACTATTCCATTTAAATATTCTTTTCAAAGATTTGTTTATTTCTTTTTTAACTATTAAAGAAAGAGAGAGAAATGAGTTGTTTAATGAATATATGAGTGAATAGTAAATTTTTTTTGAAAGAAATTCAACTTAATCTCATTCATGAAAGATTAAAAGCAAAACTCTTATAATATAGGGTAAGCCCTGAAGTATCCGTAACTTAATTACAAAGATATCAACATCATACAAGACGTATTACAGTTCAGACTCTCAAAACAGATCCATTCACTTATGGCCAATCAACAAATGAAATATAGTTTGTATCAAACAGAATCAACTAATGCATAGGTAGCAATTATTTCTTGGCCCTAAGGGCTAAGAACCCCAGACCAATACTTATCCTCCTTGACTCGAAAGCCAAGATAAAATTCATGTCCACAACCTAAAGGTTTGGACCAAGCATCACACCCAAAAGCAGGCCGATTGAAAAGGACTTATTACAAGCAAATAAACAACAGAAATACAGTGAAATAAAAACTGATCACGTGCAAGCTAACACCATACAATGGAGGGGGTTGAAAGCTCGTCATGGGGGCACAAAAAAAGGCTCGATAGTGGACGAAGGAAGGTGAAACAGATGCAGAGGAGATCAGTAAAGCTGCAAAAAATTTAAACAACAAGCCAAAAACTACAGGGAAATAACAAGTAAATACAAAACAAATACAAAGCAAAAGGAACAGCAAGACAAAAAAACTACAAGGAATCTAAAGCAAAACAAGGAAAAGCAAATACAACAAAGAAAACAGCCAGAGGGATGCCTGGGCATGAGTTGTCTAGAAATTACTAAAAGAGGTGGTGGTGGAAGCTTGACGCGGTGGGGACGCGTATAGGACCTGCATCAGGCGATAATTGGTGAAAAAACTAGCGTGGAGGCAGCACCCACAAAAACCAGTTGAAGCGATGGATCCAGTGTAGAAGATGACGAATCCAGCCGAACGAGAAGGATAGGCGACGGCGAATCCAGCCGATCCCACTCCAAACCCGACCTAGAGGAGGAAAACGCTGCTGATAGGGACATGGAAGAAATGGCTAAGGAGAAAACAAATGGAGGAGGGAGGCGGCCGAGACTAGGTTGTCAAGTAAGTAGCTAGTACCTAGGGGGATAAGAATGCCACAAAAGGTAGATGACTATAGTGACCTAAATTATTAACTAGGCATAAGTAGCTTAGTTGGGGAAGTTAAGTTGAGCATTGGGTCACTAAGGACACTAGAGGGGTAATTTGGACTTTTTGGCGGATGTACGCTGGGTTTGGCAGACGTATGCTGATGTTTGTAGTGCGAACATACATGAGGGATTACCGGACATACGCTCTGCAAATCGTACAAGTGGACGTTTGTGGGACCACTGGACGTACGCTACTTTTTGAATACCCTTTGGTTAATACCTGGACGTACGAAGCAGCCATTGAACCACTAGGTAAGAACCACCGGACGTACACCCTTTGGCTGGATGTCCGCTGCTTTTCTGGGCCTATAAATACCACCCTACCTCTCTTCATTCTTCACAAGTTCCAAATGCCCCTAAGCTACCAAAGTGTTCCTAGAGCATTTTTAGAGTGTTTTGAGTGTGTTTTGTGAGCGTGTGTGTGTTTGCATGTCTTGGACATTTGTGAGGCAGAACTCTTGTGGTTTTGTTTCAAGGAGGTAACATTTGATCCTTATCTTTTAAATATGTTGTAGTTGTAATTGCTAGCTTAGTTACGCTTTGAAACTTGTTTGGGTTAGCGTTTTTGTTAACTCAGTGTTGTTACGTTGCATGTAGGTTGTAAACTGGACTAGAGGCTTTAAGGTGCTTCTAATAGTCTTAAGAGTTGGAGAATAGGCAGATAGTAAAGAGAAAATGAGGTTCTCTCAGAGAACCCACATAGCGGACGTATGGTATCTTGCCAGACGTATGGCCCATTGTGACGCAGTGGACGTATGGCCCCAAGCCTGGACATACGGTCAATATGTGATAGGGAAACCCTATTTTCACCAACCATCTCATAGCTCATGTTTTCCTTACTTTAGAGTTGTTTTAGTGGAATTAAGACTAATAGAAGATTTTTCACATATTTGAAGAACTCGGATCTTTTGGAGTTTTTAAAGACGTTTATCTATTCATGAGTTTTAACTCATATAATGCTCATTGCTAATTTCCATGCACTGTACATCTATTTTGTGTATTGAGAAAACATGCATATTTTACAACTCTCACAGTTTATACTTATTGCACATGAACTTTGTCATTTTGAGAAAAATGTTGTGCTGAATATGTTAACCAAGTGATACTTATAAAATGACATGCATGTAAAATACAGACAAGATAATTTGCATTGTATGACATGGTACATCGGTACGTGCGGTAGTATTGGCCATAAGCTTACTATACATGTTAGCTTTATGGTCAAATGTGTGTGTTATATGGGGCTTTGGATCTATTGGTTTCGTGACCTTGGTCAACCATTCCCAATGGTTTGGTCACTACAGGACAGACGTCATTAGTTGGTATAGGCCACTTGAGGTCGGACTCAATCGTGCCACTAATGTTACATATGATATGTTATACAATAGATGGAGCATTGACATTGTATTACAGGTCCCTTGGGACAACATCAACCCTGCTGAGAATGAGTAATATTTTGAGTAGACCATACTGTTGAATTATGACTATTATTTACATTATATGTATATTACTTATAATACAAACTGTCATGATGGAACTACTTTTACTTATTAAACATTTGAGTTCATTACTAAACTATCATGGATATTATCTACATTAAAAATCACTAAGTTTTAGACTTAGCCTTTTATTTATATCTTTCTCCCATCATTATAAATAATTACGCGGTTTAATTGCACAAGACGAAGATATCGTCGGAGACTACTTGGGTGATTGTTCAGGACCTAATACAAGTGATCTTTAAGGATATGGATCCCATTTGGCTTAGGACTATGTGAGAAAATGGAGGATCTGCTCATGCAAACATGATAGAGATTCTGATCTCATTAGCTCTGCTTAAGCTTAAGTCTAGGCTTTGATATGCTGATCTTTCGTGAATTATGATGACAGTTATTTATTTTGGGATGTGTCTATTTTCTCTACTGATGGTCTAATGACCAATACATTTGATGACTATTTATAATATTATGACGTAGTACTTTATCTCTGGTATTGCTGTGTGATGTTTTATTATTATTATCTCTTAATCCCATAGTTTAGGGAAAGTCTTTTACTGTAGTTTTCTCATTACGACGAGGAAAGTGATTTCCCTTAGGTCATGTCCTAAAGGGACATGGCTAGGATGATGCTCCGTGGTATCAATTACTAATTAATTGATTTGCCCATCGGGCGGGGCATCACAATGATCGAGGAAGAGGAAAGAGAAGGGAGGGACACCGGGAATAAGGACATCAAGTAAATAAACTAGTGCTTGGTGCAAAGGGGGCGAGGGGAGGAGGGAGGTAGCCGATGGCCAACCCTCCTCCCTAGAGGCTACAACGCTCTGGAGGGGAAGCAAAAGTGATGAAACCCTAATTGGAGAGAGAGAAATTTGAGTGAATAGTAAATTTTAAATTTGATGAGTACTATTCACCTCACAACTTTTTTTTTTTTTGGTTAAAATAGTGAGGCTGAAAAGTGGACATTTAGGAAGAAGGTACATATTGGGCAAGAAAATGAACTTGTTCGTTGGCCCTTCTAGGGAGGCCCTGGAGCCTCCAACCCAACCTAAACGCGAGTAAGCTACAAATATTGTAGGAAAGACTTCACTTACGTGCCTTTTGCAAATACTCCCTCAAAGTCTCAATCTTCCATAATGTTGTTAGAACAGTTTTTAGAAGATTGGACCAGAAGTGAGTTCCTGCAAAATAGAGAAGGTGGTTATCGGAGGTCAAATATTTAGGTTAATAGACCAATGGGATAGCCATTTCCAATAAACCACCCCCCCAATGCGCTTTGTGCAAAAATGGGACAAATGGGATTTGAAGTATTCAGCCTAGGTTGGAAATGAGTTGATTCGGGCCCATTTAAGACTATAGGTGTTGGTTGCCCAAGGCAAGGCATAGGTCATAAACCTTCGAGCTCGTGGCTCAATACTTGTCAAATTGTTGTTGGTGAACTTGTCGAATCATTATTTTGTGATGTGTCATGCCTAAAGCAAGGCCTTTACATAAGTGCACGAGGTGGGGTTGCGTCTCTATTGTCTCGAGTTTGACTTAACACCCAAGGTAGATGTAGCCATGCAGTTTCAACCTAGTTACTCATGTTTAAAGAAGGTATGTTGGTTGAATGGAGATTTTGATGGGTCGAGACATGTGGCACTCTAACCGGAAAGTTGCTACCCTAGAGGTTAGCCAAACATCACTAGACCTTAGTCTAAGTCACTTAGTGTCGTGTGATGTGGGGTCTGTTGAAAGGCACGCTTAGTCTTTGGAGACTTTTAAAGAGAATGTAATGCCTTGCCTAAAGAACCACCAGGACAAGGCATATGTTGATTCTAGCAAGCCAAGACATAAGCCAACTAGCAATTTAAAGATGATTCAACTCTCTTTAATAATTTGGAGGTGTATGTTAATTGATCAATTTTGAGGGTGTTATGCATGCATGTATTTCTTGGATTAGGTATTTGCTATGGTGCATATGTCGGTTGTACTTCTTGGTATTTTTTATGATTAAGCGGGCACTTTTTGTTCATGGTGATAATTTGGGGATGATCACATTGTAACTAGTGTGGTAATTCCCATAGCCAATCGTAAGCCTTCTATAGAGGTTATGCTAAAGTGGACATGATATAACTCTTGTTGAAGAATTACATCACAACTCTATAAATAGAGTTGGAGAATCAGAGATCACACGTCACATTATTATTCAACATTCTCTGTTTTCTCAGACATTTTGTCCTCCATAGGATATCCACCCTAAAGGAAGATTCCTACAAACAAATCATACTCTTATATTTTCCATCAGTGGTAGCGAAGCAACAAGGTTATGAAAGACAAAGAAGGGAAAGAAGATTTTGATGAAGAAAATAGGGAATATACGAAGGAAATTTTGCAAACCATCAATAGACAAAGTTTAGGTTTGGCATCTTTTGTGGCATTTTATAATTTGCATTTGATAATTTCAAATCCACATGAAGAACTTCTTAATATTAGTATTGGTGGATCAAAATTCATTGGAGATATTCCAACTTTGAAGAAGTGCTATTTACTAGAGCAAAAATATTAAAATGATTTCTTTGCAATTTTCTTTGATGCATCTCCCTCGGTGGATCTTCAAAGCCAAAATTCTCCTCCTAAAGGTTTTAAAGTTGTTGGTGAGTTATCCTTGACCAAAGGTATAGTTTCTAGATCTTCTTGGGAAGGGGATAGTTCTAGGGTTGATGAATTTAATGATTTGATTTTTTTTAAAATAATTCTGAATTTTTTTATGCAAAAAATTATTGTTTCGAGAGTTTTTCTAGAGAAGAAGACCTTGTTGATCAAAACTATGCCGTTTGGATCAACAGGAAAAGGGAAAAAACCCCTAAACTAGTCACCCAGAACGGCACCGTTCCATTTAATGAAACGATGCTTGATCTAGGGGTGCACATTACAGCCCCTCGGAACGATGCCATTTCAGTGTCTCCAAGGGGGCGCGCCCTAGCCCCTCCAAACGACGTCTTTCCACTCCAAAGGAACAACTCGTTTCACCCTCGTTAGAGTATAAGCCCCATAAGGAACAACACCACTCCACGAACTCTCAAACAAGCAAGTAAAAACTGATACAATGTCGTTTCCAATTTTCACAACCTGACCCAAGAAGTGACCTAATCCGGACTGAAGAGGAAAAATATGGCCTGAAAATCTGTTCTTGTAACGCCCCCAAAATAAGCTCGGCTAATCTAGTGGAGTCATTGGCAATTCACCCAGATGAGACAACTTATGACCAATTGGGTGATCAACCTTGTAAAATTAGTAGATGCAAAGGAAGGTGAATAAATCTGAGCTACTAAAATTATCAAATAAGAACATAAGCAACTACATAGTAAAATGAACCTTAGTAGTAAGCAAAGTACAACAAAGTATAACTAGACAAATGGTACCGTCTCTTGCCACCATTATAGCGATAAGCCAAGTTACCTAAATAATAATAACCGCATAAGTCTAACGACTTAGTAAGTAAACTTTATACCTAGGTATGACATGAGCCCATTTAGTAAAAGTAAACGTGCACTTCGAGTAGTAATCAAAAAGAAGGCATTATCTCCACTAATACATCATTTAATGTGTTTTAGGGTTTTCAAAGACCTATGGTATAGAACCGGCGATAGATACCTAATTGTTTTGATGCGTAGAAAAGCTAATGCATTATAAGTCATAACTCTCATACATGGTCTACTCAAGATATTACCCATTCTTAGCAGGGTTGATGTTGTCTTGAGGGACGTATAATACAATGTTAGTGCCCCAGCCATTGTATAACATACCGTACGTAACATTAGTGGCACGATCAAGTCCGACCCCAAGTGACCCACACCAACTAATGACGTATGTCCTATAGTGGCCAAACTAATGGGAATGGTTGCATCAAGTCACAAGACCAATGGATCCACAACCCTCATATAACACACATTTGACCATAATACGTAGTTTATATAGTAAGCCCATGGCCATTTATACCGCACGTACCGGTGTACCATGTCTTACGATGCATCTTAATAATTTATTTAATAACACAGTTATCGAATAATTGCAAAAAATAGACATGCTCATATCATATGCGTGGTCAGTCAACTGACATATCCCATGGTTTACGTAAAAAGGGTGTAAGCGTTTACTTACATCGCGCACTCAAGCAAATAGTCCGACCAGGCTATTTCTTGTTATATCGGATAGAAGTCATCATTATTCTAAGCCTTATAAAACCCAGAAATATGGCTAAGCTAAAGCATACACGTGTGGATCCCCAAAACCAATGTTCTATCCATCGACGCATTCGCCTCGGGTATAGTCTACTCGGTGTTTAGCACTGTTTTAAGATCGACAAGGCATGATTTATATAGCACCTCTAGACCTCTAAACATCTTCTAGGAAAATAAAAAAGCACATGCAACATAAGAATCATAGCACAACGGGGTTTGAAAGAGTTCTTTCGCAAACATTATCATTTTTAAGAAGTAACTCGATGAACACTTTGAAAACTCAATGAAGCACAAAACAAAGGCTATCACAGTGTTGAAAAGGGAATGAAGCTTACCCCAAAACTAAGCACCGACATGACCTCCTCTTCTCGGAAACTCTTCTTCGAAGCTCTTTCTCACGGATTTCCCTCTCAAAACACTAAGGAAGGGTTCTAGTAACCTAGGGGCACACTAGGGGAAGGAAGGAGGAGTAAGAAATAAGAGGAGGGATGAGCTATTTATAGAAAAAGTTTGCCACCAACTCTAATAGAGCAGTGGACGTCCGGCAACCCTATCGTACATCTGGTGGTCTTTGTACATCGGTTCAGAAGGTGTCTCGTACATCCATGTATTATCCAAAGGCTATTCAAAAAGTAGCATACGTCAATGGTCTCACATACATCTATTGGTACGATTTGTAGAGCGTACATTTGGTGGTCCCCCATTGTACGTCTATACTATAGATAGTAGTGTACGTCTGCTAGACCTAGCTTACATCCACTCCCTGAGGATTAGTGTTTGACCTCTATTTTTTCTAAGGGTTTAATGTGTGATTAGGTTGGCGCTATGGGTTTTGGATCCCGTAAAACACCCTCATTAAAACCTCTGTTAATAGCTCCTATGAAGAAGATTTCATTTAATTAAAAGTGGGTTTTTATCGGTGTATTACAGTTCTAATGGCCCAAGTCTAATCAAAGAGGGCCGAAGCCCAATCGGGTTAAGCCCTATCCAGACCAGTAGAAATGGATCTAAATCGACCCACAACTTGAGTTTTGACCCGAATTAATAACTGATAGAAATAGACCAGAATCAACTCATAACTGTGTTTTGTCCCAGACCACCGAATCAACCTACATGCCTTCAAAGACACAGGCCAGCAATCAACCACCATGGGCCACACTTGCATAGCGCGTGGCATGCCCAAAGATCCGGCTCGCTTGACTCAGTCGGATTTGACTCGGTTAAGCTCAATAGCACTGCTAGTACCATCATTTTCAACCTCAAGGTACACGCTTTCACTCATTACAGCCTTGATTTAACTCATTTCAAAACCATTAGAGAGCTAATTTGAGGGGCAAGAGTATTGCAGGGTTTTCAAACTATAATTCCCAAAAAATAATTAGGGAAAGGGGTGAGTTTTCTTATCAAGGTTAAAACCAATTAAATCGGAGGTTTGTTTGCCCATGTTGTTTGTCACCGAGGCAACATAAGGAAATGGAGTTTACTGCATTAGATTTGGTTCAATTAGAAATTTCAAGTGCTAGATGCTTGAGGGGTCCACACCTTTGAGGATTGCAAGGACAGTTGTGCAAAAACCAAGGGATTTGTGGCCAATGAGCAACAATCGATACACCCTTTCACCTAGAGGTGATCAATTCATACCAGTAGTTCCAAATTGTCTATATTTTAGAGCTTGTATGAATGACTACTAGTCAAGGCCGACCTATCCTAGAGACAACTAATCTCAAAGAATAAAAATAATAATAAATAAACTTATCGATTTTTATTATTATTTGTTGGTTTGTAATAACTTAGAAATACATTTTTAATTTTTTGTTGGTGTGTTGTAAATAATATTAAACATATTACAGTTATTGTAATTAGATATTTGTATTAAGTAATTGGATCTACGTTTTAAAATGGCTATTAAAAGCGGTATAGATTCCTCAAAGGTTGAAAGCCTTAATGGAATCAATTTTAGAATGTGGAACAACACATCTCTTATGTATTGACGCATGAGAGAACTTCATACACCCTCACATCAAGTAGACCTGAAATATAAGATGAAAATGATGGTAATATTATCAAGAAAAAAGAAAAATGGATGGAGGATGACCTAATGGCAATGGCCACTCTCCTCCATAGCATGAAGGATAATATCATCCCTTCTTTGAAGGACATGAGGTTGCAAAAGAAATAATGAAGGTGTTAGAAGAAAAATATGGTCCTAGGTTGGATACTCACATACAACTATTATTGGATAAATATAATATTGCACATATGAGTGAGGACGACTATGTGGGTGACTTTGTAAACCAAATAAAACTTATTACAAAGGAACTTGCATCTAGGTCATCTGATATCCGACGAAATGTAAGTAACTACAATATTTTATGGTCTTCCTCTATCTTGGAAACATGTGATAACAATTCTAACCCACAGTGGAAAAGACATTTTCGTAATTTCCTTGCCAGTTTTACTTGTATTAGAAGAAGAAATGATGAAAAGAAGAAGAACATAAAGACAATCTAACAACCTTATGATGGCTTAAAACTATGCACAAACTTCACATGCTCCAACATTTAAAGGCAAACCTAAAAAGTTCAAGAAGAAATGGAAAGGTAAGCCAAAAGATAGAAAGAAAGTCAAAGAGCATGTTTCAAATGCAGTAAAATGTGACATTTTAAGGTAAATTGTCCAAAGAACAACAATAACAAGAAACATAAAGAAATAGTTATGACCATTACTGAAGTGATGATGGCCGAGCTAACTTCAAATTCTTGGTAGATCAACTTAGCAGCTATCAGACATATCACAAGAGACCAAGAATTCATTGTAGATTTCAAGGAAAAAGCAGTCGGAGAACACAAAGTGTACATAGGCAACAACACTTAATAGTGATGTGCAAGGTGAAGGCAAATGTAAGATTTATGTTAAATGGTCAATCATTGTTTTACATAACGTTTGTATATACTTAATATCAAGAGAAATCTAATATCTATTTCCTTATTAGATGGCAAAGGATATGGTATTAAGTTTAAATCTGGAAAGGTCTATATTAGTAAAATGAATGTATCTATTAAGGGTGTAAAAATAAAAAACATGTATTTACTCAAAGTTGATAATAAAGTTCCTATTTCATAGTATTCGTATGTGTCTAAATATAGTTATTTCTTATGGCATTTAAGATTAGGACACATTAACAAAAACAAAATGGTAAGAATCAGTAAAAGTGGATTACTACTTATCATTAACTTTAAAGATTTTAATGCATGTGAATCATGTACTAAGGGAAAAATGATTAGTAAATCATTTTCAAAACACTGAAAATCATCAGAGTTATTAGAAGTAATTAATTCTGACATATGTGGTCCTTTAAGAACTAAAATATATAGATGAATGGAATACTTTATTACCTTTACAGATGATTATTCAAGATATAGACATATCTACCTCATCAAACATAAATCTAAAGCTATTGAAAAATTCAAAGAATATAAATTGGAGGTAGAAAAAAATTAGGAAGATCCGTTAAAAGCTTGAATAATGATAGGAGAGGTGAATATGAAGCCATGGATTCCTTTTGCAAAGAAAATGAAATAAGACATTTATATACAATGCCTTATAAGCCTCAACAAAATAGGATTGCAAAAAGAATGAACAGAACTTTAATGGATATGACATGATCCATGATGGCATATGCTGAATTACCCAACTATTTTTGGGGTAAAGCTTTATCCACTGCAGCATATATTCCTAACATAATCAAGACTAAAATAAAATCTCTTACACCTTATGAATATTGGACCAGCCTAAAACCAAATTTTTACAACCTCAAGGTATGGAGATGTAAGGCTCATATACTTATTTCAAAACCCTTAAGGGATAAGTTAGCTAGTAAAACATGAGAATGCAGATTTTCTGGATATGTAGAAAATGGTAGTGGATACAAATTCTATCATCCAGATAAGGAATTAATAGAAAGCAGGGATGCTGCATTTCTAGAAAACACCAGTCAGATTACTCCCTTGGATGAAATAAGATGAAGATCCAGAAGTCAAACACCACAAGACATTTTGATAGAAAAAGAACATAACACAGATCTTCAAGATAGTGGAAGCAAGAGAAAATATAATAACCTACCTAATTTGGATATAGAGAATAAGGGAAACTTCACTTACCCTCCCAAACTTTTGCGCTTTTTGTAGACACCTCCCCAACGTTAAAAACTCTCACTTTGGTGTATTCATTTTTTTATTTTCTTTCACTTTGCCCATTTCATTAGGATTTTGCAATTAAATCAAACGGTCAAATGAGTAAAAGACCTTTATACCCCTAAATTTTTTAAAATTCTAAATTTACCCTTATTTATAAATAAAAAACTATTATTATATTAAAAAAATTAAAACAAAATGAAAGAAAGAAAGAAAAAAGTGACCCACGGTGGGTTACTTGGTGACATGTGGCAGCTCACCATCAACCCATCTTCTTATTTTTTTTTAAAAATATAATAATAATAATATGACCCATGGGTCACAATACGGGTAGGTTAAATCCACTGGTAAACTCACAGGTCAAGAGTTTTTTAAAAAATATATATATTTTAATTAAAAAGGGTATTTTAGTAATTTAACACTAGTCCTTTAGGATTTCATAGAAAATCCTAATGGAAGGAGGAAAGTGGAAGTAAATTAAACTTTGATACACTAAAATGAGAGTTTTTGAATGTTGGGAAAGTGTCTGCAAAAGGCGCGAAAGTTTATAGGGGTTTAGTGAAGTTTTCCCATAGATAATAAGAATAGTGGGAGTAAAAGACAAAGACAACCATCAACTATACTCAAGGATCATTATGTACTAAATATAGAGAATATAAATTTGCAAGAAGATTTAGAAAATTTCAAAGAAGCTATAAGTAGTCATGATCTTGAAAAATGGATTTAAGCTATGAATAAAGAGCTTGAGTCAATCCAAAAATGATGTGTGGGAACTCACAGATTTGTTAAGTCAAAGAAAAGAGATTGGATGCAAATGGGTTCTAAGGAAGAAATTCAAACTAATGGGAGTCTTGACAAGTATAAAGCTAGATTGGTGGTTAAAGGGTTTACTCAGCAACCTAATGTAGACTTTGTTAACACATACTCACTTGTGGCAAAATTCACTTCGGTGAGGATAATCATGTCCATCATAGTTACAATGGATTTAGAATTACATCAATTAGATATTAAGACATCTTTTCTCAATGGAGAATTAAAAGAAAATATTTATATGTTAGAACCTAAAGGATTTCAAATCACTGAACATGCAGAAAAAGTCTACAAATTAAAAAGGTCATTATAATCTTCGAGACAATGGTATTTGAAGTTTTACCAAGTAATATTAGAAATTAGTTTCGAGGTAAGTCCACTAGATCACTTTGTTTACATATGTAATGAAAATGATAAATTAACAATATTATCTTTATATGTAGACGATATGTTGCTAACTGCTAATTGTCTAGATATGATAAAAAATACAAAATCATTCTTGTCATCCAAATTTGAAATGAAAGATATGGGGGCATGTAACACCCCGATCCTCAATCCCATATTGGGAAGATGAGAAAAAGCCCATATAGAATGGGTAATTTATAAAGATAGTCATGGGTGCTTAGTCTCACATTACCTAGTTACTAGGTGAAAATAGACTTTATAATGAATTCTAGAAAAACTCCAAATTGACCAGTCCTTGTGGAGTGATAGCGTAGATATGGCTAGCATTTTTTCCTAGGTCATTACAAACAGTATCAGAGTCACCTAGTAATGTCAAGTCATATGGTATTGGAGCACTACGTGACGTGGCCCTGACGACGACGTCAGGAATTTAAGAGGGGGAATTTGTAACACTCAATCACATATTGGGAAGATGAGAAGAAGCTCATATAGAGTGGGTGATTTATAAATATAGTCAAGGGTTCTTAGTCCCGCATTGCCTAGTTACTAGGTGAAAATGGGCTTTATAATGAATTATAGAGAAGCTCCAAATTAACTAGTCCTTTTGGGGTGATAGCACAAATGTTGCTAACGCTTTTCCCTGAGTATAGGGCTGCTACCTATGTCTCAGGAATAAAAATTTCTAGAAATAAAAATTTAAAACAATTATATTTGGATCAAGAAAATTATCTAGAAACGATACTTAAGAGGTTTAATATGGATACATATAAACCTTTAAATACACCTATTTCAAAAGGCCAATATTTGAGTAAAACAATGTGTCCTTAAAATGAGATAGGATTCAAGAAGTGGAATATGTTCCCCTATACCCAAGCAGTGGGCAGTCACATGTATGCAATGACAAGTACAAGACTTGACATTTGTCATGCAGTAGGATTAGTAAGCATAATATCAATCTAATCTAGGAAAGGCACATTGGCAAGCAATCCACTATGGAAGCTAAATATATATCATGCAACACACCAGTAAGTAATGCAATATGGATCAAACGTTTTGTAGGAAGTTCAAATTCAAAATAGTAAGCCAATCAATATGTTTAGTGACAACAAGTATGCTATCTCTTTAATAAAAAGTGGAGCACAGAGCTCCAAAAGCAAATATATTGATGTAAATTACCATTATATTTAAGATATAATGGAAAGATAGGAAATAAAAGTTGAATTTATTCCTTCAATAGAGATGATGGCCGATCCTATGACCAAAGGATTGTCTTTGAGAAGTTCAAAGAGCATGTAGCTACAATGGGATTAAGAAACACCTAGGTGGTAGCTAGATATATGTTAAAGCTCAAATGGAAGGATTCAGGGATGTCTGAATGAATGATTTTGTGGAATTCTGTTTTTAAGGGGAAAAATTGGTCAGGTTATAGACAGAAGGCACTTAAGAAATACAGATATTACAACTTTTATAATTATAAGGTTCACTGAGAAATATTATGTTAAAATTTGGTAATATTTTTGGTCTTATAGTGTAAAAGACATTGATAAGGAGTATCGAGAAATCACTTGATTAAAATCAGTGCAGGTCAACACATAGTTTTGTGTATGGCTGAAATTGTCAATTGTGGAATAGGTGTGAACTAATGTTTCTAATCACAGATAATTGGTGTTATTCGTTTAGTTAAAAAAATGAAATGAAGTCACCCTTAATATAAAATCAGTGTGAAAGTATATGGTAAAATGTGCAATTAGATAAGATGATAAAAATTGTACATACATTATTAATGTCATAATCTAATGCTGATTTGTAATTTAAACATATGAGAGTTGACATTTATTATTGGTACCAAAGTGATTATGTTCAACTAAATTACATACATGATGTTTAAAGTGTGATCAAGTGGGAGATGATCACACTGTAACTTGTGTGGTAATTCCCAGAGTGTAGTAACCCAAATAATTAACTAAGTATAAGTAGCTTAGTTAGAGGGTTAATTTGAACTTTGGGTCACTACAATCAACTAGAAGGGCATTTTAAGAAATTGGACTTTTGGACTAGACGTACGCTAGGTTAGGTAGACGTACGCTCTTGTCTTTTAATGCGGATGTACGCTAGGGTTGACGGATGTACACTCTTGTCTTTTAATGCGGACGTATGGTGGGGGACTACTGGACATACTCTAATAAATAGTACTCCGTACTCTGTGAACAGTACATCAGAAGTACGCTTAAAAGTACTGGACGTCTGTTACTATTCACAAAATCCACTAGATAATACCTAGATGTACGAGGCTTTGGACCGCTGGATAATAGCACCGGACGTACGCCCTTTTAGACCAGATGTCCGCTACTTTTTGGCCTTATAAATACCCCATCACCCCTCGCCCATTTCACACTAATTTCGCCCTAAACCCTCTTTTCTCTTCGCCCTCAGGCTGCTTGTAGACAGTGAGTGTTTTGAGTGTTTCAGTGCTACTAGAGGAGGAACTCTTGAGGTTTTGCTTCAATGAGGTAACGTTCGGCTTCTTAGCTTTTTAATACGTCGTTATGCTGCTCGATTGTTGTTTTGTTGAAGCTAATTGTAGTGTTAGTTTAGTTGCATCTTAAATCTTGCTTAGGCTAGTGTTTTGTTAAGCTTAATGTTGTTACTTTACATGGAGGTTTCGATCTGAGTTAGGAGGCCTTAGGAGTTTGTGATGGCCTTAGGAGTCGGAGAATAGGCGAACAGTGGAGAGAAAATGAGGTTCTCCTTGAAAGACGTCAAAGCGGACGTACGGTCTTGTGACTGAACGTACAGCCTACCATGTCATAGTGGACGTACAATCTCGAGCCTAAACGTACGGTCCAGAGTGTGACGAACTTTATTTTCATCAACCATCTCATAGCTCTTGTTTCCTTATTCTAGACCTGTTTTAGTAGAAATAGAACTAATGATAAGTCTTTTCTCAGTATTCGGGATTATGGAGCCTCAAGGAAATTACATGGAGGAGTTTTACGACTTAGGTGAGTACAAGCTCACATGGATGCTTTATTGTTACTTTTCCTGCATTGCATATTTATTTTATATATATTAAACATGCATATTTTACAACTCTTATGAAATACATTTTGAAATTACTAGGAACTTTCTTTTGTAAAAATGTGTGTTGATTAATAAGATAATAAGGAGACTTATAAAACTGTGTATGTAAAATACTTATAAGACTAATTGCATCGTATGACATGGTAAACTGGTAAGTACGTACGGTATAATGGCTATGGGCTTACTATACGGGTTAACTTTATAGTCAGTGTGGGGGGAGAGGGACTTTGAATCCAATAGTTTCGTGATCAAGATGCAGTCATTCCCAATAGATAGTCACTATAGAATGGATGTCATCAACGATGTGGGCCACCTGAGATCGGACTTGGTTGTGCCACTAGTGTTATGTACGGTATGCTATACAATGGCTGGGGCACGGCATTATAATACAGTTCCCCCGGGACAACGTCAACCCTGCTGAGAAAGGATAATATCTTGGGTAAACCATACTGTTGAACTATGATTGTTACTCTATATATCATATGTATATATATATCACATCCATGATAAACTGTCATCTTATAATGTTTCATGTGCTTTATAAATAACTAAATCCACAAAGTCGTCGGACTTACCCTTGAATTATTTTTCTTTTTTCTCCATATGTACAACTATGCTATTATAGATAGTTTAGCCAAAGATGGATACCACGAAGCATCCGGTTATTGTTGGAGGATTCGATCCGAAAGGTGCTTGAAGACTTATTACAAGCTTAAGTGGGTACTCATGGTAACTAATACTTTTGAGTTATGTTGTAGACATTAGGATTTGATGCATGCTTGCATATTAAGGTTTAGCATAGATCCTTGTAATGATGTTATGTATATATTGTGATTTCGCTTTGATGATTTTTAGCTAGATGCTCTGGTTGTATGATTCAATGATTATAGAACTGGTACTTACCAACTGTAGTATCCTTCTGTTTTGAGGTAGAAGTCTGAGTCTTGTTCGAGTAGAATAAGACTAGTAGACGAACCGTGAAATTAATTATCAGTTAATTAATTATCGGGGTGTTACACATAGCCAATCATAAATCTTCCATGGAGGTTATGCTAAGGTGACATGATATAACTCTTGGTGAAGAGTTACATCACAACTATATAAATAGAGTTAGAATCAGAGAACACATATCACATTATTATTCAACATTCTCTATTTTCTCAGACATTTTGTCTTCTATAGGATATCAACCCTAAAAGGAGATTCCTACAAATAGATTATACTCTTATATTTTCCATCACATGGCCTGTTGTAGATGCCCATGGATATTCTCAGAACATGGGTCTTTGTGTGTAAGAAAAGAGATTGGCCCATTCACTTAAGGTGTTGGCATTTTTAGTATGTAAAGATGGTTCAAAAGTAGAAGAATGGTGGGCATAAAATAGCTAATTTCTGAACACATGGAAATCTTCTCAACAATGCAAAGTGCACTTATATCCTCACAAGAAACACACTGATTTTTCACATGTTCAATCGTGCCCCAGCAAGATTTCCAAAAGCTCTAGATGTGCATAGTTGTCCTTTATAAGGAGTCATGACTTTCCTTTTACTCAGACAATGTTGACACCTGTATCAACTTAGGGGTGGAATCAAGAATTTTAGTGTGGAGGGACGAAATTACATAAATACATAGCTACATAGATACATAGATACCTATGGTCAGGGCTGGCTCGATATATTTTGAGACCTCAAAAAGTTTAACTGTGGCCTTTTCCTTTTATTTATTTATTTATTAATATTTCAATATTAATTAAATAATATCTAGGGGAAAGTCCACATACTCCTATCAAACTACCACCAAATTGACAACTCTCCCCCAAATTATCAAAAATTGTCAATGTTCCCCCCCAATGACGAAACTACCCTTAGTAAAATTATATATATACACTAAAACTTCTAGAAAAAAACATAAAACTAAAAAAAAAAAAATCCAAAGGGTGGAAAATTAAAACAAATAAAAATCATTTGTATAAGAAATTTATTTTTTCAATTTTCAATTTTTTTTTTAAAAGCACCTACTGTCGTTTTGGGGTTAAAATCCCCCTAGGAAGATCTCAACCTTCTACGGTAGTTTAGAAGGACCACACCTAAGCCTTGCCCTTTAATTTTTTTCATAGAAATTTTTTTAATTAATATTTTTTAATTGGGGCTGTATTAAATTGGGGGCCCTAAGTGACCACCTAACTCGCTTAGTGGTTGGGCCAGCCCTCTCTATAGTTTGTCTATATATGTGTGTGTTTGTGTGTATTTATGTAAAATAAAAGCAAAGTCTCAAATTGAATGTCATAGTAAGTCATTAATGATTAGTCTCCAATGGGTAACTCAATCAGATAGGGACCACGTCTTATAAAGCGGAGGTTATTAATTTGAATCCCCCATGCCCCTCTTGTGTGGACATGTCAAAAATAAATATATCATTAATGTATACAAAAATTACATGCCTATAACACCATCTTAGAAGAGATCAAGAAAACTTTCCTTTTAGAATACCCAAGTTTCTTATTTTATTAGACATGTACAAAAAAAGACTTAAAAAAAGAACTTAGCATCTCCTTTTAATAGAATAAAATTCATACATTATTATTTCTGAAGTGAAATTCTTAGAAATATCTTTGGGGTAATTACCTTTTGCTCCCATAAACTACAATGTCTTGGTACTTTCCCCTATGAATTACTAACTATGACACTTGACCCCATCAAACTACCATCTTATGACATTTTCTCCCATTCCGTCAGTCAAAGTGGTTAAAACTAACGGTCAACGGTCAAGTGACTTGCATGTGCCATTTTAATTTTTTTTCCTTTCAATTTTGCCCTCATTTTAGGAAGGTATAAGTTTCATTTTATTGATATGAGTTTCTTGCAGACCATTTTGTGTTCTACCTCTTATAACCAAAATATCAATAGTAAAAACTAAATCATCTCACCAAGTACTAAACATGTACAATGGAAAAAACAAACAAACAAAACCATAACAATGATTTTGTTTATGAAGTGGAAAACCTTTAACACTTTGGTAAAAATCACTCCAGGGCAGCTAAACCCAAGAGACCACTAAAAGAAGATTCACAATTATATAATAGACAATACCCACACCCTTAAGTACCTCTAAACTTAGTAAGAATAACAAACCTCCTAGCTTGTCTTTGTCATGACCATCTTCAAACAATGACTTCCTTTATCGACCATTCGGTAGACTTCTTCAACAAACACCAACCAAAGATTTCAGCTTTATTATCATCAAGCAAGCAAAGTAACATGCCAAAGGCTAAAACGCCACATAAGAGAATAAACAGCTTCAAGCTATATTATGTCCCCTCTTGAAAATCAATATCACAATAATCTAGTGCTAGTGGAGAAAAATAGACTTCAAAGAAGAGAGAATATCTCAAAGTCTGAAGAGTGAATTGTGACAGACATCCTTTTATAGAGAAAATATTTCCTTCGCCACGTCATAACATGACAC
Source organism: Carpinus viminea (assembly GCA_013348765.1). Lineage (NCBI taxonomy): Eukaryota > Viridiplantae > Streptophyta > Magnoliopsida > Fagales > Betulaceae > Carpinus > Carpinus viminea. The sequence goes on along the minus strand of CP054670.1, from coordinate 27,820,372 downwards.
TTTCTTGTTATGACAGGAAGAACAGATTTTGCAGATCTGAGATTCCCACATCTTAATGAGACAGCAATCCCGTTCTGAAAAGAAGGAGAAATGCCTCTACTTTGTCACTGTTTTGTCTTGACATACTAGCAAATGAAAAACTAGAGAGTCCAACTTTGGTCCTGCTACATTTCCCGTCCTGACAGGGTTCTTGACGAGAAACCAAGGAGTCCAATTTTGCTCTTGTCACATCCTCGTCTTGACGCAGTTCCTGACAGTGAAACAAGGAGTCTAGTTTCTACTCTTGTCACATCCCTATCTTGATGCCGTTCTTGACAAGAAACCATGGTGATCATTTTTTGCTCTTGTTACATGTTCCATTCTGACGGGAAAATAATGGGCTCTTTATTCAGTCTTGTTACAATTCTCATTTTGATGGCACTTCTAACAAGAAAATATGGAACTTCTGAAAAGACCTAAAAGCACTAGGAACACCTCCAAAACACACTCTTAAAGTTTTAAACTAAAAGGGATTACAAGAACAATAATTGAATTTGGCCAAATTAATACCTAACAATCTCCCCATTTGGCTATTCAATGACAAAACCCTATAACAAAGGTTTAAAACTTTTACAAGGCATAAGGCCAAACAACCAACTAGAACAAGAAACATAAGGGCAAGCCAAATCAAAACCGCCAGAGCAAAAAACTAGGTCATGGAACACTTCACCAATGACCATTGTAGCTTAAATTTCAAAATAGGCAAGAACAAACTATTTTGATTTTGAAACATATCACACAAGAAGCATTAATGCATCATTTTCAAAGTGACTTAAATGATAACACAAAATCTAGACAATCATCATAAAGTAAATTAAAACCAAGGTGCAGTTGATGAACAAACATAAAGGCATTAATAACGAAACAAATAAAAAACTTATCATTGTTTGAAAAGTTAAACCAAGATAAACTAAGCCACTTTCTCCCCCTTTTGTCACAAATGGACAAAGGGAAGAATCAAAAGAATTACTCAGAATCTTTGGGTACTTCATCTCTAGACTTCTCTCAAGAGCTTATAAGGGACTAAACAATTTCTTCAACATTGCTACAACTCAACAATACTTTGTTTAAGCTCATTTACTTAAAGACATATAAATTCCTTATGTTGGTTAAGGAGATCTTCCAACTGACTTAACTGCTCGAAAGAAAGAAATCTGGAGTCACTTGAAGTAGATGTAGTGGAGGATGGAGCAAACCCGGAACTTTTCTCCTTCTCAGATTTTGCAAGAGTCAACTAGTCAAACACCGAAGGCTAACTTACAACAATTTCTTTATGTCTTGAGGCACAAAAAAATGAGAAAGCACCTTGTTGATAACTCCAGCATATCTAAGACCTAGATTTAAGGTCTTTGATTTAGAAACAGATGCAATGCTATAAATGATTAATGAGGTAAGATCCACTTTGTGATTCTTTAACAGAGCATACAGAAGGTGTGCATGATCAACTGAAAGCACTGAATGCTGAACAAGAGGCATAAGATTACTCATGATGATAAGAATGAGAATTCTCTAAGGAAGCTTTATAGATTTGACTAGAAAAGCTTTCTATGAGCGAGGCCAAGGCACAAGTCCAAACAACTCACTCATTTCCTCACAGAAGGGAGCATCTTCAGGTGCATAAGGAAATTGACTCTTAGACACATAAGGAATCTTCAAAATCTTGGCCAAGGTCTTTGGATGAAGAGAAATATCTTTTCCTTGAACGAATGTGGAGAGGGTAAATAAAGAGGCACAATGTCTTTGCACATTCGAGTAGAATTCTCGAACCATTTCAGGAAATACAACAAGTTGAGGAATAGTAAACGGAAGCCATTTTCTGCTCTCAAATACTTGAGGAATGAATGAAGCTCTTCGGAGGAGAAATCCTCCATGAAGATAGGACGTTCTACAATTACTTTGTGTCTTGAGAACTTCTTTGTCAAGAAACGGACTTGATCAGAAGTTGACTGAAATATCTAGGCAAAACCATCTTCGCCATCAATGATAGTATCTAATTCATAGGCGAAGTAGGACCAATGGCCATTCTAGCCTTCTTCACTATCTGAACAATCTCAATGGGTTTTCAGCCCTAAGTGAATGTCTTACCTTTGTCCCTAGAAGAAGACATATCTACAAGCAACTCAAAATAAATAAATAACCAACAATTTTCCCAATTGATAACACAAAATCTCATAGAGTATAGGACCAAACAAAATGCAAACCCATTCTTTTTTAAAATAGAGAGACTCAAGCAAGTCTAGAGAACTAGGAAGTTCAATAAAAAACAACTTCAAGCCTTAACTTAGCATTTTCATGACAAAAGAACAACTCAACAAGAAGAGCCCACAACCAAAGGGAAGGTTCAAACAAATGAATAAAAAGTCACAACATGGGAACTTTAAACTTCAGATTTAACCAAAAAAAAAAAGCTTTTGATGAAATAAAAAACAAGCAATCCTTCAACGACTTCATGAGAAACCAAAACCAGGACATTTCAAGAAATCAAAGAACCTAAATAGAACAACAAGCTATAATCAAACATGAAAAAGAAACAAAGAGCAAGAGACACATACCTTTTAGAGAGGCAAATGATGAAGGGATTAGTTCGGAAAAGGAAAAGGAAGAACAATCTTTCAAAGAGAGCAAGATTTTCAAACCAAATAAAAAAAGGGGTAATTACTTTTTCCCCATGAACTACAACACATTTTCACTTTGTCCCCATGAACTACCAACCTACTAATTGACCCCCATGAACTATTATTTTGTGCCAAAAACCTTCATTTTGTCCGTCAAAGGCCCCTTTCGTCAATTAAAATTGTTAATTCAGAGTCAAAGTGATAATGCATTTTAGTTTATGAGAGTAAAGTGACAATGAATTGTAGTTCATGAGGGCAAAGTGATAGGTAGAGCATCTAAGTTAACATATTTGATTGATAGAATAGGGGTTTTCGGCACAAAATGGTAGTTTATGGAGTCGGGTAATAGAGATGGTAGTTTATGAGGATAAAGTGAAAATGTGTTGTAGTTCATGGTGGAAAGTGTAATTACCAGAAAAAAAAAAAAAAGAAAGAAGAAAAAGTAGCTCTAGTTTCTGTTTGAACGAGAAGGAGCATATGTTAAGACGTGAAGCCTAAAAAATGAAAGTTACAAAAAGAAGGGGAAATTAGCTTTACCCCCATGAACTACTACTCTCTCTCTATTTGCCCCATGAACTACCAAGGTTACCTAAGACCTTTCATAAACTACTATTTCGTTACCAAAGACCCTCTACTATCAGTCAAAAACGTTAAATCGAACAATCAACTATACTACGATACTATTTCTGTTAGTCAACGACACTGTTCATATTACTGTTCATGTTGATTGTTATGTTTAACGTCCTTGACTAACGGTAGGGTCGTTGGTAATAAAATGATAGTTTATGTGGTCTTAGATAACTTTGGTAGTTTATAAGGGCAAATAAAGAAATAGTAGTAGTTCATGGAAGGTAAAACTAATTTCTCAAAAAAAGAATAAAGAAATTTTTAAAAATAATAATAAAAATGTATCGTTAAATAATGATAAAAAAGAATGTGGGAGTAAAATTTCAGACGCTAATAATGCTTTTTATGGCACGCAGATTTTCCCATCGGACCACAAAAGGGTGAGAACACCCGGAGTCGGTACAAACGCCGTCGTTCAGCGGCCCTCATCATGTCGCTGACCCCTCGATCGCTGGCTCGCTTCAAGGGAACAGGCAGCCGAGCCATGAGCTCTGAGTCGACCCAGCGCGTCTTCCAGCTCAAAGTCGACCCACTCACCGGCAACTCAGAATGGGTCGTCATCGACGAACAAGACCAAGAAGAACAAATGCCAGAATATCCCCAAAAACCCCTATTGGCTACGACGTCGTATTTAGACATGCTCAATGACTCTCCAAGAAACACAGCCTTCCGCCAAGCCATCGACAAGACGGTGTCGAAACCTTGTCACGTCCTCGATATCGGGTATGTCCTACCATTTTCTCATTGACCCAACCCTCTCTCTCTCTATATATATATATATACACACACACACATATGTATGTGTTATGGTTATGGTACGATGACTACGCAGTGCTGGAACTGGGCTGCTATCGATGATGGCTGCACGGGCAATGGGCTCCGGGGACTCAACGACACGTCGTGGAACTGAGGGAATCGTAACGGCATGTGAGTCTTACCTGCCAATGGTGAAGTTGATGCGCAAAGTTCTGTGCCTCAATGGTATGGGAAGCAAGATAAAGGTTATCAACAAGCGTTCTGATGAACTCAAAGTAGGCGTGGATATCCCTTCGCCCGCAGATATTCTTGTGAGTAGCCTTTTATTTCTTATTTTCTTCGAGTTGGATCCTTCACTTTAGAAGCTACAGATAATGTTGTAAAGTTGAAAACCATTCAGCAATAGTAAGAGTGCGTCTCACAGGGGATTGAGTTTTCCTCCTTCCTCCAAACTGGGCTAGATTATAAGTGACATGTGTCGTCGGACATGCTTTTTTTAATTACAATGGCAAAGTTAGAATTTTTTTATTTTATTTAAAAAGCATGTGCTTCTTACATTCTATTTAAAAAATGTGTTTCTCACATGAAAATTGACTCATGTCATTTTTATAAATTTAGAGAGAAACTTTGTCATTTCGTAGGGTCAAATGTCTGTTTTTAAACAACATTGTGAAAATTGTCCAGTTTGAGAGTTCGTTGGGAAAAAAAGGGGTTGAAAATGTGTAAAAATTTATTTTTGGAAACGCATGATTTTAAGGCTCAATAAACGTGCATTCCACGGATTTTACCAAACACTTAACTGCATTTTGAAACTATTTTTTTTTTCAAATCGCACAAAACAGTTATAACCAAATGAATACTAAAACAACTAATATGTGATAGATTTAAGAAGAAAATACATTTAGTCCCTCGAATCTTTTTGCACTTATCCCTAAACTACCATTGCAACATTTGATCACTCCAACTACAATTTAGATGTAAAGAGCCCCTCCATTAGTTGATGGCATTAAATCAGATGGAAAAATGAGCGTGTGACATGTACTTGCTAATTTTTAACCTGAAATGATGAAAATACCTTGAGTTTAAACAATGAATTTGTATAAATACCCTTTTAAGTTAAAAAAAGCAAAAAAAAAAAAAGGGTTACCACCTTAAGTGGTGGTGAAGCATCCATTGGGGGGTGGCGGAACAATCCTTGAGGCGTGGTCGAGCTATGCCAAAACACTTTTGGGGTAGTTTGGCCACCCCAAAACACCTAGGGTTGGGGCCAGACCGCCTTAGGTGATTTGGAGGAGGCCCAACCACCCATGAACCTTAGGGTGGCTCAGCCACCACTAAGTAATTTCAGGATGGCCAAATCCCCTATGGGTGGCTAAGTCACACCTGAAACCCTGTGGGGGTATCTTGGCCACCCTTGAGTGGTTTGAGAGTGGCTGAGCGACCCTTAGGGGGTGGCCAAACCATCGCTTGTGGGAGTGACCAAGCCACCCTTGAAATTGCTTAGGGGTGGCTTATTCACCCTCAAGCAATTTGAGGGTGGCTGAACCATACCCTGTGGGTGGCCAAGCGTAATACTCCAATCTCATATTGAGAAGATGAGTAGCTCACATAGAATGGGTAGCTTATAAAGACACTTATAGGTGCTAGTCTTACATTGGTTTTTTATTAGTTGAGATTGAACTTTATAGTAATTCTAGGGAAATTCCAAATTGACTAGTCATTTAGGAGTGATAGTGCAGATGAGGCTAGCGTTTTCCTAAATCGTACAAATTGTATAAGAAACAACCTACTAACACCATGTGGTATTGGAGCATTGCATGATGTGACCTTAATGAGGATGTTAAGGATTCAAGGGGATGAGAGAGATTGTAACATCCTGGTCCAATATTGGAAAGATCAGTAGCTCATATAGAGTTGATAGTTTATAAAGATACTCATAGTGGTAAGTCTCACATTGGTTCCTTAGTAGGTGAGACTAAGCTTTATAAGTCATTCTAACGAAGCTTAAAATTGACTAGCATTTTTGGAGTAATAGAAAAGATACGGCTAGCGTTTTCTTTAGGTTGCTACACCAAGACACCACTAATGATTGAGGGGTGGCTGAACCACCCTAAACACTTACCACTCTTCATTTGTTTTTGTTTTTGTTTTTTGTTTTGTTTTTAATATTTAATAAGATTTTAAAGTTTTTTGTTTTCTTTCAAAGTTTTTAAAGTTTTTAAAGTAACCCCAAGGGGTTGGCCTAAGTGGTGGAGGCCTTAGTCTTAAGGTTTGCTTCCTTCAAAGTCTAAGGTTTAACACCTCATGAGTGCAAATAATCTCTTAGGGCCACACCCCTTGTGAAAAGCCAGTGATTTAACCAGTTTTGTATAGGAAAACTTCTGAGGGTGTGGTGCACGGGACTGGGGTTTACTTTGTAGGGGTGGGTCCGAAGGGCTCTGTCTTGGAGAGGTTCCCCAACATAAAAAAAAAGAAAAAAGAGCTCACACATGTCACATGCTCATTTTTTCATTGGATTTAGCACCCTTAACTAATGAAGGGGACTCTTTGCATTTATATGGTAGTTGGAAGGGGTCAAGTGTCACAAATGGTAGTTTGGCGGGGTAATTGCGAAAGAGTTGTTAATTCATGGGGATTAAGTGTATTTTCCCATAGTTTTAATCATAAAGAAACTAAATACTCTGTTTTTGGATGTCTTGTGGAAGTGTAAGCTGAAAATTTCCTATTATGTTTTGATTTAGCTTTTTAGGCTGAAAAGTTTAAAATATCCTTTATTTAAGATGAGATGAAGGCCATTGATGAATAAGGGATCCATCACCACAAGCCACAGTTGGTTGTATAAAGATGGATTCTTGGATTTCATTAGAATGTTGCAGATTTGAACATGGACTACTTTGGTTGCTTCCTTGGTTTATTGGGTCTTGCAATCTATAATTGCAGGTTAGTGAGATACTAGACTCTGAATTACTGGGTGAGGGGCTAATACCAACTCTACAACATGCTCATGACACGCTGTTGGTGGAAAATCCACAAACAGTCCCATATCGAGCAACTACTTATGGTCAGGTGTTCACAGATCCCCTTTAATTTTCTTTGTCATGTTCTCAATTGTGAAATTGGTTTGGCATATAATTTTGGATAAGGATCTCCTCCAGTTGGAGATCAATTGGAGAATCTCATATTAAGAGATCTTGGCCGTTAATGAAATCCAACGGTAAAAAAAATATAAGCAGATTTTGGAAAATAGTGTACAATAAATTTGATTTTAAACTTTTATGTAATCGAGGTGCAGTAAATTAGATTTTGCACTGTTTTCAAAATCTGCTTACACTTATTTTCACCATTGGATTTCATTAATGGCCATGATCCCTCAACATGAGATTCTCCAATTGATCTTCAACTGGAGGAGATCCTGATCATATAATTTTACCTTTTGTTCTTTCTGTTTTCTTATCTTCTAAATAAAGTTTACATTTTGTGTGCTTATGATATACATGTTCTGGTATTGCACTTGTCCTCTAAGAGTGATCCTAGCGTTTTTCATTAACTATACTGAAGGATGGTATTAAATGTCAATGTTTCTAGAATGCTTTCTAGCCACCCTTAAGTTTGTTTGTGTTATGAGATGCAGCTTGCTTCTCCCCCGAAAATTGACCACTATGTTTGTGTCTTCTGAGTTTCTGTTCTGATCCTTCTCTTTTCTTCTTTATTTATTTATTTATTTTTATAAATTTTTTTATGTAATTGTACTTATTGATCTTATGGTTCTTCCCTTAAACTTTTGTGTTACTAGCTACTTAACATATGTAATTTTATTTCGCTTATTTTTAGTAAACTATTATGGTATCTGTTTTGTTTTTGGTAAGTAAAAATGAAGATAATAGTAAATAGGTGTCAAGTTTATATATATATATATATATATATATATATATTTTTTTTTTCTAGGTTGAGATGGGATTTATTTATTCATTTCCAGGCTAACCCGGGTTGATTATTTTTCCCCCTCTATTCTTGCCTCCCTCAGCTGGTTGAAAGCTCATTTTTGTGGAAGCTGCATGATTTACAAAATAATGAAGCTGAAGCATGTGATGGCATCCATCTTATTCCAAGTGGGTTGGATGGTATTTTACATGCCAAACCCCAGCAATATGCCATGCATTGTGATGCAATAAAAGAAGAAATAAAGCTGGTAATGATATCAATTACTCTTCAACTAATCATCTTGAAAATTACTAGTGTTTTAATACCTACTCAAATTAAGATTCATCCAGCTGTCAGAACCCTTCAAAATTTTTGAATTTGATTTTTGGAAAAGGCCAGACAGTCATCGAGAAACTGAGCTGCACATAAAGGCAACTAATGACGGAAGAGTTAACGCTATAGTTTCATGGTAATCACATCTGTGTTGCAATATTAATTTCCTGTAAATTTATCCTTTCAGGATGGTTCTGACAACTGTGTGTGTATCTTTGTATGTATTCAGGTGGATCCTTCAGCTTGACTGTGAAGGGAACTTCTTTTATTCTACTGCCCCTGCATGGATAAGCTCAACCAAAGACTCAGGTAGTTATATATAGGATTCTCTTGTGAGTGGTGATAATTTTCATTCTACTTTCCACTGTAGCAACGCACTTACTGTGCTTAGGAAGCTAGGCATCTTGATAACGGAGTGTATTTTTAAGTGACATAGAGGATCTTAATGAATATTTACTGTATAGGTTTATAATTTTTATATGAAAAATATAGTACTTGTAAATAAATTTTTCTGAAATACCTGTTTACCAATCTTTACCAAATGTTTGTTGCATCCAATATCCATTTCTTTCGATAACTATGTTGATGATAAGCTAATAGCTAGCTTTTCTGTTAGAACATGCTCGATAATGTTTTGTCTCACTAGTTAAATTGTATGGCATTGCTTCTTGCCTGATGCTGTTTTCAGATTCACCCTTAAGAATTTCAGAAATGCACCTAGGGTTTTCAACTAACAGACGAGTTCCTCAGAAAAACTTTGTAGTTCATGCTTTGGTTTGATGCTTCACCAGGTGCCAGTCATTGGTGTGACCACTGGAAACAGTGTGTTTGGTTTGTTCCAGGCCAAGGTACATCCATTTCCCAGGATGAAGAGGTTCATTTGCACGCTGTTCATACTGAAACTAGCATCTCTTATAATCTTAAGACCCAAGCCCCAAGAATTGAGGTTATGCAGGATAGCTTCGACACTGGGGATTTGCAGCTCATACTATCGCCAGAAAGAATAGCAATTTATGGAGACAGGGAATGGAGGGATTCCATGTTGAAATCCATGAGAAATGCTGTAACCTCTCTCTCTCTGTCTGACATGCATGCTCTTATACACAAACTTTTTATCAACCTCATTCTATTTGTCCACATCTTTTACTTATTTTAAATAAGAGGTACTCTCTACAGTTGCAGGAACGAGTTAACTCACTATGCATTGTTGCGGATGATAGTCTTTTTTTAACTCTTCTCGTTGCACATCTTTCAAGAACTTCACATGTAATTTCATTGTTTCCGGGGCTGCGAGACAAGGGTGCCCAATATTTGCAAGCTGTTGCTGATGCGAATGGTTTTTCAATGGATCGTGTAGAAGTTCTTGAAAAGAGGAAAACACACTTGACTATGCATGATACGCATCAGAAAAAGGTTATTCCATCCTAATTTAGCTAAGATTCCTCCATGACTTGCTTCTGAAATTTTACCCTCTCTATTTATTTTTCACAATTGGGACCAGACAGGTGGTTTGAGATGCCAAAGTTATAGTAGCTGAACCATGTGGTCATATCTAGTTGAATATTATTTAGAATAGAAGTAGATGTTTGGTTGAGCATTTGGCGAATCAAAGGTGCCGTCAAGAGTGGTGTTCTTTGGGTGGAATGCGGCACTTGGGAAAATCTTGACACATGACAACTTGTGGAAGAGAAGTATTGTAGTAGTGGAGTAGTTCTGTATGTGTAAGAAGAATGGGGAATCCGTAGATCACTTATTGATCCATTGTGAAGTGGCAACTCGATTATGGCATTATATGTTCACATTATTTGGCATTGAGTGGGTTATGCTGCAAAAGATCCTAGATTTGTTTGCTTGTTGGAATCATGTGGGGGGGATCTTGCTAAAGCTATTTGGAGGATGGCTCCTTTGTGTGTCATTTGGTGCATATGGAGGGAGAGGAATGCGCAACTTTTTGAGGACAAGTAATGCTCGGTGGATGGGGTGAGGAAGAATATGATTTCTATCCTACATTTGTGGGCAATGGTGCATTATCGTGATGAGATTCCGACTTTAGAAGATTTCTTGAACATGTGTCTTTTGTATATTTCGTAGGAGATCTTTGTACATATTTTTTCTTTAGGGTTGCGCCCCTCTGCGCGTTTTAGTAAAATTCACATTACTTGTCAAAAAAAAGAAAGAAAAGAAAGATGTTTGGTTGAGCATTATGACAATTTCCACTTTTCTTTGAAATTTGTTGTTTTAATAAAATATATTACTCCAAGCAGCATTAATGAATTACACTTTGAATATAACCAATTTGTTATTATGTGCTTCATCTGTAGGTTGATCTGTTGATTGGAGAACCATTCTATTATGGAAATGATGGCATGCTTCCTTGGCAGAACCTGCGGTTTTGGTAAATCCAGTTGTTATTTGATCTTGCAGTATTTTATCCTTTAATGAATATCTACAAGACAAAATGTGGATCCTGGTGGCAGTCAGTGTGACTCTCATAAACATAGCTTAGAATCTCTACATGTTAGCAACACTTCTTTGGATCTTGTAAACATGCCTACTTTATTTGGCCCTGAACATTGTAAAGTTATGTGTCCATCTATATTTCTATGTTATATTCTATAATGGATTTCTTAACAATGATCAGTCATGATGAATCAAGGACCAAAGGCCCTACAGCTCTACTTTTTGTGATGGGCAGCATGGCCAGTGAATCCATTGTCATTATTATTAATGTAAACCGTAATTTTATGTTATATACATTTCATGTATCTTTTTGATAAATTGCATTTCCAAGGCATCAGTATTAGGTGCACATCTGTTGACACTCGATAGGTGATTGCGGCCATCAACAATTTCCTCCCCAAAAACTTTAGTGGTTTGAGTATATGCTTTCTCCTTGAAGCATCAGAGATACTGACCTTCATTTGCATCAATCTTATGATCACGGTTGTGTGTATTGAAACATTTAATTTTAGTTTAGATAGACCCTCAATATAAGTCTAGTTCTGGCACCAACTATTATCTCTCAAACACTAGAGTTGTAAGAGGTGTATATTTTGTAGTTAACTCATGAATAGCTTAATGTCCTTATTAGGACTTATTCATTCAACTCAAAAGCAGTAGTTGTTATTGGCTAACTTCGTTCACATAGATATTTTCATACAGGTGAATTTGTAAAATATTATTAGGTATAATTCTGGTGAGCCTATGAAGATTCTAGAGATTGATTACCTTGTGCATTAGTCTGAACTGACTAGCATAAAAAGTGTCCTTTAGATGTTTGGTATTCCTACGTTCTAATACACACTGCCCATTCATTTATGTGAATGATTCACCTATCCAAGAATTTGATCCGCCATTAAGATGTTTTCAGGATATTTCGTGCATGTAAAATATTTGCTTTGTCCAAATGAGCCTAGTGCATTGTTGGAAGTGTTTAAATGAAGGAAGTCCATTGATAGTTTCAATATTGCACATTTACTTCTTTTTTTTTTTTGGTCTTTTAATTCCTTTTTGTTTTGGTTTGGGTTTAAGGAAGGAAAGGACTGTACTTGATCCTGTTCTCTCAGAAGATGTACTAATAATGCCTTGTAAAGGAATACTGAAGGCTTGTGCAATGTCTCTCCCTGTAAGTTAGTGCTGTATTTGTCTCATTGTATCTTATTTGTTTGAATCCATTAGCTGATTATTTTGTGTAGATTATGGGATTCAAAACTTGTTTTCAGGATCTCTGGAGCAGTCGGCGTTGCTTGAGTAAGATTGAAGGTTTCAACCATTCAGTTGTAAATACTACCTTAGGGGCATGTGGTGAATTACCTGCACCAGAAGAAGGTCCCTGTTTGCCTTTTTATATATGGCAGTGTGGGGATATTAAGGTAGTGAATGCATATAGAATTCATGTTTTACAAAGAGAATAATTCTGAGATGGAAGGAAATACAATTTCATTCTGGATGAAAATGTTACTACTGACACTGATGGTGCTGCATGAAAAACGTTTCAGGAACTCAGTGAGATATTTACAATCATGGAGTTCGATTTTTCAAAACCAATAAGAGCATGTTATGGAAAAGCCCAGGTATTTTAATTGCACTTTGTAACAAAGTGGTATTAGTTTGGATATATACCTGTGAGAATTTGGTCAGCTGCTAGCTAATGGCGTTAATAGAGATCCACTCATTGAGGGATTTAAGGAAACAAAGTTACAGATTCAAGCTTGTCTTCTCACAATCATTGAAACTTAGGCATTCCTTTCTCGCTAAACGCACCACATTAGACAAGAGATTACATTCAATTCTTCGATTAAACCTTCTTTTCCAACACACCAAGAGCTCCACCACCCTTCTAGCCATAACCTACTCTACAACAAGCATCTTAAATAACCAGAGCATCCCTGTTCCTTGCAATGCAAAATAACTCTGAAGGAGTTCTTTAAAGGATGATCCTTCATGCCAAAACTTAGTCTAAGAGCCATCGCCCATGTCGATAGAAACGAAACTAGAGAAGGCATCCTGGCCCCTCCTAATATATTTCTAGAGACTCACCCCCATAAGTAGTCCCTGTGACAACTTTAGAGCACTACTGCTTGCCAAACTACTATATTTTTAATCCACAATTTGTCGCCAAAACGCCTCTCTCCACGGCATACATCCATAACCACTTTCCCAACAAAGCCTTATTGAAGGTGAGCAAACTCCTAATCCCCAAACCTCTAATACAAACTCCTAATCCCCAAAGGCTTTGTTTGGGAATGGAGTTGGAGTTAGCTTTGTTACTATTCATCACCATTTCCCAAATAAATCAACATCAAAACATTCTAATTTTTTCACTTTTTATATCACATCATTCACTTTTTATTACTATTCAAATAAAAAAATCACTACAAAACAAGATTTTTTTACTTTTCCATATCACTTTTCCAATTTTTTATGCCAAATATTCTTACTCTTTTTTTTTTTTTGGTCACATCAATCTACATCAACTACAATATCTAAGCCAATTCCCTTTACCAAACACTCCCTAAGACTAAGGGGAGTACAAACCTTCTTCCAAATAACAAGATGGAACTAAGACTTGTTCTCCAAACCACCCCACAAGAAATCACTCTGCAGCTTTTCTATTCGATCAGGATAGGGAAGAGAAGAGAGAAAGGTTATAAGTAGGAAAATTAAGAAGTGTGATCTTGATCAATGTTAACTGACCGCCCTTCGATAGATAAAGTTTTTCCCACCCTCTAATCTTCTCCTCATTTTCTCAATAATTGTATCCATATAAATTTGGCCTTGAAGGGAGCACCCAAGGGGAGGCCCAAATATTTCGAAGGCAAAGACGAAACCCTACAACCCAAAATATGAGCCAAAGCATCCACATTAGGCACGTCACCCATAGGAAGCAGTTCGGATGTGGCCAAATTAATCATGAACCCTAAGACAACCTCAAAACAAAGAAGAATGCGTCGCAAATACCAAAGATTATCCATACTACAGAGCAATCCCACAGAAAGTAAGGGTATCTTCTGCAAAAAGAAGACGAGACAGAAAGTGTACAATCATTCATCACCCCCCTCAGAAAAGCCAGAGATAAGGCCTACAGTCTCTGCGGCAGGCATCATTTTGCTCAGATCTTACATGACAATAATTGGCTCACAAAAATATGCTCACCCCATGGAGAGATATCCAAGACCGGTAATTCCTTCTCACAATCAAGCCCACAACCCTCTTATTACCTTTAAATCCGTTGTACGAAATATCTCCTTTCTTGGGCTGCTAATCTCTCTTGCTCTGCCAATGAAGAAATCACTGCAAAACCCACATCGTTGCTCCCCTCCCAATGAAAAATAGTCTATGTTGGAGCGACATTGGTGGTGCCCTGGATGAAACCTGAACAAGCCTCGCTGACCTCTAACTGGGTAGTTCCTTTCTTGGGCTGCTAATCTCTCTTGCTCAGCCAATGAAGAAATCACTGCAAAACCCACAGCATTGCTCCCCTCAGCAACATTGGTGGTGCCCTGGATCAAACCTGAACAAGCCTTGCCAACCTCCAACTGGGCAGATCCCTCCTCATCCTGCTTCTGCCCCACACTACATAAAGGCCTGAAGGTCTACACGAGGGACGAAAACTGATGCGAACCTCAATCAATACGCCGTTGAGACCCAACAACAATATTGAAATATAGACCCAAGAAAGCTAAAATTCAGATTTGATGGCAAACCCCGACCCAGCGTTTATAATTAAAACGCAAACCAAAGGTGTAACAAACCTCGACCCAACGTTTATAAATAAAACGCAAACCAAAGGTATAAAGTTACAAACCTCGACCCAATGTTTATAAATAAAACGCGAACCAAAGGTATAAAGTAATAAACCCCGACCCAATGATTATAATTGAATCATGAACCGAAGGTATAAAATTTGAATGCCACAAGGAAGAATCCTTGATAAGTTCACAAGTTCTCTGAAGAACCAATAGAAGAAGCAAACCTCACCATTTTTAATTATTCATTCATCCTCTTCAATACAATGAGTCCATGCTATTTATAATGCATGGTTGAAATAGAAATACAAATTATTAAAGGAAAATAATAAAAGACTAAATAAAAGAATCCTAAAATTAAGGCTGATTTCGTCTTAAATTAGCAACTCCTCCAAGAAAAGAAATCACCTATGTAATGTCTTGAATAGATATATCAATCAGCCAATCAATTGGTATGGAATTGGAAAAGTCTGAAATAGGGATGCCAATCAGTCATTTAATCCCTCAAGTTGCACCATCCACTGAGAATCCAACAAAGAAATAACATCATTACTTGTAGGAAGATCCACACCCGAGAATCCAGGATCCCTCACATATGTTTGCTTAGATGAAAGATAAGAAGGAATAAGTCTTATTATTTCTCGATGATACAATTATACAAAGAAACAACACACTAATATGATATCAAAATAAATGAGAAGATGTATGGAGAGGAAATCAAATCCTAGAATAAAATCAAATCATCTCAGCCGCATATCTCCAACACTCCCCCTCAAGCTGCGGTGAAGATATCTTACATGCCCAGTTTGCGCAAGGCTGAACGAAGAACACTACTAGACGCTCTCTTCGTTAAAATATTTGCAATTTGCTCCCTTGTCTTCACATAAGGTGTCATACAAATCAGCACACAATTTTTCCTTGATAAAATGTTTATTAATTTCAATGTGTTTAGTTCGAATATTTTGAATTGGATTATTAGTGATATTAATTGTGGCCTTATTGGCGCAATATAGGCTCCTTACAATCATTTCTAAGTTCTTTCAGCGTAATCTTCAACCATAATAACTCACATCTCCCATGCATCGTGGTTTGAAATTCAGCTTTGCACTAGATCTAGTAACCATCGACTGTTTCTTAATATGCTAGAAAACTAGATTTCCTCCCCCAGGAGTGCAGTATCCCAAAGTAGATCTTCGATCCGTGCTGATGCATCACTGTTTCCTAAGCACCAATAATTAAACAATTTAATGTGCTCGGTAAAAACCAGTCATTGGTATTTAATGGTTCAAGTCATAACCATGACCTAGCCTACTGATTGAACTAGTTATCGTTATCGAGCTCATGTACATCAGATCAGCAAACTTTTGGTCATTATGTATCCCAAGACTAAAAACTACTGAATTTGCCATGCTTTCCCATTAGAAAATTCTGTTACATTTTGAATTCACTTTATGGCAGTCAAAATGGCTGTAGTTTTGTTTTTCGCATCAGTAATAATAGTTGAATAGGTACTTTACACAAATAATCAACTATATTATTTTTGTTGACAACTACTGCTTGATGAGAGTATATACTGTCTTGCTTAATTGATTGTTGAAAATGTTTGTTGCAGGTTGATTTTATAGAGCCTGGGATTTGCCATGGCTTTGTATTATGGATTGATTGGGTGATGGATTCAGAGAATTCCATTGTGTTGTCTACAGGGCCAGGTACTACTTAATTCAATGTAGAAGTGGTTAAATTGTAACTTGATACTTGCCGTTTTCTGCTATATCTTTGTTAAACAACCTTCAGTAAGCAGTCTTGCTTGCATTTCTGATGTCATATACAGATAAGAGATATTGGAAGCAAGGAGTAAAGCTTCTAGGGCAACCTGTTGCGGTTGGGGTCCATGAATCAAGAAATATGGGTGAATATCTTTCTACTGTGATTGAAGCATCTTTTGACTCATCCAATGGTGAACTAATCATCGGACACAACTTCCTATGATTTCTCTGCCATTTTTTTTGGCACTCAGGCAGTTACATAATGGTCATTTTCTCTTAATAATTGTAACAAATTAATTAATAGGTCAATGCCGAAATCTTTTTTTGTTTTTGTTTTTTTCCCTAGGCTTATTGTGGCTTTGAAGCCTTTTACAATTATAGGCTCAAATTGGTGTAATACAAGATCGTATTAGATTGAGTAATGCTATATATCAAACCATTATTCCAATATGCTGATATAGTATTGTCAATTCACCCTTAAATCAGCATTTGTTAACAAGAAAAAAAATGGTGAATTGGCGAAGCCACGTTAGTGAGATGGAGTGGTATATAGCATTTATCTATTCCGAGATCTATTAAAATTACTTCCCATAATTGCTAAGTAATTTCATTAAAGCGGAATTTACCTTCATAGAATCAAAGATAATTTGGATATTTTTCTATGGAGGCATGGTTTACCGAGTGAATTGACCATGTTCAAATGACGAGCTACATCATGGTCTGACCATTTTCTAATAAAGGGATATATTGGAAAGAATGAAGGTGCATTCTTCGGTAGGTTTTTATTAATTTTATTTACTTCTTCAATTCAATCTAAATGAGCCAGACCTTGTCTTGATAAATGATCATTTAGAATGTTGTTTTGAAAGAAGAAAATCATCATTTAGAATGTTCTGTACCATATCCATCCAAGTATAGTTGATTATTAAGAGTGGGGCATACAAACATTTATGATTTCAAGAAACATCGTCAAAGTTTGTTTTTTGATTAGTTACAAATTTTGACAAGAGACTACTGAACATTGATATGTTGGATCTATATATATCACATTATTATCTCGCCACCATCTTACAATGCTAACACAACATTGCCAATTCACTTTTGGATCAACCATTGTTAAAAAATAAAAATCAACGGTGAAGTGGTAATACCTGATAGAGTAAGATAGTGGTGTGATATGTATCATTACTCTTACTCATAGATAATAATACATTGGGTCAAATTTTGGAAAATGACATCAGAAGAACAAACTTGACGGTGTTATACATATTTAAACTTCCATTCCAATCTTAACATTGATTGCTTTGCAATGGGACATCCATCTTAATGAAAACCTATGCCCACACAACATATCCAAAAGGTCCAAAACTGAGCTAAATGAAAATGTGCATTGCCATTTCAAGTACAAAAGTTTTTATTTCACCATGAGAAATATAATACAACTAAACAAATTATTCAGCGAACACCTTTTTCAAAAATTTTAGTAAATTATTAATCAACGCCTTATTAGATACATAATTACCACCGTAATAGAAAAAAGGCAGCCATCTAGTTGAGGTACCCCAGGCATGTGAATTGTGCAAAATTGCACGAGGTAACCAAGGCGTAAGTATAATCAATGGCACTTAGATTCTGTGCCTTTCCTCTGGTATTAACAACTCCTCGTAATCATCAACCACCACCTGATTCACAAATTCAAGAGTTACCCAAATCAGCAACCTTCATCAACATCCTTTTGTTTACAAACAAAAGAGAAAGAGTAGTACCTCATAACTCTCGCCTCTGTAAGTGTATTCCACATGCAGTTGCTTAGGTTCTCCAGGACATGGATCACAAAAGCCCATGATTCCCGACTTCTTCACACCCTCATGAAGCTGCACCAATAGATTGAACAACAAAATATTAAAGACATACAATACAGGATCTCTAGAGTACAAAGTGAAAAACATAGCAACTCCAAAAGCACTAGATTAATCTCAGTTTAAAAATTTGAGGTCAAGGATTTTTAACTGTTAACTATATAAAGCAACCAACATGTATGATGATTGATCAAATTAATACCATAGACCAAATATGCCTTTTGCAGGCAGTCATAAGTCATCAGGTAATTTCTATTCAATATTGCTCTGTATCTTCTTTTAGCCCAATTTAGTAACTCATATTTTTCTTAGTTATGCAAAAGATTAAATGATCTGGTGAATGAGTTGGCAAAGTTCAAACCGAAAATTAGTAACTTTAGTTAAGACCCCTTTAAAAGGGTCACTTGTGGTAATTTGCAGAGGTTATGAACAAAATGTGCTTTGGCATGTTAATTATGTAGATAGTCCAAAATTGCACTAACTTATCAGAATATTTCAATTTTCACATCACTTTATATTACCATAGGAACATAGGATGGATTCATATATAGTTTAACAGAGACAAGGAAAAACAGCACTTGAAGTGAAAATACCTTGAGTTGTCCAGAATCATCAACCAGGAAATTCAGAGGTAGTGTGACATCCATGACTTGTGAAGTCAACTCATTGTGTGTTTCACTTGATTCATTTTTCCTACTCAAAGTGGTACGGTTTCCATACCATGCTCTAGTAATAACTAATCCATTTGTTTCTAATTGCCTAGTTCTTTTCCTATTGGCCACATTTTGTAGTAACTGCTGAGCTTTCTCTGCTGCTGCTCTTGCCTCATGTACCTGCAAACAGGGCCTAAAGTAATTATACTTCCCTCAAAACATAAAATGATTAAAGGTAAAGAAAAAATAAGTGAAACACACCTCGTATTATTAATCAGACAACAGAGAAGAAGAAAAAACACCCAACTCAAAAATCTTAACATTTGCAGACATTCAGAACCCAATGAAGAAGACAAAAAAGAACTTTATTTCAAACTCTTCCTGATATTATTATGCCGTTCATAAGACCTATTAACAAGTGCTATAGAGACTTTTGGCATTTCATCCACCGTTAAGACAGCACCAGTTTGACTGGCTGGATGTGATGATTTTTAAAACAATACAAAAGTGCCGACTGTATTAGTGTCTTTATATATATATCCACAACATTAACATTTACTACGTACTGGTACTCTATGGTCCACAATGTATATTATATTTTTCATGGTTGGATGACAGAGTTGTTCTTCACCACCTATCCATAATATATATTACCAGTCTCTGAAACTTTAAAAGGGAGTGGGCATACTGCTTATTAGCATATTTTTGACTGCATAAATATTGGCGAGAAAAAAAATGTTAAACATTGATCACTTGGTGAGTAGACAATGCAGGATTCCATATATACATGTAGTATGGTATAAGGGACCAGGGTAAATCAGCTAGCAATTCCATGTGGAATTTGGTTCTCTCTATCTGGGTACAATTTTCCAGTTCATTATTAAGAATCTGTTAGAAGAGTTGTTACTGAGGAGGTAGAGGAGGTCGTTTGGAATTCGACTCCACCTTTTAGCATCCAAATATATATTTGAATGTGTGCACATGTATATATAACACTTTCATATTCATATGGACATTCAAAAGGAAAACCACAAAAAAACTTTCGAGGATGTTGAAATAGGAAAGAAAACTTAGGGACATTTTTTCTTATATCCACATATTCTCTTCGGTAATAAATGTAGAGTAGCCTAGTGATGCAGAGCAATTTACATGCAAACCAGTCATAGTAAAATGGCAATATCTTGTGATTTCGAGAACACATGGAGGCAAACTTGGTGGCGTTGGAAAGCTTATTTAAAGGTTACAAATTTATATTTCATGAAAATTTTCCAACTTTTACTAGGTCAAAATGGGCTCTAAGTAGATCGTTCGATTGCACTTGGATCAATCCAACTTGCGATCTTTTGTTCAATCGATCAAACCTGCAAGGGCAGTTTTGTACTTTTTCTTTTCAGGGCTGCGACCCTGTCAGCTTCCCACCATGCCAAGTTGCATCACCTAGCAAACAAGCTGAGCTGTTGACATATCTAGTGGCTAGCAAACAAGTTAAGCTCATGTATCATCTGTACTCACTTGTTTACTAAAACAAGTCTGGTTCAAGCTTGAGCTGAGTTTCATTTGCTAAAGGAGCTCGACTCCAAACTACTTTAGGTAGGCTCGCTGTCTGGCAAACTAGCTCAAATAGATGGATGTATAACCGTTGAATGGCATATATCTGAGTTTCTTTTGTAAGCTCCATGATTATTAGGCAAATTGGCAGGGAACATTTTCAACTGTAAAATGTAATAACATTTACCTAAGATGTGACTTCATTAAGGGCTGAGATGATGTGCCGATATCACTACAGTCCATTTTATTCATTTGCTGACATTGAAATTCAGTAAAACCAACGAAAATTTGACTCTTGGAATATATGTTTGGTCTTTTGGATAATTAAATATAACTCATTTGTTGTACCAGGTTTATTGAGCCAAATGGCTCGTGAGGCAACCACTACTTACCAAACTTGCCCAAACTAAAATCTTTAGGGTCAACTCAAATTTGAGCTAAGGTGAAGCTTTTCGAAGGCTCCAGTTTACAAGTCTGCAGGGAGCTCAGAAGTTTACTTCATTAGATTGAAAATGAGCATAGAAGTCGGCAAGCTACTTGGGTTTCTTTCAGCTTGGCTTGCAAGTTTTGTTGTCCTATTTTCATTTTCCTTTCTTATCCAGGCACAAAGCATCCATGATTATAAAATGAGCCAATCTCGAACAAAAAGATTGAGCTTGAATAATGACCAAGCTTGCCCAAACTAATCTAGGATGGCCGCAGGCTAGTGAGACCAGCCATAAAGTATGCATGTTTTTCTATCTAAACCTGTAACCATTTTTCAGTGTTTTATTTTTTTTGGATAAGTAATGTTGTATATACCAAAAAAACCCAAAGGGCACAACAAATTACAAAGTAATAGGGCGCCATCCTCAAACCCTAATAGTTCAAAGCGCCACTAAATATACAATATGTATACATAGGGACCCAACCAAAAACCCACAAAACAGCCCCTAGAACCTAATAAGACAAAACAAACCCCCAAAGTACTTGAACCTCTAAGACCCAACAACCAACCCTACCAACCCCAAACCCCTACTGCACTTCAGGGGGAAAAGAGAAATCAATATTAGACCCTAAGAAACCCCGCCGACACTGACCCTTCACCGGAGACACGGTGTAGTCCAAATTTTTGAGCTCCCTCATGCCCCTAACCTTAGGGGTTTGGGTGCAGTCCAAATAAAACACGGTGCAGTGTTTTATTTACATGCTATGCAGAGAGATATCGAGATACTCCTACAAAAATCCATGCTGGCAGACAATGTGTTATGAAGGTATGCATCTACATGCATGTTGCATCTTGTGGATGTGTATGGATGTAAGAATATGGCCTCATACAAGAAAAAATTGAACAATCCAAATTGCATCTAATAATAGAGTTGCCACAGTGCATAAACCACAACACAGTTAGCCACATAAAAACCCATACCTTGGCAGAGGTTTTTTCCACATTCTCTAAAGCCTTCTGTTTTTCCTTTTTAAGGTAATATGGTTTAAGAACGAATTTCTGCAAGCATGCAAAGGATACAAAATTAGCAAATAATACACAGATGAAGTAGTTTGGTTAAAACCTATATTATTATAGCACTTCCATCTTTCCAACCCATTCATAAATCCCAAGTATGATTTGTCACACCATATAAAACAATAAGTGGTTACTCAGGCACTCTGCAAAGAATCCAAACAAGTGGGAACTAATGAACATTGCTAACCTTTGGCAACGTCATGTAAATCATATTAATATAAAACCAAAATGCTGTAATCTTTCAAATATAAAAAGTTGCACACAAATTGCAGTTAAATAGCAGAGGGTGGTAGCAAGACATGAAAAAAAAAAAAAAAAAACAAGGTTCAGCAGCATTAAGGATGGAAAAAGGTCAGTTCTTCGATATTCTTTCTCAGAGATGACAGAGCAAACTATTGGCTACCTGCCTTGGGACCATAAACATATCATAATTGGCCAAAGAACATTAGGTTTCTGATCAGTTAAACATAGATTGATATGATATATCGGAGGATTCCAGCTTATTAAATCCAGTAGTATCTGATTCATTATAATATAAATCCATGGGTTAGCATGAATGACCAGAGACCATGCCTTATAAAGCGAATGCTGGAGGTTACTACTAAATCTAGTTCTTTTTCTGGAAATTACTTGATTGTCATTAAAAAAAAAATGCAAGAAGCAAAAAATAAGAAAAACCAAGATTTGTATTTTATTAGTTTGTTAATTACACATTCACCCACTGGGTAAGAATACATATTTTTTATTGATGATTTTTTTTTCTTCAGTGTATGTTCAGGGGCCCAAGTATAAATCAAATTCTAACAAATCCTAAAAAGATAACAGTTTGAACAAACCACTTTCTGCTAAACCTTAAATTTTCAGAACACACCCCAGATTAAACTGAGTCGAAACTATCTTTTCAAAGGCTTCATGAAGCATAATTAATGAGTCTATCCTTTCAGTTAGCCTCCCGGTAATAGTTAACTCGTCTGACATGAATAAAAAGGAAAACAGTAGAGTTTGCAATTCACAATAAACCTTTAGTAAAAAGTAAACGGAGGTTGGAAGTATGAATGCTCCAGTTGCAAGCACAGGATTCAAATGCCTGGAAAGCAAAATCTGCAATATATAGCCCAAAAACAACAGATTAGAACCAAGAAGTTTATCAGTACTAAGTTCTATTCTCTCGTATGTCCAAAATATGCCACAGTTACATTTTCATAGAATCATGTGAGCAATTTTGAAGGAAGAATATATATATATATATATATGTTCATCCTGAACTGAAATAAGTGAAAATAAGTGAGAGTGAAAATATTCTTACAGGAATAATTAACTTTTGGCCGCCACGATGCAATTCAAATCTCCAAAATATACCCTGCAAAAATAAAACAAATGATAACAAACACGCTAGACTTACAAAGAAATGTGAGACAACTGAAACAACAAACCAAAGAGCGAGTGCTTACTAACTCCATAAAATATCAGTTAAATGACATTTTATCTTTCTAAGACCGTATGAAAAATAGAAAAGGAAAGATCAAACAAGATAAAACTATGGAATTTTTATATTCAATGATCAAGGCATTCAAATATATGATTTCAATGGAAAACTTTAAGGACCATTTGTATTACAATTAAACATGCCAAAAACATATATACCCACCCACCAACGGCCAACTAAATAAAATGGCCTTAAGCATCAAGATTTCTTTTCGTTTGCTTTCTCTTTTTTTCTTATTTATTTATTTTTGATAGGTAAAGTTGCATTATCAAAAAGAGTAGAAGGGCACAACCCTAGTACACAGGAAGTATACAAGAGAGAGACTAAAAAAAGAAGACAAGACAAAAAACATAAAGACAGCAAAGAACCCAAGGAACCCAAGACCCACAAGTACACAACAACTACCAAACAGACCCATAAAAATCCACCACACCCAAAAACTGAAGAGGACTCCAGCTCTACCGCTCACAAGCCTTGCCTTTTCTTCACTGATTGGAAATAAAAACATTGCCATAGTTAACTGATCTCTTCAAGCTGAGAAGCTCCCTAGTACCTTTATACTTTGCCCGTGCGACTTTTACTTCCTTATGAAAGTCCTCTTCAATGGCGTCCAAAATCACCAAGGCCGAATCCTCCTCTCTGCCGTAACCCCAATTGAGAGGTTCCGGATAATCCCACTCATCGATCTCCTTAGACAAATGACAATCGTTAGAGGGTAAAGGACCTCAATCTCCCCAGGACCTAAACCTAACGGCCAATGTTGGGGTTGCAACAACCCATACCCACCCCCACTGGAATCCTCCCACTCCTCAACCACCTAGGAATGACAGAATTCATTGCCAAAGGAGAACCTTTCTTCGGAGATCTTGAATAAGGAAACCCCTCCGTAAAAAACTAGGCTTCGGAGCAGCTGCAGCCCCAATCATAGCTGCAGCCAGCAGATGGCAAGGATTGATACTACACTGGAGGAGCCTCAAGAGCCTCCACCACTTTCAAAAGTAAGACCTTATTCACTGGCTTGCCCCTAGCTTCCCTGGCTCTCCGATAATATTTCAATGTTTGCTTGTACACTGACCAGACTCTAGGGATCTCACTCTCTGCACGAAGCCTAACACCCAGAGCTGCAACCCCTGGAACTACAGAATTCACTGAGACCCCCTCAATGTTACCTGCATACTTCTCCGACAAAGAAACTTGAGGACCCGAAAGGTCTCCAAAGGGAGAGGAGACCGAAGAGAGAGAGACCTAAAGACACCCAAACATATCCAATGTAGAATGAACTGGCCCAGAAGATGATGAAGCAATCGAGGCAGAGGAGAAGTGCTCATGCACAGACGATAGGAGCCAAAGCGAGAATAGAACCATGGTCCAAACCTGAAAAAGACAGAGAAAGCTTACCAATAACAGAATCAGGCCTCAAAATGTCACACCCGACAGAATTCGAACAAAAAACCAGATCCAAACCCAATTCCGAATTGTGACCCAAACCCAGTACTGAACCAAACTCCAACTCGAGACCCGAACCCGTTTCAAGGACTGACCTGGTAATAAAGGTAGATCTTGCACAGCCCAAGATACCAACCCTTTTTCCGCCTACGCTTGGGCTTCGAGAATAGCCCAGCTACGATCCGGTCCACCTCAGAATGAACATGCCCTAGAAGCCTCTTTACTCTTGATTACCGAGATTACCCTTCTTCTTTGGACTCAAAGTCACAACAGCCGCCGCAAGGGAACTGTGCAGACCCTCCATCGCAAAGCACTCCATGGCGTAACGCAGCTCGTCTCCATCAGACACCATCTTGGAACAAGTCAACACCGGAAACAGGTCAAGAAAGCTTGAGGATAGAAACTTTGACCCCTTGCTTCGCCTTGACACCAGAGATCAAGCGAAGGACTTCCACAAATGACTACCCCCACCCAGAAATAACACCCGAAGAAGCACCCATAAGATTCCCCATCGTAGTAGGGGCCACATAATCCAACAATCCCGTCAACTTGACCTAAACCGCCAACACTTGCCAACTTGGCAGCTCACCCGCAAAACGCCACCAGCCCCACCCATAACGACCCTCCAGAAGCCAAATGACTCCCTTGCAACCTCCCTCAGCCAACATCGACACCTCCAAAACCTACCTGCCTTATTACCACCCCCATGAACCATCATAACCTTGTCACCCTCACGGTAAGACAAGGTGAGATCCTCCACCACCTGAGATCGACTCACCGCATCCACCGTGTCCACCAACCAGGAAGAACAATGGTACTTGCAAAAATAAACCCTACGAATCCTCTTCTCCTTTCCTCCAGACGAAGGTCAGGACACCCATCCTTTGCCGAAAAGCAAAAGGATTTAGCTTCAACGGAGAAGCGCCTTTCCATGACTAGCGCCCCGGTCCCTAGCGTGTGGTGCCTATCGCGCCACCACTAGGGCTGAGAAGGACAGAGATTTGATGAGAGAGAAGAGAGCATTTTTTATTTTTTATTTTTTGATAGATAAACACTACTACCCATACGACATTGACCCCTTATCTCATCCTCCACTCCTTCATAGGGAAAGGAGTTGCAATTTGGTCCAAAGATCACTGGCCCAAGGCACCAAGGTTTCAGAAAAATCCAAAATAGTACTAAGATTTTAATAGGTAATTCCACAATGACCAGTTGGGTCACCCTGATCAAATCCCTTGGACAACCTTAACTACTCCAAAAGGTTATGTAAAAGCACGAAATGAAATATGTTCTTTAAAAATTGCATGTGAAAGGCTTCCTTGGATGTTTCTAGTGGAAGGGGTCCAATAGAAATTAACTCATTTGTGAAACCTTTTCTTTCCCTACTCTTCTGTAAATGTACACATTACCTCACCTTTTACCCCTTGTTCATTGGGAAAGGAGATGCCATTTGGTCCAAAGACCATTGGCAACTAATCAGCGAAATTTTGTAGGGGGGCAAATTTCCCTTCTTGCCATGAGTAATGGACCATTTCCCGTCGGAGATGACCAAATTCCAGCATTAGTTAATAGTCAACAGAAAACAACAAGTGATAGGTGAAAATACTAATGCTCAACACAGCATATGTAACAAGACAAATGAGAGGAGACAACAAAAGACACAAGCCTACAAAACAGAAAGATGAACCAAGACCAAACTACCAATATTTTGAATCAATGTTTATAGTCTAGCATGTCATACACACTTCTCATGTAGGATTACCTAATGTAACTAGCAGTTCTCCAGTTGAGGTTGGTTGGATATTACCTAACTTTGGCAAGATTACCTAAGGTTGGCATCTACTTTTCCAAAACTTCCAGCAGGTCCCAGCACAAAATCTTTTTCTCTTCTAATGGGTATAAAAATTTGACATTAAGTCACTCGCAACACAGCTAGGTACTTGTAGAAAACCCCTTATTATCTTCTTTTTCTACCAGTAAAATCCAAATAAGCATCAATTTGAGAAAAATTATAATGAGCCAGTACCAGTTGCATGATATTTCCGGAAATTAATCTATACATCCAACCAACCATATGCATAAAGGAAAATGACAGAAATGCACTAGAATCAATGAAGAAATCATAAATTCATTTTCTGCCTACATAGCTGCATTTTACCTGTATTCCTATTGTGTACAACATGCGGACAGTGCTGAATTTAGATAATTTCCTTCCACCGCCAACTTCTACCTCAAGAGTGGTGCTACAACAATAATGCCTCAAGTCACAAGCTTATTACATCAAGGCATAAATGCAATCACGTGCTGAAAGTATCTCAATAGCTGTAATATACTCTGATTATTGAAATGTGTATAGGAAAAAGTTCCAAAAAAATTACTTGACATAATGAAAGACAAAGCAGTGTAAGAAAATATTAATTGTATCAACACATAAACACAATAAATGAATGCCATAAATGCATTTCAAGTGTATAATAAACTCCAAGGAACATTTACTAGACAACAATTTCTGCTTAAAGGGATCAACTTCAAGGGTACCCACTCTACATTAAGCCTGCAATCATACCCTAATTTACTCTGCACTTTGCGCACAAGTTCAAACATTAAATAGGATTATTGGAATCGTCAAGATAAATAAAGAATGGCATAGTAACTCCTTTATAGAACCAAACAAACAAATCTTTCATGTAACAACAAGGAGAGTAAGTAGAAGGGCATCAAATTAAGCACCATACGTAAATCTTGTCCATAAAGAAGCCCATTAAATGGTTCACTAGATACAGATAACTCCAATTCTCATTCAAATTAAATGAAAGGTGTTTTTACTGCCAACTAAAACTGGTTAAAATAGACATCAGTCACCTCTGGTAAACTTCTGGTGCATGGATGTGGAATCCGGCTAGCATGAATTGAATATTAGACATTAGGAAACTTTGGTTAGGAAAGGATCCTATCTTTTACTGTTCCGATATTAGTGGGACAGAATAATGATGTGGTCTGCATCAAAAACTTTGAATTGTGTTTTATTTGTCAACATTAGAGCATTCCTAGCGGTCCCACCAAATTTTACTCACCACTTTTAGTTATTTTGACAACTTATTTTTTTAGAGTACCCTAGCAGCCTCACTATTTTAATAATCTACTTTCACTATTCCATTTAAATATTATTTTTCAAAAGATTTGTTTATTCTTTTTTTAACTATTAAAGGGAGATAAAGAAATGAAAAGCAAAAAGGAAAAGAGAGAAATGAGTTGTTTAACGAATAGGCGAGTGAGTAGTAAATTTTAAATTTGGTGAATACTGTTACTTATAAAAAAAAAAAAAAAAAATTTGGTGAATACTGTTCACCTCACTACTTTTTTGGTGAAAGTAGTGAGGCTGAAAAGTGGATATTTAGGCCATTTTGGTTAAATTGCCTTACCAAAATAACCAAAAATGGTTTTGGTGAGGCTGCAAGGAGTGCTCTTACTCCTATTCTCTCCATTTTTACTTCAACAGAAATCATACTCTCCCGATTGGAGCAATTATTGTTTTTGTTAATCATAATGATATCACCCCAGCAAGACTTTTTTTTCCCAAAATTCTTACTATGTAGTTATTTAGAATCCCATCCTTTCTTGCCTTGCCTTTCATTCATATTAGGATTCATCTTTCAGCTATCTTATAAAATTTCAGATTGTAACGAGCAAAAAAGTTACTATACACGACAGAACACACATATAAGACACAAATACATACCTACAAGTTAGATTATATGCTGCAAGCCTGCAAATGTTTATGTTTGTTATAGTTTGTATGAACGGTTTAGACACAAAAGGTGGAGGCTATTATATTATTTAACTTATTCAACTTTAACCTAATACAAACATCCTATTATATAAGATTAGGGAAATGTCATAAAGACTAAACTACTCCCAAACCCTAATGACTCAAACCCTAACTCTTCTAACACTCCCCCTCAAGCTGGAACATATACATCATATGAATCCAGCTTGGTAGATACAAGCAAATGAAAAACAACTAGAAAAACATACTCTAACACTCCCCCTCAAGCTAGAACAGCTTGGAGCACACAATACAAAGACTCAAAACAAATAACAAGATAATTTAATAAAACTTCAAGGCCGGTCAAAAACTTGTTGGAAACTTGATCAACCATAATTTGATCGGATCTCACTGCAAAACACCAAGGCCGGTCAAATACAACGATCACTAACAAGAGGTGATTGGGTCTAGCCGGAGAATCCAAGGCCGGCCGAATACATTGATCACTAACAACTTGGGATCGGATCTCGCCGCAAAACACCAAGGTCGGTTGGATACAACGATCACTAACAAGAGGTGATTGGGTCTCGCTAGAGAATCCAAGGCTAGTTGGATACATTGATCACCATCAACCAACAACATTACATTTCACATGATTAACCAACAAGTTTTGCTGGAAAACAGCTACTAAAACAAACTTTGCCGGAGCTTCGCCGGAAAATACAGAAACTTGTCAAAGATAAACAGAACAGGCTAGTGACAAACAGAACACGCCGGAGACACAAAAACCAAGCCGAAAAACTGCAGAAAAGTCAAATTGAGCAGTCGGAGCTTTGCCGAAGACTTGTCGAAGTCTTTTATTTCACAACATTTGTAGCCTCCTCCCGAGGTCCTTTATTCTCTATTCCATCGTGCTGACATGAAATTGGTAATGAGTTTAAGTTCCATTCAATGAATTGCCAAGAATTTGTACTTTGATGAAATCAAATGGTTTGGGGGTAAAAACCTAATTCAGTTTAATCGAGCTTTTCTAGGAAAATGATTAGGACATTACACTATGGAGAGGGAGGCTTTGTGGATATCGGTGGTGAAAACTAAGTATGATAGTTTGAGGGAAGGTGTGAAAATACATGAAGGGGTGGGAAGTTTTCTCTAGTTTTGTTAGATATGAGGGGGGAGATGGATCCACGATCAAGTTTTGGCATAATTTGTGGTGCGAGGAACAGCCTCTGAAGATTTCTTATCCAAACTTATTTAGTATTGAAGTTGTAAGGATGCATAAGTGGTAGATTTTATGCAGTTCCAAAATGGAAATCTTCAATGGAATATATTTTTTACTAGACCAATGCATGATTGGGAGGTGGATTTGGTCTCTTTCTTTTTTTGACCCATTGTATTCTCTTAGAGAGTAAGGCAAGGAGGAGAGGTTAGAATTTGTTGGATCCCTTCCAAAAGGAGAAAGTCTGAAGTGAGATCCTATCATGTGTTATCCATTCCTGGTAGTTATATTAGCTACCCTTTTCTTGGAAGAGTATTTGAAGGGTTAAAGCTCTTCGAGAGTGGCATTTTTTGTATAGATGATGACAATAGGAAAAATCTTGAATTTAGATAACATGAAAAGGAGGAGCGACATAGTGGTGAATTGGTGTTGTGTGCGCAAGACAAGTGGGGAGTCCATTGAACATCTTCTTCTTCACTGTGAAGTAGCAATAGAATTATAGAGTTCGCACTTCCATATATTTTGTGTTGATTGGGCTATGCCTTGAAGGGTGAGAGAGTTGTTGGCGTGTTGGAGAGGTTTGTTTTGTATTGAATGTGGTCTATTCAAGAGAGCGGAATGCAAAGAACTTTGAAGATCAAGAGACTTCGGTGGTAGAGATAAAAAATATTACGTTCCAATCTCTTTACAAATGCTTTGTCTAGTTTTCTTGAATTTTTTGATTTTTGTTCTTTGTTTTCTCCCTAATAGGGAGTTTCTCTTGTATACTTTCCGTATACTAGGGTTATGCCCATCTAGTTTTTCTAATGAGATCAAATTACTGATATTAAAAAAATAAATAATAATAATAACATATTTTTGTTGCTAGCAATTTTGCTTTCATAAACTTGTGTGTGTGTGTATATATATAACCAGTGTAGATATTGATTAACTGTTAGTATAACATTTTAAGTTGTGCCTCAGCACCTCTCTATTTCCAACAGTTCTGGTAAGACAGCTACTCCTAGAATTCTAAAAAGTCCTCCAATCAAAATGTCATGTATTTCTAATTTGTATGATAGTTCCTATGGTTCGTATTGGATTTGAAATCAATAGCCTTAAGAGGAAAATCACAGTAAATAACTAAATATAATATTAGGCTGGGATAATTTCTCGGTATTTAATGCAATATGTGAGGAAAGTCATGACATTTATAACGAGGATTTGTATATGACCAACCAGCTCTCCCATCAATAACCACAGAAATAATTTTTCACACGTTCTTTCATCACAATTATTTACATACCAGTTAACAAAGAAAATTGAAAATGTCAAGATATGCAAAAATAGGGGTCAAAATAATACAGAAATGTATAACCTGTAAAGATATTTAAAG
This sequence comes from Carpinus viminea, assembly GCA_013348765.1. Taxonomy (NCBI): domain Eukaryota; kingdom Viridiplantae; phylum Streptophyta; class Magnoliopsida; order Fagales; family Betulaceae; genus Carpinus; species Carpinus viminea. The sequence continues at coordinate 27,789,211 of CP054670.1, read as the reverse complement.
TGAGAGACATTCCAAAAATGAAAAACCTAACAACTTCAAGAAGAGAATCTTTTATCAACATAATGGTAAACACAACTCTTACATAATCTGTAATCAGACAGATTCTGTACACATACCTTCCCACTTTCCCAGCAATGCGACCATGAGACTTTGAGGAAAACTGGTGATTATAGTGAGCTGATGCCCCAAATGAACTGGTGCCAAACTGCAGTAGTTAAACATGGATGAGGGGGGAAAGAGGGAGCAAAAGTTGGGCAACTTGGAAATGATATTACATGGAGGTTTTAATATAGGAGAACAAAGATGAGAGAGTATAAGACAATGGAGAAGCTGGACACAATATTGAGAACATAGTGACATATATAATGTTTGCCATTATGAAATAGATCATTCACTCTTACGCTGGCCATGAATGATGGTCCAGTTGCGTCACAGATTTACAAGTCAACAAGTCTATATTTTTCTGAAGTGATTTTTTTGTCCATGTGCACATAGCAAAGATATTAGATGGGCAAAGAATCCCTCCACATTGTACTCCAAAATTTAAAGGAAAATAACAGCAAGCCTCATTTAATATTAATTGCAACAAACTGCGAATATGTTCATATATAGAACATAAAATAATAGCCATAATGCATTTTCCTTCAAAGGACATTCATCACAGCTACTACTGCCATCACCTCCATCTCTGCAAGCAATCATTTTCTTGCAATCCTGATCACACTTCTAAATAAATTGTGTCACAAATTTCAACATACAAGCTCCTTCCTTCATGGTCTTTCAGTCACATCTATGGCCACTTTATTGTTCATCAAAAAACCTGTCTATCTATGATTCCTACAAAAATGTTTTCTCATTATATATCGTTGCATCCCTCTCACCTTTCTCCTCCACTGCTCATAGACGACGAAAAATGATAAATACCATCACGAAACAATCCTTATCTTCGAACACAAATTACTTTCCAGATTCTCACATAAATTCCAAGGTCTTACAATCCAATATCAGGACCACCCATGTGCTTGTCTTGTCCTGTCTCAATGCAGAACATGAAAATTCAAGTACTCTAAGGAGAATTGACTGGAACCCAGCTGAATATACTTAGATTAAGTTATACTTGAGCTTGGATACATACTGATGTACTTCTGTCAATTGTGATCAATAATCTGAATTGGGAGCTGACTGGTGAATTGCAATTGATATTCAGAGATAGGGTCAAGCATTGAGAAGTAAATAACAAAATAAGAAGTTTTAATAGAGCTCCATTTACAACCAAAAAGACAGTTGGCCGTTTGAGATTGGGAGAGATGGAGATGAGCTTGGGTTCCGCTCAAACTTAGTTCATTTAAGTGGGGGGTTGTTGTCTGGTTTCTCTGTGGGTAATGTTGGTGGGTTTGATTTCACTCACCATCTGTTTACTAATGATACTTTGATCTTCTGTGGTGCCAATCCAGATCATCTTCGTCATTTGTGTTGCTTATTCCTATGCTTTGAAGCTGCTTCAGGCTTAAAGATTAACTTGGCTAAGTCAAAACCGGTTCCTATGGGAAACATTGATCATGTGGAAACGCTAGCTAGCATTTGAGGTTGTGGGGTTTCCTCTTTGCATATGAAGTATCTCAGCCTACTATAGGGGGCCTCCTATAAGGCCAAGCATACTTGGCATAATGTTATTGAGAAGATTGAGCTTTAGTTGGCTAGTTGGAAAAGGATGTACCTGTCCAAGGGTGTTAGGGTTACCCTTATTAAGAGTACACTATCTAATTTGCCAACGTATTTCATGTCCCTCTTACCTCTTCCTGAGTGTTGCAAACAATATTGAGAAGCTCTACTGCGATTTGTTATGGGGTAGGCTAGGCAAAGAAATCAAATATCACCTGGTTAGCTCGTCCAAGGTTTGTTTGCCGGTCTCTAAAGGAGGGTTGAGAATTCGGAACTTGTTGGGGTTCAATCGTGCTCTTTTAGGTAAATGGATTTGGCGCTATGTGCATAAGAGAAAGGCTTGGTAGAGAGTGGCGGTGGACTCTAAATTTGATACTTCGTGAGGTGGGTGATGTTCCAATAAGCATTTAGTGAGCTTGGGTCGTGTGGGTGCTCTTAGTTTGATTATGCGGGTTGTTTGGTTTGATTCTGTGGGTTGTTGCTCTTGGTTCGTGTGGGTGCTCTTAGTGAGCTTGGGTCTCCTTTGGGTGCACTTAGGCACTCTTAGTTATACCCTTTGTATAATTGGGTGGCACCTCCTTTAAATTTGCGCTTATTGATATAAATTCTATTGACTTATCAAAAAAAAACATTTGTGAGCATTTAGGGTGGGGTTATTTTAAAATATTAGGCAAGACTGGGGAAATTTTTGTGTTACATGAGATTTGAGGTGAGAGAGATGGCTCAAAGATTAGATTCTAGCATGATCAGTAATGTGGGGATGTGGTCCTCAAGGAAGCCTTTTCAGATTTATTTAGTATTGCCTGTGCAAAGGATGCCTCTATTGCGACTCACTTGGAGTTTTATGATGGATCCAATCAATAGAACGTGAGCTTTAATAGAGCGGCTCATGATTGGGAGGTGAATCAAGAGGCGGCACATCATTGTGGTGGACGTATGTTGCATGTGTAAGAGAAACGGAGAGTCCGTAAGCCATCTTCTACTTCATTGTGACATGGCTAATGCCATTTCAATTGCCTTTTTTAGTCGTTTTGGACCGTCTTAAGTTATGCATAGACATCTAGTCGACTTGTATGCTTGTTGGTGAACTACCGGCAGTATGCAAAGTGTTGTGTGAAAAATGATGCCTCTATGCTTTTTATAGTATTTATGGATGGAAATGACTTAATGAACTTTTTAGAACTATGAGAGAATATTGGAGGAGATTAAGTCCTTATTCTTCAAAACTTTGTATCTTTGGACAACTGCTTATACTTCTCATTTGACAATTAATTATAGTGATTTCTTTGTTCTTTTTGCACCTTTGAGCTAGATGCTTTCCACTTGTATACTTATTTTGAACTTAAGGGCGCCTTACGCTTCTAATGATATATGTCGATTACTTATTAAAAAAATAGTTTGAACAAAAATTTTGTTTTGCTCAATAAACAAACCAAGCTTGTATGAACTCAGCTTGAGAACTTTTCCTATAAAAACTTTTTGGATAAGAAAATGTAAAAACCATATGGGGCTCCTATAAAAAATTGATTCAACTCATTTTAAGATCATTTAAAACTCATTAATATATATGTGTGTCTGTGAGCACGAGCGCGCTTACTTGACCGTAGTTCCTCCACACCATCCATCGCATCTATACCACGCGTCATCCTCAACCTGCCACTTAGGGCTTGGACACAAGTAAGGACTCGGGTATGGATCAACCTGGAGCTCCTACAGCCTCAATCGATGCATCCCATTCTATATCGGGGGTGGCTGGAAGGGTCTCCTTTGATGGCTTCTTTGTGCTGGTAGATCAAACAATCTGAGAGGGGCCTTTTACCGATGCCTTCATTAAGTAGTGTTCTCAAAATCAAACGTCCTCTCCTTCAGATTCCACCAAGAGGAGAGTGGGTTCAATGGTGCCTCCACACTAATAGATCATATAGTGGCTTAAGATCCTGCCGGCGGCGCAGTGGCTCAGGGAAGTCTTTGCTTCAAGAAGGTGGTGGTTTCGATTTTGCTAGTTATGCTGTCAAGGCTAAGAAGAAGGGTGCCAAGGTTGCAATCCCAGAGAGGCCTTTTCCTGGTGTCTCGGTGAAGCAGTGTTTTCAAAATCAAACTTCCTCTCCTTTAGTCGGTGAGGAGAATGGGTTTGCTCTTTCTCCTTATTTTTTTAACTTTTAAAGAACCATCTCCTAAGCTCCTTACTCCTAGTGAGAAATCAGGAGAAGCTCATTTATGCCCAGCTAGGGTAGAATTCTCTGACTTCATTTTTTATGAGGGCCTAATGAATCTCCCTCTTGTTGGCGGTACTTTCCTTGGTTGAATACCCTCTTGGTCCAAAATTGATAGATTCCTTCTTTCTCTAGCATGGGAAGCCCAATTCCTAGTGTGTCCTAGAGCAGGCTTCCTAGACTGTTCACAGATCATTTCCCAATCCTCCTTGACCATGGTGACTTTTAAAGGGGAGCATGTCCTTCAAATTTAAAAACATGTAGCTAAAGTTGGAGGGTTTTGTGGACAGGGTGAAACAATGGTGGGACTCTTATCATTTCCAAGGCTCTCTCCAAGCTTCATTTTAGCTAGCAAGCTTAAGGCTTTTAAAAGTTGATTCAAAGAGATTGAATGAGGAGGTGTTTGGCAATGTAGGGAGGTAGAAGAAATCCTTTTGGAAGAGCTGCGTGTTTTTTATATCATTAAAGAAGAGAGGGGCCTTAGATATTGAGGGAAAATGAAGAAAGCAGAAGTTGTTTGCAAGTTAGAAAGATCCACACTCATGGAGGAAGAGAATTGGGGGCAGAAATCTAGAGATTTGTGGTTTAAGGGAGGGTGACAAGTGTACGAAGTTTTTTCACAAAATAGAACGAAGAACTCCATTGACTCCTTGTTGAAGGATGGTACAATTTCCACCAACTAGTTGGAGATCAGCAAACACATTGTCCAGTTTTATAAAAAAATTGTACCGAGTTGTTTAGTTGGAATGTCTTTCTTTTGATTCTATTGATGAGGTTGAGGCAAGTGTTGGAGGTAGTGAAAGCTATGAATGGTGACAAGGCACCAAGCCCTAATGGTTACTCTATGGCGTTCCTCCAAGCTTGTTGAGTTGCTTTAAAAGAGGACATCATAAGGTCTTTCATGACTTCCAAGTTAGAAGTAAGTTTCAAAGAAGCCTAAATGCTACGTTCATCGTCCTCATTCCGAAGATTCCAAAGGCTGTGAATCCCAAGAACTTTTGCCCAATCTTAGTCTCGTGGGTGGCATTTACAAAATTATTACTAAGACTCTAGCAAACAGGATTTAGATGGTGTTGGAAAAGATTATTTCTAAGTCACAAAATACATTCATCTGAAGTAGGTCAAACCTAGACCCCGTTCTTATTGCAAATGAATGCCTTGATAGTAGAATAAGATATAGAGAATCGGGTGTTATCTGCAAATGTACTTAGAACAAGCTTATTATCATGTTAAGTGAGACTTCCCGTTGTACATGTTGAGGAAGTGCGGTTTTGATGGGAAATGGTGCTCTTGAATAGTTCATTGTATTTTCTGGTGCATTTCTCAATTTTGGTAAACGGCACTCCCATAGATTTTTTAGTAGCTCATGTGGCTTGGGACTCTCCTTTGTTGTTTATCATTGTAATGGAGGCGTTAGGTAGGATGATTTCTACAACAGCAAATGGGGTTTGTTTTCTGGCTTCTCGATTGGTGGGATTGAACCTCTCACCCTATACTTTGATTTTATGTGGGATTGACCCAGATCATGTACATCATTTGTGGTGCTTATTCTTATGTTTTAAAACTGTTTCAGGCTTGAAGATAGACTTGGCTAAGTAGGAATTGGTTCCTATTGTATATGTTGATAATGTGGATGGATTGACTAGTATTATGGGTTGTGGAATTTCTCCTCTACCTTTAAAGTACCTTGGTCTTCCGTTGGAGACTCCTATAAGGCCAAGCATATTTGGGACAATGTTATTGAGAAGATAGAGCATCAGTTGGCTAGTTGGAAATGATGTATTGGTCTAAGGGTGGTATGTTTACCCTTATCAAGAGTACACCTTCCAATTGACCTACATATTTCATGCCCCTCATTACTCTTCCTACGGATGTTACGAACTGTATTGAGAAGCTTCAGCATGATTTAATATGGGGTGGCCTAGGTAAAGTGTTATACATCACTTGGGAGGGTTGATTATTCTAAACTTGTTGATGTTTAATTGTGTCCTTTTAGAAAAATGGCTTTGGTGCTATAGGCTTAAAAAAGAGACTTGGTGAAGAGTGGTGATTAACTCTAAATTTGGCAGTTCATAGGGTGGGTAGTGTTCTTGTAACACCCCACCTATTAACACAATATTGTTCTGCTTTTGACTTCCTTGAACTAGACTTCCTAGGAGGTCACCCATCATGGTACTACTCTCGCATAAGCTCACTTAATTGAAGAGTTATGATGAAATCATGACCATCACAACTTTTTTTTCTTTTTTTCTTTTTTTCTTTTTTTTTAATAAGTCAGTGTATTATATACCCAAAAAAATGCAAAGCGCCTCTAAGTACACAAGAACGAGAACGCAAAGCGCCTCAAGTATACATAGGAATCCCACACCAAACAACCCAAGAAAAGCGCAAACATGCCTCTAAATACACAAAAAGTATACAGAGGAACCCAAAAACAAAGCCCGAAACAACCCAAAAGCAGCAAAGGACCTAAACAACACCCTAGTGCACCTCCAAAGGGAACGAAAACGCATTTTTGATCCCAACCAACCCCAACACCGTTGGCCCTTCACTAGAGAGATGGTACAGTCTAGATTTTTGAGCTCTCTCATCCCCTTAACCTTAGGAACAGGAGCTTCAACAAGATCCCGAAGTTTCTTGTCTTTACCTCCCCAAGACAATCCTAAAACAGGATCGAGGTTCAAAGCGTTAGCCACCCGATCCTCCCCGACCATAGGAATAACACCCATAGCCTCCGCAATCAAATCCTTGTTTTTATTCAGCTGTTTAGCGACCTTTTCCTTCACCCTCTAGGTATACCACAATTGAGACATGGAAACAGAGGAATTAATGAAAGTACCACTTTCCCTCCTAGGCTCCATCACTGCTTTAAAACGTGTTGTTGTCATAAAAGGTGCGAGTATACATATAAATTCATTCCAATCTCAATACCCAGGCAATGTGGGACATCACAATCACCCCCTCTTAGGACCCAGTGTCGCCACCGGAGACCCTCATGGGATTAGCCCATTCTTGGCGTCTTAGCGAGTGCTTGCTAGAGACCTTCATAGGCTTGTGCATGCTTCCCCCATCTCAGGTTGGACAATGGCTTTGATACCATATGTAACACCCCTCACCCCACACCCCATACTATGACGTGCACCCTTTCTTTTTGTGGTGCGCCCCCTTTGTAATTGTTTGAGCCCCCTTATGGGTTTTTGATATATACATCTTTACTTATCAAAAAAAAAAAAACCCACACCCCATCCTAAATAATATGATATTGTTCGCTTTGGACTAAACCTGCACTGTTTTAGTATTGGGTTTATCCCCAAAATGCCACGTACCATTTAAAGAGAGCATATTACATATAAACACATCATCTTTTTCATACCCAGGCCATGTGGGACGTCACAATCACCCCCCCTTGGGACCTAGCGTCATCACTAGCAACCCTTATGGGCTTGTGCATGCTCCCCCCATCTCAGACTAGGCCATGGCTTTGATACCATATATAACACCTGGCCCTAAATGATATGATATTGCCTACTTCGGGCCAAGCCCACACAGTTTTAGCATTGAGTTTACCCCAAAAGGCCTCATACCATTTAGAGAGCATATTCCATATAAACACATCATCTTTTCTACACCCAGGCCATGTGGGACATCACAATTCTAATGAGCTTTTTAGGATGTATGGAGTGGGGTCATGGAAGATTATTGTGAGGGGTTGGGGGAAGTTTTCAAGTCATACCAAATTTGAGGTGGAAGATAACTCCAAGGTTAGATTCTGACACGACTTATGGTTTGAGGATATGGCCCTTAAAGTAAGCCTTTCCAATTTTATATGGTATTGCCTATGCAAAGAATGCTTCTATGGCGACTCACTTGGAGCTTTCTGGTGATTCCATTTAGTGAAACATGACCTTTGCCAGCGTGGCTCATGATTTGAAAGTGAATGTCTTTGCCTTGTTCTTCAGATTGTTGTATTTAGTTAGAGTGAGACAAAAAGATGAAGACAAGTTGTGGTGAGTCCCCTCCAAAAAGGGGGGTTATTCTTTAGCTTCATAGGCCCTTCCTCATGACTTATCTAATTTTATTTCCTCAACCACCATCCAATTACCTCATTATAGAAAGAATAACCTCTCTCTCTCTCTCTCGGGGGGGTTATTCTTCAGTACTCTTCATAGGCCATTCCTCATGACTTACCTATTTTATTTCCTCAACCACCATCCAATCTCTCTCTCTCTCTCTCTCTCTCTCTCTCATTATAGAAAGAATAACCTCTCTCTCTCTCTCTCTAATTCTTCTTCAATACTCTTCATAGGCCATTCCTCATGGCTTATCTAATTGTCCAATTACCTCATTATAGAGAGAATAACCTCTACCTCTCTCTCCCCAGCGTCTTTCTTACACCCCTCAAAACACAAATGAGCCCCACCATGTAAACAAAGTACCACAACAACCACCATCACCCGCATGTCCTACAACTCAATCCCTACCACAATTCGATTAATCTTAGTCGTGGCTTACACCCATCCCTTCTCCAACTCCCTCTAGTACAGTAGCTCCCTCTTCCTCTAATACCCACCTCTCATCTCCCTCTTCAATCCTCTCCTCTCCCTCTATAGGTCCATCCCCTACTTGTTCTTTGAAGCCTTCTTTATCCAATCTTGTTGTGATAATACTAGAGGAAGAAAAATTGTTAAGAAATGGAAAGTTAGGAATGAGGCAAACATTGACTTGGCTACCATCTGTTACTCCATTAAAGATCTGAAGGACCCTTTCCTTCTGATTTTAATATGTTTTTCTTTTCTCCACTTCTCATTTTCTTTAAGGGTTTTGCTTCTACAGCTCAGATTTTTTTTTTGGGTTGATTTGTGTGTTTTTTTGTGTCTATTTAAACTGGAATTTTTTTAAGTGAGCTTGAACTCAAGCTCAGCTCATTTGGTTTATTCAAGTTGAGGTCGAGCAAAGTTTGGAAACACTTCTATAGCTCAACTCAAGCTTGAGCTCAAGCACCTACATAATTTATTGTCAAGCCAAATTTGAAAGGCCAATACTTGACTCAACTCAGCTCGATTATAGCCTTAATCATGAGCTTCTCTAGGGAAAAAGAAAGTTTTAACATGCTCAAACAACAAGAATCACATATGTACCTTTAGTTCTCCAGCTGCAGACATTTTCACATCTTTCATTTTCCATCCAACTGCAATAGATGACTCTGGACCTAAAGCAAGTTGTATCTGTGAAAGAGAAGGTGGCAAAAACAAAACAAAAAAGATGTTAAGCCACAATCAAGTAGTCATAAATGTAAATATCAAACATTTAACATCTCCCGCCTCCGAAAACGGTCTCAACTACATTGTTAACATCATCAAGTTTTTGATGGATCATTTAATTTTCCATTATACTATTAATCCCCACATGATTGATAAATAGCTTGCGAACAGACCTAAAAAACCCCCCAAAGAACATGATATGATGTCTTCAAAGTGCATCTCACCATTGCTCTAGAATAATCATATATTGTTGGGGATGTAAAGGTGATGATCAAGAAATTCCAAAAGCTTTTAGCAGCCACAACCAAGTTAGCATAAATGCAAAAATCAAATAGTTAACTTTTCCTGCCTCCAAAAATGGCCTCTTCGCCAATTACATTATTAACATTATCATGCTTTTGCTGGATCATTTACTTTTCCTTTATACTGTTAATCCACACATAATTTGATCAAATAGATTGCAAACTGATGTACAGACCCTATTGAACATAATATGATCCCTTCCAAGTGCATGTCACCATTGCTCCAAAACAGTCATATACTATAGTTGATGTAATGATGTATAAAGCAAAAGAAAGATGGTGGTGGGTGGGGGGATGAGCAAAGTTGAATCAAAGGAAGCATACATTTCCAGATGCAGTTTCAGACAGTTGGCGGGTCCAGGAGTTGGAAAGATTCAATGAACCATCTTTCAAAGACATAGCAATGCCCATTGTTGCAGTTGAGTGTGATGACAGCTGACTGAGCAGAAAAACAATAGAAGGTGGTAAGCCACTACATGCTGAAAGGTCAAATGACATACATAAGCACATGCCCTACCGAGATGTTTCCACCCCAATTAATGCCCGTAAACCAGCTGAAGCCATAAATTCCACGGTAGAAACTGATGACATTTGATGCCTGAACACAGCAGTAGCAGCTCCACCTCCAGAATTCCCATTAACTACCAAATTTCCACCAATTGCAATAGCATTGCGTTTGGATATCTGAGACTGAACTTCACTTGTCATAGCCATTCTGACATTTAGGTATATAAAGACATGAATGCAAAATTGAAACAGTAAGCACTAAGGTAAACTTTCTGAAAAGCTTAGCACACACGGAATTAAATATGTTTAGGATATTGAGAACCAATGTGATTTAACAAAACAAATGAGACTATAAGCCTCTTGGGTAACCACCAACATATGTAAGTAACCAAATATATCCAGATCCAAAACTAAAGATTCACAGGCATATAGATCTGACCTGTGGGAGAAATAGTTTTTCAACAAAATTAAAAAATAAATAAATAAAATAAAAATAAAAAACCCCAGGGTTGCAAAAATCCCCTCGAGGCCACTACTAAAGCCTCAGTAATTGCCCCGTATGTATGAGAGAAAGGGTATGTACATGCCTGGGAATTAATTGGGGCAAATCACTGGACACCCTCATCATCAAAAGAAAAACAAGAAAATAAAAATAACAAAACCTCTTTGTGTGCATATCTCTATGTATGTGTGTGAGGAGGCCGGAGGAATGAGTTAGACATTAACAAAAAATTCAAGGGGCATAATGCTTCTCATATCAAACTTACCCTTGCATGATGCCACCACCATTTAGAAAGTGCGGCAAAGACATATTTGCCAGCATTGTACCAGACGGTCGGAAATGTGCAAAAATCTTTTCTTCTTCTTTCCTTCGCCGTAACCTTTCAAGTTCTTCCTTTAGCTCTTCTACCTTATTCAGCTTTGGACCAAGCTCCAAACCAGAATTCAGCCCTTCCATACCATAGATGTCATATATTTGCCTTTTGTTTACATCTGATAAAATTTCATATGCTTCACATATCCGTTGAAAGTTCTCTGTAGCAATATCTTTCATCTGAAAGCAAGTATTGGATGAAAAATTTGTCAAATACTCTCTTTTAGGAAATCAAAAACCTTGAACAAGAATGAAACACACCGTAAATTCAATTGTGAAGCTAAAGATGAGATATGCAAAGCCCATGATGAGATAGTCAAAGCTAGCTAGGGTAGGTAAAGTGGGGTAACATGTAATTATAAGTGATGGGAAAATAATAGATGCTCCCTCTGTTCCACGAGTGTCTCATTTGAAAAAATAAAACAGAAATTTAGAAGAATTTAATGCCTTGAAAACTCTATCTTTTTGTCTATGTCATCAATTAATCCTCATAGTGCTTTAAAATTTTCGGGACGAGGATAAAAAAGAAAGTAGAGATTGTAAACTTTTAACTTCTGTATTTATTTATTTTGATGAAATAGACTTTTAACATTTTGAAATGGGATACATTGTGAGACAAACAAAATTCACAAAAAAAAGAGACCAATTATGGAACAAAGGGAGTAGGATTTAACATAATAACCAAAAGACTGACATCAATCCCTATTGTTCTAGATTTCAAGTATTCAAAGTATGGAGTAGGATTCAAGACAAACTTTTTTCTGTTTTGACAAACAAGATTAAAGGTGGACCTATTAATCAAACAAACTAAACATGTGGAAGTATCATTCATGACAATTGCTTATTCCCTTGTCTCGGTTGCCACAATCAAAAACATTCTCCCAAAAGGATGTAATGCCACAGAAAGTATTAACAGCAGTAGATACAGTGATAAATTATTTCTTCTCATAGAATAAAAAACTTGTGGAACCAGTATCCACCCGATATCTAGAAATAGATTCATCCTAAGTTATCCCAGAATCTAAAATATTCTAGGTTCCATCAGATATAACCAAATTCAGCTTCCATAAAAAAATAAAATAAAAAAGGAGCCATAACACTGAATGCAAGAACAACAGTACGCCACACATGGGTTTGATGGACATCTCATTTCATAAGAGGTCCATATTGCAATGAGTTCACTGCACAATCTCTCTTTATAGCTCAAATATATGTTACCTAAATGGAATCTGCTTCATCTTTTTGCCTCCCTTTTCTGTTTTTTCCAAATAATCTGTTAAGAGTATGATCAATGTAACATACCAACTACCCATTAATTTAAATTTTTCACGTATCTCCCATTTCAATTCATGGATCAAATAGCTTCAATGGCTGACTACCTACCTGCCAGCTTCGTTAGACTCATCAAAAGATACACAACTAAACTGCCTCTTAGCATAAATTCAAACATAAAAAGCACATAATGTCATAAACAACAATATAACAATTAAAATTTACAAACAATAAAAATTATTCATTTAAGTTTAACTTCATTCACCTTTGCCAAAAATACAAATTTGCACCATAAATGCTCCGATCAGATGATATACTATATCACCCATAGAGCCAACATTGCATTTGAATGACTAATATCACTACAAATTAATCCAATAATTCAAAGTAAATAAACACGAACAAGTGTGAACAAACATACATGGGGAGCTTGGTGCTTGTCCGGGTGATATATTTGGGCCCATTGGCGATAAGCCTTCCGGATTTCTTCGTCGGAGGCCTCCGGTGATATGTGGAGCAGTGCATACAGTTCTCTGTTGGGTGGGCCCGCGTCCTCCTCCTTCATACTCTCTCTCTCTCTCTTGGCCTGAAAGTGTTAGGGTTTCGAAGAGACAGTGGCCACAGGGTTTTTTGCACGAACACTGAGGGCTTTCGGGGTTTCGCTGGGGTTTAGGGAAGCTAAAAGTCACCGCAGAGTATATGTGCTTTACCAGTAACGAGATGACACGTCAAATACTGGTTTTATCACGTTTAAGCCTATGTTTGTTTCGCAAGAAAATGTTCTTCTGATCTCAAAAAAAAATAATAAAAATAAAATAAAAAATCTTAAAATATTCTTAATTTTTTAAGGGTAAAAATTAGGGGTGTTCAATCGGTTATAACCGTCGATTATTTGCTATAACCATAATCGATAACCGACTTGTCGGTTATTTGATTTTTAATAACCGCAAACCGATTAGTCAGTTATCAATTATTTTATAACCATGCTTATCGGTTATAAATGGGCTTTTGTGCTTTTAATGTGTTTTGAGCCTTTTAATTTACTATTTTTGGCCTTATTTTAATGGTTTTGGGCCAAAAAGATGAATATAGCCCAAACACATGGCTTTTAAGCCCAAATCCAAGGACAATTTAAAAGACAAAAAAAGATACAGGGCAGTAAACGGATATTATAAAAAACATACAATCCAAAATTTGGATATTACAAAATCTGAAGAAAATAAATGTTCAAATCTACAAAAACATGGCAGTAAATGGCCAACAAAAGTTTGGCAAAGAAAAAAATTATAGAGACAAAGCAGACATAGATTGAGCAATCGCCGCTTGAGAGGCAAGGAGAAATTGGAGAATAACGAGTCCTTAGTCTTGAGAGGCAGAGAGATGAGCAACTGAGTTTGAGAGGCAAGGACTAGGGAGAAATGAGAATAATTATTCTCACACCAAACGATGTCGTTTTGGTTTTTTATATATTTATTCATATAAATATTTATATTATTATATATATGTAGTCGGTTATCGGTTATAACCGCATTTCTCAAACCTTTAAAACCGCTGACCACAATTGACCTATTCAGTTATCGGTTTTTAATAACTAATTACGAAATTGGTTATCAGTTTGTTGGTTATCGGTTGTTGTTTATTATTGATTATCGGTTGTGGGTCGGTTATAACCGACCCACATGAACACCCCTAGTAAAAATCCACGTACCTCCTTTAATCTTCTATATTTCCTCAAATAAATAATATAATAAAAAAAATTTTGGATTAAAAATTGTTCAAATGCTTTAATTTAATTAAAAAAAGTTTGAGATGAGCTTCGGACCCAATTTTTGGATCTAAGCGCACCCGCTGCAGCCTCTTCAAAACCATTTTTTGGTTATTTTGAAGAGACAATTTAACAAAAGAGGCTTAAAATGCAACTTTTCAACCTCTTTATTTTAACCCAAAAAATAACATCTTGAGCAGTAAACCTTTAAACATAAAAATTACTATTCACTATCTATTCATTAAACAATTATATTTTCTCTCTCTTCTTTCTTCCTTTTCATTTCTCTCTCCTTTTTTCTTTCTGCAACCCTCTGTTTTTTTTCTTCCTCTCTCTGCATTTGGTGCCATCACTGTTTCTGTTGGCGCCATTTTCTCTCTAAGAGCCATTTCTCTTTGCCAAAGAGGTGAGTTGAGTTCGAGTCTCACCATCACTATCCATCGAGTTCCTCATCGTCACCGTCCGTGGAGTCTTACGCCGCTAGCTTTCACCATTCGTCGAGTTCGTCATTTTGATTTGGGTAAGGATTTCCATGTTCTTCATTTTGGATTTGAATTCTAGGTTTCTGTTTGTTTAGATGTTAAAATTGTTTGTGTTTATCTCTTGGTTTGGATTTTGTGTTCATCTCTATGTTTCTCTCTATTTCAAATCTCTTTTAAGCATTTCACTTTACTTCTCTTTAGGGCTTTCGTAGTTGAAAAAAGCACCAGAGCCTTTCACTCTTTTGATCGTGGTTTTAGAGAAAGAAGACAATTTTGGGAGGGGTTATCTAGGTTTTCCTGCTCCAGATCCTCAATGAATCCAACGCCGACTCTGTTCTTCGTGAGCTCTGTCAGGTATTCCCATCTCTCTCTAGATGTATGCATATATGTGAATATACTTGAGAGTGGGTAAGCTTTTTCTGTTTTTCTTTTCTCAGACCTCTCTGCATTTGCTTTCTATTTCTGAAAACTACACAACGAATTTGTTCTTCTTATTTAGAAGTATCCACTTTCAACTTTTGGGTATTTTCTTAGTTCTGTTTACTTACAAGCCATAGATAACCAGGAAATTAATAACTTCTATTCAATATTCTCTTATTTTTAGTGTCATTTTCTCGTTCCTTATCAAAATGGTAACTGTAGAAAGATGGCATGCTATATATGAAGGTAGCTGCATATACTTCTTAATTTGGTTGTGTGTTAGACAATCATATTTTTTGTGCATATACTTCTTAATTTGGCTGTCTGTTTATGCTTATGCACTTCAAGTTTAATAGACTATGATTTGGAAATTGGAATCATCTCTTAGGTTTATGTACCTACATGAATAAGCTGCTTGATACTATTGGATTCAAGGAATTCCTGCAATCTTCCTTTGATTTGAACCTAAGAATACAAAATGTCTTCTATGAGTCTTTTGATCTTTTTAATTACACTAGGGTATATCCAACCCATTTGAGTTGAGTCTAATCCTTACAGTATATGACTCCCTTGACTTGTCATGTATGGTATTTCCTTCTCCCTAAGTCTCTTGTAAAATAACTGTACCATGAAAGTTCGAATTTGATTTTAAAGGGTGAATACTGATAATACAATATAAATGGAAAGTATCTAATATCTATGATGCTAAAAGCACAATTTGTAACAATAAAGACCAAAGAAGTAAATTGATGAGATTTCTCCACACCAAAGTTGCAAGGAGGAGCTGTCTCACATCTTAAAATGGGATTTCTCTTGAGCTTTTCTCCAAGAAAAAGTAGGTAGCCAAATTATAAAATAATTTGAAACAATTACGAAAACATTGAAACTTTATGAACTGTACATTGGGCCCTCAAAGTTGCCAAGCACCAAAAGCATTGCCATTGAAGAAATTCCTCCATTGATTGATTTGGGGAAACAAGTTAAACACATGGTTCTTATTTTACCCAGAAAGTCAGCTTCACATCTTTAGGTTTATGGGGCTAAGAAAGATGCAATTTAAACATTTGTATGATGTGAAGAGATTATTTTTGAATTCTCAATCCATGTGGATTATATGCTTTTTTTTTCTTTTCTCTTTTTGCCTTCATGATGCTTGCTTCATTTGTTTTTAGGATGGACTTCGAAGAGCAACCCGATATGTCCTTCATGAATCTTTTACAGAGAGATGCTAGAATGGACAACTCATTTTTGGGTGAATCTCAACAAGTTCTAATGTTTGTTGATCACTCTCAACCCTAAGTTGATGTGGTTCATGATGTACAAATTTAATGTACTCACAATAACACGAGTCGTTGTTCGTGTAGCGTTGCACAAGTACGAGATCGAATCCACAAGGAATCGCATTTGTGAAAAACTAATTTTATAGCTAAACTAACTCTATCTTAACTTAGTTCCAAATATCGAACATATGGCGTGCATAAAATGTAAATTAATCTAAATGCTATAAAAAACAAATAAATAAAACACTAAGGTCTTAGAATCTACCTCACCACATTAATAAACATATTATCATATTAGACATCCGTCTATCGATTTAGCACTATGCATGTTCTATTGCTATTATAAAATCTAGACAAATCATTTGATGTATTTATCGTATAACGAGTCACAACGGATATTGGTTCGAGATCAAATCATCCACTATATTGTTGATCATAGTAGATATCTCGTCTCACCCAATCATCCGATGTACCTCCAGATTGGAACACAACGGATATTGGCCGTTTAATGATTCGCAAACAACAATCAACACAATTTTGTTACGAAACTAAATTGAAACAAACACACAAAACATTAAACGACAGATTAAACTAAACACAAAAACATGAAGATAATTAAATGGTGAGGCTTCATCTTCAACCTTAGTTGAAAATTCAACCTCTCATACTAAAAAGAGGCAAATATAAAACAAAACTAAGCATTAAATAATTAATTGCCAATTTAAAGGCTTTATAGTGAAAAACAGAGAGGTTTTAGGCCTCAAGGGTGCCTCCAAAACGTAAGTTTACAAAATTACACAAAAGGTCATTTATAGGAAAATATGTGCTATCTAGAAAAGAAGATCGCGATGCACTTTCTTGATCGCACAGCACTCAACGATCACACTCAACTACTTCTCACTTTCACGGTAGCACCGAGAATGCGATGGCCTAGGGCAACGCAGGGATCTCAAGTGTACATGGATGCGCTCGATCGCAACCCATGCACTCGATCCTAGTCCACACACTCGATCGTAGGCACACACATAGCATGGATAGGGACTCCTTGCTTCTTTTTCAATCTTTTACAACATTTTGATGTTAAGGACCTACAATTTAAGAAAACACTAAAACAAACAAAAACATTAAAAACAATAAGGCAAAGGGCTTAACAAACATAAATTAAGGGGTCCAAAAAAATACTATTTGGCACTCATCAAATATCCCCAAACTTACATTTTGCTAGTCCCTTAGCAAAACAAAAATGAAAAACACAATTAAAATAAAAAAAACATAAGTCTACTTTCGTGGGAGAAACGATTGCATTTAGCATATGCAACAAGCCTTTTAAACTCATAGGAATTCCTTAGAGGATGAGTGAAATCTTGTGAGGGATTTCCAGGGATGATACCCACAAACATTTTACAAACATATTATTCTCAAAATGCAACATCATCAAAATCAAGGTTCTCATTCATTAGCAAGCTTATCCAAACAAACGTCATCTTCACAATTTTTAGGGAATTATAAATCAAGCTACTAACATGGCATTATGAAACGTCACACAAATCAATTATAGTGAAAGTGAAATTAGCACATAGTTATGGGACTTCAAAAACTAATCTAAATCATGCATGGTTCGACACTCAAAATTCATTAGACTACCCATCAAATACAATAACCAAGTTTTATTTATTATTATTTATTTATTTATTTTTGTGCTTAGCTCCTTAAGCTTTCTAATAGATTCATGTATCGAGCATTAAGTCAATGACTCCTAACCAAATGATTTTAGGGGATTAGGTGTAAAGACACCCCTAAGACTTACTAACTCAAGTCAAAAAGGCTACGAAACTTAGCTAACCATATCTAACCTCTCACTTTTTAACGCGAACACTTATTACTTAATGAGGCAAGAGATTCGATTACTTGGTGGAAAGCTCAAAATGATCTTTTTAAAAAAATAAAATGAGGTTATCTCTCCAATAGGCTACCCAACTGCATCCAAGCAATCAAAACCAAACATGACTGATCCCAGAATTTATACCCCACAAACTACATGGCAATGTGCTTGTGAAAATCAAATTGAAACTGTAATATCTCATGCTGTCAAAAAAAGTAACACAACTCAAATCCCTTAATAAAGTGATCATGAGTTCATCAAGTTAAGCTCACCAAAGAAATTCAAACCATAATTTAAAATGAACTACATAATTAAGAACAAAATGTGTACGCAAACCCCCAAACTTAAATTGCACAATGTCCACAGTATGTGGAATACAGAAAATAAAACAATATAATACAAGGGGTTAGAGTACTCGACACATCACTGCGGTGCTGATGAAGATGCTCCCGAAGCTGGTGGTAACCGTGCTAAAATGGCATGCAACATGGCTTGCAATGCATGGTACCAATCATCGGCTTCGAGTTTATCGTGGTGGGCATCTCTCTGCATATCAGCAAGCTCAAATCGAATATCCACCAAGGTCTACTACATGGCTTGATAATCTGCAGTGCTGGCAATGATCGTCTCTTCTTGCTCCGCCTCTTCTTCTTTAGCTACTTTTGCTTCTGGTTCTGCTGCTGCCTTATCCATGTCCATTAGCTTTGGCTCACCTACAGCTCTGGCCCGATGCCCTCGTAGCATGTGGGAATAGCTCTAATTCCATTGGATCTGACCAAACTGTGGATACTCAATGATGGGCCCATCTGTCGAAATGCCCTTGATGCCTTTCTTCTAGAGCATGTAGGTGATGAGGAACGGGAAAAGTAATCCTAAACTTTTGGTGCCCTCAGCAGCTTGCTGCTGCACCCCCTCCCAGAATTTATGTAACTGCCTCCAAATGATCTCTAGAATGGAGCACCAATAGCCCTTATGGAACGAATAAGGGTAGTGAGGAAAAGTCCTGTCTCTGCGTCTTGTGTCCAAGGGACACACACTTCTTTGAAGCACAAAGTCCACAAACTAGAGCTGTGGGGGTAACTTTGCCTTGCTAGTGGCATTCCGATACTGATTAACATACTATCCATCACACATATCAACAACGATATCCTCAGTAATGAGCATGGAAGGGCAGACAATCCATGGTTCTTCTGATTCAGGTGGCTCAACATGGCATTTCAACTCTGCAGCTATGTCAACTATGGTCACCTTGACGTCTTTGTCATTGATGGAAGAGGAAAGGACGTCTAGTCAACTGCAGTCATACATCAGATTCTCATAAAAAGACCGGACCAAACGTTCATAGGTAGTGGAGGTAACGGCTTAAACAACCACTTCAACCTGCGGCGCTTTAGTTCTTGAACCGCCCATCTCGTTGCATCATAATTGGTGAAGTCCTCTTTGATGACAAATGAGGTCTCCAAGATGAGTTTCCAAGTCTGAAAAGTGGGCTTGGCTATTATGGCTTGGGTGCCGTAGGATCGAGAAGAGGAAGCTTGGCCTTTAAGCATGCTAACAGTTAGTTCGGGCTTTTCGTTGAACACTTGGTGAGCACTCCCAAAACCAAGGTTTGGAGAACCATTTCCAAAACTACCCAACCCCCCTGCAAAAACAACAAAATCCAACACAAAAATACAAAGCACAATCTGTACCAATGGATTGTGCCCTTAAACAACAAAAACTTAGGGGAGAAAATAAAAAATGGTGGAAAACTTGGGTTTTGGAAGATGGGGGAAATGGGGTAAATGGGGATGGGTTTTAAGCTGTGGTGGCACGGCGGTGGTGGAAGAGGTGGCGCGGTGGTGGCGTGGCGTGGTGGAAATGGGTATGGTGTGGGAAATGATGGTGTTTATGGGTTGTAGTGGGTGCGTGTGGGAGATGAGAGAAAGGGAATAGTGTACTGTGAGAAAATGAGGGGGTGAGGGGGAAAGTGACTAAAAGGGTCGCATGAGGCCTTTGAATGAGTGCACTCAATCGCACTGAAGCAAAGGCATGCATAGTGTGTGATGGTGCACTTGTGCACACAAAGGCGCACGGTGGGAGTGCGATCGAGCGCACACTACTACGCGCTCAAGCAAAAGTGTCTAAAAAATGGGTATCTGCGCTCAAGCCAACATGAGTGAGCTTGAGCATAGGGATGTGTTTGGGATCGAGCATACTGTTAGTGCGATTGATCACAAAGTGTAGAAATTTTAAACAAAAATAAAAATCAACAAAGCAAAAATTTTAAAAATTTTATACAAACAACAACAAAAACAAACAAAAAGAAACAATGTGTTTCCATACCCTCAAACTTAAATGACACATTGTCTCCAATGTGGCAAGAAATACAATACAATGGGATGAAGAACCAAAATGTGCAAAAGCCAATGCATCCCTCGAACTTGAACACCAAAACACATCAACAACTAACAGCAATATTTTTCAAATGAACAAACATTAAAAGGCTTATTGTTGTTAGAAACAAAATAAAATGACACGAAGAAAATGACTCAAAAATAAAGTACGAAAAATAAAAAAGAAAAAATACCTCATCTTCTCCGATCCCATGGGTGTCCAACCAATCCCTTCCACCCTTTCTTCTTAAATACTTGATATCCCTCTGGAAGGATGTTTCGTCATCTTATGTTGCCTAAGAGCTTGCTTCGAAAAATTTTCTTAGGAACACGATTTCTAGATTTGTAATCTTGTGTGCGTGAAACCTTAAAGATTTCTACATAAGACGTTCTTCGAGACATTGGAAAGATAAAACTTGTAGTTCAAGTTGTGTCTCAAGAAGGATTGTGACGAAGGAATGAGCTTCAGTACTCACTTCCTTGTCATTGAATCGATTTGGATTTGGCGGGGCTCACATTGCTTCTCCTTTTCTTCCACCTTGTTGACAGCTTTTTCCTCACTAACAAGTTTGGTAGTAGTTTGAGTGTGCTTATGTGCAGACTTGTTAGTTTCACACACGTAATGATTAATGAATGGGTAATCATCTATCCAATGAGAGATAATAACAAAATGAACATTACAAATTAGGTGAGTGAGTGAGAAGGCTAGGTATGGGCATGCTTAGCTGCCATGAGTTGGTTCACCCTTTCCTCTAAGTCATCAATATGAGCAGTTGAAAAATGTTGCACTAATGATTCTTGAGGATGATGATTATATGATGAAGGCATAGAAGAATGGGTATTGAACTGCAAATATTCAAGATGGCACAGTTCATCAGATTAGAGAGCATAGTTTCCCATGGCATGAGCATACCATAAGACATTAGAATGGTTATTCTGGTTCAAGGTGTAAGAATTAGAATGTGATTCAAACCCTTGGCTAGAAAAATTGGTGTTTATCTGCCCATATGAAAAATTGGAAAATTGTTTCAAATGTAGACAATCTCCTGAACTATGGAAAGAATTGGAGTAGCATAAACATAGTTCATGTGGGTGCAAATTTTTAGGGTAGTTTGTAGGATTTGATGTCCTATGACTAGGGGAAACATTAAAATTACTGAATGGAAGACTCATGCTTCACCCAAACAATTTAGCATGCAAATTCCCACATGAAACAATAATCATTTAACAGAAAATAAAATAAAGAAAAACTAATAAAACTTCAAAATAGCAGATAAACAAATTAAAAACAGGTAGATAAAACAATTAAAGATAGACTAATAATTAAACAAAACAAAAAATAAAAATTGAACACATACTATTTCGGGTCTATTGGTGCAGCCAACAGAGACGCGCTTGAACGCAGGTTAGTGTGATCGATCACAAGCAACACAAATGTAGCAGTCTCTATAAGTGCGTTCGATCGCAACAGAGGTGCGATCGAGTGTAACGCACTCATGTCGGGATGGAGTGCGCTCTGCATTGCATATGTATCGGCGAGCACCTAACAGTGTTGGAATAGGTTCAAGTGCTCGATCGCAATATCATAGATTTATTTTCCAAAAACTTAACAAACTAAGAAAACAACTAAACAAACACTATTCTATTTTTTTTTTAATTTCTCTATACATGAACACATAAACAAATAAAAATGAAATAAAATTGCCGAAATAAAATAACTAGTAGAAAAATAAAATTAATTTAGCCAAAAAATTAATTTCTACAAAAAAAACGATTTCCCAGCAATGGCGCCAAAATTTAATATACTCACAATAGCACAAGTCATTGTTCGTGTAGCATTGCTCAAGTATGAGATCGCATCCACAAGAAATCGCATTTGTGAAAAACTAATTCTATACCTAAACTAAATCTATCTTAACCTAGTTCCAAATATCAAACATATGGCATGCATAAAATATAAACTAATCTAAATGCTATACAAAACAAATAAATAAAAACATTAAGGTCTTAGAATCCACATCATCTCATTAATAAACATATTATCATGTTAGACATCCGTCTATCGATTAAACACTATGCATGTTCTATTGCTATTATAAAATCTAGACGAATCATTTAATGTATTTAACGTATAACGAGTCACAATGGATATTGGTTCAGGATCAAATCATCCATTGTATCGTTGATCGCAATGGATACTCGTTTCGACCCAATCATCCGATGTGCCTCCGAATTGGAATACAACGGATATTGGCCGTTTAATAATTTGCAAACAATAATCAACACAATTTTGTCACGAAATTGAATTGAAATAAACACACAAAACATTAAAACAAATTAAACTGAACACAAAAACATAAAGATAATTAAATGATGAGGTTTCATCTTCAACCTTAGTTGAATATTTAGCCTCTCATGCTAAAGAGAGACAAATATAAAACAAAACTAAGCATCAAATAATAAAATGACAATTTAGAGGCTTTACAGTAAAAAAACAGAAAGGTTTTAGGCCTCAAGGGCGCTTTCAAAACGTAAGTTTACAAAATTACACAAGAGGTCCTATTTATAAAAAAATATGTGTTGTCTGGAAAGAAAAGGTGCACTTGATCGCAGGGCCTACACTTGATCGCAGAGCGCTTAGTGCACTCGATCACAAGGTGTGCTCTCAATCGCACTCAATCGCTCCAATTTCCCATAACACAATCAAGAATGCGATGACCTACGGCAACGCAGAGATCTCAAGTATACGTGGATGCGCTCAATTGCAGCCCATGCACTCAATCGTGATGTGCTTGATCCTAGTCCACACGCTCAATCGTGAGTTTGTGTGCTCGATCGCACGGACAGGGACTCTTGCATATTTTTCATCTTTTATAGCATTTTGATGTTAAAGACCTGCAACACAAGAAAACACTAAAACAAGCAAAAACATTAGAAAACAACAAGGCTAAGGTCTTAACAAACATAAATTATGGGATCCAAATAAATACTATTTGGCACTCATCTGTTCACACTAGGAGATTACAATGGGGTAATAACGTTGTGGCTAAATGTAGGCATAGATGCAGTGCAAGGGACTGACCAAAAACAGCACCAATTTTGGGAAAGAGTTCACACAAACTTCCATCAGTATAAAGAGTTCCCTTCTAAATGAAGTTATGCCTCCCTAATGAATAGGTGGTCAATTATTAAAAAAGCAGTTGCTAAGTTTATTGCGTGCTATAATCAGATTGAACATCTCAACCAAAGTGGCACTACTGAGCATGACAAGATACTAATTACATTAAAAACTTGCACTCAATACTATAATTTATTATTAGATTCAAGATATTAATTATTTTTGTATTTACTATGGTTTTTAGTTTCAAAAGGCAAATGTTTTATATCTCTCACAGAATAACCAAGCAACTTTTCAATATGAACATTATTGGAAGATGTTGAAAGGGGAACAAAAGTGGTTGTATCATGGCACCAAGGTTAAACAAAGAAAAAGCTCATTAGTAGCAACATCGGCTAATGTCACTCATACTCCTAATTTAATAAATGAAGGTGAATTGGACAATGAATCGCATGGTAACAATGTAGACATTGAGAGACCAATAGGTAAGAAAGCTGAAAAGGCTAAAAGAAATAGGAAAGAGGTTCCCTTCGAAGAAGCTGTAGAATTCATGAAGAAGAAAGTGGAAAGTCTTAAGGATGCGCATGTTCAAGGTGAAGAGTTTCTTTACTTGGAGAAAGAAAAGTTTCATTTGCAAAAGTTGGATTTGGAAGAGAAAATAAATATGGAAAAGAGAAAGCTTCATTTGCAAGAATTGGATCACGATGAGAGAATAATGATACTTGATACAAATAGGATGTCCGAATTTCAACAACAATATTGGATGGCACGCCAAAAGGAAATTGTTCAGATTCACAAATCTTGAAAGTGAGCATTTGTGTACTCTTTTTGTTGTCTTATAATTTTAGTGCTTAATTTTAATGTCAAGTTCTTATATATGTGCACTTTTGATCTTATATTGGACTTTAATGTTCAGTTCCTATGTGCGCACTTTTGATCTTGTATTAGACTTTAATATTCAATCCTTATGTGTGCACTTTTGATGTTGTATTGGACTTTTGTTCATAATTAATGTACTTAGACTTTCTAATCTTGTAAAGTACTTGACTTAATATCACTGAATTTACTTCTGGTTATGTAGCCATCTACATCTTTTTGTTTTCTATAAACTATCTTGTATTTGATAATTTACAACCAAAAATCATGGAATGATAGATTGCAACCAAAGTTTATTTGCAAAAAAAAAAAAAATTTAACATAAGTGCTCAACAAGCTTGGGCATTTAAATAATACATGTTAAACTAAAGATTAAATTATTACAAATAAAGAGTAACTTAGTAAATTATAAAAATGGTCCAGCTTAATATAAATAATGTATATTAAACTAGTAATTCAACCGAAATTCTTATGATTCATCATGTGCTTGCCATAAGTGCTCGACGAGCTTTGATTGCAGTTGAGAATGAGTTTCTTTATCTCAAATACGTAAATGATTATGAATAAACTCTGTAAGCATATCTGGATGATCATATAACATTGTTTCAGGAAGATTGTTATTAGGTTGTTCAAAATCAAAATCCAACGTGTCATGTTCATCTCGTTCATCTTAAATGATCATGTTATGAAAATTATACATGCTTTCATAATTTGTTTAATGTCACAGACATTGAAAAGTCGTGCAAGCTGACACACAATTACAAATTGTGCTTGTAACACTCCAAATGCATGCTCTATATCCTTTCTCGCAGACTCATGCTGCAGCAAAATGTTTCTTTTTGGCTCCTTGTGGGGCTAAGATTATTTTTACAAATGTTGACTATTTCGAATATATACCATCAGCAAGGTAATATCTCATCGTGTAGTCATAACCATTAATAGAGTAATTAACTCGAGGAGCACGCCCTCGAGCAAGCTCAGTAAATAGAAAAGATCTTTCTAGCACATTGATGTCATTGTTAGACTTAGGTAATCCAAAAAAAGTATGCCAAATCCAAAGATCATGTGATGCAACTGCTTCTAAGATAATAGATGCTTCATTTATGGTCAGAATACATACCTCTCTATGCAGTTGGACAATTCTTCCACTTCCAGTGCGTGCAGTCTATGCTCCCCAACATTCCAGGAAAACCATGACTTTCACCATCTGCTAGCAATCTCGCAACATTATGCTTTGTGGGTGACTTCAAGTACGTATCGGAGTAGAGAGAAACCACCGCTTGAGCAAATAGTTTTAGACTCATTATTGTTGTGGTTTCTGAAATCCTCAGATATTCATCCACATAATCACTGGTTACTCCGTATGCTAGCATCCTAATTATAGCGGTAATCTTTTGACAAGTAGTAAACCAAGTGTTCTAGCTGCATTTCTTCTTAGACAAAGAATTACTCGTGATTTTCAACCTCAAATACAATACAAAAAAAAGGACGCCTCATTTGAACGTCATTCGAAATAGTCTATCCAGATACACTGATGATGCTGCAAAATAGTCAAGCCTAAGCCTTTCATAGCCTTGCAACCGATCACGCCTAATGGACCTACGATAGTGGGTACCACTACGATGCGATGTTGATCCTTCTTCCATACCACCAGTAATTATCTCTAAATCATCATCAGTGTCATCATGAAGCATTTTGGGAAGAAAATATGGACTTTGAAAGAAAAAATGAGCCATGAGAGAAAAGTAGATATTGAATGGAAAATAAACTTTGGTTGAGATGAATGATAATTGGAGAGGAGATGGTCATATTTATAGTGAAAGCATTTGCCTATTTTTTAAAATATGACCGTTAGG
Source organism: Carpinus viminea (assembly GCA_013348765.1). Taxonomy (NCBI): domain Eukaryota; kingdom Viridiplantae; phylum Streptophyta; class Magnoliopsida; order Fagales; family Betulaceae; genus Carpinus; species Carpinus viminea. The sequence continues at coordinate 27,763,066 of CP054670.1, read as the reverse complement.
ATAAGACAAAATTTTAACTATATAACAATTAGGATAAGATAATTTTTAAAAATATGACTGCTAAGATAAGACACAAAGTAAAAAATATGACTATTAAAAAAATTATAAATTTTAAAAATATTACCGTTAGAATAAGACAAATATTCATAAAATAGACCATTAGGAAAATATAAACATTCAAAAATATAAAAGTTTGAGAAAGAATAAACAAATCTTTGAAAAATAATATTTTAATGAAATAATAAAAGTAAATTATTAAAGTAGAGAGGCTAAAAATGGTACTATAAAAATGTGAGTTGTTAAATTAATAAAAAGTGTACTTTTTGTTATTTTGAAAAGTAAAATTTAAAGAGGCTGCTGTGGATGTTCTAAGCCCACAACCATGCAAGGAAATTACTTTTGGATGTAGAAGTAAATTTTGGCTCATAAAAAGGAATTTTAGAAAATTGACCAAAATGGGCTTGAAATTGGGCTTTATGAGCAAACTTTGGAAAAATTTAGAACTAAATATACTTTAACCCCCTAAACTAATTAATAGACATTTTTTTTAATAAAAGCCTCAAGATCAAGCTCTCTATTTTTAACATTTCTCTAAAATTTTAACAAAATTTACAAAAAGCCTTATTTATCAAACTTTCAATCAAAAATTAAATCTAATATTTGTCAGACCTTCTTTTCAAATTTAAAGAGACCAAATACAAATGTTATTTATTTTATCAGATTATTTTATTGCACTAGCGCCACTTTTCTTTTCTTTTTTCCCTCTTCTTTTCTATTTCTTACCCTCTAGAGTTCCATCCCCCTCCCTTTTACTTTTTCTCCCCTTCTATTTTTCTTTTCGTCACACAACCACAGAGCAAGAGAGAACATTCCATCCACCATCAGCCATCCAAAGAACTTTCTTCATGTATTTATTTTTTGTTTCATCTTTGAATGGGTTTGATTGTAAATTAGTTTGTTTTTAGCTTAAAGAAAATTTTTATTAATTGCTTTGAGTATAGGTTGCTGAAAAAGTTCAGAATTTCTCTCTTTCTTGTTGGAAGCAGCTAGCAGTGCTTCATATCCTCCTTACCCGTTGTCTAAGATTGGACTAAAGGTACAAAACCAGGCATTTTTCTTTTGGCTAAGAAAGAGAGAAAATCAATCATTCATAGCTCGAACTGTGATGATCACAATACTTAGCTATTGCAAGTTCCCAAGACATCTTTGGTTGAATGTTCACACCTTTCGTTTGGTCGAAATCTAGTTCTATTCACAAAAGGCCATTTTTCCAAGACATAGAATTGGAAAATACATTCCAAGAATTGACTTCTTAGGAAAAAGAAAGAAAACGAAGTTTTTTGTTGATTTGATTGGGTTTTTGAATGAGTCTATAAGGTTGGTTGTTTGGGTCTTAAGAAATATGGGGTTGGTGGAAATGTTTCACCTTGGTGCGAAATTTTACTTAGCTTTTGGGTAAATGAAAAACTTAGCTAGTCTAGGTACTGTTAATTTGAGATGAGATGGGTTGGGTTTGGTTCATATTTTGTAAACAGAGTATCCCCATTCAAAAAATTTAAGCACAAGTCAAATTTGTTATCTTTGCTTGGCTAATGTGCGTGGAGCGCTTTATTGGGTCCAAATTTGTGACTTGAGAATGTGTTTTTCTTTTTCTTTTATGTATGTCTATATTATATATATATGTGTGTGTGTGTGTGTGTTTCTTCATTTTGGGAAAAATTTATTGCTCTCTGGTCCATAATTATTCATGATGATAGTTTATTGATTATTATGTACTTAATCAAAAAAGAAGAAGTGTTTATTATGTGTTTTATTGTAAAATAACACTCTCTTCCGATTTACTATAAGTCCTAATGATCTTTTTAAGGTAATCAGAAACAACTGTCTACATATGCAACTCCTTAATTGTTGTGTAAAGAGGCATTAACATGGATAGTATGGATTCTCAAACTTATCAAGGTGGCTTCTACACCAATCTTGTTTTAAATGACGAAGACCTATTTATGGAATCCACAAATGAAGAACGTGACCACCAAGAGTCTCCACCTCAAGTTGAGGTTCAACTTATAGGTAAAAAATCACAACAGGGAGGCAACTTCATTGTGAACGAGGACAATATGCTTGTGTCGGCATGGAGTTATGTTGCCTTGGATGCTGTACTAGGAAATGAGAAAACACACAAGAAATTAGTACAATTCAAAATACAAAACACTTTAAAAATATAAAAATAATTTCAAAAAATTAGAAATAATTTCTATGCCTCGCTATGTAGTTGCCATAAGTGGTCAACGAGGTCTAATTGGAGTTGATAATGAGTTTCTCTATCTCTAATACAATGATGGCATTGAATGAACTCACTAAAGTCATTTATAGGTCCTTGTGTTAGCTCAAATGGTTCATTAAGTTGTTCATATTCGAAGTGTTCTGCTTCATCATTATCTCGCTCATCTTTAATGATCATATTATGTAAAATTATGCATGTCATCATAATGTCTTTGATCGTCTCAAGGTGGAAAAATTGTGCATGACCATGCACTATTGCAAATCATGCTTGAAGTACTACAAAGGCACGCTCTACATCTTTCCTCCTTGACTCTTGGGCCGCAATAAAGTGCTTTCTCCTATTCCCTCGCGAGGATGGAATTGTTTTTGCAAATGTTGCTCACTACGGATATATGCCATTAATAATGCAGTATCTCATTGTACTATTAATTGTGTAGTTGACAGGAAGAGTATGTCCTTAAACAAGGTCAAAAAATATAAATGACTTTTCTAGCACATTTATATCATTATAAGACCCAGGTAACCTAAAAAAAGGGTCTCATATCCAAAGATCATATGAAGGTACTACTTCCAAACTAATAGTTGGTTCATGGAAATGGCTAGTATACATATCTTGCCATGAAGCAGGGCAATTCTTTTATTTCCAATGCATACAATCAATGCTCCCCAACCCACGATTTTTGCCATTCGCTAGTAATCTAGCAAAGTCTTAACTGTTAGGTGACCATAAGTATTCTTTAGAAAAAACTGAAATCACTGCTTTGACAAACCTTTTAGACTCGATCTCTATTACGGTGGTTTCTTCAATCTTCAAGTATTCGTCCATAAAATTAGCTGCAACACCATATGCAAGCATCCAAATTGCAACGATAATCTTCTAAGGGAAGAGCAACCGAGTCTTCTAGAACCTTCTCTTTTTTGGACAAAATAAATATTGTGACTTTCCATCGCACATTTAATACATTGAAAAAGAAGACAACTCATCCAGAACCTCCTTCGAAAATATTTGTGAGGATATAATGGTTATTTAGCAAGATAGTCGTGTAAAATATCTTTATGGGCTTGCAAGCAATCATGCCAGATGAACTTGCGACATTGTTTAGAATGACCACTTGGCGTTGATATTTCTTCTTCCATAGCAAGTTTTGCTATTATCTCAAACTCTTCATCAGTCTAACTCGATAAGAAAAATTTTGTAAACAAGAGAACAATATGTAAGGAGAAAACAAAGATTGAAAGTGAAGGCTTTTGGATTACAAATTGCCAATAGAGATAAGTTGAAATTGGTTGTGCACCAATTCGAAAATAGAGTCTTGAATAAATAATGTAAACGCATTAAATTAAAGTGGTTGGCTCGTTGGCTCATTGATTGTCTATTGAAAAATGGTTCTAATTCATTGATTACCAATGGAATGCCTTACAAAATTGTTGGTTCATTCATTTATTGAAAAATGGTTATGATTCATTGATTACCAATTCTGATTCATCAAAATAATGTGCATTATCTTGATTCACTAGCAACATCAATTATGATTCATCAACATCAAGTTAAGTGCTCCCCTTTTCCCAATAGAAAAAAATAAAAATAAAAATTTGATGACTATCCACAAAAACATTAATTAATGCTCAAATACACAATTGCATTAATTAATGTCCATCAGTTAATAAATTAAATACATTCATCAACAAAATCTCTTGAATTAAATATACAATTGGGCACAAAAAATAATTCCATGTATGTGAGCATCAAATTGAGTTTTAAAGTAATTAGTTTTACCAATAAAAAATAATATAAAAAATTACAATTTACTCCCCCAAAGTTGACAGCATTTTTCAACTCGAATACTAAAGTTTCAATTTTTGCAATCCACCCCCAAAGTTCTAATATTTTGCAATTTGACTAATTATATCTAAAACTTCTCATATTGCCCCTAATTTTATTTATTTTGTTTATAAAAAATTAAAAATAAATTCGAGGTGGCTGTAGCCACCCCTTTCCATCTGGCCATTTTTGCACCCCTAAATTTGTTTTTTTTTTTAAATAAAAAATAAAAATTAGGGGCAATATGGAAATTTTTGGATAGTATTGGTTGAATTGAAAAAAAAAAAAAATAGAACTTTTTTAGGGTGGATTGCAAAAATTGAAACTTTAGTGTTTGAATTGAAAAATGTTAACTTTGGGGGGTAAACTGTAATTTTTCCAAAATAATATGAGTTAAAGTAGACAAATATTTAGAGACTTTTATATTTGGTAATCTTAAAAAGTGATCTATATCTAAAAATACATTTTGAAAGTTAAATTTAACTAAATTTTCAAGAGCTTGATGTAGATGTTCTAAGTATACTCTTGTTTAAATATTGGGTGGGTTTTCAATTCAAGAAATTGGAGGATTCATGCTTCTTTTTGAATTTTTTTGCCTTAGTGAACCTTCGAAGTTGGATTTGAACATTTGAAGCATGCAGTAGAGTTTTTTATTTCAAAAGTAGGACACCTAAAGCCTACTTCTCATCATAGCTATCGTATAAATAAAATCCTTTTACCATTTTCCTAAAGAGAGAAAGTGTGTATGTTTAATTTTCAAATGAAGTTACTTTCTTAACTTAACTTTATTTTTAGTAATATTATTATACTACCATTTTGTTGTTTATGTTGTTTAGTCTCATTTCAGTAGTTTAGTCTCTTAGTTATGGTTTTGAACATCTAGGTTGATTATTCTAGTTGTATGATTAGGTCTTTTACATTTGAGGATAAGTCATTGTAATCATGATGGATTGGTGTAAATGACCCCCTATTTAGATAGTTAAGGTTGAGTTAAGTTTGTAAGGTGAGATTAATAATGGGTTAACCATTTAGTGTTGTTTAACGTACGGAGAAAATGTATTTTACTCCCTCAAAGTTTGACCCCATTTTCAATTTGAAACTTAATGTTTAAAAATTTGCAATATACCCTCACAAAGTTACAAAATTTTGCAATTCGAGCAATCTATTACTGAATTCCATCTTCTCAGATGGAAAGTTAAACACATAACACACATGAGCTTTTTATAGTATGTTAAAATGAGTATTGAGGAGTTTCTGGCTGTTTATGTTCGAATTGTAGTAGAAAGTAGTTTTTAAATATTATATATTTATTTTAAATAACATTTATATTTATTTATCCTGTGATTTGTGGATATGAACCTTCAATGTGTAATGGTTTTTTAAGTTGAAGTTTGGTTTCATTTGTTTGACAAATAATGCAGCAATAGGTTATTTATAGTTAAAGTTTGGATTGGAACTGTTATTGGTAAGCCTTTTGTTGAGCAGTAATAGGTTATCATTTTTAGTTTTTTAATTAATTAAGGTTGGTGATTATTAGGTTTAATGTGTTTTGTAATTCAAATGAGATTGTAGTTTCTTTAAATGACTTGATTATAAAATGTATTAATGTAAAAAGGTAGCAAATCATTTGTGACAGAGGCACAAATTTTTGTTTACAAAAGTAAAACGATGCGAACAATAGTTGAAGTTGAAGTTGAAGTTGGAAAGGTTATGGTAGAAATAGAAAAAATAGCTAGGTAGCTCAAGGCATAAATGGAGAAAAAAACTCGATAGATGAAGGTAAAACTGGTGACAGAAATATCCCAATACCGTAAACAAATCGACATTTGGAAGATAAAACTACATGCAATGAAGAAGAATTAATAGACAATCATTGTGTATTCATGGAGCTTTTTTTTTTCTTTTTATCTTTTTATCTTTTTTTTTTTGCATTATGTCTATTCTTCTTTAGATACACTTCCAAAGATGACCATGACTGCAAAGTAGGCCGTGTGATGTTGCCTTGAGGTGTCTATGATGGTGGAGTTCATTGTAATTTTTTGTTTTGATTTTGTGTTGTGTTTGTAAGCAATGTGTAGCATATGAATTTGGTGCCTTATAATTAAGTTATTCCTGCTTACAATGTGTAGTCTCATGTGAGAGTTATTTTGTTTAAAAATAATAGTCTCATGTTAGAGTTATTTTGCATTATAATAGTCTCATGTGGAATTTATTTTGTGTAAAGACCCTATTTTACCTTATTATGACATTAATTTGAAATTTTTTATCCAATTATATTACTTAACTAATGCTATAATGACAACATTATTATGCATTCTTAAAAAAACCATAATGACACATTCACTTACCATATGTCAACGACTCAACAACATATTGAGCTACAAAATACCAATATGACAACATTATTATGCATTCAATTACAATATCTCAACATATTCAATTACAACATGTTTCAATTACCAAACTTAACATACCTAAACTACAAAATAAAACACAACAATCTTGACATAAAACCAAGCAAATCATAATTACAAAACATTTCAATTCTATGACATAATATTAAGCATATCGTAATTAATTATATCTGATATACCAAAACTACAAAATTACATCTAACATTGTCAAATTATGTTACATGCAAACAAACATACCAAAACTACAAAATTACATGTCATTTCACATACCACCAAACATACCAAAACTACCAAATAAAACATAGCAATATTGTCAACTTCTATGACATAACACCACTAGCATAATTACGAAATTACCACTAACAGTTTCTTCCAACATCAAAAAGTCTAAAACATTATTTTAGTGCTTCCATTATAGATTTAGTATTTTCCTCTTAACTTCCATAATTTCAATTCTTTTTTGTACTGTTGTAACAATGTGTTTGCCTTTAACCTAGGTTGTTGATGAACATGCAACTGCACCACCTCTAGTTGCAAATAGTGTAGTTGCACCACCCCTAGTTAATAGTTATCTTTTTGCAACTCCTTTGGTTGCACCAACCCTAGTTAATAGTCATCTTGCAGAAACACCTCTGGTTGTACCACCCCTATGTAGGGGTGTAAACAAGCCAAACTTGGGTGAACCTGGGCTGTCTAGGCTCACGTGTTTATTTTTGGGCCAAGCTCGAGCTCGAGTCGAGCCTAGGTTGGCTGCTCGAGCTCGGCTCGAAAGAGTTTTGATCGAGCTCAAGTTGAGCCCTCAAGCTCGAGCTCAACTATTGTAGAACCCAAACACAAAAAAACAACCAAAATCTACCAGAAACCAAACACAAGAAAAATACCCAAGAATCTATTGCAAAAATTAGTTTCAAAACCCACATAATTAATTTCACCATCAGTTTCATGTCACCAAATCAACCACAGAGAATCATAACAAAACCCATAGAAAATCAACCAAATCAAAGGAAAGAAGATACTTGGAGGCCAACAAAGAAAGGCCAATGGAGAGAGAGAGATCCTGGCCGTGTGTGTGCATGTAGACGATTGAGAGGAAAATACCCAAAAATCAACACCCAAACTGTGAGTGTGCGTGAAGCAAGAGCCATGGGTGTGAGTGTGAGGAATGAGAAGAACAGAGGGAGGTAATGAGTGATGCGTGAGGGAAATGAGAGGGAGATAGGAAAGAAATAAAGAAAGCGAAAGAAGTGGGAGAGCCAAAGAGGGAGTAGTTGAGGAAGAAAAGCAAGAAATAAAAAGACGAAATGACAAAATTACACTTGATTCCTCATGTGAGTGATAGACCATATTGCCCTTATAGTTTACAAAATTGTAAATAGATTGCAAATTGAAGAAAGGATAAAAGGATAATTTCAGTCTCACAACTTTTTACACAAGAAAAGAAAAAGACAAAAACAATGAAAAGACCTCAAAATCCCTTTAAAAAATCAACTCTTTACAAACACAAATGGTGAAAATGTAACTCTTTAGAGAAGATAATAATGCCCAATTAATTTAGTAGATGGTGAAGGGGTAGACATGGCCATAATGGTAATTTTGATACAAAGAAGACAAAAGTAACCCTCCTTTAATTTCATGATGATCAAAAAGATTAAGGGCAAATTGTTTGTTCATCATCAAACAAAATGCTACTATTCCCGTGGAATCGGCTCTTTTAGTGTATATATATATATACGAGCTTATACGAGCTTAGCCGAGTCGAGCCAAGCTTGCTTCACTTAATATTCGAGTCAGGATTTATGTTCACGAAGCACTTCATTTAATATTTGAGTCGAGCCCGAGCTTGCTCGTGAGACGCTTCGCTTACTAAACAGCCTTACCCCTATGTGTAGGTCCTCTTATAGTAGTGTCAGTTGGACATGCCTCTTTAGTTAGGTTAATGTATATTGGGGCAGTGTTTTTATGAGAACACTACGATAAATACTAAATACCCGATCAAATTGGCAAGTCCTTGTTGCAGGTCTTCTTGTGGAGGATATCGGAACTCATGTATCTTCTATTAATGCTCTGGTTGACATACCCCATGCTGGAGTTGGATAATTCATGCACCAAATCCTTTTTCACAATCAGATCCAAGGGAAGGTAAGATTCTTCTTTCATCAGTAAATCCAAAGGGAGGTGTGTGATCTCTCTCATCAATAAGTCTTGGGGCATTTGATGCTTTTGGAGCAACACCACTTGGATGATTTTTACTCTTACCCTATTTTCCAAAAAAAAAGGTATGAACATTAATAAATGATAAGCACTAAGTATTGCATATTCAAACACTTTAACTTGCACATGTTAATCCCTTGGCTTCATTGTAATATAATTTTTTGTGTTATTTTTATGTTTTTGTATTTTTAGATTCCCAAGAGAAAATACAATTAATTCCTTTAAATTCGGACGTAAACATGATTCCTGCCTTTATGTGCTGTTTTGGCCATAACTCCTAGCTCAAATATTGGATTAAGGCAAGGCTGGATGCGTTGGAAAGAAAACTCAAAGAAGAGCAATTCACTACTTCAGGTTGAGTATCAAATTCTGACGTATTAAGGGCAAAAACTGAATGAGAAGTAGAGTTACGAAATTTGATGATAAATGAGTTCATGGGTAACTTTATATAATTGCCACATGGGCATAAAGCCAATGATTGAATATCAACCTATACAATTGAATGCACTAATATTGGTGCATGTTTTTTTTTTACAGATAATCAAAGTGAAAAGAAGAGTTGAATTGTCAACTAATAAGACAAATATTTGTATAAGTTGATGGCTTTTGTTAATGCATTTTTTCGGTCTAACAGTCTCCGTTTGATGTGATATTCACGTTCTTCGAGGCATCTTTGATAATCAATCTTCGTGCTCCTACAAAATAATAAGAGCATCAAAGGGGTCTATGGGTTAGGCCCCGTAGACCCTCCGATGCTTAAGTTAGCAATCTTATATGGGATTAAAAAAATAAATGATCGAATCTTTTTTACCCATGCTTGATGTTCCCTTCTATAGGGTTTATCTGTGTAACTGCTTCCTCGATCTTCTCCCTTTAGATGATTGAGGGATCATTTGAAATAGTTAAGAGATAATGTGAGGTAGTTAAGATAATGTAGGATCTTATGAGATAATTTAGGGTTATTGAGAGTGTAACGCCCCCCAAATTAGCCTTGGCTAATTTGGTGGAGTCACTGGCAATTTACCCAGTTGAGCCAACTTGTGACTAAAAGGGAAATCACCCTTATAAAAAAAAGTCAGAGTAAATGCAAAGAAAGGTGAATAAATCTAAGTCACTATAATTCATCAAGTGAGAACATGGAGCTACTAAATAGTAAAAACAAACCTGTAATTATAAGTAAAGCATAACCAGTCAAGTAGTAGAATCTCTTGCCACTCCCAAGTGATAAATCGGATTACCTTGGGAATAATAAATGTGTAAGTCTAACGACTTAGAAAGTAAACCTCACACTTAGGTATGACATGAGCCCAATTAATTGAAAGTAAATGTGCAATTTGAGTAATAACCAAAAAGTGGGCATTACCTCCATTAATACACCATTGGATAAGTTTTAGGGTTTTCAAAGCTTATGGTGTAGAACCGGCGATAATTACCTAATTGTTTTAATGCAGGAAAAAAGTTAATGCATTACAAGTCATAATTCCCATTCATGGTCTACCTGAGATATTACTCCTTCTCACCAGAGTTGGTGCTGTCTCGAGGAACGTATAATACAATGTCAGTACCCCGGCCATTACACAATATACTATACGTAACATTAGTGACGCGATCGAGTCCGACCCTGAGTGGCCCACACCAACTAATGACATCCGTCCTATAGTGACTGAACCATTGAGAATGGTTACACCATGGTCACAAAACCAACGGATCCAAAGCCCCCATATAATACACACATTTGATCATAATACGCAATTTATATGGTAAGCCCATGGCCGTTCATACCGCATATACCAACGTACCATGTCTCATGATGCATCTTAATAGTTTAATTAATAATACAGTTACCAAGTAATTACAGAAAGTAAGCATGCTCATATCATACTCGTGGTCAGTCAATTGACACATCCCACATTTTATGAAAGAGGGTGTAAGTGTCTACTTACCTCGTGCACTCGAGCGAATCTTCCGACCAAGCTAATTCTTTTATAACGGATACAAGACACCGTTATTCTAAGTCTTATGAAACCTAAAAATATAGCTAAGCCCAAGCATACATGTGTGAAACTTAAGAATCGGTGCTCTGCCCACTGATCGTATGTCCGGCCTCGATGGTGTACGTCTGCTCAATGTGTTAAGCACATTGTTTTAAGATTCAAATAGTGCATGTTTCTAATGGCATTTATAAACCTTTAAACCTCTTCTAAGCTAGCAAAACAGCATATGCAATGCAAGAAATCACAACACAATGAATCTTTAAGAAAATACTTTGAAAACATCATTATCTTTAAAGAACGTTTAATGAACATTTGGAAAACCTTATCAAGGTAGAAATACAAGATAAAACAATGCTAAACACAAAGGGAATAGAGCTTACCCTGAAGCTAAGCACGGACATGGTTTCCCTTCCCCGAAAACTCCTCCTTGAAGTTCACACTCACCAATTTCTCACTCAAGACTCAAATGAAGGATTTTGGCAGCCTAGGGGCATACTAGAGGAAGGAAACAGGCATGACAAAGGAGAAGTGGGACATGCTATTTATAGGAAAAGTTTGCCACCGACTCTTTAATAGAGCAACGGACATCTGGCAACCCTAGCATACGTCCGGTGGTCTTTGTACATTGGTCTAGAAAGTGTCTTGTACGTCCAGATATTACCCAAAGGGTACCCCAAAAAGCAGCATACGTCAGGTGGTCCCCCCGTATGTCCACACTACAGACAGCAGAGTACGTCCGTCTCTTAAGGGTTAATGTTTGGCTTTTATTTTCTAAAGGTTCAAAGCGTGATTAGGTTAACACTAAGGGTTTTTGGTCTCGTTAAACACCTTTATTGAAAACCTTTGTTGATTGCTCCTATGGAAAGATTTTGTCTAATAAAAAGGTTAGTTTTTATCAGGGTATTACAAAGAGATAGTGGGATCCATTGTGGATTTTATCCCAACAGTTACCCCTCAATTCCCATGGTTCACTTGTCCAGCTAGTTGGGAATCAAGAATCTTATGTGTACTCGTGACTGAAGCCTTAGAGTTCTTGAAGTTGGCCCTTCTGTTTTGTAATTATATACTTCGAATGCTTAATAATAACACTTGTTGCCAATCAAACTGTTAGTCATTTAGTTTCCTTGCAATGAGATTATTAATATAGCCTGCTCTTAATTTGCAGTTCTAGAAAATAACATAAGTTTAATGTCTATGTAAACACCCCTAGCAATCTTAAAGATAATTTACAAATTACTTGTGATTGCTTTGCAAAGCACTTTTGGCCAAGTACTGGGCCTCAAAAAATACCTTAAACAATCCTTCGCAAAGGCTTTTATGTTCTTGGTTATATTTTCCGAGGTAGTTTATCCTACAAACATTCCTACAAGCAGGCTTTTATGTTTTTTGTAGGGTTAAACTTAGAAAAGAACCATAGTTATGCTTCGTCGAGTTCAGTCTCGAGAATGCTCTTAGGTTCATTCTCAGCCCTAGAATAATCCTTTGTGGAGGCTTTTTAATTTTAGGTTATGACGAGTTTGGAGAGAACCATAGTAATGCTTCACTGAGTTCAGTCTTGGGAAAGCTCTTAGGTTTTTTTTACTTTAAGTGAATGGAAAAGTGCCTTAGTTATGCTTCCCAAGTTTGCTCTCGAGAAAGCTCTTTGGCTTTTTTTCGAAGCGATAGGAAATGTGCCCTAGTTATGTTTCCCGATTTTGCTCTCAGGAAAGCTCTTTGGCTTCTTTTTGAAGCAATTTCTCCTGACCGAAGTGCCGAGCCACTATCTTCTGGTGTGCTGCCATGGTTACTTGGGGCTGGTCCCATTTCTCTAAGCCATTTCTTCAAAATTTCAAAGATGATCTTCAAACTAGATACCCCCCATTCTTGGATATGTGACTCTCGGGATCCTTTTGTTCAGATTCCTAGGAAATCTTGAGATCACGTGAACTTTCAGCAAGATCTGGTGATAGTGAAACTTAATGAAACTCGGCCTTGGAGAGGTAGAGTGAGGCTTGGCCATGCTGAGGCGAAGTGAAGCTCGGCCATGCTAAGGCGAAGCGAGGCTTTCGGCCATGGAGAGGCTAAGTGAGGCTCTTAACCATGTAGAGGCAGAGCAAGGCTTTTGACCATGCTGAGGATGAGTGAAGCTCGGCCATTGAAAGCAGAGCAAGGCTCTCAGCCATGCCGAGGGGGAGCAATGCTCTTAGCCATGCTGAGACAGAGTGAAGCTCAGCCATGGAGAGGTGGAGCAAGGCTCGGCCATGCTAGGTGGAGCAATGCGCTCAAGTCTCTAGGCTTATGAGGTAGATCATCTTGTTGGCAACCATTTAATGGCAGCTTGGGAACAAACTCCTCATACATTGAGCTTTTCGACATGTATTTGGTTATAAAATGCGTATAATATAAAAATAGAATATATACCTCCTATTTCAACGTGGCAGGAGTGGTGCCAGTGGAAAGATACTCAAATTGCGTAATGAGTTTAGTGGAGAGGGGTTGCTCTGGTTGGTGCTTCCTCGCTGACATTGACTTTGGCCCTTGGATGTTATTGCTTGGCTTTCATCAAGTTATTGCTGACAAGCATGCTGAATAAACATTTCCTTCTAGGCAAACCATGAGCTTGCATTTTCATGATAACATGGCATGGGTATGCATTAGAGCAATCTTATGCCACAACAGGTTAGACCTAGCCTTAAGCTAGAGTGGGTTACTGTACCATGACAAGGGTATGCTTTAGAGCAGTCTTATGCCATGGCAGGGTAGGACCTTCTCTAGTTGCTAGGTGCTCTGTGGATATGGGAGCTTCTTAGTCTTAATGAGAGACACTCCATGGAGGACCCGCTTGTCTCATTGAATTTGGGCATCAATGGAAGCATCTTTATATTTCCTCGCTGTCTAGACAAATGGTTGGAGTTGTTTGACTTTCTCAACTTTGGATGACACACCACTAGTCGCATAAGAAGAGAGGTATACCCCCTCATAATTTGGTGATTGTCATAAGTAGCTCAAAGATCCGGTGATCGCTAACGTTATAATGCCAGCCCATTTCCTTTACTGTTTAGAGTTAGGGGTTGGTGGCCCCAAATGCACTTGATGCGAGGTCCAACAAAACTCAATTCGACGGGATCTAAAGTCAAGTGAATTTTGAGGTTGAGTAAGCCATGGCGGGGCAGAGTGAGGCTCGGCCATGGTAAAGTAGAGCTCATCGAGGAGACTACTGCAGAGCTCACTAATGAAGATCACATGGCTGCTAGTGAGGTTGCCTTGTTCAAAAATTTGTTGATGGAGGCAACTTTGAATCTTAGAATTTTGCTATGAATAGTCCAATGGGTTGTAGCCTCGAAATTGTTTGCCGCAAGTACTGTGCCACTTGGGCATAAACGTTTATAACACTAAGAGCGTATCTGCTTCTCTGAAATTAATCACTCAGTGGAGTTTGTTTCAAAAGGTTAGGTGCTATACTCTATCGGGCTTAAGCAGAGGCACATGATCTTCTATACTACTAAGATTTCTTGTTCTAAATGTGCAAGCAGCACTTGAGGCAGAAGCTTTTCATGAGCTGATCGGTTGATTGAAGTTGTTTTCCACCGATCTCGAGATGACATGAAGTACTCTTTTACCCTAAGCCACATTGTGCTCTTTTTCCTCTCTATTATGATCATGATCACTGCACAAAGTTTGAAAGAAGAAACATAGAGCATGTTGCACTAAAATCGAGTAATAGCATGCCTTTTTACGATGTATGAAACGCAGTTGATTGTTATCAAGCCCAAGCAATTATAATCTCAGGAAAACATATCTATGGATGTAGAATGCTATTAAAGCTAAAATAAATAAATGTGCATTAATTAAATATGGAGAACAATGCTACTCTCATGAGAGGAGCATACCTATCCATATTATCATAGAAAGACAAATTCGATACCCAATCATTTTTGAATTGTCCTTGGCTTTTACCAAGACCAAAATACAGTATTATTCTAATTAGGCATGCATTTGTTTTGACCCAATTAAAGATATCTTCAACATAGACATTCTCGGATTATTGTCTTTTCATCAAAAGCCACGAGCACATGTATTCATAATTGTAAATTGTGCTTTGATTTAGGACAAGAGCATTTAATAATCATATATATGTATATACTCATTCATGACAATCGACATAAAAAGAAATATCATTTTTGGTCTTAAATGCAAAAGGTATTTGTAGCTTTACCATGCAAGTTGTAAGTAGAATTATTTAAATTCTTACGTGACGCTACTACTTTATTTTCTTACTAAATAACACAACGGAAAACCAGTGATAAATTTTTCTTTTCTTTTTAAAACCAACAATTGTTAATAAATACATTATAAAGCTTCTATTATACATCTTTATGACATCACAACTTTACCCATAATATAATGAGTTACAAACGTCATAAATACAACTAGACTAACCATACTAACTTATGGCAGGATAGCTCTTCTAAAAGTAGAAGTCTTTTGCAAGCCTCAAAGGCAAAAGTCTAATCAGACGTATGTATCCTCAGCGACAGTCTTTGCAGTGATATTTGTAGATTCATTATGGTTTTACAAGTAGAAGTATGAGTCTACGACTCAATAAGTTCAAGCAAATTGACCATTTATAATGTAAGCCCATCTTTATTTGAAAATCAGTCTTATCACCAATGTTTACTAAACAGTCATATATGTAAGGTTTTCATAAATGAATTTTAATAAATGTATGGCTAAATAGTAAATCAGATGACAGATAATTTATACATAGTAATAAATAATATATATATTGCATTTTCTTACTACATAATTAACTTTACATTTCATAATATGAGACAATAAAATAGTTCATAACATAATGAATAAAACATCAGTTAAAATCAGCATAATTAACTCATATAGCATTGTATAACATAACATATCATAACATTTCATCATGACAATAAGTGCATTTATACTCTCACTTATCCCCTGGAGTTTGCTAAGTGTTACCCCACTTAACAGCAAGGTTGTTAATAATTTATCCCTTTCATAGCTTTGAGGTGTCAAGCGTGTAACCTCACTCAACCGTTAGGCTGTTAGACAACTTTGTTTCCCCCTTCCTAATATCGGGGTGTCAAGCGCATAATCCCCCTTGACCGCTGAGCTTTACATACATTCATAAATAACATCATATTTTTCATATCATTATTTTTTTTTTTGCAAATCTCATTTTCCTTCCAAAACTCAACTTCTTTTCATAAATCATTTTCTTTGAAAACACATTTTCATGTAAAACATGTCAAAATATATTCATACATGTAATTAAAATAGCTAGGCTCAACAAAATATACATAACATTACTTTTATAAAATAATGCAAGGTCAGTAAGTTTGAACTTACTTTTTAATCTTAAAGTTCCTTATAAGAAGTTTTAGTTGTTTGTGTTAGTTTGAAGTATTGGCTAATGTTCGTGAGCAAAATGAAAAAGGAAAGAGCCAAGCGTTCGGACGGAATTCATAGCCGTTCGGACGTGATGCAATAAGGACTCCAGTACTAAATCCCGAGAGCTCCGTTTGCAGTCCCATTCATATCCCGTTCGCAGACCGTCGGACGCCTTCGAATGCTCCGCGCCAAATATTGGAGAATGCGATGAAAAGAAGCGATGGAACCCTAGCCCATCCGGACGCCCATCAAGCTCGTCCGGACGGCCAGCTTTAATTAAGGCCTTTTCCACGTGTTGTTAAACCCCGTCCGGACCCATGTTCCCGTCCGACGCTACCTACCTATAAAGTTTATTTGGATTATGTTGTTTCCTAGGTCTAGGTTTTTGTGGGGCTATTATAAATACACCTCTATAGAATGTTAAAGTCTGATTTTCACCCAGAGAGTTCGTGAGAGTAGCAAAGAGAGAATTCTTGTGAGCCTTGTTGTTCCTCTTAAAGGATCTTTGTTAGTTTGTTTGTGAGCATAATTGAGAAGTCTATCGGAAAGGTCCGGTAAAGGAGAATCACATTGAAGAAGATTGTGAGCAAGGAGATGAGTTGGAGGCTTGTCGATCTTACAGAGCCAAGGTCTTGCAAAGGGTTGTAAGTGTTCCTAGTGTCTGTAATCTCTAGATAATCTTTTGATAATGATTTCCTGGGTTTGGCTGCCCCGGAGAAGTTTTACTTTTAGATCCGTTTCTAAAAGTTTCCTCTTTGTCACCAAAATCCTTTGTGTTTGATTATTCATATTTTGGTGATTGTGTGCTTATATTTAAATATCCGTTAATTCCGCATAAACTATGATATTTATCTGTTTAGCGTTTTTCAGTTTGTACATTTTCTGTATTAATATTGTATTTTTCATATTAGCATGTATTTATTTTATTTTATTCCAAAGACTCATTTTGAATCCTAGGATACATAAAATACCTCGAGAAATATTATTTTCATACTTTACCCTTATCCTAAAAATTTGGACAACATAACGACATATTTATGATATCTTGGTATCAATTGGGCATCATCATGACATATCTAAACATCTTAATACTATTTGGCCTCATAACAACTATATAGCATTTTTTTCATATTTTTATATGAGCATTAATATTTAATAATAATTCTTAACATTACTTTGGCATCACAATGGCGCTATTGTACAATACCTAATAAAATTTATAGATAGCACAATGGTACATTTGTAATATTTAAAAAGATGATTAAATATAGTATCCTTCCTTGAGATTTTTAATCATACTTTCCCTAATAATTTGGACATTATAATGACATAAATTAAACTATATTAATTAGAATTGACATAAACTAGGAATAAAAGAATTATACCTAGTACTCCCCCTTTAAATTGATCCAAAGCTTATTACTAAAATAGATATTTCTCATTATTCTTTCTTTTTCTCTTCCTTTTTCCTCACTGTGCGAGATGGAGAGAGTTATTTGTGATTCAAAATGGTGTATGGCAAATCCTATTTATAGGCATGGCTTTGGGGGCACAACTAGAATGGAAAGAGTTCAAGCGGTGGTAATTTTTTTCATAAGAATTTATGTACTACAACATAGTGGATGGTAAAAGAAAGCTTTAGAATTATGTGGAATTTCATGCAAGTGGTCTTAGCGCCCTTCATAAATATATATATAGCAAAACATTCGCTGGCTAGGTAAAATCTCTATTTTGGAGTCTTAAAACTAGGGTTTAGCTCGGATGTAGAACAAATACTAGGCCTTTTTATAGATTTGGAGAGTATGGAACCACTAAAGGAATATTTTGAGGAATAATACGACCCGGATGAATACAAACTTATATGGATACTTTGCATTATATTCCCGTATTGTACAATTATTTTGTGTACTAAACATGCATCTTTACAACTCTCATAAAATACATTTTGATGTATTATGAACTCTATTTTGTAAAATTTGTTGCTTAAACAAGATAATGAACATGGTAAGATTTGTAGGAGCATATATATAAAAGAAGGATAAGACTAATTGCATCGTATGAAAAAATACATCAGTATGTGAAGGATAATGGCAATGGGCTTACTATATAAGTTAACTATATGGTCAAAACTATGGGTGTGTTATATGGGCCTTTGATCCAATGGTAGTTTTGTAGCTGGCGCATCCATGTTTAATTGGCGGGTCATTACAAGACATACATCATTAGTAGCGTGGGCTACCCGAGGTCGGACTCGGTCGAGTTAGCAGTATGAATGGTAGCGTACAATAGTTAGGATACTGACATTGTATTACAAGTCTCTTGGAACAGTACTAATTCTGCTCAGAGTGGATAATATCTCGACTAGACCATACAATTTAAATTATCACTTTATTCTCGTAGTTACAATATATATTATATCTATATTGCATCTATGAATAATTGTTATGTTACAATGTTACATACGATTTATTAACAATTGAGTTTATCATTCAAATGGCATGTACATCGTGTGCAGTTTTACTCAAGTCATCAGACTTACCATTTTATTCTTTTTCCCTCAATTATGAATATTTGTGCTACCATAGCTAGTTTAGTGGATGATGGATTCATGGAGCCAATTAGTGGTGGCAAAGGACTTGATTCAAGTCATTTTTTAGGATCTGGACCCGGTGTGGCTCAAATTAATGTGGGATGCTAGAGGAACTACCCATTAGGATTTTATAGATATTGTATCTATGTTATCTTTGGTTAAGATTAAACATTAATGCTATTTTAGAACAATCACTACTAGTTTGTATTATTATTCTAGTGACTGGTCTCTAACCAATACATTTGGAGATACAGTTATGTTATGATGATTTAGGTTTACTCTAGGTATTATGATTGTGGTTTTAAATTATTGCTATTTTTGTTCCTTAGTCAAAAGTCTTCCACTGCAGTCTATCTTCGGAGAGAATGAGATACCTAAGTCTTATTCCAAGAGGAATAAGGCTCAAAGGAAAATTATTGAATCAATTACTAATTAATTAATTTCCAGAAGCGTTACATATATAGAATGATATATCTTATACATTACTTAAAAAACCATACATAAAAAATTAAAAATTAATTTTAAAAAAATGGGATTTTTAGTTTTTTTTTTTTTTTTTTAAGAAAAAGAGGAAATCGGAGAACAACAATCCAAATTTCTAACAGTGATTTTAAATTACATGTACAACTTTAATATTGTTTCAACTAAAGAATTTTCTTTTCTTTTTTCCTTTTTTTGTGAAGCACTTTGCTTCTTTTTTTTCTCTTTTCTTTTTTTTTAATGATTTTGTGGAGGTTGAATTTGATGTTGATTTTGTTTAGGGTTTCTATTTAATCTATAAAATTTCATTGCTTGTATTGGGAGATTAAAACGGTTATGGAATTTTTACCAAAAGTGCTTAATATACTTAAGTGAACCTTAGCCAATTAGCTTAGGCTTTTGGGTTAGAGTTATGTTCAATTATGTATACTAGGTCTTGTTTGGTTCGCGAATTAAATCCTTGGATTGGACTAGCTAACACTAGATATAGTTAATCCTTTGTTTGGTAATACTCTATTCCTAGAAATGGTCTATTCCCATGGGACTACTAATTCTATACACACAGGATTAGTTAAGCCACTCAAAAATGAGTGGTTTAGCTAATCCATTATTGTGAGATAAAAATTAACTGTAAAATTGCAAAAAAAAAAAAACCCACCCTTCTCTCTCAGTTTTTTTTTTTTTTTTGTTCAATTATGTATTCTTTGTAAAAACTTCATAACCTCTTTAATCTTCCAACAAATGGCATAAGAGCCATGATTACTTTCCTAAAACAGGTGTTTGGATGTATCGGGTTTAGAATTGTGCCTCTACCTGCAACTCGAGTTTAGAGTTGTGTCCGCTTCTGTAATTCTTGACGTAAGATACTTTTGAAAATGTAAAAAGACTCAGTAAGGAAAGTTTGGTCAATGTGAAGAGACTCACAAGTGAAGAAAAGAAAATTATTGTGAGTACACTTGTAAGTATAGAGTCCCACATTAACCAATCTCCCAACAACTTGGATATATCTTAGTGTTTAGAAGAAATCGTATAACAACCATCAACATTCTTAATGTGATTTTATCACTATAGGTACAACTTTACTATTGTTTGAAGTGAAGTAAAGAATTATCTTCTTTCATTTTTTTGCGTGATTTGTGGAGGTTGAATTTGATGTTAATTCAATTTAGGGTTATTAGGCATTTTCAAAAAGTGCCTTTTCGGCTTCTAAAAGCAAAATAAGGCAAAATTTATTTGATTATTGTGTAAAAAATGAACACAAATTCTTTCAAAATACTAAAGAAACAATTAAGCATTAAACTTGATGTGAGATGATTTATTTGATTGTGTTAAATATTTAGTGAAATATATATATTATCCATAAAAAAAAAAATTGTTTATTTTCAACTTTATTCTTTTTTGTCATATGTTCATAATTATGAGTTTTACTTGTTTTGAAATCTAATAAGTGTAATAGGTATTACACCAACAATACTAGAGATTCTTATTAATTTTTTATTCATACTTTGATTAAACAAAATTCAAGTCTCTGGCAATTTGTATTCTCTATACTTTTTTTTCCCCATTTTAAACTACTCCTATGAGAACAAAGATTTTAACAAATTTATATATATATATATATGAATTAAACTAAAATTAAGATTCGTATGATTTAATTCATTTGAATATTTTACATAATTTATTTTTCGTTTGTGTGATTTACTCAAATTTTCAAGCATATTTGGAAGTTGATTTTTTTTTAACTTTTGAAAGCAAAAGACGATAAAAACTTATTTGATTGTTGCGTAGAAAATTAACATAAATGCTTTTAGAACACCGAAAAGATAACTAAACCTTGAACCTCATGAAGTAAAAGGATTTATATGATTGCAATAAATGTAGGATTTAACCTATAATGAAAAATACACGAGTTAAGGGTGTTAACCAGCCGAGTTTGAGCGAGAAGTGCTTGCTCGAGCTCTGTTCGTCATTTTTTTCTCGAGCTCGAGCTTGACATGAGCCTAATTTTTCTATTCAAGCTCAGCTCGTCAAGATGGGATCTCTGCGAGCTCGACTCAACTCGAATCTCTCGGATTCAGAGAGCATGTTGGCCATTCCGAGCAGGCTTTGTGACCATGGTTGTTGCGTTTCAGGTTGACTAGAGGGAGAAAACTTGGGGCGGAGAAAGGGTTGTGGAGTCTGTTGCCAATTAACAGAGCTTTAGAGTCTTAAACGAAGGAAAGAGCCATGGAGGTGCAAGAGCTGCTGGGTTTGAAACTTCGAGACATGGACTTTGGAGTGTTGAATCTTGAAGAACAAGGCGTCATGGGTCTAAGATGTATGATGGAGGAAGGAGAAATAACACGTGGCAGAAGATCAACGGTTATTCCAGAGCTGGTGATCTAGTGCACCTGACTAGTGGAGAAATGCAATGGGTTGGGCTAGTGGCATCCAAGTGGGCTGGGCAATTTTTAAAGTTGGGTTTTGTCATTCACATTTCGTTCATATATATGGGTGAAATGCAATGGGTTGGCCTACCATATTAGTACAGAGACTTATACGATCTTGTTCACAAATCACAAACATTAATCGAGTCAAGTTGATTTTATACGAATTCATATCGTTTAATAATCGAGTGTAATTTCGTATTCACAAACAGATTGTTTAATAATCAAGTCGAGCTTTATTGAACCAAACTCGAGTATATTCACAAATCGATTGTTTTGAAGTTTCTCTTACGTCTACAAGAAAATAATTGCCTTGAAATTAATAAGTAATTGAGTAATAAATCACTTTTATGACTAAAAAAGAAAACTTAGTGTAGAAAAGCTCATTTTCAATAAATAGGTCATGAATAAATTGTTTAAAACAATTAAATGGTCTAAAACAAACTAATTGAAAGAAATTTATTTTCTTGAACAAAACATTATTAAATCACTTTACTAACATTTTTAAATGTAAAATACTTCAAGTATACTGCAGATGCACATGTCCAAACGACTAAGAACAATCCAAAGATGTCCATGTCCGAATGACTAATTTATATTTTAGTGCTAGGTCTATGACTTTTCCTTCTTGTCTATTGCCTCTTGGATGAAATTCTCTATATTCCTTTGGCAATTTCGAAAGGCCAAAAAGAATTTTTTTGTTGATATATATATTTTAATTTCTTGTGTGTTGTACTATAGTCTCACTAGTCACCAATTTGTCTAAGTATATTTGGCTTTAGTCCTTTAAAGCATTCAAGTCTATTGATCAATATGTTCGGACTTGTTTGGGTGTTGTTTTATTTTTCACTATTTTTTTAATGTATGTTTGGGTGTTTTTTATACCCAACTCAAATATTTTCAACCCAGCTAAAAAAGAAAGAAAAGAAAAACTAAAAAAAAATTAAAAAGCAAAAAGCAAAAATTAAACACTAGGGTTGCCAAACCACCCCCCGAATGTTCGCTGGACAACCCCTAGGTGACTGGGGGTGGCTCTACCACCCCCAACGGTTTCCATGGGTGGCTTAACCACCCTTGTCTCAATAATGGGGTGGCTCAGCAACCCCCAAACACTTTTTAGCGCTGGTTGACCAACCTTCAAGATATTTTTGAGGGTGGCTCTAATAGTTTTCTGGGGGTGGCTCATCCACTCCCAAACACTTTTCGAAGGTGGTAGAGCCATCCCCTGCCACTCCTACGGTGGGTTTCGAATCACCCTCGTTTTTTATTTCAGTTTTTTTGTTTGTTTTTTATTTTTTATATATAATTTTAATTATTCTTAGTTTTTTTTTTCAAATATATTAAATTTAATTCATCTTCCCAAACATCTTTTCTAATTTCATTTCATATTCTCTATACAATCCAAACATAATTTTTTTAAAAAGTAACTTTCTTGGTATTCACAATTTTGAATTCAATAAAAAAGTAATAGAAAATGTAAAAAATAAAAAATAAAAACCGCACACCCATATGAGCTCGAATGTTTCCCAAGAAAATCATCAAAGCCATTGAACAAAGGTTCAAAAGTTTCTAATTGCACACCAAAGAAAGGTCGACTAGAGCTTAAGACATTAGAAGAATGGAACATAGCTACAATATTAAAGCATACTTAGAACCTTTTTGCTTAATCTGATTCTCTTTGGGTAACTTAGGTTAGACGAACTTGCTAAAAGGGAGAATCTTTTCGCAACTTAAAATCCAACAAAATGCTACATAAATTGGAGGAAAAATCTTAAGTTGGGGGACTTAGCTAAGAAGTTCTTGAAGTTCTTGGTCCAAAATGAGAGTTCTTGTAGCATTTTTCTATTAAATTTGTCAAACCCAATGTGACCATAATTTTTCGAACTCGAATTCAAAAATAAGCCTATATTTTAAGGTGTGTTTGACATTATGATTTTATAAATAAAATGTGCAAATTTAAACCAAATTGTAGAAAATAAATTGTTTGGGATTGCATTTAAAAAAAAATTGTGATTTGAAAATGTAGAAAATCTACACTTTCAAATCGCATGTAAGGATTTTTTAAAAAAAAATAAAAAAAATAAACCCCTCAATTTTTGGTTAAATTGCAATTTTAAATATCAAACAACGATTTTGCCAAAAAGAAATGCTAGGCTTACAAACACATTTTACAAACTAATATAACAAAACATGATTGAATATGAAATAAATTCAAATTTTGAGAAAATCAATCATATTGTGCCACATCAGTTGGTAAAAAGTTTTTTTGTAAAATGTGTTTGTAAGTCTAGCATTTTCCTTTACAAATTACATTTTTAAAAATCACATTTTCGAGCCACACATTATAAAATTCCTATTTTTAAATTCACACCAACCTTATTATTGCAAAGAGAAAAATAGTCGAACAAATTAAGCAAGAAGTGGACCCATTAACATCATTTCTCTATCATTTATAGGGGTGGGGCAAATTAACCATTTACCACCTACCGACCACCATTGAACCTTCAAAACAGACTGATAATTGACTTCTAGCAACGAGTAGCATGGAATAAAACTACTGTTTTGACATCGGTTTGGTAGGAAGTAGAAATTTATTTTTGTCGGTTAACCAATAATTAACCAACTTAACCAATTTTTTAAGTGAATTTTGAATTTTATCTAATAGATTTCTTTATTGTGTTTCGGTTGTCTTTTTGATCAATGTTCCATGAATTTACCTTTTATTTTCATTTATAAAGCATATGCCCTACTAATTTTGTAATTACAACAAAATTAATCAATTTTAGTATAAAAACTTGTAACCAATTACTAGGGGTGAAATAGCGGTTGTGGTTAGCGGTTAGTGGCTAAAACCGCTAACCGCTAACCGCCTAGGCGGTTAGTAGATTCTACTAACCGCATCCGCTAACCGCTAGCGGTTAACCGCTTTTCTATTAACCGCTTTTTATTAGGCTTTTTATTGGGTTTTTTATTTTGGACCGGTTTTGGGCTCACTTTAAACCCTTGTTTTACTCACTTTAAACATTTTTTTCCTTTTTCATGACCATTTTAGCATTAAAAATTGTTGGTTTAAAGTGAGCATTATATGTTGGATCATTATATCAAAATCTTGTTGATCACATTCTACAACATATAACATACGAATAAAATTATCGTTTTGGGTTAGGAAGAAATGAATATATAGAAGTGCAAAACTACGCTTTTGCACTTCTATATTATAAATAATAAAAGTATAAAATCCAAACAAAGTCAAAAGGTGGTGGGAATTGAAATCAAATTTCACGAGTAAAAGAAGTATGTGATAATCATGATTCTGATAAGCTTATTGTTATTTATTATATGAAATATATATATAATATAGTATATATTATATTTTTAAAAAAAGCGGTTAGCAGTTGAGTTAGCGGTTAAGCGGTTTTCTAAAATCCAATCATAACCACTAACCGCCTAGGCGGTTGGCAGTTTACTAACCGCTTTTAAAGCAGTTAGCGGTTAGTGCGGATAGCGGTTTGCGGTTAGTGCGGTTAGCGGTTAGCGGATGCGGTTAGGCAGTTTTAAATTTCACCCTTACCAATTACCTCTTAACCAAAAAAATTGAAATGATTTATTATCAATATAAAGTAAATAAATTAACTAACTTTTACGAATTGATAAGCAAAAATTCTTTTAATTGATATTGACCGAACCGATACCCACCCAGATCTAATCATTTAACCCTTTGTGGCCTTGGCGTGCCTGTCATGCTTATAATCTCACGTGTTGTCCGCTTTGTGCATATTTTCACTCTGACAAACCTGTCCCGTACGAAACTTCAAGGAAATTTCCTCCCACATGCATTAAGGTGGTCCAGGGTCTGCGTCCCATACTAGCGATTGAAGCAGCGCCACGTGGCATCGAGATGTCAATTCCTAATTCGTCCTTGCCGATGCTCTTTTGTCGTCCCTAGGACCCCCAGCTACCACTTGATCATATCCCAGCCATGTGCTTTGCTTGGACGTCATGCTCATCTTCTTTAATGCCGTGAAACCCGTTGCTTATAATTCTGGCAATTTATATGCCGGTCGCATTTTTATTTATTTTCAAAAATGTTTGTTTTTTTAAAGAAAAAAAAAAAAGCTTTATCTATCTTGAGTTTTTCCGATATGAAATTTTTTTTTATTTTTATATTTTTACATATCCATATAAAAAAATGAAGAGAAATAATTTAAATTATTGAATTACATTTTATGAGGTGTGATCGACAATCGATTGAACTATCCTTTAAAAATAATTTAAGAATTGCTAAAATTGCTCAACTTGTCATTCCAATTTCCAATGGGCATATATATTAAGAGACTCCTTTTTTTTAAATATAATATATGTATATAATAGTTAAATTTATATATTTATGTTAAAATAATTAAACTTTATCCTTGCTCATAAAAAAAAAGGGATTCACCCTATTAAAACAAAAATTATTTTATACTCAAATCTTAATTAACCCAAAAAATTAAACATGAGCAATAGTCTTTTCATACCCAAATCTCAATTAACCCAAAAAATTAAGCATGAGCAATAGTCTTTTCATTGAGCAATAGTCTTTTCATACCCAACTCTCAATTAACCCAAAAAATTAAGCATGAGCAACAGTCTTTTCATACTCAAATCTCAATTAACCCAAAAATTAAGCATGAGCAAAATAAGTCTTTAAAGTGACGTAAAAAAGTTCATAATGTGATAAGAACAATAACGTATGAGTTGAGGCAATGCGACTAACAAGAAAAGACATAATGTCAAGTTTTATTTTAATAGATGTTTAAGTTGAAAATTAAAATATATTAAAAAACTAGTTATTTTGTTATTTTTTTTCATTATTAAACCGATACTAATTTTATTTTATATATATTAATTTAATCTTCTAGTCAAACACCTCATACCCAAAATTTCTGAGTCCGCCACGCAGGACACCCCAAATATGGAAGAAAAAAAAATTCCAGTGACTAAATTAAGAAAGAAATAATAATAATAATAATAATAATAATAATAAGAGGAAACTTCACAAAACCCTCTGAACTTTCATCCGTTTTGAAATATCCCCAAATTTAAAAAATTCTCAATTTATACCCTTAAACTTTCAATTGCTCTCAATTTGGACCCATCCGTATAAATTAAGGTACAAAATTTTTTAAAAAGACCAAAATATCCCTAATTTTCATTTTAAAAAAATAAAAACATTTTGGAAGTTGAAATTTTAAATAGTGAATTTTAAACGATAACTTTTGTATAAAATTTCAACTTTCAGAT
The DNA here is from genome assembly GCA_013348765.1 of Carpinus viminea. NCBI lineage: Eukaryota > Viridiplantae > Streptophyta > Magnoliopsida > Fagales > Betulaceae > Carpinus > Carpinus viminea. Next base: position 27,736,163 of record CP054670.1, on the reverse strand, counting down.
ATTTTTTTTATTTTTTTAAAATAAAAATTAGGGGTATTTTGGTCTTTTTAAAAAATTTTGTGCCCTAATTTGTATTGATGGGTCTAAATTGAAGCAGTGAGTCGAAGATAAATTGAGAGTTTAAGTTTGATGATATTTAAAGCGGATGAAACCAGAGAGGTTCAAAGTTCCTAATAATAAAAAGACCATAGCCCCACTAGCCTCGTATAGTTCTAACATTGGTATACTCCACTGTCTCAACCTTCTTGTGCCACTACCAATTTTTTTTTTTAAATTGCCGCTCCAATAAGCATATGTTATTATAGTCACATTTATGTAGCAATGGTGATAAGAGTTTTCCTTCGAACTAGTTTAAAGGAACTTCTTCTAACTCAATTTATAAAAATAATATGTGTAAATTTTTTAAGGACAAAGATTTTCTTTAAACTAGATTAGAGGAATTTCCTTCAACTTAGTCTATGAAAGTAACATGTGTCTCTTAAACATGTAAGACGCACATATTTTTTAATAATATAGATAAAGTTGAAATAAATTTTATTAAAAACTCATGTGTATTTCATATGTCATTAAAAAAAAGGGACACATGCCACTTTTATAAATAAGTTGAAGGAAATTTTTTCAATCTAGTTTAGAGGAAAACTTTGTCCTTTTTTTAAAAACATGTGAGATATAAATGCGTTTTTAATAGGGGTAGTTATCTTTTGCTCCCATGAACTACAGCACTTTGATACTTTCTTCCTATAAACTACCAACCATGACACTTGATCCCATCAAACTATCATCTTATGACATTTTTTCCCATTTAAATCGATTGAAGAGGTTAAAACTGATCAATAGAGAATTTGTTTTTTTTTTTTCAATTTTTGCCCCCACTTCAAATCACTAAAATGACACTTATGCCCTCTTAAAATGGGGGTAAAAATAAAAAAAAAAAAAAAATTATCTCTCCGTTGACCGTCCCTTTGATTGACAAAAGGTAAAAAATGTCATAAGATAGTTTGATGAGGGTTAAATGTCATAGTTAGTAATTCATAAGAGTAAAGTATTATGACGATGTAATTCATGAAGGCAAAAAGTAATTATCCATTTTTAATATTATTTATTTATTTCAACTTCCTTTGGGCGAAAGAATAACTCGAAATGTAATGGTGAGCCGTCTTTATACGTAGTATTCCATCGAATCCTCCTTCCCCATCCTATCATGAACATGTAAAAAAAAAAAAAAAGTATATATATCCATTATTGGTATAGCCTTTAACGTTCCGTTTGTTTTCTGAGAATAATGCAAGAAAATAAAAGCTAGCTCCAGCCATATAATATATATATATATATTGCATGGTGATGATTAAGTAAACCATAATAATAATCAGCCATGGTGCTGCCTATGCTGGCATTAGCGAAGCTCAACCTCCTTTCACCGTCCCGAAGCCTCTGCCCATTCGTAAGCAGCTTGGCGTTGCCTTTTCTGCTCAAACTTTCCTTCAGCTTCCCACTCGCTACTCGGACCTGCGCCGGCGTCGTCGATGCATCCAGGCTCTTCTTCTTCCAGTTGGGTCAGATTGCGTTTGGATCGGCTGATCAGTCGGTTTTTGGCGGCGGCTCCAGACTGGAGCGAGCTCTACGGCTCGTTCACCGGAGTAGAAGCCATGCTAGACGGCCACAGGCTCCACAGATAGAGGATGATAGCTTGCATGCCCTCTCCATGTTTGTGCTTTAAGCCTTTAATTAAGTACGAATTATTCTATCCCATCTTTCTTTCTTTCTTTTTAAAGTATGTCCTTTTTCATGATTCATGATCATGATCATCATCCAATTGGTGTATGTTGGTGGCCGGGATGTATTTTTGCTCAGATGGGAATGCAGTGTGGCTGATCTATTTGCCTGTGTTTGACCTCTAGGTCTACCAGGAAGAATTAATGGACCATTGTCACTGTACTAGTCCTGCCAAAGTTGTTAGAGAAGTAAAAGCAAAAGGCGGTGTGCTTTGTTGTTTTTTTAGCTGCCACAGTACGTAGTTGTCAATGATCAGTTAATTCCGAAAGATCTATACAATTGGTATAATCCAAAACCTTTTTTCTTTAGTTATTTTTATTTAATTAACCTTAATTTGTTTAGATACATTGTTTGATCTTTTAAAGCATGGGTTTTAGACTGGGTTTGGGGTTGTTTTCAAAAGAAATAATCTGTGATTTCACGTGTTGTTAACTTGTTATTGAAGTGGTGTCCTATTTGCTGAGCGGGATATAAAAACAAAAGGCAGTACTTTATTGTTTTTTAGCTAGAAACAGTTGTCAATGAGATATTTCTAGAAGATCTAGAAAATTCGTATAACCCAAAACCTTATTATTTAGTTATTGTCATTTCATTTACTTCAATTTGTTTAAATACATTGTGATCATTTGAAGTGTGTGTGACACCTCGGTTCTATAAATAAATTCAATATATTGCAATCATTTGTAACGATGTAGAAAAAAGCGATAGCCACATTTGTTCTATTAATTTAAAAAGATTAGTTAATTTGGAGCTTTCATAGAATTTTTTATAAAGCTCAGTTTCATTTATTAACTGATAATATGAGAGTACTTAACATTTATAATTATCTTTATAAATCATATACTTTATGTGAGTTACTTCTCATCTTCCCAATAAAGATCAAGGTGTTATAATGTTAGTCTGGGTTGGGTTGTTTTCGGAAGAAATGATAATAGATTTTATGTGTTGTTATTTGTTTTCAAAAGAAAGGATTTAAGATTTTATATGTTGTTTATGTGTTGTCATGTTTTGCGGATTGATTTTGCAAGCACGAGTTTGAATCAAATGTGTGTTAGATTTCTTAAGTTCATGTTTTTGGAGCTTAATTAGAACTCTCTAGCACGAGTAGTTTTGGTTAGATTGAGTGCTAGGCACTTAGAATTAAAGGCCTAAAATGGGTTAAAACCGGAACTCTCTCTAGTTTCTAGAGAGAGACTCTCCTCCTCTCTCTAAAAGAGTAAGGGCTAGCCACCTCCTCTTGTGAGGTTTCTCCACCACCTTTGGTGGTTTTTCAAGGGAGGAGGAATGTATTTTTGTCTTTTCCTCCTCCCTTTCCCCTTTGTTCTTCTTCTTCTTGCTTTTTTCCCACGTCACTTTTGTCTCTCTCCATTGTTGCTGTTTTTGTTTCCTGCAAAACACACTAGTTTTAGCTGTTCTCCACCCCTGGCCCACTGTCCACTACCATCACCCCACCCACCACTAGCCGTTTCTCGGTTTTGAAGTGGGCTCATAGATCCAGTTCTTTCAAGGCCCAATCTGTGAGCCCCCGCCAATCTCACCCTCAAACGTGCCCCACCATTGTGCTCCAGGACCTCTCACCTCCCGTCGTTCGTCTCCAAGTTGCCATCTTGTCACCACACACTGCGCGTGGATCTCACTTGCCCGCGAGTGTCCTCGATGCGCTGGCACATTTATGCTCCTTAGTAGCGCATGGCCTCTCTAGATAGTGGCTCCACCACCCTTCTCTACTTCAGCAGCTGTTACTTCGTGTCTAGATGTATTTATGTTGTTTTTATGATGTATTTCCGTTTCCTTTCTTGTGTTTTTGTTGGTTTTTTGTGGGTTTTTTCACCGGTGTTCATCCTTCAACAGATTCGACTGAGTTATTTGCAGTGCTTGCCCGGCAACAATGTGTTTGTTGCTTTTACCACAACGGACTCTTCTCTAAGTTTATTTGCATTTATAACCGCCTTGTGCGACCCTGGAATAGGCCCGGCTCTTATGCCATTGCCTGCTGTTTGGTCCTTTTGGACCAGATCCAGAATTTGCTCCTAATTTTATGTTGCATTTACTTTTTGGGCCTTGTTGTTGGGGTGCTCACCCCTTTTGTCGTAACAATCTTGTAACCCACTTTCCCTTATTTTTTATTTAAAAAAAAAAAAAAAAGACCTAAATTGGGTTATGGAATAGGTCCCGATTGATTATTAGAGGATTGTGATCCATCACTCTTGCAATTTGATCAATCATTGCTGACCAGAATGCTCAAATTAGGGTATTTTTAGTGTTTCGAGGTTTAGGGTATAAGACTATTTCAATGAACAAATGCTTATATATAATTTTCTTAAAATAAAAAATACTTGCATCATATGACATGATAATGGGTCATGGGCTACTATTATACGGGCTTGACCCTATGGTCACATAAGTTTGTGTTTATGTTTGGCCTTGGATGCAATGATTGTTTTGTGACAGGCATACTGTGTACAGATGGGGTCACTGGTCACAATTACCGCTTTATTAGTAGCGTGGATTACCTAATGTCGAAATCGGTCAGGCTACTAGTAAAAAATGATATGCGGCAATATTCAGAGCATCGATATCATACTATGTGTCCCTCTAAATAGCGTCAACTCTACCAAGAATAGGTTAATTAAGAGAATGAATAGACTATATACAAAGGAAGGCTATGATTAATGTTTAGTATGCAATTATATATATAATTTATTGCATTCAAATATATGTGACCTCCTAATACTCCTATGATATTATGCCACTATACTACAAAATAAACTTTATATTTCATTAACGACATGATAACGGAAACAACACATACTTTTTAATAAAAACTCACATTTAATATTCATAGGGTATGAAAATTGTTACTCATTACATTGATTAGGTTCATATTAGTATATTTTCCAAGTCATGGACTTATGTAGTAACTTTCTTCTACCTGTCAAACACTTCGATGTTTTGCAGATTAGCAGGTTGTCAGGGTGTAGTATGAAAAATTCGTTAAGATGAAGATTCCGAGTGAATGGCTTACAATATCAGGTTTGCTTAGTTAATAGTTAATTATTAATATTCTACAAAGGTCTATTTGGAAGCTCTAAATCTATAATAATGCTACATAATGTTATTTAAGATCATATGCTAATAGTCTCAGATTATTCATTTATGTTTTTGCAAATTCATACTCTGAGTAGTTAGACGCCTTTAGAGCAACATCACTAGTTAGTTACCAGTTAATCGGCCTGGAAGAAATTGCATGTAACACTCAAAGTTAATCAAAGTTAATTGCTTTAACTCATGGGACGTTACAGTTACGTCATTAGGGCTCTATGCTCTGAGAACCGTTGGTAGTGGGACTAAGTTCTTCCACTATAGACTCTCTTCGCAGAGTGCGTGATCCTTAAGTCTTATTCCTTATGGAATGAGACTGGGAGGCAAAAGAGAGAGTTAATAACCAATTAATTAATTTTATGAAATATTACACTGCATCACAAGGCATGCAGTTATAGGCTCATTGGACCACTCTAAAGCCATTAATTCGAGAAAATTGAAAATAGAATATAATTTTTCAACTCTAAAGCCATTATACACAAAACAAATTCATTAATTATTCATGAAAGTGCATTGACTTTTTACATTCCAAACTTAGTTGGCCAAGGTGATCATAGCATGAGGTAGGAGGCCTTCACTTCGTGGCCTTATTCCTAGCCAACCAAACAAACCATATCGATGATGTTGACTAGAAAGATTTTGAAAAGATGAGGCCAACTTGAGTTTGATTTTAATAAGCCAGCCGGTTGGATAAGATTTTAATCCAATATAAGAATGATTTGCCTGCAAAAGAGAGGACTTGTATTGGCCAGAAGGATTCCTGCTAGATGACAGGGAAAATGGTAGGTATATGCTCCAATGATTTTGGGAGGAATGGCAAAGAGGATAGTTAGAATGTTCTTAGGGAGTGCTATTGGTATTTTTTTTTTTTCTTTTATAATCAAATTGAGAAAGAGTTACAATAGAATCAAAGCATCCAAAAGGAGGATAGGTTTCCAACAATAGACGTCCCAAAACAAAAATAAAAACGCAAAAGTACAACTGAAAAGTAGAAAATTAGTCAAACAAATGACTCAGACATCTTTGAAGGGTATATGTGCATACGAACACAATTGGTTGCAAGGAACCTTCCCTAAGATAGTGTTTCATTTTATTTTGTTTTGTTTTTAGACAAGCCTTTCATAGTCTTGCATCGCTTGTTTGCTAGTTGGATAACTTACAACAATCGCTAAAGGTGGATTTAATATTAGTATGTCATGAAATTAGGTGGATCATAAAAGATAATCAGATAAGACAAAGTTGGAATACATTTTTGTACGTTACTTAGTAGTATATTTAGGAATATAGATGGATTTCTGGAACATAAAGGGCTTCATTGTCTGTGTCTCGGACCAACCCACACACACAAAAATAAAAAATTTGTCAATGAATTCGGGCTTGAGTGAAGCCCAAATTTGAAGAAATTTCTTTCCATTATTAAAGGTTCGATGATCCAAACTTTGAGATGCTAAAAAAAAAAAAAAGGGCATACGAGAAGTATATGATTTTTTAATAACATGTGAAAAGTACATGCCTTTTAATATGATTTTTTCCCCACTCTTTCAATGTTATTAAGAAACAATGTGTTTCTTACATGCTTAAGAAACACATAATCGTTACAAAAAAAAAAAAAAAACACATAACAATTTTATATAAGGTTCGCAATTCGTGTTAACGTGTCAAGGTTGGGTCAAGTCGACTACCGGTCAACCCGAACACAATTTATTTAGTTAAATGAGCCAAAATTCTTCAGTCCTAACACAACCCTATTTAAATCAGTGGATGATATGACATTATCTGCCTAACCAATTTATTAAACATTGGGCTAAGCCAAACATGACCCATTTTACTTGTTTAGACTGGTAAATGAATTTAAATGCCAAAAAATGAATTTTAGCCTTTTTAGGGTTTTGTTTTGTAATTGTAAAACTAAAAAAAAAAAAAAAATTTAAAAATCTACTTTTGTTTGTACAGATTATGCAGGTCACCTATAGATTAAGCGAGTTAACTCGAAATTGACCAGGCTCGTTTAATAAACGGTTAATTTGGGTCAATTAACTTAATTTGAGTCCCTTAATCTTCTAATTTTGTATTAAATTCTTGTTGAATTTATAGATAATATCAAAAATTGTTGACCCTAATTTTATAAATCGATTTAAAAAAAAAAAAATCATCCAAGCCATTTGCAAGTGGAAAGTACTATGTGTTATTTTAATGTTCTCCTAATATCCTCCCAACTTTGATGTGGCTTTTAAAATCACCGTTAAATTTGAAATTATCATTATTGACTTTTAATTTATTGGTGATTTTAAAAGTCATATCATAGTTGGGAGAACACTAGACAAACAGTAGAAGAGTACCTAACATTTTCCTTTGCAAGTTGGAGTATTATTTTGGGATCCAGATCCCCTTCAATTGGGAAGAAATTGGAGATTCTTCAATTGTTAATCGTGACCCTTCATTTTAAATCTAATGGTCTATAAAATCATTTAAACTTTGATAAAACAAAAGTCCGTATTTAATGCCTCAGTTATGCAAAAGTAACTTGCATTTTATAGACTATTAAATTTAAAATAAATAACGACAATTAACAATTCGAAAATCTCTAATCGGTGAAGTTCAAACCGGCCGACAGTCACGTCCTAAGCATCACTATTACATGCAATCTTTGGAACCACGCATGGAAATTGGGATAATTATTAATTATCATATCACTAGCTTTAATTCTACTTTACCCCTACTCTAACTTCTTTATGGAGCTCTTAAAATTGAGCTAATTTTTTTTTTTTTGAAAAGTTCACGTACCCCCTCAAACTATCACTCAATTAATAGTATTACTTCCAAACTTTTAATTGTGACAATTTCCTCCCTAAACTACCAAAAATTGGCAATGTTCCTCCCATAATAAAATTACTCTTAGTAAAATAAAAACAAAAAATACTAAAACTTCTAGAAAAAACCTAAAAAAAAAAAAAAAACCCCAACGGTGGCAAATTTAAATTTTTTTAAAATCCATTGTATAAGAGAAAAAATTAAATTTTTTTTTGGTTATAAAAAATATTTTTTTTATAACTTTTTAAAATAAAAATTTCTGTTTAAAAAAAAAAATTAACAATTTTCGTTTAAGAAAAAAAAAATATTTCTTTTAAATAAAAATTTCTGTTTAAAGAAAAAAATCGTTTGGAAAAAAAAAATCGTTTTTTTTTAAATAATTAAAAAGCTTCGTTAAAAAATAAAATCTTTTTTTAAAATTAAAAATTTCGTTTTTTTTAAATAAAATTGATTGATTTTTTTTAATTTATAGGGGTATTTTTGTCTTATTAAGAAATACATAGGGACTTTTTTTTTTTGCTAGCCTTAGGAGGGACATTGACAATGTTTTGACAGTTTGAAAAACATTGTCACAATTGAAAGTTTGAGAGGTATATTGTTAATTAGGTGGTAGTATGAAGGGGACACGTGAATTTTATCTTCTTTTTTTTTCACTATTTTCTTTTCTAAAGTATGTATTTATATTCGACTCAACATTTTAACTATTTACTTTTTAAAATATTCATTTTTAATCTATTTTTAGTATTCTTAAAATAAAAAAAATAAAATAATAAAAGAAGAATGAGATTATTTTTTATTTATTAGGTGTAGTTGGGGCTTGGTACAACTGAATTGGATGAGCGATTAGAACAAGGAGTTGACATGAAGAGCATTTTGTAAATTTTATTAATTTAACACTCAAAAGACACCTAATAGGCTAATATCTCATAGACTTATTCCACGCCGTTTCCTATCGTAAGCAAGAGGGATTTATTTAGATATATGTTCGTTTCTTTCAAAATGTAATTAAAAAATAAAAAACAGTTAAACCTAGCTTTGATAAAATTGTAAGCAATTCAGCATTTTAAAATGTCAATCTATCAATATTTTCTTTGTTCTTTTGAAGAACATTTAAAAATGTTATGTAGCGTTTCTCTAAAATTACACTTTTACTTTTAAAATCATGGCATTTTTAAAAATATATCATATATCTTCAGATGTATTTGGCATTGTGACTACATTTTTTAAAATAATTGTGATTTGAAAACGTATAAACTCTGGATTTTCAAATCTCAAGTAAAGTAGTGTTTTTTTTTAAAAAAAACGTACAATTTTAAATGTTAAATTGGCCGAAATTTTAAAAGTCAAACTGCAATATATTTTAACGCTTAATTGTATTTTTAAAAATTACGTTTTCAAATTATATATTTTAAAATTACTATTTTAAATAGTTAACCCTAACAAAGCATATATTCTAGCAATTTGAAAACACATATCCACTTACAAACTATATATATATTTTTAATTTGATTTTAAAATCAAATTTTTTATTTGTAAAATAATAATGACAAATACATTCCTCAGTTAAGAACTATATATAGTTTAGTCAGCAATGTCAATATATTTAAGATATTTATAAATGGCGCCGGCCAACCCTCCCCATTCGATCTCCATCTCCATCTATATACTTGAAGGTTCGAGGTTGGACCGGTGGCTGCAAAATCGGACGACAGACAAATCAATGTCGCAGTCCGATATATATATATATACACTTAACGTTAACGTGAAATCTTCTCCAACTCGATCACGTGCTTGACTGACTTGTTGAACAACCTTGCATAAAGTGATGACTTTTAAGAATTTACTCTTCTGCTTTTGTTTCCGTATATATCTGTTTTTCCCTTTCTTATCTCAACATGATGATTGGTTCTTAGCGTTTTGTTTTCAAGAAATATATATATATATAATCAATCTTTGTGGGTTTTATCTATTTAAAAATTAGCTTTTTCGGAGAAAAAAATTGGCTTTTAGACAAATATTTTCTTCCAATTTTAGACAAAGTTAAAGTAACTTCTTCCAACTCTGTATATAAAAATGTGGTGCCTACTTTCTGTTTGTAAAAAATATACATATTTTTTAAATGGTAAAGACAAAATTGGATTATTAAAAAATTATTTGTTTCTTACTTACAAAATGAACACATAATATTTTTATAGATTATATCTTCTAATCTCTCTGATACAGTTTTTTCTTTCAAAATACCCTTTTGATTTAAGCATTGAAAGCTTTCTCAAACCCATGTCCCATGACGGCCAACCATTTAAAATAAAAACTATTTTCTCTTATTTTTTAGAAACCTTATCCACTGGTTTGACTGTCCAAAAATCTGCTTCAAAACACCTTTGCAAAGATTCTTGTTTTTCTACAGTCCAAGTATTGAAAAGAAAACTTTAGGCCGAAGGGTTTGGCAATTGGCATGACATGGTTCCACAATGACATTAAAAACAATTACAAAATCATACATTATCTGAGGACGGCATGGGTAATGATTTATTTATTTATTTTGCTTTTTTTCTTTTTATCTCTTTTCAATTTTTAATTGATTAAAAGTTTAATAATAAATTAATAATACCAATGATATGATCGCAAGCAAGTACAAAAGTATATCCAAAAGGGACAGCACGATTTCTTTATGGCTTTATTGCCTTGTTTTAGCAAAAGATAATGATACAACTACGTTCGCGATGCTTCTAGGATTTCTTAAACCAGCGCGTGAAAGCACTCGCTTCCATTAATCCTTTCAGCTACGACATATTTTTATAGGAGCGTGTCTGGCAGGCGCGTGGAAGCGAGTTGGTAACAAAGTTTATTGTATTTGAGAAGATTAGGCCTTTTATAAATGATAATCACAAGCCAACACACAATCCCACCCAAAAATAAAAAATAAAAAAGATTCAAAAAGGAGAGGAAGCATCGTTCATATGTGCCAAGTTGAGAAAGGGACTTGTGATGGTAATTTTGAAAAGCAATATCTTATTTATCATTTTCTTTATGAATGAGGGATGGCTTGCATCACCCTACTCATATTTTTTTAATTGTGGTGCACTTCATCCATTTACTAATTTATAGATTGGAATTCACGTTAATTATTTGTTTAAACTGCTAGTAATTTGGTTAGATATTGTGGAGAGTTCATGTGAAATTTAGTTATCCGAATAAGTGATTGGACAACTCAAAAATATTTTCGTGGTTGAGTTTTACTATATAGGTTCTCTCACAATAAGTGGTCAAGTAATTGTTGTGAATCATCGTTCCTAATGTATGGCAATTGATTTTTATTCTTTTTTCCCACAAGTATAGAGGGATGAATCCATAAATAATCATAAATAAGAAATGTATTAAGATAGGGCATAAAGCATGAATGAGAAATATATTAAAATTGAAGGCTAAATTAATATATAACAAATAAAATTAGTAACCATTGGGTACTAACAGAAAAGAAAAAACAAAAATTGCTCTTAATATATTTCAATTTACGTATGTTTGTGTGACTTAAAAGTATTTTTAACACTTAAAAAGTCCGTTTGAAGAAAAAAAAAAGTACTCGTTTGATTAAAAAAAATTAAAAGCGTTTTTAAGGGTCCATCAAGCTAAAAAATGGCGAAAAAGTATTTTTGGCAAAAGCTTCAAAATAGAGATTTTTTCCAAAAACTCTTTTTGACTTAAAAGCTCTATTTTTCAAATGCAATCTTAAACATGCTTTAAGTGTCTAACACAACGTATACATGTGAACAAGCTAAGTCCATTTATGAAAAGTCTATAAGGAGTAGCTTAATCGAGTGAGGACCGCGGTTAATGAAGCGGTAGTCATTAGTTTGAATCTCCATTTCTCCTTCTACTCCCCTTTTTACGAACATGTAAAAAAATTAAAAATCCATTTATGAAAAATGCACATATCTCTTAATTAATTAATTAATTTTTTATTTGCATACTTATCTTGTTAAACTGTATATCATTTCTCACACTTGAGGCTTCTTACTAACATTTAAATGCAAAGAGATCCCCTTGTTAATTGAGGGCGTTTAAAAATGAGCATGTGACATACATATGATCATTTGAAACCCACAAAAATACCTTGAATTAAGACAATAAATTTACTTAAATACCCTCAAAATTAAATAAAAGAGTGCAAAAAAACAATAATAAAAATACAGCTGAAGCACTTGATTGTACATCGGCATCACCACGATTAGTTGATTTCTCATCACCAAATTGAATCTTAGGTTGAACCTCATTGTGCATGCTAGGGCATCATGCTTCTTGTCGGTCAAGACGATGTCGTTCTATATCATTTTTTGGTATGTGTTACTAAGAAGGGTCTTGACCTCACTAGACAAAGCGCCGCAGCAGCGTAGGGGGTGGGTGGACAAGGGCTTTGCGGTTTTTGTTGATTGAGATGATGTAGTTTCTCATTGTATTATTGTGAGGATTGATGAGAAGGGGCTTGATCGCACTAGAGGAAGCCATTAGGACGTTGATCCTGGGACAATTCCAGGAGATGGCAATGCCAATCTTGTTGTTCAAGGTTGACTTGGATATATATTGTCTCATTAGACGGTCACAATTTTTTGCAGACCGATGCAAAAATTGGCAAGGATGAGAAGCTATACATGTGATGGCAATGAAGTCGAATGCCTTGAGACAATCATTCGGGGACTTAAGGCTTGTTTGGTTCGTGGAACGTGTATTCGATTAGGAAATGGAATAGTTATTACTAGGAATAAAAGAGAATGAAATGGAATAACTATTCATTTTCCTTAGTTTGGTAATAATACATATGCTTTAATTGGAATTTAATTATATGTAGCAACTCTGGCCACTTCCATTTGCCCTCCAAGGTGTTGTGACACTCATCTCCTCTGTCTACTCCACCACGTGCCAACGTTGGCCAGTGCCCATCATCTCTTCCACTCCGGTCATTGTTGTTTTTTATGGTCGTGTTTCTTGTTTTGTTTGTTTTGAATAAGAGTTTTTTCTTCATAGATTTGCTCTTGTGAGCGATCTACAAGGAGAATGATGTAGTTTTCTGACCATTTTGAGTTGAGGAAAAGTAGATCTAGTCTTTTCATAAATAGATCTGTGCTTTTTTTGCTGTTTTCTATGGGGGCTAGGTTTTTATTTTTATTTTTATTTTTTTTATATAATTTTATTTGAATAAAGATTGTCCAAACCCGGCTAGTAGATGTGATTCGTTTCCTGGCTCTCAGGCTTTGGAAGATGAGTTTCAGCATGAGTTTTCTGCTCCTAGGGCCGAGAAAGATGAGCTACCTATGTATATCTGTCTAGAACATATATGATGTTACAATGAAAAATTAGTCATGAGTTAGCAAATATTATTGTCATAGATAGGTTTTGAATTTTGATTTTTATGTAAGCATCTATGACTTGTAATTTCATGGTTTCGGCTATGATTTTTTCAAAGCTTTTTATTATGTGATGTAAGAGTGTTTACGCTCGTGATCCTTCTTCAATGAGACTGAAATGATTTTTCCTTTCAAAAAAAGAAAAATAGAATTTAATCAAAATTACTAAAAGCCCCAAGATATATTTTTTTTCAACTCATATTAAAAAAAATAATAATAAAAGAAAATAAAGTGGGTGGCCCAAATAAGCTATGGCCTCAATAATCATCAAGGGTGGTTGCCGCCACCACCCTCAACGCCCTTAGGGGTGGCCACAGCCACCCCCCAATGGCTTTCAGGGTGGTCGTAGCCACCTGAGAGGCAAATATGTGGTGGCAAAACGTGTTTGTGTGTCGGGTTCGTGTCCAACCTGATTACGACATGACACATTTAAGCCCAACTCAAACAACATATGTTTAACTAAACGTGTTGAACACCAAAACTCGAACATGACAAATTTTATAAACAAGTAACATGACCGACACGTGTAACCAATTTATATAAACGTGTCGTGTTGTGTTGGGGCAACCTGACCTGACCCGAGACAAATGTAAATTCACAGATTTCTAGCTCAACCAAAGGTAGGCAAGGCTTCCACAGTCATGCTTGTTGATCTCGTACATGGATAGTTCATGAACTTTGGCTGCAACAAAGAACTGAGAAAAATCCAACCAAAAACATTAATTTGTCGTATAAAAATTAGTGGGTAAGTGAGAAATAATTATTGGGTCTTGCAAAGCCTGATGGATTGGCCTAGCTTTTGCAAATGAATGATCTTTTAGGCAGTGAAAATTTGAAGCTTTGAGGCGATGTCAAGTGGAATTTAAGGCCTCCAGTGAGAAAGGAAGGCAAGAGTGTGCAGTAGGTGGAAGGTCTCTTGAGCAGTGCAAGAAAGGCAAGAAGCAAGTTTCTTTTTTTAGGGTTGAGTAAGTTAAGGCTTTTAGGTTTAGACTTTAGACGTTTAATGAAGAAAAAAATATATGGGTCAAACGTGTCAACCCACAAATTTGACGGGTTGACACGACCTGACACGTTTACTAAACATGTCTTAAATGGGATGACCCGTTTTCAACCTGAACCTATTTAAGCCCAATTCTAACCCATATTTTACGTATTAGGTTTGCGTGTTACGGGTTAAATTGTTAGCCCTAGCCTCGCCCACCCTCGGCATTGTCAAGGGTGGCCATAGCCACCCTGAAATGCCCTTAAGGGTGTCCACACCATCCTTGGATTCTTCTATGGGTGGCCGGCCACCACAATGGATGGTTGGTCACCCACTTTATTTTTTATGTTTTAGTTTTAGTTTTAGTTTTTTTTAAGTTTAAAATAAAATAAAATGATAATAATAAGGGGTTTTTGGGAAAATATATTCATCATATAAGGAATAGCTATTCCTCTCATTTTTTTAGAGGAATAGTTATTCCTGTGTGTATGAGATTAGTCTTTCTCATTAGACTAACTATTCTCAGGAATAGACCCCTACCAAACAAAATAATTAACTATTTCATAGGAATAGCCATTCCATTTCAATGGTTTATTCTGCAAACTAAACAGGACCTTAGTATTCATGACTCAGTCGTCAAATCTCACCAAGTCAAGATATACAGCTTGATCTCCTCAAAGAACCCCACACTGAGAGGCTCTAATCTTAGTAAGTACTTCAATTTCTATTCATGATGGGTAAATTATTAGGGCGTCCTAGAAAGGGATTTGAATTTCGGTCCCTTGGATTTTGGGATGACTCCGCAACCCCAATTGGTGGTTGGACCACTCCTCTTCTTTCTCTCTTTTAAGTATTTTTTATTTTTTATTTAAAGGGATTTTTTTTTTCACTTCAAGTACAAAATATCACATGCTCATTTTTCTATTGGAATGAACGCCTTTAATGATAGTTGGAGGGGATTAAGTGTCACAAATGTTACTTTGGAGGCGTTGGTGCAAAATATGTATTAGGTCATTGGAGATAAGTGTTTTTTTCATTTTTTTTTTCTTCCGAAGAACTTGCTATGTATTCTAGCATTCTAGCCGGACATTCGCTGCATTTTTACCAAACGTTTGACCTCAAGTCTGAATGTTTGACCACAAGCCAAAACGTTTGATCAGAGTCTAAAATTGGTAAATTAAGGTTTTATGACATTCTAGTTAGTTTGGCCTCTTGGTTAGGACCCTATGTGTTTTCAATAGGTTCTTTAGTACTGCATATAACCCTAGACCATATTTCGTTATAGCATGAACTCGAGATGTCTACGGATTTGAATAAGCATACAAGGTAAGTAAATACTTATAACTACTTTCCATAAAAACGTGCGATATGTTAACTAACTAAGCATGCGTATGACATGGTACATGTGTAAAAATATGATTAAATATGCATTGTATGACATAGTACATCGGTATATGTGGTATAATGGACATTGACTTACTATATGAATTTGATTCTATGGTCAATGTGTGTAGTATATGGACTTGATTCTATGGTCAATGTATGTACTATATGAACTTGATTCTATGGTGTGTGTGTGTGTGCGCATGCCTTATGTGTGCCTTGAATCCAATGATTGTTCATGACTAGTACAACCATATTTGATTGGCGCATCATTAGTAGTATGGGCCACCTGAGATCGGATTCAGTCAAACTGATAGTGTTGTAGATGGTAGTGTGCAATATTCGAGGCACCGGTATTATATTACATGTCATTCGGGACAATGCCAACCCTTTTAAGAATGGGTAATATTTCGAATCGACTATGCATGATAGTTATGACCTAATTATAACAATAGCTTTTTTGCATTAAAACTTACAGACGATTGTCGATATGATTACATCTACACTAAACCAAAATTACACTTTTAGGGTGTAATAATAGAGGCAACACCCAATATGTTTATGAAAACACACATTTACTTTTGCATATAACGAAAGTTCATTTCATACTCAACTGTGAGATTTATTTATTAAGTTTTAGACTTACTTAATATTTACAGCTTGTAAGGTTGTCTATTATAAGAGGACTCCCTAGGATAAGGAAGCCAAGAGATTGTTTTGTAGTACTAAGTTTTATTATAATTATTGTTTTGGTTAGGAGCCCAAGTCTATGATTGATGGTAATGCATGCATACTTCATATTTTTAGATATCTCATATCTATCACTTTCACCTTCTGCTTATATTCATTTTGAGCGATCCCTTCAATTAGTTACTAGTTAACTTAATTGGAGGAATTACCAATAACCCTACTAAAATAGCTCAATCGAATTTTAAGGGTGTTACAAGTTCCTTTTGTACATCATCTTGATTACCCAATCTGTGAGAACCATGACTGGAATCATTTGATCTTCTTTTCAGGATGAGTAATGTAAGAAACAATATTTATATTCTATAAATATCTCTGCAATTTTAGTGAGATATTTCTTAATTAATTATTAGGTCAATCATTATTAAAATTAAAAAAATAGAAAGTTAATTGAAACTAACATATTAACATTATCAAATAATTATAAAAATAAAAAGATTATTTTTAGCATTACATATTTATGATAGTGATTGGAAATTTAGTAAATATTTAATTTATTATTTATACTTTTAATTAACAAATAGATGATCAAGTAGATTGGTCCTAAATATCTTTAATACATTACAAGTATCTAGTCATAAAGAATAAAAAAATAAAAAACTGAACATGTATGTGGGGTCTACACTAGCTAGTAAAAGTAGTTTGGCCAAACATTTAATTAGAAAGAAAATACCACATTTGTAAAAGGGCTTCAAGGTTGTATTAATGTGACCCATTATGATTAACTTACGCACGCTCGGGAAAAAGAAAGAAAGGGAAACAAAAATTTATATTTAGTATTTTAAGTTTTTATTTGATTTGAATTTAATAGTTGATTTTTAATTTTAATAAGAGAAATGCTAAGGCATCCACTCTTGTGCTTCTTTCATTATTCTTCATACTTTTTTTTTTAAAAAAAAAAGATTGACCATGTGTCTCAATTAACATTCATTTCAGCACTTAATATTAATGCAATATCATTAAGTGTCAAGTCTACCGAAAGTATTTTTCAATGTCTGGTCTTGGTGGGGTCTCGATCAAGTCTTGGGTAGGTCCTTTCAAGGTCCCGAGTGAGTCCTGGAGGGGTCCTGGGCAGGACTGGTCTTGGGTGAGTCCTAGCTGGGTTCTGAGTAAGTCTTGAACGAGTCTTGGCAGGGTCTTGTGAAGGTCTGGTCTGATCTTGGTGGGGTCTTGGAAAGGAACCAACTGGGACCCCGCCTAATTTTTCGTACATGCCAAATATTGGAAATCATTTTCAAGAAAAATGTTTTATGCCAAAAGTATTTTTCGATGTTTGGTCCTGGCAAGGTCTCAATCAAGTCTTGGATGGGTCCCTTCAAGGTCCTAAGCGAGTCTTGGAGGGGTCCTGGATAGGATTGGTCTTGGGTGAGTCTTGGTTGGGTCCCAGGAAGGTCCCAAGTGAGTCCCAGTAGGGTCTTGGGAAGGTTCAGTCGGGTTCTAGCGAGGTCCTGAACAAGTCATGGGCAAGTCTTAATGGGGTACTGGATAAGTCTCGAGCAAGTACTGGCAAGGTCTCTTGCAGGTTTGGACGGGTCCCAGTCAAGTCCTAGGTGTGTCTCACCAAGGTCTCGGGTGAGTCCCAAAGGGGTCCTCGGCAAGTCCCGATGGGATCCTAATCAAGTCATGGCGGGGTCTCGAGTAGGTCCTGGCAAGGTCCCACGCAAGTCTCAGTCAAATCCGAGCAAGGTTTTCTCGATTTGAGAATGATATGCTCAAACTCGAAAAATAGTTTACCGTTTTTAAAAATGGAAACCATTTTCTAAAAAATTAAAGAAGAATTTTTAGTCAATCGAAAAATATTTTTCGTTAACTATTATTTTATGTCACACCAAACACCTAAAAATGCAGAAAATATTTTCTAGAAATCACTGATTGACAATATGACGTGAGCAAGGTAGGATAGAAGTATGAAATATACTTGCTATGGAAGGTGCAAAACATGCTGAAAATCCAGAATTATTCACGATGGCACATTAATGCCGTGGTGAAAGAAGAAAGTGACGATGCAAAGTGGAAGCTAACTGGATTTTATGGGCAACCATATTGGACAAAGAGAAAGGAATCATGGGATTTATTATGTCATTTAAAAACATTGGATTTATTATGTCATTTAAAAACATTCCAACTTGGATAGTGGTAGTGCTTTGGCAACTTCAATGAGATACTAACTCAATGTGAAAAATTAGGGGGAGCTAATCGTAAAGAAGCCTAAATGGAGCAATTTCGCTCAGCGTTGGAAATATGCAATCTCAGTGATTTGGGGTTCAAAGGACCTAAACTTACCTGGAATAACTGTCGAGGTGATAAAGGTTACATCAAAGAGTGGCTGGATAGAGTGCTATCCAATAATGAGTGGATTGGTTTGTTTGAGGAAGTGTCGGTGCAAGTTATGGCGGAAACATCATCGAACCATAAACCTCTCTTGGTTCGAATCATGAAAGAGAGAGAAGAGAGAGTCCCTTTTCAAAAGGGATTCAAGTTTGCTGCTTATGGACAAGGAATACAATAATATAATAAAGGATTGGGCTCACGGCCATGGAAATGGACAACAAAAACTCTCAATATGTCAAACAAACTTGAAGCGATGGAGTACAAGAAAATTCGGGCATGCTGAAAAATTATTAAAGAAGAAAACTAAAGAACTTGAACTGCTACAACAATGTAAAGGATCGGGGAATGTCGAGGCTATCAAAATTTTGAAAGGTGAAATTGAGTATATACTGGAGCAGGAAGATGTTAGATGGAAACAAAGAGGTAAGCAAAACTGGTATAAGAATGAGGATCGTAACACTCCATTTTTTTCATGCTTGGGTGACACATCGACGGAAAATAAACTCCATCAAAAGGATAGGGAACGAGGAGGGTCGGATTTGGAACAAGACAAAGGAGGTCAGCGTTGCATTGATTAATTTCTACCAAAACTTGCTCACAACAAGTAAGGTGGAAGGAGTGTAGTAGTGCTTGGATGGTATGGAGCCTCGGGTATCTGAGGAGATGAATACAAGATTGCTATAGGAGTTTACAACAGATGAAGTTGATTTTTCTCTTAAACAAATGCACCCTCTCAAATCCCCGAGTCCGAATGGCTTTTCCGCATGTTTCTATCAACGATCTTGGCCAATGGTGCGTGCGGAGGTGTAATGCAGCGTTGGATTTTCTGAATCATGATTGCTTTCATAATTCCATTAATAGTACTAATATTGTTTTAATCCT
The DNA here is from genome assembly GCA_013348765.1 of Carpinus viminea. Lineage (NCBI taxonomy): Eukaryota > Viridiplantae > Streptophyta > Magnoliopsida > Fagales > Betulaceae > Carpinus > Carpinus viminea. The sequence goes on along the minus strand of CP054670.1, from coordinate 27,716,750 downwards.
AAAAAAGAAGACACCCAACCGGATCACTGACTATCGGCCTATTTCCCTCTATAATGTACTTCACAAATTGATTGCTAAGGTGCTTGCTAATAGAATGAAACATATTCTAGTGCAAATTATTTCTCCCATACAGAGCCTTTGCTCCCCAGTAGACTCATCACCGACAATATATTGGTGGCTTTTGAGGCGCTCCACAAGATGGAACAAAAATAAAAGGACGCCAAGGGTATATAGCCCTAAAATTGGACATAAGTAAGGCTTATGATAGGGTGGAATAAGAATTTCTAGAGGTTGTAATGTTGAAGTTGGGATTTGCAAAACGTTGGGTCAACCTACTTATGATTTGTAGGTTGACCCAAAATGCATGGTCTGAGTGCAAGGGGAAGCTTAAGAATAGCCATTTGTGGGGGGGAACTATTTTATAGAAATTCTTGAGTCTCTCAATCAGTGCTTGAGCGAAGTGGAGATGCATCTAATGGTCATGGTAGCCAAATAAATTTGGTTGAGAAGAAATATAAGATGATTTTTGAAGGAGTTTTTCAGCCTCCATCATCTCTTGCCTGTTTAGCTAGAGACCAAGTGGAAGCTTTTAACAATGTAACTAGAAGATTGTCTGACCCAAGCAACAGGGAAAGAGACACAGTAGACAATTTATGGGAGAAACCACGTCATGGCAATGTGAAGATGAACTAGGATGGGGCGGTGGATAATCAAAATAGTACGATAGGGATGGGTGCAATAGCATGTGACCAGGATGAAAATGTTCTCGCAATGGTTTATGGAGGAAGACAGTAAATCAAAGACCCTATAATGGCGGAGGCTTTAGCGGTATATGAAGCAGTGGAGCTGAGCAATTTGTTGGCGCTACAAAGCTTTATTTTAAAGGGCGATGCCATAAATGTGGTTCATGTATTGAATCAGGAAGAACTCTGTAGGGGAGAATACAGGCAGATCATCAATGGTCTTAAGCAGCTCTTGAACTAAGGATGTCAATGGCAGGTAAAGCATGTTCGTCGAACGGCTAATAGGGCTACTCATCAACTTGCAAAGTTGGGCTTACAAGTTCAAGAAAGACAGGCATGGTTTAGTAACTTTCTCCTTTGTATGAGTGGTATTGTGCTTGTTAAGGCAAGATGATTTTTTTTTTTTTTTGGGTTTTTTTTTGGGTGATAATGGAATCTACGCTCAAAAAGAAAGAAAAATATTATATACCACACTTTTATTCTATTTGAAAATTAGTAAAATCTGTTAGAGTAATAATTAATTGATTAAATTTGTAACATATTTCTATTACCTTAAGCTTTTGGGATAAATGGTGATTTAAAACATTAATTTCGTCATTTACCCCTTATTTCAATCATTTCAATTAAATATTACTTATGTTGGGTCTCATTTATTAAAAATGAGTTTAAGCCTACGGGTGATTATTTTGATAAAAATATAATAATTAAAAAAAAGGAAGAAAAAAAAAAGAAAGAAAGCAGATTCAAACATGAATTTCATCATTTACCTCTTATTTCAATCATTTCAATTAAATATTACTTGTGTTGGGTCTCATTTATTAAAAATGAGTTTAAGCCTATGGGTGATTATTTTGATAAAAATATAATAATTAAAAAAAAGGAAGAAAAAAAAATGAAAGAAAGCAGATTCAAACATTAATTTCATCATTTACCTCTTATTTCAATCATTTCAATTAAATATTACTTGTGTTGGGTCTCATTTATTAAAAATGAGTTTAAGCCTACGGGTGATTATTTTGATAAAAATATAATAATTAAAAAAAAGGAAGGAAAAAAAAAATGACAGAAAGTAGATTCAAACATTAATTTCATCATTTACCTCTTATTTCAATCATTTCAATTAAATATTATTTGTGTTGGGTCTCATGTATTAAAAATGAGTTTAAGCCTACATGTGATTATTTTGATAAAAATATAATAATTAAAAAAAAAGGAAGAAAAAAAAATGAAAGAAAGCAGATTCAAACATTAATTTCATCATTTATCTCTTATTTCAATCATTTCAATTAAATATTATCTATGTCAGGCATTCCTTATTAAAAATGAGTTTAAACCTAGCGGCGATTATTTAGATAAAAAAAAATAAAAAATAAAAAAACATCAGAGTCATGCTTCACAACCGTCTGACAAAACAACGTTCCAGTTCGCAACGGTTAAAACTGCCAGTTGGTCCCATCGTATACTTAGCCAGCGGCTGAGATTTTAAGGTCCGCTTCTCCTCAGTTTTGCCGCAAGTACGCGCAGATCCAATTTATTATTTTTATTTTTATTTATTTATTTTTATTAAAAATATCGTGTCCTCATATATATATATATATATATACACACCCTATTCGGAGGCTCCAAGGAAGCCCCTTGTCAGAAACTGAACCGTCTCTCTCACACTCTCTATCTCTTTATCTCTTCCTCTGTGTTTGTGCACAGCACTTCCATGGAAGCTGAGAAAAATATATATAGCAGCAGCTAAGAGACACAGATAAGAAAAAAAAAAAGAAAAGAGATATATATTTTTTGGGTGAGAAAATTAAGCGAAAGAAGGAAGAGTAGTAGGATTAATGGGTTGGAAAGAGGAGGAGAGAAAGGTTGTTGGGTTAATGAGATTTGTTTTGCTGATATTAGTAGCCGCCTGTGGAACGACTTCGCCGGCGTATGGAGAAGCAGCGCAGCAGAGGAACGCCTACGCGACGATGATGTACATGGGAACGCCGAGGGACTACGAGTTCTACGTGGCCATCCGTGTGATGCTCCGATCGCTTGCCAGGCTCAACGTTGATGCCGATCGCGTCGTCATTGCCTCCGTCGACGTCCCCCTCCGATGGGTCCATGCTCTGTAAGTCTCTCCAAATACTCCTACCTTTAATTATTATTATTATTAATTGCATTTTGAATTTCTACTCTTTCTCTGGGATCTTCTCTGCGATAATTCACTCCGTTGACTCCTTCCTACATAATAGCTATTTGCCGCTTGGGGAATTGACGGGCCAAACAGGGTTAATTAGCCATAAGACTAGTCACTGAACCTAACCGGTCCGATCCCTAGCTTGTTGTCTGTCGTACAATTAAGTTAACATAAGACTAAAACTTAACTAAGGTTTTAAAAAAAATTATATGACAGTTATATAACGATCTACTTAAATAATATTACTTGTTAATTTGTTTGTTTTATTTATCACCTTTGATCCCTTGTTAATTGGGTGAAGCTTTCCCTTTTACTTAATTTGCAAATTGTATTTTTGCCATTTTAGATTGTAAGAAATAATTATTCATACAGGTTCTGTTATGATTTAACAAAAATCTTAATAGACAATAATTTTACAACCCTGATGATAGATTAGGAAGATATTGTAATAATTTAAACATTAAGAAGATATATTATAAATTGGATTGTAGTTTCATAGTTAGAAGGCTTATATAAATGTAGTTTGAAAAAAAAGAAAGTTATAGGAATAGATTGAGCTGATATATATATATAGTAGGGTGGAAAGACACTAGCTACGTAGATCTTAGTTATATATTTACCTCTTCTCTCTAAACAAACCAAATAAGATGTTTAGGCTTTAGATTCTTATAAATGAAATTATGCCCAAAATTCCCTTTAATAGAAAATCCAAATCACGGTAAATTGAAATTTAAAAAATTAGGACAGTTGAAAATGAGTTAAATAATTAACCCAACACATAAAAAAATAATAATACCGTTAAAAAAGACAGTTTGAAATTAGCAAGTAACGGGAAGAGGCATGTATATATCATTAATTATTTATAAGTAACTTGTGGCAGCTTAACTATTCTCAATTTTAAACTCTTGTTTACACAAATTTTATCTCTTTCCACGTGGGTTGGGTGTGACTAAAAAAATATTTGATTTCTAAATTAAATCTTGACCAATTTAATGTTAATTTTTTCAACTCTTCCTTCTTTTTATATACTCAATCATTTATTTATATTTTTGGAAAAAAAAAAAAGAATATTGTTTCTCTAAATATATAAATAATTATAATTTGTTATTTTAAGAGTGATTCCCTTGTAACGCGCTTAGACGGGAACGTGCGAACTAGATCGGTCACAGCTTCATTGATTGAATGAATTTTAAAAATACACGAAATGTATTGTTAGTCAACACCACCGAAAATGACCTTAATTTCCCATACAACAAAGACATCATTAAATTAATATATTATTGTGTTTAGAGAGAAAAGGACATCATTAGCGTTGGACTGTAGTTATTTTATAAGCATATAGTATGAGCACATATAAAAGGATATACTCAATGGGGGGTGGCATGATACCGTCGTACGTGGTTCCTTCTCTTTTAAGTGTCTAAATCACAATGATGGTCGGCAAATATATACTCCTTCAATTTGCTATTAAGGTAATGTTTAACACGAGCTTTATAAGTAATTACGTGATTGGCGTATATTTGTTAATGTGTTTTTAAAAAGCATTTGATATAAATAAATATTATGATAGCTTTTTATTAACGTGTAAACAAAAGAGTGAAGAAACCATTTTTAGTGTATGGATTCAAATTTCGTAACGAGAATTTTTATACCTATTTAGTGTAAATTATTTTAATTCTCCTTGATGTTTTGGTAGAGTTAAATCAAGCGATGGCTCAAATCAAACTTGTAAGAATGTGTGTATTTTTTATTATCTGATATCCTTATGTACATCTTTTAACGGGTATGTGCTACTATGATTATATTTAGGTAAAATAAAATAACAATTGGTCTCCCTACTGGCTATTTTTTATTAGAAAAACAAAAAAGTAAAGAAATAAATCTATAATATCTTATAAACCAATTAAGGAGGAAATTAAATATAACGTTTTTTTCAGTTCAACGGTAGGTCTAGATGTGATGGGTGGTAGGTATTTATTGCCCCAGATACAACCTCATGCATCCTTAGTAGATTTTTGGGATATTAGTACTTTACTTATCATCAAGATTTGAATTAATAAGTGGCCAATATTTGATATTGTTTTTTTTTTATTTTTTGAAAGATATATTGTTTTATATACTCTCTTTATCTGGTCAACTAAGAATATTGAAAGATCAAATATATATAAATCTATTTCACCCCTTAAGATTGCAACACTAAAGAACAATTATATGTGGGGATAACTTTGTTGAAAGAGAGTTCGAGATAGCGTGATGCACGTCTAATGTGCAATGGATGGGAAAGTATGGACAAGCTGCAATTAAATTTCTAGAGTGGAATATTTGAATAGTTTTGGGACAAAACTATTGAAGTCCATTGTGTTGATTCTGCTCACATAGGACAAGTATCTTAAAACATATTTTGTGGGGGTATAATTTTGAATGTTATAAAAAGTTTTGTCTTCTCACACTGAACAGTGTTAATTCTTTTCACATGGACAGTATCTTAAAACATATTTTGTGGGGTATGATTTTGAACATTATAAAAAATTTTACCTTTTCATACCGAACACTAATTAGTTTTCAAGTGAAATATTCAATAGTTTGAATCAATAAAACCCATTGAAAATTTTCAATTATTAGTCTGACACATAAAAGTTCTTGGAGTTGGTGACTAAGTAGTGAAGATGTCTCTGGAGGGATAAAAGTGTGAGTTTCACAAGCTAGAGCTAAGATTGAACAAAGTCAAAAAGCTTACTTTGATTCTAAAGGAGATGGAGATGTTTGAGGAGAGAAAAAGATTGCTTTTTTGATTATATTTCAGTAAGTAGAAATGAAGAATCCTTCTTTGAACAAAAATCAAGGAATGATCAAGTGGTTAAGCTTAGGTGATCAAAACAATGCTTATTTCCATAGAATGGTGAAGATGAATAGGATTTTCCTTTCTTTCTTTCAAAAAGCTTAGCCTATCATCGGAAAAGATGTGATTGATCATGAAATTCAATCCCTTTTCACTCGAGTAGGATTTTTAGAGAGGTCAATGTTACTATCATAACCTTAGTTTCCAAGAAAGTAAATCTCTCTTCTATGAATGATTTCGACCTATTTTTTATTATGAGTACATTTGTAATTGTTGAATTATATGTTGAGAAAATTTTACAAAAAAATAGTTAATATACTTAAATTAAGAAGTCCATTAGATTAGATGTTTTGAGCTAAAGTTGTGTATATATATATATATATATAGCACTCTTAGTAAAAACTTCATAATGATATATTTTTCTAACAAATAGTATCAAAACCATAATTAACTTTTTAGAATAAGTATCTGGATGTGTCTGGTTATCTCTCGGACACAAACACACGCCCGAACTATTTTTGTGTGGGAGAGCCTTGTCTCACAAAAGTTGATTGGAAACAAATAATAAATTCGATAATTTCATAGAATTCTGATACATTACTCCACATATTTGATACCATTTCAATTGCTCCAAGACCCCATAATGGACCAGGGCTTTATGTAGGACTTTAAGAACTGAAAAGGTTGAACATATCTCCCATATGGCCGCCATGACAGTCCGACACGCGCTAATAGTTGATAGCTGACTCCGCCAACTACCAAGCATTTGGTTTGGAAAATATCACCACCTAATTCGACCATCAAAATATACGTGGCGGACAAATTTTTTTTTTTATTTTTAATTTTTCAAAATTAAAAAGAAAGAAAACACTCGGTCCCCGCAATACCCTTAGGCCTAGAGAGGGCATCCTTGTCTATCCGGTTATCCGACCCACTGTCAGTGTGTCACCCACACCGCCGAGCCGACACCCAACGACAGCATGACACGCTGAGTCATTGGAGAACGAGTCAACTTTTGTTGACCCGCTGAAGGGTAATTCAGTCAAAACGAACGCGTTCTAGTTCGTCAACTCCCGCTCCACCAACATGCTGTCATACAGCGGATGTCCATAGCTTTTTAAATTTTTAAATTAATATCCGTACACCACCGTGACATTTTTGTTCAATAAAGATGAGCGGCTGGGATCTAAGGGTATCCCTACACCTCCGTCGCACGGGAAAATTAAGGAAATATATATATATAAATAGGAAAATGTTAGGGGTTCTCCCCGTGTTCTCCTGGTGTTCTCCCAGTTTTACATAATACATGATTTAAGAAAAATAAAATCAGAATGCCTCCACTACCGGTTTTTAGGCGTTAAGATCAAATTTGGCGATTAACAACAAATTTGTAAGGCATTAGAACAAAATTGAGGCATTAGCATCAAATTTAGGATGATCAAATTATTTTAAGTGATATCATCCCTAAAGGATTAACCTTCCACCTTAGGTTTAATTTTGAATCAAAAACAAGTTTTAAAGATTAAACCTAACTATTAACTCATAAAAATTAATCACAAGAAAAACGGTCTAATTTTATTTTTATTAAATCACGTATTCATAAAATATAACAATTAGAACACTACGAGGAGAACCCCTAGCAAATCTAATATAAATATATATAAAATTGTACGCAGTGGCCGTTCCTGTTCCTGCTATTTCTTTGATAAACAGCAGCCTTCTTTTTTCCTTGCCTTGTCCAAATTCGGAAACTCCCTCCCTCTCTCTCTCTCTCTTTCTCTCTCTTTTTCTCTCTCTTGAAAATCCTACGAAAAGCAGGAGCCCCCCCACGCACCGTTTTGTGCGGCGGAAAGCTCTCGCTGATGGTGTTGTTGGACTCCGAGGCCCCCCACCACATTCACTGCTGATTTTTTTTTTCCGGCGATACTGGAATGGCGCGGCGGAAAGAGAAGCGAGAATTCGGTGGGTTCCTGACGTTTCTGTTGCTGGTGTTTGCTGTATTCGAAACGGCGGCGTCCGAGGAGAGAGCAGCGCACAGTAGAAATGCGTACGCGACGATGCTGTACATGGGGACGCCGAGGGACTACGAGTTCTACGTGGCCACGCGCGTGATGATCAGATCGCTCGTCAGGCTCGACGTGGAAGCGGATCTCGTCGTCATTGCGTCCCTCGAGGTCCCTCTCCGATGGGTCCTGGCTCTGTAAGTCTCTCCAAGAACCACTTTCCCCTTTCCATACGTCGCAATATTCTCGGTTTCTCTTTGTCTTCTAGTGTTTGGCGCTAACGTGCGCCGTGGACCCCAGTCGTGTTTTGGGGTATGATATTTTGCCTGCCCTAGATGAGAGCTCTGTAGTGGAAACGTGGAATGTAGGTGGAGCTAAATAAAACCCAACCAATAGTCTCGTCTCCTCTAAAGATTACCGTCCAATCAGAGCTCGAGGCAATATAAAATGTTGTATTTTACCGTTTTCCAAGTGAGCATGACTCAGTACTCTGTCGAGTTGTGTTTCTTTTTATAGGCGGAACACAAACAATGAAACGTTGCTTTCAATGAATTTCTTTTTCTTCACTTAATGCTTGTTGAATGGATATCTTTCAAAACGATAAGGATATACATACATATATATTTTTAAAAAATATTTATTTAGCAACGGTCTGACTCTTCTTAGTACCTTTTTTTTTTTTTTTTTTTGTATACCCTTGAAAGATATTGCGGGATCTTTTTCGCTGCAAAAATATCTCCATAGTCCAATGGGCTGGGGTGGTTTTCTAATGACAAAACCGCCTCAAATTTTTGGGAATTTTTGCCCAAAAATTTTGGGCCAAACTCGGAAAGGCATCTTTGATATCCGCTTCTGCCGGAGTTGGAAGAGTTGGAAAACTTTTGACTCTAACTTCGGCGGAGGCAGGGGCGGTCCTGCCCTTGGAGCTGTCCAAATTTTAAAAATGTTTCTAAATTTTGTGTTTTTATGAAAGGACAGAAATTTCCTCCGAACCAGTTTGGAGGAAATTTCATCAAACCCACATAAAATGGTGCCAAGTGTCTAAACATTTAATATTAGATGGTCATTAGTAGCATATTACTAACTAAGGTTATGTTAACTTTTTTTTTGGGTTAAATGTTAGATTAATTTTTACCAAGGTTAAAACTAACCTTGAAAAGGGAATATCTAACGGCATATTTTATTAAAAACCTAAAAAAATCACATCTAAACATATTAAATCACATCTAAGCATATTTGATTAGAATGGAAAAAAACTCAAAAAAAAAAAAAATAAATGACGTTAGGTTAGAACTAATGAAGCTAAAATTTTTTTTGAAAAGAAAAAAAAAAAAAAAGCCATACCTTTTTCTCTATTCTCTATTTCTCAAGTTATCTGCATATGCGGTTGAAAGATTGTTGCTTAAGGAAAAGAAGGCATATGTGATAAGAATTTTTTGCTATATACATGAAATCTGCTATCATATTAAGGTACTTTTTGATATTCCTATATTAATCTGCTATCATATTAAGGTACTCTTGTTTTGGGTTTTTAATAAAATATGCCATTAGATATTTCCTTTTTAAGGTTAGTTTTAACCTTGGTAAAAATGAGTCTAATGTTTAACCAAAAGAAAAAGAAAAAGAAAAAAAAAAAAAAAAGTTAACCTAACCTTAGTTAGTAATATGTCATTAATGACTATCTAATATTTAATGTACATGTTAAATGTTAGACACTTGGCACCATTTTATGTGGGTTGGACGAAATTTCCTCCAAATCGGTTTGGAGGAAATTTCTGTCTTTTATGAAATGGACCCTCAAAAGTTTTGTTTTTTGGTTTTTTTTTTTAGTTTTGTTCCATTTCTCTTAAAATTTTGACTCTGCCCCTGAATGGAAGTGATTTCCAATCCAACTCTGCCTCAGAAAAGTTGGAGTCGGAGTCAAGCAAAGTCAAAGCGTCAACACTTAGAAAAAACCTAGAAAAATTCAAAGAATAATAGGAAGATTGAAGAAGAACTCTCTTTGTACTATTCTTATTGATAAAACAGAATAATGCCAACAACCATAACAACTAGGAAGCCAAGTTGGGCTTATTGTGCTTAAATAGAGTTTAGATTGAAACCTTGAAAGTAGAATCACAAAAATAGCCAAGCAATCGTCGCGCAAAGTCTCAGTTCCTCGATTAGTAGCAATCTTGGTCAAGCTAGGCTAAAGAAAACATTTAGAGAATTTTTGTTAGAGGAAAATTTGATTATTGTAGAATCGCAATCTTGGTCAAGCTAGGGTCAATGTGAGCAATTATTTTTGTACCATAAAGAATCAAGATTTTGATTATGAAAACTTGACAGAAAATTTCCAACTCCAAGAAAATCAACCTAATTAATTTTCTCAAGACCCCCACTGAGGTACATTACTCTTTGGACTTTCATCAAGCACAATGTATGTATTGGAAACTTCAACATTGTGTTGACTACTATACAGTAAAGAACCTACTTCCAAATGATCTCAATTGTTGAAATCAGTATCATAGATTGGTGGGGAATTCCAATTCACTGAACTTTGAAATGGATCTTTTGATTCCTCTTCAAACCCAGTCATGACAATTTTGAAACCCATTTACCTATTTGCTAGCGTTGTTTGGCACTAAGGGACGTTCAATGTTTGCTCCATGCTTCACAAATGGATTGATGGGCTCTCCACTGACACCATCCCCATCTTCCTCATCTGCAAAATGCAGATTTGGTTGATGGGGACACTTGTTAGAGCTTAAAGGCGGTGATCTGATCAGAACATCAAACCAATCAAACCACTCCTTCGTTCACTGCAAGCGTACCTCTAATTTCTCATCGCATGTTGCCTCATCGCATTCGTACGCATCGCCAATGGGTTCATATCTTTCTCCACATGCTCCTCTTCCTGCCATGGTAGAAAAGTAGCTAAGCTCTAATACAAATTGATGTAGGGCGATGTGTGAAAAGCAGAATCTTCAAACACAAAACTCACAAGTCTTTTTTAAAACCTAGAAAGATTGTAAGAATTATAGGAAAACTGAAGAAAAACTCTCTTTGGAGTATTCTTATTGATAAAACTAAATAATGACAACAACTATAACAATTGGGCAGCTAAGCCAGCCTTATTGTGCTTAATTAGAGTTTAGGTTAAAACCCTGTAAGAAAAATTACAAAAATTGCCTTTATTAAAATTGTCACAGCTTCGCTTGAGCGGTTGTCGCGCAAAGTCTGTGTTCTACGATTAGTTGCAATCTTACTCAAGCCAAGTTCGAGAGAACATTAAGCAAATTTTATGTTTTCTCTTTGTAACATCTCGCTTGAGCAACTGTCGTGCATAAATTTTGCAGTAATCTTGTTGAGCGAGAGATGACCAAGTTAAGGCAGATTTATGCCTCCTTGCAAAATCACATGTCAACCTTCCTGAAGCTCCTGAAGCTTTCTTCCTCCGCTCAAACTTCTCCATGACAAAAGGTGCAAAGTAGTCTATATAAACTAACAAGCTCCTCTACATCTACCTCGTTCTCCACCATTGAACTTAGCGTTGGTGGCATTGATGACAATCCAACCCCAAACTAATAAACAACTGACAATCAGTTGACACTAATCAATATTAGTGTGGTTCAATAACTATGTTTTGGCCAGTCGGTTTGGAGGGTGATTTCAAATGGTTGACACTCATTAGCTCGGTCATAAAAAATAGCTAAAAAGCCAACCTAAGGGGTTGGTGTGCAACCCTAATGCCTTTGCTGTTGATCTTCATTGACTTGTCGATCTCACTGATCTTTACCATCCTGTCATAGATAGTTACCAATATTTGCTCTCTCCACCAATCTCTCTTTTTTGTAGACCTCCATTATTTTCATCCATTTTCACTATTTATTATAGATCTTTTCTCTCTCTCTCTCTCTCTCTCTCTCTCTCTCTCTTTTCTTTGCTGTAAAACAACAAAACTGACCAACCATTATGAAAAATTTCTGATTTGGTGTGGCTTGGTAATTGTTTGAAAATATCAATCAAACTTGCTGAACCAACCTGATACAGATCAGATAGTTTTATTCTGAGTAATCCAAAGTGGTCAGAAGGCTCCATTCAAAGTCCCATTCGAACGCTTATGTTATTTTTGTGTTTTACTCAAATTTGCACTTGAAGACTTATACTAAAAAGGTCATATCTAGAGTTTCAGACCTCTGATTGGAGCAAGCTTTGCGGCTTTGGAAAGCGAACACAAAGATTTACAAAGTCATGCTTCACATTGTTTAGCTAATTCAGATGTTTATTAGGTCAAAATGGGCTGCAAAGAGAAGACTAGAAAGCTAGGCAGAAATGTTCATGTGCAATCTCATCCGAACAAGATTGCAGCCGAGGAGCAACCAGAGAGGCTCGTTTGCAACCTCATCTGGGTGAGATTGCAGACGAGACCCTCTGTAGAAGTTCGTTTTCATAGTTTTTGTCTGTGGCCGTCCAAACGGACTTAAGTGCAGTCTGGACAAGCTCCGTAGAAATCCAATTTCAAGTTTATGTCATATTTTAATTAGGTTTAGGGTTTAGAGGCCTATAAATACATGCTTTTAGGCTCCAAAAACGCATATTTGGTTTATATGAGTTTGTTTAATAAGAATTACTCAGAGTTGAGTTTATTCTTTGTTTTCCTTCAAAGAGTATCTAGTTTTTCAATAAGATTTCCTAGATCATTTGATAGATTCAAGATCTAGAAGTATTTATTTGCTGCTTATTGATGTTTTTCGTTGCAACCCACTAAGTCACGCTGCATTACAACTAATGTATGCCCTACTTTAAACCCCTTTCCCTTTTTCCCCACATTGAGTAGGGAAATAAAAAAGAATGCCCTTCTTTAAAGGGGGTTTCAAAAGATGCATGGTTGTTGTGTGTATGATCGCTCTAAGGAGGAGCCATAGATTCCACCACTTTGTTAAAACAAAGCTTTAAATATGGTTACCTTCATATGCCTCAGTGTCCTATATAAAAAGTGAGCCTTCAAATTCTATGAACTTGAATATCATCATCAGTCTTGGAATTTGCATTTATGATGATTCTATGGGTTACTAGATATTTGATTACTTTTTGATGCAAAGTTGAACTTGAGAAACATATGAGTGGCTCCCTATAGGATTCATAACCTATGCACTCTGTTTTCTCGAATGAGCATTTTTTTCTCGAATGAACATATACCCTAATTTGATGTACTGAGAGCTTGTCAAAATGCAGTTCTTATATTTGTTTAGTAAGATCGGACACATTTGGTTTAGATATATATATCTGTTTCTGTTCCATTTTAGGCATACCATTAAAATGAAAAACGCAATTGGAAATGAAGTGACCGTTATGTTTCTGTGGTCTAGGGAACAGGAAGATGGGGCAAAGGTGGTGAGGGTTGAAAATTTGAATAATCCTTACAAGGATCAGCCCAATTTCGATAGGAGATTCAAGTTGACATTGAACAAACTCTATGCATGGAGCCTGGTGGACTATGACAGAGTCATCATGCTCGATGCTGATAATCTCTTCCTTCAGAAAACTGATGAGTTATTCCAATGTGGAAAGTTCTGTGCAGTCTTTATCAACCCTTGCACCTTTCATACTGGCCTCTTCGTCTTGCAGGTAAATCCTAGTTCTCACTTTTAAGGTGTTTCTTAAAGCAACATTTTTTTCCTTTTAACAAATATTATTTGTTTGATTACATTGTAGCTTCTTATTTCAAAACTTATTTTATCATGTTGACTTTTTCTGTGGAACATGATCTTACGAGTTATGGGAGTGATTGAAAAGATTGAAGAATATGTCTCTAAAACTTAGCATGCTCTCTCCTTGACTCTCACCCCTTCACATGCACTATCAGTGCTCGTATCATTTTGGCTCCTGAATTTGATTTTCTTAAATAAGCTACGGAATCATTCTGGAGCCTATAACAAGCTAGTTTTTCAGTTGAATTGCTTCTAACATGACAGTGAGTTCTTTAATTAACGGGTAATATAGGCGAAGAAAATTCCCTTTAAATGGTTTAACTTGTCCTATTATAAATGCAGTAAAAGTCTGTTTTTCATATGAACTTTGCTTGGAACCTTACATTGCGAATTCTTTAATCAATGTGGAAAGTTTCCAAAGATAAGATCATTTGAATGGTTTTAATGCTTGTTATTATGAATCTGGTACTACAGCCGTCAAAGGAGGTTTTCAATGACATGGTACATGAGTTGGAGATTGTTCGAGACAATCCAGATGGTGCAGACCAGGGTTTTATTGGCAGCTACTTCTCGGATTTGCTTGATCAGCCAATGTTCCATCTACCCCCTAATGGCACCAAGCTTGTTGGAACCTACAGACTTCCATTAGGCTATCAAATGGATGCTACTTACTTCTGTATGTAATCAGAAAATAAATTTTCTCCATTTCCTATGCTTTTAGCTTCAATTACTAATGCGGCTGCCAATTTCGTACTTATAGTTTAATCTTTGCTGGCTTCAGATCTTAGGCTCCGCTGGAGTGTGCCCTGCGGACCCAACAGTGTGATTACATTCCCTGGTGCACCATGGTTGAAGCCATGGTATTGGTGGGCATGGCCTGTACTGCCATTAGGCATTTCATGGCACGAACAACGTCGTCAAACTCTTGGGTAAGATTAAAGTGCATTCTTATGTTCTATTATCTTCTTTTTTTCCAGATTGGTTTGTTTATGTTTTTGGTCCACTGGGGAGGCCTGTTGAACCTGTGAATTACTTGCTCGATCAACGAGAGGATTTGAAGCTATTTTGCCACTCTTTCTTCAAAAAGCTTGCCTCTTTCATACAAGGTTATTCAAAAACAATAGCTAAGAGCAATTGTAATAGTGACTCTTTTTTCTTTTTTATACAGGTATGCTGCAGAGATGCCAGCAGTACTTATACAGTGTGTAATTTATCTGGGAATAATAGCAATGACTCGTCTAGCACGGCCGAGCTTCTCGAAGCTATGCTACCGTAGGTCGGAGAAGAACATATCCTTGATACAAATTGGCATCAAAACTATAGCTATTTGGTCTATTCTTGCCTCCTATGTAGTACCCTTCTTCATCATTCCTCACACAGTTCATCCACTACTAGGCTGGAGCCTTTATTTGCTTGGCTCTTTCTCCCTATGCTCCATAGCGATTAATGCATTTTTACTGCCATTGTTACCAGTTTTGGTCCCGTGGCTTGGGATCTTTGGGTCGCTTTTGGTCATGGCGTTTCCATGGTATCCAGATGGGGTTGTAAGAGCTCTTTCTGTATTTGGCTATGCATTCTGCGCTGCTCCATTTGTGTGGGTAGCCATGGTTAAGGTCATGGCATGCCTTCAAGTCTCACTCGAAAGGGAAGCTTTCTTCCCAAAATTGGGTGAATCTTCGCCACCTTCAGGGTTTAACAAGTTATATTGAGTAAGAAATGGATTTTCATCCACTGCATGGACTGATGCCAGTGACTGGGAGGGCATTTTTTGGTCGACATGGACAGATTTTGAAGACGGTTGTTGATGGAAATGAGATGGAGGTCTGTGTTGCATTGGCTACCCCTGGGTTTCTGTTGCACTCAAATTATGTCATGGATTTAGCAATATAGGGGGGGAACTTGTTCAACTCTGTTAAGGGAACATTGGCAAAGAAATTTATACATGATTGTTATAATTGAATTAGTTGGTTTTGGCTCTGGTCTATTGTGATGTGTCCACATTCTTCAACCTTTTCATTTTTTTTTTCTGCCCTAGCTAAGTAATATTGGATAGCGTTAGTAGTGGGAAAGTATTAAACAAGGCAAGCTAGATCATATTAAGGAATTCACAATATATAATATACATACATTGGGTGCCTACTTAAGGATTTAAAAATATATATTAAAAAGAAAAACCCTAACTAAATGCCGTAGAATGTCAAGTCTATAGTCGATGATTAATGCTATTCTTCACACCAGCTAACATGATAGGTTTTGATTGGCTCTCTATATCATCCACCTAAACGAATAAAAAATATCGCTATTTAAAATATGTTATTTCTGTTGGTATGACATAAGTATGATAAGTGTGTTGCATTTACTCATAGTTGATATCAAAGAGCTTTCTAGATTGAGTTTAAAGCCTAAAAGAAGGTACTTATGAAGAAAGAGAATTTATTCGGATGGTAAATTCTATCTCTGTAGAACTTCAACATTCTACTTGTATAGTTGGATTATATTGCTAGTTGTTCAATAAGCTAAATGGGCCTATAATAGGTGCCCATTTAGGTTGAGTCCATTGCAACTCTCAAAGTCCAACATATTCCATTCACACATGAGAAATACGACACTTTTCAAATTTTTCTCCAAAAATTGGTTCCTAAATGATTTATCACTATTGCATGAAATTTATTATTTTAGAAAACATCATTTGAGAACAAACTTTTTTTAATAAAAAAATTTGAGAAATATAACATTTCTCTTCAAACATAGCATGTTGTAACCATTATTATCTTTCATCAATCCAATCCACTCACTATAAAGAGCCTCGTTTTGATAACTCATTCTCTCTTTCTATTTCTTTTTAACACTACTTTCACCTTTACGTCATACCTGATTGCTTCCTAAAGATGCAATTTATGCTCGAACCATAATCAGGAAAGTATTTTATGTGAGAATGCAAGGAAAAACTTGCTTTTAGGTGGAATAATTTCTGCTGCTTTTTCATTGAACTTAAATAGAAAAGAGATACAAGTATAGTTGATCACATCAAACTAACAGGATAAGCATTGATGTGATAAGGTAGCTATCTATGATCATTGATACAAGAGGAAGACTTGTTTCAATCAACCACAAGAGATGTGGTTGAATGCAAATAGATTTCTAAATGGTTATCTGTTTGCATTATAATATAGAAGTAAGAGTTGCAGTAAGTAGGAAGCTTATGGCGGTCGGTGACTGCGCTCGAGCACTCTAGTGATTGCGTTAAGTGCCCTCGTAATGCAAAGTAGCCATTACTAGCCGTTGCTAGTGTGCTCGAGTGTATTGTCTTTGTCATGGATAGTTGATCTCCTTCCTTAACAGTCCCCTTCAAACTGATAGGAGGAGGAGTGACCATAAGTTTATCTATTAAAAAGAGAAACCTTGCTGAGGTAAGACCTTTAGCGAAGATGTTTGCACATTGATCTTGGGTGGAAATATAGGATGCTGTGAGGTCTTTATGGAGGATCTTTTCTCTGATGAAGTGGTAGTCTACCTTGATGCACTTGGTGCGAGCATGATATATGGGGTTTGAGGCTATAGCAATGGCACCCAAGTTGGGGAGGAGAGTGTAGAACAATTTCCAATTCTTTGAGCAACATTTTGACTTTTGAGCCATATATTTTAGTAGTGGTGATAGCCATGGCACGATATTCTGCTTATGTATTGGACCTAGAAACAACTTTTGTTTCTTTGCATGCCAGGACACCAGATAGGAACCAAGGAATACACAATAGCCTGTTGTGGACCTACAATCAAGGGGATCTCCAGCCTAGTCAGAGTCACAATAGGCATGGAGTTGCAGTGATCCTAGTTTGAAGTGCTAATGTGTACCAAATATTACACATTTGGACCCCTTAATTTACATTAGTTAATCATTTAGTTTTGTCATAAATTAATGCTTTGTGCTAGTTTTGTGTTTTTAGTTTTTTGTAGGTTGCTAAAGGAAAATTGTGCATTTAAAGTGAAAAATACGGAATTTGGAAGAAAGCTGAAAAAGTGCCATCAAAGTAGGATCAAGCTCATCATCTCACACTCGAGCGCAAGTGCGCTTGATCATAAATGGGTCGCGCTTGAGTGCACCCAGATCCTCTAGCAAGCTGCAAGTGCCACCTTGAAAGAAAGAGCTACATGCCCGAGTGCGATCGAGCACACTCGTTTGCCACATATGCCCTAGAGCCATTTTTAGGGTTTTTAACCCTAAAGACCCTTATAAAATGACGGCTAAGCCTCAAGAAAAGGAGGCTGGTGACAAAGACTGATTTTCTACAATTTTTCTCTGTTTTTTAGGTTTTAGATTTTATTTTGTAATAATCATGTGGAGCTAAATCCTCAATTAAGGTTAGGGATGAAGCCTCACCGATGAAGAACAACATTGCTCTATGTAAGTCTTTATTTATCCGATTTTATTGAGTTTAATTTCCCCCATTGTTTTACTTATTTTCAATATGTGTAATGATTATTAGATATCTTTTGTGATTCAAGGATACACTTGATGATTTGAGATAGTTTTACATAATTGATTGTTTGGTTTTATTTGCCTAAAAATTAGATATTCTTTGTGATTTGTTCTTCGAATACATTTGGTGTTTCAATTAAAATTGGATATCTTTTGTGATTTATGGATACATCTGATGATTTGATTGATATTAGATTCCTTTCGTGATTTGTGCAATGAATGGATACATAAGATGGTTTTGATTAACTTTTAGAAGTATAGTAAAGCATACATATGATTTTAATTGTGAAAACATCAGATTTATATTGATGAACATAGAGTATGCTGTTATGATTAGGTGAGAGTGAATTCCCAAACCTTAGTACCTTTATCTATTGTTTATTTTATTTTAGAGAAAACTTTAGTTTGCCCTTTAAACTTCCAGCCAATTGTACAAACTCCCCCTGAAATTTCAAAACTCTCACTTTGGACCCTTTTGTTAGTTTTGATGACCAAAATGGTGTTGTTTTGGGTTGGGTGGGTGCTGAAGTTTGGGGCCCAAAACGGTGTATTTTTAACGTCAGGGATTCTAAGTGAGAGCAAATCAAAGTTTAGGGGGCCTAATTGAGAGTTTTGAAAGTTTAGGGGGAGTTTGTACAATCGGCTGAAAGTTTGGAGAGGCAAACTAAAGTTTCCCCTTTATTTTATTTTATTTACGTTTTCTTTTATTTTCAAAATAAAAAATTGCAAAACCCTTTACTAAAAACGATTCGTGCACATGCAAGTAACATTAAAACTCTCAACAATTACAGACCATGCTTAGGTGTCCCTTTGAGGTACCTCAGAACCCTCTTGGTAGCTTTCAAGTGTTCAGTTGTGGGGCAGTGAAGGAATTGACATAATTGGTTCACAGTGTAGCTTATGTCTGGTCTTGTTAGAGTGTAGTACTGCAATGCTCTAATTATGTGTCTGTAAGTAGGGTTGGCAAAACGGGTCCACGGGGAGACCCGTTTACGACATGTGGCGACCTGCGACTCGTTTAAGTTAGACCCAAACACGACCCGTTTAGTTAACGGGTCGGAACTTCAGACACGACACGACACGGTTGTTTTCACGGATCACCCGACACGACCCATGAACCCCTTTAAGCAAAACGGGTTGAACGGGTCAACACGACCCGGCATAACCCGTTTGACCTGTTTAGCTTAAAATGTAATTTTTTTTTTTAAAAATGAAATAATAATAATAATAGTTTTAGCAATTCATCTCTTAAAATTAAATTCCTAGCTGGCTAGCACCAAATCACGTAATAAGCTTAATTGTCTAATAAAAAAAAAACTACATAATTACAATTTATAAATATATAAATTGGATTCCAATTTTTGCCTCGTATTGTCTACTATTTATCTTGAATAACAAATATGCTCATTTTAGCATGATCCAGATGAACTTGGAATCTCAGAACTTGGAATGTCACAAGAATTGATGCTATCCAATGTCAAAGCATTCTCTTCTTCTTTATCCACCTTCATTAAATTTTGTTCTATATCAAAAGATAAGAAAAATTAATGTTATTAAAGTAAGATAAGATAAAAACAAAAAAAAAAGTAAATGAAGAAATTAAATATGCAAATAACTAATATTACCTTGCTTTCCATATGACCACTCTCTAGTGCAAACCCATGCCTTGACAATATCAGGTTTGAGTGAACTTCTATACTAATCAATCACGCGTCCACCAGTATTAAAAGTGGATTCTTAAGCAACAGTAGAAATATGAATACTTAAAATATCACGAGCCATGACATCTATTTCAGGATAATGAAATTCATTTCCTTTCCAAAATGAAAGGATGTCAAGTGTCGCACTCTTATCCAAATACTTAGGTTCATCCAAATAAAGTTCTAATTGAGTCTTTTGTGCATCATAATTAATTCCATCAAATGTTCGAAATTCCTACATGAAAAAAGAGAACATAAACATAAAATTAGTTAGTGGTTATGAGTATATATACTAATCTACTAATAAGCTAAGAAACTTGTGATATTATTTACCTTTTCCCAATCTGAGTCTTCTTGGGGATGAACAATTGTGGTGCTTGAAGTCATAGAAGCACTATACTTCATAAAAAGTTTGATTAACTTTTTCTGAACATTGTCATACTCTTTAGAATAAACTCCATAAATCTTCATATAATAGTACTTTATAAGGCGAAACTTGTAATAAGGATCTAAGACAACTACAATGGCCAACACTACACTAAATTTTGACCAATATTTCTCAAATTTGGAGATCATTTGAGTTGCCATTAATCTCTTATACCCATCTTCGCTCACAAGTTCTTGCTTTAAGTTCACATAAATCAATGCAACTACGGGAAAATATAAATTGGCTGTGGGATATTTGGCATTAGAGAAAGCACATGTAGCACGATAAAAACAACATAAGAAACTACTAATATCATTCACCTTTTCCTACTCAAGTGCACTAGGACAAAACTTATAGTTTTGATCAGTCATCTCCAAATAAGCAAAAGCACGCCTATAGTGAATAGCACTCTCAAGCATAAGATATGTCGAATTCCATCTAGTTGGCACTAGATGGATTTCGACATATCTTGTCTTAACCCCTTGTTACTGTCCAATGACATTTGAGTAACAGCTTGAAGAAAATTTTGTTTTCTCACTTATGATCCTCTAAAATACTTAACACCATCTCAAATCTTTTGGATAGTATCAGTGATCTCTTTCAACCCATCTTGCACTATCAAATTAAGAATATAAGCATAACAACGCATATGAAAAAACTCACATTCACAAAGAAGGGCTTTCTTCATGTTTAATTTTGGTTTTAGTTGCCCAACACATAAATTATTAGCAGAAACATTATCTAATGTTATAGAGAAAACCTTTTTATCAATCTCCTACTCTTGTAGTAAATTATATATCTTTTTAGCCAAAGATGCACCATTATGTGACGGGGGCACGAATGAAAAACTTAACACCTTTTTAGATAATACTCAATTTTTGTCAATAAAATGTGCAGTAAGGCAAATATACCAATCAGTTGTCAAAGAAGTCCACATATTAGATGTCAAACTAATCCTTCAAGTACAAACATTTAACAAAGACTTAACCTTCTGTTTCTCCCACAAATGCATCTTAACTAAATCAACCTTAATAGTATTTCTAGAGATTAATGGTACACTACTACACAAGTATCTGTTCATTTCTCTTATACCATCATACTCAACAAATGAAAAAGACAACTCATGCTTAATAATCGCAGCAATCAACAATTCTCTATATCTTTTATGACAAAATTTTGTGCTTACTGACAAATTTCCTTTACTACTAGATAAGAGCAATTGCTGGATATCATGATCATTTTTTCCTCCACAAACCTTTATATGCTTGTGTAGATTTCCAATTCCATGTGAACTGTTAGCTATATATTTATGATCACAAAACGTGCATTTTGCCCATATCTTTGCGTTATTTGGATCTTTAGAAGGAAGTTCATCAAAATGGGTCCAAACTGTTGAGGTCTTCTTATGCTTTTTCTGGACCCCTTTTTTTTCGTCATCAGATTTGTATGAATAAAATGATCTTCATCTTCTATTGTATTTATTTCAACCACATTGTCAGTTGAATCTTCGTTAAATACATACACACATAATCATTAATAAGTTAGTTACAAATTAAAAATTGAAGAATTTAAAAGAACCACAAATCCCTATTCAATACCCAACACTCTCTCTAACCAAGTCCTAATGAGTAATGACCCCTATATTCTCTACAGAACACCAAAGGCCTTCACTAATTCATAGCTCCATCTCTAATCTATCATGAACATAAATACATACAAATTCACTATCAAAACCACATAATTTAAATCATTCTCATCAGTCATCACATCATTGAAAGTGAGAAAACATCTTCATACAAAAAGTGAGTAATTCATTACACAAAAAACATATTCATATTCATACATAATTCATTACACCAAAAACATATTCATACATAATTCATTACACCAAAAACATATTCATATTCATTCATAATTAATTACACCAAATACATTCATACAGAAAGTGAGAAACAAAAACAAATGCTACACTACAAAAATAGAGGCTACACTACAATAACAAAGACATAGACTACATAGTGAAGTGACCTAGTATGAGTTGACCTACGAATTGTGTCATGCCTCCAAAGAAAATAAAAAGGGGAAACGCGAACTAAAGAACCAAAAATAAATAAGGAAAATGTTTAAATATACATGGACACATCAAGGCAAAAGTAAGGGGGACAACTGTAATAAACCTTTAATATATATATCTAATATCGTTTAATACCAACAACTTGAGACTCCCATACAAAAGATTTAAACCCAACAAGGAGGTAAGACCAAAAAAAACAAAAGTGACTTTTACAAGAGATTGCATCTATCTCAAGTCAGAACCTTCCTACAAAAAAATATACACATTTTAGTTTACAAAAAAAAATAAAAAATAAAATAAAAACTGCATGGTCCGGGCTTAATCTATCTATCCAAAAGGAAATCCCAGGTTCAGCAGCTACTAAGGGTCGGCGAAGCAATATGTGAAAGAGTCTCAGTCATAGGGCCATATGATTGGGTGTACAATATGAAAAAACTACTATTGGTACCCCTACCCTTAGGATTATGATAAATAGTGCCATCTGAAAAAGATTAAAGGGAAGAGGGATGAGTGAGACAAGTGTACTACATGTGTTTAAAATAAGAATGATAGTTTAAATGCATGATAACCGGCCATCCAAAAGAAGAATTGTGAGTAGGACAAGTGTATTCCAGGTATATAGATGAGAATACAAGTTCAATGCATGAGTTGCGAGCTCTCTACTCTCGAAAAACCTAAGGGGGATAGTGGTTGGTGCAGCCTTTGAGGTGGTGCTTACTTGCTGTCTGTAATCCATTAGGGAGAGAGTGGATTGAGAATGATCTAGTTTTGAGATCCTTGTTTTTCTTCCGAGTTTTTTGCTTGTGAAGAAGGATAATTTTTTCCAGGTTTCTTGAAGCCTGTGAAAGTAATCTGCGCGTTTAATTCAATGGAGGAAGATCTAGCCAGACAATGGGCAAACCTCTCATTGACGGAAGATGAAGACAGTGTGAAAGTGATTATCCCTAAGGTGCAATTGGACAAGGGGAAAAACCAAGGGAAAACGTGTGTAATAGGAAAGCTGATTGCGGATCACATGGTGAGCAAGGAGACAATCCGGAAAACTCTGATGCGAGGGTGGAAACCGGATGGTGATCTCTCGTTCACGGTGCTAGGGGAGAATATGTTTCTGATTGAATTCACACTCTTGGATGATAAAGAGCAAGTCTTGAAATGGAGGCCCTGGGTGTTTGAAAGAGGCCTTTTTCTAATTGAAGACTTCGATGGCCTTGCCAAACCATTTGAATTTACTTTTACCCATGCTGCTTTTTGGGTGAGAATGTTTGATTTGCTGCTAGCATGCATGGGAAAGGAGATTGGACAGAAGATTGGAGAGTCGATTGGAGTGGTGGAAGCGGTTGATGTGGGTGCAAACGGAATGGGATGGGGTGAGTTTTTACGAGTCAAGGTTTGTCTAGAATTATCAAAGCCTCTCCCGCGTGGACGCAAGATCAATGTTGAAGGGAAACAAGTGTGGATCAGGTTCCAATTCGAAAAACTCCCAAAATTCTGCTTCCTTTGTGGAGTGGTGAGCCATAGCAAAACAGGTTGCCCAAATAAAAGCATATTTCGACACCAAGAAACAAACCCACAGTATGGGATGTGGTTAAGGGCTCCTTCCCCGCCACGAAGGTCCGACAGAGGTCTGGAAAGAAATATGGAGAGGAAATTCTCGCCTGATTACAAACGACATGGATATGGATATCCCAAACCCATCCATGAGGGCAGCATTTGTTTTGACGGCGGCGCCAAAACTTGGGAGGACGGAAGCGGCGAAGCTGGAGGAGGGAAAACAAACCAAAAACGTACGAAGCTGAATAAGGAAACAAGAGGAGATCTGGGCGTGAATCATGGAGGAGCATAAGACTTGAGCGTGAATCATGGAGAACCGCGAGAATCTTTCTGTTTTCAAGCTAAAATATCTCGAGTTGACCCTTGTTTTAATGGGGAAGATTCGAGGGAGCGGGGGGAAAGTTCCTTTCCAAAAAAAGGGGGACACAAGCTGAAAAAAGGAAGTGGAAAAATGACAGTTAATGGGGACAAACAGCTAGCTGTAGCTCCAGAAGGGAAAGATATTGTGAAGTTTAATGAGAAAGCCCACAGTCTGACGGAGAATACTAAAGTTGAAGTTGGGCATCTCTCTAATGGGCTGGAGGGTAATATATCAAATGAAAATTACAAAAGCCTCATAACACGTTCTGAGGCAATATACATGGGCCCAATATTGGCTGATGTGGAGAACTCAATGAAGACAGCTGCGAGTCTTTCTAAGGAGAGGAAGGAGATCGCAAGTGGTGATGAGTGCTATTTTGTGCTCTTTCACAGCCCTTTATTTACGTTTGTTAGGCCATTAGCTTTGTTAATATTTATTTATTTGACTTGTTTTGTGTGCTTTTGTAATAAACAGGCCTTTACATCACGCCTTGACCAAGGAAGCAAAAATGGACATGAAATGATGAAGAAGAACCCTGAAGTGCGTTGAGCATAATCTTGAGACGACATGATCCGATCGGCCAGCGCCTCACGGGCCTGGCGATTTTCTGCGATCGAGTGTCTTGTCGTTCGACCATGGATAAGCACGCGTTCGAGCGCACGCCTGCGTTCGACGCAGTTTTTTCCTGCCTATAAATAGGCCCCTTAGTCATTTGGTTTGGAGTTAGTTTTTCTTTGGGTGTTTTTTTTAGAGAGTGTTTTGCCTTGTTAGCCACACTCTGCCCATTTTTATTTGTAAACACTTATTCCTTAATTTATTTTATGCAATCTTTAATTTTCATTTCATTTATTTATTTAATGGGTGGCTAAAATCTTCAACTAAGGTTGAAGATTATGCCTTACCCGTAGCGTATATTTCTTGCTTTTTACATTAAGTGTTCTTAATTTCCGTCATTTAAATTCTGCACTCGTCATTTACTTTCTGTGACAAATAAGTTAAATGGTTGTCATCTTTGATGCAATCACAGTCACCATCCGATGTGTTCCAAGCCGGGTGCACGACAAGTAATATTTATTGATTCAATATCCACTGTGATCCAAGGATCCAGTGGATGATTTTATCAACAAACAATTACTTGTTGTAGCTCCTTAACGGTAAACACATTGTTTAGGTTTGACTTGTATCAAATGACGACAATAGAGTTGTGTTGAGGGGTTTTAACTTCTAAGACGGAAAAATAGGCATTTAATGTATTAAAGTTAACTTTTGATCGGGGTAAGGATAATCTTTGACCTTAGTCTTTTTTTCCATTCATTAACCTTTTCTTAGTATAGTTTTTTAATTACTGCACAATTAGTGTTCTTGAAACTACTCGGAGCTAGGTTAAAATATAGTTAGTTTAATCTCGATAATTTCTTAAGCAAACGCTCCGTTCCCTGTGGGTTCGACTCGGTACTTGTGCAACCGCTGTACGAGCTTCGGTTCGTTCAATTGCGAGTACCTAAATTTGGCACATCAAATTTTGGCGCCGTTGCCGGGGAACGGTTGTTTTTGTTTTAGTTGATATTGTTTTTTAGATTAACTTTATTTTTCTACTAGTTTTTATTTTTATGCATTGTTTATACTGTTCATATTTTATTTTGTGTTTTAGTTTATTTTCGTTAATTTATAGATTAATTTTTAGATTTCTTTTCAGCTTTACATTTGATTCAGCCTCGACACATCGGCGCGGTGATTGACGCGATGCTTGCGGTCGAACGCTTGCCGCCTATTCTAGACGCGTTCGTCTGCGTCATGCGAACATCACAACGCGCATATGCGTCCGCCTCACGATCTGCGTGCGTAGCACGACCCTTTACAGAGACGCGCATTACGCCTGCGGTCGAACGCACCTAAGTTGCGGTCGAACACACTTGAGAAAAACTGCCATATTCTTGTTCTTTGTCGCGAGAACGTCTTGTCTTGCGCTCCTTCTTGCATCAACATACCAGAAGGCAGTATGTTCTGTTTTTGAATTCTTTTAATTTCAATTGATTGTTAGACTTATTTTAGTTGTTTAAACTGCCTATTTTGAGTAGATTGAGTGCTGTGATTAGTTTATTTTTCGTTCTTAGTTCTTTGCATGTGTTTTTGTTTTGGCTAATTAGTTTTAATTACTAGGTGTTTAGATTAGCTTGCTTTTTATTGCTGTTTTTTTTTTTAATTTTGGCTAATTTTTGTTCTCTGTTTTTATTACTGGTTTGTTTTACTGCATCTGTTCATATTTGTTTCAATTGGTTTTATTTTTGTTTACTTGTTTAAGATAGGTTAGTGTTCAATATGTTTTAGCTCTTTATTTTGCTGCATATCTTGCTGTTTTTAGTTTTGTTTTTCCTGTTTATTTGTGCATATTTTCTTCTGTTTTTGCTGTCTTATTCCTCTGGTTTTTCTGTTATTTGTTGTTGCATCTTATTAGCTTATCTAGCTTGCTGTTTTTCCTTAGTTTCTCGTTAAATTCTTGTTAGTTTATGCATGGTCGGCGATCCTTGAACTTAGAATTAACACCACTAGATCCCGACTTAGAAAGAAACATTAGGAGGCGTCGAGCTCGGTGAGATGGGAGATAATCAAAGGGAGCATGGTGGAACGACATGAAGAAAATCGGAGGGAAGAGGAAGAGGAAAACGAGGCATTCGAAGATGCGAGAGCTGGGAACGGGGAGCATAGACGTATGTATGAGTTGGATTTCACGACAGCATTACATGAACTATTCGCACCTACTGCGGTCAGTACCCATTCTTGCATAGTGTTACCACCAACTAATGCCACTCATTATGATCTTAAGCCACATGTGATTCAGATGTTACCATCTTTCTATGGCTTAGATCATGAAAACCCTTATTCCCATGTTAAGAAGTTTAGGAGTATAACTGCCACAACCAAATTTCAAAACTTCTCAGAGGAATCAGTCAATCTTTGACTTTTTCCTTTCTCCCTTCATGACAGAGCCACTGAATGGCTGGATTCCTTAGTACCTCGTTCTATTACATCCTGGACAGAACTATTGAAACAGTTCTACCACAGATTCTATCCGATGTCCAGAGTAAATGATGCGAGAAAGGAAATTAGTTCATTTTCTCAGGATGAGGACGAGAAATTCACAGAGTGTTGGACAAGATTTAAAGATATGTTGATGAAGTGTCCACCCCACGGATATGAGAAATGGCGTTTAGTTCAATTTTTCTACCAAGGTTTATCTCAAACCAACCGTAGCATGATTGAACTGATGAATGGTGGGACATTCCTAAATTTGACGGGAGATTTGGCATACAAAGCTTTGGAAAAAATTGCTGCCAACACACAAAACTGGGATTTCTCCAGTTGTCGTGATAAATCTGCCCGGAAGGACAAGAAAGGAGGCATCTTGGAGCTAAAAGGTGAGCAAGAGTTGACTCAAAGGATGGATGCGATTGTGAAAAGGTTGGACAAGCTGAGTGTAGGAAAGCCTATAAATGCCGTAAATACATTCCCTCAGAGAGAGTTGTTCTATCTCTGTAGCCCTATGCACCAAGCAATGTAATTGTCCATCAATGAGCTTTTGAGATGGAACAGTGTACGCTTTCAGCTTTTCAAAAGCCGCAGTGGGCCATATTCTGAAACATATAATCTTGGATGGAGAAATCACCCCAATTTTTCTTGGAAACAGAATCAACCCAACACCAATCAAGGGGGAGCACCACATTATCCCCCAGGATTTTCTTCTTACCCAAATCAAGGACGCTCGGCTCAGCCAGCATCATCATCTTATCAAGCCCCCAACCAAGCCCCAGCCTCATCAAACCAGTCACTTGAAGATACCATGAGAGATTTTATGAAATTGACTGGTCAATCAATAAGTGACATAAGGCAATCTACCATGGTGAACACCCAGGCGATCTCAAAGTTGGAGATGCAGATGGGATAGCTAGTGAATCACCTGGGTGAAAGGGACAAGGGAAAGTTCCCTAGCCAAGCAGTGAACAATCCTAAAGCATGTGGAAATTTGTCGAATCAGGAGCATGTGCAGGCGATTGTCACTCTGAGGTCAGGGAAGAGAGTGGACAATAAGGTGGTGAACCCAGAAGAAGATGATGCTGAGAAAGAAGAGCAGAGAGAGAAAGAAGAGCAGAGAGAGAAAGAAGAGCAGAAAGAGGAAGAAGAACAGAAAGAGGAAGAAGGTGACAATCAAGAGGAAAGAGATGAGCCATCTATCCACCCCTTTGTAAAGAAGAACCTCCTAGGGCGCTTGTGCCAAAAGCACCATACCGAAAGATTACAAGCGCCTAGGAATGGAGGGAAATTAGAGGACATTCGGAGGTATTCAAACAAGTCCAAATAAACATCCATTCTTGGACGCCATCCAGAAATCCTTCCTATGCCAAGTTCTTGAAGGACTTGGTCACGTGAAGAGAAAACGAATGTCCCTAAAAGGCATTCATGACCGAAAGGTGTCATTTATCCTACAATGCAAGTTACCCTCAAGTATAAGGACCCGGATGTCCTACAATCACTTGCATGATAGGAGTTAGCAGATCGAGAGGGCACTGTTGGACTTAGGAGCAAGTGTAAACTTGTTGCCCTACTCGGTCTATTTATAGTTAGGGCTAAGAGAGTCAAGCCCACAACCATGACATCAGAACTTGGCGACGATGCTGTGAAGGTTCCACGGGGAATAATTGAGGACGTTCTGATTAAGGTGGACAAATTTTATTTTCTAGTGGATTTCATTGTTTTGGACACAAAGCCAGTTCAGGTGATAGGAACTGAGATCCCTGTGATTCTAGGGCGACCATTTTTAGCTATGGCTAATGCCCTGATAAACTGTAGGTCGGGGGTCATGAAAATTTCTTTTGGTAATATGACAGTGGAATTAAATATTTTTCACATCAGAAAACAACCACTCGATTATGACCAGATGAATCAAGTGTGCTTGATTGAGGAGATTTTGGATAAAGTAATAGAAGAATCAAGCATAGAAGACCCCCTGGAAGCATGCCTCGCTCAATTTGGTGAAGACTTAGATTTGGATAAACTGATGGAGCAGGCAGAGGTACTTTTGGAGACAGCTCATTTGGAGAGCAAAGAAAAGAAGGAGACAGCAGTACCTAATCCCCCGAAAAAGAAACTTAAGCCTTTACCTGATAGTCTTAAGTATAAGTTCCTAGGTCCAGCTGAGTCTTTACCAGTGATTATAGCTTCAGACTTGATAGATGCTCATGAGGAGAAATTGTTGGGAGTTTTGAGAGAGCATTAGGAAGCTATAGGCTGGACGATTGAGGACATCAAGGGAATCAGTCCCTTGTTGGTTATGCACAAGATACACTTGGAGGATAATTCCAAACCATCGAGGGAACCACAGAGAAGACTCAACCCAGCAATGCAAGAAGTTGTGAGAGCAGAAGTGATCAAGCTGTTGGATGCTGGGATCATCTACCCCATTTCTGACAGCAAATGGGTGAGCTTGATACATGTTGTGCCCAAGCGGGCTGGATTGACGGTAGTAAAGAACCAGGACAACGAGTTGGTACCAACTCGTGTTCAGTCAGGATGGAGAGTATGCATTGACTATAGGAAGTTGAACGCTACCACCAGGAAAGATCACTTTCCTCTTCCATTCATCGATCAGATGGTGGAGCGTTTAGTTGGGCACAAGTACTACTATTTCTTGGATGGTTATTCAAGATATAACCAGGTCCAGTGGACCCCGAAGACCAGGAGAAGACTACCTTCACATGTCCCTTTGGGACATTCGCCTACCATCGTATGCCATTTGGGCTGTGTAATGCATCTGCTACTTTTCAGCGGTGCATGATCAGCATTTTTTCCGACATGGTAGAGCGATTTATGGAGATCTTCATGGATGACTTCTCCGTCTTCGGATCATCTTTTCAGGAGTGTCTGGATCGTTTCACGTTGGTGTTAGTGAGATGTAAAGAGAAAAACCTCGTGCTTAACTGGGAGAAGTGCCATTTTATGGTCAAGCAGGGGATTGTACTGGGGCATGTCATATCTCATAGAGGCATTGAGGTTGACAAGGCGAAGGTAGATTTGATCTCTAACCTTCCACCCCCACGTACTGTGAAGGAAATTCGTTCCTTCCTGGGCCATGCAGGGTTCTATCGGTGATTCATCAAGGATTTCAGAAGATCGCCAGCCTCGTCGTAGGTTGTTGGCCAAAGAGACCCCATTTGAATTTGATGATGAATGTGTGAAAGCATTTGGGGCTCTGAAGGAGATTCTGACGTCCACACCGGTAATTAGACCACCCAGTTGGGGTGAACCATTTGAGATCATGTGTGACGACGACTATGTGGAGCTGTTTTGGGGCAGCGATAAGAAACTTCCCATGTGATTTACTATGCAGGACTGAACGACGACGACAACTCAATTACTCCACCACAGAAAAGGAGTTGTTGGTAGTCATTTTTGTGCTGGACAAGTTTAGATCCTATCTGTTAGGATCTAAAATCATTATCTTTTCTGATCATGCGGCGTTGAAGTATCTTTTCTCCAAGAAAGATGCTAAATCCCATTTGATCAGATGGATTTTGCTGCTGCAAGAGTTTGACATAGAGATCCGGGATAAGAAAGGGACAGAGAACGTGGTGGCTGATCATTTGTCTAGATTGACCATGGATTTCACTGAGGATGCCATTCCCATCTCTGAGACCTTTCCTGATGAGCAGTTGATGCACATTACTCACAATCCCGCACCTTGGTTTGCGGACATAGTGAACTATCTTGTTACCGACCAAATGCCTTTGCATTGGGGGCGACAAGATAAGGTAAAATTTTTGTCCAAGGTGAAAACCTTTCTTTGGGATGATCCTTATCTGTTCAAGTATTGTCCCGATCAGATCATTAGGAGATGCATACCTGAATTTGACCAAACTGATGTCATCCCCTTTTGTCATGATCATACATGTGGGGGCCATTTCAGTGCAAACAAGACCGCGGCAAAGATTTTGTAGTATGGATTTTATTGGCCTACCATGTTTGCGACGCCGGCTTATTGCACTTCATGTGAGCGTTGTCGAAACTTCGAGTATTTCAAGGAGAAATATGATGCCCTCAATCCCATATTGATAGTTGAGATTTTTGATGTATGGGGCATCGATTTCATGGGACCTTTCCCAAACTCCTTTGGGTTTCAGACATTTTGGTTGTTGTGGACTATGTGTCCAAATGGGTGGAGGCGGTTGTGCAAGACCAATGACCATAGAGTTGTGGTCAAGTTTTTGAAGGACACGATTTTGCTCGGTTTGGTACACCTAGAGTAATTATCATGATGGTGGTACACTTAACGCAGATTTTTGAGCGATGAAGAAGTATTTCATCACACATAAGGTTGCCACCCCTTACCACCCACAGACGAGTGGGTAGGTTGAAGTGTCAAATCGTGAGATCAAACACATTTTGGAGAAAACAATGAACCCTAGTAGGAAAGATTGGTCTTCACGATTGGGGCATACTGGGATAAAGCATATAAAACACTAATTGGGATGTCACCTTATCGGTTGGTGTACGGGAAAGCTTGTCATCTTCCCATCGAGTTGGAGCATCGGGCATACTGGGCCATCAAGCAGATGAACTTCAATTTTTGAAGGCCGGCTCAAAGGAAGCTCCAACTCACCGAATTAGAGGAGTTGAGGAATGATGCATATGATGTTCGAGGAAGTACAAGAACATATGAAGAAGGTTCATGACTGTGGCATTTTGAGGAAATCTTTTGAGCCAGTCGAAAGTCCTTCTTTACAACTCTTGGTTGCATCTTTTCTCGCAAGTTGAAATCTCGATGGACGCCCATTCATCATTAGGACCATATTTTCTCATGGGGCCATCGAGATAGAGGATCCCAAGAATGGTAACATTTTTAAGGTGAACGGAAAAAGGGTTAAACCATTCTTGGAGTTAAAGAGTTCGTAGAGATTGAGGCTACTCTTTGGAGGATCCGATTTACATCGAGTGATGTAGTCTCTTATCACGAGTCCGGTCAAGACGTTAAACTTAGCGCTTGTGGGAGGCACCCTCATTATGTTTATTGCTTTATTTTCTTAGTCAAATTTGGGAAAGCATTCTTTTATGTTATACCGAATTGGCTTACCCCTAGGTTAATTCACCACATTGTGGACAATGTGCTTTTAAGTTGGGGGTGTTTGTAAATATTTATTTTGTGTTTGTAAATATTTTATTTTGTGTTTGTGTAAATATTTTATTTATATGTTGTTTTTTGTGTTTGTGTAAATATTGTTTTGTAGCATGTTTTGTGTTTTTGTTATTCTTGTATAAAATTTTTGTATTTTTTGCTTATTTTTTTCTCAACGCATTTTATTTGCTCGACCGCACGCCGCTATGCTTGACCTTTGGTGAGTTCGACCGCAGACCCCACCAAGACATTAATGCGCTATGCTCGACCTCATGTAAGTTCGACGCACACCAAAGACACGCACACACTCATGCACGCTTGCGGTCGAACTTGCTAAGTTCAACGCATAGCCTGCTGCACCACTTGCGCCAGCACGAAAAGCGGTCGAACGCACTATGTGAGTTCGAACGTACTCGAGCTGGGCCTTTCGTGACCTGCTTTTAGGTCACTTTTCCCCCATCTCTTCCTCATTTCTCCACCAGCCGTACAGCAGCCCCGACATCCCCTTTTCACCCTCACCTCCCTAACATCCAAAATACCCCAACCCACCGCCACCAATCTCCTCCCCCACCACCGCAACACCACCGCCGGCCTCTCTCCGGTCAACCCACCCACCGCCGGCCGCCCATTAGCCAGTTTTTCATTTTTTTCCATTTTCTCCCCCGAACATTCATTTTGTCGATTTTTTTTCCATATTTTTTTATTTCTTCTTGATTTATGGCACAAGTCCATTTTGGGACTGTGCCCCACTGTTTGGGATTGGTTTCTTGTGGTTTTTGCAGGGGTTGGGTTGATTTGAAAGGGGATTTCAAACCCCTTAGTTTTTTGGGCGCCCACCAGCTGTTCGACGAAATTCCCCAACCAACATTCATCATGCCTAGAGGCCAAGGCACCACTTCTCGGTCCACTGGGACCCAAAGCATGGTCGCCAAGCTTCCCATTGAGAGCCGTAAGCTCTTATTGGAGAACACCTTTGCCATCAAAGAGAAGTTCTCCAATAATGAGGCAACGACTTGGGCCGTTCAAGAACTGAAAAGACGGGGCCTAAAGAGACTTTTCAAACCCATCGCCTCCACCGCTTATGAGCGCCTAGTTAGAATTCTCTGAAAACTTGAGGTGTGAGTCGACCAGCCCGATGTGCTTTTCTCTTCCATTGGAGGAGAAGTTCGGTGACTATTGCCGGTGGCGACGCGTTGAAGTGTAACCATGAGCCCCACGGTGGATACCCCACAGCTCGAGTGCCCTCCCATGCTCACCGTCGAGGACATTGTTATTGCGATATGTGTGATGGGCATTTTGACAGACGGTCGAAATGCAGCCAGCAAAAGCGAAGATTCCTCGGAATCTTTTATTCATAGACATGGTGCTTTATAGGAACGTGTGTCCTTTGGGGCACAAGACATAGAGGAGGATCTGTTCCTCGCTGCTCTGTATGTTCCATCGAGGTTTCGGTGCTCCATTCCCAGATCATATGGCGTGATTCAAAAATTTGGGATGGAGTGCACCGGGAGAGCGAGCACACGAAGACCTGGGCTTGCCTTTCCCTTTTCTCTCACTCATATTTTGAGGAAGAAAGGGATTAAAGCGGATTCGGACGGGCCCATCATTGAGAGCCCATACTTTGGCCCGATCGGTGGCGCTGAGTCTATCCCACATGCCCGAGCACGTACAGCCCACGGAATAGCCCGCACGGTGCGAGCCCATGGACATTCTGAGATGGCGGTGAGCGAAGAGAAGGCGGCGGGAGGAGTTGCTGGACAAGAGCGAGGAGTATGAGGAGGGATCATGATTGGGCTTTCGGACCTATTACATCTCGAGGAGACCCTCGTGGACATACGATTTCGGATCGAGACTTATAGAGGGGCTCGTCGGGGCAGCTCGAGGTCAGGAGATGTTCAGCCATCTTGGATAGGTGCCTCCGAGACCTTCGCACCACCACCAGCCCGTGATGTCTTCGTGGCGTCTTGGTTTATCTTTCATACCCTTTGCACTACATTTGTATTTT
This sequence comes from Carpinus viminea, assembly GCA_013348765.1. Lineage (NCBI taxonomy): Eukaryota > Viridiplantae > Streptophyta > Magnoliopsida > Fagales > Betulaceae > Carpinus > Carpinus viminea. The sequence continues at coordinate 27,682,534 of CP054670.1, read as the reverse complement.
CTTTATCCACTTTGTAGGCGGTCACGAGATTTGAGTTTGGGGTGTTTTATCATGTTGTGCACATTTTATTTTCTATTATATTTATTTTGATTATGGTTTATTTTCCTTTGTGAGCTTAATTTTATGAACACATGATTACTTTTTGAAGGAATTTTGATTGTGTTACTTTCTTTGGCAAACTTGAGATATTGCATTTCAATTTGATTTTCACGAGCACATTTGTACGTAGTCTTTGGGATTAAATGTTGAGTTTGGTCATGCTAGTTTTGTAAGCTTAAATACAATTGGATAACATGTTGGGAAATAACCGTGGTTTATGTCAAAAAAAAAAAAAATTTTGATCATTTTGAGCTTTCCAAGTAACGAATCTCATGCCTCGAGCATTGAGCATTCGCGTAAAAAGTGAGAAGTTAAACTTGATTAGCAAAGCTTAGTAGCCTTTTTACTCGAGTTAGTAGGTCCTTAGGGTGTCTTTACACCTAATGCCCTAAAACCTTGGTTTGGGAGTCATTGACCTAACGCTTGATACATGGGTCAACTAGACAGCTTAAGGGAGCTATGCAATAAAAAAAAAAATTGAAATAAACCATGGTTATTATGTCCGATGAGTGGTCTAATGAATTTGAGTGTCAAAGCATGCATGGAAAAGTTTAGTGTTGAAATCCCCTGATTATGTGTTGAATTCACTTTCACTAGAATTGATTAGTGTAATGTCTCAGTTTGCCATGTTCGTAGCTTGATTAAAAATTCCTTGAAAAATTGTGAAGATGGTGTTTGTGTGATTAAGTTTGCTTTTGAATTTAAACCATGATTGTTATATTATTGCATGATTGAGAATGAAATGTTTGCACAAATGTTTGTGGGTATCATTCCTGAAAAACCCTCACGAGACTTCACTCGTCCTCTAGGGAAATCCTAGAGGTTTAAAAGGCTTGTTGCATGCGCTCAATGCAACCGTTCTCCCACGAAAGCGGACTTATGTTTATTCTTTGTTTTGCTAAGGGACTAGCAAAATGTAAGTTTGGGGTATTTGATGAGTGCTATTTAGTGCTCTTTCACACCTTTATTTACGTTTGTTAGGCCATTAGCTTTGTTAATATTTAATATTTGACTTGTTTTGTGTGCTTTTGTAATAAGCAGGCCTTTACATCACGCCTTGACCGAGGAGCAAAATGGACATGAAATGATGAGAAGAATCGAAGTGCGTTCGAGCGCATGATTTGCGTTCAAGCAGATCTTGATCGCATAATCGAGGCGAAACAGCGGTCAGATCCAGCGCCTCCGAGGAGCCTGGCGGTTTCTGCGATCGACCGTGTGCTGTCGTTCGGCCGTGGATAAGCGCGCGTTCAAGCGCGCATGCCTGCGTTGACGCGAGCCTTTCCATTGCCTATAAATAGGCCCTTGGTCATTTGGTTTTAGTTAGTTTTTCTTTGGGCGTTTTTTAGAGTGTTTTGCCTTGTTAGCCACACTCTACTTGTTTTTATTATTTATTCTTAAATTTATTTTATGCAATCTTTCATTTTCATTTCATTATTTATTTAATGGGTGGCTAAAATCTTCAACTAAGGTTGAAGATTATGCCTTACCGTAGCGATATATTCTTGCTTTTTACATTAAGTGTTCTTAATTTCCGTCATTTAAATTCTGCACTCGTCATTTAATTTCGTGACAAATAAGTTAAATAGTTTGTCATCTTGATGCAATCACAGTCACCATCCGATGTGTTCCAAGCCGGGTGCACGACAAGTAATATTTATTGATTCAATATCCACTGTGATCCAAGGATACAGTGGATGATTTTATCAACAAACAATTACTTGTTGTAGCTCCTTAATGGTAAACACATTGTTTAGGTTTGACTTGTATCAAATGACGACAATAGAGTTGTGTTGAGGGGTTTTAACTTCTAAGACGGAAAAATAGGCATTTAATGTATTAAAGTTAACTTTTGATCGGGGTAAGGATAATCTTTGACCTTAGTCTTTTTTTCCATTCATTAACCTTTTCTTAGTATAGTTTTTTAATTACTGCACAATTAGTGTTCTTGAAACTACTTGGAGCTAGGTTAAAATATAGTTAGTTTAATCTCGACAATTTCTTAAGCAAATGCTCCGTTCCCTGTGGGTTCGACTCGGTACTTGCGCAACCGCTATACGAGCTTCGGTTCGTTCAATTGCGAGTACTTAAATTTGGCACATCAAGTGGTTTATGTGGGAAGACTGTAACAAGCTGGAAAAGGAAGGAGAGGGGGGAAACCGATAATTTGGACAACCCTTTTTCCACACTTACCCAGGAAGCTCGCAAAAGAAGAGAAGTTATTGACGAAGAGAGAGAAGTTGAGACAGGCAAACAGGATGAAGTTTTACTTGGATCAGGGATGGCGGAGGTTGGAGAACAGCCCCGCCGACCGCAATGATGTTATTAAGTTGGAACTGCCGAGGGCTTGGGAACCTTCGGGCAGTTAACGACCTTTGCCGTTTGATAAAGGAAAAGCGACCCAAAATGGTTTTCTTAATGGAAACCAAACTTAGAAGGGAGAGAATGGAAGTGATTCGACACATTGGGTTTTCTCAATGTTTTTGTGGTGGACAGTGTGGGCAAGGGTTGTGGATTGGCTTTATTTTGGGAGGAGGACATTATCGTCGATATCCAAAATTTCAGCTTGCGACACATTAATGGTGTGATCCAATCATCGGACTCACAAGTTAAATGGAAATTTACGGGGCTGTATGGGCACTCGAAAGTGAACAAAAGGCACAAAACATGGAGTCTCCTCAAAAAGTTGGCCTGTCTTGATCCGCTTCCATGGCTATGTGTGGGTGACTTCAATGAAGTTTTGACCCAAACTGAAATGGGGGGAAGGGGGAGGCCAGACAAGCAAATGGTGGACTTCCAACAGGCCTTGGAGTATTGCGAATTATTTGACATGGGGTATAGAGGACCAAAATACACGTGGAGCAACTGCCAAGAGAGCCAATTCTTTATTAAGGAAAGACTTGATAGGGGAGTGGCTAACAATGGATGGTATGAATTATTCCTGGAAGCAAAAGTTCTAGTTGAGACCACTTCTACTTCGGATCATGCTCTTTTACTTGTGAAGATGATGGGGCCCACAAAAGGTGAACAAAAAAGAAGACGGTTCCATTATGAAGCAAAGTGGAAATTGGAGCAAGGCCTAAATGATGTGTTGACATGTGAATGGGACCGGTGAATCTGGGCAACCCGTGGCAGCAAGTGGAACAAAAATTGGCAAGGTGTAAGGAGGGTATAGCGAGGTGGCAGAGAGAAACCAAGGGGGCTGGAAAAAATAATATTTCAAACTTGAAGAAAAAATTGGACATGGTGCAAGGCTGGGAGGATAAACGGTCTGGTCTTGAAGCTCAAAAGATCAAAAAAGAAATGAACTCTCTACTAGATCAAGATGATTTAAAATGGCGACAGAGGGCCAAGGCGGACTGGTTAAAGCTCGGGGACCGTAACACGAAATTTTTTCACGCTTGTGCCAACCAAAGGAGGGAAGCAAACCAGATTAGAAAAATAAAATCTGAAAATGGGTCCCTGTTTGAGTCTCCGGAGGAAATAGAGACAGCTTTCGTAGAATATTTTTCTACACTTTTCTTGGCAGGCCCAGTTGTGGATGTTGAGTGAAGCATGCAGTTCTTGGATAGACGTGTGACTAGAGAAATGAATGAAGAGCTGTTAAAACCATTCTCTAGTGAAGAGGTGGACTGGGCATTAAAACAAATGGGCGCTTTCAAAGCGCCGGGACCCGATGGACTACCAGCTGGCTTTTTCCAAAATCATTGGGAGCTGCTGGGACGTGAGGTTAACTGCATGGTTCTTGACATTTTGAACACGGGTATGATGCCACCAGTTTTAAATTTAACTTATATAGCTTTGATCCCTAAAGTGAAAAATCCTATGAGTGTTACTGAATTTCGACCTATTAGTTTGTGTAATGTATAATACAAATTAATTTCTAAGGTCTTGGCAAATCGATTGAAGAAGATACTACTACATATTATTTCACCGACTCAAAGTGCGTTTATCCCCGGGAGGCTTATAACCGACAACATATTGGCAGCCTATGAGACCCTATACACAATGAACTCAAGGATGAAAGGAAAAAAAGGGTATATGGCGGTAAAATTAGACTTGAGCAAAGCTTATGACCGGGTGGAGTGGGGTTTTCTTGAGGCGACTATGAGGAGGATGGGTTTTGCACCACAATGGATACGGTTGATTATGATGTGTGTATCCACAGTACAATATGCAATATTGGTAAATGGGAAACCATGTGGGAAAATTACTCCTACGAGGGGTATCCGTCAAGGAGATCCTATGTCCCCATACCTATTCCTTATTTGTGCGGAGGTGCTTAGTTCGATGCTAACTAAAGCAAATAGAGAGGGGTCAATTTCGGAGGTCCCTACTTCAAAGTTTGGACCACGTGTGAGCCATCTCTTTTTTGCCGACGATAGTTTACTTTTTTACAGGTCACTACAACTCAATGGGATTTTTTGACTAATCTCTTGCATGGCTATAAAGAATCGTCGGGGCAAAGGTTGAATACTAGTAAAATAACCATCTTCTTTAGCAAGAATACTTCTATGGAGGAAAAGGAGAGGATAGTGGAGATAGCGGGAATTCCAGTTACGCAGCGGTATGACACCTATTTGGGTCAACCGGCATTTGTTGGAAGATCAAGAATTGCAGCCTTCAAGAGCATTAAAGATAGGATTTGGAGGAGGTTACAAGATTGGAAGGTAAAGTTCCTCTCCCAAGCTAGCAAAGAAGTTTTATTGAAGGCGGTTATCCAAGCGATTCCAACATATAGTATAAGCGTCTTTATGCTCCCGCAATCTTTGTGTAGGGAAATAAATTCTTTGATGGGCAAATTCTGGTGGGGGCATCAAGATAAGACACGAGTGCATTGGATGAGTTGGACACGAATGGGTCTTTCAAAAGCCGATGGAGGAATGGGATTTCGAGACCTCAGAATGTTCAATAAAGCACTCTTGGCCAAGCAAGCTTGGAGACTTTGGCACTCACCAAATAGCTTCCTCTAAAAAATTATGGAAGCGAAGTATTATCGGGATTTTCTTGAAGCGAAATTAGGAGTGCAGCCTTCCTTTGCATGGAGAAGCATCCTTAACTCATGTGAACTACTAAAGGAGGGCTTAATTTGGAGGGTTGGAACTGGAGAAAAGGTGTGTATTTGGCAGGACAAATGGATCCCACGTTTGTCTACGGTTTTGATACAACCACAGCAACCATATTGGGACCTGAACGCCAGAGTCAGCTCCCTTATAGACCATGAGACGAATTGGTGGAAATATAATGTACTGGGCGACCTTTTTGATGAGCAGAAAAAAAAACTGATTTATGCTATACCTATTAGTGACACAAATCAGGAAGATAGGCAAGTCTGGAGGGGGACCAAGAATGGTGTGTTCTCTGTTCGGAGTGCATACTATATTCAATGGAATTGGAGAAGAAGGGGGTGGCTGAAAGCTCTGCTGGGAGAATGGTGAGTGGTGTATGGAAGAGTATTTGGGATCTGAAAATGGCCAATACTGAAAAGCATTTTTTTTGGCGGGCTTGTCATGACATTCTCCCAACCAGAAACAATTTGCATCGGAGACAGATCATTGATGACAAATTATGCCCTTTTTGTGGACTTGCTGAGGGGACGACTATACATATACTTTGGCAATGCCCTTTGACAACAGACGTGTGGTGTGGGAGTGGGATCAAACTGCAGAAGATGCCAAGGGATGGGCTGGTTTTTGTACAGATTGTTGAAAAGGTTATTGAGAAATGTAATCTGGAGGAGTTTCAACAATTTGTTGCAATAGCAAGGAGGATATGGCTTAGACGGAATGATGTTATCTATGGAAGGGCTTGTATCCATCCTAGTGCGGTGATAAAAGGAGAACTCCAAGCCCTGGCAGATTTTGCATCAGCTAATAATTTGGAGGAGGACCATCAAGCACATGAGAATGGCTTCAATGTTGTATGGTGGACAGCGCCTGAACCTGGTTGGCTAAAGGTGAACTAGGACACCTCTGTCCAAGTGAACCAAGGCTGGATGGGTTTTGGAGTGGTGGTGAGGGATGATGGGGGAAGAATGGTTGCAGCTTTGAGTCGCAGATATATGGGTTACCTGGACCCAACGGTGGCTGAAGAATGGGGGGCATTCTTAGCAATCCAAATGTGCAAGACTATGAGGTTCAGCAAGGTGCACTTTGAAGGGGACACAAAAACGGTTGTTGATGTAGTCAATATAGGCAAGGTGGACAGGAGCAGCTTGGGCCTTCTGGTGGATGATATTAGGAGTGAGCTTGATGGTATGCCCTAGTGGAGAATGACTTTCATACGAAGGGAAGGAAATAATATTCCACATGTTTTAGTAAAGGAGGCTATTTTGAGTTCTTTAAATGTTGGCTTTTTGAGCCACCGGATTGTATTAAAGAGCTTGTGGTGGAGGAGCGAAATGCTCTATCTCCTGGAAATTTCTAATAAGAATGATATATTTTCTCTAAAAAAAAAAGTTCAATGCATGATAAAAAGGTGTTAGGAGCATTAAAAGAAAAGCAGCACATCATACTCATTAATGCATGTGAGATTTTTTTTTTTTTAACACTACTGATATGTAATTGTATGCATAATAATAATAATAATAATAATATAAATAATTACTTAATAGATATATAAGAACAAAAGCAATTATAATACATATCAAAAGAAATGCTCTACAATTCTATTTTAAATCTATAGAATTTATAGGGTATCACACTCTCCCCCTTTATTAAAATTCCGTCCCCGGAATTTGCTTAGCCTATATAAATGTAACATAACCCAACCGGAACATATACATACATAAATCTATTTGTTAGCACATACCTTAAATTATATTCACTCTCATCAAACAAAGACGGGTGTTTCTTGCGTATTTCATCTTCTAATTCCCATGATGCTTCTTCATTTGCATGATTTCTCCATAAAACTTTTACTAACGGAATGTACTTTGTACGTAATTCTTTGACCTTGTGATCTAGTAGCTTTACCAGGACTTCTTCATACGCCATATCTCCTTGCAACTGCAAAAGTTCATAATGAATTATGTGGGAAGGGCCTGGGATGTATTTCCTCAGCATAGAAACGTGAAAAACATCATGAATATTTGCAAGCTCAAGAGGCAAAGCTAAACGATAGGCCACAGGTCCTACCCTCTCCAAAATCTCAAACGGTCTGATATAGCGGGGATTCAACTTCCCTTTCTTGCCAAATCTAGCAACTCCCTTCATTGGTGCCACTTTAAGAAACGCTTTGTCACCTTCTGCAAACTCCAAATTTCTTCGACGTATATCCGTATAACTCTTCTATCGATCTTGAGCTACTGACAACCTTTGTCAGATTAATGCAACTTTGTCAATGGCATCTTGCACAATATATAGGCCTAAAATGCTTCATCCACCGAGTTCGTCCCAATAAAGTGGGGAACGACATTTTCGTCTATACAATGCTTCATATGGGGCCATCTCAATGCTTGTCTGATAACTGTTATTATAGGCGAATTCTATTAAAGGAAGATAACGTGCCCAGCTGCCACTAAAATCCAATACGCAAGCTCTTAATATGTCCTCCAAAGTTTAAATGGTTTTCTCTGACTCTCCGTCTATTTGAGGATTATATGCAATGCTAAATCGTAATTGAGTTCCCATTGCTTTTTGCAGACTCATCCAAAATCTTGATGTGAAACAAGGATCTCTGTCCAACACAATTGATTCAAGTACACCATGTAACAAAACAATCTCCTGTAAATACAACTCTGCCAGTTTCTCCAGTGAGTATTTCACCTTTCTTGGAATAAAGTGAGCGGCCTTAGTTAACCTGTCCACAATCACCCATATTGCATCATACCCAGCCTTAGTTCATGGTAACCCCACTAAAAAGTCTATGGCTATTTCTTCCCATTTCCACACCTGTATCTCCAGAGGTTGCAATGGTCCTGCAAGTCTTTGATGTTCTGCTTTGACTTGTTGACATGTTGAGTTCCGCTCTACAAATTCAGCAACATCTTGCTTCATTCCGTTCCACCAAAAATGCCTCTTAAGATCCCGATACATTTTAGTGCCTCCAGGGTGTACTGTATGTGGTGAAAAGTGTGCTTCCTCCAATATAAGTTTTCTTATCTCCTCATTATTAGGTACACAAACTCTATTATGATATCTGAACAAACCATCTAGCGTCACATTGAATCCCAAGGCTCAACCTTTGTTGGCTCTCTCCTTAATTCAATTGATCTCCTCATCTTTTTCTTGAGCCATGCGAATATCATTCAGCAATGTAGATTTATTTTCCAGTCTCGCCACTAACGCTTGCACCTCTCCTATCATGATCTCCATATCAAGCTTCTCAATATCTATCTTTAGATTATGGGGGCAAAGCTTTTAAACATGCTATCTCACTTCTTGATTTTCTGCTTAGGACATCTGCAACCATGTTAGCTTTCCCTAGGTGGTAATTGATTACACAGTCATAGTCTTTTATTAACTCCAACCATTGTCTTTGCCTTAAATTCAGCTCTTTCTGCGAGAACAAATATTTAAGCATCTTGTGATCTGTAAAAATTTCACACTTCTCTCTATAAAAATAATGTCTCCAGATTTTTAGAGCAAAAACTACTGTAACCAGTTCCAAATCACGGGTGGGATAATTTAGCTCATAACTTTTAAGTTGTCGAGAAGCATATGCTACTACTTTGCCATTTTGCATGAGGACACAACTGAGCCCCTTTCTGGAAGCGTTGCTATAAATAACAAATTCGCAAGATTCTGAAGGAGGCATTAGGATTGGAGCAGTTACCAACTATCGATTTAATTCTTGAAAACTTTGCTCACATTCATTTGTCCACAAGAAATGGGCATTTTTCCTTGTCAAAGCAGTCAGCGGTCTCGATAATTTTGAAAAACCTTCTACAAAATGCCTATAATATCCAACCAGACCCAAGAAACTTCTGATTTCATGTACACTGGTGGGTCTTTCCCAATTTACAACCGCTTCAACTTTCTTAGGGTCTACTGAGATGTTGTCCTTTGATATTACATGCCCAAGAAAAATAACTTTATCCAACCAAAACTCGCACTTTGAGAACTTTGCGTACAACCATTTCTCTCTAACCTTTGTAAAGCCTATCCCAAATGGTCCTCATGTTCTTCCAAGCTTTTGGAGTAGATTAAAATATCGTCAATAAACACTACCACAAATTGATATAAGAAATCATGAAACACCTGATTCATCAAGTCCATGAATGCTGCTGGTGCGTTTGCTAACCCAAATGGCATTACCACATACTCATAATGACCATATCGGGTGCGGAAAGCCGTCTTGGAAATATTTTCTCTCCTTATCTTCAACTGGTGATAACTCGAACGAAGGTTGATCTTTGAGAAAATTTGAGCACCTTGTAGCTGGTCGAACAAGTCATCTATGCGAGGCAATGGATATTTATTCTTGGTGGTGATTTTGTTGAGCTCTTGATAATCAATGCACATCTGGAAAGTGCCATCCTTTTTCTTCACAAAAAGTACAGGCGCCTCCCAAGACAATACGCTAGGATGAATGAATCCTTTGTTTAATAATTCTTGGATCTGAGTCTTCAATTCTTTTAATTCCGCTGGTGCCATCCTATAGGGTGCTTTGAATATTGGAGCTACTCCTGGAATTAAATCAATACAAAATTCTATCTCCCTGTCTAGGGGAAGTCTTGGAAAGTCTTCTAGAAAAACATCAAGAAATTCTTGCACCACAGGTATCTCTTTCATCTTCCTCTCTTCCTAAGGCAACTCCTTTAAACATACTAGGTAGACTTGACATCCTTCTAGAAGTAATTGCTTGGCCTGTGTTGTTAAAATTAATAGTGGAGTAGCGCTCACCTTTGTTCCCACAAATTTGAATTCAGAGTCGGCTGATAATCTGAATATTATTTCCTTGTTGTGGCAATCAATGATAGCATGATTGTTTGATAACCAATCCATTCTGAGGATGATGTTGAACCCCTCCACGTCGAATACTATCAAATTAGCCATGAGGGTTCTCCCCTCAATGTGAATTGGGTAGCCCCTGACTAATTTCCTGCATAATATTTATTTACCCATCGGGGTAGATACTACTACTCCTACTTCGATTGGTTTTAAATTAATATGGAAACTCCTAGCATACTTAGCTGATATAAATGAATGAGTAGCACCAGAGTTGAATAAAATAACAACCTTGCCAGTGAAAATGAATAGAGTACCAGTGACTACTCCATTCTTCGTCTCTGTTTCACTCGGTGTGAGGGCATAAACCCTGGCTTGAGTGGGTGGTCTGTGATTATTCCCTGTCTGTAGTGATGCAATGCCTTATTTAGTCTTTGGGCAATCCCAAGAAAAATGGCTGGCCTGTCCACAACGGTAACACATGTTAGTTCCTGTACAACACGGTCCATTGTGAGGGTGTTGACATTTGGGACAAGGTGTGCCGTTAGTTGAACTTGGTATGTGATGTGGTATTTTGTTGACCAAAATATCAATAATAAAATTACCACTCGCAATAGGACGAATCCCATAGGATAGGGCTATATTGAGGGTGTCGAACCTCAAGGACTGTAGGGATTGCTATTAAATTCGAAGAATAAGGTTTAACCTAATTAAGGAACGAGATTGATTGTTTGTGAAAGTAAATTGCATGAAAGTAAACGCAAAATTAAATTGATGATATCAGAGAGAGAGAGAGTAGGGTACCGACTTCACCACAATCCATACACAATAGTAACTGTAATTCGATTCAAGCAGCTCATAATCACATATGTTATAAAGACACGAAAATCCATATTAAAGGATAATAATAATTTATCTTTGGTTAGCACGGATCGTCCACCTAACCACTAAGATGTGGCACGACTTGTCTTCCCTAGGTATAAACTATAAAATCCCTTAAGACGTTTTATATGATCAATGGAATAGCATAACCCATCTTCGGTTAGCACGGTTTGTCTACTCTAAACTAGGGCGTAATACGAACCGTCTTCCTAAGCATGGTCTATCTAATCCTATTAATCATATGCATATTAAAACCATTGCATAACCATCGAATTTATGATCACAGAAAATAAAATCCATTGAATTCAATACATGCAAAATAAATTCTAAGACATAAGAATTTTGTAAGTATTGATTTTAGAATGAAATAACAATTGCATTAAATATTTAAGAACAGAAATCTAAAGTGCAATCCTCACAGTTATGCAATCGACATACATAATATAAACTAACTGAATCAAATACAATCACCATTGTGTGTTGGAGAGGGTTACATTGGTACCCCAGAATGAGGGTTTAGCCGCTCATGCTGATGAACTCCAAGAATTTATGTAAATTTCGCACTCCAGAAAAACCGACCCCTTTTACATTGTATAAAGGCCTATTTATAGACACTAGGAAACCCTAGAAACCCTAAAACCCTAATCATGGCTGTAGGTTAGTTTCCTACTTCAGCTTGGAGACTTGGAGTTGCATTTTTAGATGTCCAACGTGCCTGCCGGGTTAAGTGAAGCCCGAGTGCACACGTTCGCCAGGCATGGGCGATCGTGCGCCCAGCGCACATTCACAGGGGCTTGGCGCACGTTCGCCAGGCACACGTTCACATGGTGTTGGCGCACGTTCGCCAGCACAGTAAGGTTGTTTCTCTGCCCTTTTTAGTTCAATTTCCAATAGAGCGCATGTATTTGACCTAAAACACAAAAACAAAACAAAATCAAGCAAATAATAGTGTTAAGGAATTAACATATGCAAGTAAAGGGGCTTGAATGTGCAACATTTGGCGCTTATTAGTATGTTTCTGATAGGTTTGACTCCCTGATTATCTCTATTCGGTCTACATTTCCATCCTATTGGGTTTCGATTTAGTGGAGGTGCGACTCTCTTTCGTGATTCTATCATTGCCATATCATTTTTCTTCAAACTCTCCTCAGCTATGGAGGCCTTGTTGACCAATTCCACAAAATTTCAAATTTCAAAGCATACCACACGATCATGGATCGATGGGTTGAGGCCCTGTTTAAACTTTCTTATTCAATTCTCTTCATCTTCCACCATGTAGGGAGCAAAACGAGCCAATTCATTGAAGCGGCAAGCATACTGGGCAACTGTCATATTACCTTGTGTGAGATCCATGAATTCTCGAGCCTTCGCATCTCTAAGGATCTCGGGAAAATATTGCTGGAGAAACTCTTTTTGAAATCGTGGCCAAGAAATTGCTTCCTCACTGCCTAATTCTTGAATCAATAGTACCTTTCTTGGCTGTCCACCAACGTCTAGCTTCATCTAATAGTCGATAAGCAGTGTATTGCATCTTCTGTTCTTCTGTACAGCCTGCAAGTTGCAAAATTTCTTCCACGTCAGTCAACCAATTCTTGCATTCCATAGGATCTCGTTTCCCGTCAAACGAAGGAATGTGGAGTCGCTCGAAACGTTTGAACGGGCAACCGCGCTCTTCTTCACAGGGTGCTTCCCTCCTAAGATCAGTTATAGCTATGACGAATTGCCTAGCCATGGCTTGAAACATCTGAGCCATATTTGGGGCAGCCTCAGCTCCCACACCTTGAGATGAGCCTTCTCCTCCTTCAGCCATATCTCTGCATCACGTTATAAATTAGAGTTTCCTATTTTAACCACTTGCAAAAAGAATAAAAATTTTAAACGTAATGATGCAACCTAATTTGAACCTAGGTTTCCACATTGTTTCCTAGGTTTTTAACAAGTAAACTTCCAGTTGACCTTGCTCTGATACCACTAAATGTCACGCCCCAAAGAAAATAAAAATGGGAAACACGAACTAAAGAACCAAAAATAAATAAGGAAAATGTTTAAATATACATGAACACATCAAGGCAAAAGTAAGGGGGACAACTGTAATAAACCTTTAATATATATATCTAATATCGTTTAATACCAACAACTTGAGATTCCTATACAAAAGATTTAAACTCAACGAGGTAAAACAAAAAAAATAAACAAAAGTAACTTTTACAAGAGATTGCATCTATCTCAAGTCAGAACCCTCCTAGACAAAAAATACACATGTTTAGTTCACAAAAAAAAAAAAATTTGCACAGTCAGGGCTTAATCCATGTATCCAAAAGGAAATCACAGGTTCAACAGCTACTAAGGGTTGGCAAAGCAATATGTGAAAGAGTCCCAGTCATAGGGCCATATGACGGGGTGTACAATCTCAAAAACTGCTATTGGTACCCCTGCCCTTAGGATTATGATAAATAGTGCCATCTGAAAAAGGTTAAAGGGAAAAGGGGTGAGTTCGACAAGTGTACTACAGGTGTTTAAAATAAGAACGAGAGTTTAAATGCATGATAACCAGCCATCCAAAAGAAGAATTGTAGGTAGGACAAGTGTATTGCAAGTATTTAAATGTGAATACAAGTTCAATGCATGATAAAAAGGTGTCAGGAGCATTAAAAGAAAAGCAGCGCATCATACTCATTAATGCATGCAATTTTTTTATTTTTTACACCACTGATACATAATTGTATGCATAATAATAATAATAATAATATAAATAATTACTTAATAGATATATAGGAATAAAAGCAATTATAATACACATAAAAAGAAATGCTCTAAAATTCTATTTTAAATCTATAGAATTCATAAGGTATTACAAACTAAGTTTATTCTTATTCATAAGTAGGGTTTTCTGCTATAGAGCATGAGACTATGAGAGAGCAAGAAGAGAGAGATACATACCGGATCAGGATGCGACATCGGTAAAGACTCGGAATGCAAAGTTGGCAGCGTAACAGATAGAGGGAGAGGCCGAAAAGCAGCAGTGAACAAAGAGCTAAAAGGGAGAGTGGCGGCCAGCGAGCGGGAGAGAGAGTGAGTGAGCGGCGAACGGGAGAGAGAGTGAGTGAGACTGAGCGAAAGAGAGTGATAAGGGGTGGATGGCGACAGCTTGATGAGAGTTGGAGAAGGAGAAGTGCGTGCAAAGTTGCGAACAGGAGAAAAAAAGTTAGGTTTTCACTTTTTATCTTTATCTTTTTTGTTTTTTTTTTTCCATTAGATTTTCCATTAGGTTAAAAAAAAGAAAAAAAAAAAGGGTCATTTACACAAAATAAACGGGTCGACCCGTTTACAACTGATCAGTGTCAAACATTGATGTTTGAACCCCTTTAACTTATATTTGTTATGCCTTTAGCATTGTTAATATCTAACGATTTTTAGTGTTTTTAGTGTTTTGTGTTGTGCAGGTCATTGCAACAAACATGGCTAGCAAAGGGCATAAAAGTGAACTGAAAGTGAAGATCCTACCAAAGTGCGTTCGACCGCACTTGGTGTGTTCGAACGCACCCATGGTCACACGCAGGAGCACGGTCGCACGCACGCCCAGTCAGCCCTAGCCGCCTTAGCAGTTATTTGCGGTCGAACGCGCACCCTGCGTTTGACCACAAATAACTGGTGCATTCGAACGTAGGCCAGAGATTTGCTTGCCTATAAATAGGACCCTAGGTCCATTTGGTCAAGAGCTTTTACTTTGGGCGCGTTTTTTAGAGTAGTTTGCCACTGTTGGCCCTGCTCTGCCCTTTTCTTTGTAGTTAATTACTTTAGATTAATTATAATGCTTTCTTTTTGTTTATTTACACTTTCCTTGCTTATGGGAGGCTAAATCCTCAACTAAGGTTGAGGATGTAGCCTCACCATGAATGCTATGTTTATTGCTTACGTTTAAGTTATTTCATTCCGTTATTTATTTGCTTCTTAAATCGTTTCTCACTTGGTTTGGTGACAAAACCAAGTGAGATTGCACCGTAGTCGTTTATTTTGGTTTTTTATCCGATGGATACATTCCATCATTGGTTTCATTTATCCATAGTAGTTTGCGTCTTAACACATTCACTTTGGATCCTTTGGGCCTTAAACCGTTTATGGTTTGTCTTTTGTCAAATGGACGGATTCCTTGAATCCTTCGATAGGTGCAAAAGATTTAGTTTTATTTCTAACCGATAGACGGATGTATTAGCTTAGCGTTTTCAATTAACATAGTTGAAATGGTGAGGTGAAAACCTCAACCTTGGTATCTTTATTTTATTTACATTTCTGCAATAATTTACTTTAAAGTTGTCACAATCACCCACCGGAGCTAGGTTGAAATAGCACTAACCTAGACTCAAAGTTATTTTCGTACAAAGCAATACACGGTTCCTTGTGGGTTCGACTCGGTACTTGCGCAAACGCTATACGAGCTGCGGTTCGTTCAATTGCGAGTACCTAAATTTGGTACAACCAACAACCCAAACCTGTTTAGGGTAAACCCCCAAATTTGCTAATTTCGTGTCGTGTTTGTGTTGGGTTCACAAGTTGTGTCAAAATTGCTAGCCTTATCTGTAAGTTGTTGGATCAAATAAGGGATTACCATCCAATCGTGTGAGCTTCTTTCCTGATGTGCAGGGTGCTGCATATGGCTTGGCCCTAAGCAATTGAACTCGATCCAGAAGGTCAACAATGTATTTGCCCTAATTGAGATGCAGTCCACTTTCGATACGAAGTACATGAATGCCAAGGAAGAAGGAGAGGTTTCCTAGATCCTTGAGTTTGAACTCTTGCTGTAATCCCTGTATAAAAGACTTGATGACAACCACATCAGTTCTAGTGACTATGATGTCATCAATAAATAAGCACAAATATATAAGTTGCACCACGATGGAGCATAAATAATGAGGTATCCACTAATGATCCAATAAATCCTAGATGTAGGAGAGCTTGAGAAAGTTTATGAAACCAAGCCCTAGGTGCTTGTTTGAGGCCATAGAGGGATTTTTTTAGTTTGCATACATAATTAGGATAGATGATGTTTTTAAAACCAATTGGTTGTTCCATAAACACTTCCTTAGTCAAGTGGCTATGAAGAAAAAGCATTGGCGACATCCAGTTGCTTAAGTGGCTAGCTAAAGTGGACTACTAAGGAGAAAAGAATGTGAATGGTAGCTAGTTTGATGACTGGATTGAAAGTTTCAGTGTAGTCAATGCCATCCCTTTGTTGGAAACCTTTTGCCACAAGTCTGGCCTTATACTTTTCAATTGACCCGTCAAAGTTTTGTTTCAGCTTGAACACCCATTTATTTTTAATGATATTTCTGTTGAGAGGTTGAGGGCATAAAGACCAAGTATCATTCTCATGGAGAGCTTGAAGTTCACTTTCCATAGTAGCAAACCAGGAAGGGTGAGACTTAGCTTGAGCAATAGAACTTGATGTAGGAGCACGCTAGAGAGGGCATGTAGAGGGTGTTTGGTAGATTGCAAAGAGTGAGTTAGTGGAGCAGTGGAGGTATTGACTGTTGAGTGAATGGTAGGAAATGCAGGTGATGGTGACATAGGAGCAATAGGTGTCTCCTGAGGCAAAGCTAAGACAAACTCTGGTTCTTGTGTAATAGATTCTGGTTCTTGTGGAGCAGATTCTAATGCAGATGGCACAGTAGCATGAGAAATATTGATGTTCCTGGAGGTTGAGGATATAGGGATTGACACAGGTATGGCAGCAACATGAGAGTTAGAAGAGTTTATTGAACTTGGAGATATGTTATTTATTGAAATGAAGTGTGAAGATTGAAGAATAATACCTGTTTTGGAGAGATCATCTCTTGTAGGGAAAGATGTTACCCTAACCTATGCTGGAAACAACATTTCATCAACTTAGAAAAAGGACTAGAGTGGTTTAAGGTTGGAGTAGGTAATCAATTGATAAGATAGGTTGGGGTACAAAATGCTTCAACCCAATACCTAGTAGGAAGATGTGATTGTACTAGGAATGTGAGAGTAGTTTCTATAATATGCCTAGGCTTCCACTCAGCTATTCCATTTTGTTAGGAGTTAGAAGGTGTAAGGGCAGGTGACTTTATGGAGTATGCCATGAGTGGATAGAGAGATATTCACCACCCCCATCTGTTTGTAATTGTTTGATTTTAAGGGTGAAGAAGTTTTCAACCAAGCATTTGAATTTAACAAATGTGCCAAACACATAAGATTTATTTTGAAGAGGAAACAAAAATGCATATTTTGAAAAATCATCAATGAAAAGGACATAATATTTGTTTCAATTAGTTGAAGAAATAGGAGATATTCATACATCACTATGAATAAGCTCTAATGGAGCATAACTAACATGATTAGAATCTAAAAAAGATAATTGTTTGCTATTTCCTAATTGACAAGAAGAACAAATTGACTGAATAGCCTTGGATGAAGATACTGGTAATTGAAAATTGTTAAAGATATGCTGCAACACAAGCTGACTTGGATATCTTAATTGGTTGTGCCAAATCAGGGAAGGTATTTTGACTCCAATGTGAGCAGTGAGGGCTTTCACTTTATTTTTGGTGAAATGTTGCAATTGGATAGGGTAGAGTCCATCTTTACTGGGCCCTTGCAGGAGGATCCTCCCTATTATGCTATCCTGGAAAGGATAGTCCATTCGATGGAAGCAATCTAATGCTTGGTGATTCACTCTGCCACATATTTGACAAGGAATTATATTGGATGGGCCAGGATTGGAAGATGAGGCTTTGATGAAGTTGTTGGGTGTTCCGGAATAAGACCTGTCTTGTGAGGAGCTAAAAAGGGAATGTTCGGGCTTCTTGTGAGGAAAGTTCCTATTGGATAAGCCAAGGTTGGATGGATAGAATTGTCTTTCAAAGTTGTTGTTGTACTTGGGCTTGGCTGCTGATCTTTGGGAGAACATGGCAAAAGAGGTGTGCTCAGTAGTGGTTGCTTGATGCTCCAGGAGCTGATCATGTCCTAAGAGTTGAGATTGAAAGTCTTCAAGAGTCATTGACTTATCCTTGGTAAACATGGATAGAGTCATGACAAAAGCATTGTAGGTAGGGCTCAATCCTTCAAGAATGTAAGAGATTAGATCATCATCTGTGATGGAGTTACCAGCAATAGCTAGTTGGTCAGAGAGACTTTGTTGTGCAGAAGAACTCAACACATGTCTTGAAGCCTTGCCTCAAGGTCTGCAATTGTCGTTTAAGTTGTGTGACATGAGATCTTGATGGTGAGGCATAGCGGGTAGCCAAAACAGTCCAAACTTGGGTTGATGTTTTGCAGCCCTAAACCGTGGGAACAATTTGAGTGGTCAAAGTTGCAATGAACCATCCAAGTATGCACTGGTCCTTCTTTTCCCATAAAATGTATCTTGGGTTCAAAACTTCAGACTGTGTTTTGTCAGAAGCAAGGATGAGTTTTGGTGGGCATGGCTCAAAGCCATCAACAATGCCCATCAATCCATTTGTCTTCAAGATGGGTTCAAACTGAAAAACCCATCCTAGGTAATTGCTGTCATCCAATTTGGATTGACAAAGGTGTGCGATGTTGGGCATAGAGAAAGCAAGGGCAGATGAGCTTGATTCGGCTATGGGAAAGAAAAATACCCTGTGATAAGGACCAAGATAAATACCGACCTGCATGTGAAGGAGGGTGTTGAAAAATAATCTCACATTGCCTGTGGACAAGACTTTGGGCATGTTTACAAAGAATGAGCAACCCTCTTTTATTGAACCAGTTTTATAAGATAAGTTAGGCCTACGAATTTCTTCTTGGTATTAGAGCCAAAGGTCATAGATCAAACCTTGACTCCGTCTATTCACCCCCTCCCCCCATTTAAATTAAATATTTCCCTTACCTATTAAAAATGGAATTTGAGCCTACACGTAAGGGGAAGTGTTAAACTAATGATTAAGTAATTAAATTGACATCTTCCTATCAGCTTAAACTTTTTAGATAACTAGTAATTTGACATTTTCAATACTCTTTTAGTGTCAATGTTGTACAAATTTTTAACTAATTATGATTAGAAAAGGAAAAATCATTCGTGTCACCAAACTTACCCACATTTAGGGACACCTGGTCCGATTTCCTGGTTTTTTGCTAAAACCGGGAATCGAAACTGGGGTACCCCAGTTCTTGATTTTGGGAAATCGAACGGGTCCCAGTTAATCGGGGTCCTGATTACAAGTTGGTTCCGATTTGTAACTGGTTTGGTAATTGGTTTTTTTATTTTTTTTTATTTTTGCATATTTTAGGTATTGGGCCTAAAATAAGCCAATTTTTTTGCACACAATTGACCCATTTTTTTAAAAAAATTTATTTTTTCCAATATGTTTTTTTAATTTTTGTCCAATTTGCCTTTTTGTTCATTTTTACCATCATTTATCTCATTTAATTGTTTAATAATAACCCCATAATCAACGAAGGTTTCCTTTTCATTTTTTATTTTATTTTATGAATGAGCATTAAGCAACTTTATTAACAAACAAATCAAATAGCCAAATAGCCAAATACACATCATTGTCATAGAGGCATTGGCTCTTTTATATAGTATTCTAAGTAATATATATATATCCATGCCCTGCAAATTTGATGGTCAGTAACACCCATCACTTTCCCACCGTCTTATTTAGGAACTCTCTATTTATTTTTTTAGCAGTATTTGTTTTTTTTTTTAATGGAACTTTGTGAAGTCTCTCGGCCTTGGGATTTGAATTCTGTTTTATTACCAAAACCTTTGGCCGCTCTCAGAATCTTTGTGGTATCACCCCAATTAATGATTTGGCTTTTCATAGTGATGTAGTCCACAAAACTAACTGTCATATCTCTACTCGGATTGGGAGGGAAAATACCCATTTAGATTGGAAGAAGAATAAGATGAATGCCAAGGGAGTAGCACAAACCTACGTGAAAAAAAGATCAAATTTTTGTTATGTGGAGAGGGATTTTCCCTGCTAGAGTATATATATAATATTAAAAAGATTATTATTATATATATATCCGGTTCCAGTTTCTCGATTTTTACTGGGTGCCAAAAACCGGGACCAGAATTAGGGTACCCGATTTTTGGTTTTTTTGCAACTGGAACCGGAACTAGCTCTCTGGTTTTCTTCCGATTTTCCGGTTCCGGTTCCAGTTTCCCCGTTTTTTTTTTACACCCCTACCTACATCAAATACAAATTTCATCCAAAACATAAATTTCTTACAAAACTCTAAAAATAACATAAAATTTCTGTCTCCTTCCTATACAAAGTTCATATACCCCTCCTCAAACGACCACTGAATTGATAATGTTCACTCTAAACTTTCAATTGTGACAATGTCCCACTCAAACTATTAAAATATTGTCAATATCTCCTCTAAGGCTAACAAAAAGATAAAGAAGCCCTTATATATTTTTCAATAAGACAAAAATACCCCTATAAATTCAAAATCATAATAATAATTTTAATAAAAATAATTTAAAAAAGAACAATTTTTTTAATATATATATTTAAACGAAAATTTTAAATTTTTTTAAATGGAAATTTTTATTTATAAAAAATTGCTTTAGAAAATGAAAATTTTTATTTTCTTAAATGAAAATTGTTAATTTTTTTAAAACGGGAATTTTTATTTAAAAAAGTTATAAAACAAAGAAAAAAATTTTAATTTTTATAACAAAATAAAAATCAACTTTTTTTATTTTTTTCTATAGAAAGGATTTAAATAATAATAATAATTTGCCACACCCTTTGGAATTTTTTTATTTTACTAAGATTAATTTTTTTATTGGGAGAACATTAACAATTTTTAATAATTTATAGAGGATATTATTATAGTTGAAAATTTGAAAAAAATATTATTAATTGGATGATTGTTTAAAGGATATTAAAATTTTCTTTTTCTTTAATTTTTAATGACAACTTAACGAACAACACATATACTGCAATCATTGTTAACCGGTCTGATCAGGTTGACCAAAATCATCAGATATAAAAAGAGAAAGGGAGGGATCTTCACCTATCATCCCTGCAATCATCATCATCATTCAAGAGCAACTTTGAGGGGCATGTTGGTCACACACAAAAATGCAAATCCCTGTACAAGTTTTTGGTGCTTTTTTTTCTTTGTTTTTTTGTCTCTTGTCCAGATAGAGAGAACGGGGGCTCAGGTTTCCAACGTTCGGAAAACTAGATTTCCATTTTAATATATATATATATATAGAGAGAGAGAGAGAGAGAGAGAGAGAGGAGTGGGTCCCCGCTGGGACCAGGAAAATGTTGGAGTAAATCCGATGAAGATGTAATACATACAAAAAATACTATTCAGCCATGCCTGGACCATCACTGTCGTGCACGCCCACCACCACGCACCCTTGGATCTTACCCAAAGGTGACCGTTAATTTGAGCTACCAACAACATTTCATCAGCCTGAGCCCTTCTCTCTCGGCCATTCATTTCAGTTCATATATATATATATATATATATATATATATATACTCTGCCATATTGTCTACCAGAGGGCCAAGATAAGGGAAAACAATAAGGAATTAATGCACCTAAACCCTAAATCATATAACTTTTCTTTTATTTTTTTGGGTATCATTATATAGTAGGTTCTGTACCTTTTTTTAGCACACCCACAAACTCGCTTTCAACTCAACACAAAGTTAACGAGTTATTATTGATACGTCTAATACACGTAAGTTTTTTATAAGGCCCATCAATTCGAAACTTACCATTTTAACTCTACACAAAGTTAACGAGTTATTATTGATGAGTCTGATACATAAGTTTTCCGTCAATTCGAAACTTACCCAAAATGGTTTAATACATTTATATGAATTATATGTCTCGCACCCGAAACGCTATCAATAATTACTAACAATTTAAAATGATTAGATTGCTATAAAACCAGGAATGTAGGCTGAGAAGTGAGATCCATATAAACATCATGTCAAGGTCGGAGAAACATACGGGTCCCTACACGTACGAAGGAGGGTATCTCACGGAGCGGCGCAAGGCCAAAAAAGTTGATGACCCACATGGAGACTTGTGTCCAATATTGCCAGCCAAAAAAACCAAAAAGCCTAGATAGCCTGCTGCATCAGCAAAAAATGACCGTTACGAAGCCCGAAATACATATGTTCTGCCAAAAACATACTATAAATATATATATATATATCAGATTACTTAGATTATATATAAATGTGTCTCTATGGTCCTCCCAAGTCCCAAGCAAAGCAAAAAACCCAAGAAATCCAACGTTAAGACATTCTCCGGCCATCATTCTATTCTCTGAGCATTTAATGCCATTTCTAATGGCTTCTCCCAATTCTTTCTTCATCATCTCATCCTTCTTCATTTTCAGTTTTTTATTATTACTTCAAAAGCCTTTACCTGTTACCAGCTTTCACTACCGAAGCCTCCTGAATTTAGTCAATGCCACAGCTTCCACCAACCTATCCAAGAACCACCACAAATGGGTCGGACCCGTCGGCCACCGCCTCATCTCTGTGGATGTTAACGGCTCGGCCGATTTCCGGTCCGTCCAAGCCGCCGTAGATTCTGTACCAGTAAACAACACACAGAACGTGGTCATTCAAATAAGCGCTGGATATTACATGTAACTTGAGATAACTTGACAGTAAAAATTAACACTTAATTTCATATAATTAATTTTTAAGAGACGGAGTATAATGTTTTTGCATTGGTGCAGAGAGAAGGTAGTGGTGCCCGTGACGAAGCCGTACATCACATTTCAAGGCGCGGGCAGAGATGTGACGGTGATTGAATGGCATGACCGGGCCGGTGACCGGGGTCCCAATGGGCAACAGCTGCGTACTTACAGAACAGCTTCTGTTGCTGTTTTTGCCAATTATTTCTCAGCCAGAAACATCAGCTTCAAGGTATAGTAGTAATAGTACTACGAAAAAAATATTCTTTTCAAATCTTCAACAGTAATATCTTGAACACTATATACATATATAAAAGCGTAACATTTTTCTATATATATAACCATTACGTTAATATATAATTTGATTGCAGAACACAGCGCCGGCACCATTGCCGGGCATGCAGGGATGGCAAGCGCTGGCGTTCCGGATATCAGGGGATAAGGCGTACTTCGCCGGGTGCGGATTCTACGGCGCACAGGACACTCTTTGCGACGACGCCGGACGGCATTACTTCAAGGAGTGTTACATTGAGGGCTCCATAGACTTCATTTTTGGCAATGCTCGCTCCCTGTACAAGGTAATTAATAATAATTAAGCAGCTAGCTAGCTAATTAATCTTGCTTAGATTACGATTATCCATCTTCGTTAATTACCCTTAATTAACCCTTGGAAATATAATGCAGCATGCATGAGAGTCTGAAACTGAGACAGTGGCAAAGATGAAAAGGCTGTCAGCTGCTCTTCTTTCTCTGCTGTCTCATGTGTGGTGTCTCAAAGGGATAAAACTTTTTCTGACAAAAAGTGTTATTTTTTAAGAAAAAAAAAAAAATCCTATTTTTCATATATAATAAATTATTATTTAAAGGAAGCATGCTTATCTTATCTTAAGAATTAAAAGCGAAAGAGTGCATATATGGAGAATGGGTTTTGGCATGTAGATTTGATTAATTAATTGCTATGGTTTTTAACAAATGGGACTGTTGTGTCAGATTTTTTATATTTTTATTTTCTTAATAATGATGGATTAACAAAGTGAAACAATTGATGTAATATAAATCTAATCACAGTACGGGCTGAACATTAAATTAAGGTGTGAGGGGACAAACTAAAAAAGCACTTTTAGGGAGGTGACTAATTAATGTTCAAAGAATTTATATTATAAATAATGTAAAATTTAGAATTAAATTTTCAAAACTTGGTGACAAGAGTTCATAAGAGCATATCCTGCAAGAGGCAAAATAGCTACTAAAAAAATATAATTTTTAATTTTAATTACTCATTTTTTTATACACAATCTAATAGATACTCTATTCTATCATTTATTTTCTTTAAATATTATTTTTGTATGAAAAAGAGTGAAAGAAAGAGAAGGAGAGAGAGTAATAATAAACAAAGTTTTTATTGTGAATAGTGAATGGGCTAATCAACTTATTCACTATTCATACTAAAAGAAAAAATTGCAAAATAATTATTCTGTTGAAAAAAAAAAAAAAAGCTAACAATACTTAAATGAGACTATCATGAAAGATTTACCTCTTCTTGGAGATGCTTAGGCAGTAAGTCGGGTAGCCAGCTAGTGCCCACCAAAGAGAGTTGAAAAAGAGAAAGAAAAAGGAAGGTAGGGATTGGGGAACTGTATAATCACATGCATTTGAAGTGTGAAGAACGTTTCCCATTACATGCAACTTAATTATGGCTTGAGATGAATCCCAATTGAGAAGGTTAAAATAAATACCACTTCTTCTTTTTTTTCTTTCTTTTATATATATATATATATATATATATATATATATTCTAAGATGTGGTAGTTTTGAGTTTTGAATAATATTTGAGGTTTTTTATTTTTATTTTTTTAAGATGAATGCAATTTAATTTGGTTCTTGTAATTTTGATAAATATATATCTCTTTGGGTTTTAAAAAATATTAATTACTCCGTTGGGTAAGAAAAAAAAAAAAGTATTTACCATTAAAAAAGTTAACAAAATTCGTTGATGTGCTAAATGAGAGTTGCATGTTGAACTACCCCAATACTCTTAAAGGTGGTTTAGCTAAACCACCCTCTCAGATCATATCGGGGCTAACCAAACCATCTCAAATGGCACACAAATAATAATAATAATAATTTGAGAGGTGGTCAAACCACATCCCTATTGGCCTTCCTTTATGGTTGGCTTGATTGGTGATGTAGTACATTAATTAACAAATTCGGTCTACTTTTTTAACGTTAATAATTTTTAGTTGTTTCTTTTTTATTTTTGCTTGCCTTAACGAGTAATTAATGACTTTTTAAAAATCAATCAGCTATTTGACAAAACTTGACCAAACGTGCATGTATTCTCTTTTGTTTTTTTAAGCAATAAATGAAATTTAGTTGAGATAATTATATAGCATTATGTATTTTTTCCACTGAGGGTTTATTTTTCTTCTTTTTCACGGAAACGGCCGGGTGGTTGACTGACGCAGGAGTGTGAGCTACACTCAATCGCGACAGGGTTCGGCTCCATCGCAGCACAGTACAGGAACAAGCCGGACGAGAAGACGGGGTTCGCATTTGTCCGGTGCCGGGTGACGGGCACCGGTCCGCTCTACGTGGGTCGGGCCATGGGGCGATACGCCCGGATTGTCTACTCCTTCACCTACTTCGAGGATGTCGTTGCACATGGTGGCTGGGATGGAGGAGACCCCACCAACATGAACAACAACAACAAGTGAGCCTCTTTACTTTACTTCTTCCTCATTTCACCATCGTCATCGTCAACATTTCCGGTGATTCGCCCATTGATTACAGTTGACCTGATTTGCTTATACCCACCTCCTTTCTGTTCATTCACGCCTTTTCACAAACACTTGAGCCGTGGGTCACCTTCACTGTGTTTACAAAACCCAGTAAAATTCATTATGGATTGTGGGGGTGGAATCCTGATTGAGAACCAAAAGGCAAAATTTAAGGAGGGTGGGGGAACCAAAAAGAGAAGGGTACTCATAATGCCACAAACATATTAGTCAACAAAACATGTCGTTGAAAGCTCAAAAAGTCATACTATATATATATAGCTTTATATATAGTATATACAGGATATCATATTCTCTTTAATAATTAAACATAGGGTAAAGTCCACTTAACCCCCTCAAACTACTGCTGTAATGACAATCTATCAAACTATCAATTTAAATTTTACCCTTCAAAAATGACGAAATTACCTTACTAAAATAAAACAGAAATACTAAAATATAATTTTCTTTTCAAATCTTTAAGGGTATTTGGGTCTTATTGAAAATTTTATAGGGGTAATTTTGTCATTTTGCTAGCATTGGGGGGTACATTGTCATTGTTTTGGTAGTTTGTGGGATAAATTGTCGTAATTAATAGTTTGGGGGTAGATTGTCATTGAGATGGTAATTTGAGGGGGTTAAGTGGACTTTACCCTTAAAGATAATATGGGATTTAGATTCAATAATCATATGTTGGAGTTGCTGATAATTCGGATAGATAATATAAAAGACTTTCCTCTAAGGGATAAGGATCCCTTATAATTTTAAATTCTAAAATTACATGAATTCATATCGTTTCTTGCATCGAACAGCTTAAAAATGTTACATACTAAAATTGTAGTATGTTATCAATGATAATTGAGTATATTTGCATCAAGTGTAAAAAAGCTTTGAGCGTTTCCTTTTAAGATGGGAATTCTTTTTAGTTCAAGCCATTCAATGTAAGGGACGGCTTGCAGTTACATAATTTTAAAATCTACAATTTATTTAGAGTTGTAGGGGACCTTGATCCTCATTTGAGACCTATTTATTCAAATAGACTATAAATTGCAAGGCCACTTACCCGGACAGGTGGCATCTCACGTTATTGGCTCAAATTACTAACAATTTAGATAAAGAATTGACATGAATCCTTATTGAGCATGATAATATGTCTTTATCCAGGCTAGGGCTTGAGTAATTTTCTTGGTTATAATTAAGAGGAATGTGGTGGGGCTTGCATTACTATTATTGCATTATTATTATTAAGCTTAGATTTGTTGGGTGCAGGACTGTGCTTTTGGGAGCGTACAAGTGCTGGGGCCCGGGAGCTGAGGTGCTGAAAGCGGTGTCATGGGCCCCAGAGCTCGATTTCAACTCGGCCCATCCATTCCTCGTTAAAAGTTTCGTCAATGGGAGGCATTGGATCACACTCTCTGACAGTTAGCATTACTCAAAATCTTTTTATTTTTATTTTTTATTATTACTTTAAAAATCAATTTATTTATTCTTTTTTACTTGGAAATCCATTTATTCCTTCCAATATTATTGTTTACATACATGTATTTAACAAAACTTACGTCCATTTTATTTGTTCTTTATTTGTTAAATATATTTGTGAGTTTATGTAATAATCAAATTCTTGATATTCTTTGAACAATTGTAGTTGCTTCTGATTGGTTGGGCACGATCTTTTTTGTTCACAGTCAATTAAAAGCTCGGGCGCATTTTGACATAATGATTTCCGATTTTTAGGATTTAGATTTTCAGCAAATGTGAAAAGAATTTTTATAAAACGTATTTGTCTATATCGGTAGATAGACTACCCAAAATTTGTTAGAATAAATAAATCTCATAAAAATTCTTACATTTGCTAGTGGTTCGGAGAGCAATTTGAATCTCCGTCCATTGAAACCCTAAGATTAAAAGGGATCCTTGCAAAAGTCCACAATGAAAATCTCAGCGCCCAGGAAAATGGACTTAAAACAAATTTTGCAACAAAATAGGGACCCACAGGCAAGTTTGGTTAAGGTGAAACATACCTTAACAGTTTTCTTCCTTTCAACTTCCTTTGAACTTGAGTGCTGTGAAATTGAGCGGAAGGCATATTAAAAATGAAAAATAAAAATGAAAATAAATAAATAAAGGGATTTGGTTAGAATTTTTCATTAAATCTTATCAACATTTTTCACAATATTCATGTTTTTTATTATAAAAATAAAATAAAAAATAGTAAAGATTCAAAGAATTTTTTTATTAAAAATATATATATTTGCAACATCTTTACAATTTTTTTTTAAAAAAATTTTTCTAATAAAAAGGCAAAGATAATTTGAAATTTTTGATAAAATTTAATGAAAAATCATAACAAAAATGGAGTAATTGAAGGAACTTGAAAGTTCAATACCTTAAGTGATAGTTTTTAAATTTTAGGGGGTTATGTTAAAACAAGTAAAACTCCAGAAGGTTTTGTGAAGTTTACATGGATAAAAAATAATAATAAATAAATAAATAACCCTACAGCAAGTTGGCAGCAACAATAGTATATAGAAAAACATGCAGAAGCAGCTCTTCCATAGAAACAGCAAGCAAATTGCTTAAATTTAATACCTATAAAAACCCAACATTTTGGCTCCTTGTTGAGCACCTCATCATCTGATTTTGGGAACATACAACTTCAATCTGAGTGAAACCAACTTTATTTCTAACATATTTCTAAAAAAAATAGAAATATCCAATGGTGAAGTATCAGCTAGAGGGACATGCCACAGGATAGAAAGGCACTGCCTCACATTACAGAACAATTTGTCTGAGACTCGAGCATCTCTGGAGAGCTGCAAAACAGAAATGTTGATTCCTCAGTCAGTTGATACAGTATCTAGAATAACCACAGAAAATTGGCAGTGTCTACTGCAAGCATATATACTAAGATAATGCAGAACTGTGTTTAGAAATTAAGGAAAAACATACGCCAACAAAAAAAATTAGGGGTGTCTCTTTATGATCTACTCCAGGCCACAAATAAAAGGATTCTGAAGACGAAACTTCTTGAATCAAACTAATTTCAGACAGGTTCCACACTTAAGCAGATTATCTTTGACAAGTTTCAGCTACCCTAAAAGTAGTTCAATCAGCCGACGATTACGTCTTATGAAGCGAAAGTCATTAGTTTGAATATCCAATTTTCTCTCCCCTTGGAGCCAATTACTTATAAAAAAACACACAAAATTCTTCAACATATTTAGATTGTATAATACTGAAAAAACAATAAATTCATGAAATTAACTCTCTACTAGATATCTATAGAACGTCATTCCATTCTATTGTTCTTACCTTCCATGAAAATATATAGCACTCAGAACATTTCCAAAATTAATAAAGTAGAACACTTACATCTGTCCAAGATTAGCCATATCAAAATCAGGAGCAAGCTCTTGGACAATATCGTTTGGTGGTTGGCCACATTCCTGCATTTTCTGCATGAGCTCAACAACCTTGTTGAAGTCACTAGAATCATTTTCATAAACTTCATTTAGATCTTTTATGAGTTGATACTGGTGGGAATAACGTTCATAATCTTCTTTGCTCAAGCTGGCTTTATGATCTTCCAACCACTTTGGATATCTCTCTCCTATCTCCTTCATTGGCTCATGAAGAATCTCCTTAGACAAAAGCTGTTGCATCATGGTCTCCACAACAGACTCCATGTCCTGGACAAAACAAAGGAAAAATCGCTCAAGATATTTTATACCCAGGGGTGTTACCAAAATGTGAAAAACATCGAAGACTAATATGTATCAGCAACTAAAGAATGAATCTCAAAGGTATTCACATGGGATCGTAGCTCCCAGCTCTACAACACCAGCAGGATGCAATAGCATGAAGAAAAAAAATTTCACCCTGATTGCCAAATATACTCTAGCCTAAATGTTACCAAAATGTAAAAAACATTGAAGATTAATATGTATCAGCAACTAAAGAATGAATCTCAAACGTATTCACATGGGATGGTAGCTCCCAGCTCTACAACACCGGCAGGATGCAATAGCATGAAGAAAAAAATCATCATTCTGATCACCAAATATACTTTCTGGCCTAAATCCATTTTGCTTCAAGCTATCAAATCTTCTGGCCAAAACATTGCAACTGATCCAGTAAACTTTATTATTATTCTCCTACTTCTGGTGCAATCCAACTGGTTTTGCTTCCCAACTCGGCCAATTCTATTTTTCAAACAATTCAAGAAATATGATGTCTGTGTTTGTGTGTTGCCAAAAATTCAGAGATTTTGTCAAATTTTCCACAACCCAGTATTTATGGTTAAATTTGTCTTCATGTCAGTTCAATTCATCCAACTTTCTAAGACATCTTTGACCACATGATGAAGACTAATGTGGGTTTCTTAAAACTAAGTTGGGAGCTGCCAGTAAGTATTTCCCACCCAAGAAATACATGACAATCATATATTCACAAAATCGTGCTGAAAGCATGGAAGGCTGTAAGTAGAACTCCAATTTTACAGTAACGGTTTTCCCCAAACAATTAATATTATTCTGAAAAGGCAAACACAACTAATGACAATAATTATCCATAAAAAAATAGTAAAAATAATTGGCTAACACAATTTTCTTCTTGAAAGACTAAGGATATGGTCCTGTCTTGAGTCAAACAAATGAGAAGATGAACCAAGTTGATTTATGAAAATTTGAAAAGATAAGGATGAAGCTGAATAAGCTGCTTGGTACACAGAAATTTCAAAGATTTTGAAGTTCATGAGGATTACAAATGACTTTTTGACATGCTCTTTGGTATCTCAATAGTTCCCCACTGGAAATTGTTAAGGACCTTCAGGTACCAGTGAAATCCAGTGTTTCGTTAATTGAGATTTCCTGTTGTACATGCTGAGAAGGTCCGGGTTTGAGGGGAAATGGTGTTTGTGGATAGCTCATTGTATTTCCTTGGTGCAGGTTTTTGTTTTGGTGAATGGCTTCCCACACGCTTCTTTAGCAGCTCGCGTGACTAGAGGCAAGGGGACTCTTTGTCTCTTTTGCTATTTATTTGTCATAGTGATTGAGGTGTTGGGCGGGATGATTTCAGCTGCAATAAATGGAGATTTGTTATCTAGTGCTTATTTGGGGACAGGGATTGATATCTCTCATCTTCTGTTTCTTGATGATACCTTACTTTCTTATAGGTCTGACCCAAATCATCTATGCAATACGGAGTTTATTCTTATTATTTAAAGAGTGTTGATTTGAAGACGAACTAAGCCAAGTCAAAATTGGTTTCTGCGGTATATGTTGATAATGAAACTGGGTTGGCTGGAATTCTGGGTTTTGGAGTTGTGTCTCTGCCCTTGAAGTATCTTGGTCTTCCGTTGGGGGTATCCTATATGGCCAAGCAGACATGGCGTTATTTAGAAAATAGAACGTTGGTTGGCTAGTTGGAAAAAGTTAGGTTGGCTAGATGGAAAAAGTTATATTTGTCTAAGTGTGATAGGATTACCCTTATCAAGAACACCCTTTCTAACTTACCTAAGTACTTCACGTCCCTATTTCATCTCCCTGTGAGTGTTGCCAACTGTATTGAGAACCTACAACATGATTTTTTATGGAGCTAGGTGAAGAGTTCAAATATCATCTGGTGAGATCATCAAAGGTTTGTACACTAATCTCTAAGGGAGGGTTGGGGATTAGGAACTTACTAAAGTTTAATCATACTCTCTTAGGAAAATGGCCTTGGCTCTATGGGCTTGAGAGTTGAGAGAGAGAGAGGCTTGAAGAAGGGTGATGGTGGACTCTAAATATGGAAGTGCTTGGGGAGGATGGTGTTCTAGTGAGCCTATAGAGGTGTATGGGATGGGTCAATGGAAGAATATTAGGAGAGGTTGGGGGAAGTTTTGTAGTCACACTAGATTTGAAGTTGGAGATGTCTCCAATGTTAGATTCAGGCATAATCTTTGGTGTGGGGATACGGCCCTTAAGGATGCCTTCTCAGTTTCATTTGGACTTTGGTACTACTTGCGTAAAGGATGCTTCTATTAAGTGTAATTTTCTGGACGTGCCATTTAGTGAAATGTAAGCTTTACCAAAGTGGCTCATGATGGGATGTGGAAGCCCTTACCTTGTTCTTCAGGGTATTGTATTTAGCGAGAATGAGATGCGAAGGAAAGGACAAGTTGTGGTGGGTCCCTTCCAAAAGGAGGTTGTTTAGTGTTAAATCCTTCTATAGTGTCATGGGTTGTTATGATGGTTTCTGTTTCCCTTGAAGAAGTGTTTGGAGAGCTAAGGTTCCTTTGAGGGTGGTCTTTTTTGGTTACTCAACGGCCCTAGGAAAGATCTTTACCATGGACAATCTCCGAAAGCGGCATGTCATTGTGGTTGATTGGTGTTGCTTGTGTAAAAGGAATAGGGAATCCGTGGACTACCTTCTACCTCATTATGAGGTTGCTTGTGTTATTTGGAATGTTTTCTTCAGTCAATTTGAGCTGTCTTGGGTCATGCCTAAACAAGTAGTTGATTTGTATGCTTGTTGGTGGACTGTTAGTAACACTCAGTGTTGTTGTGATGATGTCTTCATGCCTTATGTAATGTCTATGGCAGGAAATAAATTATAGAAATTTTAAGGACTGTGAGAGGACTTAAGGTGTCCTAGGCATACATGAAGTATACAAGAGAAAAGCAGCTGGAAAATGATATAAACTTTAAGGACAGCACTAATCCACAAGCCACTTTTTATGAAATATCTAAATGTGGGGTGATAGCTGAGATGTTGGGGTTTTCTGGTATAAGAATGTACTCAGATATGATCCCATTTTTCAAAGATGTGCTATATCTCTACTTAATTATGTTTTGCTAGAAAATTGTCTAAATAGGAAACAGTATCATGGCCGAGATTATAAATTATTTTACTATCAAAAACAGCCGTGAGCATATTAATATGAAGTTCCATTTCATCCCTCAATCCCATTAATTGCTACGTGACAATAGCTAGTGCAGAGCTGACACTTTAATAAGAGACAGAAAGAGAAAGGAAAGAGATGGGTTATCTTAAGTATGCAAGAATCCTCAGCTCCTCAACTATATCATTTTGATTATTCTCAGTACCAAAAGGAACCTTCTTACAACATAATGACATAATGATAACAGCTTTGCAAAAACCTGAAAATTTCTCAAACTCACTTTGACACATTTCAATCCATCCTGATAGTGGATAAAGCTATTAAAAAAACTCCAACCTGTCCTATAGCTCTTTTGTGACTCAAATCCTCATCATCCAACATAGGAGGCAAGCCATCCTTTTTATGCAACTAAAAAAGGTAAGACCATACACCACAGCAAACAATTTACTTGAAGCAGTCTTCCACCGACAATGTGACACACAAGCAAAATAAACATATTACAGCTTAATAAGAGTAGTGCACAATAGTACTGAACTATTCCTCAGAAATTTCTTGGAGATAGATAGGAGACCAATTCAAAACAAGGACAAAAACTAAAATTTGTATCCAATGAAGACTCTGCGCACCTATGTGATGATTATATGCTATCCAATATGGCTGAGCAAATTCACTGACTAACCGTTAACCGACTGACTTTCGATTGACATCAATTGTGACCAACTAGATGATAGACAGGAGGCGGCATGATTTTTTCTATTCCAAATCTTTCGGTGCAGTAGGTGGAAGAGGTTTTTCTAACCGACCGACTTCACCAACCGTTGTCGGTTTGGAAGGCGAAAATAAAAATTTTCTACTGAAACCGACATTACCGACTGATGCTCAACCCTACTATCCTATACACTTTAACTAGTTGACAACAAGCTTTTGACACAATCATAATTGAACTCCCAGCCACTTCCCTCCCTCTCCACTCCATGCACACCAAAAAGAAAATAATAATAATTTGACTCCCTAAACAGACAGGGGTTTTTTTTTTTTTGATTTAAAAAAAAAAAAAAAACCCCAAAAGGGCACAGCACAATTACATTGGGTAGAAGCGAGCGCCAAGAACTGCCCAATAAAAAACCCTAGACTCACAAGGAGCCCCACAAAAGACCCACAATAGCCCCACAATAGCCCCACAAAAGACCCACAAAGACCCAAACAAAAACCCTAAGGCCCAAGACATACCAGCACTAAAACCTACAAAAGCCCAATAATACCCTAAAAATCCAAGACCCTACTGCATCTCAAGGAGGAAAGAAAAAACATTTTTAGACCTGAGAAACCCCCGCCGACACTGGCACTTCGCCTAAGTCGCCTCCAAATTTAAGGTGCATTCCAAATTATTGAGCTCCCTTAGCCCCTTAACCTTAGTAACAGAAACAGATTCCCTCTTCTCCTTATCAATAGCTGAAAAAAGATCCAACAGACTTTTATCGTCACCTCCCCAGGTCAACCCCAACATGGATACAAAATTCATCATGTTGATCACCTCCTTGGAATAGCCCTCCTCCCCCTCCACCGGAGTTTCAGCCACAATCTCGGCAAGCAACTCCTTGTTTTTATGCAGTTGCTTAGCAACCTTTTCCTTAACCATCCGGGAATAGCACAATTGAGACTTGGACACAGGGGAATGGGGACTATTTTTGATACCCAGCTCAGCCACCCCACTGATGAGAGAAGCAGACAAGGGCGCCACTTCCACCGGCATAGGAGGAGAAGCAATTTTTGACCCAATACATCCTTGACGGATCAAATCTTTCTCCAGAATAGGAATCTTATCAGCCTTAACATGACCCTCCTCCTGTCCCTGAGATGACATGGATGCCTCCATCACCACCAATGGAGATGGAGGGATAGCTCTCGGACCAAAGAACCCCCGTTTGATCAAACCTTTTGCCAAAGAAGTCATCTGATCAGCTTTAACAAGAGTTTCCTCCATCACCAGAGAAACGACAAAATCCGCTTGCCCAGAAAAAGAATCCTCCTCATTCCTACGCAAAGGGCTCGCCGGATCTACCGCACAAGGAGCAGAGGAGGCTGCAAGAACAGAATTACTCACCGGCTTAGATTCCGACAGCGAAACAGCCTATGGAGAAGATTCATCAATGGCTGTCCCTATATCCTCGCCCAAGATGCGCACCGACACAGGAAGCTCATCGTCTGAGATCACAAGCGCATCTAGACGACCCTCAGACACCAGCAACGAAGAAGCTTCCGTACCCACTGCATGCAGAGAAGACCCCAGGGCAGCCTCTAAAGAAGATGCTACACAGTTAGGCCCAACTCTTTGTAAATCATCACAGCATCTGTCATAAATTTAAAGTTGTTAACGTAGGTGACTTTTTCAACCCATCATCATTGTGGGTCCTACAACCTTTATTGTGGCCTTTGTTTGTGGTAGCTGCTACTCCTTTTCCTTGTAGGTTTTGGAGAATATTTCTCTCCTAGTCTGAAGTTGGATTCCTAGCCGACTTTAGTTGATTTTCCTTAACTGGATTGTAGTAGGACAACCAGCCAACTTTAGCATCCTATACAAGGGTGTGGTTTTGGTCTTTTGGGGTATACATCAAAACAGAGCCGCAGAAGTTGTGGGCTGTTGTGTTTGAGGGCAACAAGCATAGTGCAACCAGACCAACAGAGCCGCACATCAGGAGTGGGCTGCTGGAGGTCAGTGCATGCAGCACAACTTCTTGTGGTTTTCAGCAGCATGGAAAATCTGTTCTTCTTGGTTTTAGTCATGCCATACGAGGTATGGGCAGCAAAGAAAACAGAAATAGCCACACAATGAAAGAGAAAAATAGAGACCAGCTGCCGTCTTATACTAGCAAAAGAAGAAGGGTTTATATTCTTGTCTTTTGTATTCTCTTTTGAGAATAATCTCTATTATGTGATAGTGGGTGTATTGGGGTTTTGGGTCTGAGTGATTTTCTCACCACTATATTTTTGTACTCCACCTTTCATTGTAAATCTCTTCGTGACCGCCTCCACCAGTGGACATACCTCACATTGAGGGAACTACTTAAATCATGACGTTATTTTGTGTGTGATTATTCTCGCCTTATTTGACCGTAATTCTGATCGTTTTTGCACAACGAAAGTCCTCTTCCCAAAACCAGAACGCAAGAAACCATAAGCAAACACTACAATTTCCCAGTATTTCCCAGTGTTGAGAATATAGAAAGAGCATCGGTTGGCTAGTTGAAAAATGATATACTTGTTTAACGGTTGTAGGATTATCTTAATCAAGAGGACACTTTCCAATTTGCCTACCTATTTCATGTCTCTTTTCCCTCTCTCTACTAGTGTTGCAAAACACATAGAGAAGCTACAATGAAATTTCTTATGAGGGTGGGCTAGGTGAAAAGTTCAAATTTTACCGGATAAGTTGGTCCAAAGTTTGTTTTTTGATCTTTGAGCAAGGGTCAGGAGTCCAAAACTTCTTGATGCTCAATCGTGGTCTTTTAGGAAAATGGTATATGCATGAGAGAAGCGGTCCCCGGTAATCACCTCCTATATTCAGAAAACCAGGGACCGGCAACATAGCTACACCAGCAGACCCATAAACTTCTTGATGTTCACTCGTGGTCTTTTAGGAAAATGCTATATGCATGAGAGAAGCGGTCCCTAGTAATCACCCCCTATATTCGGAAAACCAGGGACCAGCAACATAGCTACACCAGTGTTTTTTATGGGTCTGCTAGTGTAGCTATGTTGCCAGTCCCTGGTTTTCCTTTCCCCTCTGCGGAGGAGTTTCCAGCAGGTTTTCTGAGCAGGGACTGGGAGGATTTCTTCTCCTCGAGGCCTGCTGACCGCTTGGGTGTGCCTGAATTGGAGATGACTGAGTCGATGCGAGACTCTTTTCTCAAAGAGGTCTTCGCTGTTCCTTGGGAGGTGGATGAGCCGGTGAGCCCTTCTTGCAGGGATAATGAGGTTATCTCTTCTGGGGTGGAGGATAAACAAGTGGTGCGCCCTTCTGCCCCAGCGAAAAGTTTGATTCGGCGTGGGTTCTTTGGTCCGAGAGCTGCTTCTCCCCCTCTGGTGGTGTTGAAGGAGGTCTTGCCAGTGCTCAAGGGGAAGGATCCTACTCCGGAGGTTGGGTCTAGCTTTGTCTCTCCTCCCTCTATGCTGGTGGATAAGCAGGGTGTTCAGTCCCCTGTTGCTGCTGTCCTGCCTTCATCGCAGGTCTGCTTGCCTTCCGATGGGGCAACTGTGATGGAGCCTAGGAGGGAAAGTGGTACTCCCATTAATTCCTCTGTTTCCATGTCTCAATTGTGGTATACTCGGAGGGTGAAGGAAAAGGTTGCTAAACAGCTGAATAAAAACAAGGATTTGATTGCAGAGGCTGTGGGTGTTATTCCTATGATCGGGGAGGGTCGGGTGGCTAACGCTTTGAATCTCGCTCTTGTTTTGGGGTTGTCGGGGAGGTGAAAACAAGAAACTTCGGGATCTTGTTGAAGCTTATGTTCCTAAGGTTAAGGGGATGAGAGAGCTCAAAAATCTAGATTGCACCATCTCTCCGGTGAAGGGCCAATGGTGACGGGGTTGGCTGAGATCGAAAAATGCGTTTTCTTTCCCTCCGGAGGTGCACTAGGGTTTCCTCTGAGGAGCACTAGGGCTGATACTGTTAGGGTGTTGTTTAGGTCCTTTGCTTTTTTTTGGGTTGTTTCGGGTTTTGTTTTGGGTTCCTTTGTATACTTTTTGTGTACTTAGAGGCGTGTTTGTGCTTTCCTTGAGTTGTTTGTTTGGGTTTCCTATGTATATTTGAAGCGCTTTGCGTTCTTGTTCTTGTGTGCTTAGAGGTATTTTGCGCTTTTTTTGGTATATAATACATTGACTTATCAAAAAATAAAATAAAACAGTATCAGCAAATTAAAACACTATTATATCTCAATACGAATTCATAATCCATTCATACCTGATACCGCAAATCTCAATCAAACATCTAACCACAAAACTTGGAAAATTGAGCAAAATCCAAAACCCCCAATTCACAATAACTTCAAGCACATTACCTGAGAGCCAGCAAGCTCTTCAAATTGCTTGACCCAATCCTCCATCATAGCATCCTTCCCCAAATCATCTCCTCCACCGGGTTTCTCACCGCTCACCGATTCAAGACCCTTGACAGCCTCCCTCGTCTGTTCTCTGAGCTTGTCAAGGGCCTCAGAAACATGGGATTCCTTGGAAACCTTTTGCTTCCCCTTCTTCTTGCTTCTGAGGTCGGGCAATCCCATGCCCAGTCCTTGAACCCCAGTGGGCAAAGCGGGTGGCTCTTCTTGCCTGGCCTCCGTAGCATCTTTATCTCTATCATAAGCAAATGAAAGTGAAACATTCAGAGACGATGGGTGTCAAAGAATAAAGCCTCGGAGCAAAATTTTGTAGGGCGAGATAGAACCTTTGAAGAGAAGGCTTGAGGTTGAGATTCTGGAAGTCATCCAAAGCACCTATATAATGATTCAAAGTTATTCAATTCGCAATTTTCGCACACACCCACACACACATACAAGGTTGTGAGCTTACTATCGAGGAGCTGGTCTAAATCATGAGAGTGGTCGGCCATGGATGCACAAAACTGAGAAATTCTCTATCTCTCCCCCCTCCCTGAAAATCTCCCACTTGAAAGACACTTTCTCTCGGAAGGAGATATACTACAAGAAACACTTAACCGACAAAACAGAAGGGATATTTAGGAAGCAACGACCCTCATCGTTTTGCCCTCCTAAACACACAAAAAGCTGTTAACCTTTCTCAGAAGTAAAGAATTTTAAATAATCAATTCATGTCTTTAGATCAGCATCCACATCATTTAGCTTTTAAAATGCACACGTTTTGGATATAGCCCTCCGTTTATAACCTTTTAAACTCTAATCCATTAAAATAAAAAGTCAGGCAAAAGTGAAGGGAAAAAATGACATAGGTAAATCATATGATCATTGACAATTAATTTTAACTTCTTTAATCGATTAAAAGGGAAAAAGTGTTATAAGATAATAGTTTGATAAAGTCAAATACATAATTAGTAGTTCATAAAAAAAGTGTCAATACACTGTAATTCATAAGACAAAAGATAATTATCCCTAATTTTGACTTTGGCGGTGCTCAAAAGAAAAATAAATTAAAAGTTGCAATATATAATTTTTTTATATTTTTAAAATAATTTATAAGTTTTTTTTTAGTCTTATATATTTTTATATTTTTGTTTTAATTTTGATTTTTTTTATTGGAACTCTTATGCATTAATATATATATTCTTTAATTTGTTTAATTTTATGGGTATTATATGTAAATTTTATTTATAAAGTTAGGATATTTATATCATATTTAGTTTTTTTTAACAAAATTGACTTACATAAGAAAAGTTTTGGTAAGTAAATAGTAATATGATGTGGTTGGATAATTAACATGTCGGTTCATGTGACTATAGGAGAGTGGTAGTTTATAAGGTTTTTTTTTTTTTTTTAGAGGTAGAATGGACTGTAATTACGTTTCATGAAATAGAGATCATTAGTTTGAATCTCTCTCCTCTTTTATGCAGACAGCAGACATGTAAAAAAAAAGGTTTATAAGTTTTTTTCAATTAAATTTTATCAATGATATTCTTATTATCAAGGGAGATTTTGACAATTTTTGTTTTGGGGATACATCAGGCAAAGGGTATATGCGTACTTCAAAATGAAAGATGAAGAAAAAAACTTACAAAAAATAAAAAATAAAAAGAAAAGAAAAAACACACATCCACGGCGGATATAAATGTGCTTTTATATTCCCTGGTAGCCACTAGCAACCCAGTGTAAAAGGAAGACCAGGCAAATGGCTGCTGCTATGGCACCGGCCACCCCACTTTGCCTTAAACCCTACGCAGCTCTTCGCTATCTCTCACTCTACACCAAACCAAACCCTTACCCTAACCTCCTCCGCTATTCTCCCAGAGGCCTAGCGAAGCCACTCATTTTCCCGCCATTTTTTCACCGCCCGGTCCCATTCTCCGGCTCCGCTCTGGCCGTAAATCGCCGTAGATTATTCTGTACTATTGACGCCGGCGCTCTCCAATCCGGAGAGGCCGCGGAGAAGACGAAACCGGAATTTGCCAATAAGCCGAGGGGCGAGATGGGCGAGAAAATTGGGGAGTTCAGGAAGAAGCTGAAGATTGCGGATATAAAGGGCGAGCCTGAAGGGTTGGGTCGCGTGGGGCAGACCCTGGTCGTGATGGGCTGGGTTCGGACTCTTCGGGTTCAAAGCAGCATTACATTCATCGAGGTAACACTCATTGTGTCAATTGTATCTTTGCTTTTGGGGTGGTTTATTTATGATGGTGCTGTTTGGTTCCCGAGAAAATGTAGGAACAGAAATGGAACCAGAAATTTAAATTTTGGTAGTAAATAGTCAGTTGACGGGACATAGAGTAAATATTTTGAAGACTAATAATATGAGATAATTTTCCCTTATTCTTTGTGCATCAATTGCTCGTAAACCGAAGAGAGTTTTGCGATTGCGATTAATGCGTGAATATTTGAATTTAATATTTTGTTTATTTAACATGTGGTCGTTAGAAATTAAAATAATCGAAATTGAATTTTATGTCTGGTCGATGGTATTAGAATTAGTAAAAACTAATGCATAGAATAGGATTTTTATTTTTTATTATTGCTTTTGGTTCATTTTATCGTATTAAGGTGTGCTTGTTATATATATGTAGGTCAATGATGGTTCCTGCCTTTCAAATATGCAATGTGTGGTGGACTCTGACGCTGAAGGTTATAATCAGGTACCTCTCACTATGAGCAAAGTCTTTTTCTTCCTTTTTAAAGTGAAAATCATAAGATATGTCCATGACGTGTGTGGCTATGTGTAGGGTGTAAACGTGTAAAAATATGTGAAATGCACACCTTTGATTGGCTTATGATCTGTCCAATAAGACTCCTGCTAAGTTTTCAAAGCCTCAATGTGTTTGAAACTCTGATTTGCTATTAGGCTGCAACACCCCTTATAATAGAGAAATTCGTTTAAGCAAGTTGTATAACATGCAAAATATGAATTTCTATTTTTTAAAGACTCTTTTATTAATTAGTGTATAAAAGATTCACCTGATATGCTTTATCTTGATATATTCATTTCATTCTAGTGCATATCTAGCTTTCATTGTGTCCTCTTTCAAGATTTGAAGCTAATTGATAGGTAGAAGCTGGTTCGGTTGCAACTGGTGCATCAATATGGGTGCAAGGGATTGTCGTCACCAGCCAAGGTTCAAAGCAAAAGGTGGAA
Source organism: Carpinus viminea (assembly GCA_013348765.1). Lineage (NCBI taxonomy): Eukaryota > Viridiplantae > Streptophyta > Magnoliopsida > Fagales > Betulaceae > Carpinus > Carpinus viminea. The sequence goes on along the minus strand of CP054670.1, from coordinate 27,642,031 downwards.
TTGAAGGTCAAGAAAATTGTAGTGGTTAGTATTTTCTACCATTCTTATTGAACAGTGTGAGTGAATTCAGCATCTTTACCATGTTATGCAACTATGTAGACTTCTGCAATGAAACTTTATTACTTTTACAATTTATGTAACAAATCTGCTACAATCACAATCTAATTTATAGTCTTCCCACTCATTATATCTATGTGGGTAATAGACTGAAAACTTTTGAGGACTTTTTTTTTTTTGGTTTGTGGGGGGTTTAATTAGTGATGATTTTAAGTTTCATTTAGTGAATTTCAGGGGGGTTTGGGGGTAAAAAATTTGATTCAGTTTAACCGAGCCTTTTTGGTCAAGTGGTTGTAGCTGTATGCTTCAGAGAGGGAGGCTCTGTGGAGATTGGTGGATCGATGGTGGACAATAAATATTTTTTTTGATAAGTAATATATATATATAAAAAAGCGCAATGTGCCTCTAAGTACACAAGAGAGTATACATAGGTAGCCCAATTAAAACCCAAAGTCAAAACCCAAGAAGACCCAACCCAAAGCCCAACTAGTAACCACACCAAATGGTAAACCAAATGAAGAAACCCAAGACTACAACCCACAAAAGCCCAACACCAACCTAACTGACACAAAACCCCTAATGCACCTCTGGAGGAAAGGAAAATGCGTTTTGGTCCCAACACACCCCTGCTAACGATGACACCTCTCCAGAAGATCTCTCCCTAGCCTCATGTAGAGAGAAGTGAGCGCCGAGAGAGAGCCAGATGGTGGACAATAAATATAATAGTTTGAAAGGAGGTTTTGGCGCCCTATGGTAACTATAACCCGAAAGTGGAAAGTTCTAGCCAAGGTAGGGTTAAGGGGAGGGTTGTTATTGGGTCTTTATGAATCCTAAATTGCTTTATTAGAATGTGAGAGCCAAGACGGCTGAATGAGGGGGACAAATGCCTTAGAGTCAGGAATTTGCTTGGAAAGTGGAAGACATATGTGATATTTTTGTAGGAACTTAAGCTGGTGTCTATGTCTAGTAGCATTGCGCTAAGTTTGTGGGGATGTCAATACATGGATTGTTGTTGTGTAGATTCTAGTGGGGCTTCCGGAGGGATCTTGCTTATGTGGGATAGGAAGGCGATGGAGTGTTTGCAGGAGTTTACAGTTGCCTACTCTTTTAGAAATGTCAAAGATAATTTCTTGGACCAAAATTGCCTTCAACAATGCTACATATTCATCCAAAATTGTACTAACGCCTTCCTTTGCTGCATCCTTGAAATCTGTGTTTGTTTCCACCAAGTAGAGTTGTCACTTTTAGTTTGAATGCAACCATGCTCACCTTTTTCTCAGGAATTTCCATATATTTAAGGAATCTCTCAACCTCATTTAGCCAATTTAGGAAATTTCTGGTATGAAGATGACCATTAAAGTTTGGTAGATCTATCTCATTGTGAAAATCTCTAGATTTGCAATCACTACAATTCCAATAATTGTTCACTTTTAAATCCTTGGAATACGCCTTCGGCAAAGTCTTCATCATTGCTGGAATTAGGACCACCTTTCGTGCAGTCTTCATCATTGCTGGAATTTTCCTAATAGGTTGTCTGTCTATTTGGAAGCATATGAACACACTCACTAACAGGTTGAACGTTCCATCATTGTTGCGAATCCTGTTGTTGTTGCGGTTCACATTTGGATTCATTGCTAGTCGAGCAAGAGCTGCTTGAATATCACATAAAGCTTATTGTGCCTCTAGTTGTAAGTCTGTGAATTTGGTTCTTATAGGAGCTTCTCTCTTGCAAGTGTCATTACGAGTGAGGTTGCTGCCATTGCATGCTTTAGCCATCAAGTCAAGGAATAACAAGGCTTTAATGCTAACTGGTGCGGTGGAAACGATAGAAAAGAGAAAAGTATCTCTCTTGAATCCTTGAACACTAAAGAAAAAAGTGAGGAGAAAAATATCAAATTTTTATGATAAATAACTCAATAATGAACTTGATGCAATAGGGTTTAATAGTAGCCTTTGTATAGGGTGCAAGACCCCAAACCTAAATAGAATTCCTAAAAGTACTAGGACACCCCAAAAAGTAAATAAAATAAAGCAAAAGAAAAAGGAAAGAAACCCTAGCCGTCACTTAAATTTATGGTGCGCCTTGTCTTACATCACTTCCAATAAGGTAAGGGTTAACTATTCACATACCAAAAGAAAGAAAATATAAGCCTTAGCCCCATGTTCTTATTGTTATAATTTTATGATGCTTGGATAGTAGAGGGCAATAGAACAGGTTGTTCCTATTTAATGCTCAATACTCATACAGATGTGAACACTTAGTGCTACCATTGCTGCATCAAAGAGAAGGATCTTTTATATTGAACCTAAATCTAACTTAGAATGAATTTTCATCGATTTTGCTCCCATTATACAGCATTGTATGAATTCATAGAGATAATTTCCTGCCTTCATATTTGCATTTGAATGAATTGTCTTAATGAAGTCACCTATGCTGATTCTTCTATGTAGCCAACCTCTATAAATTATTTATTAATCCATTATGTTTTAGTATGTACTAGGCTCTTGTCTCTTAATGAACAATCTCTACCAAATGAAGACAGGAAAATTTCACTTCAGCCTTAAGTAAAGAAAGAAGCAGATAAGAGGTGTCTGTCCTTGAATATAATCTTGTTAACATAGAATAGGAAAAAGTGAGTTGGTTATAGTAGGAGTTGAAAGTTCTCTTATATTGGAACCCTATTATATGTGTGTTTCAACCTGCATGACATGCTCCTTGCTACTCTTATTTATTTTTATTTTTAATTTTTTTATGAATGTCCTGTCTACAGGTTGGGAAGAGTGATCCTTCCTATCCAATCCAAAAGAAAAGGGTCAGCAGAGAATTTTTGAGAACAAAGGCTCATCTTCGCCCAAGAACAAACACTTTTGGTGCGGTATGGTTATGCTTCTTGCTTTTTATTTTATTTTTTTAAGTAATGTTGTATATATCAAAAAGCGCAAAGGGGCGCAACCCTAATACACATGATGTATACAAGAGAACGCCTAAGAAGAAGAAGTAAAAAGAACAAGTAAATCAGGGAAGTTAATCACAAACGGAGTTAAATAAGCAATTGTCCAAGTGAACAGGGAGAAGAAAAAAAGAAGAGTTAGGGTTGTTTGGGATTGAGTTTGAGGGGCCTAAAAGTGCTTTTAACACTCAAAAAGTTTGTTTGAAGAAAAAGCTACTCATTTGGTAAAAAAAATTAAAAGCGCTTTTAATGGTCTAAAAAACTTAAAAATGGCAACAAAAAAAAAAATGGTAAAAATTTTAAAAATGAAGCTTTTGCCCAAAAACTCTTTTTGACTTAAAAGCTTTATTTTTCAAATGCAATCCTAAACATGCTATTAAGCTCCTCCAAAGACCTCTCAAGATCCTCAAAACATCTCACATTTCTCTCCTCCACAAACTCCACAAAAGGCAAACAGGGAGCATCTTCCATACCATAGCACTCTAAGAACGGCCTCCCGTCCACCAACAGGCAAATAGATCCGCCACCCTATTAGGCATAACTCAATTCAATCCAAAACGGCTGAAATTAAGTTGCTAATGCTTACATGTCCAGATTGATTTTTTCTTTAGTGCCATAATTTGATCCTTGTTCTCTTTTCTTGTTTAATGATGCATGTTGGTTGTAGGTTGCTAGGGTAAGGAATGCATTGGCCTTCGCTACACACAAATTTTTCCAAGAGCATGGGTTCGTTTGGGTCTCAAGTCCTATTGTTACAGCTTCAGATTGTGAAGGAGCGGGTGAACAGTTCTGTGTGACTACTTTGGTATGTGTTGTGGCTCAAAATAGTTTCTTCTAAATAATCTTAAATGTTTATTACATTTTGTGTTTCATAAGGTAATATAAATTGTGCTTTCGAATCTGAACTTGATATTTTCTACAGAGCTGAATAAATAAATCATTATCTATACTTTAGCTATTCTTGGTATCCCCTCCCTCTTTTGTTTCTCATGATAGGTATAGACATAATCCATGTTTGTCAAGTGGTCAGTTGCTTATTTTAAACTTGATATTGTGTTACTTGCTTCCTTGTTTACTGGTTTTCTGGTGTCATTTTCTGTACACATAGTTCAACATTTTTATATATAATTAGAGATATGACTAAAACGCCGTAGTGCAAGGTTTGATTTGAATCTATTGTATGGAGGGCCATTAGTTATTAACACTGCAGTTCATCTTTGTAATGCTACCATTGCATTTAGTTGTGCTGCAGACCTCTTTATGCTTCTATAAATCCTAAAATTATTTCTTAATTAACAGATACCAAACTCTGGAGAAGCTGTTGGTTCTCCTTTGGATGCCATTCCGAAAACTAAGGATGGGTTAATTGATTGGTCACAGGTGAGTCATTCATTTCCACTATTTTTTAAGTTACTTGTACAGAGCAAATCAGATCCTGTTGGCATGCGATTTCCAATTCATAGTAGTGTTATGAATCGTAACCATCTGAAAACACCATACTTGAATATTCACTGAGAACTACTTATGTTATATCATATATTTTGGTTAAAGGACCTTTTGGTGTTGAATAGCGTCTGGTTTTGTTTTTAAGATTGTGATAAGTGTAGACAGTATTTGGAAAGTGGTCCACGCAAGTATGCAGTTCTGTTAATCACCATTGACTCCTTCTTTTTTTTTTTTTTCTTATTTTATTTTGTTTTATTTTATTTTTAATTTCTCATTTCATTTTTGTGTGCTAGGATTTTTTTGGGAAACCCGCATTCTTGACTGTCTCAGGCCAACTGAATGCTGAAACCTATGCTACTGCTCTTTCTGATGTAAATCTCTAACCATGCTTGTCCTCATTATTAGCATCTCTTTGGCAATGAAAATAATTGTTTATCTTTCTTTCTGTAAATGACTTTGGCCAGGTGTATACATTTGGTCCCACATTTCGTGCAGAAAATTCTAACACATCTAGGCACTTGGCTGAATTTTGGGTAAGTGTTCTTTGTTCTTTCAATTCCTTAAATGTCTGTTCCCCTTTGTAGTTCTTCCTGTTCATGCATTCTCAATCGGAATATCTTAGAAATTTTTTCTCTTTGCTTAAGATGATTGAGCCAGAACTTGCATTCGCTGATCTCAATGATGACATGGCCTGTGCAACTGCCTATCTCCAGTACGTAGTATGTTTCCCTTCATAACATTGTCAATTCAATATTATCATTAGACTGTTATTTGGCAAGCTGATGCATGTGCACATATTATGGTTCTTGCATGGGATGTTTATTATTGGACTTCTAAAGTAACATATGCCTCTGTGCTTGAAGGTGAGATATATCCTCGAAAATTGCAAGGAAGACATGGACTTCTTCAATACTTGGATTGAGAAGGGAATCATTGATCGACTAAGTGTATGAACTCTTAGTGTAACTTATCCTTAGTCCTTGCTGTTGTGTATTCAATTCTTTCAAGATATACTCCTCCCAAAGCCTCCTTCTTCGATTTTTTTTTTTCCATTTTAAATCTGATGTTAATTGTCATCTACCCTGATTTTTAGCAAATATCCTTTTTCTCCAATCAACAGGATGTGGCTGAGAAAGACTTTGTGCAGATGACTTACACTGATGCAGTTGAACTTCTTCTAAGAGCCAAAAAGAAGTTTGAATTCCCAGTATTACTCATTATTCTTGCTATTTAAATTGTTGCCAAAATCATTTTAATTCCATTAACGGTAGTCATATATTTTATTGATAAGTTACAAAGCAGGGTCTTGAACCCATGACCTCTCTCTCTCTCTCTCTCCCTCCTGTTGTTGTGGGAGGAAAAAGTGTTATTTAGCTAGAGCTCATTGGCCTTAACCATGGTTATATTGCAGAAAGTTATATATAATTTTTTAAAATTTTTTTACTTCTAGATGGATTTGTCGTGATAAATTCAAAAACTCACCAATCTAATTTGGTCAAAACCGTTGTGTTTTTTCTTTCATCACTAAATGAAGCAAGTTAGATGTACCAAACTAAAACTTTTTTGTGTGCTGATTCTTCCTTTGAAGTCATATATTATGCTGCGCCAAATTTGTAACAGGTTGTCTTTAGTACAAGGCTATTTGTTATTCTCGCTGTAAATATATGTGCTAATATTGCAACAATTCCCTATTCTGACCTTGCTCGTCTTCTTTTTTTTTTTTTTTTTCATTATCGGATGATTTATTATCAAACCTTAAAATAATAAAGAATTAAATAGGAAAGTTTGGCATGGACGTATGTTTTCAAGTTTTGACCAAATTTGCTCTTCATGTCTTGGATTACAAATCAGTTACCTTAGTCTATTGTTATAAGAGCTTAATATTCAAATCAAGGGATGTGTGGTACTAGAAGCTTCCCTGTTGGACTTTCACTTTCTAATCTTCATAAATATGCTACTTGATGCATATGAATAAAGATGATGCTATCTGCTCTTTACCTGTCTAAACGTTGAAAGGATCACTTGTTGCTAGATAACTCAGACAATTTAATAAAGATAATGAAAACTCTGACATTTGGGGTGATATTAATTATTTTAGTGCCACATAGAGAATGATAGCCTTTGGTTTGTTTTAGTGTTTTATATGCGAACTTTATATTTTTTTAAAGCAGTCCGCTGCAATATTTTTGTTGTTTCTCATTATGTGGTTTTGACAACTCTTTATCTGCTATCTAGCTATGTTATTTAAGATCATTTTTCTTTTCTCCCAATTATAGGTGAAGTGGGGATGTGATTTGCAGAGTGAGCATGAACGTTACATAACTGAAGAGGCATTTGGTGGCTGCCCTGTTATAATCAGAGACTATCCTAAGGCACTAGATCCCCCTTTTTCTTCCACTCTTTTGTTATTTTCTGGAATGCAGAAAGAAAAACTTATGCTGACGTTTATTTCTATAGTTGAATCTTACATTGTGAAGTTGTTCAATGTAAAATTTCAGGAGATCAAAGCATTCTATATGCGGCAAAATGACGATGGAAGGACTGTTGCAGCAATGGATATGTTGGTTCCTCGGGTAATCTTAAGATTTCTCAATTCATTTCTACTGTTGCTGTTAATTAGTTAGATTTGTCTAAGAAACTGGCGATTTAGTAGTGTTTTCTTAAGGAGTAGTAGTGCTGCAAATTTATAAACAATTGCAATGCTAAGCCTTCTGATGTTTGTGTGGCTGCAACTCATTCAGAAGACAAATGTTTGTGCGTGTGTGACTAAAATAGAATGTTCTCTCTCTCTCTCTCTCTCTTCATGAACTTTGGGTGTAATTCTCTAATATCCTTCAGTGGTTCAATTCCATAGCATTTTATAGATAACTGAAATTTAGGGCATTTATTTTGTTATAATGTATATGGATTCTCTTTGCACAAGAGAAAAGCATGAGGACTTCCATATTAAATATGGGGTTCTATTGATTTTTTTTTTCTCCTCTTTTTCTAGTAATATAGTGTTCATTTGAAATAAATGGTTTTAAATTATTTAACTTGTGAAAGACATTACCATTTAAAGGTTATCATAGAAGGTGAACAGAGGCTTTGTAAAGGTGTATTGCTTATTATTCTTCCTACTTTACAAGTCTCCATCTATGTGAGATATGGTTTAGTTGTTTTGGGTCTTGGGGCACCTTATAATTTTAATGATATCTTGATTACTTATAAACAAAAAAAGGTTGTTTGGGGGTCAAAAGTGCTATATTTGGACTCAATCAAATCATGAGAGTAAGATAAATGATAGCAAAAGTAAAAGCCAAAGAATGCTTGTGGTATACAACAAGCAGTGCGGTCAAGCCATCTAGGTGATGGCTAGGTGAGGCATGCCCCACGTGATTCCATGTGGCATATATTTTATTTTCTACTATTAACATTGGCATGTGAAATTGGTGAATGGGCTTTTATCCAGAGGCTTGTGTTGACCCTTACATAGGAACTTCATTGATATTGAATCTTTGTCAGGTTGGTGAGCTTATTGGTGGAAGCCAAAGAGAAGAAAGGCTTGAAATTCTGGAAGCTCGTTTAGATGACTTCGAGCTGAATAAGGACAGCTACTGGTGGTATCTTGATTTGCGGCGTTATGGTTCAGGTCAGTGATTGTTCTGTTTAAAATTAAGAATTTCTCTTAAGTTGGCGACTTTTGAGGCTGGTGCACTTGCTCATCTACAATTTATACTAATTAGTTCTACTTGCATCAATTAAATTTTAAAAGTATAATAAGTAGCTTAAAAGGTTTTATGATTTAAAAATCTGAAATTGGAAAATAATTTATCTGAGGTGTTAACTTTAGTGGGGTTTCCTGATGGTAGGATCCTCCACCATATTACTGCCATCAGTAACTTTCGCACTTGAAAATTATCACCTGTGGAGAAATGTCGTACAAGATATTGTGATTTGGGAAGTGAGAGCTGATAGGAAACTGGGTATTTTTGATTGGTTGCAAGAGAAAACTTAAGAGAGGAAGTGCATATACAGCTGCTTCATATAATTTTTTTGCGATTACTTATCAAAAACTATGATGAATAGTTTGGAGTTACAGCTCTTGATGAAACTTTGTTGACATATTAAATTTGTATTAAATAGTGGTATACGGAATATGGAGTGGTGGGAGAGAAAATTTATACTTTGGATGCTATTTAATTAACCAAGTTATTGTTTGTACTTTTTGTTGTTGAAATGTTTTATGAGTAACGTGCATTTTTTATGCCCTGTATTCTTGTATGCCAGTTCCTCATGCAGGGTTTGGTCTGGGCTTTGAAAGGCTTGTGCAATTTGCAACTGGAATGGATAATATAAGAGATGCAATCCCTTTCCTAGAACACCCGGTTCAGCTGAATTTTAACATCATCGACATTGGCATTGCTCTCTTCTTCTTCTTTCTTTCTTTCTTCTTTCTTCTTCTTCTTCTTCTTCTTCTTCTTCTTTTTCTTTTTTTTTTTTTTTTGTTGTTGTTATGGGGGGGGTTCTTCAATTGTTGTTTAGTTTAGCTGTCTTCTTCTTTTTCTTTTATTTTTACTTGCCCCTCCCCCACTTTTCCTCTCTCTTTGCTTTATACATTTGTACATTAAATTTGAGCAACGTTGGAAAACATTAAACAAAATCTTAAGCCAAGTTGGGTTGTCTCCCTCTGAAGCATGAAGTTCAATATTTCATGTGATTGTAAATGAAATACTGATTCTTATTGAATGTTACAGTTGTCTTCTTCCAGCTCAGCGCCATGAATCAAGCTTTAAATGTCATTTTGGATATTTTCTCTTAACCTTTCATTTATGCCTTTTTTCATGAAATATTTTGACATTAGTAAGTTCTGTTGTGTAAAATGTTAGTTCAAGGTTCCTAAAATTGGCCTTCGTAAATGTGATAATAGAAATCTTGTAACGGCAATCATTTGATGTAATTGGCTCTAGTCAAAGAGATGTTTGCTAGCGTTCTCACTTCTTTGATTTTGATATATTATTTTAAAAGAAATCTTCACTTAGCCCATTCATGGGTTTTTGACATTTCCACACAAGAGGAAGAGGATTCAATTAGTGACCTCTACTTTATAAGGCAAGGTCGTAGCCGATTGAACTACCTTTTGAAGACACCATCGCGAATTATTGAAAGTTGCAATGTGAGAAGATTTTATCTTTTAACCCCTTTTAATTTCACATATCCACTAAGATTTTCTGTTAAATCTTACAAATAATGTCAACATGACAAACACTTTTGGTTTTTATTTTTTAAATAAGTAAACATTTGGCTAGTCATTGATGACCACTTAGTTTTATTTTTCATGTTGTTTTTTTGTTTTAATAATAGTAAGGGAAAAATATTATTTTTCAAAGTTTCACTTGATTTGCAATTTAACCTCAAATGTTTAAAAATTGACAATGTACTATAACAAAGTATCAAAAATTTGTAATATGACTCATACGTAAATAATTTTCATATCTAATTGCCCCTATATTTTTTAAAATTAAAAAAATAAAAATAAAAAGCAGCAAAAAAATTGGGTGTACCTCAGCCTAAATGAGTGGTTTGGCCACCTCCATGAAGCCAAATGAGAGTGGCAAGCCACCCCCAATGTGGCTCTATGGGGGTGGATGAGCCGCAAAGGGTTTGGGGGTGGTTTCGGCCACCCCACTTGGCTCCTTAGGGGTGGCTAAACCACCACCATAAGTTGTGGAGGTGGTGAGCAACCCCAATCTGGCTTGGCCACCCCTAAATGACCAAAGGGGGTGGTTACGACTACCTCCAATTTTTTAGTTTTAATTTTTTAATATTTTTTGGGTTTACTTATTTGGTGGCATATTTGGAATTCCACAAATATATATATATATATATATATATATATATATATATCCATTTTAGTTAATGCAAAACCCTAACAGCAAGGAGATGATTAAAAGGGATTGAAAAATGAAATAATCACATTGCAACATTTAATAATTTGATAGTAACATTGTCGTGACACTTTAAGGGGTAAATAATGCTTCATGCATTATGGCTTCAAATAAATGGTACACTAAAACCCTACTAGAACACACGGTTGATCGATGCATCAACAAGGCTAACTAGACCTACCAACAAGGTTATCTTAAAGCATAAAGGATCTGATTTGAGTGCCACCATGTCAATTCCTTCGGTGAAGTATCGTGCTCTAGGATTCGGTATGTGGTGCCATTCTTCGATACTAGGCTTGCAAACATAATATTCAGGTATTTGTATTCTTCTTGTGCTATTTTCATTCACACATAACAAGATACCTTGTTTGGTAGTAGCTTTGATTTTGGCATGACAAGGCAAAAAATTAAGGGAGAGCAGGTTGGAATCAATACCGAAATCCATTATGGAGACAAAACGCTGAGACATGGGCTTGCTAGAGAACAAGGTTTGTGTGAAGAAACCAAATATTGTTTTTGTTTTGTGATGGAATATTTGCATAAAACTCGCATGATCAAGTTCAAATCCTGGGAAACCATTCTGCATTGCCCAATAGTGTTTAGATCTGTTCGGTTAAAGATTTCGGATAACATATCTGGGGGAAGAGTGGAAGACTCCATTAGAGTAGAAACCCTCAAATCTCAATTACACGAATTGGTGGTGAGGAATGGTTGTTTGTGAGTGGTTCTTTGAGGTTTCTGTCTTGCGATGTAAAGCTGGTCATTCTAAAGAAAGAAACAATGAGAAGGAAATTTAGGGCTGAAAATCTTTGCTGTAATATGTGAACTCTATGCTTCTTTAACTCCTCTTTTAAACCCTCTAGGATTCCAACTTGGCTTCTGAAAACATGTAGGATTCCAAATCCTTTCCACGAAGGTTCTTCTGAAAATTATATGCTGCTTATAACATTTTTAATTGAATAATAAATACATCATGAGTCAAAAAGCTGAGAAGTAAGTTGGTGAGTCAAAGGGTGCATGGTATAGTTTGTGCGGAGCTTCTCCTTTCTTAATCTGAGAGGAATACATACCATATAGTTTAATTCATAATCTAATTAATAAATAAAGCAGGGATAAGTTCATAGTTTAATTTTTTTTGGAGGTAATTAAGAATCGACATATAACTAACTTATTGTTTAATAATACACATTTTGCTCATTAGAATATTACCCGCCCATGATGATCCAAGAAATATTAACATCAACACCATGAGGGGGAAACAAGAGATAAATAACAAGAAAATATTCAGACAAAATATAAAGAGAGAGAGAGAGAGGGTAACTTCTATATGGAATTGGTGTAAACCAACTCAGTTGTGCATGTCAATCAAAATTGGTCACCTAGGATTATTGCACCAACTCAAATAAGAACCAAAACACGAGATTAAATCTCTTCTCTCATCATCCACAAAACCCCACTCCTCATTTTTCCCCTCTCCCTCTCTCTCTCTCTCGGGCGGCGTCGTACATCCCAGCCCATAGACGTTGGAGACGATGCCGGAGCCTAGCCCAAAGTTTGCTGGAGAAGACACGGGAGCCCAACCCAAACCTCTTTGATGCTCTCTCTCTCTCTCTATCACCGGTAGCGGAGAAAAAAATTTCCCTGCTGCCAGTGCTCTCTCTCACTCTCATTCTCACTCTCACAAACACACACTAGTAGTAGAGAAAAATTTTCTCTACTGCCCAGTAAAAGAATTTTTCTTAAGTTGGAAAAGATGCCGGAGCCTAGCCAAGAGTTCATATATATATATATATATATATATATATATATATATATATAGGAAGCTTCAGAAAGCTCTGCTCATCTTCCAGTCTTTTACACAAACTACCCATGAACGAAAAAACTCACTTATCCCCCATAATCTTTCGTTTCCTCTCACTTAAAACCCCTTAAGATGTGATCTACCCATTATACCCTCACTCCAAAACTATGCTGTTTTAGGCTCACCCAAAACACGTCATTTTGTCCAAAACAGCGTAGTTTTGGCCATTAAAATTTTTATTTTTATTTTTATTTAAAAAAATAAATAAAAGAAGAAGAAGAAGAAGAAAGAAGGAAATCAGGGGTAGCTCAAGCCACCCCCTTGGCCGATAGCCACCCCCACGACCAGTCTGGGGGTGGTCGAACCACCCCCATGGCCAAGGGGGTGGTCCGGCCACCACAAAAAAAAAAAAAAAGGCTTTTGGGCTTTTAAAGCCACCCCCTACGGCCGGTATAGGGTGACCGAAGCCACCCCCAGGCCAAGAGGGTGGTCCGGCCACCCCCAAAAGCCCAAAACCCATTCTTTCTTACCTTTTTTTTTTGGCCTTTGTGGTGGCGGACCACCCCAGGCCTAGGGGTCCAGCCACCCATCTTCATCGATGACCACCCCCAAAATCCCAAAACTCATTCATTCTTTCTTTTTCTTCTTTATTTTTGGACTTTTTGGGGTGGCCGGACCACCCCCTTGGCCATGGGGGTGGTACAACCACCCCCAGACCGGCCATAGGGGTGGCACCTTGGCCAAAAATCTGGATCTTTACTATTGCTAATTGATATTATTAGGTAAACAAAATACAAATCAAATGCAAACACAAATCCTTCTTTTGCCCTTGAAAGATCATCTAAAACAATTTGTGAAACTAAATAAAAGTTCATAGTTAATCTCAAAACAAATTGTTTTTAAGATTGCTTGAGTCTCGTACAGTAAAATAATAGGTTAGAAAATTGAATATATTAAAATAAAAATAGAATGTGTAATCTTTTCAAGTAATTCTTTTGGGCTAAGAGAATTGGTACTGTATAACTTAGTATCTTCATTCCGTTCGAGAAATTTTTCGTGGCACAACTATCAAAAGATTCCTAGGCTAATTTCACCACATTTTCAAATGATTTGGTGAAATTCAGAAAAGTACACTTAACATATCGATGAATATCAGAAGCGGTTTAAACAATTCCACAAAAAAAACTTCTAAACTAGCATACATATATATGTGTGTGTGTGTGTGTAGTACATATATGTTTAAACAACTCCACAAAAAAAAAAAAAAAACTTCTAAAATAGCATACAAACATATATGTGTGTGTGTGTATAGTACATATATGTATATAATTTGGACCTTTACCATATAATCTAGATCTTTACCATTGCTAATTAGTATTACTAAGTAAACTAAATGCAAATCAGAAACAAGCACAAATCCTTCTTTTGCCTTTGAAAGATTATCTAAAACAATATGTGAAACTAAACAAAAGTTCATAATCAATCTCAAAATAAATTGTTTTTCAACAATTACACAAACCAAGATTACAAGTGCAATAGAAGGTACAATATTTTACAAGTGATTCTTTTAGGCTGAGAGAACTGGTACTGTATAACTTAGTATCTTCATTCCGTTCGAGAAATTTTCCATGGCACAACAATCTAAGAGATTTGTGGGTTGATTTCACCACATCTTCAAATAGTTTGGTGGAATTCAGAAGAGTACACTTAACATATCGATGAATACCAGCAGCGGTTTGGACAATTCCGCTAGCAACAACTTTTAAAATAGTATATATATATAGTACATATATGTATGTAATATGGAAATTTTACCATATGATCTGAATCTTTACCATCGCTAATTGGTATTACTAAGTAAACTAAATGCAAATCAGATGTAAGTACAAATCATTCTTTTACCCTTGAAAGATTATCTAAAACAATTTAGGAAACTAAATAAAAGTTCATAGCCAATCTCAAAACAAAATGTTTTTCAATAATTACTCAAACCAAGATTGCTTAAGTTTTGCACAGTAAAATAATAGATTAGGAAATTAAATATATCATATATATATATATATATATATATATAAGCCAAATCATTTTCAGAAGTACCTTAATATTACGACATGGCGTGAACCCTTTTTATTCTAATATTAAACCGATTTTTTAAAGCATAATTCGTAAACTGGTTTTTTAAGAGTGAATCGATTTTTACTTTAAAAACTTATCATTAAATTAGCGTCATTAATGACATTTAATTATATTTGAAGAGTTATCCATATATAAATATGCATTAAGTATTGTTAATATCAAAATCAAATAAGGAAACAAATAATACAAATCAAATTATAATGTATTATTATGTTCACTTACTTTAATATATATATAACATAATATTATATGTTGTAGTAGAATTAAATGAAGTAAATGATAGGATGTAGAAATAAAATAGAAAAAAATTTCATTACATTATTTTTTATTTTTTTAAATATATAAACCTATATTAATGATTAATTATAGAGAGCCCCTACCATACGGACTGTCTGTAAACTCAACCTTTTGCAGCAACCAATAATTAATAGACACGTTGGCTTATTGTACATATACAAAATAAGACTAAAACACCAAATAAACTCCTCCCCTTTGAGAAATCAAACGCAAAAAACTCCTCCTTCTTTCTCTCTTCTCTCCTTCTTTCGATTTTGCCGATTCTAGAATCGAAAGAATGGGTTCCGATTGATTTTTTCATTTACGTCGATTCCAAAATCGAAAGAATGGGTTTCGATTTAGCCGAATAATCGTCGATTTTTCCAAGTCTTGGCAGGAATGAGTTCCGATTGTGGGTTTTTGTTGTTTGTGAGTTTTGGGTTACTCTTTGCATAGACTGGGTTTTGATTTGCAGCTCGTGATCTAGTCGAGGAATCGTCGTTTCTTACACCGGAGTCGTCTAGATGGGTTTCGATTTTGCTGAGGAATCGTCGTTTCTTTCTCTAATTCTCTCTGCATCTGGAACAGGGATGGCCGGGGAAGGACACCGGCACAAGGATGTTCGGGAATGGCCAGAGGAGGCACGAAAAATTATGGGTATATTCATTTTTCCGTGTTCTTAAATTATAGGGATGCTATTTTGGATGTACCACTGTCGAAGCACCTTGCTGCTGGAAAACTGTTTGTGGGACAGAAACTTCGGGTAGTATGTTCATTTCTTTTATTTTTTTTCTACCATTCTTTGAGCAGAACATTTCCTTTAGAATTGTCTATTGTTTACAGTTTATTTTGTCCTGTCAGATCTGGGAGCGAGGATTATGTGAGTTGGGCTGTTTCCCCTTGGGTTGTTTCTTTGTGTGAAATTTATGGTAGCATATCTTATTATGCGATGGGTAATGGTTGGGACAAGGTGGGGAATTTGGGATTTTTATCCCATTGTTGTCATTCTGTATTTCTTATTTCCAGATGAATCAGGGGCTTTCACTAATTTTCAAAAAATCGACTGTGGCATCAATTTCGGACAAAGTGACAAAATCTTTTGGTGTAGTTTTTTTCTGTGAAGTGCACTGCATTTTGTGTAATTTTGCAACCTTGTGGAATAGATGGCTTAGATCGCTGATGGCATCAGTTTCGGACAAGCCTTGCACCTAAGATTTTGAGCACAAGCTGGCCAAGGAGAAGCAGAGCTTCAGAGAATAAGTGGGATTGTCATATATGTATTAACCCAATTTAACTGAGCAAAACAGATTAAAATGGTGCACAATTTGTTTCTATCTATCATCATACTTCTCAAAATATGGAATTCAAGCCAAATTTTGGTCATGTTCTTAAAAAAATGGAATTCAGGCTAACAAACAAGCCAAACTCACAATATCACTCCAAAAAATCAAAGCAACTTGAGGGAGCTCCATAAGCGTTGATCCTATCTACACCAATATCAACCGTAGACGATGAAGATACATGATCTTGAGATGTGACAAGTGTTGTTGTAGAGGGATACACCATAGTTGGCAAATAGCACTGCAAATTATTTACAAATAAACAAAAGTTAAAGAATAAATATCTTCATTATTAATCGAATAAACACAAGTGGAGTATGGAGTATATGTTATAATGAAAATTTACCGTTGCTAAACTTTGTTGTGCTATCAACCCCAAGTTAGCTGGCATCAACTTTGTATTCACAATATCCCTATTGAAAAAGAACATTTTGAAAAAATACGGAGTCAAAATGCATTTAATGTAAAGTATTATAAATTGAAAAATAATATAATAAAAATAAGAATACCTTGTTTGCCTATGCGAAGGACAATTGCTCCTCATATGGCCAATTTGTTTGCAAATGCTACAAGTCCTTGTGACAGTTCCTTTTTTTTCTTTTGGATGTTTTTGTCTCAAAGATTTGGGCGTCCTCTACAAGGAACAACTATAGGATCTTGCAATGTGTGTAATGTTTGACAATACTTGGCTATTTAGTAGAGGACCCTCAAACTTCCTACATTACCATCTTCTATATCTTTATCACAATCATCATCTATTGTCAAAAGCTCATTCTAAGCTTTTGTAAACCAATGCTAAGATGGTCATATTTTTTTTTGGAATGGGATCCCAATTCTTCAAGTGTATCAAATTCCAACTTTAAGCTATTTTTCATCAAGGTAGAAGAATTTTGTGTCTCTACTTCTATTTCATCACTAGATATGCCATGTATAATGCGACTCTTGGCATTGATTGTCCATCTCTCTAAAACATAATGGTGGGGAATGTCCACAAAAGATTTCTTCACAAAAACTTGAAGAATGTGTCTACACAGTATCCCAACAAATTCAAACATACGACATGTACAAGCCGCTTTCTTTTCAAGAATTTCAAGTACAACTTCATAAAATAGATCTTCTCTCCCAAGAAGGGTCACCCTATATATCTTTGTACCTCCTCCTTCTCGATGTTTAGATGAAGTGTATTTTTGATTGTTAAATAGCTCTTCTTGACTGTATTTTTGACTTTTAGGACTTAGGAGCTCATGATTATGTTTAACTTCGAACTTACTTATAGTCCATCTTAACCCTACCTTCTTTAAACCCATCATTGCTTTACATCCTACCCTTGTTTCTGCACACTTCGAATTTTGATAAATCTTATTACGAAATCCTTCCCTTGAACAAGCATAGTCAACCGCAATCAATGACTTATCTTCCTTTGACAGTCGAGTATGACTTTTTCTAATGCTAAAACCATTTTGTCTTGCATAAGCATTATAATATGCACGAGCATCTTCAACTTCATCAAATTCCAAACCAATGCATGGTTCAAAAGGACCATTATATAAAGATAAACTAGGATTAGGCTGCTTCAAATCATTACAGAGTAAGTTAATATCATTTTGATCTTCTATCATCTCATCATCAACATCATGTAAGTCTTCTATAGACAAGGAATCATCAATGTAAGTCTTCTTGGAACATGATTTTATTTCTTGATTTTTATTATTTAGATCTGCAAGATGCACCATAGATGGTTTAAACAATTATTAGGATTCATGATTTCATTATTTAAATTGTAAACGGGCAAAGGCTTGAGCAATTCCTTTCTCATGCATCATATATATATATTTTTACCAGACATGCATCATATATTTGACTAAGCATATAAATGCTTTTTTTTTTTTTTTTTTGTAAACAAGTGCTCACCAAGTGGTTGACTTTGTTGCTCCTTAACTCCATACATTCTTCAGATTTCAGATTCCAAGAAGGCTTTTGTTTTCCTGCATTGGGCAGGGGCGGCAGCAAATAGTCTTGAATAATTGTTCGTGTTTGTTTTCCTGCGTTGGGCAGCGGCTTGAATAAGCTTTAGGGCATGCGTGACTTTAGAAAAAGGTTAGGTTAGGCGTTTTGTTCCTGTGTTTGTTTTCTATTTTATTTCATGCATCTAGCTTAGGTGTACTTTTTTTATTGGTGGCTGCAAAAGACAACTTTTGCAGCCCATCCGTATTGAAGTTAAATCCTTAATTATATAGATTGTCAAATTTTTACTCAACATAATAATTAGGTATTTATTTTTTATTTCATTAGCAAAAAATATTTTTATAATATATATATGATTTGTGTTCTACAAACAATTATATATTCGATGTCCAAACCAAAGTGTAAAATAACAACGGTCATTTTGAGGCTTATTTTTGCTTAGTGTCCATTAGTTTATAAAATCATTAATTGTTTTATATAACATCATTTTTACTTGATATTTTTTCGAGGCCTATTCACCTATGAGATTTTTTGTTTATTTGTATGATTTACCCAAATTTATATGTTGAGTAATATATTTGTATATAACCTTTAGTATGTCTTTTTTATTTAAAAATGCGTGATATTTTTTTTTATAACATATAAAGAAAAGCTTGATAGAAATGTGTTTAAATTTTAAAATTAAACTATAACAAAGAATCTCGTGCATACTTTTTTCTACAACCAAGGTACTTTTTGAATGTTCATAATTTTGAGTTTTATTTATATTGAAATATAGTAAGTATTACACCAACAATAATAAAAATTCTTTATAATTTTATGTTAATGTTTTGATTAAGCAAAATTCAAGTTTTCCTTTTACAACTATGAAAAAGTAAACTTCATAATACTTATAAAAAGTACAATTATAATATAACTCTAAAAATTCCGCACATTGCGTAGGTTATAAGCTCGTTATAATAAAAATAGCATAAGTAATTTTTTATAAGAGATTCTTTTGGGTTGAGAGAACTGGTACTGTATACTTAATATCTTCTTTCCGTTCGAGAAATTTTTCGTGGCACAACCATCTAAAAGATTCTTGGGCTGATTTCAACACATCCTCAAATGGTTTGGTGTGATTCAGAAGAATACACTTAACATATCAATGAATATAAGCAGTGGTTTGGACAATTCCACCAGCAACAACTTTTAAAATAACATGTATATGTGTGTGTGTGTGTGTGTGTGTGTGTGTGTATAGTACATATGTGTATATAATCTGGATCTTTAGCTTATGATATAAACCTTTAACATCGCTAATTGGTATTATTAGGTCAACTAAATGTAAATCAGATAAAAGCACAAACCATTCTCTTGCAATTGAAAGATCATCAAAAACAATTTGGAAAATTAAACAAAAGTTCATAGTCAATCTCAAAACAAATTGTTTTTCAACAATTACTCAAATCAAGATTGCTTAAGTCTTACACATAGTAAAACAATAAGTTAGGAAATTGAATATATTATAATAAAAATAGAAGGTGCAAACTTTTACAAGTGATTCTTTTAGGCAGAGAGAACTAGTATTGTATAACATAATATCTTCATTCCGTTCGAGAAATTTTCAGTGGCACAACCATCTATGATATTCCTAAGCTGATTTCACCACATCTTCAAATGGTTTGGTGGAATTCAAAAGAGTACATTCAATATATCGATGAATATCAATAGCGGTTTGGATAATTTCGCTAGTAATAACTTCTAAAATAGCATGAATATATATATATACGTACATAATCGGGATCTTTACCATCGCTAATTAGTATTACTAGGTAAACTAAATGCAAATTAGATGTAAGCACAGATCCTTCTTTTGCACTTGAAAAATCATCTAAAACAATTTAGGAAACTAAACAAAAGTCCATGATCAATCTCAAAACAAATTGTTTTTCAATAATTACTCAAACTAAGATTACTTAAGTCTTATACAGTAAAACAATAAGTTATGAAAATGAATATATTATAATAAAAATAAAATGTGCAACCTTTTACAAGTGATTTTTTTGGGCTGAGAGAACAATTACTGTATAACTTAGTATCTTCATTTCGTTTAAGAAACTTTTCATTGACACAACTATAACATCCCACCCCAATGACACTTGTGTTGTCGCTTTTGGCTCCCTGAATGGACTTCCCGGAGGTCACCCATCCACGGTACTACTCCGTGAAAGCAGCTTAAGCATGGAGTTACGATGGGATCATTACCATCCACGGCTTTAAAACGTTTTTGTCATTGAGGTGGAAGTATATATAAGCATATCTCCATTCCGAGGCAATGTGGGGCGTTACAATCACCCCTCCCTAGTGGTGGCTAGGAGGAACAAAGCCTTGAGGGATGCAGGTCGAGGTTCGAATCTGGTAGGCTCCAAAGAGGACAATATTGTTGTGGAACTCTACTCTGTGGCTGTGTATCTCGATCCCAAACAACGTTTTAAAGCCGTGATGGTAATGATCCCATCGAGAACTCGATTAAGCGTGCTTCACGGAATAGTCAGAATGGGTGACCTCACAGGAAGTCTGATTCAGGGAGAGTCAGCGGACAATATTGTGTGTCATTGGGGTGGGATGTTACAAATGGTATCAGAGCCATTGCCCAGCCTGAGATGGGGGGAGAGTGCACAAGCCCATGAAGGTCCCATCACTGGGTCAAGATGATGTGACGTCCCACATTGCTTGGTATGGAGATGTGCTTATGTATACTTCCACCTTCAATGACAATAACGTTCTCTCCTAATAGTGGTGGCTAGGGAGGAACAAAGCCTTGAGGGATGCTAGGAGGTCGAGGGTTCGAATCCTGGTAGGCTCCAAAGAGGACAATATTGTTGTGGGAGGGGCTCTACTACGTTGTGGCTGTGTATCTCTGATCCCAAACAACGCGTTCTCCTAGCCTAGTGGTGGCTAGGGAGGAACAAAGCCTTGAGGGATGCTAGGAGGTTGAGGGTTCGAATCCTGGTAGGCTCCAAAGAGGACAATATTGTTGTGGGAGGGGCTCTACTACGCTGTGGCTGTGTATCTCTGATCCCAAACAACGCGTTTTAAAGCCGTGATGGTAATGATCCCATCAGAACTCCGCAGTTAAGCATGCTTCTGCTGGAGTAGTACCAGGATGGGTGACCTCCTAGGAAGTCTGATTCAGGAGAGCCAAAAGCGGACAATATTGTGTGTCATTGGGGTGGGATGTTACAACAACCATCTAAGAGATTCTAGAACTAATTTTACCACATCGTCAAATAGTTTGGTGGAATTCAAAAGAGTACACTTAACATATCGACGAATATCAGCAACGGTTTGGACAATTTGCCAGCAACAACTTATAAAGTAGTATATATATGTGTGTGTGTGTGTGTGTGTGTATAATATGTATGTATATAATCTACATCTTTACCATATGATCTGGATCTTTACCATTGCTAATTGGTGTTACTAGGTAAATAAAATACAAATTAGATGCAAACACAAATCATTCTCGTACCCTTAAAAGATCATTTAAAACAATTTGGGAAACTAAACAAAAGTTCATAGTCAATTTCGAAACAAATTATTTTTCAGTAATTGCTCAAACAAAATTACTTAAGTCTTGCACAATAAAACAATAGGTTAAGAAATTGAATATATTATAATAAAAATATAAAGTGCAATCTTTTATAAATAATTCTTTTGGGCTAATCTTAAAAAAAAAAAAAAAATCTTTTGGGCTAAGAGAACTGATACTGTATAACTTAGTATTTTCATTCTATTTGAAAAAATTTTCGTGACAACCATCTAAGAGATTTCAGGTCTGATTTCACCACATCTTCAAGTGGTTTGGTGGAATTCAAAAAAATACAATCAACATATTGATGAATATCAGCAGCGGTTTGGACAATTTCTAGCTAAAAATTCTAAAATAACATATATATATAACCTATATCTTTATCATATGATCTAGATCTTTATCATCCCTAATTGGTATTACTAAGTAAACTAAATGCAAATCAGATATAAACACAAACCCTTTTCTTGCCCTCGAAAGATCATCTAAAATAATATGGAAAACTAAACAATAGTTTGTAATCAATCTCAAAACAAATTGTTTTTTTAACAATTACTTAAACCAAGATTGCTTAAGTCTTGCACAATAAAACAATAGGTTAGAAATTGAATATATTATAATAAAAATAGAAGGTGCAATCATTTACAAGTGATTATTTTGGTTTGAAAGAACTGGTATGGTATAACTTAGTATCTTTATTCTATTCGATAAACTTTCCATGGTACAACCATCTAAAAGATTCCTGGATTGATTCTATCACATCTTCAAATGGTTTGATGAAATTCAAAAGAGTAAACTTAACATATCGATGAATATTAATAGCAGTTTGGATAATTTCATTAGCAACAACTATTAAAATTGCACGTATATATATGAGGTTTGTTAGGAGTTCTCCTCGTAGTATTCTCTTGGTGTTCTCCTAGCATTCTTCCAATCTTACGTAGAATATGATTTAAGAAAAAATAAAATTGTAGTACCTTTTTTTGCTAACAGATTAATTTTTATGAGTTAATAGTTAGGTTTTAATGCTTTAAAACTTGTTTTTGGATTCAAAACTAAAACCTAAGCATGGAAGGTTAATCATTTAGGGATAATATCATCCAAAATAGATTTGATCATCCTAAATTTGATACTAATGCCTCAATTTTGGTGCAATGCCTCACAAATTTGATTCTAATACCTAAAATTTGATGCTAATGCCTAAAAAAACTGGTGGTAGAGACCACTACAATTTTATTTTTTCTTAAATCATATTTTATTTAAGACTAGGAGAACCTACAAGGAAAACCCCTAATATTTTCTCTATATATATATATATATATATATGTGTGTGTAATAGATATATGTATATAATCTGAATTTTTACCATCGCTAATTAATATTACTAGGTAATCTAAATGCAAATCAAATGCAAGTACAAATCCTTTTCTTGTCCTTGAATGATCATTTAAAACAATTTGGAAAACTAAACAAAAGTTCATAGTCAATCTCAAAACAAATTGTTTATCAACAATTACTTAAACCAAAATTGCTCAAATCTTGCACAATAAAATAATAGGTTAGGAAATTGAATACAGTATAATAAAAATAGAATGTAAAATCTTTTACAATGATTATTTTGGGTTGAAAGAACTAGTACTGTATAACTTACTATCCTCATTCTGTTCGAGAAACTTTCTATAGCACAACTATCCAAGAGATTTCTAGGCTGACTTCTCTACATCTACAAAAGGTTTCATGACATTTAAAAGAGTACACTTAACATATTGTTAATATCAGCAGTGGTTTGGACAATTTCACCAATAATGTGATAACCCGCTTCAATAAAAAGATGATTATATATTTTTTTTAAAAAGAATTAATAACCTACAACAAACGGATTGTTATAGTGACATGGCTATACCGTAATATACCACAAACTCATGCAATAACTTGATTAACAATATAATAAGTCTACCAGAGCTATATATATCGTCTATGATAAATCAGAGTTTGCAGCGAATATAAATAGCATTAGACATATCTTAACACAATAGAGCTGACAAATACATCTATGTGAATAAAGTTTGCATATAAAATAATGGCTATACAACGGTGTTATAAGCGACACGTGACATCTACATAAATACTCACATCTAAGCATATACATATGTGCTCTACCAAATATGACTAATAACTTGTCCCACAATGTCAATCTCATCTATCGTCTCTGCACCCGTAACCACAACATCCACACCCTGAAAACTCGAAATACAGGTAGAATTATGAGCCCACCGTGTTTATAAAATAGAGACCTCAGTAATATAAAACTCACTAGACTTTTTCAAAATAGTCATTTAACTTAGTTCCCATTTACATATCATAACTTAACAATAAAACATATTAGATGTTATCATGCAATGTCTAGTAATAACAATATACATATGTGTTTCGTCCCATACCAATCACATATGCATACTGATACGTCTAGTGTAAAATCATGCAAAACCAATTATCATCATACAAATATATGTTATGCATGCTTATGCTCATCATCATGTGTCTTTTATATGGTGAGGCTAACCCTGCGGTAGGAGACTTGTCATCACTATCGGGAGCCGTCATCATGTAAGACCCGAGAAAAATAATTATGTTTATTATTAATAACTTTGTAGTAATTTGAATTAATTAATGGAATAAGTTAGAATAATGAATATAATAAAAAGTTGAATTTACTATGACTAAATGAATACAAGTTAAATTGGGGTAGTAAAATAAAATATGATAGTTATTTATTATATTATGAGTCTTAGAATAAAGCCCAATAAATAGAGAATTAAGCTACCTATGTTGGCCCAAGTAGGAATTTCAAGCTTATGGCCCATCCTCTTTCATCTTCATTAACTAGAAGGGTATTATGGGATTTTACAATATTATTTTCCCCTCATTTTGTCCCTCACGTGTAGCAGCCCATCTTTTCTTTTCTTCTTCCTTTCTTTCTTTCTTTCTTTTCCTCCCCTCATCTCACAATACCACTCTCATTTCTCTCTTTACTCCTCTTTCATCTTCCTCCTTTCTCTTTACACACACGCACTAGAAAGAAAGAGAAGAAGAAACCTTGGAGGAGAGTTCTGGCCATAGGGGCTTGTGAGGTAAAACCTTTAGTCTTTTGTGTAATTTTTGTTATATTTGTGGGAATGGAAGCTATAAATTGTGAGGATTTTGTGAGGCTTTGATTTGGGTTCAAAATTAGGGTTCTTGAAAGGGATTTTGGGGATTTTGCTATATGGTTGAAGTATCTAGTTTCTCTTTAAGATTTTGTGCTACCCATTGGATTCTAAGCTTGAAATTATAGTGATTTGGGTGATTTCCATTTAAATCCGAAAATTGGTGAAGTTTTAAGGAGAAGCATAATTCTTAAAATTTGTTTAAGGCTTAGGGTGTAGTGGAATACTAAGCATAATTTAAGTTTTGGGTTATTGAATTAATGGTTAATTGCATCTAAAGTATTAATTAACTCTAGGTTTTTATGGGTTTCATGTAAATTAATACCTATAGGGTTTAGGTTCTAATATATCATATTAGAATCATAATATTTATGGTTAGTTTTAAGAGTATTATAAATTGAGGGTAAATTGCTAAATTAAATGGCCTTGGATGAGAATAATAATTAATGGGCTAACCTATAGAACATGATATTTGTAGTGCTCTAGTATCCTTAAATTGTAAGAGTTGAGTTAAAAAGAGATCATAATTATGTGTTTATTATAATGCTTAGGTGCATCACGATTGAGTCGAGAGGTGATGGGGGGGGGAGGGTACCTAACGGAACAAGGTAAGTATTTTACTTACTGGGCAAAAGAAAAAGATAATTATTTTTAAAGTATAAAAGACGCTTTAATTGAATGATTGATGTATGATGTTTGAATTGAGATACTATGTTTATTTATGATGTTTTATGAGATGTATGATTGAACGATTGATTTAAAGTGTTTGGTGATAACATGATTATATAATGATGTTTGGATGAATGCTTGATGTAAAGTAGATTGTGATAATATGCTTATGTATGATGTTTTATGAGATGAGTTGGATGAATGTTTGATGAAATGTTATTATGAGTATTTGATGATTCACATGGTTTAAGGAAAGATTATATGATGTTCATGATATGAGATATGATATTATGAGTTTAAGTTTTGTTAACATGAGCATGAGCATGTCATGAGTAATGAAATAAAATGAAAACCATGGGTGACGGCTCCCGGTAGTGAGACAAGTCTCGTACTGCAAGGTTAGCCTCCCCTTGGAAAACAAACATGATGAGTGGTGAGCGGCTCCGGTAGCAAGACAAGTCTTCTACTACCGAGGTTAGCCTCCCAATGGAAAATGGCACAAGATGATGAGCATAAGCACAAGCATGAGTATGCATAGCATATGATTGTATGATTTTGATACTAGACGTATCAATATGCATATGTAACTGGTATGGGACGGAACGCATATATATATTGTTATGGCTAGATATTGCATGAGGACATCTAATATGTTTTATTGTTAAGTATATGATATGTAAATGTGAATAAAGTTAAATGATTATTTTGGATAAAACTAGTAAGTTCATACTGCTGGCGTCTCTATTTTATGGAGACGGCGGGCTCATAATTCACTTTGTATCATGGGTGGTGGTGATTCCCATGGTGCGAGCGATGTTGACGATGCAGGTACAGATACCTTAAATGATGACCCAGTGGCAAGGTATTTGGGTTACTACAGCATTTGAAGCATAGATGCATCAGATGTATAATTTTGTTGAACTGATTAATAGCCTATTTTGTAGAGCAATCATGATCATGTGTAGACTTTGATATTTTGTATATGGCTCGTGTCATCTGAGACACTTTTGTATAGCCATTTTTTTGGTAGGTAATTACTAATCACTTAGATGTATTAAACAGCTCTGATATAATCAGTAGGTTAACGTTATTTATTTTCTGCTGCAAGGATATAAACTCTGATGAAACCATGATCATGCATGTGCCTCTAGGTAGACTTATTATCTTGTTAATCAGGTTATTGCATGGGTTCGTGGCATACTGCAATATAGCCATGCCACTGTGACAATCCGCTTATTGTGGGTTATTATTTAAAAAATAATAATAATAGTCATCTTTTTATGTAAGCAGGTCGTCACACATCATGCTACTCTTGTACACGTGAGGCCAACCTTGCGTAGGAGGCTTGCCACCACTACCGGGGACCCTTCATACATGGTTTTCATTTCGTTTTTTCACTCATGTTATGGTCATGCTCATGTCATGTTCATGCTTATATTAACTAAACTTAAACTCACAATATCATATCTTATATCATGAACATCATATAATTATGCCTTAAACCATGTGAACCATCCAATACTCTTAATAACATTTCATCAAACATTCATCTAACTCATCCCATAAAATATCATACATAAGCATGTTATCACAATTACTTTACATCAACCTTCCAAACATCAATACATAATCATATTATCCCAAATGCTTTAAATCAATCATTCAACCATACATCTCATGAAACATCATAAATAGCCATAGCATCTCAAGCTCAAACATCATACATTAATCATCCAACCAAAACATCTTTTATACTTTAAAAATAGTAATCTTTTTCTTTTGCCAAGTAAGTAAAATACTTACCTTGGCCTACTTGAGCTCTTTTAGTAACCTTGACCCTCTTGCATGCACTCAAAATGGAGCTACTGTTCACAAGATAGAAAATGACTGTAGATTGCTCCAAATTTGATCTCCACCATTCACAACGGAGATTCACGTGTTGTGAACCTCTCTGCAAAATTTCAGCTCGATTGGACCATGAATGACTGTTGATTGGAGTCGTTGATGCAGACTGGACGAAGCTTTCTAGAAACCCATCTTTTTCTTCTTCACCTTCTTCTTGTTGACAGCACAGTTCTCTCTCACGTTCTCTCTTCTGTCTCGGTCACTTTCTCTTGTGTGTGTGGATGTCGGTGAGGAGAAGAAAGACAAAGGGAGAAGAGAATATGAAGGGGGAGACGTGCGTGAAAGTGAGGGGAAGAGAAAAGAAAGAAAGGAGGAATGGGGGCTATCACGTGGTTTATGAGAGGAGGAGATGTTATCATTTCCTCCAACTATAACATGACACATGACAATGGATGAGATTCTTTTTAAATAAAACCTCAATCTATTTTAAATTACAAGATTACTTCATTATATTTAAATCTATCTTTATCACCATTTATAATTCCCCACACTACTACTATTTATTCTAACTACAACTTACCATCACTATTAATTATTTACTACACCATAACTTATTATTACACTTTATTATTCTAATGTCATAAACCTATTTTGTTTATTGATCAATTGTCACTCTACCATTATTATTAATTATTCTCTTTATCATTAAAACTATTACATAAATATATCATCATTAGTTAATATTGTTATCATATTGTTATATCTATTATTTTAAATCATCATATGTGCTATTTATTCCATTAATTAGTAAAGATTACTATGAATTTATTAATAATAAACTTAATTATTTTCTCGGGTCTTACATTCTCCCCTCCTTATTAAATTTTGTCCTCAAAATTTGTATACACCTATATAGTTACTATGCTCATATATTATATAATTACTAAGGTGCCATAGTTATTTTGTCATCTCTATGTATTTTACCAATTTATGTTCCTTCAAACATGTATCTAAGACAAAATGCTTCCTTGAATCGAGCGCAAGCAATGGCTTCCTCATTTCCCAATCTCTTTGCAAACTAATTCCTTTGGTGATGGCACCAAAGTCTTACTCCTTTTGCTAGTGCATAGGTGGCGATGTTAGCTTTTTACTCATTCGAACAATGTGTGACATTGAAGAGAATTCTAAACATTCACAAGCTAGTCTTCTGCTCCAATGAGAGACGTGTTATCCCCAACTGTAGGACACGAACATCGGCTAAATTCTTCAAGCCCGACTGCAATCTTCTACAAGGTTAGCGCAACCCACTATTCGTCATCTATGCCTTCTTGATATCTTACCCGAATACCTTGTCATTTTTTGAAGAGAAGATCGTTAAATAATTCTCGCGAGATTTTCATTTATCTCATTCATAACTTAATATAAACTGACTATACCCTTAATAAATGACTACTTCCCTCAATACCTAGATTACCAAACATAGAAACTCATCTCCTCTTAGACTAATCATACCCTATGCTCTAGCAAAAACTCAACTTCGTACCTCAATTCCTAGAGAAACTAAACTCTAAAAAGATCAATTCTTACGATCCACAAAGCAAACGATGGTATCATTCTGTAGGAGTCTCATGTCCATGCAGAAGAAACCACATAGGTAATGTCATATCGTAAACATGCACATATAACAAATCTACGATGCACCACATACAATCAACACAATCCTAATCTCATAAAAGTATCAACTTATTAGATTTTCCTGAAACTTTTAAAATTCTTATAGCTCTGGTGTTATTCTTAAACTACACTAGACTCAAGCCTATGAACCTAACTGGTCAAGATATAATAGTTGGTATAGTAATAAGTTCCCTAAAGAACTTGGTACCATTTGCTCTGATACCATTTTCTATGACGACCCGCTTAAGTAAAAAGATGACTATATATATTTTTTAAAAAAAAGTAATAACCCATAACAAACAGATTGTCATAGTGGCATGACTATACTGCAGTATGCTACGAACTTATGCAATAACCTGATTGATAATATAATAAGTCTACCAGAGTTATATGCATCGTCTATGATAAATCAGAGTTTACATCTTTGCAGTGCAATATAAATAGCATTAGACATATCTTAACACAATAAAGCTGACAAATACATCTATGTGAATAAAGTTTACATATAAAATAATAGCTATACAATGGTATCACAAGCGGACACGTGTTATCTACATAAATACTCACATCCAAGCATATACATATGTGCTCTACCAAATATGACTAATAACTTGTCCCACAATGTCAACCTCATCTACCGTCTCTATACCTGCAATCATAACATCATCTATACTCCGAAAATCTGAGATACATGTGAAATTATGAGCCCACCGTCTCTATAAAATAGAGACCTCAATAGTATAGAACTCACTAGGCCTTCCCAAAATAGCCATTTAACTTACTTCCCATTTACATATCATAACTCAACAATAAAACATATTAAATGTCATCATGCAATGTCTAGCCATAACAATATACATATATGTTACGTCCCATACCAGTCACATACGTATACTGATACGTCTAGTGTAAAATCATGCAAAACCAATCATTATCATATAAATATATACTATACATGCTCATATTTATACTCATCATCATGTGCCTTTTTCATGGTGTGGCTAACCCTGCGGTAGGAGACTTGTCATTATTATCGGGAGTCGTCATTACCCTACTCTTTTACACATGAGGCCAACCCTGCGGTAGGAGGCTTGCTATCACTACCGAGGACCGTCATGTTACTTTTCATTATGCATATGAGGCCACCATGCGGTAGGAGGCTTATCATCACTACCGAAGACCCTTCATACGTGATTTTCATTTCGTTTCTTTACTCATGTCATGGTCATGCTCATGTTAACTAAACTTAAACTCACAATATCATATCTCATATCATGAACATCATATAATCATGCCTTAAACCATGTAAACCATCCAATACTCTTAATAACATTTCATTAAACATTCATCCAACTCATCTCATAAAACATCATACATAAGCATATTATCACAATCAATTTACATCAACCTTCCAAACATCAGTACATAATCATATTATCCCCAACATTTTAAATCAATCATTCAATCATACATCTCATGAAACATTATAAATAGCCATAGCATCTCAAGTTCAAACATCATACATCAATCATTCAACTAAAACGTCTTTTATAATTTAAAAATAGTAACATTTTTCTTTTGCCCAGTAAGTAAAATACTTACCTTGGTCTGCTTGAACTCTTTTAGTAACCTTGACCCTCTTGCGTGCACTCAAAATGGAGCTATTGTTCATGGGATAGAAAATGACTGCAGATTACTCCAATCTGATCTCCACCATTCACAATGGAGATTCACGTGTTGTGAACTTCTCTGAAAAATTTCAGCTCGATTGGACTATGAATGACTGTTGATCGGAGCCATTGATGCCGACTAGACGAAGCTTTCTAGAAACCCATCTTTTTCTTCTTCACCTTCTTCTTGACAGCACAGTTCTCTCTCACGTTCTCTCTTCTGTCTCGGTCTCTTTCTCTTGTGTGTGTGGGTGTGGGTGTCGGTGAGGAGAAGAGAAGATGAAGGGGGAAGACATGCATGAAAGTGAGGGGAAGGAAAAAGAAAGAAAGGAGGAATGGGGGGGCTACTGCACGTGGGTTTATGAGAGGAGGGAGATGTTATCATTTCCCCTCCAACTATAACATGACACATGACAATGGATGAGATTCTCTTTTAAAATAAAACCTCAATCTATTTTAAATTACAAGATTACTCCATTATATTTAAATCTATCTTTATCACCATTTATAATTCCCCACACTACTACTATTTATTCTAACTACAATTTACCATCACCATTAATTATTTATTACACTATAACTTATTATTACACTTTATTATTCTAATATCATAAACCTATTTTGTTTATTGATCAATTGTCACTCTACCATTATTATTAATTATTCTCTTTATCATTAAAACTATTACATAAATATATCATCATTAGTTAATATTGTTATCATATTGTTATATCTATTATTTTAAATCATCATATGTGCTATTTATTCCATTAATTAATTAAGATTACTATGAATTTATTAATAATAAACTTAATTATTTTCTCGGGTCTTACATTCTCCCCTCCTTATTAAATTTTGTCCTCAAAATTTGTATACACCTATATAGTTACTATGCTCATATAAATCTCAAGCTTTACTATCACATTGTTATCAAACAATATTCTTTAACACAAAATATTATTGAAATTCCATACTTCAAAATCCTTTCACTTTAACAATCATTTGTATCAAACTCCATTTCTTAAAATATAAAACATAATTGAAACCTCATACTTGGAAAAATTCCTTTGTTTAAAGTCGTACTTTGAAAACACGGTTGCTTAACACATTTTATAATACATACTTAAACCAACTCTTTGTTTCAACATTGTCATTCAAAACATGATTCTTTAACACATAATATAGAAACTACTTTCTTAAATCAACTTTCTACTTTATAGCCATTTCTCAAAATAAAGACACTTTAACACTATTATGCATTCATTAGTATTCTAAGTAAGAAGTAAATATAAAAAGTTTTAACATTACATATATTTTATCCTTTAATACTCTAAAGTTATTATTATTATTTTTTGTTCATATGCATACATTAAATAATTACTAAGGTGCCTTAATTATTTTGTCATCTCTATGTATTTTACCGATTTATGTTCCTTCAAACGTGTATCTAAGGCGAAATGTTTCCTTGAATCGAGCCCAAGCAATGGCTTCCTCATTTTCCAATCCCTTTGCAAACTGATCCCTTTGGTGATGGCACCAAAGTCTTACTCCTCTTGCTAGTGCGTAGGTG
The DNA here is from genome assembly GCA_013348765.1 of Carpinus viminea. Classification (NCBI taxonomy): domain Eukaryota; kingdom Viridiplantae; phylum Streptophyta; class Magnoliopsida; order Fagales; family Betulaceae; genus Carpinus; species Carpinus viminea. Next base: position 27,609,924 of record CP054670.1, on the reverse strand, counting down.
GCGATGTTAGCTTTTGCTCCTCCGAACAATGCATGACATTAAAGAGAATTCTAAACGTTCACAAGTTAGTCTTCTGCTCCAATGAGAGACGTGTTATCCCCAACTGTAGGACACGAATATCGGCTAAATTCTTCAAGCCCGACTGCAATCTTCTACAAGGTTAGCGCAACATCCACGAAGTTTCTGACCCACTCACTTAGATGAACCCACTATTTGTCATCTATGCCTTCTTGATACCTTACCCGAATACCTTCTCATTTTCTGAAGAGACGATCGTTAAATAATTCTCGCGAGATTTTCATTTACCTCATTCGTAACTTAATATAAACTGGTTATACCCTTAAGAAATGACTACTTCCCTCAATACCTAGATTACCAAATATAGAAACCCATCTCTTCTTAGACTAATCATACCTTATGCTCTAGTAAAAACTCAACTTCGTACCTCAATTTCTAGAGAAACTAAACTCTAAAAAGATCAATTCTTACGATCCACAAAGCAAAGGGTGGTATTATTCTATAGGAATCTCATGTCCATACAGAAGAAACCACATAGGTAATGTCATATCGTAAACATGCATATATAGCAAACCTACGATGCACCACATACAATCAACACAATCCTAATCTCATAAAAGTATCAACTTATTAGATTTTTTTGAAACTTTTAAGATTCCTATAGCTCTGGTGTTATTCATAAACTACACTAGACTCAAGCCTATGAACCTAACTGGTCAAGATATAATAGTTGGTATGGTAACAAGTTCCCTAAAGAACTTGGTACCATTCGTTCTGATAGCATTTTCTGTGACGACCCGCTTAAGTAAAAAGATGACTATATTTTTCTTTAAAAAAAAAAATAATAATCCACAACAAACGGATTGTCATAGTGACATGACTATATCGCAGTATGCCACGAACCCATGCAATATCTTGATTGACAATATAATAAGTCTATCAGAGCTATATGCATCGTCTATGATAAATCAGAGTTTACATTTTTGCAGTAGAATATAAATAGCATTAGACATATCTTAACACAATAGAGCTGACAAATATATCTATGTGAATAAAGCTTACATATAAAATAATGGCTATATAACGGTATCACAAGTGACACGTGTCATTTACATAAATACTCACATCTAAACACATACATATGTGTTCTACCAAATATGACTAACAACTTGTCCCACAATGTCAACCTCATCTACCGTCTCTGTACCTGCAACCACAACATCATCTGCACCCTAGAGACCCAAGATACAGGTGAAATTATGAGCTCACCGTATCTATAAAATAGAGATATCAGTAGTACAGAACTCACTAGGCTTTTCCAAAATAATCATTTAACTTAGTTTCCATTTACATATCATAACTCAACAATAAAACATATTAGATGTCATCATGCAATGTCTAGTCATAACAATATACATGTGTTTCGTCTCATACCAGTCACATATGCATACTGATACGTTTAGTGTAAAATCATGCAAAACCAATCATCTTTATACAAATATATGCTATGCATCCTCATGCTTATGCTCATCATCATGTGTCTTTTTCATGGTGAGGCTAACTCTGTGGTAGGAGACTTGTTATCATTACCGGGAGTCATCATCACGCTATTCATGTACACATGAGGCCAACCCTGCGGTAGGAGGCTTGCCATCACTATTGGGGACCCTTCATACACAATTTTCATTTTGTATCTTTACTCATGTCATAGTCATGCCATGTTCATGCTCATGTTAACTAAATTTAATCTCACAATATCATATCTCATATCATGAACATCATATAATCATGCCTTAAACCATGTGAACCATCTAATACTGTAATAACATTTCATCAAACATTCATCCAACTCATCTCATAAAACATTATACATAATCATATTATCCCCAACACTTTAAATCAATCATTCAACCATACATCTCATGAAACATCGTAAATAGCCATAGCATCTCAAGTTCAAACATCATACATCAATCATTCAATCAAAACATCTTTTATACTTTAAAAATAGTAACATTTTTCTTTTGCCCAATAAGTAAAATACTTACCTTGGTCTGTTTGAGCTCTCTTAGTAACCTTAACCCTCTTGCGTGCACCCAAAACGGAGCTACTGTTCACGGGATAGAAAATGATTGTAAATTGCTCCAAATCTGATATCCACCGTTTACAATGAAGATTCACGTGTTGTGAACCTCTCTGCAAAATTTCAGCTTGATTGGATCATGAATGATTGTTGATCAGAGTCGTTGATGCTGATTGGACGAAACTTTCTAGAAACCCATCTTTTTCTTCTTCTCCTTCTTCTTCTTGACAGCACAATTCTCTCTCACTGATAAGTGCTGAATGTTGCACAAGCCCCTTAACTCACACTTGTTAATTCCTTAGCATTGTTATTTGATTTTGTGTTTTCAGGTATTTAATAAAGATGCACGAAAAACCATTAAATTTGGGTTTAAAGCACAACTTGAGTGGACCTAGAAGACATGATTAAGCTTAACCAATCACAATAGAGGATAGATATGATGTGGTTAAGTTTAATCATAACAAGAAAAGGATAAAATCGGAATTTCTCCACTTTGAGTCAAAATCGGATCGGATAGAATTTCAGATTTTGAACACGTCTCAGTATTTTGGCTATAACTTTCAGCTCAAATATCGGATTGAAGTGAATCCAGTGGCATTGGAAAGCTAATTCAATTTTATACAAATCATTCTGAAATAGGATTTTCCTAAATCGAACTCCCGCTACGCCAAAATTGCCTCGCAAGTGAAGAAGACAAATCTGGACGAATCCTTTTCCTACTTGTACATGGATTGACTCCTAATTCAACTAGGAGAATGAATTCCGAATTTTCTAGGTTTACTAGGGCTTCTAGGACTTGTTACTCCCTATAAATAAGCCTCTATGCTTCAAGAGAAGATAGACTTAGTTTTAGACAGAAAATATTTCTTGGAGGCTTAGTGGAGCTTAGAAGATCATGAGCGGCTAAACCCCTTAGTGGGGTATCGATGTAAACCCTTTCCAAGCACAATGGTGATTGTATTTGATTTCATTTAATTCAATTTATGTATGTTGATTGCATAACTGTGAGGATTGCATCTTTAGATTTCTGTTCTTAATATTCAATGCAATTGTTATTCAATTCAATTCAATATTTGCAAAATTCTATTCTTGTCTTAGAAATTATTTTGCAGATTGAACTCAAATCAACCTTATTTTCTGTGATTATAAGATTGATGGTTATGCAATGGATTTTAATAGACATATGATTAATAGGATTAAGATAGGCCATGCCTAGGAGGACGGCTACTACACCCTAGTTTAGTGTAATTTAGGTAGACGATCCGTGCCAACCAAGATGGGTTATGCTATTCCATTGATTGTATGAAAACTTATTAAGGGATTTTATAGTTTATGCCTAGGGAAGACGGGTCGCATCGCATCTTAGTGGTTAGGTGGACGATCCGTACAACAAGATAGATTATCCTTATCCCTTGATATTGTATTTTCTTGTTCTTTTATAACATACATATTCGAGTTTTTGGAATTAAATACGGTTGCCATTGTTGTGCGGATTGTGGTGAAATCGGTAATTTTACTTTTCTCTCTCTCATATTTACTTTTAATTCTGCATTTACTTTCATGCACTCAATTTCACAAACAATCAAACATCTTTTGTTAATTAGGTTAAAATTAGTTCTTTGAATTTAATAGCAAAACCCTTACAGTCCTTGAGGTTCACACCCTCAATATAGCCCTATCCTACGGATTCCCTATTATGTAGTGGTATTTTTTATTATTGATAAATTTGGTCACAAATTTACCACATCACTCACATTCTCTCTTCTGTCTCGGTCTCTTTCTCTTGTGTGTGTGGGTGTTAGTGAGGAGAAGAAAGACAAAGGGAGAAAAGAAGATGAAGGGGAGAGACGTGCGTGAAAGTGAGGGGAAGGGAAAAGAAAGAAAAGAGTAATGGGGGGCTACTGCACATGGGTTTATAGGAGGAGGGAGATGTTATCCTTTCCCCTCCAACCATAGCATGACACATGACAAGGGATGAGATTCCCTTTTTAAATAAAACCTTCATCTCTTTTAAATTGCAAGAATACCTCACTATATTTAAATCTATCTTTATCACCTCTATAATTCTCCACACTACTAATATTTATTCTAACTATAACTTACCTTCACCATTAACTATTTATTACACCATAACTTATTATTACACTTTATCTAATATCATAAACCTATTTTGTTTATTGATCAATTGTCACTCTACCATTATTATTAATTATTTTCTTTATCATTAAAACTATTACATAAATATATCATCGTTAGATAATATTGTTATCATATTGTTATATCTATTATTCTAAATCATCATATGTACTATTTATTCCATTGATTAATTAAGATTATTATGAATTTATTAATAATAAACTTAATTATTTTCTCGGTCTTACAAATAACTACTTCTAAAATAGCATGTATACATACATATATATATGAGTGTATGTGTGTGCTAAATATATATATGTATATTTACAAATATACATGTGTTTATATATAGTACATATATGTATATAATCAAATTTTTACCATATGATCTAGATCTTTACCATTGCAAATTGATATTATTAGGTTAACTAAATGCAAATCAGATGCAAGCAAAAATCATTCTCATACTCTTGAAAGATCATCTAAAACAATTTAGGATACTAAACAAAAGTTTATAGTCAATTTCAAAATAAATTCTTTTTCAACAATTATGTAAACAAAGATTGTGTAAGTTTTGCACAGTAAAACAATAGATTAGGAAATTGAATATATTATAATAAAAATATAATAGTCCATCTCAAAATAAATTCTTTTTCAAGAATTACGTAAACCAAGATTGCGTAAGTTTTACACAGTAAAACAATAAGTTAAGAAATTGAATATATTATAATAAAAATATAATATGCAATATTTTACAAGTAATTGGGTTGAGAGAACTGGTATTGTATAACTTAGTATTTTCATTCCGTTCGTAAAATTTTTTATGGTATAACCATCTAAGAGATTCGTGTGCTGATTTCACCATATCTTCAAATGGTTTGGTGGAATTCATAAGAGTACACTTAACATATCAATGAATATCAGTAGCGATTTGGATAATTCCGCAAACAACTTCTAAAATAGCATGTATATATATTCTTAAGCTGATTTAACCACGTCTTCAAATGTTTGGTGGAATTCAGAAGAGAACACTTAACATATTGATGAATATCAACAGAGGTTTGGACAATTCCACCAACAACAACTTCTAAAATAGCATGTATGCATATATGTGTGTGTGTGCACGCGTGTGTGTGTGTCTATATATAGTACATATATGTATATAATCTGATCCTTAGCATATGATTGGGATCTTTATCATCGCTAATTGGTATTATCAGGTAAACTAAATGCAAATCAGATACAAGCACAAATGTAACATGATCGTACCAAAAATAGTACTCGCCAATTGCACGAGTCGATTGTAATATAGCGGGCGTGCAAGTGCGAGGTCGAACCCACAAAGAATCGGTGTTGCTAAAAACTAACTTTTAAATGCCTAAACTAAAAATATCTTAACCTAGTCCCAACATCAAAATGTAACGTGCAGAAAATAAACTAAGCTAAAATGCAATAAATAAAGAAATAAAATAACTAAGTCCCAAATCAACCTCACAATAAATTCAGAATATATAAACATGCTAATTCAAACATCCATCATTCAATTAGGCTAAAATGCATGTCCTATTCTCACAATAGTGCACACACCGTCAGACGGCCTAGCTCTCACGCATGTTCTTTTGCCCTTAACGAAATCTAGTCTAATCATTTGATGTATTAATCATAAACGGTCACAGCGGATGTTGAGCGAGATCGAATCATCCGATGTGTCGATTTACAACGGATATTGACTCGGTTGAACCATCCGATGTAACCCGGATAAATCACAACAAATATTGAATAAAAATGATCCATAACAACAACCAATCACAATCTTGTCACGAGATTGTGATTGAACCAACAAACGTTAAATTAAAAGACAGAAAATATAAACTAAACATGAAAATATATAAACAAATCTATAGTGAGGAAATAAGAGATAAAAGTGAAACAAATGAAAACATTTAAATAAAATTGACGTTAGGAGAGTTTACAATGAAGAATGAGGTTTTGAGCCACCGAGGGCGCCTCAACCCGCCTCCCAAGCGTGAAAATAAAACCCTATACAAAATGTTCTATTTATATGAAAACGGATACGTGGAGTGCGCCGATCGATCTGATGATGCGCGCTAACGACATGTGTTCGAGCACGCGAAGCGCCGTTAGCTTTGATGCGCCGATCGCAGATGAAAAGTATCGAGCGCACTAAGGGGCTTCACCATTTAAGCTCAATTCTTCCCTTTAAGCCACGCCTTCACAACAAGGACCTACAGCACAACAAAACACTAAAATAAACTAAAACATTAGATATTAACAAAACTAAGAGCCTAACTAATATAAATGAAGGGGTCCAAATAGGCATTTTAGGCACTCATCAAATACCCCAAACTTATATTTTGCTAGTCCCTTAGCAAAACAAAATGAAAACACAATTAAAACAAAACATAAGTCCGCTGTGGAGAAACGATTGCATTTAGCGATGCAACAAGCCTTTTAAACCCCTAGGGATTCCCTAGAGGACGAGTGAAGTCTCGTGAGGGTTTTTCAGGAATGATACCCACAAACATTTGTACAATCATTTTATTCTCAACAATGCAACAATATAAAAATCATGGTCCTTATTCAAGAGTAAGCTTAATCACACAAACACCATCTTCACAATTTTTAGGGAATTTTCAATCAGGCTACAAACATGGCAAACTGAGACATCACACTAATCAATTCTAGTGAAAGTGAATTTAACACGTAATCATGGGATTTCAACACTAAACTCTCTCATGCATGCTTTGACACTCAAATTCATCAGACCACTCATCGGACACAATAACCAAGGTTTATTTCAAAGAAGTTTTTTTTTTTTTTTTTTATTGCATAGCTCCCTTAAGCTGTCTAGTTGACCCATGTATCAAGCGTTAAGTCAATGACTCCCAAACCAAAAAGGTTTTAGGGCATTAGGTGTAGAGACACCCCTAAGGACCTACTAACTCGAGTCAAAAAGGCTACGAAGCTTTGCTAATCAAGTTTAACTTCTCACTTTTTTACGCGAATGCTCAATGCTTACTGAGGCACGAGATTGGTTACTCGGTGGAAAGCTCAAAATGATCATCATTTTTTTTTTTGAAACAAACCACGGTTATTTCCCAACATGTTATCCAACTGAATTTAAGCTCACAAAACTAGCATGACCAAACTCAACATTTAATCCCAAAGACTACGTGCCAAATGTGCTCGTGAAAATCAAATTGAAATGCAATATCTCAAGTTTTGCCAAAGAAAGTAACACAATCAAAATTCCCTTCACAAAGTAATCATGTGTTCATAAAATTAAGCTCACAAAGGAAAATAAACCATAATCAAAATAAACTGCATAATAGAAAATAAAATGTGCACAACATGATAAAACACCCCCAAACTCAAAATTCGCACTGTCCACAGTGTGCGGATATAGAAAATACAAAAGTGATGCAAGGGGTATAAAAATAACCAACACGTCACGGAGACGTCACGGGGCTTCTAGAATGGCTCGCAGCAGGTCCTGTGTCTCAAGCCTGTCCGCGCACATCCCTCTGTATGTCAGCTATCTGGAATCGGATGTCCTCCAGGGTGTCCTGCAGAGCCTCAAAATCAGATGCTCGAGCGATCGCCTCTCTCGCTCGTCTCTTCTTCTTCTTCATCGACAACATGTGGCTCACCATCGGCTCAACTGGCGGCTCTCCAGCTCTCTGCTGCTGGCTCATCCATGTTCATCATCTCGGCTCGTCTAGAGCTCCCGATGCTCTCGAGGCATGTGTGAATAGCTCGATTCCACCGAATCCGCCAACGGATGCTCAAGATGGGCCCATCGTCAAGTACCTTTGATCCCCTTCTTCCGGAGCATATACGTGATGAGGAATGGGAATGGTAATCCCACTCGGTGATGTCCGGCTCGATGGTGCACCCCATCCCAAAATTTATGCAATCGCATCCAAACGATCTCGAATGGAGCACCAATGGCCTCTATAAAAGGAATACTGTGTGAGGAATAGGTCCATCTCTGCGTGTTTTGTGTCCCAAGGCACACATTCTTCGAAGCACATTGTCCACAAACCAAAGTTGTGGAGTCTTGACTTGGTGGCAGCATTTTGTGACGATTCAGAATTGCCCTCGCACATGTCCAAGACAATGTGCTCAACAGGAGCATGGGGGACGGGCTATCCGGTCATCGCCTCGGGCTGCTCAAGCACTTCAAGGCCGACTATATCATACATCACCTCGACATCTATATCGTCGATGGAGGATGTGAGAACGTCTGGCCGGTTGCAGTCATATTTCAAATTTTCATAAAATGACCGGACCAAACGTTCGTAGGCAATGGATGTAACTGGCTTGAACAGCCGCTTCAAGCCACGCGCTAACTCCTGAACTGCCCAACTAGTGGCCTCAAATTTTGAGAAGTCCTTTTTGACGGCAAAAGACGTCTCCAAAATCAACTTTCGAGACTGGAGAGATGGTCGGGCCACTGGGGCATGGGTGCCGTAGGATCTGGAAGAGGAAGCTTGGCCTCTAGGCATGCTGGAATTGGTTGGGGAATTTTATCAAACACGTGGTGGGCGTTTCTACAAACAAGGGTTTGAAAACCCCCCTAAAATCTACCCCAACCCCCTGCAAAAAGCAATAAACCAACACAGAATCAAAAATGGCACAACCCGTGGATGGGTATGTGCCTTTGGAGACAAAAAAAAAATGGACAAAAAAAAACGAATTTGGAGAAATTGGGTTTGGGTGAGAAAATAATAGAAATGGGGGTGAAATCGGGAAATGGGACCGGGTGGCGATGGCGGCGGCAAGGCCGGGAGCTTATAGTGATGCGTGGTGGATTTGGGTGGTGGGTTTTGAAGATTTGAGAGGGGTGTATGGGGTATGAGAGAAAAATGGAGAGGATGGGAGAGGGGCTGTCACGGCGTGAGGGGAAATGAAGGAGAAAGAAGAAGGTGACAAGACGAAAGTGCACAAAGGAGGGCTTGTGCTTGTGGCTCTATGCGCGCGAGCATACGTGAACGCAAAACCAGCAAGACATGCAATCAAGCTATATATCTCACCGATCATAAGTTGCGTAAACTTAAAACAAAAAGATCAAAACAAGAAACACACCACAAATTCTATACAAACAAACAAATATAATGAAAAATTTAACAAATGAGAAAAATAAAACAAATGACAAAAAATAAAACACAATGACCAGAAAAAATAAAGAGGAAAGAAAAAAATAAAATAAAAAAAAAATAAAATAACAACAAAGTACGGAAAATAAAAAGTAGCAAAACCACGCCTACCCCGCTCATAAGGGTGTCCAATCAATCCTTCCATCCTTGCTTTTTTAAATCGATACCCTCTCGAAGGATGTTCCGCCATCTTATGTAGTTGTCCTTGTTTCGAGGGATCCACTTAGGAACACGGTTCCTAGATTTGTGATCTTTTGTGTGTGAATCCTCAAAGATTACTACATAAGATGGCTCTTCGAGACATTGGAAAGATGGAATTTGTTGTGTCTCGAGAGGATTGTGATTAAGGAGTGAGCTTCAGAACTCACTTCCTTGTCATTGGGCCAATTTGAAATTGGGGGGCTCAATTTGCTCCTCCATTTCTTCTTCTCCATTTTCAGTTCGCATCTCAGGAGCGGGATCCAATAAGGCCTTAACTTGCTCATGTACCACGTCAAGGTCCAAATCAAACTCAAATTGAGCAAAGCTCTCTTCCAAAGGATCCTCCAACTTTGGCTCTCTAAACCTCACAACTTGCTCGAGGAACTCAGGGTCCTCTAAGCTACACTCACTTGCAATTTCATCTCCAATTTCCTCATTAACAAGTATGGTGGTGGTTTGGGCATTTTCAAGTGCAGACTTGTTAACATCAGTCATGTAATGATTAATGAAAGGGCAATCATCAAACTGGTGAGAATGATGATAACAATATTCACATAACTGATGAGGTATGTGAGTGTGAGAAAGTGGTATGGGCATGTCTGGCTGCCATGAGTTGGTTCGCCCTCTCCTCAAAGTCATCGATATGAGCAGTTGGAAAATGTTGCTCTAATGACTCTTGGGGAGGATGAGCCATCTCATTACTTTGAAACTCCTCTTCCTCCATTTTGTTGAATTCGGCAACTAGATGACCAAACTGTCCTTCCAACCTTGCAATTGCTTGTTTGCCACGGCATCTATGACTCCATGACAAGGTTGGTTGATTGTTTTCCTAAACGTCTCGAGTGTGTCTTCTAAAGATGGTTCATGTGACGCAGGAATGGTGGGTTGGCCGACTAGTTCCATGAATTCCTTAAGAGTGTCTTCCAAGGAAGATTTCTCAAGAGGATAGTCATATGATGAATGGGAAGAAACATGGTTGTCGAATCATGGATATTCAGGGTGGTGCAGTTTGTCAACCTGGGGAGCAAAATTTTCCGTAGCATGATCGTGCCACGAAAAATCAGAATGGTTGCTCCAGTCCGGGTTATAAAAATTTGAGTTTGATTCACACCCAGGACTGGAGAAACTGGTGTTCAACTGCTCATTTGAAAAATTAGAAAATTGTCCCCAATGTGGACAATCACCTAAACTATGGTAAGGGCTAGAACAGTGTGAACACAGTTCATGTGGGTGAAAATTGGTAGGGGAAACATCATAAATATCAAACGGAAGACTCATGCTTCACCCAAACAGCTTTAATATGCAAATTCCCAAAAAACAATGGTTCCAATAAAAATAAAAATAAAAACTAAACAAAAACTATCAAAAATGAACTAAACAAATATCTAACAAAATAACAAACTAATTAATCAATTAAAAATAAACTGGCAAAAACTAGAAACAAGAAAGAAAAGAACTAAAACAAAGTAAACAATAAATAAATAAAGAAAATCTAATAAGTAAAAAGAATAAAAATTAGACTTAGCGCTCGGGTATGTTGGTGACCGTCAGGATGCGCCGAGCCGCAGTACCATGCGATCGAGCTTACAAGAAAAATGTGGCAGTCTGATACATGTGCGCTCGATCTCACATGGGTGAGATCGATCGCACAAGTGCACGGTTCGGTCAAGGTTGCGCTGCACGAATCGCATACTAATCGAGCGCAGTCATGCAATTGTGTGTGAATGAATGGTAACTCGCCGATCGCAATAGGTGCGATCGAGCGCACTTACAGAGTGTGATTTTCCAGAAACCCAACAGACTACTTAAAACCTAAATAAACACTACTCAAAATTTTTGATTTTATCTATACAAAAGCATGAAACAAATAAAATAATTGCTGAAATTAAATAACTAGTAGAAAGATAAAATTAGTCTAAGCAACAAAATCAATTCTAACAAAACACCAATCCCCGACACGGCGCCAAAATTTGGTCATTTAAAAATAGTACTCGCCAATTGCACGAGTCGATTGTAATAGAGTGGATGTGCAAGTGCGAGTGTCAACCCACGAGAATCGGTTTTGCTAAAATCAACTTTAAATGCCTAAACTAAAATACCTTAACCTAGTCCCAACATCAAACAGTAACGTGCAGAAAATAAACTAAGCTAAAAATGCAATAAAATAAAGAAATAAAAATAACTAAGTCCCAAATCAACCTCACAATAAATTAATTAATATATAAACATGCTAATTCAAACATCCATCATTCAATTAGGCTAAAATGCATGTCCTATTCTCACAATAGTGCACACACCGTAAATCGCCTAGCTCTACGATGTTCTTTTGCCCTTTACGAAATCTAGTCTAATCATTTGATGTATTAACCCATAAACGGTCACAGTGGATGTTGAGCCGAGATCGAATCATCCGATGTGTCGTTGACGACAACGGATATTGGACTCGGTTGAACCATCCGATGTAACCGGATAAATCACAACAAATATTGACGGAAAAGCGATCCATAATAACAACCAATCACAATCTTGTCACGAGATTGTGATTGAACCGAACAAACGTTAAATTAAAAGACAGAAAATATAAACTAAACATGAAAATATATAAACAAATCTATAGTGAGGGAAATAAGAGATAAAAGAGAAACAAATGAAAACATTAAATAAAATTGACGCTAGGAGAGTTTACAATGAAGAAGTGAGGTTTTGAGCCACCGAGGGCGCCTCAACCCGCCTCCCAAGCGTGAAAATAAAACCCTATACAAAATGTTCTATTTATATGAAAAGTTAGGTGCGCCGATCGCATAGTCGAGCTCGAGCACGTAATAACCGGAATTCCACACGGCGCAGTATGAAGCGATGGCGGCTAGGGCGCGTGATACGTGGAGTGCGCTCGATCGATGATGATGCGCCGACGACATGTGTTCGAGCACAAAGTGAAGCGCTGATCTCAACTAAGGTTGAGGATGTAGCCTCACCATGAATGCTATGTTAATTATTTACGCTTAAGTCATTTCATTCCGTTATTTCTTTATTTACTTAAATCGCTCTCACTTGGTTTGGTGACAAAACCAAGTGAGATTGCACCGTAGTCGCTTATTTTTGTGTTTCGTCCGATTTGATACATTCCATCCTTCTATTTACACTCATTTATCCATAGTAGTTTGTGTCTTAACACATTCACTTTGGATCCTTTGAGCCTTAAACCGCTTATGATTTGTCTTTCGTCACATGGACGGATTCCTTTAATCCTTCGATAGGTGCAATAGATTTAGTTTTATTTCAAACCGATAGACGGATGTTTGTGCTTAGCGCTTTTAATTAATGAAGTTGAAATGGTGAGGTGAAAACCTCAACCTTGGTGCTTTTACTGCTTACATTTCCGCTTTAAATTACTTTCAAGTTGTCACGAACACCCATCATGGAGCTAGGTTAAAATAGCACCAACCTAGACTCAAGGTTATTTTCGACAAGCAATTTACGGTTCCTTGTGGGTTCGACTCGATTTGCGCAACTACTATATGAGCTTCGTTTTTTGGTCGACCAAAATAGTACTCTGCCAATTGCACGAGTCGATTGTATAAGCGAAGGCGCAAGTAAGTGCGGTGGTCGAACCCAGTAGAATCGATGTTGCTAAAACCAACTTTTAAATGCCTAAACTAAAAATACCTTAACCTAGTCCCAACATCAAACAGTAACGGCAGAAAATAAACTAAGCTAAAAATGCAATAAAATAAAGAAATAAAATAAATAAGTCCCAAATCAACCTCACAATAAATTCAGTAATATATAAACATGCTAATTCAAACACCCATCATTCAATTAGGCTAAAATGCATGTCCTATTCTCACAATAGTGCACACACCCGTCAGACGGTTTCAGTTTCACGCATGTTCTTTTGCCCTTTACGAATCTAGTCTAATCATTTGATGTATTAATCCATAAACGGTCACAATGGATGTTGAGCCGAGATCGAATGTGTCGTTGATTTACAACGGATATTAGACTCATTGAACCATCCGATGTAACCCGGATAAATCACAACAAATATTGACGGAAAACAATCCATAACACAACCAATCACAATCTTGTCACGAGATTGTGATTGAACCAACAAACGTTAAATTAAAAGACAGAAAATATAAACTAAACATGAAAATATATAAACAAATCTATAGTGAGGGAAATAAGAGATAAAAGAGAAACAAATGAAAACATTAAAATTAAATTGAGCTAGGAGAGTTTACAATGAAGAAGTGAGGTTTTGAGCCACCGAGGGCGCCAACCTGCTCCCAAGCGTGAAAATAAAACCCTATACAAAATGTTCTATTTATATGAAAACTTAGGGTTGCCGCCAGTCGTGCACTGATCGCATAGTCTCGCGCCGAAAGACGTAATAGCCTGGAATTCCACACGGGCAGCATGAAGCGATGGCGTTAGGCGACGCGTGATACGTGGGAGTGCGCCGATCATGATGATGCGCCGACGACATGTGTTCGAGTACAAGAAGTTAGCGCAATGATTTACGCCGATCGCAGATGAAAAGCGATCGAGCGCACTAAGAGGGTCTTCACTCATTTAAGCTCAATTCTTCCTTTAAGCCACGCCTTTCACAACAAGGACCTACAAGATAACCAAACACTAAAATAAACTTAAAACATTAGATATTAACAAAACTAAGAGCCTAACGAATATAAATGAAGGGGTCCAAATAGGCATTTTTAGGCACTCATCATAACACCCGAGAAATTTATTAGGATGACTTAAAATGTTTTAATCTAAATTGTGATCTTAAGTTAAATCAAATATATTAGGAAAATATATTTGATGTCTATTTTAATATTCTCAATTGGAATTGAAAAGTAGATAGTTAGAGATAACTTTAATTCATATTATGTATTATTTGGCATTTAAGATTTACCTAATTAAATGCTTAAATGTTAGTAGTAACGGAGATATTAGTGCATTAAAATAATTGTTTGATTAGTTTGATTAAGTTTCATTAAATATATATATATAATATATATTATAAAGATATATATATATATATATATATATATATATTGATGGGATAGGATTAGAGAACTTCATGATGAAGTTTTTTATTAGATATATATATATATATCTATGCAAGCGGGGAATTATCTCTTCAGAGCTTTTATGAAAGCCTTCACCCACGTGAATAGAAATAATGCAAGAAAGGAGAGTGGCTGAAAGAAATGGAGTTCGACGCCTACTTTGCAAGTTTATCTGAGTTAAGCTTTTTGAATTATACCCATTATATCCCCAAAGTTTTCCTATAAATAGCTCAAGAACATTGTTATTTTCACAAGCTCTCTCCATCTCGCATTGAGAAAGAAAAGAAGAGAAGAAGAAAGAAGAGAGAAAGAGAAAATAGTAAGAAATATATATTTTTAGTAATAAGCTTTGGAACTACTTCAAGTGGGAGTGGTAGGTATAATTCTTTTATCCTTAGTTTATGTCAATTCTAGTTGTTAGAATTTAAATTATGTCAATTTTATTCATTAGAATTTAAATTACATCGTTATAATGCCTAAATTGAGTGGAAAAGTGTGATTGAATATTTCGGGACGGATATTATATTCAATCATCCTTTTAATATTACAAATGTGTCGTTGTGCTGCCTAAATTTTATTAGGTATTTTACAATAGCGCTGTTGTGATGCCCAAGTAGTATTAGATATTTTAGATAAATATTATATTAATGTCCGTAGTAATGCCCATATAAAATATGTGGTAACGCTACACATAGTCGTTATGATGCCCAAGTGACATTATAATATTTTAGATAGATTGTTATTGCCCAATTTTGGATAGAGTATAGAGAGAAATTAAGAGGTCGTTATTTTAGCCTTTTTAATTATAATTTTAGACTAATATATGATCGAGCGCACTAAATGCAGTGAATTTAGAATCAAGGATTAGAAAGGGAATCCAATATAACGGTTCACGTGACAAGTAAGTATAATTACTTACTAAGCATGGTATTATTTTAGTGAGTACAATTCTTTGAGATTGATACTATTTTATAAAGCTTTTGAAATGTGATTATTATATGAGCTGAATATTTTATGAATAACAATATATGCTTTCAATTATTTTTATGAGTTGAGAAATGAAATGTGATTATGAGAACAAAAGAATGATTTTAAGAGACATGTTATTGCATATTGTTGAACATTGAGAATAAGAGATTAATTAAATATGAAGCAAGAAGGTTTTCCTATGTTAACGGTGGGAGCCAAATGAGCCTCTCGTTAAATAAGAAGCTTTTGTCTTCATAAAGTTGAATGTAAATGTTAAGGTTTTCTTATATTAACGGTGTAAGCGAAGAGCCTTACAAAGTTAAAATAAGAAACCCGGTACTAACCGAGGAGCCAAAGTGTCTCTGAAAATCGTAAACGAAAAAGGTTCAAGTCCTTTAGAAAGTCAAGAAGAGCCAAAGGTGTCTCCAGTAAACGAAAGGTTCAAGTCCTTTAGAAAGCCGGAAAAACTAGAGATTGCATTGCATACATTGAATAATGTGATTTATGATTTAATTGTTTTACTTCTTTGTATTTATATGCATATTCATTTTATGAGATGCAAAGAAAATGTATATATGTATAAATATAAAGTTGTTTAGGAAAGATAAATGAATTTTATCATAAACAATTCTTTAATGCTTATTTTATTAGCTATGGATTATACAAAAATAATTTGTTTGGAAAATTTAACATACATGTTATTATAATCATTATGTTAGAGATACTTTTGAAAAAGATGGCTCATATTAAAAAGGTTAGTAATTCTTATATTTATTGAGACCGTGAACTTATTAATCCGCCTTCGTCAATGTGGTAACCCCACGATTATACCACATTTACATAGATATTGATACAGGTGCAGAGGAGGTGAAGATGATCCAAATGTTTGTCTAGGTTATTATGAACAAGGTTTTCTAGTATTCTGGTGTTGAAGATGTATATCTTTTGAATGTATCTATAGTTAGATATGTTCTAGGTACTTTTGATGTATATCTACCTATGTGCCGTCTGTGGTACTTGTGATTAGTGTGTTTTATTATTGTGTAAAGTACAATATACTGTTCTGTTTAATATATAAGTCTTGTTCTCAACTCTGGTGTATTCTATGAGGATTTTATATATATATATATAAAAAATAGTTATTCCGCTGCAAGATTTATAATCTCTGATGATATTAAGGAAAAGATAGTAGTACTTAGTGGAAATTGAAAATTTTCACTTTTACCTTCCTTTAAGTAAAGTCGGGGCGTTACAACAGACCATTCTCTTGCCCTTGAATGATTATCTAAATCAGACCAAAATATCACTACTTTTCGTTATCTCTTAATATCTTCTACTGCTCAAATTCATGTTTACTAACCTAAACTCGTAATCTATTGATAAATTATGAATCTGCGGAAGTATATTAAATAAACATGTAAACAAATCATAGTAACACAAATAGTCATAACAAATTTATTAATATACATTTTACCCATTTTATAATGATGTTCAATCTCAAAATATTAATTTCTGAAATTAGTTTACAACAATTTGAACATTATATAGAAGAACAATTGGAACAACAAAATAACTAAAAGATAACTCATACCCAAAGGCATAAAAGTTTGACTTATAGAGACTTGATCTGGTTATTTCACAATTATATTTTTTGCGTCTTCTAGTCTTCATCTGCACCATTAAACCAAAATAGAAGGAAAAAAAATAAAAAATCTATCAAATGGGCAATTCGAAGCAAAAACAAAAGTAGAGATTGAAGAAAGCACATCACATATTATTCTAAAATTCAAACAAAAAGATAGCAAATGGGTATTCTGATGTTTTAAGTTTGGATAGAAATGGATATTTTGATTTTTTTCGTCTTTATTAGAGACCACAAAAATATTCATAAAGAGAGACACAAAACAAAAAATGGGAATGCCAAGCAAGAGAAAATGTGAACTATGGAGAAGAAAAGTTTGGGGCTTACTGTGGGGGATTGTAGAGGAGGAGAGAAATGAAACCAATTTTAATTTTGGCTTTTTATCTCTGTGATGTCCCTTCAATGACCGAGGACACCAAATTTTTGGCCGAAAATACAACCGATTATTTAATAGAGTTGGTAAATCATATATTCTTTTCTACATTTCTCTAAAGATTTGGAGAATTTCTAACACAAAATCGAAGAAGAAATGGAAGAAAATCTTTCAACAAGTGCAAAAGAAGACCTTTGTGAAAGAGAAGAAGAGCTAAATTATATAGGTACGAAAGAACTCGCCTATTTTTATCCATGCAAAATGACAAACTAACATGTGATAAAATCCTTTATTCCTTATCAAACCAACTGAGTCAATAAATAAATCAAGGGCAAAAGGTCATTTCTTTTATTTTCTTCCACTTAACCACAGCCACACTTGTGGTTGTAGAGAAGGCTCTCCAAATATTTTAAAAGGCCTGGGAAATGACGAAATAACCTATGATAAAATCATTTATTTCTTATTAAACTAATTGAGTCAATAAATCAATCAAGGGCAAAAAGTCATTTAATCAATCAAACAAAATTACAATTTTTGTTTGCATAGACACGTAGCTGTAGATAAGAGTTTTCAATTATTTTAAAAGGCATGTGAAATGACGAAATAGCCTATGATAAAATCCTTTATTCCTTATCAAACTAACTGAGTCAATAAATCAATTAAGGGCAAAAAGGTCATTTCATCAATCAAATAAAATTATTGTTTTTGTTTGCATAGCCGCTTTTTATATATAGAAGAATAGAAACATAATATATAAGGAGAACAAACATAGTTTATTTTTATTACTTTCAAGACTTAAGATTTTATAATACTTTCCTTTTTAGGTGATTTAGTTGCTTATTAGGTTTTAGTATCTACAGTTGGAATGTTATTAATTAGCAATAGTTGTGGAATTATATTTATTTAGATTTTCTCTTTTAAAAGCTTTGTATTTTCTATTTAAAGAGAGCCCATAGTATGAAGAAAATAGTTTACAAGTTTGATAATGAACATTTGAGAAAATACAAAAATTTCCGTGTGTTTTTATCCTTTAAGCTATGCATAGCTTGTGTCCTTTATAAAATTGATAACGTAGTTCTTTCTCTTATTTTATCCATGCTTCCCTTGTCACATCACTTTCTTGTTCACTGGATCAACCATACTATCTAACACCTCAAGATAAGGCCTTTCTCAATTTTTGCAACTGTAAGTCTCTTCCACACCTCTCTTTTGTATGGTTTGGGTTGTAGAATCAAATTTTCCTCCTCCAATCCAACCTATGTGCACACTTCATATAAGGAGCATATCTGCTATGGGCAGACTATATCTGAATATATGGGTAGGTCTTATATCTAAAGAAACAAGCTTTATTGACAAACCTCTCATACCGAAAACTATCTCTCCTCAACTCAAAGGCCAAGATAACACAACAAAACAAAGAAAACCAACATCAATGGCAAGATTTAGCAAGAAAATGGTAAAGGAAGACTAGCGCGTGAGATCCATATGATCCACACTTCGGCTTGCACATACCACATCCGGTGCGTGCCAAAAAAAGAGAGAAGAGGTTTGGTGTCTATAGGGCACAATGACACTAGGGAAAAGCGTGTAGTGGTGTGTATGTGCTTAGGCCAACGACAAAAGAGTAGATCGGCAAACACAAGGAGCCAATCTAAGTTTTCCAACAAAATATCGATGAAACCTAAGTGCAAGGAAAAGCCAAAAGATGAGGTGGAAGGGATGATTGCTACTGTTGTCAAACCTGGACACTGCTGCTAGGTTCCAAAATCAAACTATAACAAAGAAAATGAAACAAAGACCCAAAAAAGGGGGAGGAGGGAGGGATTTTCCATCCCTCCCCCTTCAGGGTCTCACTGGCTCAATGAACAAATAACCATTTAACATACTAGCATTAATGCCCCTTCAATTGACCACACCAAAACATAACTCATGGTAAGGTGGATGATGTGTGTCAAATGTTGCACATTTTGACCCCTTAATTTACTATTGTTAATCTTTTAACTGTGTTATTATCTAATGTTTTGGTTTAGTTTTGTGTTTTGAGTGTTTATAGGTTGCTAAGGGAAAATTGTAGGTTTTGGGCAGAAGTGCATATTGTGGATGGAAAAGGCAAGCCCCTGGTGGAGCGATCGATCGCAGACCATCTGCGATCGAACGCATATGCTCAACGCAGGCAACCACAATCGAGCGCCTTTGCACGCAGTTGAGATAAAAGTTTATGACGAGCATCGATCGCACTATGCGATCGATCGCACACGCCTCGACTGGAGCAAATTTCAGCGTTTTATTAAATTGTAAACCCTAGTCTTAGCCCTATAAATACATATTTATCAAACTAGTTTAAGGAGGCTGCGAATTACGAAATTAGAGAGGAGAAAGAAGAGAGTTCTAGGGTTTCCTAGCTTTCAGACTTCAATCTTGGGTTTCATTACTTGTAAGTACTCATTTTTATTATGATTTCAATGAAGAACATTTTGTCTTTCAATATCATGAGAGGCTAAATCTTCAACTAAGGTTGAAGATGAAACCTCACTTATGATTATCGATCTAGTTTCCTGTATTTTAGATTTCCCAATTGAATGTTTTAATTGTTTATTGTTTTACTTTTCAATTAAGTGGATTGAATGTATTGTGGATATCTATTGTGATTTAAGGATACAATAGATGATTTATAATGATTCGATACAATTAATTGCTTGGTTTCTTGATTAAAAGATTGGATATTTCTTGTGATTTATTTTCTGGATACAATAGATGTTTCAATATAGATTGGATATTTGTCTGTGATTTACGGATACAACAAATGATTTAATTGATTATTGGATTTCTATTATGATTTGGGTAAAGAATGGATACAAGGAATGTTTTAATTAATTTGTAAAGTAAAAGTGAAACAAACCTAAGATTTATATGTGAGAACTTTGGGGAATATCTGAGATCAAGAACTAGATTGTTAAGAATGAGTGAGTGTGGATTCTGAAACCCTAGTGTTTCGTCAACATATCAATTTCCTTTAATTAATTTTTATGCTTTTGTGTCATCTAAACAATCATCATTCCAAAGCTGAACTAGATTAGAATAGAATTAGTTTAGGGTTTATTTTTTTCAAAACGTGGGTTCGACCTCGTACTTGCAAAACCATTATATTGTAAATGATTCGTGCACTTGCGAGTACAAAAATTTGTACATCAGTGGAAAATGATCTTCTCCATTACAAATCCCTTCCATTTGAATTCGGATCCTTTCCAATCCTTTATGACTGGAGGGTATTCAACATATGGCAGTGATTTCTTTAAAGAAATCTTAGGGCCACAAATGTGCCATTTGTCCTCTTAATAAAAAAATAATTAATATTTTAAAAATAAATAAAAACTAAAATAATAATAAAAAAAAGGGTAGCCAAGCCACCTTAACAAGGGTCAGTTAAGCCATCCCCACTGCCCAACGATTTTTTTTTTGTTTGGGCCTTGGGGGTGGTTCGGCCACCCTCGCTGACCAACGATTTTTTTTGTTGGAAAAATTACTCTTTAACCCTTGAATAATGCAAACCTCAATCGATATGCCGTTAAGACCCAACAACGATATTGGAAAATAGACCCAAGAAAGCTAAAATTCAGATTTGATAGCAAACCCCGACCCAACGTTTATAATAAAAAACGTGAACCAAAGGTATAAACCTCGACCCAACGTTTATAAATAAAATACGAACCAAAGGTATAAAGTAACAAACCCCGACCCAATGATTATAATTGAATTATAAACCGAAGGTATAAAATTTGAATGCCACAAGAAGAATCCTTGATAAGTTCACAAATTCTCTGAAGAACCAATAGAAGAAGCAAACCTCACCTTTTTAATTATTCATTTCATGTCCCTTTGCTACAATGAGTCCATGCTATTTATAAAGCATGGTTGAAATAGAAATACAAATTACAAAGGGAAAGTAGATAGAAATAATAAAAGACTAAATAATAGAATCCTAAAATTAAGGGTGATTTCGTTTGAAATTAGCAGCTCCTCCAAGAAAAGAAATCACCTATGGAATGTCTTGAATATATATATCAATCACCAATTAATTGGTATGGAATTGAAAATGTTCGAAATAGGGATGTTAATCAGTCATTTAATCATTCTAATCAACCATCAGTTAGCCACCAATGGATCATTTAATGATGCTTATTGATTCTCATCACTGAACTATCCGTCCATTTTTCATTTTACCTCCAAAAGTTTTAATGACACTTAACTTCAAAACTTTCAATTATTATTTTGACCTTTTTTCTCTAATGCCTCCATCACATATTTTATTAAAAAATAAATAATAAATACTTGGGGTGGCCATTAAAGATATTTATTTTTCTTTTTCTTCTTTTTTTTTTTGAAAAAATAAAATATGTGATGGGGGCATTTTTGGAAAAAAAAGGTCAAAGTGGTCGAATTGCTACAATTTGAAAGTTTGAGGGGGTTAAGTATCACATTTGAAAATTTGGAGGTAAAAATGAAAATGGGTGGATAATTCAAGGGGTAAAGTGTAATTTCTCCTCCTTTTTTTTTTTTTCTTCTTCTTCTTCAATTTGAGCCTTAGGCGTGGCCGGACCACCCCCAATGGCCATGGGGTGGCTTCGGCCACCCAAATTGGCTGGTTTTGGGTGGCCGAAGCCACCCCCAGGCCAACAAGTGTGGTCTGGCCACCCCCGCTAGCCAACGATTTTTGTTTTTTTTTAGTTTGGGCCTAGGGGATGGTCCGGCCACCCTCGCTAGCCAACGGTTTATTTATTTATTTAGTTTGGGCCTTGGGATGGCCGGACCACTACCGTTGGCTTGGGGCCACCCCTTAGTTTTTAAAAATATTTTTTATTTTATTATTATTTATTTTTTAAATATTAATTAATATTTTATTATTGTTTTAATTAAAATGACATGTGGCACATTTGTGGCACTAAGATTTCTTTAAAGAAATCTTAACCATGAACTGGATACCCACAGTCCATAATGGACTGGAGAGAATCATATTTCCTTCAATTTTCTCCATTTAGTATATTTCAAAGGATAATGCATTTAATATACTACTATTATTAAAATTTTTGGACAATATTATTCTTCAAAATACACTAAATAAAGAAAATGAAAGAAATTTGAAATAAAGAGAATTATTTTCCTGGTAAGGCTAGAGAAAAAGGGCCCATATAGACCAAAAAAAAGTTATTTTCATTTTTTTAATTTAAAAAAAGTGAGATTGACATTATTGGGTCATAAAATAAACTTGTTACTCAAAAATGCTACGCACTCTCTTCATACCCACATTTTCGAATACACAATTCTTCCCTTACATGGCACTAAAAATTATTATTAAATTTAGAGTGAGTGTGTACCTATTTGCCGTCTTTCAAATTTAATTTTGGATTCCACTTTAATTTGTTTATATTTTCTTAAAGAAAATCAAATTACAAAATAAAATAAAAAAACTAAAAGAATGTATTATGTGTTAGAATAATATAGTGACAAAACATTTTGATAGAGGCATCACGTCATATTCTATACAGCAAAATGATGAGGAACCAGATTATTCTGTAGAGGTGTGGAAGAAGGAAAAATTGAGTGCAACAAAGCAATCGCATGCACAGATCCACGTATACACACACCTTCACCAAACATTTCTGGCGGTAAAAAAAAAATAATAAAAAAAAGAAAAAAAAACACAGAGGAAAAAAAAATAGAGAAAACTGAAAAATATATAGAAATTCAATAGACGAGGCTTTGGTGGGTGCAATTTTGGGGGCTCAGCGACTGTCTCTCTCTTCTCGTTCATGTTTGTTTTTGCTATTCCTCCTATGGATCTGTAAGTTAACTTCGGTTTTGTTAAATTATTAGTTTTGATTCAACGAATTGAAGACGAAATTCGTAAAATTTTGGTGTATGTTGTTGCTTTATTTCTGGTTCTAGGGTTGTAACGACCTCGGAAGCCCTAGATCTTGTTCGGCTAAGGGTTATATTACCTTCGATTCATTTGTTGGGTTTTGGGAGACAGTGATTTTGAGGTAAAATTGTGATTTGTGGTGTCGGATCTTGTGGAGTTTGTAACGTTGCAACTCGAATTTCGAGCTGTCGGATCGTAAAAATTGTAATTTAGTGCGGAAGTGTGGATAATTGGGGGTGACTTGTGTGCGAATTTAGGTGGGATCGTGAAGGATTAGGGCTTCGGAAATGGCTTCGAATCCTCCATTTCAGGTGGAGGATCAGACGGACGAGGATTTCTTCGATAAACTGGTCGACGATGAGTTCGGTCCCCCAGCCACCACGGGATCAAACCCCCCGTTGGCTGACGGCAGCGATTCCGATGACGCGAAGGCGTTCGCGAATCTGAGCGTCGGTGAGGTTGGACATGCATTTGACGATTTCGGAGCTGAAGGAGAAAAGGACTGCGCGGATGCCGGGGCAGAGTCGGTGGGCGCTCACGCGGAGGAGAGGAATTCGTTGGTTTCGTCGAATTCAATTGGATGTGATAGCGTATTGGAGTCCAGTAATGATGGGATAGGATCTGAATTCCCGTCGGATTCGTCCGTGAGCAAGAGCAGTGGATCCGGGGGGTTGGCGGTTAAGGAGGTTGGGTGGAATTCGTTTCACGCGGACTCGGATTCGGCACAGAAAGGCAGCAAAGGGGTTGGTTCTTACTCAGATTTTTTCAGTGAATTGGGAGTCGGTTCCGGTGATTTCCCGGGGAATGTGGGCGATAAGTTGAATGACGAAGCGAAAATCGTGTCGGCCAAGGGTGAATGTGTAGCTGATGGTGTGAATAATTCGGTTAATTATGCAAATCATCAGGAGGGTCAAGTTTATGGTGCGTCCCTTGAACAAAGTACGAATGTGCAGGATTTAAATAGTAGTCAGTATTGGGATAATCTCTATCCGGGGTGGAAGTTTGACCAGAATACTGGGCAATGGTATCAAGTGGATGGTTATGATGCAACCGCGGTGGCGGATGTTCATGATTCGGCCAGTGATTGGGGTGCTGTTTCTGATAGGAAAACAGAGGTTTCTTACATGCAGCAGGCTGCTCAGTCTGTTGTGGGAACTGTGACTGAAACTAGCACGACCGAGAGTGTATATTCGCAAGGGAATAATGGGTATCCTGATCATATGGTGTTTGATCCTCAGTACCCCGGTTGGTATTATGACACAATTGTGCAAGAGTGGCGCGCATTGGACACATACACTCCGTCCATTCAATCAACGGCTCTGACCCATGATCAGCAGCAGCATCAAAATGGGTTTGTTTCACCTGGTAGTTTTAATCAGATCAATGATAGCTTATATGGTAATTATGGGCAAGCTGACAATTATGCGTCTCAAGGTTTTGGTGGCCAAGGCCAAGATAGAAGCTGGGCCGGGGCTTATAGCAATAATAATCAGCAGGATTTGAGTACGTGGGCAACTGAAACTGTTCCGAAGAGTGAGGCTTTTATGACTTTAGGTGGAAACCAGCAATTTGATCATTCTTATAGTTCTAAGGCTTCTGTAAACATTGATCAACAGGAGCCTTTAAATTCCTTTGGAGCAGTTTCAATTTACAACGGAGGGAGCCAGAGTCATGGTAAGGCTAATGGGACTTTTGAATTTAAAAGCTTTGTCCCTGATGGGAACTTTAGTCAGCAGTTTAGTCAGCCAAATCTGAAGCCAAACGAACAAACAAAATTCTCGAACGATTATTTTGGCAGTCAGAAAACCGTTGGTTTTTCCCAGCAATCTTTTGTGAATGGGCATCAAACTTCTTATGCTCCCAATGCAGGAAGATCATCTGCTGGGCGTCCTCCACATGCCCTGGTAACTTTCGGTTTTGGTGGAAAACTCATTGTAATGAAAGATAATAGCCCTCTCAGTACCTCATCGTATGGAAGCCAGGTTGGGCCTTGGAATCTTCTACTTTTCTTTAATGCTCCATTTGGTTGCCAAAATACTGAGATAAGGAAAGAAGAATATATTTATGATGTTGTCCTATGTTTTTATGATGTGTGCTCCCCTGCCCCCTGCCAGAAGGCTTTTGTTTTGATATAATTTGTTGAAAGATCAAATCTCTGTATAAGGTTTTCTTGAGTGAATATTTTTGCTTCTTTCAATTCCAATATTCTTTCTCTCAGAGAAGTAGCCAAATGGAATGATTTAATATCAATATTATGAAAGGGCTAATCACTTATGTTTATTTTATGTGAAGGATCCCGTAGGAGGCTCAATCTATGTTCTAAACTTGTTGGAAGTTGTCATGGGAAACACCGATCCTTCAAGCCTTGGATCAGGTGCCTCTGGTTATTTTCATACTTTGTGCAAACAATCCTTTCCAGGTCCATTGGTTGGTGGGAGTGTTGCAAGTAAAGACTTGAACAAATGGGTTGATGAGAGAATTACAGGGTGTGAATCACCTGACATGGATTATAGAAAAGGGGAAGTATTGAGGTTGCTTCTCTCGTTGCTCAAGATTGCTTGTCAACATTATGGAAAACTTCGATCTCCTTATGGTGCTGACACTATTTCGAGGGTAAAACACTGTTTTTCCTTTCATCTTGTTTTTGACTTGATGAGCAAATTTTTTATATTTATTATGTCTGCACTTGAAGTAGAAAATCATAATAATTGTGATCAAGTCTTATTGACTTGTGTTTCCTAGCTGGCCGAGCTCATTATTCACAACCTTGCGACTTGTATCTGTTGTGTTAAAAATTTCTTGTCACATGGCCTTTAAAAATTCATGCTCTTGGCAATCCTTTCCGAAGTTAAGAATTGAATCTGCCCTCTATTAGCTTGTGCATTCTTACAACTGCTTTGGTTTGGCATAAATACTTCCAGTACTTCCATATTTGCTCTATACTTTAGTATTCAAGTGCCTCACTGTGATATTCTTCATAAGCCTACAGGGTAAGCTCTGACATAATGCCTGCCATAGCCCTAACCCCCCATCCTCTCCTTTTTTCTTTCTTCTGATAGCATGATGTAAGCTGAAGCCCACTTTCTTTCTTTTTATTGCATTTATTAATGCTAGTAGACAGGATTGTTAGAGACATAACTAGGAACAAGGCCCTAGATAGGCCTGATTGGTGTAAAGTGATTCATGTTGACAATCCCAATTAGATGGGATTAAGGTGCTTATGTTATAAATTATGCAAAAGGTTTGGCTGCAAAACTGGTTATAACATTGTTTTTCTAGGGGTGCTCAGGCACCATGAAAGAAAACCACCTATAACATGTTTACTTGAAGCATGAATGATGTTCCTTTCATGTGATGCTTTCAGAAGCATGATAATTAATTTTTTATTTTTTATTTTTATTAGTAATAAGCCAATCTCATTGAAAGCGTAAGGTGGCCCTGAGTACACTGGAAGCATACAAAAGGAATGGTCTAACTAAAAAGCAAAAAACGAACAAAGGAAGTTAATATAACTAAATGAGAGGACACATGCCACCGTCCATTGATACAATGTTTTGTAGAACAAAGATAAAAAATTTCCCAGCGTTCTCTCCTTGTCCTCAAAGTTTCTATCATTCATTTCCATCTATAAACACCAAACAAGGCACGTAGGCACTATTTAACACACCGCAATACACTGTGGCCTGCCAGAGGACGACCAACAGTCATACAAATCAACAAGACGTCTAGGCATAACCCAAGACATCCCAAAACGACCGAAAAAAGCACTCCAAATGGTGGAAGCCACATCGCAATGAAAGAAGAAGGTGGTCCATAGATTTCCCATTTCTCTTGCACATCACAATTAATTGTTACTGCTGTTGCTGTAGGTTTCAATGAATTATTTTAGGGTGTGTTTCTTGTTATTGTGATAACTTTTTTAGTTAGCTTGCCTTCCTCAGTTGTATCTTCCCATAAGTGGGTTCTTAGTTTTTTCCTTCCAACTGATTGTATTCTTTAAGAACAATCTACTATATCATTGATATGACATTTGGTAATCTTTTAACTTTGTATTTTCATTAGGAAAATGATTCTCCAGAATCAGCAGTTGCTAAACTTTTTGCATCTGCTAAGAGGAATGGTGCTCAATTCGGCGAGTATGGTGCTCTTAGCCACTGCTTGCAGAAGTTGCCTTCTGATGGACAAATAAAAGTATTGAATAAGTTGCTTTGCTTTCCCCCCACTTTTGTAGTTGTCAATTTTATCATTTTGTAACAGATTTTGGTGTGTTTTCAGGCAACTGCTTCTGAGGTACAAAATCTTCTGGTTTCTGGTCGAAAGAGAGAGGCTCTACAATGTGCACAAGAAGGTCAGTTGTGGGGGCCTGCACTTGTGCTTGCTTCACAGCTTGGTGATCAGGTTTGTTGTCCATTTCAATCTGTCCAGATGCTTGTGTTTGTGAAGTTGGGAGTTGGTAGTTATATACTGATCTCACATCTTCTCACCTTTTCTTCTCTTTTTTCTTTTTTCTCCGGGTTGGGGGTGTTGGCTCGGACCAATGCAGTTCTATGTTGATACTGTAAAGCAAATGGCACTTCAGCAGCTGGTTGCAGGATCACCTCTCCGGACTTTATGCCTGCTAATTGCAGGGCAACCAGCAGAGGTGTTTTCTTCATACACCACAGGTGATCCTGGTCTTCTGGGCGATGTCAATCTGCATCAACAGCCTGCACAGGTGACATATTAATTTAAGAACTATCTATTGTAATAGATTGTTGCTACATTTACTCACTTGTTTTCATTTTCATTTTTTATTTAGTAGTTATAAACTGTAGTATAGGCAATGCTACAAACCAGTATATAAGAAAAGAAACATGACACTACAGCAAGGTAGAGTTTTCTTATAAAGTACACACCGATACAGGTATTCCTGAAGCTAGGGGGGATTCACATGATCTTGGATCCCTAGAGCTCAAACCCTTGATCTGGCTTGTTGGCATCTTTCGAATTTGTACCAAATTTTTCTGTTAGCATCTCTGCATTAGACACTCAACCTATTATTTTTGTGGTGAAACTATAGATTGGGGCCAATTGTATGTTTGATGACTGGGAAGAAAATTTGGCTGTAATAGCTGCAAATAGAACAAAAGATGATGAACTCGTAATTATTCATCTTGGAGACTGCCTGTGGAAGGAAAGAAGTGAGGTACTATATCACTTTTCGTAGTTTATATAATTTACTCTTTTTTCTAAAAAAAATTCCTAAACTTGAGATGAGTCCTGTTTCAGATTACTGCTGCACACATCTGCTATTTAGTTGCTGAAGCAAACTTCGAGTCATACTCGGACAGTGCCAGACTCTGCCTAATTGGAGCAGATCACTGGAAATTTCCTCGAACCTATGCTAGTCCAGAGGCTATTCAGGTGATTTTAGATTCCAAGTTATCACTTTCTTGAAGTTTAGGAAATTTTTTTTTTTGCATGCTCTGTTGCTTGGAGTCGGCTTCTTTTGTAAATCTATTAGCTCTGCCATTCTAGTGGTTGCAAGATGGTTCAACTTTCTTGGAGAATGCAGGGTGACTCATTTTATTATGTGTATATGTATGGTTCCTGGTGGTCTACTTTTCTTCTTGTTGGGCAGCTTACCACTGTCATTGTGGGATTGTTTTAAGTAATGTTCATATGTCTGATTCACCCTTATTATTTATTGTCTTTGCTTTGATTAACCTAATCTCAGATGTTGATGTAGTTGTCCACCCTAGTATCCTTTTCACTCTCTCAAGCAAACTATCGCCTTAGCTCAGATAGAAAGCAAATTATCCCTTTACATCAATTTCTAGTAAATGATGCTTTATGGCAAATTCATACTGAACAGACCTGATGGGTATTTGGCAGAGGACAGAGTTATATGAATATTCCAAGGTGCTCGGAAACTCTCAGTTTATCCTGCTGCCATTTCAACCATATAAACTCATATATGCACACATGCTAGCTGAAGTGGGGAAGGTTTCAGACTCTTTGAAGTAAGTATAAATTGTTTCAATTTGATGCTTTATGCAATTTTGCCTTCATTTTTATTTTGTTAACATGGTGAGCTTAGTTCAGATACTGTCAAGCGGTATTGAAGTCTCTGAAGACTGGTCGAGCACCCGAAGTAGAAACATGGAAACAATTAGTATTATCTCTTGAGGAGAGGATCAGAACCCATCAGCAGGTACTTGGTCCTATTATGTGTATCCTCATGACTTTTAAGTTATTAGTGCTGATTCTTCTGAATGAACATTCTATTTGCAGGGTGGATACACCGCAAATTTGGCTCCCGGAAAATTAGTTGGCAAATTGCTCAACTTTTTTGACAGTACTGCACATCGTGTAGTTGGGGGTTTACCACCACCTGCTCCATCAACATCACAAGGAAGTTTCCCTGGTAATGAACATTATCAACAGCCAACTGGCCCTAGAGTATCAACTAGTCAGTCAACAATGGCCATGTCATCACTAATGCCTTCCACTTCAATGGAGCCCATAAGTGATTGGACAGCTGATGGTAATAGGATGAAAATGGCTAATAGAAGTGTTTCAGAGCCTGACTTTGGTAGAACTCCAAGACAGGTATATAGTATCCCCCAGCTTGGGAAAACATAATCTATATTTGTAGCGAACTGTTAAATTTATGAGATGTTACTGACTGAAGATAGGATCAGGTTGATTCGGCAAAAGAAATGAACTCATCAAATGAACAAGGTAAAGCTTCAGCTGGGGCATCACGCTTTGCTCCTTTTGGTTTTGGCTCACAGTTTCTGCAAAAGACTGTTGGGCTAGTTTTGAGGCGCTCTGGCCGACAGGTAGTTTCTTAAAAAATTGTTATTTTTTTAGGTTTCTCTCCAATTTTTTTTTTTTAATTTCTTTGAGGAAGAATATGATTAATGTTTCTCTTGGTACCCATTTTAAATGGATTTTATTCTATTGCTGCTGAAGGCTAAACTGGGTGAAAAGAACAAATTCTATTATGATGAAAAGTTGAAGAGATGGGTAGAGGAAGGTGCTGAACCCCCAGCTGAAGAAGCGGCCTTGCCACCCCCCCCTCCTACAACTGCAGCCTTCCAGAATGGTATGTCAGATTACAATTTGAAATCTGCGTTGCAGAAAGAAGGGATTCCTGCCAATCAGAGCCTGGATTACAGATCTCCGACACCCTCAGAACACACTTCAGGAATCCCATCCATTCCTTCCAGCTCCAATCAATTCTCAGCTCGTGCAAGGATGGGTGTTAGGTCAAGGTAACTTTGACTAGAATTTTGCTTTCTACTTTCTTTTTTTATTTTTATTTTTTGAAATTTCACGATTAAATAAAGAGGAGTTCAGCCCTTTTTAAAAGTTGGTGTAAAAGTTGGGGAATGTGGAACTATGTTTGGTTCTTTAGTAGGAAACATGAAGAAATATGCGATAAAAATTGACTTAGCAGCTCTTTTTACGCTTTCTTGGAATATCAGGGTCATGTGATTTAATTTATTTGGTTAGTGATATACTTTGCTTGGTGTATGAAAACCTATGCAGACTATCTCAAAGTTCATCAAATTAGTCTCGTTAAAACTATTTTCATGGGCTTTTGCCAGGTATGTGGACACCTTTAACCAAGGTGGTGGAAAGCCTGCAAACTTGTTCCAGTCACCTTCTGTTCCATCGGTTAAGCCTTCTGTGTCTGCAAATGCAAAGTTTTTTATTCCCACCCCAGCATCATCAGGCGAAGAGACAATGGGTGCTATAGCAGAAAATGGGCAAGATGAAACTACAACTAATGAAGATCCTTCGACATCCATCAGAAACGACTCATTCCAGTCGCCTATACCTTCATCATCAACGACCATTCAGAGGTTCCCAAGCATGGGTAGCGTCCCAGGCAAGGGAGTGGTGGCAAATGGCATGGTCCCTCTCTCTTCTCACTCACGGCGAACGGCGTCCTGGGGTGGAAGCATGAGCGATCCATTCAGCCCCCCCAATATGTCCGAAATAAAACCTCTAGGGGAGGCATTGGGCATGCCCGCATCTTCATTTATGCCTAATGAGCCTTCTCTAATGCGAATGCCGATGAGTGGCGGCAGTTTTGGGGATGACCTTCATGAAGTGGAACTTTGAGCCAAAGCAGTGAAGATGTAAATATCAAAGTTTTGTTCTTTGTGATCAGTAGAATACTTGGGACAATCCTAAAGTGCAAAAATGGTGGTTTGTGCTGAAACCTGACTCACGAAAGAAATAGAAGATGCCTTTCAAACGTTTCCAGCTTCCCCTCCCTGCAACGTGAGATGAAATGTAGTTGGCAAAGTCTTCTTTACCCTTAAACGTAAACTTTATTTGAATGTGCCGGGAGTCGCCACCATTTGACGCTTCAGGAGTTGATACTTTTATTATAAACAAAAAGGCACCATTGTACAGTTGATTTGTTCATTTATTGAGATACAGAAGATCTTCTGAAGGGAAGAAAGATAGTGTATTGAATTCTGAAAAAAAAAAATTAAGTTGTTTTGCTTGTTAATTTGTATGGTTTCAATGCGTTGTAAACCTAAAACCAAATATCCAAAATGGATGTTGAAATTTTGTTTAAGATCCTTCTTTTAATTTGAATCACTGTAACTTGTGTTCTAGCAGTTGTCCCTAAATGGTAACATTGTCATTACTTTGATAATTGCATGTCAAATGGCAAGCTTCTACCATTTCTGCAAAGATTGGCAGTTCCTCCTAAGGAATTATTATATTTCGCGTGGAAGATGATTGTGACTCTTGAGTCTTGATTAAAAAGTTACATGTGATTATGATGAGTAATGCTAAACATAGGATTTTTGCCTTCCTTTTATCTCACAAAGTTGGTATGATTTTTAAAATTATAATTAGATTGATTCATAATTCACATTGCTCGAAAGGAGTATAAGATTAAATTGTAAGTTCACACTTACTTCCCTACATTATTTTAGAGAAGAATGTTTTGTTGAACCTGCTATTTTTTTTTTTTTACTACACAAATATATTTAGGGATGTTTTATGTGTTAAATAAAAATATGTTTCCAAATGAAATGATTTATAACAAGAGATTGAGTATTTGGAAGAAACGTGATTTGCAAAAAAGATAATATTATGAAAAGTATGAGATTTATAAACGAATGCATGAAAAAGCTCAATGGTTAGGGAGGAATTATGTGCCTAACACCCCAATGTTAGGAAGGAGAAACAAAGTTGCCTAACAGCCTACCAGTTAAACGGGATCACACACTTAACACTTCAAAGTTATGAGAGGGATAAATTATTAGCAATATTGTAGTTAAATGGGGTAACACTTAGCAAACTCCTGAGGATAAATGAAAATATAAATTCACTTATTATTATGATGATATAACATGTTATGTTTTACAATGCTATGAGCTTAAAAACATGTTGATTTTAATTGATGTTTTACTTATCATGGTATGAACTATTTTGCTGAAATGTGGAATTAATTATGTAGTAAGAAAACACAAAGAAATATTATTTTGTTTTATTAATATGTATTAAATTGTCTATCACTTGGTTTACCATTTATCCAAACATTTATTAAAACTCATTTGTAAAAACCCTGCATACATGGTTGTCTAGAAAACATTGGTAATGAGTTATATATTTCAAACAAAATAGGGCTTTGATTTGAGGCATTCAATTTAAGTGGAGCCTTTGAGGTATAAATTTTAAAAAACAGAGCTCTTGATTATTTATATAGTTAGAGTTTTAATACGACGTTATAATGCCCAAATAGATGGAATAGGATCCTCTATAGTTCCTTTGAACTAGATAATATGCAAGTAGTTATATATAAGGAATATTTTTGTCTTTTTCACTTTTGAATGGACAAAAATATTCCTCTAATATAATTAATAAGATATTATCCGGTTCATAATTCCAAATAGATGGTAAATAGTTGAGTAATGCATTTATGACCTAGTTGTAATGCCCGAGTTTCAATATGCGTAGTAGTTAATTTTATTGTATTGCCGTAATAATGCCCGTATAATTTGTATATGTGGCTACATTGCTAATGCTATAACGTTGTTTCAATGCTCGAATAATATTGTAAAGTGAGTTAATATGCTTATAGTATAGACATGCTGTCAGAGTTCTCATAACCATGAGTATTGTTATGTTATTTTATGTGGTTTGATAAAAGAAAGTTTTGAAGTTGTTCCTTTTTAGAAAGTTACATAAAAGTAGTTCTACATGGTCTTCTAAGGGTAGCTCAATTAGCAGATCACGTCTCATGAAACAAATGTCACTAGTTTGAATTCCTCATTTTCTTTGTATGGACATGTAAAAAAAAAAAAGTAGTTCTGCATGCATTTAGTTTATATACTTAAAATTGATTTTTTTTTAAAAAAAAAATTATAAAACCCTATTTTTGGCTTAGGTTTTTGAAATAGAACACTTAAAGCTTTGTTTGGTAAAGGATCGAAGTTTGGGTCTTCTTGTTACTATTTATCACCATTTTCCAAAAAAATAAATTTCAAAACATTCTAATTTTTTACTTTTTATATCACTTCATTCACTTTTGTTATTATTTAAATAAAACTATCATTACAATACAAATTTTTTTCATTTTTCATAGGACTTTTTCACTTTTCTATATCAAACATTCTTACTCCTTTTTTTTTTTTTCACATCAACCACATTGTTTAAGCCAAAACCTTTACCAAACACCTTTAGTGTTCTTAATCAATAGTTTTTGTTGTATATGCGATATACATACATTAATTAATGAGATGTAAACATAAAAAATGGATGAAAGATCACAGTTTGGGATAGTTTGCATGGTTATTTTTGTTGTTTGGAGTGCCTTGGTTGACCGAGCTCAATACTTCAATTGACCAACATGGTTACATAAGCTTTAGGGTTTCTCAGGAAATGTCTCGATTGAGGGAATAACTTCAGTTCAGTCGTGGCAAACAATGAGGGTTTTTTGCTCACCAATAAATGAATGCCAAATCAGCTTGGAGGAAGAAAATACAATAAGAACAAAACACTTAATTTTTATCCTCCTCATAGCCTCAACCACCCTGCCTTCACCATCTACTACCAGATCCGTCGTAGCCTCTCTCCCTACTCACTATTTTTCTTCCTCTCCCTTAAATTCATGCCCAAATCTCTCTCTCTATGCTTCTCCCTTTCTTTGAAACCTTCTCTGCCTCTCACGTTCTCTCTCTTTATCTTTTACTGTTTCTCCATTTCTCTTAATCTTCTCTACCTCAAAATCCCAAAATTTCACACCACAGTCACAAGCAAAAACACGGCCATTGGAAGATCATAGCCACCATTGTCAAGGAGGCCCTATGTTTCCCGACTGACGACAGCTGGAGGATCAAGCGACTAGACCCAATTTGAGTTGGAACAGGGAGTGGGATGAGGAGGAAGACCAATCGCCGATGGATCGAGGAGATCAATGATCTGGTTGACAAGGGTGCGGGTGTGGGTGCTAGCTTCGGAGCCCGTGCAGCCACCCCATGACTACTGGAGGGTGGTCGGCGAGGTGGTTGCTCATCCTCCCTAGAGCCTTCCATTTTTTTTTTTTGGTTTAAAAAAAACAATTTATTAATATTTTAAATCAATAATAGGTGTATTTGTGTTTATTATGTAAACTTAAATTTGATAAGATTGAGTTAGGTGGCAACTTCTTATTGGTTGCAAAAACTCCCTCATTTCTGCCATGACCGAACAACAACACTTCTCTATATCCTTGGTCGATCAAGCTATTGGCAGAAAGTTGGTTAGGGTTTTAGTGACTTAAGGTAGGTCCTTGATTGATCCTCGATTGACCAAGGTCTATCGAACTAAGAGAAATTCCTTCTTTTTTTTCACTTAGGTTGTGGTTGAGATGTAAAATAAAAATGGGAAAAATATAAAAAAGCTTTCCAAACTACCAGCCATTTGCAATATAGCCCCCCAATGTTCAAAAGATAATAAAATAGCCCCCAAACTACCAAAATGTATAAAAAATAAAATAAAATAAAATAAAAAACCACTTATTTTTTTTATATTCTTATAATACTCCTATTCTTTTAACAAATAAAATAATAAAAAAATTGTAAAAAATAAAACTAAAAATACTTTTTTTTTTTTTTTTTGTATTTATTAGTCCATTGGTTTTTTTGTATTTTTAAAAAATTGTTTAGTTTTTTTTTTAACAATTATTTTATTAATTTATTTGTTAAAAGAATAGGGATATTATAGGAATAAAAAATAAAAAATAAAAAGTGACATTTTTTATACATTTTGATAGTTTGGGGGTTACTTTATTACATTTTGAATATTGGGGGGCTAAATCGCAAATGACTAGTAGTTTAGAGGGTTAAATTATATTTTTCCCAATAAAAATACAACTCTGACTATTAGATACAATATTCTTGAAATGGGCAAATACTACGTACTCTTCTAATGTTTTCCTACAGTCCTCCTAATCCAAGATGGATATTATTTCCTAAAAGAAGAAACTTCTATTATTACTCTCACTTTGTTTTTAAAATATAATATCCACCCAGGATGAGAAGATACTAAGAGAATACCTAGCATTTTTCATATAAAATGCAAAGAAAATATGGAGTTTGTTTTCAAGAACATTACGAGAGTTTCAGCTAAAATTGTAAGTATAAACTCATTGACCCTACATTATTTTATAAAAACGTGAGAAATATGATTCAATAAGCCCTGTTATTTTATAATTAATACGAATGATATTTTGAAATGAGTTCACAGATAACATCAACTATTGCTGCAAATCATTTTCGTGGTCAGGCCGAATGATGACATCTGCAAAAACTAAAAAGACTACGAAAGTGATGTCGGCATGGTGCCAATAGGGCAGCCACCAATGGTTATGTTGGGCAATATTTTTGAAGTAACCTCAGTAGAGTTTTAGGGGTTGTTTGATAACCGAGATGCGGATATACTGTTCATGGGGAGTTACTGTAGCGCATGGAATAAGACGATTTTACCCTCCATCCATGTTTTCCCCAAAAAGGACCCGGACTCCTCGCCCTCTTCCTCACCTCATCACCAACAAGTTCTTCATCGTGCTCGTCAACTCGATCCCCGAACCCTTTAACGCCATCCGAAACACGTCACTTATTCTCTGACTAGTAAAACACCGGCAATCGCCGTTACATAGCCGAAACGTCCGAGTAGTAGACCTCGGCGAGCTGTCTTTTCGGTTGTAGATCCCAATCTTGTCGTTGGGAATACGGCTCAAGATGACGTCGAACTCGTGAGACCGTCGGGATCGGCGTGGTGATCGCCGTCGCCGTCGCCGCCATGCGCTTATGGTAATGTTGTCGATGGAGTTTAGTTGGCGATTGAGCGTGGAGGTAGAAGATGCGGCGGTGGATTTCGAGCTTGTCGAGCTTTTCTCAAGCTCAATGGTGTGCTTGAGCCTCGGCTCGAGAACAGCCTCGTCTCTCTTTCTCGTCGCTGAATCGACATACTCACCGCAATCTTCCACTGTTTCCTCTCCGTCGTCAGCGCATCCACCGTCGGCGACCTCGGGCTCTTCCGAGTTAACGACGAAAATATCAACTTGAATATACCGTTGGGACTGAATCAATCGAATAGTTAGAGTGCTTGTTGTTGGCCATTGTTGTCATTTGGAACAACCAAGATCTTCTCCCTACGCATGCGGCCGGCACTTGTAACGAGATCGAAGGTCCGCTCCTCTCCCGGCACTTGTATGAGTTGGAGGACCATACCGACCCACTGGTGGTGGGGTTGGTGATGGTGGATAAGCCGGGGACCTTTGCTCCCCTAAAACCTGTTCGGTGAAGAAGTTTGGTGGAGAGAGGTATTTGGGTAATTTAGCTTAATGGGTATATCTTGTCATAGATTTTTAGGAAAAGGACAAAAAAAATATCTGATAACTCACATACAGTAACTCCACAAACCTTTTGTCAAACACCCCCTTAAGGTCTTTTTTGTCTCATATTTTCAAGTAGTGATATAAGGAGTATAATCTTTTTAGAGTTCTTTAAAATGTGATGTATCTTTTAAAATTATTAATAGATCAAACTTTAATAATGACTTCAAATTTAATGATGATTTTAAAAGTTACGTCACATTTGAGAGGACTATAGTCATTACTCCATATTTTTATTGGAATTTGTGACTCTTATTATGCAAGAGTTTGGAGGTGCATCCGAGGATGATATTTTTGTTTTTTTATTATTATTATTTTTGAGTTTGGAAATTTGAGGGGTATCCCTAGATGGTACTTCTTGATTTTTATTTTATTTATTTGTTTATTTATTGGCATAATAATAAGCACATAGCTATGTAATTGTTGATTAATGGGTGAGAATCTCAAGATTTTATGGTCAATTATCAGTTTAACATAAAGAGTTTATACATATGGCCCTAACATTTTTTTTTTTTTTAAAAAGATACCGATCTCATTAAGGTAGAAGTAAAAAACATGAAACTTATACAACGCAGAGTAACAGAACTCTGACAAATCTTAACCATAACTAATACAAAACCATAGCCAAAACTGCGACTTCACCAACCGACTAACATATGTGTAACTTCCAATGTTAGAACAAATCTGTAATAAGCAAAGACCAACAAAACATAGGGGTAGCTCTTAATGGAACCCCACAACCTAAGGCCAGGGGACTAAACCATCCACAACCCAAAAGGTCAGGATGCCTTATTATAAGAAAAACAAGTAAAGCTAACTCATGTACCAAATCTACATCAAACAGCCAAAATCTACACATGAGTAGCTCAAACACAACAACCACAAAACTAAAAAAACTCCACAAATAGCAACGAAGGAGCCCAGTATCAAAGAGATCCACAGGAAGATACACTAAGGCTGATGAAGAAAAGCAAATCTAAGAAAGAGAAAACTAGATCTGAAACAAGATCTAGAAATACAACTTAGATATGAAACAAACACCCACCCGAAAAGGAGACCGGAGGAAACACCGAGCATTACTGCCGTAGAGGGGAGAGGAGAGAAAATCTAGATCTTCCCTCCTCAAGGATTTTTACTAATTTTGTTGCGTGAAGGAAGAGTGAAGAAGTGATTTCTAGAAAGAAAGTAAATCATTTCTCTATAGAAACATAATTAGTATTACCACTTGATATTTACATATGGCCCTAACATGTTAACGAATTAAGGGCTTATTTGGTTAAATGATCAAATACCCAAGGATTCCATTAATTATTGTTTCAGATTGAGATTGTTGAGAAATAGTCTTACATTGCCTGTGGACAAGACCTTGGGCATATTTATAAAAAATGGGCAACCTTTTCTTGTAAGACCGGTTTTATGAGATGAGTTAGGCCCAATAATTTTTTCATGGTATCAGAGTCTACCACAAGAAGAATGTGGCCCACACTACTTACCCCATAACAAAGACCAGGAAAAATACCGCCTGCACGTTAGGGAGGATGTTGAGAAATAGTCTTACATTGCTTGTGGACAAGACCTTGGGCGTGCTTATAAAGAATGGGCAACCCTCTCTTGTAAAACTGGTTTTATGAGATGAGTTCCACGAATTTCTTCAGAGATACTCTTAGATTTTTTTAAAAATATGAGATTCTCGGATTTTTAATTTGAGCCCTCCATTACATTTAACATTCCAAACAAATATAGAAGTTGTGTTAACGAGCTTATCAATTTTAGTTTTTAATCAGCCAAACTCATTTGCCTCGGTAATACGTTAACTCTGCATTTATTTAGACCATCGGATATAATGAATGATTCAAATTTAAAAATATGAGGACCTCATATTTTTTCCCATTGTTTTGTTTAATTTTTTTTAAGGGGGTTATGTTTAAGTTTTAGTATCTCGTATATATCTCATCTTGCAAAACATTTTGACATGATTTGAATATTCAAAAAGTCCAATGAAATTTATCAAGTCATATCGAATGTTTGGTCCATAGTTAATTCCTTGGGTTTTGTTTTGTTTTGTTTGTTTTGTTTGTTTGTTTGTTTTTTTTTTTGTAAGTTCACATATGGCACTCAAACTACTACCTAATTGACAATGTTTTCTCAAAATTTCAACTATAATAATGTCTCCTCTAAAATTACCAAAAATTATCAATGTTCACCCAATGAGAAAATTATTCTTAATAAAATTAAAAAAAAAAATACTAAAACTTCTAAAAAAATCTAAAACTATATATATATATATATAATCCAAGGGTGGCCAAATTTAAAAATTAAGAACAAATCCTTTTATAAGAAAAAATATATATATAATTTTTTTATATAAAAATGAAATTTTTGTTTTATAATTTTTTTTAGGGGAAAGTCCACATACCCCGCTCAAACAACTACTCAATTGACATTGTCCCTCATAAACTATCAAAACATTGTCAAATGTTCCCCCAATTTCGAAATTACCCTTATAAGAAAAAATTAAAAAATAGATTTTATTTATATAAAAATTGAAAACTTTCCTTTTTTTAATTTTTTAAAATAGAAATTTCCATTTTTTTATAAAAATTAAAAATTTTCGTTTAAAAAAATATTATTTATTTTTAAATCTTTAAAAAACAAAAATTTTAATTTTTTTTATTTTTTTATTAAAATTTTCTTTTTTTAGAAAAAATTATTTATTTTTTTATATTTTTTAGATGTGTAGAGATATTTTATATATATTTTAGGAAGATATTTTTTTTATCTTTTAGTTAGTCTTAGGGAACATTGACAGTGTTTTGGTAATTTGGGAGGACAGTACCACACATTGAAAGTTTAGGAGACATTGTCAATTAAGTGGTAGTTTGAAGAAGATATGTGGACTTTATTATTATTTTTAAATAAACATTTCTGTTTTTAAAAAAATAAAAATTTTCGTTTTGACAAAAAATATTTAAAAGTTGTCGTATAAAAAAATTAAAATATTAAAAAAATTCATTTTTTAATTAATTTTTTTAAAAAAAACTAAAAATTATTATTATTTAGCTTTTTATAAATTTATAAGGACATTTTTGTCTTATTTAAAAATATATAGGTATTTTTATCTTTTTGCTAGACTTGGGAGACATTGACAATGTTTTGATCATTTGGAGAACATTCTAACAATTGAAAATTTAAGGAAATATATATATATATTATGACGTAGTTATGGGATATATAGACTTATCCTCACCTTTTTGTTTTGAAGGATAATTCCATGGTTTGATTTTGTCATTGAAATGATTTTTTTCTAAATGAAAACTAACGAATCTGTTTGATAGAACTTTAGCTAT
Source organism: Carpinus viminea (assembly GCA_013348765.1). Lineage (NCBI taxonomy): Eukaryota > Viridiplantae > Streptophyta > Magnoliopsida > Fagales > Betulaceae > Carpinus > Carpinus viminea. The sequence goes on along the minus strand of CP054670.1, from coordinate 27,569,089 downwards.
TTTTTTTTTGCTCTTTTCATCTTTTTAAAAGCAACATGTAAGTTATTGTTCTATTCTACTTTTATGTTCTTTTCATCTTTTTAAGATATTTATGTCAATTATTACGAAAAGAAAAATATTAAATGCACAACTTTTTTATAAATTTAAAGTACTTGTCACCATATGATTGTGGAGTATTAGAGAATGTTAAATGCTTACAATTTTTTACTTTAATTACATTCTGACATGTATCATAAGAGAATTGTATGGGTAGCATTATTTTTTGAGAAATGCTAGGTACTATTCTTTTTTTTTTTTTGACATGTCACACAATAGGGAATGGAGTGATTGAAATCAACTTGTGATCTCATAAGATGTGATTCACAGCCGATTGAACTACCACTTGAGGACGCTAGGTACTCTCTTAAGGACATAGTTTTACTCCAAATTGGATTGAAGAAATCTCCTCCAACATAATCTATAAACATGACATGTGTCCTTTTTTTTTTTTTTAACATGTGAGATAAACATGAGTTTTAAATATTATTTATTTCAACTTTGTCCCATTATTAAAAAACATGTGCATCTTACATGTTCAAAGAACACATGTCACTTTTACAAATTAGGTTGGGGAAGTTTGGAGGTAAACTTTGTCCCTCTTTTAATATGACTTTTAAAATTATTATTGAATTTGAGATTATCATTATTGATTTTTTTTTTTTACATGTCTACATAAGAGGAGGATGGTGATTTGAATTAGTAACCTCCGCTTTATTTGGCGTGGTTTCAGTCTATTGAGCTACCTCTTAGAACAACTTCCACATGTTTTAAAAGTATCTCTAAAATTCAAAAACTCTCAATTACGGAGGGCATTGAACTTTCAATTTTTTTTTTTTCAATTACCCTCTTTTGTTAGAATTTTCCATTAAATATTGTCAAAATTTTTAGAATGACTATTTTTTTTATTAGAAAAAGTACTAAATAAATTGAAAAAATTCAGGCATTATAAAAAATTACACATATTTGCAATATTTTTGTAAAAAATGGAGTATTTTGAGAATTTTGATAGAGAGTTTTTAAACTTTAGGTTAGTACCAAAAACAAATTGAAGTTAACGGGAATTTTATGAATTTTTTTTAAAAAAAAAGAAAAAGAAAAAAAAAGAGGGTAATTTTACAAAAATAGGATTAGGAGCGATTGGAATAAGATTATCTCCTGTTCAAAAATATCTAATTAATTATAATGTAAAAATATATATATTTTTTAATTTTTTAAATTGACAAAAATATTCCTATACTATAACTAATTAGATATTCACAAACTCAAATAAAATGGACAAAAATCGTAATCGACTAGTGAGGCTTCTCTGCTGACGTACATTGATATCAAAAATCAAACCAAGAGATTTACCGATGTGTCAAACTGCGCGTAATACGTTTCAAAAACCTGTAAAAATTAAAAAAAAAAAAAAAGGAAAAAGAGATTGGCTGGGCCCCGTTTGGCACTTGTTCGAGAAAAGGAGATACTGCTGGCTGCTGCTACTACATAAGTTGACCAAAAAGTTCTGCCACTTCATCCCCTCTTCGGTTCCGTGCTCCCAGTTTTCTGAAAACGTGGCACAAGCCACGCTGACCAGATCCACCTGTGAATTTCCCTTTGTAGCCCTTGAAGAAGGGATGTGCCAATTCCTACACGGTACACCTCGTGCACACCAACGGTTGTGCGACTCCAAATCTTTTACCATTGAAATTTTGGGAATTTAAAGGGCCAATTTTATCGCGGCATGATTGGTGACGCATCGAATTCGCTAGTATTCAACTGCTCGGTTGGCCAGAACCAATCATAAAATTAGTTGCCCATTTTAATGTTTAAGTAAAATACAATTCATGATAAGGACAGTGGAACCGCCAAGGATCGGCCTTTCCGTCATCATGTGGCGGCCTAAAATATGCCAATCCTAGGGTTGTGCTAGACGCTAGCACTCAGATTCTAATGCCTCTCAATATTGCCTCCTAATTTGCAATGTGTTAGGAGAAAGGGGAGAGATGTGATTTATTAAGGAATTTTAATTCCGTCTCTAAATGTGCTGTATTTTTTTTTTTTTTCTATTGGAAAAATGATGAGATGAATTTCTCATTAAATTTATGTAGAACCCATGTGAATATACAAATTCATTTAATGTCAATAGATGAGAGTCTCGAGATTTTATGGTCAACTAAATGTTCAGACATATTTATACAAATTAAAGTTGAGATGCCCAATTTGTTTAGTTAAATAACGAACGTCACTAGCTCAATCCCTCCCCTCTCAGGCATATATATGTCAAAAAAAAAAAAAAAAAGGGTTAGGCTATGACTAACTTATATAGTCTTACATTTATGTTTCGACACAATTCGAACCCAACACATGACATAAGGACTATCAATTTTTAACACGAACTCAATACAAAATTGACAGATCAGAATTTATATATACATATATAGTGTTATACTTGTAGCTCGAGACGATCTGAACCCGACCCTACCAATCCTTGACGTTTTAAAAACAAATTACAGATTAGATAACTATTAAAAGATATTTAGAGTGAAGATAGCAACATATTGTGAGGGGATTTTACTTTTATTCCCTCTTCAACACGCATGAAGCCTCATTGTTGGCATTAAATAATGAAGATAAAGATATGCCAGCAAGAGACAATGGAAAGTGACTACATTTTCCAAGCTTACCCAATCCACTCATGCCCTTCAAGCAAGCAGGGAATCAAAGGGTCACAACTGCATTCATTGTGTGTAGAAGATGAGATTTTGCAATAGACTACGCCTTTTATCTACTTTTCCATTCTTATATACAATTTACCATAAATTAAATCCGAAAACAAGGCTAAAATAATGCCAGTTTCAAAAGGCGAGCTGAAGTACCCTACTCACCAGCATAATTTAAGCATGGAAAATACGAAGCGTTATCTTAGTGCTACGTGAATATTATTTTCTAAAAACTAAATAAGATAAGGACTAATTTATTTTTTTAAAAAATAATAATAATATTTACATACGACCGAGAGCACAAAGTATTTGGTATATTCTTTGGCATACGAATTTAATAAAATTTTGACTGATTCTTCTATAAGAATAGAATGGCGTTTTCTTTTGCTCTTTTGCCCGGATACCTCGCTCGTTCATTTCAAGGCAAATAAATTCCACAATCTCCGGATTCTGAAAATTAATGAATGAATTGGATGCTTGTTTGAGGACATTTTCGTCATTTCAAAATTTCAGCTCCTGGATCCTATGCTTCACTCTCAATATTAATACAACAAAAGGGATTAAAAAAAAAAATTTAAAAAGAACAAAATGAAGGGATAGGACAGTTTACTGAACGGGTGAGAAGGGGGTGGGCTTGTTAATAGTACTGAAACACTTGTGTACTTTCAAAGACCAAGTTCTCTTGGTCCACAAGCAAACCCAGAAACACTTTTTTTATCGGTAAAAAAGGGGTACACATGAAGTGGGTTGGTTCCTCTATACCTAATCGGTTGTCACAGTGAACAACACTTGAATTTGCCGTAACTACGAAGATACTTTGAATTTTTATCCCCATGACAAAAAATCCAGACAACTCATGAATTTTTGTTTGTACCCACTAAAATCTTAAAACATAAATAATTGTCAGCCATGAATGAATCACAAGAAGCTTCAAAAAAAAAAAAAAACCCATTAATGTACTAAAAAAAAAAATTAAAAAAAAAAACAGTAAACAAATGTTGTAAACTAACGAACTATATGGAACAAATTTTTGGTTTACCCAATTGAAGGAAACATGATGATATTTTAAACCTGGATCTTAGAGATCAGAAGATCAAACATCTATGCATCAGAGACCACGCTGAAATCGTCTTCCTCTGCCGGAGCTGGCAAGTTGAGATCTATCACGCTGATCTCGAATTTTGAAGAACTTGCTGCAGCAGAAGCAGCAGCAGCATTTGCAGCAGCAGTTGCTGAAGAACCCAGGAGATGAGATCTCTTATGGCCGCCAAGTGCTTGTCCAGAGCCAAACACTTTGTCGCAAAATGGGCATTCGAAGATTCTCTCATTACCGTCGTGGCCAGCTTCGTCTCTGTAGCAAATCGTTTTGTGACTTCCCAAAGCTTGATAAGATCGAAAAGTCTTCCTACATTTCTCACACCGATGCTTTCCTCGAACCCTCCGAATTTTGATCTCCTCCGGTTCTTCGGGTTCCTTAATCTTGATCGATCGATGTACTTGTTTACCCCGTTCTTGATCTTGTTCCCCGTTGTTTCTTCTCATCCTGATGTCCCTTGAAAGCATCATGAGGCACATGGCAACATCTTCCTCCGGCGAAGTATCGGACACCGAACTCATCGCTTCAGGCGACTCCGACGAACTGGGTTTTGTCAACTTCGCCTTCTTCATCAATTCCAAGTTGGGACTACTCGGACTCTCTCCAACAACACCCGGTTTCCGATTCCGCTTGGATCGCCGGCGAGTTGGGTTCTTTGACTCGGTCTCGCTCTCTCTGTCCTGGACCACAGACCCAGCATCGACTGCAAAAGAGAACTCAGGATCTGCAAGCCTGAAACTTTTCTTGGGATTCTCTCTCAACCCATAACCCAAAGCCTTCTCCTCTGCCTCTCCATCCTCTTGCTCTTCACCCGACGAAGACGAAGAAGACGAGGCCGACTCTGCCCGGTCAGCGAGTTGCTGCTGCTGCTGCTGCGGCTTTGGAGGAAGAGGCAGGGTGGCCAAATGAGCCTTCATGTGACCACCCAAAGCTCTGCCGTTAGCAAACGTCCTGGAGCAAAGCTTGCATCTGTGCCTCTCCATTGGCACAGAACAGAGCAGAGCAGAGCAAAACAGAGGGAGTAAAGATCGAAGCTTTTCTCTCTCTCTCTCTCTCCTCTCCTCTCTAAGAGACTTTGAGAAGTATAGGGAGATCGGGAACTTAAAAGGAGTAGGTGACAAGCATTCCTCCACCAAAAGACACACACAACCCAAAAATATATGGATTTTGGAATAAAATATATTTTCTTATTTATTTTTTACATGCCCAAAAAATTAACAAAGTGTGATCATGCCATGGAAAAAGGGACAAAGTAACATGCAATCCTTCCCCATCTGGGTAATAACCTTTTCTTTTTACCACTTTTTAACTCCCTAAATCCATTTACCATTTAATTAATTAATTAATTAATATTCAAACAAAAAAAAAAAATCAGTGAAAATAAATATAGTGATGATACTCATTGCTAATGACTAGCACCCACCTGTTTTTTTTTTTTTTTGGGTTTAATTTGAAACATTGTTAGTGGGGTTTTAATTATTATGCAAACCCTTTTTTTTCAATTTAAATTTTCAATGCTGTTAATGGGTGATTTGATGTTGAATTTTGCATCTTAACCAACTTTTTGCTGTTGCTTGTGGACATATTAACAAACATATTCTTATTGAGATGCTCAATTTGCATTAGCCCAAAAAGCGCACAATTTTCGCCTTTTCTTTCCCCCAAAAATTATATACTCTACATGCTGCTGATGCCGGCGTTCAAATTTGTGCTCCATTCCAGCTTGCGTTGTTGGTCCTACAAAGTTTTCACGAGGAAGTTCAGCTTTCATTTATACTGCAAATTATTATCATTGATTTTCCAATTTTATTGTCTAATTATTAAAATTTTAAAATATGGGTGTTTTTCTGTCAAATTATCTTCTTTTTTTTTTTTCCTAATTAAATTATCTTCTTTCTACATGAATAGAATATGGACATTTAAAAAAAAATCAGATTTTTATTTTATTAAAGCAATGAGTTTTAATAAAATTTATTTCAACTTTATCCTCTTATTAAAAAATATGCATCTCACATATTCAAAAATTTTGTCCTTTTTTTAATGATAGAGTTTTCTTTGAAACTGGGTTGGAGGAACTTCCTTCAACCCAATCTATAAAAATAACATGTGTTTATTTTTTTAATGAGAGTTTTTAATAGTAAGAGACAGTTGAAATAAATAATAAAACTTATCATGTTATTAAAAAAATAGACACATGTCATTTTTATGGACTTGGTAGAAGGAAGTTCCTCCAACCCAGTTTAAAAGAAAACTTTGTCTTACCAAAATGCATATGAATATTATAGTCTTATTAAAAATTCATGTAAAAATTGTAAAAATTATATTCTGAACTCATCAATTTTAATTAATTAGACCAAAAAAATTTATGTCCTAAATATGGTGCTACTTTATTATTGCCGTGTTAATGATAGTGATTTATTAAGGGTAGTTGGTTTAGTTAGGGGGTTACCAAATCAAATACGTGGCTCACTCATACAAGTCAATTCACTAATTGAGTTTTTTTATTGTGATTTTTGTTTTTTTTTTGGTAAAGTTCACTTACCCCTCTTAAACTATCACTTCAATGACAATCTACCCCCCAAACTATCAATTGTGACAATTTACCCCCCAAACTACCAAAATAATAACGATGTACCCCCAAATTTTTAAAAATGACGAAATTACCCTTACCAAAATGAAAACAAAAATACTAAAATTTAATTTCTTTTTCAAATTTTTAAGGATATTTTTGTTTTATTGAAAATTATAGAGGTAATCTCATTTCATTTGCTAGCATTAGTACATTGTCATTGTTTTAATAGTTTGGGTAATTATCGAATTTGATAGTTTGTAGATATCATTAAAATAATAGTTTGAGGGTTAAGTGATTTACTTTTTTTTTTTTTCTTTTTTTGGACATGTCTGCATAAGAGGAAAAGAATAATTCGAATTAGTGACTTTCGCTTCACTAAGCGTAGTTTTAACTGATTGAGCTACTTATTGGGAATGTTTATTGTGAATTATTAGAATTATGTTGTGGTATACTTCTTATTATATTATAATATTTTGTCGAAAAAAATATTTATATTATATAATATTTTCCATGTAACAGCAAAATTCCCCCCAACCATGTTACCACTTTCTTTGGGGATAGAATAGTCTTATTGTGAGATCAATTTTTTTTTAAAGAGAAATTCTCTGAGAAAAGTAAGTTGCAGGCTGCAGTGAAGCTTTGGTCCCCCATAATATGCTGAAGTGAATATACCTCCAAATTCTGCTTAAGAAGCTCCTTCATACATTACAAAAAATACTCTTTGATAGCTTCTCTTTTTTTTGGGTCCTCAATCATTTTGGATTTGTTTGTTAAAGGTTTTATCTTTCTCACTTTTATTTATTTTTAAAAATTTTTGAAACAAAAATATTTACAAATAATAAAAAACATAAGATATTCAAAATTATTTTTACTTTTTATGTTGTCAGAACATTTTTTCAAACTAAAAATAAATAAATAAAATAATACTATACTACTATACTACTATTTTACAATGTTGACACTATATTGACATGACACTACCAAGATTGACGGGTAATGTAGGGTTCATTCGGGTTTACGATCTTAAAAACGTGCTACTTATTTTCAAACGTGTGATTTAAAAAAGTGATTTTTAAAAACACAATTAAGCGTTTAACAAAAATATAATTTAACCTTTAAAATAATAGTTTAACCTTAAAAATTGTACAATTTGAAGGCCAAAGTTTAGGGTATAATCCCAGCAGACAAAGCCGACGTTAACGCTAGTAGCAAAATAGAAAATAGCGATATTTGGTAAATTGAATAATATTGAAGATTCTGCGACTTTTTATAATTATGGGCGCCAACTGTAACAGCAAGAAGCTTTAGCGTGCCGACTCCTACTTTTCTCTAAACTGTTGCTTGCGTACATGTTCCATTCGTCTCACGTGATCACGACCGCACATTCACACTCTCAACCCACTTCGTTTTCTACCGGACCTCCCACAAACCAAACACTTTGTTTTCTACTCTCTTTTTCTTTTTTCTTTTTTGTTCCTTTTTTTTTTTCAGGTACATGGATTTGGAAGATAAATAAAAAATAATAATTCAAATTACATTAAAAAAAAGTAATTTCTAAGCAATGTTGTCGAAATTTACACTGCCAATTTCACTCTAAGGAGGATCAAGAGGCTAGGAGAGTAGTATGCTAGGAATGTTGGAAGGGCAACAAGAGGCTGCCGAGGTAGAAAATTTTCCTGAATATTCTCCTCATTTTATTCAAGTTCATGATTCCCTTTTAGATGAGAAACTAGTTGAGAATACTTCGAGTGATTTGCTTTGATTTTTTTTTTTTTTTTTGAGTAAATAATTGATGAATATTATTGATACAAATCATAGGTGGAGTTTGAAACTCCAACAACAATCAAGAAGATAGGGCTAACTGCTCCATCAAATCAATATCACTAATATAATTAGGAGTGTTTTCCCTTCAAATATTATCACTGACATCAGTAGTGGCTGCTTTTGCCAATCTATGAGCCGCCTCATTTGCTTCGCGATGAACAAATGCACACCTCCACCTTGATCCAAGTCCCTGCATAAACGAAGCGACTCCATGTGCCTGTTCCTAAGTTGATAGCCTCTACAATTTGTTTTGCATCACCCTCCAGTAATAAGTTTTGCACTCCCAAGTCCCTGCATAAACGAACCGCATGCATGATAGGCTGCATAAGCTTCCCCCGTTACTGGCTCAAGGACACCCATCCTTGTTTTGCACATAGCAGCGATCACGATCCATCTCTCGTCCCTGAGCACTACTGATCCCCACCCTTGCATTTGATTTATCTATAGCCACGTCCCAATTCGCCTTGTGCCAACCTTGGATTGGCGCCCTCCACGTCTTAGCTCGATTAGTTCTTGTTTCGCTAGCTGGTTCCTATCTTTGTATCTGGGCATATGCATTTGTTTCTTCTGCTGTCTTCTGGAGTATAACATTTGGATCTGTGAAAATACCTTCATGGACCCACTTGTTTCTCATGAACTATAGCTAGCGTGATAGTTGCACAAACAAAGCAAATTCCTCCACGTCACATTTCGAGAAGATCATTTCTGCAATCTGTAGAAAGTTTCGTCCCTCCAAATTCATCTTTTGGAATACTCTTTTACTACAGCCCCATAAGTCTCTTGCAGTCGAGTAGCCCCATAGCGCATGAAGAACAGTCTCCGGCTCCTTCTCGCAAATTGGACAAAAGGGTTCTTTCACCACCTTTCGTCGAACTAGAATTTCCTTGGTGGGCAGTAAATTTTGGCAAGCTTTCCAGAAAAAAAATTCTTTGCCGCATTTGGAATAGCTAATTTCCACAATGATTTCCACAGTATGCTCTCCTCCCTCTTTGTGGATCCTCCTGGGCATTTTCTCATCTCCATCTCTTTAGCTAAGTGGTATGCACTTTTAACCGAGAAAATACCCTCATTTGTACACCTCCATATCTGAATGTTTGGTTGCTGCATTTAGCTAATATGTATGGTATTTATAGCCTTAACCTCCTAAGGTGCAAAGATGGTATTCAATAGAGTTTGATCCCACTCACCCCTTTCCCGATCAATAAGTTCATGTACCTTGCTATTCGGGTTTAGCACCTTCGGAGGAGAATGTATTTTAAAAGTTGATGGAATAGGGACCCAAGCATCACCCCATATGTTTATCGATTGTCCATTTCCAACTCTCCATAGCAAGCGGCCTCAAGAATATCTCTTATCCCATGGACACTTCTCCACGCGAAGGAAGGTTTTGAGCCCAATTTTGCATCCATAAAAGAGAATTGTGATAATACTTGGCCTTTAAATTTTTTGCCATGAGGCTCTCTAGAGATTGTAACAACCGCCAACATTGCTTTGCTAGAGAGCCTCGTTAAAACTCACCAAATCTCTAATCCACCTCGATCCTTCGGCAGCCTAATTGACTCCATCACATCCAATGTATTTGTGTGTCGTTCTCTTGGTGCTTCCACCAAAATTTTTGCATCATAACATTAATTTCAGCACATAGTCCCTTTAGAATAAGGAAGATGCTCATGCTATACGTCGAGATTGCTTGGATGACCGCTTTCAATAGAATCTCTTTCCCCGCTTGTGACAAAAACTCCAACTTCTAATCACTAAGTCGCGTCAAAACTCGATCTTTAATGCTTTTAAATGCTTGTTTTCAGGATTTTCCAACAAAGGCTAGCAATCCAAGATATTTATCATATCTTTGTGTGGAAGGAATTCCTGATAATCTCAATATTTCTATCTGAGTCTCTGTGGAGGTGTTACAATTGAAAAAGATTGACGTTTTAGCTTGATTCAACTGCTGCCCCAATGCCACCTTATATGTCTTTAGAAGATGTGTCAGCTATATCCAATGCGATGGGGAAGCTTTGCAAAATAATAAGTTGTCGTCGACAAAGAAAAGATGGCTTAAACGATGGCCCTTCTTCAAAGTTAAAACAACGAGTAATTCGCCATTTCCATCCACCCGCGTCAACAAGGAACTAAGAGCCTATGCACACAACAAAAAAAGGTAAGGTGAAATAGGGTCCCCTTGTCGGATACCCCTAGAGGGAGTAATCCGACCCATAGGGGTCCCATTATTAAGGACCTTATAGGTAGTCGTTTTGACACACATCATAATCTTTCCAACTCATCAACTATCAAACCCCATCCGGTCCATTACTGCTTCTAAAAAATCTCATTCCACCTTGTCATAGGCTTTACTTATATCGAGTTTCACCGCCAAATGACCCACCTTTCCCCACAATCTTGATTGCATAGTATGAAGGGTCTCGTATGCTGTTAATATATTATCAAAGATTAGTCAACTCGGGATAAAAGCACTTTGGTTTGGGATATAATATCAGGGAGCACCACTTTTAGTCTATTAGCCAAGGTCTTTGAAATCAATTTATAAAGGACATTGCATAGGCTAATAGGATGGAATTGAAACACACTAGTAGGGTTTCTGCATCTAGGAATTAAAGCAATATAAGATAAATTGAGCTCTTTATTCATGCAACCCGTATTCAAAATATGAAGTACAGCTTGGCTAACCTCCTCGCCAATGGACGCCCAATTTTTTTTGGAAAAAACAAGCTGAAAAACCATTCGGGCTGGGCACTTTCAACTGGGCCATTTGATTTAGAGCTATACCCACTTCTTCAATTGTGAAATCTTTAAGCAACATTTCATTCATTGTGTGGTTTACCCGTCGATCAACTGCCTCCAAAACATTCTCCATATTTCACATGAAAAGATTTTGAAAATATTGAGCAAAAGCATCTCCAATGAGTTCATTAGTTTCCCACCTCTACCCCCTCTCATCAGTAATCCTAGTAATTAAATTGGCTTTTTTCTTTTGATTGGCGCTTGCATGAAAGTACCGTGTGTTTTTATCCCCATACCTTATCCAATCTTCCTTTGCTCTTTGCCACCAATAAAGGTCCTCTTCGTTTGTTTATTTTTCAACTCCATTTTCAACTTTTGAAGCAAGTTCATATCAACACCTTCGTGAGTTATTTGGTGCGTGATCAGCTGTTTGGACATGTATTTAATTTGTTGTCCCACATTTCTACCATGCACATGTTGCCATTCCTTTAGACCCTTTTGGCTAGCTTTCATTTTCCTATCCACTAACTTCCAAGTCCCATGCTCCACCCCCTTGACCCTCCATATTTTGTTGATCACCTCTTTGCATGCCTTGTTTTCTGCCCATGTAGCCTCAAACTAAATCCATTTCCCCTCAAACTGCTTCAATTTACGAACATTATGAATTGCCTTTCTATAGGCAAAATTTATTCTCTTTGGTTCAAGAGAAGAAAATATTAGTGCTCCAAATTTAAACTTAATGGTTAGAGAGCACTGAGCACATCAAGGATGTTGATTTCGTTGACTTGATGGATCTCATATATTTTGACTAGATGAGTCAGCTTCATAGCGGCATGTCACCTTTTGGGAACATAGGATCTTTCGTAGTATGGAGTCATTTCCTCCTAGTCCCTCTAGTTCTTCTCCTATCTTCACTAATGTCTCGTTTGATTTGCTCCCCGAAACTATTGATCTTGATGCAGGAATGACAAACTCTCCAAACGACATTACGATAGTCGACCCCAATGCTCTTGCCCCGCCTATTGATCCACCTACTCTTGAGCCTGATATCTCTATCCCTCGTCATTCTACTCAGGTAAAAGCTCTTCCTTCCCATTTTCATGATTATCACTATTATTCTGCTCTTGCTACTATACATGAACTCCACTCTTCCCATGAGGCTCATAATAACCTTCTTTGGCAAAATGCTATGTCCGAAGAACTTAATGCCTATACCAAAACTGATCGGTGTCAAATATTGTATATTTAACCCCCCTTAACTTATGTTTGTTAAGCTCTTAGCTTTGCTAATTTCTAATTGTTTTGGTTAGTTTTGGTGTTTTAGTGTTTTGCAGGTTGTTAAGTTGCATTTGGGGCTAATGCCATCAACTCTGGGGCTTAAAACAGTTCGGGGAGCTTTGACAGCAAATTTGAGTCGAGCGATCATTCGTACCCGACAAGTCCCACCAAAACGGCCATATCTTGAGTTGTAGAACTCCGATTGGAGTGATCTTGGTGTCTTTGGAAAGCTAACTCAAAAATCTACAACTTTGTATTTTACATGTGAGGGCTAAATCTGAAGGCAGTGCATTCGAATGCACTGCGTTCGAACGCACTTGTGCCTATCAAATGCCGAAATTCATGCACGAGTGCGATCGAACGCACTTATCTGACCTGACAGTGTTGAAACCCTATATTTAGCATATAAATACCCTCCATTTCTTTTGTAAATGACCAAAGACGCTTGAAGGCCACTTGGAGGCGCCTTTGGGAGCTAGGACTTCCCTGTTTGGCAATTTTGAGCTCCTCTAAATGTCACTCTTTGTATAGTTTAATTAATATTTAATGCTTTTAGTTGTTTTAATTTAGTCTCTTATTTTCCCTCACTATGGATTTGTTTATATATATTCATGTTTAGTTTCCATTTTTTGTCGTTTAATTTAACGTTTGTTGATTCAATCACAATCTCATGACAAGATTGTGATTGGTTGTTGTTTATGGATCGTTTATCGTCCAATATGCGTTGTGATTTATCCGGGCTACATCGGATAGTTTAAACGAATCCAATATCTGTTGTCGTCAACGACACATCGGATGATTCGATCTCGGCTCAACATCCGTTGTGACCGTTTATGGGTTAATACATCATATGATTCGACTAGATTTTGTAAAGGTAAAAGAACATGCGTTGAGCTAAGCCGTATGACGGGTGTGTGGACTATCATGAGAATGGGACATACATTTTAGCCTAATTGTTTGATGGATGTGTGGATTAGCATGCTTATATGTTGATTAAATTGTGGTGAGGTAGATTAGGGACCTTAGTGTTTTTATTTATTTATTTTAATGCATTTTAATTAGGTTTAATTTTCTATACTCCAACTGTTTGATATTGGGACTAGGTTAAGATATGATTAGTTTAGGCGATTTTAAATTGGTTTTTAACGAAACACAATTCTCTGTGGGATCGACCTCGCACTTGTACACCCATTACACTGCTTAACGACTCGTGCAATTGGTGAATACAATTAAATTTGTGCAACAAATTTTGGCGCTGTTGCTAGGGAATCGATGTTTTGTTTAAAATGATTTTATGCTTAGATTAATTTTATTTTTCTACTAGTTATTTTAATTGTGTATTTATTTTATTTATTTCGTGCTTTTGTATAGAAAAAATTTCTTAAAAAAAAAAAAAAATTAGATTAGTGTTTGATTTACTGTTTTTACTTCTATTTAAGTTTCTGGAAAATCAGCCTGTGATAGTGCGTTTGATCGTACCTCTGTGCGTTCGAACGCACTTGAGTCTATTCTGTTGCATACATTGCGCTGTTTAGTACGTCGGCGACGACAAAAACCGAAGCACTGTTGTGACGATCGCACCTAGTTGCGATCGAACGCACGTGCACAATCTACTACATGTTTGCGTGTCTGCGTTCGATCATATGTTCCTGCGCTCGAGCACACCTCAATTGGCTGCACCAATGCACTTGAGAAATGTGTATGTGCTTTTTAATTTAATTTAATTTTTTTTGCTTTGTTTAATTATTAGTTTATTTTTATTTATTGTTTCTGCCTCTTTTTATTTATTTACTTGTTGTTTTTAGTTTTTGTTGGTTGTTTAATTAATTTATTGTTTTTGTTAGTTATTTCTTTAGTTTATTTTTGTTAGTTTTTGTTTATTTTATTTTATTTTATTTTTGTATATTGTTAATTGTTTCTTGTGGGATATTTTGAACTGTTTGGGTGAAACATAAGTCTTCCGTTCGATTATTTTAATGTTTCGCTAGCGGTAGGACGCCAAACCCTACCAATTTTTACCCGCATGAACCATATTCACACTACTCCAGTCCTTACCATAGTATAGGTGATTGTCCACATTGGGACAATTTTCTAATTTTTCTCATGAGCAGTTGAACACCAGTTTCTCTAGTCCTAGGTTTGAATCAAATTCAAATTTTTATAACCCAGACTAGAGCAACCATTCTGATTTTTCGTGGCATGATCATGCTATGGAAAATTTTGCTCCTCAAGTTGACGAACTGCAAAATCCTGAATATCCACAGTTCGACAACCAATTTTCTTCCTATTCATCATATGACTATCTTCCTAAGCAATCTTCTTTAGAGGAAACTCTTAAGGAATTCATGGAATTAGTCGGCCAACCCACCATTCCTGCGTCTCAAGAACAATCATTAGAAGACTCACTCGAGGTGTTTAGGAAAACAATCAACCAACCTTGTCAAGAAATCATAGATGCCACTGTGGCAAACACTAAAGCAATTGCAAGGTTGGAAGGACAGTTGGTCATCTAGTTGCTGAGTTCAAGAATTGAGGAAGAGGAATTTCAAAGTCAGGAGATGGTGAGAGGGCAGTATATGATTGATGAGGATTGCCCCACGATCGTCATCATGAGCATGTCCAAACCACCACCACACTTGTTAGTAAGGAAAGAACTGATAACCATGAGGAAGAAGAAGAAGAAATGGAGGAGCAAATTGAGCCCCACGAATCCATCCAATGACAAGGATGTGAGTATCAAGCTCACTCCTTCATCACAATCCTCTCGAGACATATCATTCATCACAAGTTTCATCTTTTCAATGTCTCAAGAAGCCTTTATGTAGCAATCTTTGAGGATTCACGCACACGATCACAAATCTAGAAATCGTGGTCCTAAGAGAAATTTTAGAAGCAAGTTTTAGTTTATAAGATGGCGGAACATCCTTCAGAGGGGTATCATATTTTAAAGAAGAAAGGATGGAAGGGATTGGTTGACACCCATATAGAGGGGTAGGTGCGGTTTTGTTACTTTTATTTTCCGTGACTTTATTTTTTTAGTCATTTTCTTTTGTTTATTTCTTGTCTTTTGTTTTATTTTGTTTTTAAGAATTAACCTTTAATGTTTGATCTTTGAGAAAAAGATTGCTGTTAGTCTTTGACAGGTGTTTTGATGTTCAAGTTCGGGGGACGCCTTGGCCTTAGCATGTTTCGGTTCCTCATCCCACGTAATGTATTTCTTGCCACATTGGGGACAATGTGTCATTTAGTGTGGGCAAAATATTTTGTTTGTTTTTATTTGTTTTTGTTTGTATATACTTGTTTTTGTCGTATATAAATTTTTTTATTTTGTTGCTATGTTGTTGATTGGATATAAATTACATCATAATTGTGGATTGTTTGTCATTGGTGTGTTTAACTTGTTTGAACATTGCATATCATATTGCTTTATAAATTGTTTTGTTACAATGTGACAAATTGAGGAAAAATAATTTGACTTAATGGTGAGAAAATATATAAAAGGCAAAAATTGCCAAACTGATTGTCAAAACCACATTCACCTTCAAATCTCATTTTAAACTAGCAAAAAAACCATAACCTAAAAAAGGAAAAAAAATCCTCAAAATGAGAGGAAAAGAGACTATAATCATTAATCAAGCTATCAAATTATTCAAATATTGTTATATTATATATTATGATACGGAATCGGGATACCCAACCCAAGGACCATGGTCACAAGAGGCGAGAGTCGAGATCTCGAGGCGCGGGAGTGGAGGCACGGTGGGACTGGCCGGGAGTGGACTGCACGGCCATGGGTGATTCAAGCCGCACGGGTCTGTGGAGTGGAGGGAGGTGATGACTGATGGGTCTGTGAAGTGAACCTTTAGTTTAGTGTTTTAATTTTTTTTTTTTAGTTTTAGTTTTAGTTTTTTGTTATTAATTAATTAATTAAATTTATTGTTTATTACATTTATGTGTAAAATATTTGTTTTTTTATTTTTTGTCCGATATATACAATGTTTTTAGCGTATAATGATTTTTTTTATTTTGTTGTATGTTGATTGATTGGATATAAAATTACATATATTTAGATTGTTTGTCATTGAGTTTAACTTGTTGAACATTGCATATCATTAAATGGTTTATTCATGTGTTCAATTAGAGCTAAATATTTTGATTAATATTTCACTTAAAAAATAGAATTTAAGAATTTAAATTAGACTTGATGATGTTTGATTTTCTTGGGGTTATGATTGATTAATCATGAAAACTTTGGTTTAAAAAAAAAATATATATAAAATAAGTTAAGTTTTTTATTGAGTAAATGGACTTTTTTTGAACAAGTTAATGAGTTTCGTGTGATGAAATTAACTAAAAAATTGTATAGCTAGTTAGACTAGAATTTTGACTTGAGTAATTGCCCTTTAGAATGCCTCTACATTTGTGCCTAAACCGTTTGGTTTGAGTCACGCTCATTACATCATGTCATTTAGAAGAGAAGAGAGTCAACATTGCACACCCTAATAAAAAATTACATTTTTTATTTCAAGCCTCGGTTGTTTTAATCACATTGCATTTCCTGTGATTTTTGGGGATACACGTTTTGAGAATAATTGAAACCCTATGATACTGTTGTTAGTTCACTTTGCATTTCATAGAATATGTATTGTCTCAATTTTTCAACTTTGAGTGAAAATGATGTTTAGATGCCTGGATGATGTGGTTCTTATGTTTAACATGTTAAATTTGCTAATGATGTGTGAACCATGTGTTTGTGTGAAGGGCTTTGTTCATTAATAACATAGTACCAAATAATTGTTTGTGGTGTCATTCTTGGAAAACCCTCATGAGACTTTACTCGTCCACTAAGGAATTCCTAGAGGTTTAAAAGGCTTGTTGCATACGCTAAATGCAATCGTTTCTCCCACTAAACCGGATTTATGTTTATTGTTTTCATTGTGTTTTCATTTTTGTTTTGCTAAGGGACTAGTAAAATGTAAGTTTGAGGGTATTTGATCGGTGTCAAATATTGTATATTTAACCCCCTTAACTTATGTTTGTTAAGCTTTTAACTTTGATAATTTTTAATGTTTTGGTTAGTTTTGGTGTTTTAGTGTTTTGCAGGTTGTTAAGTTGCATTTGGGGCTAATGTCATCAACTCTGGGGCTTAAGATAGTTCGGGGAGCTTTGACAGCAAATTTGAGTTGAGCGATAATTCGTACCCAACGAGTCCCACCAAAACGATCATATCTTAAGTTGTAGAACTCCGATTGGGGTGATCTTGGTGTCTTTGAAAAGTTAACTCAAAGATCTACAACTTTATATTTCACATGTGAGGGCTAATTCTAAAGGCAGTGTGTTCGAGCGCATTTGTGCCCATCAAATACCGAAATTCATGCACGAGTGCGATTGAACGCACCTAGTGCAATCGAAAGCACTTATCTAACCTAGTAGAGCTGAAACCCCAAATTTAGCCTATAAATACCCCTCATTTCTTTTGTAAACGGCCAGGGACGCTTGGAGGCTGCTTGGAGGCGCCTTTGTGAGCTAGGACTCCCCTGTTTGGCAATTTTGAGCTCCTCTAAATGTCACTCCTTGTATAATTTAATTAATATTTAATGCTTTTAGTTGTTTTAATATAGTCTCTTATTTTCCCTCACTATAGATTTGTTTATATATATTTTTGTTTAGTTTACATTTTCAGTCGTTTAATTTAACGTTTGTTCGATTCAATCACAATCTCGTGACAAGATTGTGATTGGTTGTTGTTTATGGATCGTTTATCGTCCAATATGCATTGTGATTTATCCGGGCTACATCGGATAGTTTAAGCGAATCCAATATCCGTTGTCGTCAACAACACATCGGATGATTCAATCTCGGCTCAACATCCGTTGTGACCGTTTATGGGTTAATACATCGCATGATTCAACTAGATTTTGTAAAGGCAAAAGAACATGCGTCGAGCTAGGCCGTACGACGGGTGTGTGGACTATCGTGAGAATGGGACATACATTTTAGCCTAATTGTTTGATGGATGTGTGGATTAGCATGCTTATATGTTGATTAAATTGTAGTGAGGTAGATTAGGGACCTTAGCGTTTTTATTTATTTATTTTAATGCATTTTAATTAGGTTTAATTTTTGCACTCCAACTGTTTGATATTGGGACTAGGTTAAGATATGATTAGTTTATGTGATTTTAAATTGGTTTTTAACGAAACACAATTCTCTGTGGGATTGACCTCGCACTTGCACACCCGCTACACTGCTTAACGACTCGTGCAATTGGTGAGTACAATTAAATTTGTGCAACAAAAACCCATACCTTGGATTTAGTTGATTTACCTCCTGGCAAAACTACGGTAGGGTGCAAATGGGTATACAAGATTAAGACAAAATCTTAAGGGTTTGTTGAGTGATACAAGGCACGTCTTGTGGCTAAAGGGTTCAATTAGGAGTATGGCATTGATTATGATGATCCTCCTTGTTGTGGCTTCATGTCATTGGGATCTTTTTCAAATGGATCTGAAAATGCATTCCTCAACAGTGATCTTAGTCAAGAAGTTTATATGCAGCCTCCTCATGGTTACGATCATCCGCCACACAAAATTTATCAACTTCGTCGGGCATTGTATGGTATGAAACAGGTTCCACATGCTTGGTTTGCCAAATTTAATTCTACTATTGCACAAATTAGGTTTGTTTCTAGCCCCTATGACTCTGCACTTTTTATTCGGCGAACAGATTATGGTCTCATTCTTCTCTTACTATATGTTGATGATATGGTTATTACTAGTGATAATATTGTCAATATTCGTAACCTTCAACAGTTTTTAAGTCAACAATTTGAGATAAAGGATTTGGGTTTTCTCAGCTACTTTCTTGGATTGGAAGTATCTTCTAACTCAGATGGTTACTATCTTTCTCAAGCAAAATATGCTTATGATCTTCTCTCACGAGCTAGCCTGACTAATTGCATAATTGTTGATAGCCTCTAGAGACAAATATCAAACTTCAAGCCATTGATGGTGAATTACTTTTTGATGCCACTCTCTATTGATAGTTAGTTGGAACTTGGAAGTCTCATCTATCTTATTGTAACTTGACCGGATCTTGCCTATGCGGTTCATCTTATCAGTCAGTTTATGACCGCACAACGCTCCATTCAGTATGTTGTTGTTCTTCACATCCTTTGCTTTGTGAAGAGAACTTTATTTCACGGGCTGCATTTCTTTTTTCGCTCCTCATTAGACTTATATGTTTATTCAGATGTTGATTGGGTAGGTGATCCCACTAATCGTTGTTCCACCATGGGTTATTGTTTCCTACTTGGTGACTCTCTCATCTCTTGGCGTAGCAAGAAACAATTTGTTGTTGCTCGCTTTAACACTGAGGCTGAGTATCGTGCTCTTGTTGACACCACCTTTGAGCTTCTCTAGCTCCGTTGGCTACTACATGATATGGGTGTTTCTCAGACTTTTAACTTTCCTATCTTTGTGACAATTGGAGTATGATTTAGATTGCCCATAATGATGTATTTCATGAACGCACCAAACACATTAAGATCAGCTGTCATTTTATGCGCCATCATCTTTTGCAAGGAACTCTTCGTTTGTGTCCTATTGCTTTGCTAATCAGTTAGCTGATGTGTTCACCAAAGCACATCCACCTGGACAGTTTTGTGATCTTGTTTTCAAACTTAAGTTGGCATCTACATTACTACTTTGAATTTGAGGGGGTATGTTAGAACATATTCTATTTTATTGTGAATATATTTTGATATTTATCATAATAGCTGATTTGATATATTTTCCTATATATATATATGTTGATACTATTCTATAATATTATACATTAATTCCGTAATTGTATTCCTATTTTATTTGCCCTTATTCAACTATAAATATGCCCCTTTATATATAATTCAATACACAAAAAATATAATATTCAGTTTATTATCATATTTCTCTGGTTGTTTTACCAATCTTATTTAGCGACCAAGAAACAGGGAAGCTACGAGTAGTAGTTTGTGTTCGTTGATTTCATTAATCTATTTTGACTTTGACTTTTGTTCGTCGGTTGTAGTCTTATAGACGACTGGGCCCGCACTGTGGGAATGTTGACGAAGTACTATATGGTGCGAAAATTCACAGGTGGGACACAAAACACCACGCCAGTAATTTCTGGGTTTTCTTGCATTTTGCTTTTAAAATGTTTTTAGTATATAAAAACTTGTGTTAAGTAAAAATAAGTTTATTTGATAATTTTTTTAATATTTATATCTATATTTTTTGGTAAAATAAACATATATCTCTCAAACTACTACCCAATTGATAATGTCCCCCCAAATTACTAAAACAATATTGTCAATATCCCCTAAGGTTAGCAAAAAGATAAAAATACTCATATAAATTCTAAAAAACATATATATATTAAAATGAAAATTTTAATTTAATTTTTTTAATTAAAAATATTTTTTAATTTTTTAATTTTTAATATTAAAAAAAGGGAAATTTTTATTTTTTTAAAACAATTATAAAACGAAAATTTTCATTTTTTATTAAAAAAAATCATTTTTAAATTTTAAATTTGGCTACTCTTGGTTATTATTATTATTTTCAGTTTCAGTTTTTTCTTAAAAGTTTGAGTATTTTTTGTTTTTATTTTACTCAGGGTAGTTTCGTCATTGAGGGACATTAACATTGTTTTAGTAGTTTATGAGAGACATCATCACAATTGAAAGTTTGGGGGGAACATTATCAATTGTGTGATAGTTAATTTGAGGAAGATATGTTGACTTTTTAAATTTTATTTATTTATTTATTATTATTTAATTTAAATTTCAAAAAAAAAAAAAAACCAGACTTGTGAGGAGGAGGGGGGAGCTAGCTCCTCCCCTTTTCTTTCCTCTCCCTCCCATTCTTGTTTTTTCATCTCTCTTTTTTTTTCCAATTTTTTTTTTGGGCTTTCGACCAATTGCCCCGGCCATCCCTTTACTTATGTTGTGCTATCTCCATCCTTCCTCCACCGTGATGTGCCACTCTTTGCCACATTGGAATCTGTTGGACTTTAGATCTAGTTTTCAATTTTAGATCTAGTCTCATCAACTGGTTTTTATTCAGCCACACGTCTGCTCATCATGCTTCCTGACTTCTCAGTTGCCCTTTGGCGCAAAACTACTCTATCTTGTCCACCACGCGCTGGCTAGTGGCTTCACCTCCCTTACCCCGGTTGTTGTAGCTGTTTGTTAGTTTTTTTATTGATTTTTTTTTTATTATTTATTTTTTAATAAGAGTTTGACTTCTTATATTTGCTTCGGGGTGAAAGTTTTTGTCTTGACCTTTGGGTCGAGATGATTAGTTTCGGTGTGAGGGTTTTGCTCCTATAGCTGGAAAAATAAAAGTTGAGAATATGATATATCTATGTATTGGATTGAGTTTACCCGGAGCAGATCTGCTTTTATAACAAGTTTGGACATAAGTTAACGGATGTTGAAGTCATAGATAAGACTTGATTGTAAAATTTTTATGTTTTGTCTCTATGACGTTGTAACTCATAACTTTTATTATGATCTATTAGAGCTTTATGCTCTTGATATTTTTTCAAGGAATAAATATGAAAGATTCCCTTAAAAAAAAGGGTCTAGGGAAAAGTCCATATACATGTCTCAAACTATTTTTTTTTTATAAGTAAAAAAGGCCCTCCTCAAACTGTTACTTAATTAACAAAATCACATCCCTAAACTATCAAAAATTGTCAATGTTCTCTCAAATGACGAAAATACCCTAAAAATTTAAAATTTAAAAACAAAAACTAAAGCTATTTTTTTATAAAAAAATAAAAATCATGGTGTGGAAATTTAATTTTTATTTATTTAATTTTTGGAATTTATATCAGATAGGCTTGGGTCAGCAGCCAAAATTTTTAAATCCTTAAGTTTTTTTTTTTTTTTGACAATTTATTCCTTGGGTATATCAAAAACTACAATAAAATCTAGTCATCCAATTTTGCTAACTGCCGTTACCTTACATGACACTCACCATTTTTGACCCATTAAAATATTATTATTTTTTAATTTAATTTTAAAATTTTAATTTATATATATATATTTTTTAAAAAAAAGCAGGGATGGCCAAACCACCCCATAAGGCCACCCTTTAGGCCAGTTTGGGGTAGCCAAACCACCCACTTAGGCCAGCCACCCCCTATGGGGTGGTTCGGCCATTTTATTTATTTATTTATTTTTAATAGGGGGTGGCCCTTAGGCCATGGGGGTGTTCGGCCACCCCTGTTTTTTTTTTTTTTTTTTCTCTTTTTTCAGATTTAATTTTTAAAATGAAATTAAAAAAATTAATATTTTAATGGTAAAAAACGATGTGTTTCAAGTAAGGTAATGACAGTTAACAAAATTAGATGTTAGATTTTATTATAGTTTTGGATATACCCAATGAGTAAATTATCAAAAAAAAAAAACTTAAGGATTTAAAAATTTTGAACTGCTGACCCAAGCCGATTTGATTTAAATTCCCTTTATTTTTTCTTAAAGAAGAATTAATTAATTATTATTATTTTGTCTTTTTTGTCTGATTGAATATATATATATAGTCATTTTATCTTTTTACTAGCCTTAAAGGAGACATTGTCAATTTTTTGATAATTTAGAAGGGACTTTGTCTCAATTAAAAATTTGAAAGAAACATTATCAATTGGATGGTAATTTAATCGGTGAACATTTCCTAAAAGTTCTATTTCTTAGCCCAATTAAGCTCTTAGAACTTGAAAGACTTGGCAATGGCCTGTAATAATGTCAAAAATATGCTATCTCCACCTCCCAAATGTCCTTGATTTTATAGCTTTTCGGTTTGACATATGACTGCACAGTTTTATTAATAATGATAATTTAATTTTGTTAAGACTGTTTTATTCTCTAATTTTATTTATTTATTTATTTATTTCATAATAGTTTTACATTTTCTTAGTCTACTTGGTTTATATGTTTATCATTCATAACTTCTCTATAAATAGAGATTTCTGTAATACATCATTATCATACTCAATACAATTTAGTCCATCGTGTCTCTTTCCACTTGTGCTCTCTCTTTTTCTTTCACAATCTCAATATATTTAACAATTTTGATAAGTAATTATTCGTACAATAAAAAAATAAAAATAAAAAAAGGGTATATAGATTTAATTTGGGTACATTGTCAATAGAAGGAAAATATATTCACAAGTACCTTCTATTTGTACAAATCAAAATATGAGTAAAATAACCCCAAACCCTAGGAACAGGATCCTCTCTAGAGTAGAGGGGTATTTTTATTTTTTCACTTTTAATAGGAAAAAAATACTACTATAATATAACTAACTTGATATTATCCAATTCAAATGAACTGGAGATGATCTTAATTCTCCAACCCCTAGAATATAAAACAATTAGAGAACACTTCAAAAGGCTCGACTATAGAATTTCTAAGTTAAACTTGCAATGGTTCTTTGCTGGAGAATTTCTAAGAAGTTATCAAAATGCTCTTGTTCTTAACTCCATTCCTCCTTTCAGGCAACCTCTCTATGTACCTTCTCTGAAAAAGTACCCTACTCATGAGCATTTCCCTTGTCAAAACACTGCAACACTGCAAAAACAGTTCAAATATTGGAGCTTTTATGTTCTTTAGAACATTCTCTTCAATCTCTCTTCATACATATAGTGCTTTACATTATTCAAAAGGTGTTCGTGAATCGCTACTTGACTCAACCCAAAATCTTAAAGTGATAGGAAAGAGCGGATTTTTAATCATTTAATTAGTAGTTTAACATGTGGGCACAATGGAACGAGTCATTAGCGTATCCCTGGTCTTTCTTTCTTGCTACTTTCCATTTCTTTCTATATCATACAACTAAAGAAAAGTACATATTTGCTAATTATGAAATATTAACTTAAGAGAGGCTTTTTCTCTGCATTGAACTCACTCTCGAAGTCATCCCCCTGGTAGTTGCCTTCTTTCCCTTTAGCCCATAGCACAAAGTAAAGGCCAGTGAACATGAGGAACATACCAGCAAGGCTGCATTATGAAAATCAGTAATATATAAGATGTTGAACAATATATATAATCACCACTTCCGGTAGGTCTTTTGTTTTCTTCTGGTTTTTTCTGTGAGCAAACTATTAACTGATAACGGAACAGTTATCAAGTTTATAAAAGAATTGTCATTAATGAAAGAGACATGGACCAGAGACGTGATTCGTTGGTTTATACTGCAGATCTATATACTAATTGTGATGATGACATTTCTAAGGTGTTTTGTAATAGCTCTATAGGCTATTGAGTATGTCATAGATAGTGTCGGGGCGGTAGAATTTTCAACTTGTATCTTTGGCATTATATGATAGAGCACTTTGCTAGAAATTGATTTTATATCAATGAAAATAACTTGTTTGTTCAATAAAAAAAGCACCACTTATTTTAAAAGTTTAAGCATATAAGAAATAATAAATTTTATTATATAATAAATATATTACCTTCCAATATCAAAGTAGTCCCCTAAGGTGGCCGCAGAGAGAATGACTGAGCAAACAGTACTAATGGGCCCAAAAGTGGACACAAACACCGGCCCTCTTTTTTTCATCGCCCATCCATTGAAGCTTATAGATGCTCCACTCACAGCACCTCCCTGTGAATTCAAATATTTATACAATTTCAAATTGCAAAAGTGGACGACCAATAAATAGTCTTTAGCTTATTTAATTGATGTTTTGCTCATATAAAAATTATCCAAAAAAATCAAAGCAAGAACTGGTTTAATGAACTTTCTTGCATATAAAAGAAAGCAAGAAATGGTTTTCTTATAAGCAAAAAATACTTTATTTGTCTGTGAAATATTAACTTATAGGCTACTATTCTTTCCCATCTTATAGTTCTTCATTCTGCTAAATTTGCCAAGAAACCCTTCTAGAGAAATGTTTGGTTTTTATCTTTTGCCTATCTCCGTACAAAATATGGACAAATGTAGCATTGAATTAGCGAGGCCCCGTGATGTGATTTGATATAGAACTAATTAACCTGGGATTTGACTAGTGTCATATTAGAGAGTAAATAGAAAAGTTCAATGGCACAGTTAGGAAATAAAGTAATGATATTTTATATACTGTTATACAGTTGTCATAATACAATTTGATGATGTGACAATAAAAATCAACTATCCAATCAACACTTTGTAAAAAGGAAATTAAAAGTTAATTTTTACAGTTTACAAAAAAGCAAGTGACTTGCTACTTACCAATAGAGAGTAGCCGACCATCTGTCCAACACTCACAAGTGGCCAACTGGTTTCAATTTTATGGTCTTGGATTAATGCGACAGCGGCTGTTATTACCACTCCGATCAATGATGTTATTGCACACAAAGACATTGGAGCAGGAAAATCCTTCAATGTTGCAGCCTGTCAATCACCACTATATATCTTAAATACTTGAACAAAATTTGAACAAAATATTCTCTCTCTATATAGAGAGCTCTACATATATGATATATAGAGCAAGAAATTATATACATATAGGGGAGTTTGTTAATGTTACCTGTAACACAACATTGGCGGACAAAATGAAAACAGCAGCAACGAGGTAGAGGCAGCCGATGATTTTCTGTGTGTCGAAGGCAACAGACGGGGAGGGAGATGATAGCTGAGCCTGTTTGGCTTCATCGGCAGTGCTGTGCATTATGCTCATCGTCAGAGCACCTACAACACACAGCAAAGTCCCTACAATCTTCACTTTGCTGTACAGGCAACTAAGTTTCACTTTCTCTAATCTGCAATTTTTGCCAGCTATATGAATGAGTTGAGAAATAATAATAATAATAATCCACCCAAAATCGTTCATTATTTTTGCAATCATACCTTTAAAATTTTAAAAAGTGTTAATTTTGAGTTACAGTCTTTTAGAAGTTTGTAATGTCAAAAATTTCGTCAAAATTTAGTGTTAAATCCTAACGAATGAAGTGAAGTTCCCAAAATACTTCCATCCAATTTGAATGTATTTTTGTAATTTTATAAATATTTAAGGGTATTTTAGGGATTTAAGGATAATATTGAATTTTGATGGGAATGTTGGCATTGCAAACTTTTAAAAGATAGTAATCCTAAATTGATATTTTTTTAAGTTTAAGGACATGGTTGTAAAAGTGATGAAAATCAGAATAAGTAATAAGTGAAGTTTTATGTAATAATATTGTTGCAATCATTTCTCCTATTAGAACAAATCCATGTGTTCTTTTGCAAATCTCTTTTGAAAAAAATAAAAAATAAAAATAAACTTATAATGATATATGTAATTTCACAAAAGGTAATGACAAGTTTTAAAAAATTAAAAGAGTAATGATACTCTTGACACCCATTTTACATTGGTTAACGTGACCGTTTCTCGTGTTGGTCATTTAAAAGAAACAAAAGAAAATTGACTTAAAACTCATCAGTTAAACCATGCAAAATAAGTATAATAAATGAGTGTGAAGAATGTCATTGTGCCTCTAAGCATTTTTTTTTTTTTTTGAGAAAGAAGTTGCATTATTAGTAAATCAATTTTCCAATGGACAAAGTTTTCCTCCAAACTAGGTTGGAGGAATTTCCTCCAACCTAGTATATAAAAGTGACATGTGTCCCATAACATGTGAGATGCACATGTTTTTTTAATATTATGGATAAAGTTGGAATAAATTTTATTAAAAACTCATGTGCATCTCACATGTTATTAAAAAAAGAGACACGTGTCACTTTTATATACTAGGTTGGAGGAAATTCCTCCAACCCAGTTTGGAGGAAAACTTTGTCCTTTTCCAATTATTTGTATTACCAAAAATGAAAAAGTTTGAGTTGCAAGCTACCTAACAGTCCACGCAATGATGAAGATAAACCCTGGGGCAAGGTTTGGCATTGCTGTTGCCATTGCTGGTGAAGTTAGCTGGATTCCCTTCAGGAATAGGGTCTGAAATAAAGTCACCCTGTAAAACAAACATACCATAAAAACAATACATCAGACACCATCGATCCTTTTTTACTTACATTAATGAGTATTTTATTTTGGGTAAATTTTTTTCTTTCTAATTTATTTTGTATATAACGACATGCCCCGTACTGTAGCTCAAGTGAAGTCATATTAGCCCGTTTGTTTTGGCATAAAATGTTTTAGATTAAACTATATATTTAATTAAAATCATTTTTCTGAAAACTTTAGAGTCGTCAAGGGCCAAAACCACCCCCAAGAGTCTTTGACCACCCCCCAATGACAACGGGTGGTGGTCACACTATCCCTGGAGAACTTTGATAGTCCTCCTTGAGGTGCTCTAGAAGTGGTGCGACCATCCCTTAGACACTACGGTGGGTGGCCGACTACCCATTGATTTCCTAAGTTTAAAATTTTTTTCTTCTTTTTTAGAAGAAAATTAATTTAATTTGATTTAAAAAAAAAAAAGAAAAGAAAAGAAAAGATAATGTGGTTTTTTTTATTATTATTTTTTTTTATTCTACTCTCCTCCATTCTCAAGATAACTTTTTTTTTTCCTAACAAATTACTTATTTTGTATACCAAACAAGGCCTAATTGATTCCGTCCCCAATTTGGGCGAAGACAGAAGCAACTCAATAAAGGGAACGAAATTCTATAAGCAACTCAAGCCACACACTCTACCTTAAAATGCTGTCTACTCCCACGAAAAAACAGCCGAATTTGGAAGGATTAGTCAAAAAAATAGCCTTCCCCCTTCCCCCTATAGCCAGAGGACATTTTCTTGACACTAATTATAACCGTTTCTACGTTGGTTTCCTAAAAATGGAAATGTTTATGTCTATAATTATAAACAATAGAAGCAATGTAAATCTAACACGACATGGGATCAGAACACAACAAGAAACCTTAATTAGCTTCCACTAGACTAACACACCATTAGTTCGTGATAATATGATTCAATGAAAGCGATAGTCACGTCTACGTTATTATTTAAAAAAAGAAAAGAATTAATTTGGAGCTGCTTAAAATCACTTGTAAATTCCAGTCTCACCTAATAAAAACTAATGTAACTGTTAGCACACTTAAAATACCTTTATAATATGTCTACTCTATATTGTGGCCTATGGCCTATTCATCTTTCTAGCAATCGGATGAAAGATAAAACCCAGCTTCTGTTGCGGTTGTTGGGTAATGATCTTAACTCATCTCACAAGAGAGCTCGCATTCAAAGGGCGGAGCTTAGCCCTATTAGTGTCGTGACTTTTTTAGCCGCCTTTCTATTTTGTAGTCGACTAATTAGCAAATAGCTTAGTTGCTGCCTACGTAAGAATACATTATGGTTACAAATGTAAAATTGAAGTATTACGATCTCCTTCTTTTAAAATCTCGACATCTTCATTAGGGTTGGATCATGTAATACTTTAGTACCACATAATGTTACTAGGTTGCTCTTATACTATTTGTAACGATCTAAGAAAAACACTTGTCACATCAGCATTATCGTTCCAACTATAAAGGTCGGTCTCAACTATCAAGAAACCAATATAAGAATTTCTTTTTATGGTAATTCTAGTGCCAAGCTTTTCTTCAACACAAGTTCCACAAACATGGAATAGAATAAAGATTAAATGAAAGAAATAGATAATTTAAACATTAGGAGAAGTGAAAACACCAGTGAAAAACATTAAAAAATAATGATAATAATAAGAAAAGAAAACAATTGGTGAATTATGGTGGGCTTGTGGGGTTTAGAAAAACAAAATAATAAAAAAAAGACAAACCATCAATTCTCTGTTCCCCACATTTGTAACGAACAAGAAGACAAACATGAACAAAAATTAAACAAAAAACAACAATCATCATCTGATATAATGTTTTCCTTATTCATTTTTCCTGATTAATCGAATGGAAATGCAAATTTGAAATATGTACAAAAATTTCTTACCCTCCAAAGGAGATCAAAACCAGCTGAGTAATCAACTTCAAGCTGAATTTCTTTGGCCATCTACTCCTGCAATAGATGCATAAAAACTCTCATTTATACTTAGACCCTAAAAAGAATATCATTGCAATCCTTTATGAGAGAGAGAGAGAGAGAGAGAGAGAGCAAAAACCTTTCAAAGAAAACAGAAATGGGGCAGAGGATTAGGAAGGAGGCAAAGGTAGAGAAAATAACAATGGTGAGAGGCTCGAGGCCCATAGACATAAGAAAACTAAGCAAAACAGAGTTTCCTGCATACACAAATTGCACCCCAATCAAACCCCCTATAATTGCCACCTCTTCCAACACATCCTTCTTCAGCAGCTCCACCATCTTTCCCCTTCAATCTTTTATCTTCTTCTTGCTTTTCCAGCCCCAATACACGCAGAGCTATATTTCCATATATATCTTTCCCTTTTTCTCCCTCTTTTTCTTGCAGAAATTCCTTCCCTATTTCCCCTTTACCTGCTTTTCCATATGCCTCCTTCTCCGTTCTGGGTGCCTCTCCCTCCCCCTACTGTCTTCTTCTTTTTTCTGTCTGTTTTTCTTATCAATCTTTGTCTCAGGTTGAAGCTCAGCTAACCTTCGTGGGGTTTCCCTACCAGTCTTCTCCTAGTTCTTCGCGTTGAAGAGAATGCTCCTTGTCTTAGCTTTCACGAGGTTTGGAGAAAAATGTAGGTGGCTGTTCGTCAACGGCTCTCTCTCTAACTTTCTTTTATTTTATTTATTTATTTATTTTTACTTTTTTCTTTCTTTCTTTCCAGCAAATTTCTGCTCCTGAATGATCTTACTTTCAATTTTTGGTGTAGGATGTTCGATTTTAGAATGATTGGCTATATTTAGTTTATTTGAACCAAATTGGGTTTTCAAATAAAATATTGATGATAAGAGATGCCGTGCTAAACTCCATTTTACATCTTGAAATAAAAATTTGACACATCAGGTAAACACATCAAATACAATAAAGATGAAAGTATCGTATCTTTAATTCAAATCAATCTTATGACTTTTTCATTTGTTCTTATCCAACGCCCACCACAAACTACGGAACACCCCACCCACCTAGGAGTCCTCAACCCTAGAGCTTCCAAAATCAACCAAGACGGTGTATCCGATGGTTTTATTAATGGGTATTTTGTCTATGAGATATTTTATCAAGAGAAAGACAATTATTTAGTATGAAAATTTATATTATTTTTTAGTGTTTTTTTTTTTTTTTGACATATCCGTACAAGAGAGGAGATGGGGATTCGAATTAGTGACATCTGCTTTATTAAGTATGGTCCTATTAGAGAATATAAAACACTCATTTACATTACTGCCTAATTGAAGTTATTTTCATCATTGATATATACTACATCCCTATTTTACCCCTATTCTATAATCTATTGGGTTGATATATTACTGCACATCAGCCCTTAGATTAATGATTGTTAAAAAAAAAAAAAAAAAACCCCTCATTTAACCTTCCACCTTTTTTTAAAGGAAAATGTTAAGGGTTCTCCCCGTAGGTTCTCCTGACCTTTTCTCAGTTTTACATAAAACATGATTTAAGAAAAAATAAAATTGTAGTGGCCTCCATCACCGGTTTTTTTAGGCATTAGTATCAAAATTAAAGCATTAGCACCAAATTTATGAGGCACTAGCACCAAAATTGAGGCATTAACATCAAATTTAGGATGATCAAATCCATTTTGAATGATATCATCCCTAAAGGTTTAATCTTTCACCCTTAGGTTTTAATTTTGAATCCAAAAACAAGTTTTAAAACATTAGAATTTAACTATTAACTTATAAAAATTAATCGATTGAAAAAAAAAATGATATTACAATTTTATTTTTTCTTAAATCATATTCTACCTAAAACTGGGAAAACGTCAAGAGAACACTACGGGAAGAACCCCTAGCAAACCCCTTTTTTAAATCATCCCTCTCAAAATTAAAAAACTCTCAATTTAAGTTATCGAACTTTCAAATTTTTGCATTGTCTCATTCAGTTAGGATTTTTCATTAAATCTTGTTAAAATTTCTTAAATATTCATTTTTTATGAAAAATTAAATTGTCAAGATTCAAACGTAGGAATTTTCAAGCTTTAACCAAAAAATCCTAATGGAAAGGTGACGTTGCGAAAACTAGAAGTAGGACACACAAAATTAAAAGTTTTAAAACTTTAAAAATGTAATTGTAAAAGTTATGAAAGTTAAGGGTAATTAAGTCAATTAGATCATGGACAGAAACTCATGCTGTCATGCACATTAAACCTAGTAGATAGGGTGTAGTAAAAGAATAATATATTAATGAAGCAACTTTAAGTAAAATTTATCGGTTCATTCGTCAAAATTTATAACTTGGTCGGTTTTTATTATTTTATTATTTATTTTTTTTTATGCAGTAGCAGTGATGTAACGTAGCTTAATAGGAAAGAGAACATGCATGAATAATAATTTATAGAAATATTGAGGAAAAACTATCTCTAGATTATTCTTGTTGATAAACTGAAAAAATAACATAAATTGGGAAATTATACCATCCTTTTTGTGCTTAAATAGGAGAATGATCACTAAAAAAAAATTACAAAACTATCATTTATTATAAAAACACAAGTTTGCTCAAGCGAACCATCGATTGAACATCTTGGGTTTTTTTTTTTTTTTTTTTTTCCCCACTCAAAGCATCAATCAAAAGTTTGCTTGAGCGAAGGTGGATCGAACTTTTTGAATCAGGTTTTCGCACTTTTATTAACAACCCATTTCAACAGAATAAACTTTGAAATTGAAATTTTTTTGTGGAGTACAAAATTGTATCTTGTTGAATTAGGTTTTCAACACTACCAAGGTTGCCTTCACCTCCACTCATATGGATGTAGCGTGGCGTCAAGGTTGACCCCTTCACTCGGCAACTTAGGCAGTCACCTAACACTCCCAATGAAAAAAGGCATACCCAATTATAATATTATTGATAGTATTAATAAATAAAAAAAAATTGTCAATGTCCCACAAGGTTAACAAAAAGATAAAAATACCTATATAGATTTTTCAATAAAACAAAAATGCCCCTATAAATTCAGGAAAAAAAATTAAAAAAGAAAATTTTTTAATTTTATATTTTTTTAAATGAATTTAAAACAATTTTTTTTTTTAAAAAAAAAAGATTTTTTATTTAATTTTTGCATTAAAAAACGAAAATTTTTAATTATTTTAAAACCAAATTTTTTTTAAAAAAATCTTTTTCAAAAAGGACTTTTTTTAATTTTTTTCTAACAAAAGGATTTTTTTTAAAAATAAATAAATTAGAAACTCTCTCCAACAAATTACCAAAATTACTCCCTAGCATGCGCTACAATTTCCTCGGAAAGCAAGGAAGCATGAGGCACATGAATACAGCTTATTTATTTCACTATTAACTAGTTTTCACGCCTCTTCCCCTCTTTCTTAAGAAATACTTATATTGAAAGGATTTTTTTTGTCTTTTTATTTTTTGAGTAAATAAATGTAAAAAAAAAAAATCAGTTATTGAAATTTGCAATGTAACTTTTTTTTTTTTTTTTTTTGAAAATATATGCATTGTAACTTCACTGTGTTGGAATAGTCACTTTATGTTTTTTTTTTTTTTTAATGTTATAAAATATTATTATTTTGCTGTCAATAAAAATAAAAATTAGTAAATTAGTAGTAGGCATATGAAAGGATACTAATTAATTATTACGTTGTATAATTAAAGATTGATTACTAAGTATCAAGAAAACATGGAAATAGTACACTTTACCCCTTAAAGTTTGAGCTAATTTTCAATTCGACTCCTAATGTTTCAATTTTTGTAATGTACCCCCCAATGTTTGAGCTGATTTTCAATTCGATCCTCAATATTTCAATTTTTGCAATACACCCCCCAAAGTTTAAATTTTTTTCAATTCTACCTCTTTGTTAGTCAATGCTATCTTATCTGATGGAATTGTAATCACATGAGGTGTTTGTCATTTTTCGCAACCCATGAACCTCCTCTTGAAATTTTTCTCTGTTTGAGCCGTTTTCATGATCATCGACCCTCACAATAATAAAGCCGATGCAATGAAGATGAAGCTCCACTTTGAGTGGAACCAAGCAATGCACCAGGACTTGTGGTAAACTTCATCATTTTTCCTTCAGCGCAAGAACCCTAGATCCACTCTCATTCACATTTGTGTCTGCCCTTGAACCAACGTGCTTTCTCTCTTTAGCACAAGAACCCTAGTTGCTCTAAGTGAGGTTGAGATGTGTGTTGGTGATGGTGAGTTGAGCTAACTTGGGTAGGCGCACATGAGCTTGGTGAGGGTAAAAGATTAATCGTGTGGGTGGGGGCATTTTGGGGAAAGAATGGGCTTAAGTGATCACATGTGGGTCACATGATCATAGTTTCGTCAGATAAGACAGCATCGACTAACAGAGGGGCAAAATTGGAAAAAAAAAATTAAACTTTGGGGGTGCATTGCTAAAATTGAAACATTGGGGGTCAAATTGAAAATTAGCTCAAACTTTAGGGGTGCATTGCAAAAATTGAAACATTTGAGGTCGAATTGAAAATTAGCTTAAACTTTGGGGGGTAAAGTGTACTTTTCCCATAAAACATTGTCTTTAGTTATGTAAGAGTGTTAAATTATCTTAGGGGGGAAATACACTTTACCCTTCTAAACTATCAACCAATTTACACTTTTAGCCCAAATGTTTAAAAAATGACACTTTACCCGCCCCCCAAAGTATATGATATTGACACTTGACCTCCATGAAGTATACTTTACCCCCTTAAAGTATTTTAAATTGACACTTTACTCTCCTGAATTGATACTTTACCCCTTAAAACTTAATTACTTCGAGGGGAGGGAGGGTAAAGTGTCAACTCAAAATACTTCAAGGGTAAAGTGCACTTTATGAGGTCAAGTGTCAATATCAGATATTTTAGGGGGTAAAGTGTCATTTTTTAAATATTGGAGTTAAAAGTGCAAATGTTGTAGCATGAAAATAAAATGGCAAAATTTGTCTTTATTAGAAAGATTACAAACTTGAGTGAACCATCGATCGAACTTAACTTGTGAGGAAAGGTATTGATCAAACTAAATTCGATCAAGCTCTTACATCACATAGTGTAAAACTCTGATAAGTCATAACCAAAAATTATGAGGTTACAAAATCATAGATACGATCAAAAAATTATTACAAACTTCAGTGTCTTAGATTAGAACAACTTTTGTGATTTGTCTTGTTTGTGGCTTGATCTCCTGTTGAGCAATGCTACTCACCGAAGGACCTATCACCAGCCCTATGATTCCTTTTCCCTACACCCCCCTTGTGGCACACCCTTTTCCATAGATCGAGAAAGGAAAGACAACATGTCGATAAAGCTACATCAAGTACTATTTATAACTTTAGTTTTCGTTAACACATGTACAATTATAATTATAAAACAAATTTGTTTTTAAAGACTAAATCTAAGATATGAATAGTCCAAATTCTTAAACTTTATTTTTCGGCTATGAGAGATAATCCCCCACATTGATCTACTCATTATCGGCCTAAAAGGTCAAGAGAAAACTCATGTCCTCGACCCAAAGGTTAGGACAAAAAGAACAAAAAAAAATCAAAACAAACAAAATCTCCAACATAAACAGCAGTGGAAGAGTACGATATCGTAGATATCCCCGAAAAAATACGTCTTGGCTAGTAAAGACAAATAGATCTAAGTTTGAAAAACTAGATTTAGACCCACAAACTAAATCTAAAACAAAACCATCGAAAACATAATTCAAAAGAGACTACAGAGAAAACACAAAACATTACTATCAGAAAAAGAAAAAGAGGAACAGGGAAGGGAGTCGTTCTTCTCGACCACATATTGGGGTAAAAGTTGTTGAACAATTAAAGTTCTATCAGAAATATCTCTTTGTTGGTAATTGTATTCATGATAAATTTAATCATGCAGCCAACCGTGGAGGCATGCATTGACAAATGTAGGAGAGGATATATGTGTGTTGTGCACAAATGCAGGGAGTCAATTATGGTAGGCAGAGGCTTATCAAAACGCTTTGCTTTTGTGCTCCTAGACTTTTCCAGAGAAATTATGGTTAGGCCCTCCATTGTCAAACTTTTCTAGAGAAATTACGCAGGCCATGAGCTCAGCAAGAAAATTAACGAGTTTTTCTTTTGTGGGTTTTATGGAGGAAGATGAACTTTTCATGCATGGAGCAACAAATAGTAAAAAAAAAAAATTGGGGGTTAAAAATGGGGCACTTACTTGAAATGCCGGTTTGATATATTCATTTCTTAGGGCTTGAGTAGAAACTAATAAGGAATAAGGGCATGTTTGTGATTACGTTTAAGGAGCATAAAAGTATTTTTAATACTCAAAAAATTCATTTAAAGAAAAAAGTATTTGTTTGGTAAAAAAAAAAAATTAAAAGCGCTTTTGAGGATTTAAAAAGCCTAAAAATAATTAAAACGCACTTTTGGCTAAAGCTTAAAAATGAAGCTTTTATTCAAAAGTTCTTTTTGACTTAAAAACTCTATTTCTCAAACACAATTCTAAACAGGCTCTAAATCTCTCTTTCTTTTTTGTCTTTATTTTCTAGTCTAACAAGGAATATATTTTTCAGTCCAATAAGGAGAGTAAATCTCCCAGTTTTAGGTTGATTTTGATTCTATACAAATCAAAATCTAATATGGAAAGTTCTTAGTATGAAATCAAATAGAATCCTAATCCTAGTCAAATTAGGTCTTATGTTGCTCTATGTAACTATTCTTCTATTTAAATGAGAAATTATCAACAAAGAAGTATGAGTTGGTAATTATTTGAAAATATAGTTTGTTGTGTTTTGAAGGTCAAGGCTCCTTTAAAGTAGCCGTTGAAGATCATGGCTCTCTTAAAATAACCAATTTATCTTTTTCTATGTTTTGTTATTAGTTGGTTCGAATCATTGTTTACATTGCAATGAGTAAGATATGAATCTTAAATTATACTTTGATTTCATCATCATCTAATTTCAATTAAATATTTTACGCGTTAGATCTTAGTTATTAAAAAGATGTGTAAGCCTAGACATAAAAAAAAAAAAAATTTTAAAAAAAGTTAAAATATTAATAAAATTAATTTATGATTTCTTATTAATTTAAGCTTAAGCTTTGATGAACAAACGATTTGTACGGCCACAATGACAAACAAAATGGAGAAGCCCAAGGTGGAAATATGAATTGTAGATGAAATAGTGTACTGTAGTATCATCTTACGAGATTATATAAACAAATAGATTCTCTCTGAGACTGTGTGTAGTTTGAATTTTTTTAAGATAAAAAATTATTTATATAAGAAAAATGTTAGGGAGAGAAACATTAAGATAGTCAAACAACAGTAATTTAATATAGATACTAAGACACAATTTTTAGGCCAAAAACATAAGTGAATGGGCAGGTTCATTTAGCTATATTAAATATTATTGTTCTTTATACTTTCTCAAAATGTATGACACAATCTTACAAGTGCATGGACAACAAGTTTTCCTTCACGTGTAAATCTCTTTCACATTAACCAAACTTTTACTCACACAAAAGTGTCACGCGTACTTCAAGAGAAACGGCAGTTAAATCAAATATTACAAGTTCATACACAACAAATAAATAAGGAGAAATTTTACTTTAGACCTCTAAAACTACCGCGCGTTTTGAAAAGACCCTCCCAAAATTCAAAAACTTTCAATTTACACACCTAAACTTCAATTTCAATCAATTGCCCCCCCTCCCCCCGGTAAGATTTTAAACATTAAAAGTTATATAATGACGGTTATACTCCTAACTTTTTTATAAAATTTTAAAATTACTCTTAATTTTAAATTAAAAATTAACAAAATAAAGTTATATTAAAAAAATTGATGAGTATTTTGGTCTTTTTAGGCATTGCCGTTAGAATTTAACTACTAAATCTGACGGATGTGGGTCAATTGACTCAAATTAAAAGTTCATGAGGTTAAATTGAAAACTTTTAAAATTTAGAGTCTTTTCAAATTGCACGATAATCCAAGGTTTAAAATAAAGTTTTTCTGATAAATAAACAAAACAATATTATGTTAGACAATTATAACACCACCAAGCCATATAGTGCATTGAAGAAAAAAATTGGTGAAACAAGACGCTGTTGCGTGGCGCTACTATTTCCAACGAAACTTTGCTTTAAGGGTTTCAGTTTTTAAGTACCAACCGTCACTACAAATTTAAGATATTTCTCTTTTTCTTTTTTTTTTTTCAAAAATTGTCATGCATTTTAACACCAATCAATTTATGACACGTGGCCAATTAGGTGTCCGTTAGATGAAGGAGGCGGCGGTAATTCCACTTCCTGACCAGCCGTTAGTTTATATTTTAGATGTCGCCCACGTGACATGACGGTCCTACTATACCAACCTCAGTTGGGCCCTTGCCCAGGGTGGCTCCAACTCAAATGGCCATTCTCTTGGTTCACCTGTTCCGAGCTACTACCATCAGGGTTTGCTTCCAGTGTCTCTGTCTCTGTCTCGGCTGCCCTTACAAGACTTTATATAGGAATTGACTCTTTGAATGGTGCCCACTGCCCACCAGTTGTTTGCTGAAATACCTCTACCAGCTTTTATATTTCTGGGTAGATTTTTCTTCATTTAAGGCCGCTCTAGCTGCTATTGGCCAACTAAGTTCGTTGCTTCTAGGCAAGTCAATTCACTCCAAGACTGTGAAATTTGGCGTGGAATGTAGCATTTTCTTTGTCAAATGCTTGACTGACATGTATGGGGAACGTGGTGTTGCTGAAGATTCAAAACATGGTGTGTCCAATAAGATGAAAGATAAGGATACTATTTCTTGGAATTCGATAGTAACAGCATATCTAAACAGGTATAGATAGAGTAGAAGATGCTAGAGTAATACTATTCATAGGACTTTTATCTTTTATTATTATTATTATAACGTCTCTTTCAAAATTACAAGATATGTCAAACGAGGCACATCACATGGCATTGATTTATTGGTCTAACATGGTTATCTTCAATTAATTAGACAACAGTCAGTTGACAGACAAATTTATTTGAAATTAGTGAAAAACCCAATTAAGGACCTCTTTGTTTGAATTAGAAACTCATGATCAAATTGTTTTTTTTTTTTTTGCTTAAGTTTATTTGTCAAGAACATGAACGGTCTCCTCTCCTTTCTTATGAAGATATCCAACATGTCACTTCTAGCTATCACCGTAGAAGTGACAGAAAAAGGCTGTAAATCAGGGAGGAATAAAAAGCCATTGAAGCGTAGACGAAATAATCAGGACGTAGCCCATCTAGAAGTTGCCGTCCGCAGCCCACCAATCCCACCAATTGTTTAATTTGGTAATCCACCGTCCGTTCCACCGAGATGATCAACATGTGTTTGAGAATTACAACCCCACCGAGAAGTCAATAAAGCAATCCACCAGCTCCTGCGAATATATATATATATATATATATATATATATATATATAATGGGGCAACTCCAAAACAATTGCCAGATGTCTGGACGGATTCGTAAGGTTGAAGGTTTTGTCTGCTGTTTTGTTCGCTAGTGTTAGAACGGATTGGCTAGACAGTACGTTTCATTCACAAGTGGATTGCTTGCCTATAACAAATATCTAATCCATTACAAATAGTTGTGAAAGTATGATTTACTTGTACACTTAAATTGATTTCTTTTTAGTGATTGCTTTTTTGAGTTTGGCTGTCCCCAAATACTTTTACTTTTGAGTTGTTCTTCGAAAGATTTTCACGTGGTCAACAAAATCG
The DNA here is from genome assembly GCA_013348765.1 of Carpinus viminea. Lineage (NCBI taxonomy): Eukaryota > Viridiplantae > Streptophyta > Magnoliopsida > Fagales > Betulaceae > Carpinus > Carpinus viminea. Next base: position 27,530,078 of record CP054670.1, on the reverse strand, counting down.
GTATGTTAATTTATAGTTGCCTTAAATATATTTTAGGGTTAAATACCTAATACCTCTAGAGTTTCACTTTTTTATTTTTTGCCTTCTATACCTAATATCTATAGGGTTTCACTTTTTTTTTTTTTTTTTTTCTCATAGAGTTTAATTTTTATCACAGGAGGTCATGTGATTTTAATAACGATCAAATTGATCATTTCGTCCATTGATCGTTAGTTAACTTAATGAAAATGACACGTGGACCAATTAAATCTCACCATGTGTCATGTAATTTATTTTTTATTTTTATTTTTTAAAAATAAAGGACCCACTAGGGGTGGTTTTGGCCATCCCCTTGGCTCCTTGGGGGTGGCCAAAACCAATTTGTGCTGCCTGATTTTAAATGGACACAAATTTTCCTCAACCTATTCTAGTAAGTGTCAAGTGTCATTTATGTTTAAGTTTCTAAAAAATCAATGTTTGGCTTCTTAGGTTAGTAAAATGACAATAAATAAATGACTATCAAATATATTAAAATAAACATTTAAAGGATGACACTTAGTAGTATTTATTATTTATTAAAGTAGGTTGAAAAAATTTTCTGTACATTTTAAATTGGCGTTGTAACTGCAGTTCACTTTATTCACCCCTTTTAAGTAAATGTGTGTAGTCTAAACTGCGTTTTTCAAGTTACAAGCCTACTAAAATTAAACATGGGCCATAAGCCCAATACAATTAGAATAGTTCATTCGGCTATTTTTTTTCAGTAAAACTATGGTCCAAAATCATAACTCAACCCAAAATCATAACTCAATTTGAATTGACCTCTTCCATCGAATGAAATTGTGCCAAGTGGAATGAAAATAACAAGGATTAAATTCAAAGGACACCCTGCAGCCTTAGGACTGCATTTCATGGATTTGGGGGATCCAAAGGCATTGCGACAAATTGGCGAGTAAAATAAGCAAACCAGGAGAGAAAAATAAGATGATACACACCGGTAAAGAAAGGTGTCCTAGCCAAGATGCAGCCTTGACAATTGAAGATATATGAATAATACGTGTAAATATCTCTGATGGGAAGAATCAAAATCAATTTCCATCAGGGTACAATAAACAATTTCACAAGTGCATCATCCACACATTGCATCTGTTTTTTTCTTAATCATCTTGTCTTCTTGCTTATTGGAATCTGCCTTGGCAATTAAACATACATGAATAGTTAGTGAACAAATATCTCTATGGTGGGAAATACCAAAATCAGTTTCCTTGCTTTCAAGGTTCAAGCAGTATCTCTTCTAAAAATGATTGAACTTCAAAAACAAAAGGCCACAAGATCTTGGTGCAAGATTTTCCATTCTTGAGAAGATAGATAACCTCTCGCCTTGGTGGACTGCTATAATGTCACCTTGGAACCGACAGACCAAGCTCTAAAACAACAAGGGAATAGAAAGACGTATCAGAAGAATCGAGTAAAACCACAGTATTTAATTGGAGAAGAAGAAGATTGTAGCATTCAGATCTCATCCAAGTGAACAACTCCCAAGTCTAATCTCAAATGTGACTACATGATTTAACAAATGATACAGCTAAATTAGCCCCCAGATTCCTAATATCTTCTAAAGTAGTTCCCGATTGTTTTAATTTGAATACATTGGAGCAAAGATGCAGGGCGCACCTCCAAATACAGCACATATGTCTCACGTACCATCAATTCCATCTGAGAAAAGGAGCAGCTAAGGTTACCATAACATTCTAATTCACTTGTAAATGAATCATTCAATGAAGCAAATTCAAGCCAAAACACCTAGATCCGCAATAGCATTCGGTTCTGTACCCTATCACTGATCTAGCAATGTCACCTTTGGAATCCTTCCACTTGTTAAGATTTCCAATACTTATGGTAATTATCATGGTAACTCTTGCATTCAGTATCATTACATCGCTTACATAAAAAAGCTAGAACTTATAAGCAATGGATTTACAGAAATATAAATTCCCAACTTTAGAACTAACTACATGCTAAAAATATGGAAATCAGGTCAGATCCCTGTACTTTTGATCCCTAGTTTCAATTTGATAGGTTCGAGACCAGGTTTGGGCCCATTCTAAATTTGAGATCTTTGTTAGCCTTTTTGTCAAATTGATAACAGATATGACTATGAAAATACAATTATACCCATCAAATAAAAAATAATAATAATTTAATTTTTTTTAAAAAAATAATAATAATTTAAAAAGGGAGAGAACCACAGCCTCCTCAAACTCGGGTCTCTAATCTATAAAATTGACAATTGTGGTTTTAAAGTGAAAATGACCAAAAGCACAAACAGGTCATAACATAATTTCAATATAAAAGCTATTCTAGATGGGAGCAATAGAAAAGCTAGTACACTAAGAATATGGTGAATTATATGAAGTATCCACTAAATAATCTAGTGCCACCACAATGCTGACCTTCATTAAGCAATCCCCTGCAACTGGTTTGCTATGAGTTAGCAAAGGAAGGACCAGCTTTCATTCCATTTGTCAGAATTTCATGATCTAGCTTACAGGTAAAGTAAATAAAGAAATGTGCTACACTATTTAATGTCTAAGGTTTAGGCTTCTATGTTTTTGAAAGAAAAAGATGATAAACCTACAGCTCTTTTACAACTTGTTGACACATGTCAGCATGTGATTGAAGGGTGCTAATTTTTTTTTTAGTGGTAGACATGGCTCTAATCACATGATGACACGCATCAACAATTAGTAAAAGATTTGTAGGTGTTTTGTAGGTGTAACATTACTCCTTAAAAGATAGGGGAACCAATTCTATAGGCTCTTGTCACAAAGAATTTCATACAACATAGAGCAGCGTTATAGACTGTAAAGGGGAGCTCTTTCTCACTAGCAAAACAAATAATATAAAATCTTATGCAGATGAAAACAGCACTGAGGCTGTGAGAGATACAGTGAAATTTGATGATCACTCACAAGATGCTCCAATGGAAGCCATTTACACTAAGGTAATGGACACAAAGGCTTGGGTGTTGGCTTCAAAGAGCAAAGTGAACATTATAGACACAAAAAGCTAGGTGTTGGCCTCAAAGAAATGGAATGAGCAAAGCACACGAGATAAGAGAACATTAAAGTTGCCAAAACTATGCTATAATTACCAATGCCAAACATCAGGTATGCAAAATATGCATATGAGAGTGTGATGCAAATTTTGTCTAATCAAGATGGCAGAAAAAAGGTATACACGCTGTGTAAAGGTCCAATTTCTTGAAAATTTTGCTTTGGCAACTATATTTTTTAAGCTGCCTTATTGCTTCAGTAATGCATTAGGTAATATTACGTTATAATTTCTTGCTCTAGAAATCTACCATTGGCAAGAATTCAAGCTTCATTTTCATTAGGAAATGTTGCGCCTTTTGAAAAGAAAGATATCACTGACACCATGTTTGCAAGTTTTCAAAGAAAAGGAAAGACAGGATAATATCTATTCATAGGGAAAGGAAAGTAATAAAATGGACATATAGTGTCCCTTTTCTAGTTTGGATGTTCATAAATGGAAAAGGTGAGGAAACTAATAATCCATTGTTCATTTTCAAGAGAGAAAAGGCAAAGACAGGTAAAGGTATATTTTACTTTGTACTGCCCCCTTAATGTAAATAATAAGAAATGTTGACAAGAGTAAGTTTGAGAATGAGGAGAATTTTCGTTAAAAAAATCATACACACCCAATTCATCTGTTTTGGGGTGGAAAGCAAGTCACTCGAAAGAAGCTGCAAGTTTTCTCTCAAATCCCCCCTTTTCCCATGTTTAAAAACCTCCCAAACAAGAGAACCCCCATTCCCTACATTATTTTTCATTCCTTCCCTTTTTCCTTTCCATCCAAATCCTTTCTTTGAAATGCACTGTAAGGTTTTAGGAGAGATTCTTGTTCATAACTTTAACTGATTTTTCAAAATACCGAGGACAATTACTAAGAAAGAAGATGAATTATGAAGCAGCTTGCATTAGAAATTTAGGCAGGCTACCATGTGTACACATCAGGAAGCCATGCAAGTCAGGCATCAAAGCAATGTCAACAAAATAAATAATTGAATACCAGATTACAGAACACAACTGCTAGTATGCAGCAAGCAATAAAGGTTGGTTTAAGGATCAGAATGAGTGTTGCATAATATAATGTGCTGGGCCAGACAAGCTTTTCATTGCACCATAGAGTACAAAAGCCTAATATTTAACCATATAATGTGATAGACTGGTTCATAAGAGTGCATATCATTATAATATTGAGTTTCTAGATAAATGTTCGAATAATACATGGTTAATGCATGAGCGGAAACTCTATTCAGAAGATGCCATAGGTCCAATCAAGTTGAACAAATGAAGAAAACCAAATTGACTGCCAAGAATAAATTATTGAAACGGTAACAAAAAAGTGTCACGCAGAATCAAAACATGTAAATTTCATAAACAAAGGAAACCTGCATATGTTCCAATAAGAGGCCGCCTTCCTCAAATAACATTTAAATAGTATTGGTACAAATCTATTATCAAAATTTACGATAAACCTGAAACACAAGTCTTTATCCTTATATAACTAAACATTCTTAATGCAACTAAGGGAGCACTCATTTTCATACTTGATAATTGGCAGGTCCCGCAAATTCCCATTTTATTTCTTTCAACGACACTCATATTATGTGCCTGCAGGAACCAAAATACTCTAGTCAGATAGCATTAAGATCCTCCACCAAAGCATTTCCAACCCAAACCACTGCCCCGATTCATTTTGCTCTTGAAATAGACTCACTCAACCAAGAGCATGAAAACAACAACAAAATCTAACAACAGTCCCTCAGTGTCTCTCCCAACCTACTTCTGACCATTTCTTACTGCTAATGCAACCATGACAGAACATTAGTCTAAGAGTAGAAGGTACTAAAATTAACGGTCTCTTTTAAGACACAAGCACGTCAGATATAACATATACGGAACCTCTGAAATCCACGACCAAGTAAATTTTAATTTTTAGAAGTTGGGTTTGCCCTTTCCATCATTTTCTTCCAATAGCAGTTTTCTACACGCAATTTCAAAAGAAATTGCACCAAACAATTAAATCAAAGCAGGAGCAAGAAATGGAGCAATGCACAAGGTGGTGGTAGAAAACAAAAGAAAAACTGTTTTTATTTTAGTGGTTTTTTTACATGATATTAGAGGTCTGGAGAGGTGCAGCAGAGTGTACCCTGCGAGAGCGCTCGACAATTCCTCGATGTTGTGCTTAGGCACGACGTCATTCGAGCCGCCGCCACAGCGCTGTGCAGCGGCAAGATCGACTGAACGCTTCCTAGTTCCGCTGGGGACCTGCCAAATTCAGGGTCAGTAAATAAATAAACAAATAAGAAAAGGCACACAAAATTTAGCTAGATAGAGACCTGGAGAGTGAGAATCGGCGACGAGGAGGGGAAGTAGACGTGGAGGGGAGAGGGAAGCGCGGGGAGGTGGGAGTGGCGGATTTGGCGACGGGAGATGTACGGATGTTGGATTTGATAGCGGATTTGATGGACGATACGGATGCTCTGCTGAAGATTCTGTTGCAGGTTGAAGCCATTGAAGAAGAGAAGAAGAAGATGTGAAATGGATCCGGAGGAGGTTAAGGACTCGGAAGCTTACGGCGCAAGGGTTTAGGGTTCTAGCAGAACCAAGAGTCCAAGTACACGGCCTCCTGAAGCTGGGCTTCGTTGGGTTGGGCTCCCCACTTTCTTACTTTTCTTTTTTCTCATCGTTGCCCTTTTTTTTATAATTATTTATTTATTTATTTAGAAAACTTCACAAAACCCGTTGAACTATCATGTAGTCTGATATTATTTCACAATGTTTAAAAACTCTCAATTATTTTCAACGTCCTCTTATATTATGATTTTTTGTTTAATCTTGTCAAAATTCTTAAAATACTCCTATTTTTATTATAAAAAATAAAATAATTTTTTTTAAGATTAAGGTGTTAACAAGGATTTAAAAATTAAAAAAAAAAAAAAAAACTACTCCTAAATCTTTGCTTTTGAGCATGATTTAACAAAAAATCCTACAAACTGGTTTATAGTTTGTAAGAAATTTCTTAGAAACCAGTTTATAAAAATGACTTGTATTTCTTAACATATGAGAAACAAGCATGTGTTTCTTACATACTTTTTTTTATAACTTAAAGGACATTTTATGTCTTTTTTTTGTTTTCTTTTAGGAAATAAACAAAATATGCTTAATTGTCTTGTGTTTGATAAGCATGTAAATGTTTTTTTTTTTTAAATATTTTAACAGGTTATCCTTTTTTCAATTTATGTAATTAAGGCTTGCACGTAAGGTCTATGACATATTATTAACCCTTCTATTTCAATTCAAGTAATTTAATACCTTTTATTATTATTATTATTATTATTATTATTATTATTCATGGAGACTACCACAAATCAATATTGCTGCTAGCAACGCCACCTGAAGCAAAAGGCATTGTACAACGTGAAGAATTGAGGGAACCAAGAAACCAAAGGCATGGATAAAACCTTCAACGTGGACAATGATGAATAATGTCTAGTCAAATTTTAAGAGAAAAGGCTTCTTTACCTTTTTTTTTTTTTTTTTTTTTAAAGAAAAGATAATAAAAAAAGTTTAAGCTAAGAAAAAATAAATTTAATCATTTAATAAATATTTTAACACGAGCTATTACGCCACATAGGCATTAAGGGTGGTCAGTTCGGCCACCACCTTTGGATGGCTAGGGTGGCCAAAATGACCTCATACTTGTCTCCTTTTCTCTTTTTCTTTTGTCCATGACGGATTCAGCCTGTTTTTATAGAGTAATTTTAGGTGGCTTATTTGTATTTTACTAAGAATAATGTAGCTATTAAGATCACATTTTAATCAAAATTCAATAATGATCAATCACAAATCAATGATAATTTTAATAGCCACATCATTTTAATGGGACACAATAGGCCACTTATAGTCACTTGTCTTTATGGTAAGCGGATCATGTTCATGTTGTGTAGACCTTTTTTTTTCTTTTTCTTTTTCTGCATGTGTGAACTACAAAATTGCTTTTAAGTGAGAGCACCCCACTTTTGTGGAAAGTAGCCGAGGAAAAGACTTGTGGCAAATGAAACAACCCACAGAAAACGTCAACAAATGCAGCCAAAGCTTTCTTTTAATGAAATCAAATTTGTTTGAGTAAATTTGATGTTTTAAAAGTGAGAATGTTTCAAAAGGGCTAAATTGGCTTTTGAGGGTAGTAGACATACGTCAATGGTGTCACCTAACGCGAATCACCGGCTTTAGAGATGGATGTACTCATAGATAGAGTGGGTCATGGTCACCCCAGTTTTATAATTTTTTATTAAATATATTTTTAAAAATTTGCATTTTATACAAAATTTGGTAGCTTGGCCCTGGGCCCAAAAAAAAAAAAAAAGCAATCCAACAATTTTTTGTTTGGCCTTCACCCATAAAAAATTGTCCAAAATTTTTAATAATTGAAAATAAAATTTCAGCATTATAAGTATAATGTTAATGTAGTTCAATATTTAGACTTCCAAAGATTTTAAATATTTCAAATTTTTGCCAATGGTTGGTAAGCACCAAAATACCAATTGTCTACCAACTTTTTTATTGAGTCATTGTATTTGTGCTTATTCTTCTCATTTCTACCACAACTACAAAATAAGTGTTTTCAGCCATGAATATTGTCAAACCTAGGCTTCACAACAAAATTGAAGATTATTTTTCTGACTGATTCTTTGATATTGTACATCGAAGAGAAATAACTACGAAATTTAGTATAGATTCAATCATATATTATTTTCAGGATTTAGGAGAACATCGACTTCTATTTTAATAGGTGATTGAATTCAAAATTGAAATTTGAAATTTTCAAGAAAAAATTATTTTGTATCTTTTATTTTGCTTAATTATTTTTTTTTTTACATTGAATGAATACTTATTTTATTTTTTAGGGTAAAATTCACATACCCCTCTCAAACTATCACCTAATTAACAATGATCCAAACTTTCAATTGTGACAATGTGTCATCCAAACTACCAAAATATTGTCAATGTCTTCCGCTAGCAAAAAAGATAAAATGTCCCTATGTATTTCTCAATAAGACCAACAAAAAAAACCCCTATAAATTCAAAAAATAAATAATTAAAAAAAACCGAAAATAAAATTATTTTTAAACGAAAATTTTAATTTTTTAATTATTTTTTTCTTTAAATAGAAATTTTAATTTAAAAGAAATGTTTTAGAAACGAAAATTTTTATTTCTTAAACAAAAATTGTAAATTTTTTCTAAAACAGAAATTTTTATTTTATTTAAAAATTATAACAAAAAAAAACAGAAACTTTTTAATTTTTATCTTATACAATGGATTTATTTTAAATTTTAAATTTTCCACCCTTCAGATTTTTTTTTTTTTTTTTGGTTTTAGTATTTTAGAAATGGATCCGGAGGAGGTTAAGGACTCGGAAACTCACGGCGCAAGGGTTTAGGGTTTTAGCAAAACCAAGAGTCCAAGTACACGGCCTCCTGAAGCTGGGCTTTGTTGGGCTCCCCACTTTCTTACTTTTCTTTTTTCTCATCGTTGCCTTTTATTTTATTTTATTTTATTTTAAGTAAACTTCACAAAACCTGATAAACTATCATGCGTTACGATATTATCTCACAATCTTTAAAAACTCTTAATTTTTTTCAATATCACCTTTTATTATGATTTTTTGTTAAATCTTATCAAAATTTCTAAAGATTCAAGTGTCCTCCTAAGTCTATGTAATATTTTTTATTTAAAAAATGATATTTTGAGCATGATTTAACAGAAAATCTTACAAATTGGTTTGTAGTTTGTAAGAATTTTTTTACAATCCAACCTCTAAAAATGACATGTATTTTTTAGCATATGAAAAGCAAGCATGTGTTTCTTGCATACATCTTTTTAATAGCTTAAAGAACATCTTGCTTTTAGAGATTGATTTGTAAAAAAATTTATGTTTTTTTTTTGTTTTTCGTTTAGGAAATAAACAAAATATGCTTAATTTAATTATTTAATAAATATTTTAACAAAAATCACCGCGCCATGGAGGCATTAAGGGATGGAGGTGATATATATTGCATAGCATTACCCGGCTCGGCCACCGCCTTAGGCTGGTTGGGGGTGGCCAAAATCAACCGAAAATGGCCCCATACTTGACTCCTTTTCTCTTCTCCCTTTGTCCAGGGCGGATTCAGCCCGTCTTTATGGTAAGCGGTGGACAGGGGATGTTCATATTGTGTAGACTTTTTCCTTTTTTTCTGCATGCGGAACTACAGAAGTGCTTTTAAGTGAGAGGACCCCTCTTTGTGGAAAGTAGCCAGGAAAAGACTTGTAGCAAATGAAACATCCCACAGAATACGTCAACAAATGGAGCCAATAGCTTTCTTGTAATGAAATCAAATTTGTTTGAGTATAATTATTTGATGTTTTAAAAGTGAAAATGTTTCGAAAGGGCTAAATTGGCTTTTGAGGGTAGTAGACATGTGTCAATGGTGTCACCTAGTGCAAATCACTGGCTTCAAAGACGGACGTATTCATAGACAGAGCGGGTCATGGCCACCCTTGGTTTTATTTTTTTTTTTATGAAATATATTTTTAAAAATTTGCATTTTATCTGCTTTTAATTGGATTCGTGTCGTCAGATTAAAGTCATTAATAGTCGGTAGAAATGATTAATTTGATCATTTTTTAAAATTACAAAGACTAATTTAGTTACTTTCTAAATCCTAATGAGGAAAAAATAAAGTTTTCAAACCCTAGGAACTAATAAAGTTTTTAACCCTTAAAAGAAACATTTTCTTTTTTCAAAAACGAAAAATTTTTAGGTCTTAGACGAAAATTGTTAATTTTTTTAAAACATAAATTTTTATTTATAAAAGTTACAAAAATATATATATATATTTTTATAACCAAAAAAAAAAAACAGAAATTTTTAAATTTTTTTCTTAAACAATGGATTTTTTTTTAATTTTAAATTTGCCACCCTTTGAATAATTCTTTATTTTTTTTAGAAGTTTTAGCATTTTTTGTTTTTATTTTCCCTATTTTTTATATGTTGATTTAATATTTAACATTAATATATACGTCGTTTATTCTTTGTCCTCCTATTTGTACTTTGGCCCATGTCAATAAAAATTCTTAGTTTCATCGCTTACTGGCTTCACAATGCATGGGCACTTTAGGCGCATTCTGCACTTCAAACGTGTGCATTGCCGCACACTCACACGCACCACGAGCTTTTCTTTTAACTCATTTAAGTAGTTTTTTAAAATTATTATTAGACAAAAATCTAATAGACTAATAGTAACGCATCTCAAATCTAATAATAATTTTAAAAATAGTCTAAAAATTTGTAAAAATTAGAGTATATGTAGCTAAATGACAAAATTTAGCACCTGTCCATGGGTTGAACAAAGTGGCCTACGTCCTTGAATTTTTTGGAAGGAAAACCCCAAGGGGGATGTAATATTTATGGACCAAAACAATGCCATTAGGCACCTGTCAACGCTACGAAGTTGACAGGACCCTAATTTACGCTATTGTTTGGACCAACTTGACCAAAAAATCACACTTCTAACATATACATGTTTTATTTTTCTTTTGTTAATTTTCTCGTGCCCATTTTTGACAATTTTGCTAGCATATATATCAGGATCCTTCCTGGTCGGTTTCAGTCCATCGTTGGTGGGTTGGTCAGAGAAACATTATTTTCTTTGTGAGTCAATTGACTCATTCCATTAGGAAGATGATGAGTTGAAATTTCCTTCAACGTTGTACAAGTACCATGAAATTTCCAAGTGTTTATAAAGCAACTAATCATGTTCGGGATAAGTCAATTGGTTCATATTGTCAGAAAAATTAACGGAATAGATTATCTTGACATATCAACACCAATTACATAACGACACGTGCCAAAAACATACATGAGAAAGTACATATATATGTATCTGGCTTGTATATGAGATTGATACTATTTAGTACCTTGAGCAGTAAGTGATACTTTGCCACTTTGGTTCCATCACTATACATGAGTTTAGGCATATTCTTTGCAATTGGCAATGAATTTCCTCATTGGGTAGGAGCCCATCCCATCCACTATGATAAATAAATAAAAATGCCTCTTCTTTTGGGTTTATTTACTTTCTGCCTCCTCAAATTCTCAATTCTAATTAATCTCATCATTTTCACAAAATATATATGACATAAAATAAAGAATCTTCATTTATTAATTTTTTTTTCTAGTGTGTGATTTTTTTACTCCTACAACCTAAAAATAATAATAATAAATACAAAAAATTATGTACTAAAAAAAATATATAAAAACAAGAGTGCCAAATGAATGGTCCAGTCAGGGAATCTTGTGTCTAGGCCAATATTGGCTTGGTTAAGAGAATTTTCCGATTCCAATAAAGAGCTAAATTTGAAATTAGGGTTTGACCCATAAAGTGCCTGGACGCCCTCCACGTCATCAATCTTGAGGTCAACCTTCTTAGTCCGAGGCCTCAGGCTTGGATACATTACAGCCTCCCGCACCGAAGTATGGGCAAGCCCAAGTACATGACCAATCTCATGTGTAGCAACTGATTCCAAGTCAACGGCCACCTTTGACTTATCTGATTTGAAATCAACGGCCCACGTCTCCGCTGCGTCCAGGTGGAGCCTCCCGTTCTCTGGCGAGAAAGCATGCGCCAGCACTCCCAGCACCCCATCAAACGGCTCCCCGTCACCGTGATCCCCCCGGTAAAACCCGATTCGAATATCCGCCGATTCGTAGTCCCCCGTCTCGGTAAAATTCACCGGAATCACCGATTCCCACCGCGAGAAGGCACGCCGAAAGACGGTCCGAATCTCCCACAAGCTCAGGTAATCAATCATGTCGTCCTGGGAGAAACCGTACGTCAGCATCATCGGCGGCGACCGGAGCCACCGAGGCTTCCCGTAAAAATACGCGAAGTGACGGGTCTTATGCAACGCATGCGATGTGTCGCTCATCCCGCACCTGGGCGACATGATAACCGATATGGTATCGGAGTCGAGCTTTCCGGTGACGGGCAATCCGAGCTTCTTCTGGTAAAGAACAACCGCCGATTCGAGCTGGGTGTCGAAGACATCCGTGAAGTTGGTGTCGGGCATCGGGAGGTAACCGAAACGGTTAAAGTACCGCTTGAGCTCACACATGCCGCTGACGTGGCTGCCCTTCCCGGCGTCTAGGAACTTGGCGAAGTCGTGCCACTTGGCGATATGGGCATCAACGGTTATGACAGTTGAAGTGTCTGGCGGTGCTGGGGTTGTGGCGGGAAAGGAAGGGCGGGAAAGAGAGAGAAGGAAGAGGAAGTAGAGGAAGAAGAACATGTCGGAGAGTTAGTTGGTTTTTTTGGAATCAGAGCTTTAGGATCGATGATGGATAGGTAAAAAAGCTTAATCAAAGATACGACGTTTGAATTTAAATAGTGAACTAAATAAATAAGGAATTGTTGAGGGGGGTGGGCTTAGAGCCTTGGATATGATCGAAGCACAAGAAAAGATGGGGAAAGTTAAGAAGATTCTGCCGTGCAAGGCTTTTGATTGTGTCATGGTGGGTTAACCACTGACTCTGTTTTTATTAATTTGGTAATACTTCTTGTTTTTAGTTCATCTTTTTCCCTGTAAATGGCATGGGTTTCGCTGCTTATGGATGAAGGTTGTCTCTTTTCTTTTTATTTTTTATTTATTTTTAATTTTTTGGAGTTGAAAGTAAAAGGAAATAATAATAATATTATATATGTTTGAAAATAAAATAAAAAATATGGTTTGGTTTGTTCATGTTTAGTTGAGCTGAGTCTGTTGGTTGACCAAATTAGGGGCCGATTAGCATCAGCCTTGCATAAATCGCTTTCTAGTGACGATTTTAATTATTTCTCTAGCTTATTGGCTACTGAATAAGACCATTTTGTTAACGTTTCCTACACTGTCACGCAATGTATCACGCAGACTTTGAATTCCCTATTTACTTCTTTTTTTTTTTTTGTTTCCCACGAAATTTCAAAGAAAAATTTCACTTACGCTCTCTAAAATATAAACACTTTTAAGATTATAATATCAAAATTAAAAAATTTACATTGTTGATATCTCAATCATTTTCTCTTTCTAATTTTTCAAAAAAAAAAAAAAGATGAAAATTGGGTAATCTCGTCATATATTTATTCCCACCATGTATGTTTGCAAGTGAGATAATTGTCTCTTCGAAAAATATATCTTAAAATTCAATGGAAAAATGAATTGGAGAAATGAGAGTAAGTGTAGCATTACTTTTCAATAAAAATATAGTAACCCAAGTCTTGGCCATGGGTTTGGCAAATTGTGTGTCACAAACTCAATTTTATTATTTTTTTAAGCAGGGCCATTTTGAGCATTTTAATAAAAATAATTGGAGAAATTAGAAAGGAAAAATTCTCAGGATACCAACATTGCAAATTTTAAATTTTGAGATTATGATTACAAAAGTATTCTACACTTAATTAGGAGGGTAAATGAAGTTTTTCTCAAAACTTTGTTAAACAGTAGTCTTGTACAAGGTCTATAATAATAGTAATAATAACATTAAAATAGACTAGGGTTTGGGGGCGCCCTCTCAAGTCTCAACACCAATAATTTGATTAAATCTTTTTTCTTTTCTTTTCTTTTCACATAAGAGAAGAATGAGGGGGATACGAATTAGTGACTCATAATTCATAAAACATAGTCCACAACTATTAAATTACTAATTGATGACAATTATATCTCAAATTAAGTGCTATACAAGTACGCTAATTTGTATGCTCGTGTGTACAATTGGTATGATAGTCATTGGTCTTCGGCACCGTTAGGCAAACCCTTCCCCCATTCCCCTCCCTTTTTTTCAATTCTTAAAAAATAATAATAATCTTTTCAAAATTATATTTTTAGCTTTCTCTCGCAAAGGTCAAAATCTTATTTCACTTTTATTTTACATCAATAACTTTTTATTACTATTCAAACAAAAATGTTTACCAAACAATGTCATTTTACTTGCAAACAATGTGCACTTAGGATTTCTTTCCTTGAAACCTAGCCTTATGAGTACCAGTGAGAGAATTAGAATTAGGATTTTGATTCAAATGGAGCAAAATTAAATGATAAAGTTGAAGAAAAAAATTGATTAGAAACATCAAAAAATATAGCTAGCGAAATAAATTCAACGTTATCATATTTTATAGTCTTTAACTCTATTCTCTTTATAATTTTTGTTACTATAAATATGGTCAATTTATTTTACAAAGAATTCTCAAAGAGCCACATTGAGAATTCTCTTATATAAGTTACTTTACAAAGAAATTTGGAAAGTAAATACAAGATAAGAAAACTATACTATCTTTCTTCTTCTTTTTTCTTCTTCTTCTTTTTCCAAAGAAAGATCAGTTTTGAGGAAAATTAAGTAAAATAAATTTTCTTTATTGTTTTAATATTTCCTGTTATTAGAAAGGAACCGAACATAACCTTAATCAGTTAATTAATCTCATGGAACTAGCAATTTTCATTGTTGAAATTCATAAAGGTAAATAATTTCCCGAAGAATGGGAAAGCTTATATTTAAAAGATATCAAGAGATAGGAGTAGAAAGAACTACTCTTCTTTGCTTTACAATAGCACATAATCTACTGGTTAATCATAATCAATTTTGTAAAACATTTTTATTACTGACATTCACTAATAATCATTAATCAAATTCTCAACGCTTTTAAAAGTTTATCACATTCTGGATGATCATTAATCAAATCCCGCATTATGATAATTTAAAATGGAGATGATCCATTTCTTGTCAAAAGGGTCACATGCTCCCTTTGGCCTACCGTTGTCTCAAACTATACCTTTTTACTGCAACACATAAATATGGATTTTCAAATCTTGTTATATGAGTTATATAATCCAATCTATAGTTTTCATAAGTTGAAAATCTATAAGTAATGCAAGCCCGTATTAAAAAAGAATTACTCCCAAAATATAAAATGCAAGGTAAAAATGGCATGGCTCTTGTATCTCTTATCCAATCATTTGTCTTTTAATCAACAATAACGAGAGAGAGAGAGAGAGCGATGGCGGCGTTTTTTATGGCCTCTTCATTGAGGGTGGGTTAATGTCAACATCTTCCTCAGTTTCGCTTTCAAAAAAGACATCAAGTAACCAGTAGCTTTATCAATTATCAAATAATAATAATAAGTCCTTGTTCTCTATCTATTCTCTTTCGATTGCAATCGTCTTGTTCTCACTCTATTCTCTTTCAATTGCAATCACCTTTATTTTATTTGGATCGAAAAATATTTAATTAATTATAATGAAACGGTATTTTTATATCTTTAAAAAATAAAAAAATAAAAATATTATTCTATTATAATTAATTAAATAATAAATATTGTCTCATTTATTTTGAATTGGAGAGAATCATGCTTCATTCTCTTATATGAAATTAACTTGCTTGAGAAATGAAATTGTGATCCTAATGATTCGTAATCATGTGTTCCCTTGCCCAAAAGTTTTTTTTTTTTAATTACCATTACGACGTCGTTGCTTTGATTATCCTCTGTAGGAGACTTTCCATTAACACCACCCATTTTAGTGAACCAGAAATAAGTTGCAATTGTTAGTGGGAGACGATATTGGAATTCAGAAAGTGGGTTTACACTTTCAAAGCGTTATAAATACTTTGACAAACTTTTAGTGGCCCAAATAGTCATGACTACTTTTCTAACACTAATTAATTAAATTCAGTGAAAAAAAAACATGTTTTATGCAATAAATTAGCTGCTAATTCATTGATACGCTTTAGCATATGTCTTTAATTGTTTTCAAAGCCAACTCGATGTGTTGGTAATATATACTATAGTGCGTGGCCTGTTTTTAATCCCTTGATGTTTTACAAGTCCACCGTCCATGTGCTCCTCTCCTGTCCCATAACCTCCTTTTTGTAATAAGGCTAATAATTTTTGATACAATACATGAATTTAACACAAAATTGTAGGGTTTGTTAGGAGTTCTTCCCATAGTGTTCTCTTGGCATTCTCCTAGTCTTACGTATAACTTGATTTAAGAAAAAATAAAATTGTAATACCATTTTTTGCAAACCAATTAATTTTTATGAGTTAATAGTTATGTTCTAATGCTTTAAAACTTGTTTTTGGATTCAAAACTAAACAAAACTTAAGGGTGGAAGATTAAACCTTTAGAGATGGTATCACCCAAAATGGATTTGATCATCCTAAATTTGGTATTAATGCCTCAAATTTGGTGCTAATGCCTAAAAAAATCGGTGGTGGAGACCATTACAATTTTTTTTTTTTAAATCATGTTTTAAATAAGACTAGGAGAACGCTATGAGAACCTACGGGGAGAACCCCTAGCATTTTCCCAAAATTATAGGATTAGGGCTTGACATAAACAAGTTGTCCTACTTGACCTGTGAGTTGATCCACCTTATCCGTTTTATGAAATTGTATATTGTTAATGCAGTTTCCGGTACAATGAACTCCAAGGATGAAATGACGTCGCCTAGTACAACAATTCCTTGTATCCTACAAAATAAAAACACGTGTTAAGAGGACGCGTCGGGTGATGGCCGGTCATACTTCCTCCGATGCTTAAGTTAGTGTTTGTATGAGCTTAGTGTAAAGCTTAGTGAGTATTAATCATCTCTATCCTCTTTGGAATGAAGCCTTTTATAGATATTTGCATGGAGGCGTTAATGAAGAATGAGCGGAGGATTCAGATTTGGGTGTGACACCCAAAGGAATGTTCTTGTCTTATGCCAGTTACGATTGATATGAAACTACTACTGTCATTTAGTAGGACTCTGAGAACGATGCATAACCGTAAAAGGCTATTTATGTGCAAACTGTAATCGTTCTGAAGATCATAACCTAACCCAGTCGCACGGATTAGGGAGCATTAATGTGGTAACGGTCGTATATGGAGTCATGCTACAACGTGGTCGGTCTCGGTGATATCCTTGGAATTGACCTAGTCGGTTGAGTCTAAACAATATGATAGAACTTTGTGTGGCGGCCCATTTGGTGTATACAACCCTTTCATTACTAGACCTCGGATCCATAGGTGATGGGCTTAGGGGCCCAATGACTTGGGCTAAAAGATATGGGTGTAGCATATACATTTTTTATATAATAAATACATGTTGAAACGGGTCAAACGTGTTAAACAAGTTGTGTTCAAGTTTAAATGAGTCAAACAGGTTAAACAAGTTGTGTTTAGATATAAATGGGTCAAAAAGATCACCTATTTGTAGGTCAAGTGGATCATGTCAAGTTTAAGAGTTTGACCTGTTTATCTAAATGGGGCATGGTTGGGTTTATCCTTATTGTGTTGGCAGGTCAAGCGAGTTGACTCGACAACCCATTTTGTCAACCTTACTTCGTCCCTCACCTTACTTTCCACTCCTTATTCACAACGCTTTTACCCTACACATTGCCTTATCATGCACGTATCCCACAAGCCTATGCCTGGCTTTTCCATTAGGCCACTTAGTTGGTCTTCTAGTTAATTACTTTAATGAAAGAAGGCCCCTAAATAGAAGTAGTATTTTTAGGGCTCATTTTATAAATAAATGTTTAAGGTCTTTAAAAAGATTAGTCAATATTTTTAATTATAGTATAGACCCAATTAGTATTAAAAAAACTATTAACAATTGAAAGATGAAAAAAATTTAGTTGGCAAGATATTGAGAGTTTAAAAAGAGAATTCGAGAAATGAAGAAAGATGGAAAGTTAAGAAAGAAATTATGTTAAACATGTTAATTCAATGCTCTCTAATTAATAATCCACTAGGATATTGAGGGCAGCATTAAGAAAGGATGGGGCAGATGGAGCTATTCTAGAGTGCACTTGAGGACTGCCATTTGAGCGACTTGGGCTTCAAGGGGCCAAAATTCCCATGGTCAAACTGCAGGGATTCATAGACTTTGACTAAGGAACACTTAGACCGTGCAATTGCTAACAATAGTCAATGTGTAGCTTTTTAGTTGGCCGAGGTCCGAGTGCTAGCAAGTAGATCCTCAAATCACAAGTCTCTGTTAGTACAATTAGCTAGTGGGGATGAGGTACAAATAATATACAATAAAAGATTCAAGGTGGAAGCATCTTGGATGGTGGAAGATGAGTACAATCGAATTGTGAGGGAAGCTTGGGAGAGAGGTGGACTAGGCAGATCGAAGATGAGTTTGGTTGGCAAAAGCTTGCCCATTGCCAGAATGATCTCTCTAGGTGGAGTGCACGTAAATTTGGTGATGATGAATGGAAACTCAAGCAAAAGACCAAGCAACTGGAGGACTTACAGAAGGAGGAGGGGCCTGAAAATTGGGAAGCCATAAAACTTGTAAAATATGAGATTGAGTTTATTTTGCAACCAGAAGACATTCATTAGAAATAGTGCACAAAACAAAATTGGTATCAAGTGACAGTGGGGTATCAAAGCACACCCATTTTCCATGTGTGGGCCAATCATAGGTAGAAAATAATCTCAATTTGGAAGGTATTGTTTGAAGCAAGGGTGGAATGGAAGAAACCATAGGAGATTGGAGGGGCTTTTGTATAATACTATCAATCACTATTCTCAGCAGAGATCCAATGAGCAAATGAATGTATTGCATGCTTGGATACCCATGTGACTCCTGAGATAAATGCAGGTCTACTACCACTTCATTCTGATGGAAGTAAAAAATGCTTTGTTTCAAATGCACCCTCTAAAATCCCCAAGGTTAGATGGCTTTTCAGCATACTTCTACCAACAGTCGTGGAGCATAATGAAAAATGAGGTTTGCAATGTTGTACTTGATTTCCTTAACCATGATGTATTTGATGTTGATGTTAATGTTACCAATATTGCCCTTATCCCAAAATCCAATAATCCCTCTTGTATAATTGACTATAGACCCATTAGCCTGTGTAATGTTGTCTACAAGCTTATTTCAAATATGTTAGCTAACAAATTGAAAAAGGTGTTACCTTTTATTATTTCACCCACACAGAGTGCATTCATTCTAGGCAGACTCATCACCAACAATATTTTGGTGGCATTTACGGCTATGCATACCATGAATGGTCGAATAAAGGGGAATGAAGGTTTTATGGCATTCAAGCTTGATATGAGTAAGACATACAACAAGGTGGAATGAGATTTCTTGGAAGCATTAATGAGGAAGATAGGTTTTACAAGCCGCTGGATTCAGCTAATGATGACATGTGTTCAGACTGTATCATACTCGATGTTGATCAATGGGCATGCTTATGACAAAATTACACCAACCCGAAGAATTAGGCAAGAGGACCTGCTCTCACCATACTTCTTCATCTCATTTGTGGAAGGTTTGAGTTTGCTTCTCCAACAGGCGGAAAGGGACAGACGATTACAGGCCTCTCTATAACTAGGAGGCACTCAGTTGAATCACTTGTTTTTTGCAAATAACAGTTTGTTTTTCTACAAGGCATACATAAATGAGTGATTATGTATTCATGACATATTTGAGACTTATGAGAAAGCTTGGGGCAAAAATTGAATATAGATAAAACTTCAATCTTTTTCAAGAGGAATAAAAAAGAAGAGGCAAATAGTTTATCCTTTCAATCGCGGGTGTAAGCTTAACTTAGAGATATAAAAATACTTAGGGCTTCTTGCTCTTATTAGTAGGTCAAAGGTGAGTGCCTTCACTAGTATTAAGAGGGGGAATATGCGATAAAATTAATGGGTGGAAGGAGAAGTTCTTATTGCAAGCTAGAAAAGAAGTTTTAGAGCTTGTTTGGGATTGCGGTTGAAAATAGAGCTTTTGGTTATAGAGCTTTTGCCTATAAGCTTTTGTCAAAAGTTCTATTTCTGAAAAGCCATGACATGTTTGGTAACTGCATGTCTTAAGTGCTTTTTTAATGTGTTACTGATGTTTGGTAACAAAACTAAAAAAGAGCTTTTAGTTGCAAAAATGACATATAAGGACATGTAATTAATTTTTTTAGTATAGCTGAGAAAAAAAAAATCATTACGTTACACCAAATATATGTCATTTTACGTGAAATCATTACATATTGGTAATGACAATAAAGGCCTAAGGTTGGTAATGATTTTTTTTTTTTTTTCACATTTTTTCCATTTTATACCAACATTTTTATATAAAAATGGTTAATGTTAGCTTTTACAAGTACAAATTATTTTGTAATGTTTTATATAACAAAACGTCAATATTTTCATTTTTTTGTACTTATATGTAATAAAAGTGATGTCAATCATTTTTTATGTCCCTTTAAAATATTTAACACAATTTTGAACACCACAACACTTCATAGTATTTAACACATAAAAAAGAATAATATTCAAGAAGATCCTTAAAACATTTTAAATTGTTTATAACAAAAACAAAAAGAACATAAAAAAGAAAACATTAACGGGTCATAAGTAGATTAGCAATATGATCACGCTCAATGTTCATAGAATTTTCATTTGATGTATCGATTGTTGTATGTTGACTCATCTTGTGTGCTTCGTTATCGCTTATCTTGTCAGAGGTAGTAAATCGCATCATCATCATATGGTTGGAACTCGGATCCTTTATTGCATGCTTCCTAATGAAGTTATGAAGAGCCATAGATGCCACTACAATTTTCACTTGTTTATCATAAGGAAAATTCGACATGCAATGCAATAACTTCCACTTATTTTTCCAAACTCCAAATGTTCTTTCAATAGTGCATCTAAGTGATGAATGTGCATGATTAAAAATTTCATGCATACCCCTCGGTTGGCTTCCACGACGAAAGTCTGGTAAATGATACCGCTCCCCTTTGTATGGCCCCATGTATCCCTTCATGTGAGGATATCCTGCGTCTACCAAGTAATACTTTCCTGTAATAAATATGCGAATAGCGCTCATAAAAAATATTGAAATATATATTTTTTAATGTATAATTCATAATTGTTATTTTTATTAAATATAAACCTCTAGGAGGGTGTGGAAATCGCAATTCTTCCTTTCGAATAGCTTCTAAAAAAATACGTGTATCATGTGCAGTACCTTCCCATCCAGCCCAAACAAAGGTGAAACACATACGAAAATCACAAACAGCCATAACATTAAGTAGGAGTTCCTTTTCGACCAATATATGGTATTTGTTTAGATGGGGAAATTTTAACTGGTACATGGGTTCCATCAATGGCTCCAATACAATCTTTGAAGTATGGCCAATACCGCTCATCATCACGAATTTTGTTTGGAACATCCCTAAACTCCCTATCAATAGGATTAATAATGTCAATCGCCATTCTTGAAACAGCCATTAAAACACGAGTAAAATGTCTACTAACTGTTTCTCCTGAATGTTGAAACCTTTCTTGTACTATTCTATTCCCAAACCCATGGCCTAAAGTATTCAAAAACATAGCCACCAACTCTTCAACAGTTAATTTCCTAGTACCTCTTAAATTATATCTTTCCTTCAACTCTTTACACAAGTAAAGGAATACGTGTATTTCCATTCTAAAATTTTGTTTGCACCTATCAGGATTACCTTGTAAAATCTCCATAACCCATTTATAACCTGTTTGAGAAGATGTCCTACAAGGTTCCTTTGCGATATATGGCATATAATAGTTCTCAACAAATTCTCTTTCATCATGCTAGAATAAAAACATCATTTTCATTTTCATTTTCCTCTTCACCATAATCACTATCACTTGTATCATCTTGAGTACTGCTATAATCACTATTGTCCATGTCTGTAAGGAAAACAAATAAAGAAATAAACACAAAACAAATATATAAGAATCCATAAAATAAGAAAAGAGATATCTACGTAGTTATGAAATATTCTAATATATTCACCTTAGTACACAAATCAACACATATAAAAAAATAACATTCAAATAGATTCTTAAAACTTTTTAAATAGTTCATAACAAAACACAACATTAAAGAATAACAACATTATTCCATGTTACGACGGTTAATATCTCTATTTTTCATTCGCTTGATAAAGTCAATGCAACCATGGCTCTTTAATAGTCACAAACATCTCTCTATGCGATCTCTTAAGAAATACTTACATTGCAAACTTAAGAATGTCAATGTCATTTTCGCTTTCAACAATCCCGAACAACATCCATAACCTCTTCAATACTACATCCGGTTTATCGTAACTCTTAGATGTCATTGTATTCTTACTTTCTATTACATCACAAATACGACTCAAATGTTGACTAACGATTTGAACTCCTTTCTTTCTTTTCTTGCATTGAACCGTAAGACCAAACTTCTTATTTCCTTTATCCCCGTATCTAAATCAGCGGGAATATCATCAATGCCATATGTATTGAGATTTGGTTCATCATCCAAAACATCTTCACCTTCTAGAACATTGACATCTTCATCAAAGTTGACATCTACACCATTTATGGCATTAATATCATTAGGAACCAACCCTATAGATGGTGCCCAAGATCCTTCTCCGGTGGCAGTTATATCTCTAAACAATATTTCCACCTTTATAGCATAAGCCAAACTCACAGCGAAACTTGGTTGCTTCTGGAACTTCCTGTAATTAGTTATATGTAAAAATCAATAATAGACATTTTATAAACCACTTAAACAAAAACAAATAAGTAAAAATATAATACCTGCAATTTTTTTTCCCACCAATCATCGGGCGCATCAATTGTCTTTTTCACTGGATCCCATCCAAGGCCAGTTTCCTTGCCTATCAATCTCTTCCAAATGTTCCACTCTTTTTTCAAACTATCCCACTTGTTCTTTAGTTGTTTATAACAATATTGTTTTCCAGTTTTTTCATTAAATTTATTTATCACATTTTTCCATCCTGTCTTATTGAAATGTGTTCCTGGGCGATTACCAGCATGAATCTCAGTAATACATATGTCAAGATAATCTTCTAGCATTTTTTCAGTCCAAACTACTTTCTTTATCTGAGTATCTGCGGTAGCAGCAGCAACGTTGCTTTGACTTTTTTTACTCATGTTTGTCAAACAATAAATAAGCTGATAAAATTATAAATGAAAAAGTATGTTAAACACTATTAAAAATTAATAATTTGTTTAAAGTGCTGGCTTTGATAAAATAAAATATATAAAAATTTCATGAAAAACATACATGTTCACAAACAAAATGGCAACAATAAACAATATTATCTCAAAACAAGCAAATAGTATTATTAACTAATATTACTTTTTGGAGAACTCAAGTAAAAAAAATATAGATAAGAAAGAGTCAATAATAGTATAAAATCTACAGATTAAAACAAAAATAGTGTATGAGTCAAGATTTTAAGCTACACACCACACGCTCATTCTTGAAACAAATAAAAAATTTCATAAGATTTGATTTAGTCCTGTATGATGCCCCGCTTCTCAATATATTATTAATGCTAGTTTTAAGAAATTCTGTAAACATTTAATTGCCTATGGATTCAAACATGTTGCATGCATGATTTTCATACAAGTGTAATGTGCATATGTGCAAGTTGACCTGAATATCCACACGTTCATTCTAGAAAAAAAATATAATAAAATAAAAATATTGAAGGAAAAATATAACCTTTGCCCAAAGGCGCCAATCCCGTGAAGCTCTGCTATAACCAACCTACTGCCCAAGACTAGCCTACCCCCCTACACGCACCACGCCTTTGCTAAAACCCACTGCCCAAAGCCAGCCTTTCACTCCTACACCACCACACGTTTTCTCTCCGTTCAAAAATAATTATTACCCCCAAACAATTGACATTACCGTGTATCGTCTTCTTTTCCCCTCCATCCCTTTTTTGTTTCTTCTCTAACTCTTTTCCGCCGCGCAGGTTTTCTCTCTTCTTATTTTTTTTTTCTATTACCATTCTTCCTATTATTTTTTATAGTACTCTTTCTTTGCAGTTTCATCCTCTATATTTTTTATTCTCTTTATTTTTTTTAATACTCTTTCTCAAGATCCGAACAAAAGAGATGAAAATAATCAAATATCAAAGGAACTCACCGGAACGAGATGAACTTCTGTTTGATCTCTCTCCCAGCTCTCAACTACGGTAGAATTATATTTTGGTTCAATGTGATGTTTATATATGGGTATGATTGTTATTTGTTGAAATTGATATGGGTATTTTTGTCTTGTTCATATTTTTTATTGAGAGCATACTGCAGCGCGCCTTTCTCTCCAAAAGTCCATTTCACAAAAGCCTCATTTTCGAGCTTCGGTCTAAACGTGATTTTGAGCGTTTAGAGCATCAGAAGCGCTGCGGCATTTTTTTTACCAAACATCCTTTTTTTTTTTGAAACGGGCTTCTTAAGCTTCAAAAGCACGTTTTGGCTCTGCAACCGCAGAGCCAAACATGCTCTTACTGAAGGCGATAATCCAAGTGATTTCAACATATATATGAGTGTCTTTCTCCTACCAAAAACCTTTTGTAAAGATATCAACTTTATGATGTTTAAATTTTGGTGGGGGACATAAAGATAATGGGAACAAAATGGCATTGATGAATTGGAAAAAGTTGGGAAGGGGCAAAGAACGGGGTGGCATGGGCTTTTGGAACCTTTAATGCTTCAATTTGGTATTGTCGGCCAAGCAGGGGTGGCGCATGATCTAGAACCCTGAGTCCCTGGTGGCAAAGGTTTTTAGAGAAAAATACTTCCAAAATAAAAATTTCCTAACTTCTTATCTAGGTAAAAGGCATTTGTATGCTTGGAGGAGTATATGGGCAGCAAAAAGTCTTCTTGAAGCTAGCTTGTTGTGGAGGGTAGTGGACGGTAAGAATATAAAAAGTCTAGCAAGATAGATGGATTCCCTCCCCAACAACTTTTTCCATCCAAACACCAATTAACACCATTCATGAGGAGGCTTGGTTTAGCACCCTCATAGATGTGGATACTAAATGGTGGACCTCATATGCTGCTTGTCACTTTGCCCACGACTGCAAAGTGACAGACTTGTATGGGTAGGTACTACGAATTGTGAGTTCTTGGTGAAAATTGCTTATCATCTGGCACAAGCAACACTAGATAGTTCTAAAAGGAGCAACTCAACCATGGAGCTTGGGTCGAATTGGAGGAAGGTCTGGAAAGTTAAGGGACCGAGAGTAGTGAGATATTTTATATGGAAGGCTTGCAACGAAATTCTACCTATTAAAGGCAATTTATATAGAAGAGGGATCACTTTGGATGCTCGCTGTCAGATTTGTGAATTGGTGGAAATAGTTGGACACTCCTTGTGGAGTTGCACTTTCACTAGAGATGTATGGCTTGAAAGTCCCCCCCTAGATACAAAAATGCATGACTTATGAAGATACGTTCATGAATATCTTTCTCAAGCTTCATGATAGGCTTGGAGAGAAATATGATTACGTAGAAACAAGTTTGTCTTTGATGGAATTTTTACTCCTTCGACTGTCATATGAAGTGCAAAAGACCAGGTGGAAGTTTTTGCTGCTACAAACTAGAATTAGAGAGACCAAATGAACAATCATCGGGCTCCTTTGGAAGACAAATGGAAATGACTTGTTAAGGGAGTAATTAAGGTGACTTGGGATGCTACAATTGACAGCAAATCGAAGAGAATTGGAATGGGTATCCTGGCTCGAGGTCACAACGGGATGATTGTTGCCGCGATGTGTAGCTCAAAACCATTTCACCTTGATCCAGCTTCAGCCAAAGCTTATGTAGCTTGGAGGTTGGCTAGTTTCTATACAGATTTGGGAGCTCGTAAGCTTGTGGTTGAAGGTGACTCACTAGAAATTGCTCAAGCTCTACGAAAGGACACAACCTGTTGGGGGAGGTATGGTCACTTAGTGGAAGATGCCCCGAGACTTATTAATTTGCTAAGTAAGAGGAAGGTGCACCATGTAAAGAGGATTTGGAATGAGATTGCTCATAGATTAGCCAAATTTACTCTAAATGGTAGGGATGAGGAATACTGGAGATTTGAATATCCACCATGTATCCAAGAGGCTATAATTGCTGATTTCAGCAATATTTGAAGGTTATAAGATTGGAGTTACAATTCCCAAAAAAAAAAAACCCTACCGGGATAAATGTAAAATTGGTCCACATGATTGGCCTAAATTACAAATCACTCCATGTTGTATAACAAATAATAGGTAATTGTATTACAAAAAAAAAAAAAACCCTACCGGGATAAATGTAAAATTGGTCCACGTGATTGGCCTAAATTACAAATCACTCCATGTTGTATAACAAATAATTTATAGGTAATTGTAGTTAGCCTAAATTACAAATCACCCTATGCAGTATAAAAAATAATAATTTATACATCCTCGGATTAGGTCAGAATAATAGTTTACTCTATAAAATTAATTTATGTTAAGTAACTTAATATAATCCCGTTAGTTTGTCATGTCATACACCTACAATAAAGTAATCTAATCTTTTATATTCCCAACATTTTACTCCATATAACCCTCCCTCATTTTCATATTCCTCGCACAGTTTGAAAGCATTTTATAAGAATTTGACGATCGCATTTTATAAAGTGGCTAAGGAAGATGAAGATAAGGGAGGGTTACGCATGGAATAAAATTTTGAAAAAATAAGAGAATATGTTACTTTAGCAGTACGATGTATAGTGAGGGCTAATGTATAGTCTTAGTTGGCGAAGTGATAGATTTTGTTAAGTTCCTTAATGAAAATGGATTTTAGTGAGTAAAACTGTTATTTTGTTAAACCTTGAGGACTTATAAATTATTTTTTATATCATAAGAAGTGATTTGTAATTTAGGCCAGCCACAAAGACCGATTTTGTATTTATCCCTAACCCAATTATTGTAAAATTATTTAGTTTCAAGAATTTTCTTTTAAAAAAATTCTAATTGAAAATTTTCTCAAATATGATATTTATTTTATGGTTTGAATTATTATTATTATTATTTTTTCAGAATTGACAATTTTAGAAGAAGTTTTACAAATAAAATAAAGTACTCAAATTAGCATATTAATTAAATATACAAATTTCACATACATCCCTCAATGTACCACCAAATTCATAATATCCTCGAAAATTTTCAATTGCGACAATGTCCTCCTAAACTACTAAATAAATAAAAATGTCCCCCCATGGCCAATAAAAAGACAAAAGTAACCCTAAATTTTTTTCAATAAGACAATAATACTCCAATAAATTAAAAAATAATAATTTTTTTCTTTTGGGAAAAAAAAGAGATATTTAAAAAAAAATTCACACCTTGGATTTTTTTTTTAATAGTTTTTTTTTTTCAAATTTTATTAAGAGTATTTTTGTTAGTGGGGAAACATTGTCATTTTTTAATAGTTTAGGAGGATATTGTCACAATTGAAAGTTTAAGAAATATATTATCAATTGAGTAGTAGTTTGAGGAGGTATGTCAATTTTTCCCTAATTAAATGGTATAACTAGTCTACATTCTTTTCGAAATGCATGAGTCACTTCTATAATTTTATTGACAATATTTGTTCAAATTGCTTTTACATAAAGAATTTTTTTAAAATTAAAATCAATAAAATTCTACTTAAAATTGGCAATGTCATAAGAAATATCGAATCAATTAACCATAATTATTATCATTAAAAATGCGATGTTCAAAAAAATTGAAGATAAAAATTTAATAATAATTTTTTGCATCCCAAAAAGCAATAAGAATAATTTTTAAACAAAAATATTTATTTAATTAATACTTAAATATAATTAAAGGTTGACTTAAACTTATTACTCAAGTGACCCTCCCACCCCCACCCCCTCCTCCCAAATAACAAATTTATGGCTATGTTTGCCAAAGGACCCCAAAAAAAATCCCAAACTATTTATCTCATTTTTTAATTTTTTATTAGATAAGTAATGTTATATAAAAAACGTGTAGAGGGGTGCAACCCTAGTACACAGAAAGAATACAAGAGAGCGCCTAAGGGGGGCTAGAGAAGAGAAAAAGAAAATCATAGAAATAATCACAAGAGGGGCAAGCCAAGCTGCCGCCCAAGTAAATAGAGTAGTAAAAAAGAAATGTAAAAGATCCTTCAAGCTTTTTTCAAATCCTCGAAAAATCTCTCATTCCTTTCGGACAATAGACACCACATGATGCAAAGCGGATCATTTTCCAAACAACGGCACTACGAGAGCAACCCCCCGAACACCAGCACTGCAAAAGATTCACCACCCCATAAGGCATAGCCCACGCTAAGCCAAAGCGATTGAAGAAAGCGTTCCATAAGACTTGAACACACTCATAATGAAGAAGCAAATGACCAATGGATTCCTCATCCTTTTTGCACATCCCAAACCTATTGATCAATACCATATTTTTCTTCCTCAAAATATCCAAAGTGAGAATCTTACCAAGAGCAACCGACCAAATGAAGAACACCACCCTTGGTGGTGCTTTAGTATGCCAAATGCTCTTACAAGGAGAGGGAAGCTAACATTAGAATCACCTCAAACTTCTCCTTCCTATTCGAAACCCACCATATTTTGTCAATCCCACCACCCAAATTATAAGAGTACAAGAAACTATAGTCTCAATCATTCAAAGGACGCAGAAAACTAACGTTACACTGACAAGATCCACTCAACGAATCAAAATCATCCACAATGAAAGCCTCCTTATTGCTTGCTAAACTATACAGCCCCAGGTACACCTCCAAGAGAGGCGAACTTCCACACCACACCTCCTCCCAAAAGTTGATTATGGAGCCATCACTTGGAATTAGTCTAATATGATTAGAGAAATGATGCCACTCCTTACTAATGAACTTCCACAACCCCATCCCATGAGAACTAGCTCTAACTCATGAGCGCCACCCCCTCTCTCTCTGACCCATACTTTGCCTCCACCACTTTTCTCCAACAAGCTCCAGGTTCATTTGCATACTGCCACAACCACTTTCCAAGTAACACGCGATTGAAGCATTTCAAGTTTCGAATGCCTAAACCTCCTTCCCGAACAAGAGAGCAGACTTTCGACCAATTCACAAGGTGGAACTTGAATTCTTCTCTAATACTGCCCCAAAGAAAGCCACATTGAATCAACTCAATGCGCTTAGCAACGCAGCTGGAATAGGCAGGAGAGGGAGATAAGTAGGGAAATTGGACAAAGCATTGTTATGAAGGCAATCCGTCCACCCTTTGAAAGATACAACTTCTTCCAACTGGCTAAAGTGCGGATAGACTTTTCCACCACCCCATTCCAACTCGCCTTGTCTTTAAACCAGAACCCCAAAGGCAAGCCCAAATAAGGAATAGGCAAAGAACCAACTTCACAACCCTAAACCTCCACCAAGGCACCAATATTGCTCACTTCACCAATTGGCACTAGAACCGATTTAGCCAAATTGACCTTAAGACTAGAGACAAGCTCAAAGCAAATTAGCAAATTGCCAATGGCTTGCACTTGATCCAGGGAAGCCCCACTAAACACCAGCGTGTCATCCGCAAACAATAAATGTGAAATGTGGACCTACTCACTCCCTCTAGAACCCACAACAAAGCCCGATAAAAGACTATGATCAATTGAGGCCTTAACCATTCTACTAAAGGCTTCCGCAATAACAAAAAGAAATGGGGAGAGGGGGTCTCCTTGCCTCACCCCTCTTAAATTGTTGAAGGAACCAGCCAGAGAGCCATTAATCAAGATAGAGAACGAAGCCGAAGATACAGAAAGCAATCCAAGAACACCATTTTTGCCCAAACCCACATCTCCTAAGCAGATATAACAAAAATCCCAATTAACATGATCATAGGCATTTTCCATATTTAGCTTGCAAAGTAGCCCCGGTTCTCAAAACTTAAGACAGAAATCCAAACTCTCATTAGCTATGAGCACAGAGTCCAAGATTTGTCTGCCCTTGGCAAAAGTGCTCTGAGGAGTAGAAATAATATTGTTCATGACCAGCCTCAATCTATTGGCCAAGACCTTCGAGAAAATCTTGTAGATCCCACTCACAAGACTAATAGGACGAAAATCTTTGAGCTCCGATGCCCCAGACACCTTAGGAATGAGAGAAATAAAAGTGGAATTGATACTCTTCTCAAACTTACCATGAACATGGAATTCAGAAAAAGACAACCATGATGTCCTCTTTCAGCACATCCCAACAAGCTTGGAAAAAGGCCAAAGAAAAGCCATCCAAGCCTGGGGCTTTGTTCCCATCCATACCAAAGATAACATCTTTTACTTCATTTTTAAGAAAAGGGACTTCAAAAGAAGAGGCTTCACCTATGAACAAAGACTCAAAATCCAAATCATCCAACCCTAGGTCTCCAAGACATACTTTCAGCAAACATGGATTTATCGTAATTGACTGCATGTTCTCTAATGGCAGCCAAATTGGAGGACAAAGACCCATTGATGAGAAGAGAATCAATAGTATTATATCTCTTGTTCGAATTAGCCATCATGTGAAAAAACTTTGTACACTTATCTCCCTCCTTAAGCCATTTGATTCTGAATTTCTGCCTCTAACTAATTTCCTCTTTAAGGAGAGCTCTCTCAAGGTCCCTACAAAGCAGCCTTTTCCTCTCCCTCACTTAAGCCTCCCCCTTTTGCAGCTAGCTCCAAAGCCTTCAACTTATCCATCCTCTCCTTAATGAGCATACCAATATTACCAAAAACAGTTTTATTCCAATTCTTGATATCTCTCTTGAAAGCCCTAAGCTTCTTAGAGAGAATGAAACTAGGGGTACCTTGAAATTGGTACGAAGCCTACCAACCTCTAACCCTTTCCACAAACCCCTACTCTTTCAGCCACATGTTCTTAGATTTGAAAGATTTCCTTCCCCCTTTATGACCTCTACATGCTAAGACGATGGGAAAGTGATTTGAACAAAGACAGAGTAATCTCTTTTGAAAAACTTCTGGATGTCTCGCTTCCCAACCCGAGGAAACCAAGAAACGGTCAATCCTAGACTAGGACCGAGTATTGGACCAAGTACATAAGCCCCCGGTTAGAGGAAGATCCATGAGACCTCTCTCAAAAATGAAATTCGAAAACTTCTCATAGCTACACTGATGCACCTCTCTCTAGACCTCTCACTAGGGAACCTAATGACATTGAAATCACCCCCAATACACCAAGGCAAGTTCCACCAACTCAACAACCCAGCCAATTCATCCCTAATAGACATCTATCAAAATCTCCATTAGGACCATACACCCCTGCAAAAGCCCACTCAAATCCATCCATTATATTCTTGAAAGTACAAGTCGCCACACATTCCCTCACATCTATATCTAACCTAGAAATCACCCTCTTGTCCCACATCAACAGAATGCCCCCAGCAACCCCATTAGCAGCCACATAACACCAATCTACATAGGGACAGCCCCACAAACTATTGATAACCCTTCTAGAAATAAGCTCCAACTTTGTCTCCTGCAAGCAAACAATGTCCACCCTCTATTGACGCAGCAAATTCCTCAATATCATCCTCTTATCCGGGTTGTTCAACCCTCTCACGTTCTAAGAAAGAATGTTGCATTTCATAACACAATATGGTTTCCCTTTCCCTTTCCTTTGCTATGAGTCACACTCCCACCTTCTCCCTTATAATTGACCGAAGAGACGAGGTTAACGAGTTCTCTCGTACCTTTTCTACCCACCTGACCTCCCCCCACAATTTTCTTGGCCACCTTTTTTTCCTTACCAGCTAGAATGTGAGCAAATGTCGTCCTAAGTTTCTCTATGTGACCATCACAAGAAACGCCTACAATCTGACTAAATGCCATAATTAATTCCACCTGCTTCCTGAGACCCAACACAACTGCCATCCATCAAGACTTGACTCCAATCCAACAGAGTAGTCTCTTCCTCCACATAGGGCACCAATTTCAACCCAGGCAAAGTAGTCTGCTATGGAAGAGCAAAAGTTTCATCCCTTCAGTTTGAACAAAACAGAGCTCTGCGAAAGTCATTTTAGCAACAGGTGACAAGACCTCAACAACTGAAACGCTTAATTCTCCACTGTCCAAAACAGAGTCTCCAGGAAACCAAGGCACCAATAAATTATCCTCCACACCCAAGTGAAGCGCCTCTATCGTAAATCCTCCTTCCAACCTCTTCTGAGATAGACTTGCAGACAGCTCTACTTCTGCCGACATGCACAGAGAAGCACTAGTATCACCAGGATTCATAACTAGTCTCGTTGACGGAGCTACGAACTCGTTAGGGTAACCCAGATTCCTAGATGCCATTACCAGTACCGTCTGAGAAGGAATACCCACATCACCTGGCCCCTGGACAGCAGAACCCATTCCCAGCTTTGACTTACAGACTACCATCGACGAAGAACCCAGGTCGGCACAATCCGCTTCTGTTTGGAAAGCCTTGCGAACTCACTTGTATTTGCCTAAAGTGGACAATGACACCATCTTTACTGCGCCCACAGAGAACGAGGCTCCTGCAATGGAAATTTCCCCCTCCTGGAACAATCGCAACTCATAGAAAATGTCGTGAAGCTCCTATCCCTTGAAATCTAGCTTTCGAACCCAGACTAACCTTGGGCCCCAAAGGACGAATGAGCCTTTTCTTTTCTTTTTGGGCTTAAGCCCATTCGGCCGAGAGTGACCAGCATCCTCCACAATGGCCTTTTCTTTTCCTATACAAACCATGTTCTATTTTTCCA
The DNA here is from genome assembly GCA_013348765.1 of Carpinus viminea. Lineage (NCBI taxonomy): Eukaryota > Viridiplantae > Streptophyta > Magnoliopsida > Fagales > Betulaceae > Carpinus > Carpinus viminea. The sequence goes on along the minus strand of CP054670.1, from coordinate 27,497,387 downwards.
CGAAACTCGTGCTAGGCCCACTAGGCTATAGTGAAAATAACACTTCCTCTAACCACTCAATACTTACATCCACCTCACCCTTTAAAGTTGTCAGCAACCTCTTTAATTGCCTGCAACTCGAGACGTGCACTCAAGGAAGACTGCCCATCCCCATCAGACTCCAACCGTCCCTTCAACAGCTCCAGACCAGGTTTTGAGGGGTACAACAACACCTTAGGGAGCAGGCTATTCGTCGGAGGAAGAAACTTGCCCATCGAAACCTAACTAATACCCTCGCTCTAGTCATCACCATGCACTCTTCCTCTTCAATTACGTCTTGTATTTCCTTCTTCGGAGCACAAGACTTCTTCAACTTCACCATCAAACCGTCCTCGAACCTCACTAGTGAATGAGCTTTCTTGCAGTTTAGAGTATACTTATCAAAATCGCGGGCTTGAACTCCTAACTCGATTGAAGCATCTTTCAACCACCTAGGAATCCTAGCTATCGGCTCAGAGAAAGAATTAAAGTAGTCTTCTACCGGATTCTACGCCAGTCCCACCACCTCCACGTAGCTCCTTTTATCTACCACCTTCTTGTACTCCTGGACCTCACGCTCAACTCAAAGAGAAGAATTGGCCCTACGCACTTCCGCCATGAAACGATCCCACCTTGACCAAATCGGCCCTCTAGAACCATTATCGAGCCACACTTTCTTCTACCATCAAACTCTTCTATTGTCAGGAAGCTCCCATGCCGGTTAGAGCACTTTTGCGTAATGATCATAGGATAGCCTGCTCTAGATTGGTCCCAAAACACCTCAAAATTTTCCACCGCCACCAGCTCCTCCATTATGCGAGCTAACCAAGCTAGTTCAACCATTAGTAGAAATATAGACCTTTGTATCTTGTTATTTCTTTCAAAAATCCTCACCCTTGAAGCCTCTCCTCTAATCTGCAGCTCAAACTCTTTCGACTCCATCGTCCATTTCCACGAACCAGCCACCAGCTCAGCCACATGATCCTCACGCGTGACCCACACACCTTAACTTAGGCAAAGAGTGGAAGAGAGAGAAGAGAGATTTAAATAAATCATAACAAAATAAACCACCAATTTATCTCAAAATTAACTCCCAACATTCTTACTTTTTACAATACATTAATTACTTTTTATTACTATTAAAAAAAAATACTACAAACATTTTTTTTTTCTCACTTTTTCATACAAAATATTCTTACTTTTGTGGCATGAAGATTATGTTTTAATTTAGTGACATGGAGTCACTTTATGCATATTATGTAGGTGCAGATTTTGTGACAATATAGCAACATATTATGTAGGTGCAGGCTTGGACAGTTTGTGTGATTACTACACCCTAAGTTTGGGATACATTTGATTTGTGTTAATTAGCCAATGTTATGGCTTTTTTGGATGGTAATAGCTTATGATGGTAAATGCCAATGATAATGGTTTTTGTGAGTTATTGGTTTCTTACTTGGAATCATGTGAGGATTATGTATTAATTTAGTGACATGGATTTGGCAGTCAACTGTTATCTTCTGTTCTCTTTAGAGTGTAATTGGAACATATTTTTATATAGTTGCAAGTATTTGGTTAAATGTGTCTTTGTGAATTTATATTGTTAATTTGTTAGACAGTTTTAAGGTGCCCTTTTTCATGGGAAAATTCTTTCAAATGCAATAAGGAATTGCATGTATGCATTGATCGGAATTTACAAAACTAATTAATCTAATCGATTGTTCATTCCTAGTGAATACGCTAATCTATTCTGAAAGTATTTAGCAATAAAGAAGATACCAGACCACTTTTCCATCTGAAGATATCTTCAGGAACTTTGACCAAATGTTATGAATACTATTCGATTTTTTTGATCATGAAGAAACAAATAGTCAACAATATCTACTACCGTAATAATTAATCACCTAGATATACTTCTTCTTTTCAGACGAGTTAAACAATGAAGTACAATATTAAACATAGAAATATATAGAAACCAAATACATTACAAACCGAAAAAATAACTCTATTTTTAAATCAGATCCTCTTCATAGCTTCAACGAAAATCCTTGTCCATGGAGGTAGCGAACGGAAAGGCTGTCAGTAAAATTGGTTGTGGCACCTAGTTATAGTCTAAAATAAACTATGTTACAAAATATACTTTTGTAATGACTAGTGGAAAAATATGTTTCAATTCCACTCTAAAGAGAACAAAAGATAATGGTAAGATGCCTCATTATTTTCATATTTTCTTACAAAATACTTACACAATACATCACATAAATAACTTATATTAAACAATAACAATACATACAAAAAAGTGGGCAACACCACATAATTACTAAATACATTAGATCATAATGTTTTCATTACACATTTCACTCAAGAATTGCAACTAGTTTCCATTAGACGTCTAATTATATGCTCAGTGCAGCCTCAACCTTGAGGAATTTGCATTAGACACGAGATAAAACATCATTACAACAAGGAGAATCAATAAACATGCTAAGGCAAACCGATACTTCGTCTTTTTGAATTGAATTTATTCTTCTGTATTTGTAATTACATTTCAAAATTAAGAGATGCAACCTCCATTTTCGCCTTATACTCAGCAACTTCAAGCTTGCATTTCAAAATTTCATTCAAGATTGTTGTTCCAATTTGTGCACATTCATTCTTCAAATTCTCATGCAAATCAAACAGTTTTGACACCACTTGCTTACCATGCTGACAAATATCCATATCTATCCATTTGAAATACTTACATCCACGATTGTCTTGATTCTACATAATCAAATCAACATTAAAATATATCAAACAACCATTATGATACAATAGCCACCAACAACACAACCAAATACTTCATTGATTTCAACAAAAAAAAAAACCCTTCATAATCCTAGAGTTTCAAAATGAATCAACATAAACCATAAACCCTATTTTATGAACAAATTAAACCCTAACACCATACTCAGCTATCATGAACATTAACTATATTGAACCAACATAACCAGCTCAAATACTCAGTTATAAGGAAAAAAACATTCAGCTTAGCTCAAATACCCAGTTAAGCAAAACCCCTTCAGCTAAAATAACTAGCTCCAATACCCACTAAACCCTTAAAAAAAATTTAGATCAAATGACCAGCTCCAACATCCAGCCAATATCCAGTTAATCAAAAAAATTTTTGCTAAAATTAATAACCAACTCCAATACCCATTTAAGCCAAAAAAATTCAGCTCAAATAACAATAAAAACATAACCAAATTTCAGCAAATACACATTTAAGCCAAAGCCAAAAAAAAAAAATCAGCTCAAATACCCAGCTACGAAAACAAATTTCGGCAAATTGCCAAGCCCAAAAAACCTAGCTAAGTAAACAATTTTCAGCAAAGACCCTAAACTCTAAAACCATAATATACACAACTGAATCAAATACCAAAGTCAAATAAAATGCTGGGTTGTGAGGAAAATTTCAACGAATCAAATACCCAAGTCAAACAAAATGCTGGGTTGGAGGAAAATTGCAAAAAACAAATACCCAAGTCAAATAAAACACTGGGTTGCGAGAAAAATTGCAAAAAAAAAAACAAATACCCAAGTCAAATAAAATGGGGGGTTGTGAGATAAATTGCAAAAAAACAACAACAAAAAAATCTTACCACATAATTCCCATATGTATAAAACCTTTTGCTGAAATTCCTTAGCGTGAATGCTGTTAAGATGCGTGATCTCTTCCCACATTTGCACATTGGATTACTCGTTCCAGTTCCTGCGTCGATGACTTCACTGTAGGTTTCATCCATTGTAGGTATCAAATGAGTATAATGAATCAGAAGGATTCCAGCCCGAAGAATAAGATCTTGAAAAGGAGCTTTCGGTTTTCGGTATGTAGGTATGAACGAACGAAAGAAAGGAGGAGGTGATGAATCGATTTGGGTCGATTTCAAAGACTAGGGTTCGTTCGGGGAGGCTGTCGAAGAGTCATTCGGTCCTTAGTTGTTTTTGTTCTGTCATTGGTCGTTCGAAGTGTTAAGTGGTTTTAGTGGTTTTTGAGTGTGCGTACACGTGCAGCCAAGGGTAAAATTGGGTTTTCGAAAATAAATCCATATGCTTGGCACATGAGGATCGGTTTGTTAGGAATTGACGGAAGTTGCTAACGGGAGGGGGAAAGTGAGAGAGAAATAAAGTTCAGGAGAAAGTGAGAATTTTTGAACGTTATGAGGGTATTTGCAAAAATGATCAAACTTCAGGGGGGGTTAGTGAAGTTTCCCCCCCTTTTTTTTTTCTCACATCAATAAAATTTGTTATAGTTCTAAACCACTTCCTAGACTTTTATACATCTTTTCTCTTTTTTGCCTTTCCATGGCAAAGGCTCCCAACACCCGCCTCTTCTTTATTTTTTTTTTCAAGCCTTGCTAGGACCAATGCCAACTACGAGTCAAGTGCCAAGCAGTAGCACAATGATCTATAGCATTTTCATTGAACTATCTATTCTTTAGTTAAAATTTGGCTAAAAAATTCACATTTTTAAGTTTAACTAGCAACTTTTCAAAAGCAACACACAATAAACTCTTTAAATTTCACTCTATTTTATTTAAATATAATTTTTATTCTACATTTATTTAATTTTTTAATTCTAAAAACACTCATGTGGAGACAGAGAAAGAAATGAATATAAAAATGTGTAAAAATGAGATAGATTGTTTTTCCAAATATGAAAAGCGAGCTCAATAAATAATTTTTATTTTATTATTATTATTTTTACATGTCCACACTAGAGAAGGGAGTAAGATTCAAATTAGTGATCTCCGCTTTATGAGACATAATCCACAGCCGATTGAACTATTTCCTAAGACAAATTTATTTATTTTTTTTTTTGTACATTTTAACTAAAGATTTGGTTACTTGCCAAAACAAAAGTGGAGCCATGGATGAGGATCCTGTCCCTTGCATTCTTGCAGTGCAATCAAAGTATTATTTGTTTGGCTTTAGCAATAATACATGGTGGCCTCTTTCTTTGCCTACGTGCCAATATCTTATGAACAATGCTTAGGAAAATTTTTAAGCCTTGTCTTTTGTTTCTTTTGTAATATTTCTTACATAGAGACGTAAATTATTATTATTATTTGGCCTATTTTATTTTATAAATTAATCATTGGATTTGTCAATTTATGTAGAGATGTAAATTATTATTATTATTTGGCCTATTTTATCTTATAAATTAATCATTAGATTTGTGAATTTATGTAAACCCCACAAATCTAATGGTTAATCTATTAAATTTGTAAGAAAATATTATATTTTAGGGGTAGTTTTATCATTTTACTTTTTGAGGGAACAAAAATATTTTTTAAATATAATAGCTGAATATTTTTTAGTTTATTTGAATTGGAAAAGATCATAATTCAGGTTAAATATGGGTAAGTTATTGACCCCTACATTTTTCTTTCCTATACACAGCTCTCATATCTGTTTTGTATTTATATTTTGATAACAATGGAAATCTCATCTTAAGGCAAAAAAATAATAATAATTAAGCTTATAAAATATTTTATTTAAAAACATTTTGTAAGCATTGAATTCTTCCAAAAAGAAAAGAAGTATGTTCTTCAACTTAAGTTTTTTTTTTTTTTTGAGGAAAAATTAATCTGATTTCATTAATCGTGGACAAGAGCATAAAAACTCTTACAATTACAGAACATATAGTTCTGCAAGATCATAGTCGAAACTAAAAAATTACACGTCATAAAAATCGAAAACATACAAATCTTACAATGAAAATCAATCTATGACGTCAAACATCCGCTATCCCAGCCCGATCTTCAGTTTATAGAACAGAGCTACTAACGCAGACTCCTTTCGATGGCATAGGAAGCAATTTCCCAAGCGTGAGCAAAAAACGCATACCCAAAACATTCCCGGGAATAAAAACCAAAAACAAAACCAAAAACCTACAAGCAACAGCGGAGGAGCACAATATCGTAGGCATCCTTCGGAAGACACGCTTTGGCTGAAGAAGACGATCAAATATAAAGTTGAGGAGAGTAGATCTGGATCTAAATTTAGATCTATAAACTAGATCTAAAGTAACCCGCAAAAAACAAAGACCGGTAGAACCTACAGAGAAGACACCGCACTGCTATCATGAAAGGGGAGAAGGGAAAATCTAGATATAGATCTAGATCTTCCCTCCTCTTGAAGTTCTTCTTGGTGGGGGCTAGGGTTTTTTGGGAGAGAAAAGAATAGGGTTATAGTTCAACTTAAGTTTTTAAGAAAATCTATTATGATTTAACATGGTATTAGAGTCAAAGAACCTAAGTTCGAACCTTGACTCCATCATTTATCTCATATTTTAATTAATTATTTTATGTATTGAGCCCTCACCTATTAAAAAGTGAGTTTGAGCCATATATGAGCGGAAATGTTAAAGTGTTGATTAAAATGGTTAAAGTGTTGAGCCAATACATGAGCATGAGAGTTTGTCCTCAAGAGGTAGCTTAATCGGCTGTGGACTAAGCCTCATAAAGCAAAGATGTCATTAATTCGAATCCTCTTTCTCTATTCTTGTGGACATGTCCAAAAATAATAATAATAAATTAATTAATTAAATTTACTTTTTTTTTTCATTGGATTAAGCTTTTGGGATAAATAATTATTTAATATGGTATCAGCCAAAAAATTTCTGAGTTTGAATATTAATTTCGTCAATTCACCCCATTAAATTAAATATTTAATTTCTTAAACTTCACTTATTAAAAGAGAGTTTGAAGTTTGAGCCCACACATAAAAAAAAGTTGTTAAAATATTAATTAAGTAATTAAATTTATATATTCCTGTTTGCTTAAGTTTTAAGGAAAGTGCACAAAATTAGAAAGTATTGAACAAGACATGTCTTAAAAAGACAGATTAGGAAGGAACTAGAAAAGTTGTGAGTGTAGGCCTGTTCGGTAAATTCCTTATTTTTTCATATTAACAAATAACTTTCTTAAATTTTAACTTATAAAAAATTTTAAAATTATTTTTAGGGGAATTATATCTCAACACCTTGGGTAAGAATTTTAAAATCCTTAAGTTGTTTTTTTTTTTTTCGACAATTTATTCCTTAGGTTAATCGAAATAATAATAAAATTTCTGCTGTTAAAATTTTTTAATAGCCATTAATCTCGGTCAAAACATACCGTTTTACCTTATTAAAATTTTAATTTTTTAAATTTAAATTTAAAATTTTAAAAATTTTAAAAAAGGAATAGGGATGGCCGAATCACCCCATAGAGGATGGCTAGCCACCCCATTTTGCTTGGGAGTGGCAGAACCACTCCTATGACTTAAGGGGGTGGTTCGACCATCTCCAAATGGCTGGTCTGGGGGTGGCTGAACCACCCCATATGGGGTGGTTCGGCCACACCTGTTTTTTTTTTTTTTACTTTTTTTTTTTTTTTAGATTTAAATTTTAAAATTAAATTAAAAAATTAATATTTTAATAAGGTAAAACAGTGCATTTTGACTCAGACTAACGGTTGTTAAACAAATTTTGACGGCAAAGATCTTATTGTTATTTCAATTGTCCTATAGAGTAAATTATATATATATAAACTTGAGAATTTTAAAATTTTGGCATGTTTATCCAAGACATTTAAATATAATTTCTCTTATTTTTATTTTATATCACATCAATCAATTATTTCCTCATTTCTCCTCTCAAAACTCTTAGTCCAAAAATGAATTAGATTTAAAAAATAAAAAATAGAAGCCTATGTGTAAGGGGTGTTTCTGCTGGACATACTGAAAGGAACAAGCAAGATAGCAACAAACAAAGCTGACAAATTAATAGCCGTCGCAGAATTACAAAATAATAACCCAAACCAAGTAGCGATCACAAGCCACTAAAATAGCAAAATTGGTACTAAAAATAGGACACAATTTTCTTCTAAATTGCTTTGGCCGAATTTATTTTGACATAGTCTATAATGACACGTTGTCTCTTTTTTTAATAACATATGAGATACATATGACTTTTTAATAAAATTTGTTTCAGCTTTATCCATATTATTAGAAATGCATGTTGTCCCCCCCTCCTCTTTTGTGAGGACATTTAAAAAAAAAAAAAAATGCATGTGCTCCCAAAGGATAACTCAATTGATTGTGAATCACGCCTCATAAAGTGGAGGTCACTAATTTGAATAATTTGTCCCAATTTCCTTGTGTGAACATGTCCAAAAAAAAAAAAATGCATATATTTCTCACATATTATAAAAACACATCACTTTTATATATATAGGTTGAAGAAAATTTGTCTAACCCAGTTCAAAGAAAACACTGTCCCTAAAAATACCAACAATAAATATGGACACTTGAAAACTTTTAATAAAGATATTATGGGTCCCCCTAATGGTCCCTGATTAAGCATGACAAGAACAATAATACTTTTTTTTTTTCTTAATAATTTAGGGAAGGAAAATAGGTATGGGGCCGTGAGATTTTAAAAGAAGAAAAAAATGTGTATAAATGTGTGGAAGAAAAAGCCCAATGCATTGATGATTGGTTATGGAGGTGGCCATGGATAATGGAATCCATAAGGTTTGAGCATTTTATGGTAATCCTAGTCCAGAGCCTATTATTGGGCTGCAGGGCCCATGACCGTGACTCTAGCTACTTCTGCACTCAATTGTAGAGACTAGGGTCCACAAAACCCAGCTTTGTACGGTTTTTATTTTTTATTTTTTATTTTTTCTGTAGGAAGGCCCATGACCGTTTGGCAAATGTTTAGTTAAAATTTGGTTAAATTTATTTTGTTTTTGTTTTTAACTACTTATTTTTTTTAAGTACTTATATCTTGTTCAGTATTTTAACTATTCACTTTTATAATTTTATATAAAATATTCATTTTTCTTAATCTAGTATTATTATTTTCAAAGAGGAGTGAGAATTAAATTAATTTTTTTATGCATTATTTAGTTACAATACTCAACAAATTTGTTAAGCACTATATCTGCTAGCTAATTTCTTTGCTAAAGTTTTTAGCCAAGGGTTTTTTTAAAAACTATAGAGCAAATCAAAATAATGTTTTGACTTGTTTTAAATAATAATAATAATAATAATATTATTTTGACTATTTGGATTAGTACGGTCAAACCTCAAAGCTTGAGGCTTTTGGTTGGCCCGGTATTATCAATGGGCTCTTCTGTCTGGGTGGGGTGGTGGGGTGGGTTCATATCCATGAGCTTGAGACTTAAGGAGCTTGATGGAGTGTAAAACCGCTACGATTATTAACATACATTAATTAATTGCTTGCTTACGTAACCAGCAACCGACCTTAGCTCAGTTGGTAGAGCGGAGGACTGTAGTTGTATATTGTAACAGACATCCTTAGGTCGCTGGTTCGAATCCGGCAGGTCGGATTTTTTATTCGAATTTTTGTACTTTTTTCTTTGTTTTTCAACTTTCAGTCTCGAACCAACCAAAAGAAATCTCCCTCTATTAATATCATAATTATGAAAAAGTTATTGACAAAAAACAACATAAATTGATTATCCCACTTTTTTTTATAGCTAAAATATTCGTTGGTGCAGGGATCACCACGGTGATTTTAGCTGCTTCCAAGGCAGGAGGAGCACCACCTAAAGACCGGAGGCACTCTAACACCATTTGCATTTTGGGACTTGGGGAAAGGTTGCTCTGTTTTCCTCTGTTCAAGACGACAAGGCTAGGGTTTGTAGAAAATAAGGGCTCTCTACTTTTGCATTTTCTTCTATTTCCATTTTTCTTTTGTTTTGAAAGTCTAGTTGAGGTGGGTTTTCAGTGTTTTTGAGATTTATACCAAAATTTTGGGGACCCAAGTCACAAAACTAAATTCATTTTCTTAGAATCCAAACACAATCCCACAAAATAACCAAAGACCCGCATCAACAGTATATCCAGAAGCCTAAAAGATTCAAGTTTTCAGTGAAAATGTGGCAACCTAGTCCATGAAATAGACCCCATTCCCAGAGCTTTCAAAGTGAAACTCCCAAACAAATCCCAATTTGCAAGGCCTCCAAAGTAAAAATCTCAGAAACACATAAAACCCACCTCAACTAGACCTTCAAAGTAAATAAAGAAGAATTATTGTTATATAAAAAAAATTTATACTTTTTATAAAAAAATCATTTTTTATAATATCCTTCTTTGGGGCGTTGCTATCAATATCATAAGAGAGAGGGAAAACATCAAAACAATATAGAAAATATCATAAGAAGATGACTTTTTCCATCTTTTGTCATTTTTATTCTTGACAAAATAATCACAATCCCATTAATTTTAAACTTGGACTCTCTCTCTCTCTCTAGCCTTGATTTGTATATTTTCTTCCACTCTACACTATGGTGGCAGGCGCACTTAATGTATATTTGGACTTCCCCACTTCAACCCATTGCCATCGTTTTAGATTTGATTTTTGTTGTTGTGGGTGCGGTGGCGGCGGCAATTGTGTCTCATCTTCGGCGGCTGTGGTGATTGCTGGCCTTAGAGCATTCATATCAAGCTATATAAAATTTAGCTAAATTTAACTTTTAAAGTGTACTATTTTAGATATAACTAGTCACTTTTAAAGACTATTAAATATCAAATTCTTTAAATCTTTTGCTACTTTTATCAAATATTATTTTTTTATATTGTGAAACTAAATTATTTTAACTATCATGAAACTCACTTTTTATACTCACATACATGGAATTATTTTTTGTGCACAATTGCATCTTTAATTCAATAAATTTCATTGATGAATGCATCTAATTTATTAGAAAAAAAAAAAAACCAATGGACGTCAATTAATGCAGTTGTGTATTTGAGAAAAGAGGAGTGACGAAAAAAAATGGAAGGGGAAAAAAAGAAAATAATGGGAGGATAAAACCCTGGAGGTAAAGAAATAAAAAAAGAGAGGAAGAAAAATAAAAAGTGGTGCTAGAATACAATAAAATAATATGATAATATTTTAACATTTGCTTTTGGTCTCTTTAAATTTGAAGAGGATGTTTGACAAATGGTATATTTAACATTTGATAAAGAGTTTGATGTAGAAGACTTTTTGTAGATTTTGTTAAAATTTTAAAGAAATGTTAGATATAAAAAGCTTAATGTGGATGCTCACTTTCTAAAGAGAAAAGACAAAGCGTACACACCAAGTGCTCGATGAAATGCTTCACTCAGATTGTATCAAATGTATTCACTCTCAAACCGTGTAAGATCATATAGACCTCTACAAATTCAAAAGTGCTTTAGCGGTTTGATCATGTCGGCTGTTGGGGTTTATCTTGTTGAGAGTTATCTGATTGTTCCTTTGGACCTTTCGTTGTCATAACTTGAGGGAGCAACAATTATGTATCTTTAATTTCTGTTCTTATACACTTTTTAGTGTTTGTTGCTATTATTATGTTTAGAATTGTGGTTTTAATAAATTATGGTTCTAAAAATTGTGTTTTTAAAATCGTAAAAATGTTTGGTAAAATATATTAAAAAATACTTTTTTTCTTTTATCAAATATTTGTTATGCAAAATCGTGATTCTGATTTAAATTTGTGCTTTTTTAAATAATCACTCTCTAACTTAGTTATAGAAATCGCAGATTTTTTTTTCTTCTTATTTTAAATTAAGTGCTTTTTAAATCGTAATATCAAACACTTTATGTTTTGCGATATTTTTTTTAGAACATTGATTATTTTTGTGAAATCATAATTCCAAACTCTTAAGTGTTACACATAAATTAAGTGTGATTTTAATCATGTTTATAGAGACTTTTGATCATCTTTTTTCTTCTTCTTTTTTGTGAGTTGGTCATCCTTTTCTTATAAGCGGGTCCGCCACTTAATTCAAAAGCCTATTTTGCTGCAATTCAATTCACAAATTTGATTCGTTTTTGAAGCATTTTGTTGAAATAAAGACAAAAGTTTAAAAAACTAGAAATATCAAGGATGTTGGAAATATATAGATGTGGGAATTGTAGAAATATAAATGTAGAATATAAATAGAATGGAAGAAATTGAGATATAGACAGTAAGACGATTGTGACTCTTTCTCTTAGATAAATATTGTCTCCCACTTATTTCAAAAGTTTTGCAAAAGAAAATCAAAGCAATTTTATCCTCAGGATACAATACTGCCTGATGTAGTGTGCAGATTGCAAAATTCTAAACACTATCCAGAACTAGAAATATTTAGTAACAGTAGTTAATCATGGAGGGATGAAGAGAGAGAAAATAAAATTATCTGTCGACAATAAAACTGCTGAAAAAATTATATATATTTAATTTATAAGTAAATATTATGTTAGTTGAAACTTTATTTTCATAGTTGAAATAATCAAATTGGCGTTGAAAAATGACAAGTTAGTCCATCCGTTGATAAAGATTGACTAACGGATAATAGACTAATTAGAAGTTGACACGTGGTCAATTAATTAATTTTTGAAAAATTAAAATATATATATTTTTCAAATCAAGTGGCTGCCAGATTTTCTTTCTTTTTTCTTTTTTTTCTGAAAATATATTTTTAAAAAATTTAAAATTTTAAAAATAATAATTAATTGGCCACGTGTCAACTTCTAATTGGTCCACATGTTAATCCGTTAAGTCAATTAATCTCGAACGATGGACTAACTTGGTCACTTTTAAACTATAAGGACCAATTTAGTCACTTTCAAACCCTAGGGAGGAAAAAATAAAGTTTCCAAACCCTAAGGACTAATTAAGTATTTAACCCTTAATTTAATATAATTACAGAAGTAGTTTATATCAGTTGAAATAGAAGTTACAAATAATTTAAAATCTAACGTTGAAAAGCAGTAAAAACAGCAGTTTAAACTTTGAAAAGATATGATCTCATGTAACATAATAATAGGAGATATTTAAGTAGTAGTGGTTATTTATTTGAAATTCAAAATAATAATAAATAACATGATAATAGGAGATCAGTTATTTATTTAAAATTTAAATTCAAATAATCGTGAAATAATTAATAAATTCAATTTAATTTCATAAAATAATATCAACAAAGGAGACAGTAACATTCTGAGTTGGCCGGCGATGGTGGAAATGACCAGCAGTGAGCACAGAACTTGCTGCAGAGAAGGTGATGACTGGCGGTTATGAAGTCATTGGATGCCAGCGACACCGTTTGCTGTTTAGGATGCTGGCGACACACCGTCGATTGGGGTGGGGGGAGAACATTAGTAGTCGGGTTGAGATTATCGGGGAAGGAGAAATCAGGGGTTTACGATTTGGGGGTTTCAAAATAAAACTCAGTCAGCTAAAACTCACCGTTTTAGCTAGTGCCAAAATGATGAATTTTGATCCTATGTGTTATAATAAAAAATAGGGAATTTATATTAGATAGTAGACGTAAATTTCAAAATTATTAAACGCTTAATTTTTTTTTGACAAATAAATCCTTGAGATCAGTCGTCTATAAAAAATCCATCTATCAAATTTTGTTAACTTCCATTACCTTTTTTGAAATGCATCGTTTTTGACACATTAAAATATTAATTTTTTTAATTTAATTTTAAAAATTAAATCTATAATTAAAAAAAAAAAGAAAAAAAAGAAAAAGAGAAGATAACAGGGTGGCCAAACCACCCCATGAGCCACCCCCTGTTTTTTTTTTTAAAAAGAAAAAAAGAAAAAGAAGAAAAAAGAAAGGGGTGGCCAAACCACTCCATAGGGGGTGGCTTTTTATTTAAAAAAAAAAATGAGCCACCCCCTTAGGCCATGGGGGGTGGTTTGGCCACCCCAGATCGGCCAACATCCCCTATTTCTTCTTCTTCTTCTTCTTTCTTCTTCTTCTTTTTTTTTTTTTTTTTTTAAACATGGAGCCACCACTGTTATCTTCTTCTTCTTCTTTTTTCTTTTTCTTTTTTTAATTATAGATTTAATTTTTAAAATTAAATTAAAAATTAATATTTTAATGTGTCAAAATAGTGCATTTCAAAAAAGGTAACGGAAATTAACAAAATTTGACGGTTAGATTTTATTGTCGAGTTCGATATATCCAAGGATTCATTTGTCAAAAATAAAAAAAACTTAAGCATTTAATAATTTTGGGCTACCGACCCATGCCTATCTAATATAAATTTCCTAAAAAATATATTGAAATTTGTCCCAATATTGGGACTAATTGTGGTTATACAATTTCGATAGTAGGAATTTTATTGGCATTTCAATTGACTCAAAAAGTAAAAATTTGAAAAAAAAAATAATTTATGAATTTTTTAGTTTTGGTGGATTGACTCAAGAACTTATAATATATTTAGTCTAGAACTTATAATATATTTACTCTTTTCTTAAAATAATTAGAAAAGCTTTGGTTTTTGCGGTTTTGAAAGTTTTGTTTTAAAAAAAACATTAAATTGAGAAAGGGTTATAATTGATCAAAAAAATTAAAACTGAGTTGAGCTCCTTAACAACATACCCAAAAACAAAATAACAATACAAAAATACAACTAAAAAGTAAGAAATAAGCCAAATAAGTAACCTGATTATCATTGAAGGACCATATAAAGGGTCACAAACGTCAAGAGGTCCGTCAACAATTTTTAAAGGTGTAGAGAGATCCCTCAAATCTATCTGAACTCCTACGAAAGAAACAACAACAATAACCACGGAAAGAAAGCTGAAAAAAAAAATAAGACTATGAAAATCCGAATTAGGAGCAGATATAGGGAAAAAACTAAAACCAGATGCACAAGCCTCCTTAACAAAATCAAACCACAAAAACGAAGGGAGGCTATAACCCGCCAACCCAAGCAACACAACAGACACTACAGAAAAAAAATAAGCAAAAAGAATACAAACACAAACCTTAAGAGAGGTCAACATAATTTTCCTAATGTATAATGTTACATGCAATCTAAAATTAGTTCTTAATCTTAATTTAAATCATAAAATGACAAATATTTAACTTTAATGTTATATAGCCAGCAATATATATATATAATTAAATAAAATTAGTTCTATATATATATATATATTGCCTTTTGGTAAGGTCAACCTTCATGAGCATTTTAATCACTAAAACTAGTATAGTCGACCAACAACCGAGACAAAAAGGTTGATTCATTATTAGTCTAAAACATCATTAGCTAAACCTGCTTTTCTCTTTCGAAAAACTTATTTTAAGAAGATGCTACATTCTTTATCATCATTGCATTAAATAATTAATCAGTCAACAATCTTACCTTTTTTTTCCTCCTAATTATTGATTTCACATGTCTACCTTCTTCTTTTTTGTCATTACTCCGTTGTTCAAACCAACCTGTTATATTATTCCTTATTCTAAAAGCTTAAATCGATAGGAAAATATAAATTTAAGAGGTTTGCTAGGGGTTCTCTCCGTAACGTTCTCCTGGCGTTCTTCTAGTCTTACGTAGAATATAATTTAAGAAAAAATAAAATTGTAGTACCATTTTTTTGTCAACGGATTAATTTTTATGAGTTAATAAATAGGTTCTAATACTTTAAAACTTGTTTTTGGATTCAAAACTAAAACTTAAGGGTGAAAGGTTAATCCTTTAGGGATGGTATCACCCAAAATAGATTTGATCATCATAAATTTGGTGCTAATGCCTTAATTTTGGTGCTAATGCCTCAAATTTGGTGTTAATGCCTAAAAAACCGGTGGTGGAGGCCACAACAATTTTATTTTTTCTTAAATCATGTTTTACGTAAGACTGTTTAATACCTAAAAAAACCGATGGTCGAGGCCACTACAATTTTATTTTTTCTTAAATCATGTTTTACGTAAAACGAGAGAATATCAGGAAAACATTACGGAGAACCCCTAGCATTTTCCTAAATTTAATCACTTAATTATTAGGTTAACACTCCTCATGTACTTATGCTTTCTTTAAAAGCTCAAGAGAACTTCATCAAGGTTTGGAACCCTAGCCTCTTCATTATAGCGGAGGAAGCACTTAGTAGGGGATTACATGTGGGATTAAACTCCCTTTTAATAGGTAATGCTCAACACGTGGAATATTTAATTTAAATGGATAATTTGACGGAGTCAAAGTTCGATTCTAAAACCTTTGGCTTGATACCATGTTTAAATATATGTAAAATATAAAATAATAAAATATGAAAGAAAAAGAAAGGAGAGCGAAAGTGGAGAGAGATGTATGGGTTATATCTTATATATTCATTGTATCAAACAAATATTACATAACTATCTATTTATAAAGAGAAAATAAGCACTGATTAAGAAACCCTAAAGTGGACCTAAACTAATTAAGGAAGATAGCAAACCTTACACTGAAATATACTAACAGAATATAAAAATATTCTAACATAAAGAGAAATAACTTATTAAGGAAAATATCAATAAACCTAATTTTAAAATATTCCAACATCCCCTGCAAACTCAAAGTGTAAGGTTGAGTTTGGAAAAGAGAAGAAATTGAAGACATCTAAAGCCGACGATTGGATCAAGGTAGCACCGACGAGAAAGGCTAAAAGTGACGGCCGGAGAACGGAAATTATTCCTTAAAAGAATCCAATAAGGTCCAAGCTGCAACTGACAATGACAGTTGGAGAATGGAAGCTAGCTATTAAATCCTGTGAAGGGCCAAACCACATTGTGTTAGGGTTTGTCGACAAGAAAGACTGATAGTGGCTATTGAAGAAATACCGGAGAGCGGAGACAAGCCACTAAAAGAATCCAGTGAAGGGCCAAGTTGCAATTGACAATGTGTAACGCCCCGTGGAAATCAATTAACCAGAATAACCAGATCAAATCTGCGTGCAATCACCTAAATGCCTTGACGGCATCCTCTTCTAAGATAAGTCGCAACTGACAATGTGTAACGCTTCGTGGAAATCAATTAACTGTAACAACCCGTATCAAATCCTGTGCAATCACCTAAGTCCGCTTCGACGGCATCCTCTTCTAAGATAAGTCGCAATTGACAATGTGTAACGCCTCGTGGAAATCAATTAATTGTAACGACTTGTATCAAATCCTATGCAATCACCTAAGTCTGCTTCGACGGCATCCTCTTCTAAGATAGCTAAACCACACAAATATTCATAATGATGGGGAAACATAAAATAAAAGGAGGCAAGTCTAAGACTTAGGAAATATTAACACAAATAATGTCTATGAAAGTTTAGTAATGAACTCTAATTTTTTACAAAGCAATAGTTATGTCATGACAATTTATCTTATGGGTGTGATGGATATATAATATATATGCATATGATATAGAGTGATAGTTATAGTTTAATAGTATGGTCAACTTGAGATATTACCCATTCCCAACTGGGTTGACGTTGTTCCGAGAGACCTGTAATACAACACCGGTGTCCTAGATATTGTACACTACTGTACATAACACTAGCGGCATAACCGAGTCCAACCTCGGGCGGCCCACACCGCTAATGATGACCGTCATGTAATGATCGCCCATTAAGGCTGTGTTGACCATAAAACAACCATTGGATCAAAGGCCCATAAAACATACACATTTGGCCATAAAGTTAACATATATAGTAAGCATATGGCTATTATCCCGCATGTACCAGTGTACTAAGTCATACATATAAAATTATCTTGTCTGTATTTTACATGCATGTTTTTTTACAAGTATCACTTTCTTAACATATTCAGCACAATATTTTCCTCAAAATGCTAGAATTTATGTGCAATAAGTATAAACAGTGCGAGTTGCAAATATGTATGTTTTAGTACACAAAATAGTCGTGCCTGGGTTGTATAACGTCTCCAAGTATTCCAAATATTTAGGGCTCCCCAAATCTGTGGAAAATCTTCATTAGTTTTATTTCTATTAAAACAACTTTAAAACAAGAAAATACGACCTATTGGGCGGTTGGTAAAAATAAAGTTCCCTTGCACACTTTGGATCATACGTCTGGGCTCCAGGCTCAAGGCATACATTCATTGTGATACTTCGGATCATACCTTCAGTCTCAAGACCATACGTCCTCTAGTTTTTAAGGAGAACCTCATTTTGCCCACTCGTCCTCATATTCTCTAAATCAATTCCTAAGGCTATTAAAGGCTTCTTAAAGTCTCCTAACTCAAAATGGAACCTCTATGCAAACACGATCATACTAAGTCAAAACGACGCTAATCTAACAGGATTTAAAGCACAATTAAAGCTAAAACTACAACTAACAACACAAGACAACACTTAGACAGTATAACGATGTAAAAATAAGTTAAGTAAAGCAATGTTACCTCTTAAAGTGAAAGGGATCATGACAACGTTTTATAAAGGGCTAACTAGGGTTGAGTAGACTAGACTTGAAGGTAGATGCAGCCATTCAATATAAAGGTATTGATCGGGCTGTGACATGAAGATCCAATTTAGAACTACGAATGTTATTTTTGGTATTTAGCATTTTGAGATATATTTGTATAATTTAGGAAGGTACAAATGTTCTTTGTAGTATCATGTATAATTGATTACTCAACATATATTGAGGTTTTAGTAAGGCTCTTATTGTAATGACACATGCTTACAGATCGAAATAAATTCAGGGACTTCCCTTACTTAATTACTCTAATTGAGGAAAGTAGATCCATGTGGACTTACCAACTTTGTGATTAAGTCTGAGAAGCGCTTGATAATTTAATTACCAGTTAATTAAATTATCGGGGCGTTACATCATCCCATAGAGTATTGGTAGCCTCAAGAGATTAAAGTCTCTGGACTTGTCAAAAAATCACCTTTTAGGCGAAATCCCCCTGAGCCTCGTTAATTTGAGCTATTTGAACATGCCAGGTAAAATCCCAAAAGGTACTCAGCTCCAAGGCTTCAGTCCTTAATCATATGTAGGTAATTGAAATCTTTGTGGCTTGCCTCTTCTGAAAATGTATCTGAGAGATGAAGCAACTCAAGGTCCTCCAATTGGTAGTGCACATGGAGAAGGCAATATTCAAGAACGTGCATGCTCCCATGAACATCTATGGTTTTATACAAACATTGCAATTGGAATCATTGTTGGATTTTGGGGAGTTTGTGGATTGTTAATATTGAAGAGTTCTTGGAGGCATGCCTATTTCCAATTTCTACTATAGAATAGGAGATTGTCTTTACATTACAATTACAATCAACATGGCCAAACCGCTAAAGAACTTCAAGACTTAGTATTACCATCAAAATTCTAGTAGAGGTATGCACATTATTTTTAGTCATTCCCCATATTCAAATAATTATTTTTGACCATTCATTGTCTTTCAAGAAAATAGTACAAATTTTGGTCTTTGTAGCTATTAACTTTTGCTTTGCTCTATTTATTTAAAAAAAATTCCTTAAAAAAAAAATTACTTTCTTCATATATATATATATATATATATATATATATACTTTTTGAATAATTCATTGACAGTACAATTAAATTATATTTATAAGTTAAGTAAAGTGTTTGTGTGTCAAGAAATCTTAGTTGGAGTTACTTGCTGGGTCAAGAAAAGCACTTTGACTCAGCTATTGTGGAGAGGCTTTTGTTATTGCTCCTTACCATAACACAAGGTAAAAGCATTTTATTATAACCTTGGTTGTTCCTAGTTCTTCTAATGATATAAAACCCCATTACTATCTCATTTTTTCTTAGTTGGAGTCACAAAATAAAAGGATTAGATTGGTTCATTGTAAACTATATTAGTCTTTCACATAAGTGATTTAAAATCAGCAAATCAACTAATTGAATGGCTACTTGTACACAAGTTCCATTGTAAAATTAAATTAGGGCTTTAAAACTGAAGGGTGATCTATGAATCCCAACTTTAAAAGTTAAAACTAATGTTATCTCTTTTGCTCATGTTTAATCAACATATAACAAACAACTTAAACTACTAATTCACATTAAGTGGAGATGCTAGGTATTTAGTTTTTGTTTTCCCCCCTTTTTTGGGTAAGATATCCACTTACTAATCAAGCTAAATCAGTGAGACAAACTATTAATCTTGATGAGAGAAAATATGACTTTTACCTCTTTCTATGGTCTAGAGTTAAAAGAAATGCCTAATGCCAATCCCTTTTCCTTTTTACCACCTGAGCCAAGGCTTAGATATCATAAAAAGATGAACTTTTACCTTCATGTTATAAAGATATGACTGTTGACATGATATGGAGAAATCTCAAAAGGCATCAAAATGTAGTCTACATGTCTTACTTCACTTTTTGAAAAACTAAACTTCCATTTCCATGGGAATCTTTGAAATCAACTAAGTAGCAAGGATGCTTCTAAAAGATGCAGCCATATCCCTATCTAGTCCATACCAATAACTAATAGTTCTTGGAGTCTTCCCTCAACCACCAATTGAAGTCAACTTTGTTGTGAGTATTAACTACAGATTTCAATAATTTATTGCACGTTCTGATGAAAAATTAGATACTTCTCCTCCCTTCCACTTCCCACTTGCGCGAGCGCACACACACATTTAATCCTCTATTTGTGTATTGACATTTTTGCACAAACATAACTTTTCAATCATCTGATCGACATTGTTGAGCAGTACAAGTATACTTACTTTTTCATAGAAATGAGAATGTTTGCTAATGGTTCTTGGATTCTTCCCTCAACCACCAATTGAAGTCAACTTTGTTGTGGGTATTAACTACAAATTCTGATAATTTATAACTCGTTTTACTGAAAAATTAGATACTTCTCCCCCCTTCCACTTCCCACTTGCACAAGCGCACACGCACATTTTACCTTCCATTTGTGTATTGATATTTTGCACAAACATAACTTTTCAATCATCTAATTGACATTGTTGAGCTGTACAAGTATACTTACTTTTTCACAGAAATGGAAAGGTTTGAAGAGTCATATGAATATTGAACATATAGCAAGGACAAAAACAAGAGCTTAGATAAAAACTGCATTACAGGGCTGTCATTAACTCACAACTAAGTATAAAACAATTGGTGGATCTATTTGGTTATCTTAATCCTACATCTCTTCAGCTTTACCAAAACAAAAAAAAAAAAGACCAAGTTACTGCATATCAAATTTTCCTTACGATTCATAAATATGCCCATAAAAAAATTATAGAAAGAGTCTACTTGAGACATGAACGCAACTCATCATGAGATATTTATACAGTACTTATGTTGTGCAAGTACCATATAAATACAAATCATAATATTTTTTCTTTCCCACACTGTGAATGAATATGATTAAAAATAGCACCAATGCTAATTATAACAAAATCATTATAACACAAGAATATAGTAAGAAACAATAACACAAGGTTAGAACAAAAGCTCCATAATTCTATTTTGTTTAATTATAACAAAAGGCTAGAACTATAACTCTTATTTTAATGACAAAAGCAATCTCATTATAAGCATATAGATGGGTGCAATCCAAGTACAAGTGGTATACAAGAAAGACCCTGAATTAGGGAGAAAAAGAAGAAAAAGAGTCCATAAATTTTGTAAAACTAAAAAAGCGAGGACTATTCTATGTCAAAAAATAGAAGCACAAGGACTATAACAAAAGAATCCAAAATTTGAAAAATGCTAGGTTGTTAAGAAATGTTTTGCAAGCATGTAATTTGTGATGAGAATCCTCAAATTTGACTCCTTAGAATGAAATACCAAGAGTGCACACACATGTTCATATACAATGCTTAAGAGAAAAACAACAAGAAACACTCTTCCATTCATTTTATCAAATACAAAATCAACGCCTTTCGTGGCATCATAATATATTTTATTTGGGACAAAAATATTAGAGCAACTTTTATAGCTGTTAAATTGTGACACAAACTGTTACAATAACAACTTTGGATAATTGCTCGCACATTCCCACTTCAAGCAACAAAATAACATGGCATTTTATCTTGTATCATTTTTCATACATATTTTCTTTTTTTACTTTGTCATAGTTATAACACAAAACAATCATATACATCATATAAAAAAGCATAGATGACAAGGCTGTGCAAAATAAAACAAGATAGCCAAATGGTATTGTACCATACGGCACAAGACTCCAAACACCAAAACCCATGTTCAGTTTGTATCTGCATTTATTTTCCATTATTTGGGAAAACCTATAGTGACCCAAAATAATTAACTAGGCTTAAGACAACTTGGTTAGGGGGTTATTGGACTTTGGGTCACTAGTGACACCTAGAAGGACATTTTTAAAATTTTTGAGTTTCTGAGCTACAATGCACAAGCACTCGCCCAAGAGACCACATGAGCACTCGTATGAACAGTGTATTACCCCTTGTGCAAAACCCAATCATACATCAAAGCATTTTTTGATCTTTTATGAACAATAAATGAGTACTCACATAAGCAGTGCGTGAGCACTCGCACCTTTTAGAATTGTACATTTGAACATTTTTCACCTTTTGTGAATAGTACACGAGCGCTTGCATGAACAATACGCAAGCACTCGTTAACCAATTTTCAGACTCTTGGATAGTACCCAAATTGCACACCTAAAAAGTATTTTTAATCCATAGTAAAAAGTACATGAGCTCTTGCATGAATAGTACACAAGTGCTTGCACCTTTCAGGATTTCTCCTACAGTGCCCTCAGGTTTTCCTTTATATAAACTCACTTCTCACATGACCATTGTAATGACTAAAATAATTAACTAAGCATAAATAACTTAGTTAAATAGATGAATTTGGGCTTTCAGTCACTAAAACCACTTAAAAGGCAATTTGGATTGTAGCGCGTAGGTATACTAGGTCAAGCGGACGTACGCTGCTATTTTTAGTAAGGACGTACGTGTGAGAACCATCGGATGTATGTTTTGTAAATAATACAGCGGATGTACGCTACTTTTTGAAATATCCCCTGGTTAATACCAAGACGTACCAGACATCCTTTGGACTGCTATGCAAAAGTGTCGGATGTACGCTAGGGTTGGGTGGACGTTCGCTACTTTTCTAAGGAGTTGGTATAGCCCTTAACTAAAAATACCCCATACCCCCTTCAATTCTTCATGCTTTCTGACGTCCCCAGGCTGCTAATAGACTATTTGTGAGGTTTCATGAGTGTTTCGGTGCTGCTGGAGGAGGAACTCTTAAAGTTTCGCTTCATGAAGGTAACATTTGGTTACCTAGCTTGTTTTTAGGTCATTATGCTAGTCGATTGTTGTTTTGTGTAGCTAATTGTAGTTGTTAGCTTAGTTATGCTTTAAATCTTATTTAGGTTGGTGTTTTGTTAACTTAGCGTTACTACGTTGCAAAGGTTATATTCTGAGTTAGGAGGCCTTAGGGAGTCGTTAATAGTCCTAGGAGTCGAAGAATAGGCGGATAGTGGAGAGAAAATGAGGTTTACCTTGAAAACCTCGGAGCAGATGTACAGTCTCGAGACCGAACGTACAAAGTGTCACAGTGGATGTACGGCCCCGAGCTCGAACGTACGATTAGAGTGTGATAGGGGAACTCCATTTTTATCAACCGTCCCATAGCTCATGTTTTCCTTATTCTAGAGTTGTTTTAATAGAAATAAGACTAATATAAGAGTTTTCATAGATTTGGAGAACCTGGATCAGTTGGATTACTTGGAGATGCTATTTGACTCAAGTGAGTTTTAACTCACATAATGCTCGATATTACTTTTTTCCATGCACTGCACATCTATTTTATGTACCAAGAAAACATGTATATTTTGTAACTCTCATAGTTTATATTTATTGCACATGAACTCTAGCATTTTTTAGTAAAACGTTGTAGTGAATATATTAATAAAGTGAAACTTGTAAAAAGAACATGCATGTAAAATGCAGATGATAATTTACATCGTATGACATGGTACACTAGTATGTTCGGTATAATAGTCATGCGCTTATTATACATGTTAGTTTTATAGTCAAATGTGTGAATTATATGAGCCTTGGATCCAATGGTTGTTCGTGGCTAGGGTAGCCTTAACGGACGGTCATTGCAGGATGGACATTATTAGCAATATAAGCCACCCAAGGTTAGATTCGATGTTTTTTCTATATGATGATGATGTTATTATATTTTCTCTAGTGCATGTTCTGTGATGTTTCAATTACTATCTCTTATTCTCACAGTTTTAGTAAAGTCTTCCATTGCAGCTTTCTCGTTATGACGAGAAAGGTCAAAATTCTGAGTCTTGTTCCGCAAGGGATAGGGCTAGGAGGTAAGCTATGGGATTAATTACTAGTTAATTAATTTGTCCATTAGGTCGTCACAGTTGGTATCAGAGCTTTGTACTCTAAGAGACTATAGGATAAAGGGAAAGAGAACTTAGGCCATGATCACACTAGAGATTAGGCTAGATAGATGGTTAGGACTTAGCTTGTAAATTTGGTCGCTTGGTTCTAGAAGAGTCGGTCCTAACTTTGCTCTTTGTTGTAGAGTATGCCGCCTTGAAGGAACCCTACAACCGAACCTAATGCGCTGCAGATCGGAAGCCCTGAGGGCAATGTTCACCTCGAGCCAGTGGATATCCCTACATGTGAGACAACACCCCCAGGAAGTCAAGTGATGGACGAATTAGCCAGTTGGTGTTAGCCTTAGATAGTAATAGAGTTGCGAGACAGCCAGTTAAAGGGACTAGGTGTTCTTTAAAGCACTTCTATAGTCATCACTCAGAGAGTTTTGATGAAAGAGGTGATCACATCCGCGCAAAGAACTGTCTGAACGATGTGGAAGAGTTGTTAGCCACTCTTGGATGCACGAATGAGCATAAGGTGGCTTATACTGCTCACAAGTTGATAGGAGAAAGGCCAAGCATTGGTGGCAAAAGAAGAAGACTTTGCTTGTTGCTAACTTGGGTTCGAGACTACCATTTCTTAGGATGTCTTCAAACATGAGTTCAACCGGCACTTCTTTTCTTGAGTCTTGTAGGAGGCGAAGGCACGAAATTTCTTGGATCTAGTACAAGGAGGGATGACTGTGATCGAGTATGCCGCGAAGTTTCTGCAGCTGTCGTGTTTTGGCATGTACCTCATTCCAAATGAGGAGAAGAAGGTGAAGAAGTTTGAGAGGGGTATGAGCTCTCACATTCAAATCATGATGAGCAATTTCGACATTCGGGATTTTTGCCAGTTGGTCGACCAGGTATCGATCAATGAGGAGAGTTTGAAGGAGAATGTGGCAAAGAACGCGAATCATAAGAGGAGGGCTCAAGGACCTGGTACTTTGGCCCGAGCAGCTAGGCCAACTAAGAGGATGGCGGTAGGGAGTTTTCCACCAGATGTCGGAGCTATGCAAGAAATGCAACCAAGTACATTGGGGACGTTGTAGGATGGCAACTAGAACTTGCTATCAATGCGGCTTTGGTCACTTCAGCAAGGAGGTAAAGCACGTGAAAAGGGCAGCAAATGAGGGAGACCATACACCGGCACGGATGACACTTTCTCTAGGAGATGATAAGATATGGAATGAGGCTATCCCTAAATGTATTCATGACATTAGTATGGCAGAAAAAGCCCCTTTTTTTAGTAATGACAACATGGAATGCCACTTCAAAAAAAAAAAAAAATAAAAATAAAAATAAAAAATAGAATGAATTTCATTCAGCGGGGAATATCATTTCTCCTTTTTTTTTTTTTAATTTTGGAAATAAATTTCAAAATTTCATTCATCATCAATGAGACACATCATCTTGCTCTAATAAATCAACAAATATACGAAGGAGAATCTCTTTAATCCATACCTTATCTATGATATGTTTCACGGCTGTTTCAGCGTCATATTCAAGACATTTCAAGTATCTTCTACTAATTGTCTATATTTATTATAATCCCACTCTTTAACCTTTACCGTATTCACTATTTGAAGCACATCACCCACATCCGTTATAGTCTCGTATTATGACTAAATTTCGCTGCATTCAAAGCCGCCAATGCCTCCGCAACAACCGACTCTAAAATCACTCATTTAGTTGTGCTTCTAGAGCAAAAACGCATCCCTCCTAAAATCACAATAAAAAACAAATATGTTATCAAGTCATAACAAAGTGTGTGATGGCTTTGGTAAAGAAATCGTTTCTTAGTGTAGTGTCATCTTTCACATGGGTCCCTGTTTTGTGTCTTTTAATAAAGTGCTCTATTTCGCAAAGATATATTATGCTAGCGACACTTCCCCCAACAAATATTTAGTATAAACTATATAGGGCAAAAATGCTACTTCCTACGACGCTCTCTAACGGCGTTACGTCAAAAACCGTTTTATACTCGTTCTTCTTTCTTTCTTTATTTTTTAAAAGGAAAAAATATATATAAAAAAGCTTTCAAAATTATTAGTTATTTGCAACATAGCTTTTCAATGTTAAAAAATAATAAAGTAGCCCTCCTAACTATTAAAATGTATCAAAATGTCACTTATTTTTTTATATTCTATAATACCACATTCTTTTAACAAATAAATTAATAAAATAATTGTAAAAGAACTAAACAACATTTTAAAAATACAAAAAAACTAATGGGCTAATAAATACAAAAAATAAAATAAAATCATTCCATGTGATTTACATGATTTATAATTAGCTCTATGTTGTGGAATCAAAATAAACTTGAAAATCATTGAGATATGTCAGAAAAAAAAACAATTTACTCCCTATAATTAATTTTCTTCCACTAATTTAACAAGGACTTTTAAATTCATTTGAATACCAAATGGTACTAATTGCAAATCAAATAAACTATAGGGACTAATCCAATAACTAGTTTTTTTTTTTTTTAAAAAAAAAAATGAATGGAAGAAGAATATGAAAAAGACAATAACAATTCTCTTATCATATAAAGTTTTCCTTATTTATAAAAGTGATATACTATAAATATTGGTGAGAACATAATAAATTCTGACCGTAAGCCTCACCAACTAATAATTAAAGAGCACAGGGAAATCTGGACCACCGTTTTCTGGTCCTGAAAACAATAGCCATGACCCGACTCATGGACATGACATGCCGCATGAACAAAGAAGCCCAACCACGAACATTTTCTCTCTTTAATTTGTGGGTTCCACTGTTTCATGTACTGTGTGTCCAACTATTATTATCAAAGCATTTTTAACCCTTTTTTGGGTACTTTTTAGTGAAAAAGTAAAAAAAAATCATTTTAAATAAAAAATACTATTTACAAAATACTTAAAATATTCTCAAATGACACATCCAAACACTTTTTAAACCCAAAAAAAAAAAAAAACTTTATTACCATCTAAAAAATGTTATCAAATGAACCCAATGAACTCAATTAGGTGACCATTAGTAGCGGTGGTTAAATGGTCTTAATTTTTATTTTATTTTATTTTTTATTTGGTCCAGACATGTATTAAAGCATGGATTTAAATTTTCGTAATGGTAAAATAACAAATTTTATCATTCACCTTTAAAGTAAGTGTTAATAAATTAATCCCTACATTTTTGATTGGATAAATATATAATAACTCCTTAGGTCTGTCTTCCGAAATTTTAAAATGCTTAGGTTTTTTTTTTCGAAAATTTACTCCTTAGGTGGAAGGAAACTGGAATAAAATCCCTGCCGTCACACTTTTTGTAACGGCCGTTAACGGATCCAAAACGCACCGTTTTGATCGATTAAAATATTAATTTTTAAAAATTTAATTTTAAATTTTTTAATCTAAAATTAAAAAAAAAGAAACAAAAAAGGAAGAAGAAGAACTGTGGCGATCCACCCATAGGTGGCTGGCCACCCCATGGTTTAAGGGGTGGTACCTTAAAGAAAAAAAAGCGAAGAAGAAGGGTGGCCGATTCACCACGGGTGGCTAGCCACCCCATGTGGCCAAACCACCTTCTTCTTCTTTCATGTTTTTTTTTTTTTTTTAATAGGTGGCAAACCACTTTAGGTCAGTAAGTGGCTCGGCCACCTGATCGTGGTCCGTGGTGGCCCACCCCATGCTAGGGTGGCCACCACCTGTGTGGATCGGCCACCCTTCTTCTTTTCCTTTTTTTCTTTAACAGGTGGTCGTGGTGGGAGCCACCCCATAGTGGCCACCACCCTATGGGTGGATCGCCACGTGCTCTTCTTCTTCCTTTTTTTTTTTTTAATTTTAGATTAAAAAATTTAAAATTAAATTTTTAAAATTAATATTTTAATCGATCAAACAAAAGTGTGACTTTATCTTTGTAATAAATCAAACCTTTTGTTAATTCATCACAAACGTATTGTGTAAAAGGTAAATTTTTTGAATCACAATTATAAAGACTAATTTGACACTTCAATAAAAATGCAAGAGTAATATTTGTTGTTTTTATGAGGTAGCTCAATTGATTGTGTATCACATCTCATGAAATAAATGTCACTTGTTCGAATCCCCTCTCCCATTTTCCTTATATGAACATGCCAAAAAAAAAGGGTGGTATTTGTTATTTTTCTTAAATATAAATAGATTTTTTTTTTCTCAAGAAAATTTAAACAATATCTTTAAAGTACCCTTTCTATATGATATTTAGGATCTATTTGGGATTGTGTTTTAAAGGCTTAAAAGTGCTTTTAATACTCAAAAAGCCCGTTTAAAGAAAAAAGTAATCGTTTGATAAAAAAATTAAAAGCACTTTTAAGGGGTCTCAAAAGCCTAAAAATAGTCCTTATAAGTTAGATCAATCGACTAGGAACCATATCTTATGAAGTGGAGGTCACTAGTTCAAATCTCCTCTCCCATTCTTGTGTGGACATGTCAAAAAAGCCTAAAAATAACCAAAAAGTACTTTTGGCAAAAGTTTAAAAATGAAATTTTTGTTTAAAAGCTCTTTTTGACTTAAAAGCTCTATTTTTCAAACGCAATCCCAAACAGACTCTTGGTAGATTCTTACACGATTGTTATATAACTATGATGTTGTTGTAGTGAATATCAACCATTGCTTTTTTTTTTTTACAAGTTCTTAAGGCATTCACAATGAAAGAGCTACTTTTTTTTTTTATATATATATATATATATATAAAATAACTCATCAAAATTCAATTTATTTAGTTTAGCTAATAACTTTTTAAGGGCCTTTTACATCGATTAGTTATATTTTTATCTATATAATTTAATTTGTATTTGTATTTTATTTTTATAATGATTGTATTTTTCTTAAATATCTTATTTTTCAACTTTTGAGAAAAAAAGTGATGTGAAGAGAGAAATAATATGAGAAAATTTTGGAAAAAATGAGATGTGAAAGAGAAATAATAGGATAAAATTAAAAAAAAAAAAGAAAACAGGTGAGAAAACAATAAAAAAAACGTGGGAAGAAAATTTTGGGAAAGATAGTGGAAAGAAAATTTTGGGAGAGATAATGGGAGAAAAAAGACATGTAAAAAAAATTTAGAAAAATAGCTTTTTGAATAATGCTGCTATATGTAACTTTTTTTTTTAGCTCATTTAATAAAAGGAAAATGTTAGAGGTTCTCCTTATAGTGTTCTCCTGGCATTCTCAAACTACGTAAAACATGATTTAAGAAAAAATAAAATTGTAATGGCCTCCACCACCCATTTTTTTAGGCATTAGCACCAAATTTGAGACATTAGCATCAAAATTGAGGCATTAGCACCAAAATTGAGGCATTAGTACTAAATTTAGGATAATCAAATTCATTTTGAGTGATACCATCCAGGTTAACTTTTCACCCTTAGGTTTTAATTTTGAATCAAAAATAAGTTTTAAAGTATTATAATCTAAACATTAACTCATAAAATTAATTTGTTGGTAAAAAAAGGGCATTATGAATTTTTTTTTCTTAAATCATGTTCTACATAAGACTATGAGAACACTACGGGAAGAACCCATAGCAAACCCCTTTAATAAAATATCAATTCTACATTTTTTTTAGTTTCTCTAATGTAGATAGTATTTTATCAATTTAAGAAACTATTTTAAATAAAAGTGTCATTTAACTTCTCTATTGTGAATGCTCTTATTGATTCAAAGATTGATTTTCACTGTCACATCAACATAATTATATGACAATTGTATGAGAATCTAATAAATAGCCAAACTTTGAAACTCAATCTAGAAATTAATTTAACCATAACTAAAAAATCTAAACAAACAATAATACTTTTGCCCATATCATTATTAGTTTATTATTAGTTTTCTTTTGCCCATAATATTATTTTATCATTATTATCTTTTGCCCATATCATTATTTTTAGTTTTAAATATTTTAATACTATAGATTCATATTTCATAATAAAGAAAAAGTTTATTAAAAACTAATAAAAAAAACTAATGTGTTCATTTAAGAAGTAACAAGAAAAGGAACACCGAAGCACCCTTATCCTATCATTTTCTGCGCACTATTAATTATGTTAGAAGGCAATAATGATTTTTCTCCGAGGAGTGCAAAATTCGGTGAAGGTCAAGGACAATGACTTAGCTAATAGTATCAGGTCATAATCGGCACTTGAAAAAAATAAAAATAAAAATTCATATATCCCATCAAATTACCACCTAGTTGATAATGTACCTTCTAAACTTTCAACGGTGAGAATGTTCCACCCAAACTACTAAAACATTGACAATTTCATCTCAAGGCTAGCAAAAATATAAAAATGTCCTATATATTTCTTAATAAAACAAAAATATCTCTATAATTTTGGAAAAATAAAAAAAATAAAAAATTTTGTATAAAATGAAAATTTATTATTATTATTTTTAAAATATTATTATTTAAAGAAAAACGATTTTTTTTTGTTGGTTTTAAAAAACAATTTTTTAAAATGAAAAAAATTATTTATTTTAAAACGGAAATTTTTATTTAAAAAATTATAAAATAAAAACGAAAATTTTCAATTTTTTTTAATAAAAAAATAGATTCTTTTTTTTTATATATAAAAAATCTTATAAAAATGTTTTTTTTTTTTTTTAAATTTGGCCACTCCTTGGATTTTTTTTTTTTTTTTTTTTCATTTTTAGGTTTTTTCTATAAGTTTTAGTATTTTTGTTTTTATTTTACTAAGGGTAGTTTCATCATTGAGAGAATATTGATAATGTTTTAGTAGTTTGTGAGATATTTCAATTAGATGGTAGTTTATATGAACCTTCTCAAAAAATTAAAAAAAAAAAAAAAGAAAAAAGAAGGGGAAACTTTGTTTATCCCCTTAATTGCACCCATTTTATGATATCTCCCTTAAAGTTTAAAATCCCTCAATTTAGTATGTTAAGCTTTTAATATTTCTTTTTTATTTTTACTTTTTATTTTTCAAATTTTCCTTTAGGATTTTCCGTTAAGTTCCAACAAAATTTCCAAAAGATTCAGTTTTTTGTTGGTGCAAAGATGTGAGGCATAAATACTTTTGCAAATATTGTTAAATTCGGACCAATGCCTTAATATTTATATTTTTTTTTCCTAAAACAAATGGGGTATTTTGGGAAAAGTTAACGGATGGGTAATATTGCATACAATTGAAAATTAGATACTCTACATTGAGATAAATTGAACTTGGGGAGTGGGGAGGGGCATTGCAAAGTGATGATAATTCAGGGTGGTTAACTGGTTAAGTGATATATAAATATATATATTATAGAAAAAAAAAATAATATTAAAGTATTGCTACGTTATTTCTTATCATATTTTTATATTATTGGACTAACGGGGCAATTTTCATTGTCATTGGACCAATTTTCATTAAAAAAAGAAAATTTAGAGTAAATGGGTACTGCCACATTACCCAATGATATAAAAATAAGATTAGAGTTAAATATTTATAATAGCTTATAATATTATTTAGTATACTATTATAGAATGTCATGATGTGACAATGAAAATCAACATTTGAATAAGTATTTGTAAAACAAAAAAATTGTTACGTCATTTCAGTTGTATGGTAGTATTGTAATAATCTATTAATAATATTACTTAAAAAATGAAAAAAAAAATCTACATACTCCCTTAAATTGTCGCTCAATTGATAATGTTCCCTAAACTTTTAGTGGGAACAGAGATTCCCTAAGGTCTGAAGACTCCAAACTATCAAAAAATCATCAATATCCACCTACGGCTAGTAAAAAAAAAAAAAAAGTGACAATTTTTTTTTAATAAGACAAAAATATCTCTATAAATTTTTAATTAAAAATATAAATTTTTAATTTTATTAAGGGTATTTTCGTTATTAAAAGAGACATTGATAATTTTTGATAATTTAAAGAAAATATTGTCAAAATTAAAATTTATGAAGATTATTGTTAATTAACATAGTTTTGAAACTAAAATTTTAAATTTTTAGTTTTCTTTTTTAAAATGATTTTTAATTTTATTAAGGTTATTTTCATTATTAAAGGAGACATTGATAATTTTTGATAATTTAAAGAAAATATTGTCAAAATTAAAATTTATGAAGAATATTGTTAATTAACGTAGTTTTGAGGAGTACGTAAATTTAAAGAAAATAAATGCTGATTTTCACATAAAAGCGTATTGTAAGGGTAAAAAAGAATTTGTCTTTCAACCCCGCAGAAACTAACATTTTCCAAAACGGGCCGCCGTTAGGTTCGTTGCTCTGTCCCTGAAACCCGGTGAAGGTGTCGATATTAAATATTATTAATAGAGTTTTCAAATTTGGTATTCCCCCAAAAGGAAAAAGCTTTCGTATGTCCTAGTCATCACAGATTTACTTGTCCGCCGATTGTACAGCAAAAATTACGAAAACCAAAAAGGACATGGGAGACACAGAGAGCTTTCATTCATGCCCTTCCACTCCCTCACTCTCACTCTCGCTCTCTCGAAACTCTCCCAAGTTCCAAAGCTCTCTCGCGCACGCCACCTAGATTAGGGTTTCCTCTCCAACTTCTCGCCTCCGCATTCGCATTATTTACGCTCGTATCGTATCCCTCACGCTCTGATCGCCGGCGACTCCTCCATCAGCGGCTGCATTCCGGAATGGCATTTCGAGTAATTATGTGATGGGCGTGGCCAAGTCCTGGAGGTTTAGTTTGATATCGGCCAACAACCTGGCTCTGTTACAGAACCAGAACGGGAATGCTATTGGCAGCAGTAATGCGAATAAGCATGTGTGCTGGAGATCAACGGCGACGACATCGTTTCAAATGAAGCCGATTTCGTGGTCGTTGGTCTGCGGGTTGATGCTCTTCGCCTTGGGCTTGATTTCGCTCTTCACCGGCCACATGGCCTCCGATCTTGAATGGTACTCTCAGCGCTTGGTCAGGCAAAGCTTGTACTCCAGACTGGTAATTTTTGTTTTCACTAAATTGTAGGGGAATTGGTTTGGAATCATCTGAAAGCAAATGATATGTGAAATGCTACTGCCGTGCTAGAATCAATGTGCCAGTTTTGAGAGGTTTTGCTTTTCTGACATTACAGTAATCTTTGTGTTAATTGTGGAAATTGAAGGATGGGGGTCGGCGTGAGGCAATTGATATATGGAAATCCAAGTATTCAAAGTACTTCTATGGGTGCAGCGAGCGAGGCCGTCATTTTGCTCGTAAGTTAATTCTTTCAATCACCTTTGTGAGTACTTGACCTTTCTTTTCTCCAAAATGCCATTGCTTATCAAATCAAGCCAATGTTTATTTCATCGACAATATTATTATATACCAATTGAATGCTTTGCAATGCATTGCACTGGTGCTGTGAGTACCATTCTTTAATAATAATTATACTTGTTTTTTATTCTCTTTACTAAACGTAATCTTCTGGGTCCATTCGGTCGTCAATTTGTTTATTTATTCATTTAACAGATTCTTCTAATGCAATGATTAAGCTCCTCCTGGACCACCCGTGTCACTTAGACGGATTAGGAGGCTGGTTTTTGCTTAGGTTTGTTGTGTTGGCGAAGAATGGGGGGTTATCAAGTTAACCGATTAAACTAAGGATTTTTCTAATCCATTTTAATAAAATTCCTCTTGACTTATCAAAAAAAAAAAAAAAAAATAAGGATTTTTCCTAATCCATTAAACTAAGTATTTTTCCCAGAAAGACAGCGTTCTTCATAAAATGACCAGTATGTATGTAATTTACCACCCTTGTTCCTCATGTGCTTACCGGGCATACCACTCAAATGCTCTTTTAAGCTTATCTTTATGGAAAATTATTTGCTCGTCAAACATGCTTGACTTCTTCCGCTTGTGGTCTTTACAATAATAAACATGTGTTTGCGTGTTGAGCATCTGTGGACTGTGGTGTAACTATCCATCTTAATTTTGAACAATTTGCTGATGCTGCTTTTGTTTTAGCACAAATTTGCAGTGTAACACTACTGCAATTTTAGTTTTAGCTGCATTATTGGATTCTGAGTAGATTATTTTTATGATAGGATCCTTTTCTTGATCAACTACTCTGCATATTGTTTATATTTCTGAAAGCAAGCATATGTATATACATGTCGAGTGCACACATGTGTATGTTCTGAAAATAGCCATGCTTAAAGTTTGTTTTAGTTTGACATCTGAAATAAAATAACAAATGCTCATATATTGCTCTCCCTAACACTGCTAATTTGAAATCTAGCTGCTATTCGTGAGCAATCATCAAATGGCTATTTGCTTATTGCAACAAGTGGAGGGCTGAACCAACAAAGAACAGGAGTAAGTGAAAGTATCTCATTTTGTGCTACATTTTCCACTGAGACTTGTAGAAATATTATTGCCATCAATGACATCAACCTGTGAAAATATATTTACCATGTTTATCTCATTATCTGTTTTGAACAATTAATTTTGGCATAGTTGCAGTAATGGGAGGTTGAATTAGGTTCTATCTTTCTGTCTTTGCAATGAGATTCTTACTTCTACCAAAAAATAAACATGTTAACCTTGTGGAGGTGACAATATATTTCCCGCACTCAGATAACAGATGCTGTAGTTGTCGCTCGGATTCTTAATGCTACGTTAGTTGTACCTGAGTTGGATCATCATTCGTTCTGGAAGGATGATAGGTAAGTTGATTTTCTAAAACCTGCTGGTAGTGGCACTTAATTGACTGTTTTCCCCCGCTGTTGTGATATTGATAATCAACTTCACAATATTTATCTTATTGAGGGCACTGTATTTGGCATGCAGTGACTTCATCAACATTTTTGATGTTCGTTGGTTCATTTCTTCCCTTGCAAAAGATGTAACCATTGTCAAAAGAGTTCCTGATAAAGTCATGCGATCAATGGAAAAACCTCCTTATACTATGCGTGTCCCAAGGAAATCTGCCCCTGAATATTATCTTGATCAAGTTCTTCCCATACTCTTGAGGAGGCGTGTAAGGCCACTTTCCTCAATTTGTAATGCATTTTTTCTTCTTCTAATTGATTGTTTATATGCATAATCAAATCTTTTGTTTCAAAATCATATCTGAAACAACTTCGAGTCTCTTTTAAAGTTCAAAAATTCTGATTTTTTGCTACTTGAGTATATATTCAATCCTCTAAAACTGTAAGTAACTTGTTATGGTAATGTACTCTAGTGGCATAATTGCTAATCCAAGTTGGTCTTTCGTTTTGGGAGTTAAATTCTTTTGTTGATTTGGCCATGGTTTTCTTTAGCAAGGCAATTAACATGGTCCATTCTGTAGGTTATGCAATTGACGAAATTTGATTATAGACTTGCAAATAATCTTGATGAAGAGCTGCAGAAGTTACGTTGCCGGGTTAATTATCATGCCTTAAGATTTACAAAACCTATACAAGCGCTTGGTCAGAGAGTTGTTTTGACAATGCGAAAGATGGCCAAACAGTTTATTGCAGTTCACTTGAGGTTTGTCCCTGTAACTTTCAAGTAAAAGATTGGAGTGCTAATTTTAAAATTTAACTGGTGTGTAATGTAATGTTTTTGAGGTGTGGATGCTTGAACATATCACATTCATCTGTGACCAACGTAACCCACCTCAATATTCTCATTTTGTTCTTGATGGACATCTGAGGCGTAGGCATGGTATGCAATACTTTAATAGTTGCTGAATAAATAGATTGATATTACAATTGCCTAAAATCTGATAAATAAATATTTTCTAATGAATTTAAAAAATATATGTCCTGCATCATATTTGAGAACTTTTTGTGGTTTCTATCTTATTTGTTTTCATCAATATGGCACTAAGCAATAACTATTAAGTGAGTTTACATTGGATACAAGCCCTTAATATTATCACCCTATAAATATTGGATACAAACTGATGACAATTTTTTCTGAGTGCACATTCTTTGTGATGCTATAATTGCCCTGCAGGGAGAGAGAAATGGGGGAGGTCTTTTTCCCTGTTATTGAAGATTCTTTCAAACTGTTTCCCCTTCGTGTTTGCCTTCTTTTAAAATATTTAATTCATGCCTGAGTAAACACAGCTGTTAAAGATTTATATAGTCAATATTTGATATGTAGAAAACATTTAGTTTTACTTATTTCATAATCCCCACAACATAGCACTAGGCATTGACCTTCAGATGTTTCAAATCAGAGAAGCTAATGATAAGACCGTATCTTTTTAACTCCTTTACCTCTAATATTTTGAAAATGCTTCTGATATACTCTCCGGCAGCAGGTGTTTGCATATGCAGTGTGCTCTTATTATTATTATTATTATTGTTTTATTGTTTTGTTTTGTTTTGTTTTTTATTTTTATTTTTTGTGCCTGTATAGCAAGAGAAAATGCTCCATTTTTGAATAATTCTAAAAGTCCTCCTTATGTCTCTCTTGTGTCCCTCTGTAATTGATGTGGCTTTAAAATCACTCTAGATTTATGACATATCATTATTGGATTTTGATCCAACCACATTAGTTTTGGAGGGACACAAGAGGGACATGGGAAGGACTTTTAGCATTACTCCCCCATTTTTTCATTGCACTCTAATTGCTTTTCAAGTTACCAAGCACTTTAATCGCACTTCTTACTAACATAGAAATGTTAAACAAACCCAATCATTCAGAAATTCAAAGCTACATGACTATAGACAAACATTTATACATATAATTGAACGTCTGCACATATTTTTGGATTCACTAGTTGCTGTTGAAAACTATTCTAATGACAGGTTTGAACCTGATATGCTAGCATTTTCTGGGTGTTACTATGGTGGGGGTGAAAAAGAAAGATATGAGCTTGGTGAAATAAGAAAACGATGGGCCACATTACCCGTGAGTTCACTGTCCTTAAATATTTATTTTAAAGTGCATGCACTATCTTGCTATTCAATACCTATAGATGAGAAGTACCATGCTTGTGAAGATGGATGCTTATTATTTATTCCATCAAATGGTTTTCGGACCAAATGGCATCTCTCTTATAAACAGGGAGTTTAGTGGAGGGTGAGGTCACAAGTTCAATCTTATATGGTTTTGTTGCTTGTATTTGTCCATAAAAGAAAATATATATATCTCTCTCCTGTTGTAACCTGAGTAAATGTTGTTTGCACCCTTGTTATTTATGCAGGATTTAAGCCCTGAGGGAGAGCGGAAACGAGGGAAATGCCCACTTACTCCTCATGAAGTGGGTTTGATGCTACGGGCACTTGGTTTTACAAATGACACATACCTTTATGTTGCATCTGGAGAAATATATGGTGGAGAAGAGACTTTGCGGCCTCTTAGAGAACTCTTCCCAAATTTCTATACAAAGGAGATGCTGATCAATGAAGAGTTGAAACCTTTTCTTCCTTTCTCTTCTCGCCTGGCTGCTGTTGACTACATTGTCTGCGATGAGAGCGACGTATTTGTCACTAACAATAACGGAAATATGGCCAAGATTCTTGCTGGCCGAAGGTAAGATATCTGGTACATTTCTATTCTTTTTTTTCTTGCCCTTGTGGAGGTTGAAGCTAAAGCTTAATTTGTTATTGTCGATGTGGAAGAATGAATGTGCAAATTATACTTTGCTTGCAAAGAATGCTGATGCTGAAAAACTTTGTTATAGCAACCAAACAAAACATGTGAATGGTGGACAAGACTTTGAATAAGCACAAGAAAGTCGCTTTTTTTAGTCATTATCAATCGCTCCTCAAGAATGTGAGGGGGTTGCATGAAGGGAGTAAATGCATGAGGATCAGAAATCTTCCCAGGACATGGAAGGTTGACAGGTGACTTACATGATACTAAATTGGAACAAATGTTCAGGAGTATATTTCAGAGTTTGTGAGGTGGGCAACGTCTAGATTGGTGTCAGTTGGTTCTAGGGGGGCTTCTGGTGATATTTTATTGTTTAGAGATGTAAATACTCAATGGCAAAACTCAGAAATGTTAGTGATCCATTTGAGTGGCTTCCACTAGTGTTTATGGCCCTAATTAAGATGTTGACTGTTGGTTTTTGTGGGAGGAGCTGGTGGTTTGATTAGGAGGTGGGATGTTGCTTGTTGCATTGGGGGTGATTTTAATGTGACCCGCTTCCCTAGTGAGAGATTGGGAGCAGCAAGCATCTCGATCGTTATGGAAGAGTTCTTAGACTTTGTTTTTGAGCAAGGTCTTGTGGATATTTCCCTTCAGGGTGGGAATTTTGTTTGGTCTAGTAATCGGGCTTCTCCGTCATGGTCTAGAATTGACAGGTTTCTCTTTTCCCTTGAATGAGGGGATCACTTCCCAAATGTGTTTCAAAGCAGATTACCCAGAGTTCTCTCATATCAGTGTCCTATACTTCTTGATTGTGGCAATTTTCAGAGGGGCAAAAGTTATTTTAAGTTTGAAAACATATGGCTTCGTGGGGAAGGTAAGGCAATCGTGGCCTCCTATTGTTTTCATGGCTGTCCTAGCTTTGAAAGCTGAGCTAAAAAGGTGGAATGAAACAGAGTTGGTAATGTGGAGAAACGAAAAGGGCTCTTCTTGAGGAAATAAACGGGCTGGATGGGATTGAAGAATAAAGATCACTTTCTAGTGAGGAGAAATTGAGGAAGGACGTGGCTATAGTCGAGCTGGAGAAGATTGTTGTTTTGGAGGAGTTTTTCCATTAGGTGGCGAATTCTAATAGAAATACTAACGAGATAGAGAACTTAGTTGTCAATGGTGTCACCTCTTCTAATCTAGTGGAAGTTAAGCATTATAGTCCACTTCTTCACAACTTTAAATTGAGAATGAAATCTTGATACCAGATTTGGATGGTCTTCCTTTAAACTATTAGTGAGGAGGCAGTAGCTTGGGTGGAGCGAGCTTTTGAGGAATGGGAGGTTTTCGAGGTGTTGAATGACTTGAATGGGGATATAATGCTCCAGCTCCAAATGGCTTTTCTATTGCTCTCTTCTAGTCTTGTTTTGGAGGTTATCAAAGTGGATGTTATGGAAGTCTTTCTTGAGTTCCATGAGTGTGGCAAGTTCCAAAAAAGCTTGAATGTGACTTTCATTTCTCTTATTCCGAAGAAAGTGTGGGTTGTTGAGATTAAAGACTTTTGCCCTATTGACTGTATGTGGTATCTATACAATTATTGCAAAGTTTGTCGAATAGATTGAAAATTTTTCTTGGAGAATATCACTTGAAGTCTCAAAATGCTTCCATCAGAGGCTCTTGGGAATTAGGAGTTTGGTCACTTTCAATGAGGCTCTTTTAGGGAGGTAGTTATGGAGGTATTTTGTGGAGAGAGAGGCTTATTGGCAGTAAGTAGTGGATAAAAAATATGGTAGTTAGGCAGGAGGTTGGCGCTTTGATGTTGTCACTGGCGCATATGGGGTGAGTATTTGAAAATGCATTAGGAGGCTAGGATGCCTTTTCTAGTTTTTTAGGATAGAGGTGGGTGATGCTCAGACCATGTTTTGGAATGGTGCTTGGTGTAGGGAACTTGTTTTAAGGGAAACATTTCCAGAGTTGTTTTGCATTGCTCGGGATAGGGATGCTTTGGTGGCTGACCAAATGTTAGCTCACAATGGAGTGGTGCATTGGGATTTGAATTTCATTAGACCGGTGCATGATTGGAGGGTGGACATTGTTTCTTCTCTTGTCAATATTTTGTATTTTGCTAGGTTGGGTCGGGGGATGAAGTAAGTTCTGGTAAATTCCTTAGAAGAGATGATCTTTTGAGGTCAAAACTTTTATAAAGGTGACTCAGAATTGGCTTTGAATGGCGGGGGAGAAGACTTTGGCTTTGGTTACCCCGGTGGAGTAGGATCGGTATGGTGATGGTCACCCTCTTCCGCGGAGGAGTCGACTTAGCTCTTCGATGCTGATGGGTCATCTCGGATGTCCGGACCGCTTTTCGGTCCCATCTGCGGAGGAGTTTCTTGAATTTTGCGGGCTCTATGAGTAAGGATGGCAGGATTTTTCTCCTCTTTGCATGGATCGGAGGTTTGTCGACTCGGAGCTTATCAAGGAGGCTTTGCTCTTCCTTGGGAGGTGGATGAGTGGCGAGCCCATCATGCTAAAGAGGCTTCCTCCTCTGGTGATGAAGGAGGTACCGGATGCGCCCTCGCCCGATGAAAAGCTTGCTTAGACGTGGCTTTCTTGGTCCGAGAAATGTCTCCCCCACCCGGTGGTGTTGAAGGAGGTCTTGCGGTGTTCAAGGCGTCGGATATCTCTGAGGATGAAGCCTCTTCTATCTACGGGCGGTGATCTTTCCTTCTCGCTGGAGGATAAGCGGGGAGTTCATTCCACCGCTACCATTGTCTTGCCTTCATCGGAGGTCTGCGCGTCTTCCAATAGGTGCTGGTGGCGGGCCTAATCCCATTAACTCCTCTGCTTTGGTATAACCGGAGGTGAAGGAAAGGTGGCTAAGCAGTTGAATAAAAACAAGGAGTTGATTGGAGGCTGTGGGTGTTTTACTTGTGGGCGGGGGATCGGTGTGGCGCTTTGAACCTCGCTCCGGTTTGGGGTTGTCTTGGGAGGTGAAGACAAGAAACTTGGGATATTATTGAAGCTACGGTGCCTAAGGTCAAGGGAGGAGAGAGCTAAAAATCTGGATTGTGACATCTCTGTGAAGGACAAGCGGCGACGGGCTGGTCGGGATCAAGAATGCATGCTCATTCCCTCGAGGTGCACTAGGGTCTTCTTGGGAAGAACTAGGGCTGTTCATTTGGGGTTTTAGGCCTTTGCTGGATTTGGGTTGTGTCGGGTTTTTTGTTGGGCTCATTGGTATACTTTTGTGTACCTAGAGGCATTGGTGTTTTGGGTTTCCTTTGTATGCTTGAGACGCTGCGTTATCCTTGTGTACTTAGAGGCGGCTTTTTGATATATAATACTCTGACTTATCAAAAAAAAAAAAAAAACTTTTTATAAAGTTCTTCCCAACTTTGAATTTTCTTTCCCTTTGGAAGAACATTCGGAGGTCTTAAGGCTCCATTAAGGGTAGCTTTTTTCATAAGTAAATAAATACCACTACGCTCCTGCTATAGTGAAATTTTCTCCGTTCTCTCTCTTTGGTTTTTTTCAAATTTTTTCAAACCCTCCCACATCTCGTCGTCTTGGCGACCATGTAAGCTCGTTAGGTGCCGTGTGCTAGGGTCCAGTTGTGCTGAGATGGAACGAAGGTTTTCCATTGAAGCCAAATCGTTTCGTTTCTCGACTAAGG
Organism: Carpinus viminea; assembly: GCA_013348765.1. NCBI lineage: Eukaryota > Viridiplantae > Streptophyta > Magnoliopsida > Fagales > Betulaceae > Carpinus > Carpinus viminea. The sequence continues at coordinate 27,456,026 of CP054670.1, read as the reverse complement.
ATGGGTCCTCTCTGTTTCAGTTGGAAGAAAGGAGGAAGAAATTCGTTGGGTACATCTTCGTGAGTCCTCAATGTTCCTCTTGGTTGATAGACACGGTGGAAGCGGTGTGTATGGTGAAGGAGAATATCGCCAAGTCCTTCCGTGAGGGGGATAAGGTGTTGATGGTCCATGGGGATGATAACAAGGCAGGAAGGTTCTTGGAGGTGGCTGTGTTTGCGGAGGGTGGTCGTAAAGGCGGCCTATGGCTACTGGAGGGGCGAGATGGGCGAGGTTGGCGGCGTTTTGCCGAAGAGTTGCATATTTTGGTGGCTTCCCCCGATGGTGGTCCGGTGGAGTCTGAGTTTCGCCCTTTGCCGTGTTCAAAGTCTTCACTGACCAAGATCGTGGAGGCCGGGGTCTCTGGGTTATGTTCTAAGGCTTGTACCTTCGCAGAGATTTTGACATCAAAGCCTCGATTGTGCGGAGTGAAGAAGACCGGCGGGGTTGATCTTCGGAGGGAGGTGGCTGGTTCTATGAAATTGATTAGGGGTAGTGATGTCAAAGGCTGGGCGGAGCATTTGCTAGGGTTTGTTCAATTAGGGTTGGGCCGGGTCATTGCTGGGCTGCTTGAAGGCCTTCTTGTTGGGCTTGATGATGTGCCCATTCGCAAATGGATTAGGGCTGTTCTTAAAAGAATAAAGGCTTCTAAGGCTGGGCCTGTTTTGGTGCCCACTTCTAATGGGCGAGCTAGTGGATTCTGCAGGGTGAAGCTGGGCCTGAAGGATAATGGGCTTGGGTGGTCTTTTAAGCCCAAGAAGGCTGTAGTGTATGGCCCATCCAAGCTGGTGTCTGAGGTCTGTTTGCCTTTGTCTTCGCAGCGGCCGCTTGCTGAGGAGTCGAAGCTGGCAGTTGAGGTTCGATTGGGAGCGTTGGATGCCGAGATTTCTGTGCTGGAGCGGGAAGTGGGTGAGTCTCCTCTGCTGTCTATGTTGCTGGCGTGGGAGGTTCGTGTGGGCGAGTCGGACGGCGATGGGCCTTCAATGGGGGAGCCGATATTGCTGGCGGGTGCTCTTGAGGTTCCTCCTGTGAGTGCTCTTGAGATTCCTATGGTGGACTTTCCTTTGGGTACGGATAGGGATTAGTCGATTGTTGGGTATCCGGCTGAGGATGGGTCGTTGAATGATTCTGAGTTGACATCTCCGGTGAGTACTCAGGTTGAGGTTGTTCGGAACCCTGCTCAGGCGATGGGTTTGCTCAGGCGGGGATTTCTAGGTCCGAGATCCCCTTCGCTGACCCTTTCTTCTCTGGGCTGCAAGGCTGCTCCGGTGAATGGCTCTGTTTCTTCCCCGATTCGGAGGTGTCTTAGGTTGGCTCTTCTTCCTCGGCGGCATCCATGTCCCCATGTCGCAAGTGGTGTATTCCCGGAGGGTGAAGGAGAAGGTCGCCAAGCAGCTGCACAAGAACCAAGAGCTGCTGGCTGAGGCTGTGGTTGATATCCAGGTGGGGGCGAAGGGCTATTCCAAAGCGGTGTTTGATGTTATGAAGTTCGCTCTTGTTGCGGGGATGACCTGGGGTGGTGAGGACAATAAGCTTCTAGACATGGTGTCTGATTTGGATACGCGGAAGGCCTCTTTTGAAGTTTCTACCCCTAAGGTTAGGGGCATGAGGGAGCTCAAAAATTTGGACTGCACCGTGTCTCTGGTTAAGGGTCAGCGTCGGTGGGGTTTCTTAGGGTCTAATAATGATTTCTCTTTTCCCCCTGAAGTGCAGTAGGGGTTTGGGGTTCGTAGGGTTGGTTGTTGGGTCTTAGAGGTTCAAGTACTTTGGGGGTTTCGTCTTCTTGGGTTCTAGGGGCTGTTTGTGGGTCTTTGGTTGGGTCCCTATGTATATGTTTTGTATATTTAGAGGCGCTTTGAGCTATTAGGGTTTGAGGATGGCGCCCTATTACTATGTAATTTGTTGTGCCTTTGGGTTTTTTTGGTATATACAACATTACTTATCCAAAAAAAGAGGGTAACTTTTTTCACTTGGACAACATCCTTGGGGAGAATTTGTTGGAATATAGAATTCTCATTATAAATAATCTCTGCAAGTGTCACATTATAGTGATGGATTAGTATTGTATGTGTAGAAAGAGTGGTGAAATACTTGATCATCTCCTTTTTCATTGTGATAATGCTAGAGAGTTATGGAATTTGGTTTTTCAGACGTTTGGAGTAGAGTGGGTAATGCTTGGAAGGGTGGTGGAGCTCTTGGCATGCAGATAGGAAGGTTTGGCCGGAATGATTTTAACATTGTTAGACATGTAATCCCTTGTTTAAGGTGGTGCATTTAGAAAGAAAGGAATGCTTGAAGTTTTTAAAGATTGCAAGAAGATGAGTTCGTAGCTACAACTATGTTTTCGCATATCATTCTTTGAGTGGATCTTTGTCAATGCTCTTCTCAATATCTATAGCTTTATAGATTTTTGTGCTCTCTTTCCTTATTCTTGATCTTGTTGGGTGTTTCTTGTATACTTCCTGTGTATTTGGATTCCATGCATTTTTTTAATAAGTAATGTGTTATATATCAAAAACTCAAAAGGGCGCGCAAACAAATACACAGGGGCGCACCCCACAAAGAAGAGCACACAACATAGCATACAAGAGACTGACAAGAGGCCCCAAGAAAAACTCCCTCAAAGAAACACCCAAAGATCACAAGGAGCACCCAAAATAATCTCCCTCACAAAACCACACCTGCAAACACGCACTACAACCCAAGCATTACAAGGAAATAATCTTGCCCTTTGGCCCAGGCCACTCGACCATTAGCCTAAGCTTCTCTTTCATCTCGTTCAGCCAGGCAACCTTTCGATCATCCACCTCCTTATCGACCTCCCACCGCCCGTCCTTGCAAGCAACCACACAAATCCAGTGGATATCCTCCTCATCGACCAGCAACCTCCCGCTCATGAGCAACCAAATTAATCCAATGAAACTCCATTTCCTTCAAGAATGTCAAATTATCTTCATCCTTAACCTCTTCATGGATCTTTAACTGATCCTTAATCCTCTCAAGCAGCCAAATTTGCGATTTGGACATCCCAAAACCCAAGGAAGGCTCATAAAAAGGAGAAGACTCTGCCGGCGTTGCAGACCTATAAACCAAACCGGTAGAGAGGACAGAATCCGACGCCTCAGGAACAAGAACCACCAACGGATGAGGAGTAGGACCAGAAGCTGAAATGGAATCGGGATCAGGGATGAAACTGAAAACAGGAATCAAATTAGAGGCCTTGGCAGGTTCGGAAACCAGCGGCGTAGCAGACCTAGGAAGAACCTCTAAAGAAGAGGGGATCGCTGGAGAAGACACCAGCATTGCAGACCCAAAACCTGCTGGCGTTGCAAGCCCAAGACCCGCTGTCGTTGCAGACCCAGAACCCGCCGAGGCTGTAGACCCAGAAACCAACCCTGTAGAACTCGCCATCCAAGACTCAGCATTCTGACCCGATGGAGACTTAGATGGCGGTTCAAAACTGCTTCTTTGACCAACGAAGTCATCAGAGAGGACATTGGAATAAAAAACGATGTGGCCGAAATAGGCTCCTTTGTAAAAGAAAGAGTTGACCCAGAATCTGACCTGGAACCAGGCCCAAAAAGAACCGACCTAGAATTGGATCCAGAATCCGGCCTTGAAACCAACCCAGAATCTGACCCAACATCCAACCCATTAGGACCCAGCCCACTAAGCATCCGATCCAATTTTTCACAAATTAACCCTAAACACTTTTTCTTCTTCCTCCTACCTTTAGCTGCCACCTTCACCGGAATAGACATCAGAAAAGTACACTCCATTTCATAACAATCCAACGCCGAATGCTCCTCCTTGCCATCAAACCCCAACTCATAACTGCTCGCCACTGGGAACAGATCAATCTCCTGCGACGAGAAAATCTGTGAACCAGCCGAGTCCTCCACCTCGTAGGAAGGAGATCGCAGAGCGTCGGAAGGATCTGCCATTTTCAATCCCTTAAGAGCCCTCAGAAGAGCACCTAGGAGAGCTATCCACCCCTGCCAGCACCAATTGAAGCTCAACTACAAATCTTCGCCAGCCCCGCCCAAATTGGGCCTCAGGGATCCAGATGAAACCCTTCTGCTCATTATCCACAAAAGCAGCCACCTTCAGGAATCTCCCAGCTTTGTTGCATCCCCCTCTCACCGACAATGACATCCTACCCTCACTAGAAGACTTGACGAATCCTCTAGCACCGGAGACAGAGACACCGCCTCCACCATAGCAGCCAACCAGGATGCACATCGATGACCCACCAGAATAAGCCCTAAAAAGCCCTTCCTTCTTTCTTCCAAACAAAGCATAGCATCCTTCGTCGAGAAGAAAAAGAATTTGCTTTACTTATCAAAGAAGGATTTCAATTATTGGCTAGTACTCTATATTTTGGGACATTGTCATCTGTGCGACCAATTTTCTAACACATGAGAAATTTTAAATATTCCCCAAAGAAAAAAATTTAAAAGAAAAAAATTAAAATTAAAAAACAAAAAGAGGGGGAAAGAGGAAATCCCTCCTTGAACCACCATCCCCTTTGCAAGGGTTGGAGTCACGGTTACAGTCAAGGTTATAAAGGGGGCAACCCACCAGTTGTATGACCTTGCTCTTAGAAAAGGAGAAGAAGAAGACGAGGGTAGACAAGGATCTGAGAAGGAAAAGAAAGGTAAAATAAAGAAATAAGATAAGAAAATTGTTTAACACCCGGTCTCATATTGGGAAGATGAGTAGCCCATATAGAGTGGATGGTTTATAAGAGATATTCATGAGTGTTAAGTCCCATATTGCTTATTAGGTAAAACTGAGTTTTATAAGTGATTTTAGGAAAGCTCCAAATTGACTAGTCTTTTTGAGACCATAGTGCATATGTGGCTAATGCTTTTCCATGGGTTGTGACAATAATGGTATTAGAGTCACCTAGTAATGCGCTAGGCAATACTGTTAGCACCGCATGACGTGGCCCTAATGAGGATGTTAAGGGTTTGAGGGGGAGGGGAAGTTTGTAACGCTCCAATCTTATATTAGGAAAATGAGTAGCCCACATAGAAAGTGGGTGGTTCATAAGAGATGTTCATGGATGGTAAGTGTTATATTGTTTATTTACTAGGTAAAATTGAGCTTTTATAAATGATGGAAGCTTTAAATTGACTAGTTCTTTTGGGGAATAAATTTCATTTTCTTGCTTCCTAAAGACAACACTTTTTGGTTCAAGAATAAGGGGAATATGTGTTGGAATTTATTAAAGGTATCAGGTATTGATGTGTCTAAATTTTAGTCTATCCTGCACGGTCATCCTTTTGAAGTATGTTTTTGCTTTTTTCAGCTAAATTTTGAAAAGCTCCAAATTTGTCATTGACAACTTTTTGATTTGGATAATGTCCGTCCATTAGAAATGATGCCATTGTTGTTCAAATATCTACCTAAATTAGTAGGCAAATAATTGTACGTTTTACTTGCAAGTGCACAAGGTCCAAAGTATAATAGAGTGTGTAAGTGCAAGATCGATCCCACAGGGATTGGTAAATTATGTTTAAAAATAAATTCGCAATATAAAATAAAAAACGTAAAATTGAGTTTGATTAAACAATGAGAAAGAGGTAGGGCTTTGATTTTCACCGCTAATCATACTTATACAATAAATCAGTATGCCAATGCTTTGATCATATTATGAATATTTAATGTCTGCCAACCTAAGGGTATGGGTGTCTACTCCTTAGATTATTGGTTTTCCTAAGCAACGAATTAGGCATGGATGTCTACTCTAATTCTTTTTTTTCTTAAAGGATTTAGTATAGGTGTCTACTAAGTTCTTTAAGAAAGCATAAAAACTGTGAAAACCGACAAACACATGAGACCTAGGGTATGGGTGTCTACTCCCGGTTTCCCATGTTGATTAACCCAAGAACCCGGTGTGGATAGTTACTTATGTTAAACCCAGGACTCGGTCATCTAAATTGATCTAACTAACAGGTCCATACCACATGCACATGTTGATCGTGCAAATACATATGAGGAATTATTGAAAGGTGAATTAATCAAGTTAAATATCATAATGCAATTATCGCAAAGGCGCCAATACTGAATTAAAATATAAACATGATCTGGGCTTCAATCAAGCCCTACTTAAAGGTTTAGTTACACATAATTAAAATAAAACTAAAAAGAAAAGGAAAAGAAATAACCGAAAACCGCTCCTAGAAGTTGCCTCCACTTCTCCTCTCTGAAATTGTGTGTCTAATTGTGAGGCTTAGAGGTCTATTTATTAGGAGAGTCCTAGAAACACTAGTAAACCTAGGAATTTCGGAATTCTATCTCCTAGTCAATTTAGGAGACAATCCTATTACAAATCGGAGAAGGATTCGTCCAGAATTGGGCTCTTATCTTGCGGGGTGATTTTGATATTGCGGCGGTCCGAATTGGAAAAATGCTATTTCACAATGATTTGTAGAATTTTGAGTTAGCTTTCCAATGCCGTTGGAATCACCTCAATCCGATATTTGAGCTGAAAGTTATGGCCAAAATACCGAGACATGTTCAGGATCCAAATTTAATCCGATTTTGACTTCAATTTGATAAATTCCGATTTAATCCTTTCCACATCTTCTGGATCTTCCCAATTTGCCCTTTAAGCTTGGAACATTTCTAGAAACGCTTCATTTTCTTCCATGACCTACAAAAAACACAGAAAACACAAAAAGGAAATAAAATAGACAAAATAACATAAACTAAGGGCATAACAAATATAAATTAAGGGGCTTAAATATGAATATTTAAGCACTTATCAGCCATCACAGAAATTGTTGATGTGGCTTGTCTCAATATTTGCCACATCATTAATTTTTGTGACACTCTCATCAATTTGAACTTTTTAATATGTTTGACCAAGTTGGGACCTTTTTACATTTCAAATTTAACCTTTCTATTTTTTTTAACTTCTTCCCTAGTTTGAGTTACCAAATACAGAATATTCCCTAAATCTAGGTTTCAATTTGATTTGCATACCATGACCTAGACAAATGAGCTCTAGCTCAATACCAAGAGCCCTTCTCTTAAATGTACTTCTTGTAGTTTGACTCCTTGCAAGACATAGTTAACCGGCACCAGATGGGGGGAATCGTGGTGGGTGGAGGAGTTGTGTTGCAATGTTGAATAACTATATTTGTTGCTTTTGTCTTTGTGGTCGTTCTGTAATCCTAGTCAGTTAATTTGCTTTTTCTTCTTGAATGTTCTACTTGTTCAGTGTATTTGTTTTCTTGGTACGTTCTGAACTAGCTATTGTTAACTTCATTTCATGGAAAAAGGAGGTACATGGGCCATAAGAGGACCATCAGACCAAATGCAAAGAAGCTCAGTGCTTTGTTCACTGAGAGGCATCAGATGAACTGGGATACATTTTCAAGAAAGGTGAAGTCATGCCAAAAGGGATTCATGGGAGAGCCAGACGAGATGAGGCCAGGACGAGGGGAGTTTCACGAGTTTCCGTACTCTTGTGTCTGCAAGAAACCATTCAGTGATGATGAAACTGGCTACATGGAACCTGTAACAAAAGTTAAATCTACATACAATCAAAAGAAAGTAGGTGAGAAGAGTCTACCCATGCTAAAAAAGACAAATATAGCAGAAGAGCCAACAGCCTTAGCAGATAGTGAGGACAATGAATTTCTTTCAGACTAGTGGAGATGAAGAGGAAAAGAAAAAGATCAAGGAGAGAACATCGACCTGAGATGGTGATGGCTCTGCCGCTGGCCTGTTCGTCTCTATGGCAATTTTTTTTGTGCCACAGAAATTTTTTACTCACAGCAGCATGTCAACTATGGCATGTGGAGGTTGTTCAATATATGTGTTTCGACTGCTGAATTGACTGAACTAGGTTATCTTGTATAGGCGTGAAAGGAATGGTGAGCTGCAATTGTTTATAAGTAGTTCTCTCTTGGTACATAGCCGTGTAGGTCTTCTAGAACCATTGTTAACAAAATTCAAGTTTATTGTGTTACGAGACTTTTTTTCAGTTTGCTTTCATATCCTATGGAGTAATGGTCGTCTTTCTTTTCTCTCTTTAAAAGTTACATGGCTTTTAAATCACAATTGGATTTAAAATTCACTATTAAATTTTGATCCAATGATAATCATAGAAGTCACGTTGCTTTTGGGAGGATAAAATAAGGACAAAAATCTCACTTGTAGCATTACTTGTAATCACTTACTGCTAGCAGTTCCATACCATTGGCTTGGGGACGAAAATCCCATTAAATATTAAGCTATAGGTTCTAAATTATGCATTAGATGACTAGTAATGTTGCTTCTTCATTTATCAATCATTTTACACAGGTTGACGTTGTGTGTTTCAAGTCAATGGAATTTTGTTATTTTTAAGTGATTGATATAGAAATATTTACATGTATATGTCAACCTGTATAAAATGACTGATAAATGAGCGAAGAATAACATTACTTTTAGTGGGTAAAATGTTTTTAATTGATTGGTTCATTATTATCAGCCATTAAATCACATAAGAGAGTTTTTGTATGATGACAAAGTAAGCAAATACAGACTAAAATCTAATTGCATTTCAAACTCCCAAGAACTCACAAATCCTATCAGCCCACGCACAGTACTTGCGTAAACTGTACTTATTACATAAAACTGTTGAGATATATTTGCCTATTAACTGCAAAATGTCGCTTATTTTGAGTTACAGTGGCCTTGAACGAGGATTGAGCGCTTACATAACAATGCATTCAACTTTCAGTATTGGTCTAGTTTGAAATACAGCTAGATACCACAATAAATTGCCTTACGACAATATAATAAGAAAGTAACAATATTTGACTTTTATAATGCCATGAAAATCAATCAACTTTTGAAACACTTTTTATATATATAGAGCTAATTTTCACTATTACATCATCTCAATTACACAATAACTTTCAAGAACTTACTATAATAAATTGGTAACAGGGAACATCAGAGGCAACAACATGAATACCTGGAGACAGCATGGAAAATTATAAGAGGAAACAGCCAAATAATCATTCTTTCTTTTTTTTTTTTTAATTTTCTTTTGCTACTTAAATTCTTATCTCACTGAACTGATGTGACCATACACATCGGCTCTTGAATTAGCTTTTATTAAAAATAAAAAATAAAATAAAATAAAATCTAAGAGTTAACAAACATGGCCATATTTAGCTAAGTGAGATGAGAATTGTGTATTTAAAATTACTCATTAAAAAGAATGTGCTTCTCCCATTCTAAGTGACACACTTTACTTTTAGAGATTGGGTTCGAGAAAAATTTCTCCCGAAATTTCGGTCGCACATGAAAATCTACACCCCATACACAAACACAGAATGCTTAAGAAAGGCAGAGCACGTCAAGATGTTAATTTTAGCCAGGAAAGAAGCGTCAAGATTGCTCATCTGCAAACTTCCTCGGTGATTTCAAGCCAGACTACATGGAGAATTTTCCATATACAACCTATTAGGCAGGACCTAGGGTAATCATACTTTAGAAGAAACTAAATCAATATTATCTACTGACTAGATTTTGACTAAACCAAAGGAAGCAGGAATTTCCATTTCTAATTTTCTCTCCTACTATAATAATATACACATGAACTAAGCTTGGTGTATTGATCATCCCATAACTGATCTTCTCTGAACTTGAACACATCATTGCAGAAGCTTCATTCAGCCATGGTTATTCCCTGATTAAAAAAAAAAAAAAAAAAAAATCAAGCAATCAGTTTAAATGCATGCTCATCGCATACACAAGAAAACACCAGACATGACTTGAGATTGCCACAACATTAAACTGGAAAAGTCCAAAATGAATTCTAATATAACATCTTACCTCTAGAACCACTCCTATTCTGACTTTTGTAACCCTTGTCGTGTGAAACAGAAGGAATCTTTGAGATGATCAATGAGCTTTGCAATCCTTCCAGTAGCTGCAATATCAACAAACATATAAGGTACAAGATTAAGAAGGCCCATATTCATAGCTAATACTGCAAGAGAAATCAGGCAAAGATGCAGCGCTTTTTTTTTTTTTTGGGGGGGTGGAATGCCCTAAGAAATGGGAACAGTTTAATAATTCTTTTCGGATAAGTATTAACGAGTAGGTTACTAAGTCTAAGCCACGACATTACACACACCGAAAAAAAAAAAGGCCACTATCAATCAACGAAGTATGAACTTATTCAATTCACTAAACATTTGGTCCCTAAACATTTGTAAGTTATTTGCATTCATTCAGCATCAAAAATAGTTGTGGCTCGTTTCCTTGGTTATACCCATAAGTATTAGCCATATATTTTTCTTGTTTAACCTATGATTTTGAAAAATTATTTTTTGTAAAGATGGTTTTGCATAAACACATGCAAGCGTCCAAACATACTTGTAAAGACAGATGAAAAGGATTTGGGCTAGTTTCGCTAGATGGAAAGAATTTGTTAAATATTGAAAAAAGTTGTAGGAAGAAATATCAAGTCAAATGCATTAACAAGAATATATATAAATATTTTTTCCACTGGTAACTTATACTTACCCTTGACGTTGGTTGAATTCTACGATTAGATCTACGTCGCTCGACAACTTCAGAGGTTGATTTTACTGGATTAGCATTAAAAACTTTTTCCTCCTCAATTCTAGCCAACTTTCCACCACCAGCAGGCGCAAGTTTTCCTTTATTCACCCTTTCAGATTTGGCATTTGATGCAGTACCTTTCTTGAAGGATCCATCTGACGAGGCAGCCAGTGAAGAAAATAAAATTGGGCCCTCTGCAGGTACCTCAGTGCTAGCAAGTGATCCAATTTCTGACAGGTTATGCTTTCCCGATGCATTCTCAGAATGACTTACAGAATCCTTGACTCTTGTTGAATGATCAGTCAAAGTGCCATCATCAGGGCAGAAACTGAACTCAGAAGGTTGTCCTTTGCTGGAATAGTTCTACCTGTAACACTTTGTTGTTTTCCAGACTTAAGAGCTCTGGGCTTGGTTTCAGCAACTCGTTTTTCCTTTAAATCACTTTTAGAACTATTTTTCCATCCACGGGATCCTGATCCTTGAGGCATCATATATTTCACAAATTTAGCTGAATCATTTGCTTCATTAATCTTATTGCTTCGATCTGCAACATAATGTTTGCTTACTTCCATGAATTTTCTCTTCTTTCCAGGCTTAGGAATACCAAAAATCACTCTCGATCCTTCCTTCTGCAGACCAGTCCTTATTGTTCTGAGGCCATCTGGCTTATTCTCATTTCTGGCATCCTTACCAATATTAAATATCTTTTCATTCGCTGATAAATCCAGTAATCTTGATTCTTCAGGTTTTCCTGATTCTACAACATCCTTGCTTTTCAACATCTTATCCTTCCCTCTGGCCTCTACCATTGGACTGCCCAACTTGAGTCGTTTTTCCTGTGGCATATCACCCTGAACACCAAATTTGCAACTTAGTACAGAAAAAAGAGAAGTAAATGTTTTTAGTTACTATAGGACAAACATCATCAAAACATCTAAAGATAGCACCTCGTGAGAAGCAGAGTCATGTTCTCGCAGATTGGACCATTCAATCCATTCCCCATCATTCCAAATGAGAGAAGGCCGAAGATCCCAGGCTCTCACAACTGAGGTTTCTCCTTGAGCTGCAGGAACCAGATAGTGATTCATTTTGACAAAAAAAAAAAAAAAAACAGGGTCAATACACAATAATTGGGAGCATAAAGCAAGCAGGGGTTTTCATGCAACATTAAAAAAAAAACAAAAACAAAAACAAAAAAAACCTGAAAGTTGGACAGTTAATGTAGTCCCATCTTTACTGATCTTTTCGGTTACAACCGCTTCCAACCAGCTGAGAGAAAAAAAAAAAGAGATCAATTAAACAACTACTATACACAGTATATGAATGGCTGAGAAACAAACCCAAACACTACGATCCCTCAATTAACAGTCATAATATCAGAAAAATATAGAAGGGCCAACGGGGAGTGGGGAGCAAGAGCAGAATTACAAATCAGAGCTTCATAGTAAATATAGTTGGGTAAAAGACTAATAAATTAGGTAGTGCTTACATAATTTCAGTTAATGACCCTAATATGATAAGCAGGAAAACGTTAAGGAACAGAGGATATAAACGCTTCCACTCTTTCTGTGCCATATCATTTCCTTTTATACTTAAAGGTAGCACGTTCAATAGTCTTCATGTACTGGCTTATCATCAATGAAATACAAAAGATTTCTTTACGGTATTCAACATGTGCATTACCTTGCCCCATTGAATTTCTGTTTTGTTTTTTTTTTTTCCTCTGGTGAAGGTCCAGAATTGTTTGGATTGATATGATTCACCCATCTGCTAGGTTTGATCCCAAAATTAGATGACTTTATCTAACAATTGGGTGCTTAAGGGTTTCAGTTGTTTTGAACATCTGGTCTGATTTAAATTTGGGCAACAAACATTACCAAATCCAACCCTTCTGTTTCTATAAAGTTTTCCACATAGAAACAGTATAAGCATCACAATTTTAGTAGACATTATTTTATCACTAAAACTATTGTATTTCAATCCCACACATGTGCCTAGGCATGAACAATCATCAAAATCAAGAATCAAGTGCTGCAATGACAGCTACTCAAAAATTTCATATAAGAAGCCCATATGATTGCTTTCTACAATATTTTTCATGAATACAGTCTATACCAGAACCATTCAGAAAGTGAAGTACGCAAATAAATGAGTATCAATGGAGTAAAATAATCTGTTCAGGTTTTAGTGTGATACCATAATCAATCAGAGTGAAAGAAAATAAATGCAACAGATTATCAGGAGTAGAATAATCTGTTCAGGTTTTTGTGTCACATCAAGAATAATTGCAGAGTAAAAATAACCTTCTGAGCTACATATGCAACAGATTATGATAATATGTGGAATCTTTTTAATACAGTTTTTGGAATTAGCTTTGCAATGTGCAACCTAACAAAATGATTCTGAACATAAAAACCTGAGAAATATGGCAAAGAGAACCATATTATCATTTCAGTTATGCTTAGCATCCAAAACACTTGTTTTATGTCCTACAAAAGTTGTATCCAGTATAAAAGATTGGCAAAATTTTATCCTTCAACTCTTTTAGAATAATATTTAACATTTTTCGAGTTTCCATGTCATGTTTTTCATCCATCACAACGCATGAATACATAGTTAACATACTTGCACCATGTACATACATACCTGTCTCTAATCAATGCATCAACTCTATCACCGACAGACCAATTATAATCCCCCATGGCCGCTCTACGTCTTTTCCTTGTACCTTCATATCGCACAGCAGTAACAGGACGGGCTATGCGTATTCTTGGTGCCTTGTCTCCTTCACCTTGAAGCGCCACCCATTCCATCAGTGGTCCCTCTCCTGGACAGCAGAGAAAACGAAACAATATAAACACACAAACTGAGTGAATAACCAATCAGTGTAAATACTTTAAGCATTATTCGTTCTTTTTCAAAATATCTCCTGCCAATTACACTCCCGGCAGCTAATGGTTGTGACAAGAAGTCCGTGGAAGTAAATATACATATATGATTAGGCAAGATCATTCACATATTTCTCTCCTCAAGGCACAAGGGAAAGATATACCCATGGCATAGGCAAACCCGGCTACTGCTAACACCTTTAATAGTAACTTACCATCATCTGTTTGAAGTTCATTGTAAGAAACATGCGCCTTTCCATCCTCCAAACTCAACACCTTGGCTGTGAACCAGGCTGCTTTAAATCCTTCTGTATCTTTGAGAACCTAAAATATACACTCACCAAGTCAAAAAAAAAAAAAAAACTTTGCAGCCCAAAAGAACCACCAAACTTGGCTTTAAGGTAAACAGAGTAGCATGCAGATATTTGAAAGATAACAAAGATAAATTAGAACTCACATCTCAATAAATGCAATTGGATGCAAAAAGTTCAGCTTTACTTCAAAACTAACGCTAATAAATAGTAAAAAATGTAAAATCATTTTCAGGTCACAGACCTCTACAAGTGAACCCTCCTTGATGCTGTTCTGTTTAAAAGTTTCCACAGCCTTTTCAGACTCATTCTGAACAGCAGCAAATCTTGATCCAATCTCAGATTCAGGGACCACACCAATAGTTTTAGCCAAATCAGAAACTTTTCGGCCCTTTAGTCCTCTTGAATCCTTTTCATTAGTTGTAACAGTAGCTGAAATGCCATCTACCAATCTCATTTGATCCTGCATCGACTCCCTTGGCATCTCTGTTGGGATAGATGATTTCTCATATGTAGTAATCTGATTTTCTTTCTTATCTGATGATCTGTCTTTTGACTTCTTAGTAGAAATATTTGGACCTCCTCCAATACTATCATTGTTTAGATGTTCTCTATTTGTGTCATTTGGTTTCACAACTAGCTCAAAAGGTTCCCTGGATACTTTCCAAAAACCCCCTGGCCCAGCTTTTACCAGCTCACTTAATGGCAAAGGATCACCCATAGCAACAATCTTTCCAGCTTGTGATATCGCCTCTGCTGCCAGCTCAGCAGCTTTTACAATGGCATCCATATTTTCAGCTCTTTTTGTGGCAGCTGAAGCAGCTTCAACCCTCTTTCTAACAGCCTCCTTAGCAGCTATAATGATTGAATTGGAACTGTTTGTTCCATTTTCACCCTTCAGGATGGATGCAGGAGTTGCCTTTCCAAGAATATTCACACTATCAGGAAGAGAAGTCCCATTACCTTGACTGGGATTGCCATAACCATTTGCAAAAAGTGCTTCTTCAGCCATTAGCTTTGCTTGCAATGCAGCACTTGATGCAACACTGGCAGCCGCAGCTGCTGCCTTTGCAACAGCAGCAGCTGCTGCTATTGCAACAGCAGCAGAAGCTAACTTAGCTTCAACATCTGACACCAGTCCAGAACTGTTTTGCTTTTCCAACTGACTCCATATTTCTTGGCTGTTACTAACAGCAGCAGCAGAGAGAGCAGCAGCATTCTCTGCCTGTAACCTAGCCTCCTTGACTTTACTAAGGGTCTCCTCTGACAAAGTGGCCCTCTGCTCTACATTGTCGCTAACCCTTTTGAGATTATCAGTGCATGATATAGGAGACTCAGATAGAACCATTTTCTCCGAAGTGGCCTTAGAAGCAGACCCAGTGGGTGTTGCAATGGCAACAGATGTAGACAGATGACTAGTTAGAGCAGGAGTAAAAACTGGTTCTGGTTGAAATTGAGGTTGCAAAACAATCTGGCCAAGATCCTCAGAAACTGGAGTCTTTCTCCTCCTCCTCGACTTTGGATCTTTAGTATTCTGCCCAGGTGATGCTATTACTTCTTTTGGATCAAGCAGGGGAGTGCTAGTAGGAACCACACTATGAACCACTGGACCCGTGGAAATGTGCTTTATACCAGAGGAATGTAGCACAGATGATTCCTTTAAAGGAGTTGATTTAATTGTTTCTGTGTTAGGTAACACAGAAAGACGAGTACTGGCATCAGGTGCAGAAGCTTGTGGAGAAGCCATCCAGGGACCACGAAAAGGGAACTGAGATATCCACGAAGTGTTATGTCCAACAAAGTTTCTAACTGGAGGAGTTTGATAAGGATGCAATGTAGTAAGTACCTGCTGATAATCCATGACTGAACCTCTTGGCATGACACTAGATTGCAGGGCATCACAAGAAGGGGTAGGAATACTCCACAGTGGTGATGAAAGGGGTATCATCGAATTTACAACTGTTGGAATACCCTTACTGCTGGTTCGCCCAAGAGGTGAACCAATACCTTTACTTTGAAGTGCACTTTGCTTAATTGCTTGTTCAGGAGTCCTAACACCTGTAGATATCAATTCTTAAACCCATTAAAAACTCAATTAAATCAGGAGAAAAACTAAACAACTTAAATCCAGAGAGGTACCAGATCGCGACTGCAGAGGGGTTTCAGGGCTAATAGGATGAGACTTTTGACCATGTAGCCTTCCCATGCATGCACGCCAGGCATTCTCCCAAATGCTCCTTCCACCATCTAAAAGCACAGTATGCGAGAAGTTAATGTGTTTGCGATGAGTGTCAAAAAGGGAAAACATATAGTGGAGATAGGGAAAGCTAACCAGGTCCACCAAATGCTGATATCATATGTGCTTCCTCAGGAAATGTTCCTTGACTGCAGAAAATTTTGGACACATAAATCTGACACTTAACGGCGGCAAATTTATTGTTTTCCCACTTCCTATCTTTTTAAAAAATACCTAATAATCCTACATATAGATAAACATCCCAAAATACCAATAATCCTCCATATAGAAAACACATCCCATTAACCCTATCTCAAAGGGAAACAGTGGTGCGCTTTTGGTTCATTTCTTTTCCATTTTTTTCTTGATTTGGAGGGAGGCTCATGAAAGCCATAGGTATGAGAATGGTGTCTTCAAACACATTGTCGTGCACAACAGTCATGGCCATAATACTTAATTAAATCGATCCTAGATATCTTTACCCCAGAAATGTAAATTAGTACGACACAACAAGTATAGATACAACAGAACTCACATTAAAGCTCCATAAACGAAGATCTGAGCACGCAATTGCACTTGCTGCAAGTCCGTGAAAGGCTGCTGAAACACTGTAGATGGTGAAGCTGAACTATTCAAATCTGGCAGACTAGATGTTGGAGCAGTAAGAACAAAAATTGGTTTTGTAGTACTGCTATCTATATGCCCATAGTGCTGCATTTCACTGGATTGCACAAACTGGAAAATCGCAGATGGGCTCAAGGACACATTTACTGATTTGTCCCCTCTTTCTGATTGCCTTGTAAGAGCTGTTTCTTTCGCATGATTTCCTCTTTTAGAAGTCTCCTTTCCAGTTGCCTTACCAGCTTGTCGCTTAGTTTTACGCTCATGAGTACCCTTTGAATCGCCACGTGTGATAGGTCCTTCAGATACTTGTGGACTTCCATAAGAAATATCTTGCGACATCTTGGCCTCCATTTGGCCTAAGCCAGAAGTTGAAGAACTCACTACAACCTTCAAAATAATTCTTCGTAAGAAATTAAAACAAAATATTCAATGTCTTAGTACATAATATAGATCATTTCAGAATTTCCAGCATACATCAGTAAGGGGATCTTTTGATAAGTAATAAATCAATCCCATTAAAAGCGAAAGGCACTCCCAAGTATATATCAGTAAAGGATTTGCCTAGATTAACAAAAACAAACAAGCAAAAAAGAAAAAAGAGGAAGAAAAAAGAAAGAAAAAAAGAAAAGTGATACAAAATATCATAGCTGCAAGTTTACAATGTCAACTATGAACAACATGAAACTTACAGGTGTTGCATTGCCGGTGGAAATAGAAGGAATGGGTTGTGAATTCTTGCCAGTGTCTTTTCTAGACGAATCTGCCAATGAACTGATCTCAAAACGGAAGCTCTTCCCATCTTTGGAGGTGCTGTTTCCTTTTGGACCCCCAGAAATAGACAAGACATTGCTGGCATCCAAATCAATGACCTCGGAAATCGACGCATTCTGAACTTTGGACCTATTGAGTCTCTCTTCTGTGGACGCCTTCACTTCCTCCTTTTTATTTTCGCTCTCTGAAAGCTCATTAGTTTTAATAATATTGGGGGAACCAGTCGGTTTACCAGGATCACCAGAATCACTACCACCTTCCAGTGTACATAACTTATTTTGAGATTTGGGCAAAAGAGAAGAAAACGAATCCTCATGATGTTTTAAAACCTCACCTGCAAAATAGGGATCCAGTAATTAGAACAGAAATGGACTATGAAGGAAAAATGCATGCAAGTTTCAATATCATTCACAAATCAAAAAGAAGACTCCAAGGAATATGATTCTTAAATTCCTTCAATCATAAAACAAAATTATGGCTCAAATAGATTCAAAACCTAGGTGATGTAAGATAAGTCCAAAAACATATGTGAATTCTTATTAATACAAAGTGACCTTTTTATAGTCAAAATAAATTTAATTATCTTGAATTGTTTGATCACTTCTTTCCCCATTTGCTTCATTGTTGTATATGTATTTATTAATAATTTTCTTAATTCAATAAAAAGTTGAGCATCGATTCTAGTGATATTAATTATACACAAACAGATATCTATGTATTTCTTTTCAATTAAAGATCTAAAAAAATAATGGGATTTACAAAGTAATTGAATATTTTTTCTTTTTAATAACCGCCAAATATTCTCGACAGGGTCTTAAAGTCCCTTGTTATGGGTCCTACAAATAAGTCCTGCCTCTTTAATGCTATTCAATACCAGGAACAAACTCTACCAACCATTTCCTTCCTTTTTCTTAGTTACTTCTCTTATCTTTGTGCTTTCCAGGTAAGTTTTAACAAGACAACGAAAATGAAAGTCTGCGAAGCATTGCATTTTCACACTATATACATTTTAAAGCTACAACATATCTGCTCATACAGAAATTTGTCTTCACCAGGCATATGCTCAGATATCATCTCTTCTCCTTTTGGCTAAAGGGGAGAAGAATATTCAAGCTCATCAGAATACCCAACCCAGAAATATGTTACAACCAGAAAACAAATCAACAGATTGGTTGGCATCTTAATTTTAGACTACAAAGTTTACGCCATATTTCACATATATGCTAACCTACCATTAAATTGCACAAACTCACAGACATGTTATACACAAAATATACTAATTAGATTAAGTTAGGACCAAATGGGGCATAAAATTTGGTTTACTTATCAAAAAAAAAAAAGAAAAGATGATGGGGAAAGTGCACTCAACCCCCTAAACTTTCAGCACTTTTGCAATCATCCCCCTAAACTTTAAAAACTCTCAATTTAGTATATCAAACTTCAAAAAGTTTGCAATATCAATCATCCATTATGATTTTTTGTTAAATCCTAATGAAGGGCGCCATAACACCCCTGTTTAGAAATTAAAAAAATAAATATAAAAAAAAAAAAGAGAAAAGATTGTTGTTGGGCTGACCCATGGCTAAGTAGTGGGTTCCAATTTTATTTTATTTTTTAGAGTTTTAAATTATTTAAAAATTAAATAATTTTTAAATACAAAGGTATAAGGGACATTTCACCTATACTCTGTCTGATTTAAACCCCAACCCTAACGGAATAGAAGACATTACAAATTTTTTTAAGTTGGATATGCTAAATTGAGAGTTTTAAAAGTTAGGATGATTGGAAAAGCGTTAAAAGTTCAGGGAGTTAAGTCAAGTTTTTCCAAAGAAAATATACAATACAACTAGATCAATGGAAAGTAAAAAAGAAGTGACTACAAGCTTGGTTTCTCAAAATTAACTTCTTAAAAATTAGAAAAAAATTGTCTAAAATGACTCACTATTGGTGCTTGGTGGCAGTTTGCCTACAATTCTTATCTCCAGAAACTGTAGTATCATCTGCTTCCAATAGAATTGGTTCTGCATCAGCAACAAAATTACTTGGTAATATTAATCAAATCGAATCCCAATATATATTAATCAAATGGAATCCCAATATAGGAATTGCAAGGAGTGTATTCCTCCAGAGAAAAAGGACAATGGTAATAAACCTCAACCAAGGACTAATGACAGATAATATATCTCATCAAAAGTGCCACTATGAGAGTTTTAAAAATTATGAGTAGCACTAATTAAAGACAAGGTAAATCTTTGCAAGAATGATTAGGCCATATGAAACACAAACAAATGTTATGACAAGCACATACTTCTGTGGTTTACAAAAAAAAAAAAAAAAACCCACCCCATCAAAGACATGCTGAAGAAATGTGGTCGTGCAGGTTGAGGTACAAAGAAATGAAATTGTGGAAAATAGCTTTTCAATGGTCACCCCATCTAAAGTATATGAAAATAAATTTATTTATTTATTTATTTTCAAATTTCTGAAGTAAAAACTACTTGGAACATACATATGGGAAGTATGCAAGAAAGAAGACTTAATGAGATTTTTAACGAGTGTGACATTGAATAATTACCAAGAAGGAAAAAAAGAAGAAGCATATACTAATACAAATTACAAATACTCACCTGCAACTTTTGGGGCCGCCTTTTCACCTCCCCCCACTTTTGCTGCTATATCACTAATAACAGGGTAAACTTCATTAGCAAATGTTGTTTGAGCTTCCGCCTGGCTTTCTGCACCACGGGTTTCCACCATTGGCAGAGATAGATCAGCAGTTTCTCGTTGCAGCTTTCCAGCAGAAGCATGAGACGCATCTTTTTCAGTTTCAGAAATAAGACCTGATTCAGTTTCCACTTCTGAAGATTCCACCAAAGTAGATATTCCTGCTTCTGAAGATGTCTTGGTTGCAATTGGCTCCTTTTCATCCGAGTGAGGAAGCCCCCCAACAGAAGCTGTCATTTGAACTTCTTGGCTGTGAATAACTCCATCAGTAGTTATAGCACTAGAAGGCAAGAGAACACCATCCACCGTGTCACAGGATACCACCTTAGCATTTTCCAAGTTATCATTTGATGCTGCAAAAAAAAAAAAAACCTCAAAATTTGTAGATTTCATACATATGTTTAAGTTTAAGCATTCATCAATATTGGATGAGTTCTTGTAGAGACCTGATTCATTTCCTACAGTGGAATCAAATTGTAATTTTGTAACTGTTGACTCATTTCCGGCACTACCTTCTCGAAAAGATGAGATCTCAACTCCCTTATCGATGATACAAGATCTACCAACCACACCATCCACATTACTAGAATCAGAAGGCAGCGTTGTGCTCTCCTTTTCACTAAATGAAAGATTTACATCACATTTATGAACATCACCCTGCCCATAGAATTTATCTTCTTCACATGTTTGAGTGGATTCAGCGATTAGGTTCTCACTGGGTGCTCCAGAAACATCATGAACAACTTTCAGAGTTCCAGTCTCAGGTGTCCCCCCAAGCAATTCAGCTGAAGAACACACCAAAGTCACACTAGAAATACCTCCTACATGACAATTGTTGTTTTTGTTGCCTTCACCCTCAGAAACTTTATTTTCCTCCATGGACAGCATGGTTGGCTCAGATTTGCTTACCAAAATCTCATTATCTAATTGGTGACTAGTTTGTAACAAATCATCCTTCTCAACATTACTTTCCTGTCCATGTGTTAACTGAACAATGGCATCCATCTTTGGCACCATGCTAATGCAGATCCCAGCATTGGGATCACTAACTTGTACTGCATATCCCTCATTACTAATATCACCCTTAAAGGCCAGTGGTGTGACCTCATGTGTATTTACTTTAAATGGATCACCAACCTTTGTGTCTTTTAACAAAATGACATTATCACATTTCCTTGGCTTGGCAGGAATGCTGGAATCTACATCCTCTCTGCATTGTTCCACCATATGCAAGTCAGCATCATCGTTGTGTAGCATACTAGAAGGTTCCTCCACATTACTGGTGCAATTTTCAATTGCATTTCCTTCTATCACAGAGTCTATCTTTGAGAGCGAACCAAGAGGGCTTTCTAAATGAAAGGTACCACTTTCAACTACATTTTCATCCAAATTTTGATCATTCATTTTAGCCTCTGTGCTTAAAACATTAAATTCCTCCTCTCGCTCACCAATTCCTGTTTGCAGTTCCTCTGAGTTCATATTGCTAATATCATCTATCGGATGTAGGAGATCTTGATCGTTCATCTCATCGCCACTAGTAATTTTATTGTGTGTAAAGGTAACCAAATTATCAACTTGCATCACTGGTGCAGAAGAATCTTCTTGTGTTTTGTCATCCAGATACTCCTCAGCCAACATATCAACACCGCTTCTACTTGCATCATTAGATTTACCATCAGCAAATGGACTTTCCTCAATCACAGGTACGCTACTCTTTACACTGACAGCATTGGGATCCAGTTCACCTGATCTTCCATCCACAGAAAACTCATCTTCCTGAGTTTGTGAAGTATCTTCAACATGAGGCCCCTCCACCAGTATATCACCCTTTAACCCAGAAAGATTTTCAGGAATCTCATCCTGTGGTAATGTAGACTGTAAATCTGTAACACCCCCTGATTTAGGAAGAATGTTATCATCATGTATAAGACTAGGCTCCATTTGCTTTGTTAAGCAACCCAGTTCATCACATGCATCTGACTCCTTAACAATAGTTTGTCTGGGAATAATTTCTTCCTGGCCAACAGATTTCAAAAGCATTTCAACAGATTCTGAGGAAGTGGCCTCAGACCAAACATTATTTCGCCTCACTATAGAGCAAGATTCTGCTGCACTAGAACTGAACTCTATCCCACTACCCCCCCGAGAGAAATCTTCAATCCAACGGTTATCTTCGTTGCTTTCAATGCCAAGAAAAACTTCTGTCTCAACTAAACTATCAAACCTTAAATGCCCTGGAAGGCTGTCATCAAAATCAAACTTGGGAAGAGCATATGGCCGTAAAACTGGTGGAAATTTGGTGCTTCCTTCTCCAGCTAAATGAAGATTCTGGCTTTGAAAATCATTGTCATCATAATCCATGGGTGTATCCCTACAAAATAGAAAAGGTGAGGGATATACAGAGAGAACAGAAATAGAGACAGATTACAGCGCAAATTTTCACAGATCATGTCTTCAAAATTTTAGAAATATCTTGCTACAGGGTGAAACAAAAATATATAAAAGCCATGTCAAGTATGTTATGCAGTACACACCACAAAAATGACATCTTTTTGTGACATGATGAAGTCAAAATAAATAGCTGTGAGGATTACTTAATAGGAGTTTTAAAGTCTTTATTTTTATGAATCCTTGTCCAATAGGGATTAAGAGTGTTTATTTGTAATAACTCTTTGTCCAGTAAAAATTAGGAGTCTTTATTTCAAATAAGTACAATTCTTATTTAAAGGATTAGGAATCCTAATTTAATTCCATTAGGATTTCTTAGTAATCTTAGGATTAGGACTTGTAGTCTATTTAAAGGCAACTTGTGGCTTTATTTTGAAAAATTGTGTTTTGAAGAATAAAATATCTGAAGAGAGTGACACTCTTGAAGGAAGCTTTCCCAGTGTTGTTTTCTATAGCTCGCCACAAGGAGGCCTCAGTGGAGGATCTTGCGCAGTTTTCTAACAATTCCTTTTAGTGAAATGTCTACTTCCACAGATCAGTGCATGACGGAGGTGGAGTTGATTACCTCATTCTTTAATCTTTTGTACACTCAGATTGAGCCGAGGTAGTGAGGATAAAATGTGTTGCATTCTTCCAAAAGGTGGAGGTTCAAGGTTAGATCTTTTCATCAGATGCTTAGCCCTTTTGTTGGCTCTTCCTTTCCTTAAAATAGCATTTGGAGTTATAAGGCTCATTTGAGAATGGTGTTCTTTCTTTCGACAGTCGGGTTAGGGACGATATTGACTTTGGAAAACCTGAGAAAGAGGTGTGTCATAGTGATAAATTAGTTTTGTAGTGTAAGAAAGTGGGGAATCCATTGATCATTTACTCCATTGCAAGGTGGCTAGAGACTTGTGGGATTCAGTCTTTCGTCTATTTGAGATAGACTAGGTCATGCCCCAATGGATGGTGAAGCTATTGGCCAGCTGAAGAGGTTAGTTTAGAAGCCATCATAATATAAAAGTCCAGATGATGGTTCCTTTATGCATAATATGGTGTATTTGGTGGGAAAGCACCAAAATTTTGAAGATTGTGAGAGTTCGGTGGTTGAGTTAAAAGCTATTATGTTCAAATCCCTCCATGTAATAGTCCCCTCTTTTTTCGAATTTGTGTTCTTCCTCCTAGTTGAGTGTCACTCTTGTATACTCCATGTGTACTAAGATTGTACCCCTCTGCACCTTCTAATAAGATTGAATTACTAATTCAAAAAATTCTAAAGAGATCTTTCTTGTCCTTCCAACTTTTGGGTATTCTTTTAAATCAATCAATTGTTGATAAATTTATTCCTCCTATTATGAGTTAATTAACAAGTTTAAAGAATAGTTTTATTCGAGATTTGAGGTATTTGTCACAAACCAATGGATTCAAGATCGTTGATCTTTTATTTTACATATTTTAAATTTTTCTACATTCTCTCTAAATTAGGTGGTATCAAATCTTGTTACGTTCTTACAATCAAGCTGCCACGAAGAGGTTCTAGTAGTGCTAGTAATTTAACTCGCAGCCAAGGAACTGGACACAAACATGACACGCGATTTTAGGGTAAAGGTTTAGGTTAAAAGGGTTCAGGTCATAAACAGGTAACCCGTTTAATAAACGTGCCACACGAATCAATCCACCAATTCGCGGGTTGACACATTTATATATAAATATATATACATATATATTAAATTTTTTTTTAAGTTTAATTGGCGATTTAACTTGCGACCTGCGAACCCGACACATAGTTTTAGGGTTTGGGTTTAGATTAAATGGGTTTGAGTCATAATAGGCAACCTGTTTATGACGCGTTTAATAAACGTATTGAGTTCGGGCATGAACAGTTTTGCCAGCCGTAGTTTCTAGTGATTGGGATGCTACTGTAGAAGAAAATTTTAAAACATAGCATAGCCAAGATGCAACAGTAACTTGATGCTTTGACTCATCAAATGGCTATAGCAATAATAATGACAACAAATTGAAACTCTGACTCAACAGGTTGTTGCCTTGAGCGTTGCCATCCAACAAAGACAACAACTACCAAATCAAGGTTACCCTCATTAAGAGTGCACTCTCCAAGTTACCTCCATACTTCATGTCTCTCTTTCCCATTCCTGTTGATGTCGCAAATCATATAGAGAAGATTCAACAAGATTTTTTATGGGGCACGCTAAGTGAAAAATTTAAGTATCATCTGGTTAGTTGGTCCAAGATAGGCTCTCCTATCTTCAAGGGAAACTTAGGGATTTGGAATTTGAGACTATTTAATAAAGTTTTGTTAGGGAAGTGGTTGTGGTGTTATGCGCTTGAGAGAGAGGCATGGTGGAGAATTGTTGCAAACACCAAAATTTGGTTTTGAGTGGGTTGGGTGGTGCTCCATCGATTCATCAAGGCAGTGTGGGGTGAGGCTTTGGAAGTATATCAAAAGGGGGTGGAGGCTATTCTCTACCCATAAAATGATTTTATCTCCAAGTTGGGTCCAAGATTAGATTCTAGGATGATGCATGGTGTGGATTCGAGCCTTAAGGAAGCTTTCCCAAGTTTTGATAATATCTTAAATGTGCCTATTTTATTTACTAAAATAAACATTATCATTATTTATTTTGTTTAATTCTTACATTTTATATTTAATTATGGGATATTGTTCAATAATAATTTTTAGCTTAAAAGGTTATCTTAATGTGATTACAAAACAATAAAAGAGAGAATGAATGGTAAAAGGCAGAGTTGATTTTCTTCATGAAGGAAACATAACACTTCGTATATGTAAGGCTAACTAAAAGACGAAATAAGAAAGAAAAGAATTGGGTTTTCTTAAGAGGTGCTGAAAACAGGATTTTGATCCTCTAGATTTGCCATGGGGCCCACATACAAAGGTAAAATAAAAAAATAAATAGAAAAAGGAAAGGAATAAGAGACCAAAGTGGATTACTCTAACATGGAATACTAAATTAACTAGAAAAAGGTTTCATTCCATATACATAAGAAAACTCACACAACAATGAAGGAGGGGGGACACCGCAAAGAGCACTGGGAGCTGCGGAGGAGTTTTTCAGAGGCTCCATTTGGGGAGCCGGACTGGGGTTTCTCTGGAGTAGTTTAGAGCTAAATTGGTTTCCTTTTATTTTCAGTTTCTTTTCTTTTAGTTAAAGTTTAATGTTTAGTACTTTGATTATCGAATTTATTTTCATGGTTATTAGTGGCTAAATCTCTAGCTGGGGTCAAGTATGAAGCCTAGTATTTTTATTATGTGTTCTTGAGACTATTTGTTGTTCTTCATATATTAATTATTGAATTTTGGGATGCTTGTTAATTTGAGAAAATTCCATGTGACAAGTTTATTTTGATTCATTATGGTTTTCGTTTATATAAAATGCTTACTTTGCTTGATTTGTTATGATATATTAAATGCTTAATTTATTGTCACATTGTTATACAAATCAAATTCTCAACAAATCCATGTTCAATCTATTTTTTATTTGATTGGTGCTTAATTCTTTTATCTTCCAATTAGGAGAATTGATTTCTACCTAGTTGAGTAATAATGTCTCATGAATACGTAATAAAATGCTAGATGGACCTTGAAACCCTCACGATTTTCTTATTAATTTTTAATTATCTCTATTTTACATAATTTAGTTTGTTTACTTTAATCACTTCATTGTTCCACTTTTTACTGGAAAACAAAAATCAAATCTTTTAATTTTTCTGCACAATAATAAGGATTTTACTTTAGTGTTTTACCATTTCCTGTGAATTGACCTCGTACTTAACAAAAATTTATTACTTAAAATAGCCTGCACTTGGGTTTGCACTCTTTTTGGTGCAGCAAGTTTATATAACATGGCTAGTGTGAAGGATGCGTTTGTTGCTGTTAACATGGATTTGCCAAGTGGCTCTCTTCAATAGAATGTTAGTTTTATATGCTTGGATCACAATTGGGAAGTGGATGTGTTGGCTTCCTTCTATTCCTTATTGTACTCCAACAGAGCAAGAAGTGAAAGGAAGGACAAGTTTGGTGGGCTCCATCTCGCAAAGGGAAGTTTGATATTAGATCTTTCTACAAGATCCTTGCTTGTAAAGGAACTATTCCTTTCCCTCGGAAGAGTGTTTGACAGACTGTGGTTAATAGATGCTGCTTGTGCAAATTGAACATGGAGTCTGTTAATCATCTCCTCTTCTATTGTGAGGTCGCCAATGTTTTATGGAATGCCATTTTCAGTCACTTTAGGCTGTCCTAGGTTATGCCTAATCGTGTGGTTGATTTGTTTGAATGTTGGTGGATGGGTGGTCATTCTTGGTGTGCTGTTACGTGGAAAATGGTTCCCTTGTGCCTTATGTGGAGCTTGTGGAGGGAAAGAAATAAGAGAAATTGTGAAGTCCAAGAGAGGACCTTGGAAGAGCTCAAGTTCTTTTTCTTTTTTACTCTATTTTCTTGGACATTTGCTTGTTTAGCTCCATTAGTGATTAGCTTTTCTGACTTTAGATTTTCCTCTTCTTCTTAAGCATTCTCTTGTATACTTCATATGTATTAGGGTTGTGTCCCTCTTTGCTTCATGATATATACAACATTACTCATAAAAATAAAAATAAACTACCAAATCCATGCTATATGGAGTAGAAAAGTACAGAAGATGAAGTCATGGAAGATGATCTAACAAAAGACAGTTGTGTTGTGGATTGGGTTCGCCACCAATCTATGATACTGATTTTGATAATGAAGATCTTGTGAAGGTAAGTTCCTTACCATGAAGGCAATAAACTGATACAAATTGGGATTCATATGAAGCGTTTGATAAAAGTCAAAATTGTTTGGAAAAGGGCATTCAATTCATTATTGCTGGTCAGAACACCCCACCACTGTTTGATGAAAATCCATAGGGAGTAGATTCAATTAATATTCACGTTGACAATTTAGGAGAGAAAAATGTTTTGTTAATTGGTTTGTCATGTTATAATATAACTTTCCAACTACACAATAAAAAAACAACTTAGGATCAATTTGACAAGACTTCAATGGAAGGGAATCAGTTAATAAAATTGTAAAATAATCCAAAGTGTAGAGGTTAGCTTCTTCTTTTTTATGAATAATAATAATATTACTGAAAGAGAAGGGCAAAGCCCTGATACACAGTATACAAGAGAACAAGTGTGGAGGTTAAGACTTGTAGCCTATTTAAAGGCAACAAGTGACTTTATTTTGGAGAATAAAATTTCTAGAGAGAGTTTCTCTTGTTCTTCCTTTTGGGTATTTTTTTGAATCAAACAATTGTTGATGCCTTTAGTACTGGTAATCCGTATGAATCAACATGTTTAAAGAAGGGTTTTGTTTCCAGAATTTGCACAAATCAACGTATTCAAGATCGTTCATCTTTTCTTTTACAAATTTTAATTTATTTTTTGTTAAAGTTCACATACCCTCCTCAAACTACCACCCAATTAACAATTTACTCCCCCCCAAAAAAAAATCTTTCAATTGCGACAATGTCCCCCCAATGACGAAATACCCTTAATAAATACAATAAAAAATTAAAAAATAATAATAATAATAAAAATTCCAGGTGTGAATTTTTTAAAAAAAAATCCTTTTTTCTCTTATAGATTTTTTTAATCTATTGGTGTATTTTTGTCATACTGAAAAAAAAATTATGGTCATTTTTGTCTTTTTGCTGGCCTTGGGAGGACACTGTCAATTGTTGAGACATTGTCAATTGGGTGGTAGTTTGAGAGAGGGTATGTGGACTTTTCCCTTTATTTTTCTACATGCTTCTCCTATATCAGCATGCTTACAATTGAATAAAAAAGGATCAATCAAAAATTTATATATTACCCTTTGTAGACTATTTGAAAAAAAAAAAAAAAAAGGAAGAAAAAGAAACCCCTTCCTTTGTTAAATCTTCTTCATTTATAGTGATTTCATCTAGTTATATTCCTCCAAACACTTCACCAACTTCATAAATTAGCATATGCAATATATACGTACAACTCTACAAAATGGATTTTAGTGAAACAATGAAAAGAAAGAATAGAATATATTTATATTTTTTTGGAGGGGTTGGGTGTTAACAATAACTAATGGTGAAGACAATTACAAACTAAACCTAATTATGTTGAAGTGATGAGGTTATATAAAAGTAAAACCAAACTGGGGACTATAGTAGGGCATAGTACACGTGAATTAGAAAAACGATCTTATAGATCATTTTCCCAAGATATAGGCATCATCTTGAGATACTTGATGAAAAAGCAAGAATATAATTAGAAGATCAAATTAAAACTAAGTCCTACAACATGAACAGAACACTAAAATCAATGATCAAAGGAATGCAAAGACATAAAGCCACATGCTAAATATGGTTAAAGTGGGAAAAAATGAGCACTCGGCCCTAAACTAGTTAAAAAGCATCACTATAGTGAGAAAATATCAATGGTACCTCATAAGTACCACTAGTAATTGCATGGTAGTGCTAGTCAGAGTACAAGAATTTTGATATACTCATGTAGAATACTTTCAATTTATAAATAAAGATTTGACACACATGAATCCCATTCAACAGGCAAAGATAACATCCCAGAACCAACTTTCTCTAAGTAACTGAGCATACAACCAAGTCTGTACACACAATTTGCACAGACATTCCTCCAAAATAATAATGATAAAAATAACAATAATAATACTAATAATATTGTAATTATAACAACAACAATAGTAATAACGTTAATGATAATAAAAATAAAAAATAAATAAATAAATTGTTTAGTGGGTATACAAGAGACTAGAAAAGAAAAAATGATACAAAGGGCTAAAGAGATAAGGAACAAAGCGGCCATCATGCAACGGCATAACTTGTAAGCATTACTTAGGTACACATGGAGTATACACGAAAAACACCTAGCTAGGAAGAGAAAATACAAAAATTATGAAAACTAAACTTCTAAGGAGTTACCACCAGTCCACCAATAACAAACAAGTCAGCTACGCTACTAGGCATCACCCAAGGCAACCCAAAACAACTGAAAAAAGCATTCCATAAGACGCAAGAGACCTCACAATGGAGAAGATGGTCCACGGACTACCATTCTTCATGTACATATACCACCTATCAATTACAATGACATGTCACTTCCTAAGGTTGTCCATAGTAAGGATCTTCCCTAGGGCTGCCAACCAAGCAAAAAAGCTGCCTTCAAAGGAACCTTAGTTCGCCAAATATTCTTCCAAGGGAGGGGAACATCATCATTACAAGAAAGGACATACATTGTAGAAGGATCTAATAGCAAACAACCCTTTTTTGAAGGGGGACCACCAAAGCTTGTACTTCACCATCCCGTCTCACTCTAATTGAGTACAATAAATTAGAAAACAAGACAAAGACATTGATCTCCCAACCATGAACCGCTCTAACAAAGCTTACATTCCACTGAATGAATCACTAGAAAACTTCAAGTGAGTCACTACTAAAGCATCCTATGCATAGGCAATACCATATAAATCTGGAAAGGCTTCCTTAAGGACCTTGTCCCCACACCACAGATCATGCCAGAATCTAAAATTGGTGCAATCTCCCACCTCAAACCTAGTATGACTTGAATACATCCCCCAACCCATACAAACCAAAAGGCTCATTAAAACACCACCCAACCATTGAGCTGCCAAATTTAGAGTCCACCACAATTCTTCAGCATGCCCCTCTCTCTCTGATGCGCATAGCTCCAAAGCTATTTTCCCAAAAGATCACAATTGAATTTTAACAAGTTTTGTATACCCAACCCTCCCTCAAAGATCGAATAGCAAACCTTGGACCAACTAAGTAAAATTTGAACTCTTCACCAAGCCCACCCCATAAGAAATCACAATAAAGCTTCTCTATGTAGTTTGCAACACCCACAAGAAGAGAGAAGAGAAACAAAAAATATGTAGGAAAATTGGAAAGTGTGCTCTTTATTAGGGCAACCCTACTACCCTTAGACAAGAACATCATTTTCCAACTAGCCAAACGATGTTCTATCTTTTCAATAACTTTATCCCAAATAGACTTGGCCTTAAAAAATGGGCCCTCAATAGGAGACCAAAATATTTCAAAGGCAAGGAGGAAACCCCACAACCCAATAAGCCAATCAACCCATCCACATTCTCAACATTATCTACAAGGAACATTTCTAACTTGGCCAACTTAATCCTCAAGCCAAAGGAAGCTTCAAAACATAAAAATAAAGCATAGAGGTAAGGAAGATGGTCAAGCTTAGCCTCACAGAAAATGAAAATATCATCCACAAACAGCATATGTGAAATCTTAACCACACCCGAATGCCTATAACCCGTATTAAAGCGTAAGATATCCCCCCCCCTCTCATGGGTGCAAACAATCTCCTGGGGCCACACCCCTTGGTGAAAAACCAGCGATTTAACTAGTTCCGTGTAGGAAAACTTCTGAGGGTGCGGTGTACAGGACCAGGGTTTACTTTGCAGGGGTGGGTCCGAAGAGCCTTACCTTGGAGAGGTTCCTTGACATAAAAATAAAAAAAAAAAAAGAAGAAGATAAAACCCCCATTAAAAGTAGCATAAAGCATTCTACTTAAAGCCTCCATAACAATAACAAAGAGAAAAGATGATAGATCTCCCCGTCTCAAGCCATGGAAGCTATTGAAGAAACTAGATGGATCGCCATTCACCAAAATGAAAAACCACACCGAAGATAACAATGTGCTATCCAAGAACATCATTTCTCCACAAAACCACACCTCCTCAACAAGTAAAGTAAGAAATCCTAATTGACATGATCATAAGTCTTCTCAATATCCAGTTTGCAAATCACCTCTAGCTTAGCAGATCTGATTCTACTATCCAAGCATTTGTTAGCAATGAGAATGGAGTCAGGATTTTGCCTACCTTGAACAAACACATTATGGGACTTCAAAATAATCTTCTCCACAACCCTTCTCAATCTATTGGCAAGGTTTTGGCAATACTCTTATAAACTCACTCACAAGACTAATAGGTTAAAAGTCCTTAGGATCAATAGCCCCTGATTTCTTTGAAATTAGAGCAATGAAGGTGGCATTGAGACTTTTTTCAAACTTACTACAAGTGTGAAAATCATCGAACACCCCAATAATGTCTGTCTCAATTACATCCCAGCAAACTTGAAAGAAAGCCATAGAAAAACCATCAAGTCTAGGTGCCTTGTCACTGTTCAAACCTTTCACAACCTCAAGAACCTCCTCCTCAAATGAACTCTCTAGCCTAGCGGCTTCCACCACATCTATGGAATTGAAAGCAAGAAGGCCATCCAGCTTAGGCCGACAGATGAACTGCTATGAAAGCAAACTATCATAGTATTGCAAAATGTGTTCCCTAATAGTAGATTGATCAGAAGAGATTGAGCCATTTACAAACAGAGCTTCAACGGAGTTGTTTCTCCTATTTGAGTCGTCACCCAATGAAAGAACTTTATATATCACCCTCTTTAAGCCAAAGAGCCCAATACTTTTGCCACCAACTAATCTCCTCCATTAGGGTGACTTTTTCCAGTTCACTGATAACCAACGATTTCACAAGAAGAAAGGTCATCATAAGGGCTCTCACTTCCTCCAACCCATCGAGAACACAACTCTAAAACACCATCCACCCTAGATGCACTAAGAGACATAGAACTCCAATTTGCCCAATATTACACAAGAAGAAAGGTCACATGTTCAGATAATTCTTAACGTGTCTCCATAGCACCAAGATATAGAGATGACATACTCACACCTAAGACACAGTGGAAATTGATTCTTAAAAAAATATTACACAAGAAGAAAGGTCACATGTTCAGATAATTCTTAACGTTTCTCCACATCACCAAGATTTAGGGATGACAGTGGAAATTTATTCTTAAAGTTATATTCAAGAGTAAACTAACATGGAAGAAGCACCTACTTTAATTGAGTGATTCGTTCTATGTAACTTCAAAAAAAAAAAACTTATTGGGACAAAGCTTGCTAGGTAGCATCCTGGTTTATAAAGTAGTGCATTAACAAACCTTATCTCTTCTCTGTTGAGAAATGACAAGTCTATTTACATATCAACACAACTTAAATCACGGTAAAACCCATTTCTCAAACTGGTTATACATGCACTTATCCTCACCTACAACCTGAACACCACCTAAAAGATATATCACGTACAAACGAACTAATGTTTTTAATCAATTTAAAGATTTACCTAGTAAATGCTTGTTTTCCACACTAAAAAGGTAGCCAGTCAAATAACTGATAACATAAACTGAGCAACTGTTTGAAAGTAAACTCACCATTTGCAAGCAAACCAAGCAACATCTCTTCTCTAATTTAGATACAAAACAAAGCCTATCACTTTAAGAAATGTAGGAAATGAACAGTACCAGAACAAGTAAGTCTAGAGACGCTACCTCCCTCCATCCGGTGACGAAATCCGGCCCGTTTGATCTCTCAACTGCTCCCCAATCGTACGCTCATCTACTGCTCCAAACAAAAATCCCTAGGGTTAAGTCTTTTAACACTCTCAACCAGAGCACACACCTCAAACCTAAGAAAAGTTAAGCCCAAAGTCGCCGAAGTCTGTGTACTTACTGGAGTCTTCGGGTTTCCGGCGGATCGAATTAGGGTTCCGGCGAATCGACGGCGAGATAGAAAAATAGAGCGAAGAGAGAGAGCGAGAGAGTGTGCGTGCGTGATACCTTCGCAAGTGGTTTACTCCTTTTGTTTTCTTCGCTTGGGGATGTTCACTTACTTGTTTGTTTGTCTGGGGAGAAGAGTAAAAACGTGTGATGCCTATCCAATTTAACACCAAGTGGGCCTTGCGAAAATAGCCATGATCCGACGGGTATGAACGCAATGAGCCTGACACGTGGCTTTTTACCATTCGGAAGACTAAGGTAATCGCTCTTTTAACTTCGTCACGGGCTGTCGTGGATGTAACGGTCACAGGCTTCTTGATTGCCGTCCGATTTTGGTATGAAACATAAACCACCACAACAAATGGATCATGTTCCACCAATTACTCGCGATCGGACGGTGGGCACGAGTCCATGACGGGAGGCTGTTTAGCAAGGGATGTAAGCGACACTATGGTTTTATGTTTTTTAAATAAATATTTAAATTTTAAAAATCCAAAGGGTATGCTGGGTGGACACGTGGCTGGAGACCGTTAGACCGGGTCAGAGCAGAACGTGGCCCCTATGTAGGACCGAAAAGTGTTAACACGCGATAAACACTTTTCGAAATTATATGTCCTGCACATGGTTGTACGATGTGGCTAATTCACACGTGTGTACGTGCTGAATTTATTATTATTATTTGTTTTACAATTATAAAATTGCCTTGGGTAAATTACATATTGTTGTTGTATAATTGGGTATTACTGCAACTAAACAAAGACAGAGGGATGGTTGTGCAGAGATGCTTGGCGGGGTCTTTTGTCACCCACCATCTCTCACTACTTAGAAAGACAACAATGATCAACTTTTTCTTGCTTCTCAAAAACCTAATGGGGACGATGGTTGATGCAGCCTTTGTGGTGGCGTTTACCGTTTAGTTTGCTATCTGTTAGGGAGAAGTGAGAGTGAGGAGTTGTTAATTCTGTTTTTTCTCTTTTGAGTTTCCTCTCTAGATAGATCTAGAGGAGGAGGAACTGTTTTTCCAGGTAGTATTTGTACTTGTGAAAGTAGAGCAACCGTGATTTTCTTATTGATTCCCCGACAAACAATATGGCAGATACCAACTCTATTGGAAAATTTCTCATTGACTGAAGTTGAGGATTTGGAACTCTCAATTCCAAAAGATGATTTACAGAATGAGGTATCTTATGGCAGAGCATGCGTTATAGGAAAATTAATCGTCGATCGAATGGTGAGCAAAGAAACGATAAGATCCACCCTTCAACCGGGATGGGATTCGGAAGGAAATCTATCTTTCAAGGTGTTGGGTGCAAACTGGTTCTTAATAGAATTTGATGATCCAAGTAATAAGGAAAGAGTTATGGTGCGACGACCCTGAGTCTTTGAAGGAAGCTTATTCATTATTGAGGATTTTGATGGGCTTACGCCGCCATCAAAATTCACGTTTGAGAAAGCAACTTTCTGGGTAAGAATGATTGATCTTCCACTAGTGTGCATGAGTGTGGAGATTGGACGGCGGATTGGGGCGTCCATGGGAAATGTGGAAGCAGTGGATACAGATTCAAAAGGGATCGGATGGGGAGAATTTTTACGTGTTAAAATTCAAGTGGATATCACTAAACCACTACCGCAAGGAAGGAAGATCAATATTGAGGGAAACTCAATTTGGATTAGGTTCCAATATAAACGTCTTCCAAAGTTCTATTTCCAATGTGGGGTGATATGCCATGGAAAAGGAGGATGCCCTAGTAGAACCGGTTTCTAGCAACAGGAAACGAAACAGTATGGACCTTGGATGAGAGCCCCATCACCCCCTAGATGTGCGGATAAGCTGCTCAGTCATCCAAATTCGTGGAAGCGGACAGCAAACCAAGGAAATTTCTCGGAAGACACACGTGGGGCTCAAAGAAGAGGCAACAAAAAAGACTAGGGTGATGGTTCATGGAGGTATGAATGTAGAAGTCAACCAGATCATGGCCGGAGTTCTCAACAAAGCGATGGCAAAACGGAGGAGAGGAGGGATGAGTTATTTTCGGAAAGGTCACAAAATCTGCCCAAAAAAGCTCTAGGAGGCAAAAATGGCGAGAATCATGGAAGTAATGAATTCCCGGAATTTGTGGAAAATTTCAAAAATAATTATGGAGCAGAGGAGGAAATTATGAATTCAAAAATTCAAAACATGCCAAATATACTGCAGGATTCGTGGAAGCTTCATTAGGCATGCAATAATGTGAGTGGTTGCAAAAATGGAAAGGAGGACAGCTCATCACGAGGGAAGGCGCCAAAGGGAATACACAGCCCTATTTCTCAGCTTGTGGGCTTAGGGGAACGTGGGTCAAACTCGGGTGGGCTTTTTAAAGGACCAATTATTGCTGAGGTGGAGAAATCAATTTGTGAGGCCCAGGAAGGAGGTAGGTGCAAGAGTACAGACTTGAAAATGGGGTTTGTTTCCACGCCAAGCAAACGAAAGCACATGGAGGAGCCATATGAGCTGAGTGGTGGGCAAAATCTGTCAAAGGGCATCGGAAAAAAAGAGTAGACAAAGGGGGCAAAAAAGGAGAGGGGGTGAATGTCGAAAATATACAAAATGGATTGGGAATGGCGGAGGTTGGCACCCAGCCCCACCGACCGCAATGATAGCCCTAAGTTGGAACTGTCGGGGGCTTGGGAACCCCTAGATAGTTCATGAGCTTCGTCGGATGGTGAATGAAAAGAAACCAAATTTGGTTTTCTTAATGGAAACCAAATTATGTCAGAAGAAAATGGAGATAATTCGCATAAAACTGGGTTTTCACAATATGTTTGTTGTGGATTGTGTTGGAAAAAGTGGTGGTTTGGCCTTATTATGGGAGTCGGATTATGATATTGAAATCTAGAATTTTACTCACTGTCACATCAATGTAGTCATTCGGAGCCCAATGGTTGCGGAGCAGTGGAAATTTTCAGGCATTTATGGCCACCCAAAAACAGCTAAAAGACACGAGTCTTGGACTCTCATGAAGCACTTGGCAGAACTCACGCCTGAGTCATGGGTCTGTTTGGGTGATTTTAATGAAGTCGTATAAATGGAGGAGAAATGGGGGGGAAGTGAAAGACATAGAACTCAAATGAGAGCTTTTAAGCAAGCTCTGGAGGACTGTAGCCTATTTGACTTGGGATACTCTAGCCCAAAATTTACTTGGCAAAATTGTCAAGAAGGAGATTGCTTTGTTAAAGAACGTCTGGATCAAGGGGTAGCAAATAACGCATGGAGAAGTTTATTTCTAGATGCTAAAATCATAGTAACATCTACTATTTTTTCTGATCATGCTCCTATTTTCCTCACTCTGACGCGGGGACGTGGGGTACAGAGATGTAGCAGGGGTTTTCGATTTGAGTCCAGTTGGGCAATGGAAAAAAATTACCAAAACTTGGTAGCAGGAATTTGGAACAGGGCAAGGGTGCATGGGAACAAGTGGGACAGCTTGCACTCAAAGTTACATGCATGTGTCCAAGGGCTTATTACATGGCAATGGGAAACAAAAGAAGATGTACAGCTGCTGATTTTAGAGAAAAAAAAAATCACCTGCTTGCCATGCAGAACCAGGATGATGCAACCAGTGATGAGATTCAACCCTTAAGGGATGAACTCCAAGTGCTACAACAAGAAGAATTATGGTGGAGATAAAGAGCCAATGAGGAATGGCTTAAGCAGGGAGATCGCAATACAAAATTTTTCCACGCTTGTGCTAACTTCAAGCGGCAAAAAAATTTTGTGGGAACCATTGTAGATGAAATGGGGCAAAATGAGAAAATCCAGAGGGTGTAGAGCAAGCATTTGTGGCCTATTTTAGCAACTTATTTATAATAGGTTAGGTGGAGGACTTGGACCAATGTTTACAACCTTTAGAAGGCCAAATTGATGATGGAATGAATGAAGCCCTACAAAAAAAAATTTCTCCTGAGGAAGTACATATAGCGTTCTTTTAGATGGGCCCACTCAAAGCCCCAAGCCCTGATGGTTTGAATGCCAATTTTTTCCAAAAAAATTGGGCCCTTATGGGTGATGAGGTATGTTGTGCTGTTTTGGAAATTCTGAATTCCAGAATAATGCCCAAAAATTTGAATAAGACTTTTATAGCTCTTGTCCCAAAAATAAAACTTCCGTCTTGTGTTACTGAATTCCGGCCAATCAGTTTATGCAATGTTTTGTATAAACTGGTGTCCAAAGTCCTCGCGAATAGGTTTAAATTTTTTTACCCACAATCATAGCACCCACACAAAGTGCTTTTATCCCAGGACGCCTCATTATGGATAATATTTTGGCTACGTATGAAACTTTGCACACAATCAATACGGGCATGAAAGGGAAAAAGGGGTATATGGCTATAAAACTCGACATGAATAAAGCCTATGATAGAGTGGAATGGCTTTTTTTGGAGGAGGTGATGAGACAGATGGGTTTTGGAGAAAGGTGGATTTCTTTGATAATGATGTGCGTAACCACTGTTCAATATTCAATTTTAGTGAATGGATCACCTTGCGGACTTATTAACCCCACTAGGGGAATCCGATAGGGTGACCCAATTTCACCTTATCTCTTCTTACTTTGTGTAGAAGCATTAATGCACAAAGGCCTCTATGGATGGGGCAATTTATGAAGTGCCCACGTCTTGGAGGGGTTCGACAGTTAGCCATTTATTTTTTGCCGATGATAGTTTGTTATTTTGCAGGGTTAAAAATGATCGGTGGGAAAAATTTACGGAGCTTTTGCATTTATATGAAAGGCATCGGGGCAAAAAATGAACCATAACAAGACAACCATTTTTTTCAGTAGGAACACTCTAGATGGTGACAAGGATCAAATACTGAGGTTCTCTAGTATTCCAGAAACCCAGTGTTACGATTCTTACTTGGGTCTACCAGCTTTAGTTGGGAGAGCATAGATTGTAACGCCCCGAGAATTAATTAACTTGTAATTAATTCAACGGTTCGTCTCCCAGCCTTGTTCCACTCCAAACAAGACCTCTGGGACCTCTACTCCTCAAAAACAGAAGATACTAAGCAGCGGAAGTAATAAAAGTACTATAAACATTAATCAGTATAACCAGAGCGTCTAATCAAAGATCATCAAAGCAGCAAAAATTATACTATATACATCAGTACAAGGGATCTATGCTAATATTTAATATGCAAGCAAGCATGCATCAAGCCCTAATATCTACAACATAACTCAAAAGTACTAATTACCACGAGTACCCGCTTAAGCTTGCAATAAG
This sequence comes from Carpinus viminea, assembly GCA_013348765.1. Classification (NCBI taxonomy): domain Eukaryota; kingdom Viridiplantae; phylum Streptophyta; class Magnoliopsida; order Fagales; family Betulaceae; genus Carpinus; species Carpinus viminea. Next base: position 27,417,494 of record CP054670.1, on the reverse strand, counting down.
TCCTCAAGCATCTCCTGGATCAAATCCTCCACAAGAACCGGATGCTTCACCGTATCCACTATCTAGAATAACATAATCGTATATATGGAGAAAAAAGGGAAATAATAAAAGGGTAAGTCCGATGACTTAGTGAGTAGAAATCCACATGACGTACCCGTCATTAATTTGTGGATTCTTTTATTTATAAAACACATGCAACATTATGAGATGACAGTTATCATGCAGGTGATATATATAATATAATATATGCTATAATCATGAGTAATAGTAATAGTTCAACAATATGGTCTACCCGAGATATTACCTATTCCCAGCAGGGTTGACGCTATCCCGAGAGACCTGTAGTACAATGCCAGTGCCCCCAGCAATTGCATGAAATATACCGTACGTAACACTAGCGACATGACTGAGTTCATCCTTGGATGGCCCACACCGCTAATGACGTCCGTCCTATAGTGACCATCCATTGGGAATGACTGCATCATTGGTCACGAGTCATTGGATCCAAAGCCCCCACACACGCACATATTGACCATAAAGCTAACTCGTATAATAAGCCCATAGCCATTATTACCGCACGTACCGGTGTACCATGTCTTATGATGCAATTAGTCTTATCAGTCTTTTACATGTACAGTTTTATAAGCCTCATTATTATCTTGTTAACAGACACACGTTTTCACAAAAGATAGTTCTCCATAGTTCCAAAATGTATTTCATGAGAGTTGTAAAACATGCATATTTGATACATACAAGATACGTGCAATGCAGAAAAATAACAACAAAGCATCCATGTGAGTTTGTACTCACTCGGGCCATAAAGCTCCTCCATATAATTCTCTTGAGGCTCCATAACCTTGAATACTGAGAAAAGACCTATCATTAGTTCTATTTCTACTAAAGCACAACTCTATAACAAGTAAACATGAGCTATGGAACGGCTGGTGAAAATATGGTTTCCCTGTAACACTCTAGCCGTACGTCCTCTAAGTCACGACAGGCTGTACGTTCAGTCACGAGATCGTACGTCCGCTCCAACGTCTTTCAGGGAGAACCTCATTTTCTCTCCATTGTTCGCCTATTCTCCGACTCCTAAGGCCAACAAGGCTTCCTAAGGCCTCCTAACATAGATTATAACCTCCATGTGAAGACAACAATGCTAAGCTTAACAAAACGCTAGCCTAAGCAAGATTAAAAACATAACTAGGCTAACAACTACAACTAGCAACATAGAACTATAATTGAGAAGCATAACGACGTATTAAAAAGCTAAGGAAACCGAGCGTTACCTCTTTGATGCAAAATTGCAAGAGTTCCCTCCTCCGGTAGCACCGAAACCTCACAAACACTCACAAAACGGCCTACTGGCAGCCTAGGGGTGAAGAGAGGGGGTTTAGGGGTAAGAATAGTGTGAAATGGGCGAAGGGTTGAGAGGGGTATTTATAGGTCCAGAAAGCAGTGGACGTCCGCCAAAGTGGTGTATGTCCAGTACCTTTCCACAGCGGTCTAAAGGTTGCCTCATACATTTAGGTATTACCCAGAGGGTATTCCAAAAAGTAGCGTACATCTGGTACTTTTTGGCGTACGTCTGCTGTACTATTCATAGAGTACGATTGTACTTTCTGTTAGTGGACATCCAGTGGGGGACCATCGTATGTTCGCCCTAAAAGATAGGGGCGTACTTTCGCCAACCCTAGCGTACGTCCGGTCTAGAAGTCCAATTTTCCAAAATGCCCTTCTGGTTGATCATAGTGACCCAAAGTCCAAATTAACCCTTTAACTATGCCACTTATGCTTAGATAAATATTTGGGTCACTACATTCTCCCCTCCTTATAGAAATTTCATCATCGAAATTTAAGAGCTCTCATGACACAAGAAGAAACAGTAGTATCATCTTGACGTCCATAGTTTTACAAGGTCTATGCTCATCCATGTCCTTGGAAAAATCTTATCCCATTCAGTCTCATAGCATGAACCTCCTTTGTCCAATATAAAGCGATCGACGTCAGCATCCTCATGAGTTGTTGCAAATCCATTTACGAGTCACTAAGGGTGTCGTAGTCGATGTTACCCATACTATAAAAACATCGCCAAACCAATGACTCCTAAATACACTGACACAGGTCAAGTCAATGGATATCTTTGACATGATTTCATACTTCCTAGTTGGAAGCGACTTTTCCTTAATGGACTACTCTTAAAGAATCCAAATGTAATGGTTACCCAAAACCGTAATAGGTAGCCACACAGCCCAAAAGAAATTAACCATACGAATAAAATCCTTGAACCTCAATGTGCCAACATCATACTCAGTGTTTCCTACATTGTACCCATCCTCAACAATCTCGATACCCAAGTCGAGTAATTCCACATACGGTTTGGGTCAATGGGTATCCAAGCCATAACCCTATAGAGGAAAACAAACTCTTTCTTACATGACAATCCCTTCAACCAAAACAGGGATAGGTATACTGTCCAAGTATAATCTTAAAAGAAAGAGTCATACACAATCATTTAAACAAATGTGGGTAGCGACTCCGCATATTGTGTTATGTTTCCCACAATGCTTCCTCAACTCCATGATTGCGTCATAGTACCTTGACGATAGGAATTGTCTTGGTACGCAATACCGCTCCTTTCTATCCATGATCTTCACTAGTTCCTCCACGTAGGTTAATCCCTTCTGGATTTCCAATGGCTCATACTCCATAACTACATTGGGGTTAGCGATGTACTTCCTTAGCATAGACACATGGAAAATGTCATGCGTCCCAACCAAATCTAGGGTAAGGCAATCCTGTATGCCAACCTCCCCTTCCTCCTCAAGTTGCATCATTCCCATCATTAATGCTATCTTAAGGAATGCACGATTTCCTACATTGTGTTCCAAAGGTCATCCCTAGTTATTGGCATAACTCTCTTCTACCAACTCTAGGATGCATTCATCCTTCGTCCAATGGTAAGCACTTGAATCATTTCAGGCCCCAGCATTGTTTCCTTCCAACGTTGTCCCTTCCAATGTTGTCCCGATACAAGGGAGACTGACACTTATATCCGTAAAATGCTTCATAAGGCGACATCCAAAAGTCGCCTGTAACGAACTTGATGAAAGGTATGTATTAAACTCTAATCCTAACCTTTCCTCGTCCTTGTACTTCTTGATACTTCCAGGATGTACAATATATGGAGAATGATGAGTCTTGCTCAAGATCTCATTTCTTAGTCCTTCACCTTCCGACACACACTCATTTGAAATGGGTGAGCAACCCAACATGTCAACATCCTTAAGGCAAAACCCTTATGCCTTAACAACTGCCTGATCTTGGTGCACTCAGGATCTTCCAATTGAGCAATCTTAATCCTAGTGAGCAATCTTGATCCAACCACCAAGTTTGACAAGCGTGCAGACGCACCCTCATCTACCACTTCTACTCCCATCCTAGCGAATACCATAACCAACTAGGGTTGAGAAATTCCAAGAGTGATAAGCTATTGGATTAGGGCCATCACCTTCCTACTTAAGGCATCAGCTACTACACTAGCCTGATCACAACTCTTAGATCAGCTCTAGCCACTTCCTTTGTCTCCACAGGCAACACTACCCCAGAACTCCTTAGTCCATTTAGGTACAGAAAGATTCTCTAGAATCTCTTAGCTCTTAAGTAACACAAATGCATGTAATCCAATATAAGATCAATAGGTACAAGATTCGCTAATTGCCCTATACCAAAATCCAAGTCCAAGAATATAATGCCATAACATACTTCTAATGGGCAATCAACAAAACCAGGAATCTTATCATCAACACATCAACAAAGTGCAACAAGCATCATGCATTAACAAAACTTTTAGTTAATGTTACACTTTTAGGTCCAAAACCCCAAATCAAGTGCAAGTACAAAATAAAATACAATGGCTAATGTATGAACAAACATCCAGTAACCCAGCCCTTAACTACAAAATAAGGCGAACCCACATGCCTTAAGCAACTTTGGTGGTTACGCTTAACCCTTGTCCTACCATCATTTCCTTCCAGGTGGACCAGTACCATTCCTTTTGGCCTGGTTGCAGTTTCAAATGAAGTGTCCCACCTTGCCACATCCATAGCACAAATTCTTCCTTGATCTACATTTTCCAAGATGCAGTTTGCCACACCTATGGCACCAACGACACTTTTCCTTCTTGGAATGCAACTCTCGGGGTGTACTCCTTCTTAAGCTCCATGAGTATTCCCGATAAAACTCTTCCTTGAATTGAGTCCATGGAATGGCCTCCTCACTTCCTAATTCCATCACCAACGAGTTCCTCTTAGCCTACCACCATCGCCTTGCTTCTCCAAAGAACTTGTAGGCTGCGTACTTGACTCTTTGCTCCTTAGTGCAGTCCATAACTCGTAGCAGCTCCTTCAAGCTTGTAAGCCACTCTCTCGCTTCTCCAGAGTTCAGGTTCCCCTTAAACATAGGGAAAGGATGCTCATAGAACTCCTTGAAAGAGCAACCTTTGCTTCCACTTAGAGTAGGGACTCCTCGTATGTTGACCAATGCTTCCACAAGACGACTCGCCACAGCTTCTAATGCTTGGGTAGTGTCCAGAACGTTCCTCGTCCGTTCATCGGGTTGGGATGGTCTCCTACCATCGTTGCTCCCAATGACGTCATGTCGTGGTGACATCTCTGCAGTCACAATGATCATCAGCCCCTAACTTTGAAGCGCTACGCCGAGCCTCACTCAAGATGTCAAACCTAATCGCAACCTATCCGTACTAAGCGCCTAAACTACTACCACCTTAGGCAAAGACCTAAGGTAGATCTAAGCTTAAGACCCTATGCAACTATCTTAGTGCAGATCAATCCTGTAACACCCAAGAAATTTAGTAGAATGACTTAAAATGCTTTAGTCTAAATGATGCTCTTAGGTTAAATCAAATATACCAGGAAAATATATTTGATGTCTAGTTTAATATTCTCAGTTTGAACTGAGAAATAGATAATTAGAACTATCTCTAATTTCTAGTATGAATTATTTGGCATTTAAGATTTACCTAATTAAATGCCTAAGTATTAGTAGTAATGGGGATATTAGTCTATTAAATAATAGTTTGATTAGTTTAATATATATTAAGATATACTTATATATATATATATATATATAGATATATATATTGTAATGAGTACCTTGGTGATCGTGTAGTTTAATAGTTAATATATATATGTATATTGATGCTTTAGAATCTTCAGGTGAACTTGAATGTGAGGTCGTGTGGGTGTTCATTTGTTAATATATATATATATTACATCATATTACTTAGCAATGAAGGTAGTTGGCGTGGGGATGTGGAACCTTCAAGAATCAATGTATTTTAGATATATATATATATATATATATATATATATACCCATAAGCAGTAGGCGGCAAGAAAAGAGAAACATCTGCAGTGTTTCTATTTGGTACCTGTGCGGCACCTGCAGATGAAGGAGATAACAGCAGTGTAATAGCTGTTCACCACCGATCAAGCCTTATATGTTAATTCCAGCTGTGTCCCTAGCTTCTCCTATAAATAGAACCTAACTTGCCTTGCTTCTAATCACGAGCAGCTCTCCCTCTCCCTCTCCCTCTCGTGCAGTGAGAAAAGAAAAGAAGAGAAGAAAAAAAAAAGAAAAAGAAAAAGAAAAAGAAAAGAGAAAGTGAGATATATTTTTAGTAATAAGCTTTGGAGCTACAAGTGGAAGTGCTAGGTATAAATTCTTTTATCCTTAGTTTATGTTAATTCTAGTTGTAGAATTTAAATTGCGTCGTTATAATGTCAAAATTGCTCGGGAAAGTGTGATTGAATATTTCGGGATGGATATTATATTCATTCATCCTTTTAAATATTACAAATGCGTTGTTGTGCTGCCTAAATTTTATTAGGTATTCTACAATAGCGTCGTTGTAATGCCCAAGTAATGTTAGATGTTTTAATAAAATATTACACTAATGTCGTAGTAATGCCTGCCTGAAAATACAAAAAAAATACTAGATAGCCGTTATGATGTCCAAATAGTATTAAGATATTTAGATATGTCGTTATGATGCCCAAGTGAGAATATAATATTTTAGATACATGGCGTTATGCTGCCCAAATTTTTAAGATAAGGGCAAAGCATGAAAATAATGTTTCTCAAGGTATTTTAAGGATCCTAGGATTTAAAATGAGTCTTAGGAATAAAATTAGTTAAATACGTGCTAATGTGAAAAGTACGATATCAAATGCAGAAAATGCATAAACGAAGGAGACTACGAATAAGGACCTTTAAGCTTGAGAAGTGTAAGTTCAAACTTATCGACCTGCATTATTTTACAAAAGCATGTTATGTATATTGTGTTGAGCCCTATTATTTTAGCTACGTATGAATATATTTTGAAATGCTTTACATGAAAATGTGTTTCCAAAGGAAATGATTTATGAAAAGAAGTGAGTTTTGAAGGAAAACAAGATTTGTGAAAACAATGATGATATGAAAAGTATGATGCTATGTATGAATGCATGTAATGCCCAGTGATCGGGGGATTATCGACACGATGTTAGGAAGGGGAAACAAAGTTGCCTAACCCTAGCGGTTGAGTGGGGTTACACGCTCAACACCTCAAAGCTATGAGAGGGATAAATTATTAGCAACTTTATGTTAAGGGGTAACACTTAGCGAACTCCCGAGGATAAGTGGGAGTATAAATTCACTTATTGTCATGATGATATGTTATTTTATGTTATGCAATGCTATATGCTTAAATTATGAAGATTTTAACGGATGTTTTACTCATTATGTTATGAATTGTTTACTACTTCATATTATGAAATGTGAAGTTAATTATGTAATAAGAAAATGCAAGACAAATATTAGTATTATTTATTACTATGTATCAAATTATCATCTGGTTTATCATTCAATATGTTTATTGAAATTCATTTATGAAAACCCGCATACATGGTCATTTAGTAAATATTGGTGATAAGATTGATTTTCAAGTAAAAATGGGCTCACATTATAAATGGTCAATTTGCTTGAACTTATTGAGTCGTAGACTCACACTTCTACCTGTAAAACCATATTGATTCTACAGATGTCACGATAAAGACGGTCGTTGAGGACCCGCACGCCTGATTAGACTTCTACATTTAAGGCTTGCAGATGGCTTGTACTTTTGAAGAGTTATCCTACCATAAATTAATATAGTTAGTCTAGTTGTTTATATGACGTCTGTGACTCATCGTATTGGGGATAAAAGTTACGATGTAATGATAGAAGCTCTGGCATGTATTTATCTGTAAGTGATATGCCGCTTGTGTGTAGTTTAAAGAAATCCAAATCCTAGTTGAGGATGAAGATATTATATGAAGTTTAAAGTAGATGCTCTGGTACATTTACATTTATGAGGAAACTCTGATAAAAAAAAAAGGAGCTATCATTGTGCAGTAAGGATTTAGATAATCCCACTTATGGCTTGTTTAAAAAGCCGGGGCGTTACAAATCCTAATCTCCAAAATTGCACCATCAAAGCGGTCCTAGTCCTAAGTTCAATACCGTATCAGATCCCTAAAATACTCAAGTCCAACATCCTCAAGATCATAGGTATCAAAACTCTGTATCCCTTGTACACATATAATCCAATCATATGCTTTGGTAGATCATCTCTTAGCACCTAATAGATCAGGTCCTATATTTCGCTGAGCAAAAAGCTCTAATGAATCCAGATCTAACCCCTAATAGATCCATTCCTACAGTCCGAAGAGCAACTGCTCTGATACCAACTGTAATGCCCCAAGAATTAATTAACTTGTAATTAATTCAACGGTTCATCTCCCAGCCTTGTTCCACTCTGAACAAGACTTCCGGGACCTCCACTCCTCAAAAATAGAGGATACTAAGTAGCGGAAATAATAAAGTACTTGGTGTGCAAATTAACTTGCACTTGCAATAGTACGAACCGTTAGGTTGTATAGTGTGCGAAGTGCAGGATTGAATCCACAGGGAACAGAGTGTTTGCTTAAGAAATTAATATTGCGATTAAACCGACTCTACTTTAACCTAGTTCCGAATAGTTATGAAGAACACTAAATTTGCATTAATTAAAAGCTATACTAAGGAAATGTTAATGTATGGAAAAACGACTAAAGTTAAAGATTAGCCTCACCCCGTATCAAAAAGGTAGCTTAACACATTAAACATTAATTTTACCGTCTTAAAAATAAAAACCCTTCAACACACTCTATTGTCATTATTGACACAAGTCAAACCCAAATAATGTGTTTACCGTTAAGGAGCTACAACGAGTAATTGACTATTGATAAAATCATCCACTGTATCCTTGGATCACAGTAGATATTGAATCAATAATTATTCACTTGTTGTGCACTCGGCTTGGAACACATCATAGGATGACTATGATTGTATCAATAAAGACAACCATTTAACTTTTTGTCACAGAAATTAAATGACGAGTACGGAAATGTAAATGATGGAAAATAAAAACATTTAATATAAAAGCAAGAAATATAAACTAAGGGTGAGGCATCATCTTCAACCTTAGTTGAAGAGTTTAGCCACTCATTAAACAATAAAGCGAAATAAAGATAAAATAATGCATAAAATAAACTTTATAGTAAGTGGTTACAAATAAAATGGGCAGAGCAAGGCCAACAAGGGCAAGTTGCTCTCTAAAAATTGCCCAAAGAAAAGAACACTCGACCAAATGACCAAGGGACCTATTTATAGACATGTTGGATAAAGGCTTGTGTTCAAACGCAGGTCTTGCGTTTGAATGTGCCAGTTATCTGTGGTCGAACGCGCAACACATGGTCGACCATAGATAACTGCCAAGGCTGCACGTGAGACACGCGACTGGATTGCTCGACCTCATCTCACGTCACTTCATGTCCAATTGCTCCATTGATCAAGACGTGATGTAAGGGCCTGTTTATTACAAAACAAACAAAACAAGTAAAATGCATAGATATTAACAATGCTAAAGGTCTAACAAATATAAATAAAGGGGTGTGAAAAAGCACTAAAAAGCACTTTATCAAATACCCCCAAACTTATGTTTTGCTAGTCCCTTAGCAAAACAAAAACTAAAAACACTATAAACATAAGTCCGCTTTCGTGGGAGAACGGTTGCATTGAGTGTATGCAACAAGCCTTAGGAGTTCCCTAGAGGATGAGTGAAGTCTCGTGAGGGTTTTTCAGGAATGATACCCACAAACATTTGTGCAAACATTTCATTCTCAATCATGCAATGATATAATAATCATGGCTTAAATTCATGAGCAAGCTTAATCACACAAACACCATCTTCACAATTTTCAAGGAATTTTTAATCAGGCTACAAACATGGCAAACTGAGACATCACACTAATCAATTCTAGTGAAAGTGAATTCAACACATAATCATGGGATTTCAACACTAAACTTTGTCATGCATGCTTTGACACTCAAAATTCATCAGACTACCCATTGGACACAATAACCAAGGTTTATTTCAAAAAGAATATATATATTTTTTTATTGTATAGCTCCCTTAAGCTGTCTAGTTGACCCATGTATCAAGCGTTAAGTCAATGACTCCCAAACCAAAAGGTTTTAGGGCATTAGGTGTAGAGACACCTCTAAGGACCTACTAACTCGAGTCAAAAAGGCTACAAAGCTTTGCTAATCAAGTTTAACTTCTCACTTTTTTACGCGAATGCTCTATGCTTAATGAGGCACGAGATTCGGTTACTCGGTGGAAAGCTCAAAATGATCAATTTTTTTTTGACATAAACCATGGTTATTTCCCAACATGTTATCCAACTGCATTTAAGCTCACAAAACTAGCATGACCAAACTCAACATTTAATCTCGCAGATTACGTGCCAAATGTGCTAGTGAAAATCAAATTGAAATGTAATATCTCAAGTTTGTCAAAGAAAGTGACACAATCAAAATTCCCTTCACAAAGTAATCATGTGTTCATAAAATTAAGCTCACAAAGAAAAATAAACCATAATTAACATAAAATGCATAATAATAAAAAATAAAATGTGCACAACACAATAAAACACCCCCAAACATAAAACTCGCACTGCCCACAGTGTGTAGATAAAGAAAATACTAATGTAGTGCAAAGGGGTATGAAAAATAAACCAAGATGTCATGAAGACATCACGGGGCTGGTGGTGGTGCAGAAGGTCCTACTGCTGGAGGCAGTCTGTCCATGATGGCTCGGAGCATCTGCTAGACCTTGAGCTTGTCTTGACGAGCATCCCTCTGTAAGTCTGCGATTTGAGATCGTATGTCCACGAGGGTCTCCTGGAAGTGTAATAGATCTGAGTGTCTGATCATGATCTCCTCCACATACTCCTCTCCCTCGTCTGGCTGCTCCTCCTACTTTGCCTATCTCTCTGGCGCTGCCATCTCAGGAATGTCCATGGGCTCTGCACCTGGGCCTGATTGTGGTGGGGTAGCTCGGCATGTGGGATGACTCTGGCACCAATGGATGGGGCCAAAGTATGGGCTCTGATCGCCCGCCAAGAGAATCGCTTTAATCCTTTCTTTCTCAGAATATGAGTGATGAGAAAAAGGAAAAGCAAACCCCAGGTCTTCGTGTGCTCTGCTCCCTGGTGGTGCACTCCATCCCAGAATTTCTGAATTTGTCGCCATATAATCTCGGGAATGGAGCACCAAAAACCTCTATGGAACGCATACAGAGCATTGAGGAACAGATCTCTCCTCTGTGTCTTGTGCTCCAAAGGACACACATTCCTATATAGCACCATGTCAATGAATAAAAGATTCCGAGGAATCTTCGTTTTGCTAGTTGCATTTCGGTGACTGTCCACAAATTGCCCTTTACACATGTCGGCAACAATGTCCTCGATGGTGAGCATGGGAGGACACACGAGCCAAGGAATATCAATCTCAGGAGGCTCATGGCTACACTTCAGAACGGCTATGGTGGCTATGGTCACTTCTACTTCTCTTCCGTCAATGGAAGAGAAAAGCACATCTGGCTGGTTGCACTCACACCTCAAATTCTCGTAGAATTTTCTGACCAGGTGCCCATAAGCGATGGAGGCGACGGGCTTGAAAAGCCTCTTTAAGCCCCGGTTCTTCAATTCTTGAACGGCCCAACTTGTTGTCTCATTATTGGAGAACTCCTCTTTGATGGCAAAGGTGTTCTCCAATAAGAGCTTACGGCTCTCAATGGGATGCCGGGTTGTTCGGTGTCAAATATTGTTTATTAGACCCCCCTTTACTTATGTTTGTTAGGCTCTTAGCTGTATTAATAACTAACATTTTGTATAGTTTTTAGTATTTAGTGTTGTGCAGGTCATTGCAACAAACATGGCTAGCAAAGGGCAAGAAAGTGGACTTAAAGTGAAGATACTGCCACAGTGCGTTCGACCGCACTTGGTGTGAATTCACACACGCCAAGACATACATTTGTGTAGCGCCGCAGCCACGGCGCAGCCGACACCACAGTCGCACGCACTCGCAATGGCCCTAGCGATTATCTGCGTCGCAGGAGCTCATGTGAACGCACGAAAATTGACTAGCCGCCGCCAGCTTATTTGCGGTCGAGCTTGCCTTGATTACAAATAATCGGTGCGTCAACCAGTAGTGCGTTGAGCGCACTGACTGTTAGCCTATAAATAGGACCTTAGGTCCATTTGTTCGAGAGTTTACTTTTTGGGTGTGTTTTGAGAGCGGTTTACCTCGGCCTGCTCTTCCCTTTTCTTTGTAGTTCTTTACATTAGTTTTAATATAATGCATTTATTTTGCTTATTTACGCTTCCTTTGCTTATGGGAGGCTAGATCCCAACTAAGGTTGAGGATGTAGCCTCACCATGAATGCTATGTTAATTATTTACGTTTAAGTCATTTCATTCCGTTATTTCTTTATTTACTTAAATCGTCTCTCACTTGGTTTGGTGACAAAACCAAGTGAGATTGCACCGTAGTCGTTTATTTTTGGTGTTTCATTCCGAGGATACATTCCATCCTTGGTTTACGCTCATTTATCCATAGTAGTTTGTGTTTTAACACATGCACTTTGGATCTTTTGAGCCTTAAACCGTTTATGGTTTGTCTTCGTCACATGGAGATTCCTTTAATCCTTCGATAGGTGCAATAGATTGAGTTTTATTTCAAACCGATAGCGGATGTTTGTGCTTAGCGTTTTTAATTAATGTAGTTGAAATGGTGAGGTGAAAACCTCAACCTTGGTGCTTTTACTCGCTTACATTTCCGCTTTAAATTACTTTCAAGTCACGAACACCCTGATGAGCTAGGTTAAAATAGCACTAACCTAGACTCAAGGTTATTTTTCACACAAGCAATTTACGGTTCCTTGTGGGTTCGACTCGGTACTTGCGCAACCACTATACGAGCTTCGGATCGTTCAATTGCGAGTACCTAAATTTGGTCCGATCACGGGTGACCATGCTTTGGGTCCCAGTGGACCGAGAAGAGGTCCCTTGGCCTCTAGGCATTGTGGAGGTTGGTTGGGGCTTTTCGTCGAACACTTGATGGGCGCCTAAAAAATAAAGGGTTTGGGAACCCCTTTCAAATCAGCCCAACCCCCTGCAAAAATGGCTCAAAACCAACTACAAACCAATGGGTCACAATCCAAGAGTGGATTTGTGCCCAAAATCAATAAAAAAATATGAAAAAAATGAGGGATTTCGGAGAAATGGGGTTTCGGGAAAAATGGGAAAAATAAGCAAGTGGGCGGCCGGCGGTGGGTGAAATGGCCGGAGAGAGGCCGTCGGTGGGATGGGGGTGGTGGGTTTGTGATGGGTGATGGTGATTTTGGATGTTAGGGAGTGATTGGAGGTGGGGAACGGAGAAAGGAGGGAGGGCTGTACGGCCGCTACAGGGAAATGAGGGGAATGGGGAAAAATTGACCTAAAAATAGGTCATGGAACGTCTCAGCTCGAGTGCATTCGAACATACATAAGTGCGTTCGACCGCACTCGTGCCTAGTGTAGGTGGTGCAAGGCTCGGCTCAACTTATAGGTAAGTCTGACCAAGGCGTGCATGAGTGTCGTGGGCTGGGGTGCTGCGGTTGAACTCACCAAGGCGAGGTTGAGCGCAGTGCCTAGTAAACGTTCGCATGTAAGTGTAAGTTCGAACGCAGAGAATAAACAAAAAATAAAAATTTTTACAAAAATTTACACAAAACACAAAACACACAAAACATAAAATATTTACACACACATATATATATATATATATATATATTTAAAAAAACACAAGTATTTACAAAAACAAAAGATAAAATATTTACACAAACACCCCCAAACTTAAAACGTCACATTGTCCATAATGTGATAGAAATAACCTAGGGGATAAGTCAATTTAGGTATAGCATAAAAGAATGCTTTCCCAAATTTGACTAAGAAAATAAAACACAAAGCAATAAATATAATGAGGGGTGCCTCCCACAAGCACTAAGTTTAACATCTTTAGCCAGACTCGTGATATGAGACTACATCACTCAGTGTAAATCGGATCCTCCAATAGAGTAGCCTCAATCTCTGAACTCCTCAACTCCAAGAATGGTTTAACCTTGTCCGTTCACCTTAAAAATGTTACCATTCTTGGGATCCTCTATCTCGATGGCCCCATGAGAAAATCCTGACCTAATGATGAATGGTCCCGTCCATCGAGATTTCAACTTGCCAGGAAAAAGATGCAACCGAGAGTTGTAAAGAAGGACTTTCTGACCTTGCTCAAAAGATCTCCTCAAAATGCCCTGGTCATGAACCTTCTTCATGTGTACCTTGTACTTCCTCGAGCTGTCATATGCATCATTCCTCAACTCCTCTAGTTCAGTGAGTTGGAGCTTCCTTTGAGAGCTGGCTTTCAAAAAATTGAAGTTCAATTGCTTGATGGCCCAGTATGCCCGATGCTCTAACTCAACGGGAAGATGACAAGCTTTTCCATACACCAACCGATATGGTGACATTCCAATCGGTGTCTTATATGCCGTCCTGTATGCCCATAAAGCGTCATTCAATCGTGAAGACCAATCTTTCCTGCTGGGGTTCACTATTTTCTCCAAAATGTGTTTGATCTCGTGATTTGACACTTCAACCTGCCCACTCATTTGTGGGTGGTAAGGGGTGGCAATCTTATGTGTGATGAAATACTTCTTCATCAGCTGCTCAAAAATCCGGTTGCAAAAGTGCGTACCACCATCACTGATAATTGCTCTAGGTGTACCAAACCGAGCAAAAATCGTGTCTTGCAAAAACTTGACCACAACTCTGTGGTCATTGGTTTTGCATGCAACCGCACCACCACTTGGACACATAGTCCACAAACCAAAATGCAGAGAAACCTAAAGGAGTTTGGGAAAGGTCCCATGAAATCGATGCCCCATACATCAAAATCTCAACTATCAATATGGGATTGAGGGCATCATATTTTCTTTGAAATATTCGAAGAGTTTTGACAACGCTCATGAAGTGCAATAAGCATGCGTGTGCAAACATGGTGGGCCAATAAAATCCAATCGCAAAATCTTTGGGCGGTCTTGTTTGCGAAATGGCCTCCACATGCATGATCATGACAAAAGGAGATGACATCGATTTGGTCAAATTCAGGTATGCATCTCCTAATGATCTGATCGGGACAATACTTGAACAGGTAAGGATCATCCCAAAGAAAGGTTTTCACCTTGGGCAAGAATTTGAGCTTATCTTGTCGCCCCCAATGCAAAGGCATTTGGTCAATAACAAGATAGTTCACTATGTTAGTAAATCAAGGTGCGGGATTGTGAGCAATGTGCATCAACTGCTCATCAGGAAAGGTCTCAGAGATGGGTGTGGCATCCTCGATGAATTCCATGGTCAATTTAGACAAATGATCAGACACCACATTCTCTGTCCCTTTCTTATCCCGGATTTCTATGTCGAACTCTTGAAGCAACAAAATCCATCTGATCAAATGGGATTTAGCATCTTTCTTGGAGAAAAGATACTTCAACACCGCGTGATCAGAAAAGATAATGATTTTAGATCCTAACAAATAGGATCTAAACTTGTCCAGTGCAAAAAGACCGCCAACAACTCATTTTCTGTGGTGGAGTAATTGAGTCGTGCGTCGTTCAGAGTCCTGCTCGCATAGTAAATCACATGGGGAAGTTTCTCAATACGCTGCCCCAAAACAGCTCCCACAACATAGTTTGATGCGTCACATATGATCTCAAATGGTTCACCCCAACTGGGTGGTCTAATCACTGGTGTGGACGTCAGAATCTCCTTTAAAGCCCCGAATGCTTTCACACATTCATCATCAAATTCAAACGGGGTCTCTTTGGCCAACAACCTACACAAGGGCCTAGTGATCTTGCTAAAATCTTTGATGAATCGCCGGTAGAACCTTGCATGGCCCAGGAAGGAACGGATTTCCTTCACAGTACGTGGGGGTGGAAGGTTAGAGATCAAATCTACCTTCGCCTTGTCAACCTCAATACCCCTCTAAGATATGACATGCCCCAGTACAATCCCTTGCTTAACCATAAAATGACACTTTTCCTAGTTAAGCACAAGGTTTTTCTCTTTACATCTCACTAACACCAACGTGAGACGGTCCAGACACTCCTGAAAAGATGAACCAAAGACAGAGAAGTCATCCATGAAGATCTCCATAAATCACTCTACGATGTCAGAAAAAATGTTGATCATGCACCGCTGAAAAGTAGCAAGTGCATTGCACAACCCAAATAGCATACAACGGTAGGCAAATGTCCCAAAGGGACATGTGAAGGTAGTCTTCTCCTAGTCTTCGGGGTCCACTGGGACCTGGTTATATCTTGAATAACCATCCAAGAAGTAGTAGTACTTGTGCCCAGCTAAACGCTCCACCATCTGATCGATGAATGAAAGAGGAAAGTGATCTTTCCTAGTGGCAGCGTTCACCTTCTGGTAGTCAATGCATACTCTCCATCCTGACTGAACACGAGTTGGTACCAACTCGTTATCCTGGTTCTTCACTACCGTCAATCTAGCGCGCTTGGGCACAACATGTATCGGGCTCACCCACTTGCTGTCAAAAATGAGATAGATGATCCCAGCATCCAACAGTTTGATCACTTCTGCTCTCAAAACCTCCTGCATTGCTTGGTTGAGCCTTCTCTATGGTTCCCTTAATGGTTTGGAATCCTCTTCCAAATGTATCTTATGCATAACCAACAAGGGACTGATTCCCTTGATGTCCTCAATCGTCCAGCCTATAGCTTCCTTATGCTCTCTCAAAACTCCTAATAATTCTTCTTCTTGAGCATCTATCAAGTCGGAAGCTATAATCACTGGCAAAGACTCAGCTGGACCTAGGAACTTATACTTAAGACTATCAGGTAAAGGCTTAAGTTTCTTCTTCGGGATTAGGTACTGCTGTCTCCTTCTTCTCTTTGCTCTTCAAAGGAGCTATCTCCAAAAGTGCCTCTGCCTGCTCCATTAGTTTATCCAAATCCAAGTCTTCACCAAACTGAGCGAGGCAGGCTTTTAGGGGGTCTTCTATGCTTGATTCTCCAATTACTTCATCCAGAATCTCCTCAATCAAGCATACTTGGTTCATCTGGTCATAATCGAGTGGTTGTTTTCTGATGTGAAAAATATTCAACTCCACCATCATATTACCAAAAGAAATCTTCATGACCCCCGACCTACAATTTATTAGGGCGTTAGCCGTAGCTAAAATGGTCACCTTAGAATCACAGGGATCTCAGTTCCTTTCACCTGAACTGGGTCTGTGTCCAAAACAATGAAATCTATGGAGAAATAAAATTTGTCCACCTTAATCAAAACGTCCTCAACTATTCCCTGTGGAACCTTCATAGACCGATCAGCAAGTTGCAGTGTCATGGTTGTGGGCTTCAGCTCTTCTAGCCCTAACTGCAAATGGACTAAGTAGGGCAACAAATTTACACTTGCTCCTAAATCCAACAGTGCCTTCTCAATCTGGCTAACTCTTATCATGCAAGTGATTGTAGGACATCCGGGGTCCTTATACTTGAGGGGTAACTTGCATTGTAGGATAGCACTGACCTGCTCGGTCATGAATGCCTTTTTAGGGACATTCGTTTTCCTCTTCACTGTGACCAAGTCCTTCAAGAACTTAGCATAGGAAGGGATTTGCTGGATGGTATCCAAGAATGAAATATTTATTCGATTTGTTTGAACACCTCCAGAATGTCCTCTAATTTTCCTCCATTCCTAGGCGCTTGTAATCTTTCAGGGCATGGTGCTTTTGGCACAAGCGCCCTAGGAGGTTCCTTTACAACTCGGGTGACAGTAGATAGCTCAGCATCTCCTTCCTTTTGATTGTCACCCTTTTCCTCTTTCTGCTCTTCTTCCTCTTTTTGCTCTTCTTTCTCAGCATCATCTTCTTCTGGATTCACCACCTTATTGTCCACTTTCTTCCCTGACCTCAGAGTGACAATTGCCTGCACATGCTCCTGATTTGACGAATTTCCACATGTTTTAAGGTTGTTCACTGCTTGGCTAGGGAGCTTTTCCTTGTCCCTCTCACCCAGGTGATTCGCTAATTGTCCTATCTGCATCTCCAACTTCGAGATCGCCTGGGTGTTCACCATGGTAGACTGCCTCATGTCACTGATTGATTGACCAGTCATTTTCATAAAATCTCTCATGGTATCTTCCAATGACTGGTTTGATGAGGCTGGGGCTTGGTTAGGGGCTTGATAAGATGATGACGCTGGCGGAGTCGAGCGTCCCTGATTTTAGTAGGAAGAAAATCCCAGGGGATAATGTGGTGCTCCCCCTTGATTGATGGTGGGTTGATTCTATTTCCAAGAAAAATTAGGGTGATTCCTCCACCCAGGATTATATGTCTCAGAATATGGCCCATTAAACGGCTTTTGAAAGCTGTTGAAAGCATTCACCTGTTCCATCTCAAAAACTGTCATCGATGGACAATTCTGTGCTTGGTGCATAGGACTAGCACAAACATAACAACTCTTAACAGGGTTTCCTACACAGACATTTCTGGCTTTCCTACACTCAGCTCGTCCAACCTTTTCAAATCGCATCCATCCTTTGAGTCAACTCTTGCTTACCTTTTAGCTCCAGGATGCCTCCTTTCTTGTCCTTCCAGGCAGATTTATCATGACAATTGGAGAAATCCAGCCTGTGTTGATAAAGAATTTTCTCCAAAGCTTTGTAGGCCAAATCTCCCGTCAAATTCAGGAATGCCCCTCCATTCATTAGTTCAATCATACTACGGTTGGGCTAAGATAGCCCTTGGTAGAAGAATTGTACTAGACGCCATTTCTCATATCCATGGGGTAGACACTTCATCAGCATATCCTTAAATCTTGTCCAACATTTCGTGAATTTTTCGTCCTCATCCTGAGTAAAGGAACTAATTTCCTTTCTTGCATCATTTACTCTGGACATTAAGAAGAATCTGTGGTAGAACTGCTTCAGCAGTTCTTTCCAAGACGTAATAGAACCAGGAGCTAAGGAATCTAGCCACTTAGTGGCTCTGTCGTGAAGGGAGAAAGGGAAAAGTCGAAGATTGACAGATTCCTTTGAGAAGTTTTGAAATTTGGTTGTGGCAATTATACTCCTAAACTTCTTAACATGGGAATAAGGGTTTTCATGATCTAAGCCATAGAAAGATGGTAACATCTGAATCACATGTGGCTTTAAATCATAATGAGTGGCATTAGTTGGTGGTAACACTATGCACGAATGTGTACTGATCGCAGTAGGTGCGAACAATTCGTGTAGTGCTGTTGTCAAAATCCAACTCATACATTCGTCTATGCTCCTCATTCCCAGCTCTCACATCTTGGAATTCCTCGTTCTCCTCTTGCTCATCTCTTGGATTCTCGCGTGCTCTTCCACCCTTGGGTTTCTTTGATTGTCTCCCATCTCGGCTTGAGCTCGACGCGCTCTCCTAATGTTTCTTTCTAAGTCGGGATCTAATGGTGTTAATTCTAAGTGACCATGCATAAACTAACAAAATTTAACTAAAAACTAAGGAAAAACAACAAGCTAGATAAGCTAAAAGATGCAACAAAACCAAAGGAACAAAAGAAAACAAAAAATATGCACAACTAACAGAAATCAAAACTAAAACGCAAGATATGCAGCACTTGTAAAGAACTAAAAGAAATATTGAACACTAACCTAACACAAACATGTGAACAAAAACAAAACCAATTGAAACAAATATAAATAGATGTTGTAAAAAGAACCAGATAAAAAACAGAGAACAAAACTAGCTAAGATTACAAGAACAAGAACAAGATATCTAACCAACTAGCAATTAAAACTAATTAACTAAAACAAAACACATGCAAAGAACTAAAAAAAAAATAAACTAATCACAACTAATCACGACTCAAGATACTCAAAATAGGCGTTTAAACAACTAAATAAGTCTAATAATTAATTGAAACAAAAGAAATTTAAAATGTAACATAGCCTGGTATGTTGATGCAAAGCATGAAAGTTTCAATACAGCAAAGCAAGAATATGGCGCTCGCAAGTCAGAGCAAGAAATAGGCCGTGCTTAAGCAGATGTGATGGGCAAGGCGAAGAATATGCGATTTTACATGCGTATGCATAAAACTGAAGCAGAAAACTAAATTAATCTAAAATTAATGAAAATAATGAAAATAAACTAAAACACAAAATAAAATATGAACAGATAAACAATGCAAAAATAAAACTAGTAGAAAAATAAAGTTAATCTAAAGCAATATCAATTAAAACAATCCTCCGGTGCCAAAATTTGATGTGCAAATTAACTTCACTAATGAAAGGCTAGGTCAGCAGGATCGAATCCAAAGGGAACGGAGTGTTTGCTTATGAAATTAATATTGCAATTAAACCGACTCTACTTTAACCTAGTTCCGAATAGTTATCAAGAACACTAAATTTGGATTAATTAAAAGCTATACTAAGGAAATGTTAATGTATGGAAAAACGACTAAGGTTAAAGATTAGCCTTACCCCATATCAAAAAGGTAGCTTAACACATTAAACACTAATTTTACCGTCTTAACAATAAAAACCCTTCAACACACTCTGTTTTCATTATTGACACAAGTCAAACCCAAATAATGTGTTTACCGTTAAGGAGCTACAACGAGTAATTGACTATTGATAAAATCATCCACTGTATCCTTGGATCACAGTGGATATTGAATCAATAATTATTCACTTGTTGTGCACCCGGCTTGGAACACATCATAGGATGACTATGATTGTATCAACAAAGACAACCATTTAACTTTTTGTCACGGAAATTAAATGATGAGTACGGAAATGTAAATGACGTAAAATAAAAGTATTTAATGTAAAAGCAAGAAATATAAACTAAGGGTGAGGCATCATCTTCAACCTTAGTTGAAGAGTTTAGCCACCCATTAAACAATAAAGCGAAATAAAGATAAAATAATGCATAAAATAAACTTTATAGTAAGTGGTTACAAATAAAATGGGCGAGTAAGGCCAATAGGGCAAGTTGTTTCTAAAAATCGCCAAAGAAAAGAACACTTGACCAAATGACCAAGGACCTATTTATAGACATGTCGATAAAGGCCTACGTTTGAACGCGGTCTTGCTCGAACGCCGATTATCCGTGGTCAACGCAACATACACGGGCCGACCGCAGATAACTGCCAAGGTTGGCCGCGTGAGACGTGGACTGACTGGACTGCGTTCAACCTCATCTCTGCGTGCGACCGCCTCTGTGTTCGAACGCACTTCAAGAGCTTCTCTTCACTTCATGTCCAATTGCTCCCTCGATCAAGACATGATGTAAGGGCCTGTTTATTACAAAACAAACAAAACAAGTAAAATGCATAGATATTAGCAATGCTAAAGGTCTAATAAATATAAATAAAGGGGTGTGAAAAAGCACTATATCAGTACTATAAACATTAATCAGTATAACCAGAGCGTCTAATCAAAGATCATCAAAGCAGCAGAAATCATACTATATACATCAGTATGCAAGCAAGCATGTATCAAGCCCTAATGTCTACAACATAACTCAAAAGTACTAACTACCATGAGTACCCGCTTAAGCTTGCAATAAGTCCTCAAGCATCTCCTGGATCAAATCCCCCACAAGAACCGGATGCTTCACCGTATCTACTATCTAGAACAACATAATCGTATATATGAAAAAAAAAGGGAAATAATACAAGGGTAAGTCTGACGACTTAGTGAGTAGAAATCCACATGACGTACCCGTCATTAATTTGTGGATTCTTTTATTTATAAAAGACATGCAGCATTATGAGATGATAGTTATCATGCAGGTATATATATATATATAATATATGGTATAATCATGAGTAATAGTAATAGTTCAACAATATGATCTACCCGAGATATTACCTTCTTCCCAGAAGGGTTGACGCTTTTCGAGGGACCTGTAGTACAATGCCAATGCCCTAGTAATTGCATGAAACATACCGTACGTAACACTAGCGACACGACCGAGTTTAACCCCGGGTGGCCCACACCGCTAATGACGTCCGTCCTATAGTGACCATCCATTGGGAATGACTGCATCATTGATCACGAGTCATTGGATCTAAAGCCCCCACACAAGCACACATTGACCATAAAGCTAACTCGTATAATAAGCTCATGGCCATTATTACCGCACCTACCGGTGTATTATGTCTTACGATGCAATTAGTCTTATCAGTCTTTTACATGTACAGTTTTACAAGCCTCATTATTATGTTGTTAACAGACACACGATTTCACAAAAGGTAGTTCTCCATAGTTCCAAAATGTATTTCATGAGAGTTGCAAAACATGCATGTTTGATATATACAAGATACATGCAATGCAGGAAAAGTAACAACAAAGCATCCATGTGAGTTTGTACTCACCCGGGCCATAAAGCTCCTCCATGTAATTTCCTTGAGGCTTCATAACCTCGAATACTGAGAAAAGACCTATCATCAGTTCTATTTCTACTAAAGCACAACTCTATAACAAGTAAATATGAGCTATGGGACGGCTAGTGAAAATATGGTTTCGTAACACTGGCCAGATGTTCATCGAGTCATGATGGGGTCAGACGACGTCATGAGACTGTATGTCCGCTCCGACGTCTTTCAGGGAGAACCTCATTTTCTCTCCACTGTCTGCCTATTCTCCGACTCCTAAGGCCAACAAGGCTTCCTAAGGCCTCCTAACACAGATTATAACCTTCATGTGAAGACAACAATGCTAAGCTTAACAAAATGCTACCCTAAGCAAGATTAAAAGCATAACTAGGCTAACAACTACAACTAGAACACAGAACTATAATTGAGCAGCATAACGACGTATTAAAAAGCTATGGAAACCGAGCGTTACCTCTTTGATGCAAAACTGCAAGAGTTCCTCCTCCGCAAAGACCAAAAACCTCACAAACACTCACGAAACGCACCGCAGAGGGCTAAGAGGGGGTTTAGGGGTGAGAATGGTGTGAAATGGGTGAGGGGGTATTTATAGGTCCAGAAAGCAATGGATGTCCGGCCAAAGTGGCGTACGTCTAGTACCTTTTCACAGCAGTCCACAGGCTGTCTCGTATGTCTAGGTATTACCTGGATGGTATTCCAAAAAGTAGCGTGCATCTGGTACTTTTTGGCGTACGTCCATTATACTATTCATAGAGTATGGTTGTACTTTCTGTTAGTGGACATCCGGGGACCACCATACGTCCTCACTAAAAGACAGGGGCGTACGTCTACCAACCCTAACGTACGTCCGGTCCAAAAGTCTAATTTTCCAAAATGCCCTTCTGGCTGATCCTAGTGACCCAAAGTCCAAATTAACCCTTTAACTATGCCACTTATGCTTAGATAAATATTTGGGTCACTACATAGATGACTGCTTTCAAAAACATTACTGACAGAATCTAGAAGCGCCTTCAGGATTGGAAGCTGAAATTCCTATCCCAGGCGGGGAAGGAAATTTTGCTCAAAGCAGTGATTTAGGCAATCCCCACATATTGCATGAGCGTCTTTTTACTCTCTAAGGGGTTGTGTTCGGAGATTGATGCATTGATGAGGAATTTTTGGTGGGGCCACAAAGCTAAGGAGAAACAGATTCACTAGTTAAAATGGGACATTATGGGTTTGCCAAAGACAAAAGGAGTGCTAGGATTTAGAGATTTTCACTGCTTTAATAAAGCACTATTGGCAAAACAGATTTGGAGATTGTGGAAAATGCCTACCAGCCTGACTGCTAGAATTTTAAAGGCTAAATACAATCATGATGTATCCATTTTTGAGGCTCCGTTGGGGAAAAGGCCTTCCTTTGCTTGGAGGAGTATCCATAGCTCCATTGATCTTGTTAAAGAGGGTCCTATTTGGAGGATTGGCAATGGTAATTCAGTGCGGATATGGGAGGACAGATGGCTCCCAATACCCTCTACTTTCAAGATATAATCACCCCTTCTATTCTGGATACGTCCTATTTGGTTAGTCAACTCATTGATGCTGATTCAAATTGGTGGAATACCAGTTTATTACATCAGCTCTTTTCACAAGGAAGTTGAGACCATTCTATCCATACCCATAAGCAACACAAAATAGGGTGATCAACAAATTTGGAGGGGTACAGGATCAGGAGTTTTCTTGGTGAAAAGTGCGTATCATCTCCAAAAAGATTTAGACATGAGACAAGAGGCAGAGGGGTCCTCTTGTATGAGAGACTATGGGTGCTGGAGATTTATATGGAATCAGCCTATCCCAAATGCAAAGAAGTCATTTCTTTGGCGTGCATGCCATGAAAGTCTCCCAACCTGTGAAAACTTGTGCCATAGAAAGGTTATTATTGATACTAGATGCCCAATTTGTGAAAGTAAGGTGGAAACTACATTTCACGTGTTGTGGCAGGGCAAAGCTGCACAAGATATCTAGGGGATGGGACCTGTGATTTTTCAAAAGAGCTTCTATGAAGGGCCAGAATTCATACAGGTGGTGGAAGGTATGAGAAAATCTTGTGATACCCAGGAATTTAAACTCTTTGTAGGTATCATTCGACATATCTGGAAAAGGCGGAATGAATTTGTGCATTAAGGATCCTTTGCTCATCCAAACATCATTCTTGAGCAGGTGAGGGAGGAACTAGGAGCCTACGATCACACACAAGGAAAGGACAGGGAGTCTGAATTGTTAACAGCCCTAGCTGGAGTACAAGTGGACCAGAAGTGGGTGGCTTCTCCTTATGGGTGGGTCAAGGCTAATTGGGATGCTGTGGTGGAAAGGAAAACGGGACAACTAGGTGTGGGTATCATCATTAGGGATGCCCGTGGGGAATGTTGTGTGGCCAAGAGCTGGACACATATGGGTTTTCTAGACCCAACTGTAGTGGAGGCTACGGCGGCTTTTATGGTAGTCCAAATGTGCACAGGGTTGGGCATGCAGCAAGTTCAGTTTGAGGGTGGCGCTCGTGTTGTGGTTGACGCGGTGAATAGAGGAGAATCCAGTGAAAACAATTGGGGTCATTTAGTGGCTGATATTCTCATTGGTCTGCAGGGTATCCAGAACTAGAAGATGAGGTTTGTCCCACAGAACGTAAATCGAGGGGCTCATGCCCTTGCAAAATTGGCCACAACAACTACTATAAATAATGAGTGGTTTGGTGCTTTTCTAGATTGTATCCAAACAATTATTGTGGCAGAGCATTTTGCTCTGATTACGTTGACTTAGTTCTAATGAGAATCTATCTCTCTTTCAAAAAAAAACAAAGACAGAGGGGAAAAGGTTGTAATAGACTTGTCAAGCACGCAACTCATAACATCCTTTACAAAATTGTGTTGGTGTTTTAATGACTCAAATCTATCTATCTTCTAATTCCATATTCATTACACCAAGAATTTAAAACAAAATCCCACACTTGGATTTTCAATAAATGTTAAATGGAATGCTTTTCTAAAATTTTGTAATCCGACCATCTTAGTTAATGAAAGCAAATTGCATCTTTGCTTGCGTAGTTGTATTAGTAGGGAGTTTAATTTTACCGTTGCTTCAACGAATAAAGTGCATTAGTTTGTCATCATTTAGTCACTCAACCGAGTCAATATCTTAGTTAGTAGTGTTTACAAACAAGACTGTTTTTAACTATTAACCGGATAATTACATAATTGTAACCAGATAACTGCATAAGCCGATTGCAATTATTGATTATAAGAATTGAGGAAAGTGGTTAATAACTGGGTAACAAGTATTCGATTTTTATATATATATTTATTAATAGTACTTTTATTAATATATCATATGATATAGCTCAACTTTTTGATATTTGACAAATAGTCACGTAGTGGTGAGGTTATGGAGATGGGTCATGATCTCCCAAATTTTTGCTATTTTTATACTTTCAATAATTTCATGATATTCAAAAACCATCCCTACCAAAAAGAAAGAAAAAAAATCCAAAATCTATCTAAATTCTTGTTACACATCACTGATGTAAGTATAGTCATTAACAATAACTAAGGAGATTAATTTCACCCTACTAAACATATATAATATAACTGATTTAAAACTCTTCTTAAGGAAATCAAAATTTGATGTAATAAATTATGAACGCATATATATATTTTTTTATTGAAAGCATAAAAATATCATTAAATTTGAGCAAATATCAAACTATAAAAATATCAAACCGAAAAAAAATGAAATAGTGCAACAGTTTATGGCTAAAAAAATGCATTTTAAATTTTTATGAAAAATGGTTATGGTTTACAATTGGCCTTCAATAACTGCATAACCAATGTAGCGGTTGCGGTTATTTTAAAATGAATAACACCCTAAATCAGTTGCGATTGCTATTAGGAGTGAATAACAACAACTGTAGTTGATTGTATTATAATGCCCCAAAAAATGGTATTGACTAGTTTGATAGGGTTACTGGCAATTACCCAAATTTAGCTAACTAGTAGCTAAGTAAGGAATCATCATTCTCTAGCATAATTAAAGTAAATGCATAGGAATGTGAAATTAATAAATTTGAGGAATCTAAAAATCATAATATTAGCATGTATTATCATCGAGCAAAGGCAAGAAATTACTAATCAAGATGTGAATATTCTAGTCAAACCTGATTATAGAAAGTAGGCATCCGACTTATCTTAAATAACCTGATGCGGTGAGCATGCCATTAACTTTTCTTTGAAAGAGGTTCCCTCAAAATAAGTAACCTACAAGCTGTAATAACTGCATAAGTTTAAAGATTTAGCAAGTAAATCTCACAATTGAGTATGAAACGAGCCACTTATTTATGAATAGAAATAAATGTGCATTTTCGAGTAAGAAATTGAATGAGGTGTTGTCTTTGTTATTACACCAAAAAAGTAAAGTTTTGTTTTAATAATAAGTATGTGTAATTCAAACGACAATTGCCTATAATTTTAATGCAGAAAAATTAATGTTTTAATAAGTCTATCATGTATGGTATACTCGAGATATTACCCATTTTCAATAGGGTTGGCGTTATCCAGAAGGACCTGTAATACAATAACAATACTTCGGCCATTGTACACTACCGTTCAAAACTAGAAGTCTGATCGAGTTCCGACAGATACTGGCCTTTGGTGGCCCATGTTACTAATAATGTACGTCCTGTAGTGACTCACTGTAGCGCCCCGAGAATTAATTACTGGTAATTAATTCCACGATTCGTCTCCTAGCCTTATTCCACTTCAAACAAGACCTCAAGGACCTTTACTCTTCAAAAAGAGATGATACTAAGCAGTGGAAGTAATAAAGTTCTATAAACATTTAATCATACAACCAAAGCGTCTAACCAAATATCATCAAAATAGCGAAAATCATACTATAACATCAGTGCAAGGGATTCATCCTAAACCTTAACATGCAAGCATACATCAAACCCTAAGTTTACAGCATAACTCAAAAGCACTAGTTACCATGAGTATCCGCTTAAGCTTGCAATAAGTCCTTAAGCATTTCTCGGATCGAATCCTCCAACATAACCGGATGCTTCACGATCACCACTATCTATAACAGCATGATCGTATATACGAAGAAAAGGAAAAATAATACAAGGGTAAGTCCGACGACTTAGTGAGTAGAAATTCACATGACGTACCTGTCATTAATTTGTGGATTCTTCTATTCATAAAACACATGCAACATTATGAGATGACAATTATCATGCAGGTGATATATAATACAATATATGCTTATAATCATGAGTAACACTAATAGTTCAACAATATGATCTACTCGAGATATTATTCATTCTTAGCAGGGTTGATGTTATCCCGAGGGACCTGTAGTACAATGCCCATGCCCTAGCTATTGCACATTGTATTGTACATAACACTAGCGGTATGATCAAGTCCGACCTCGGGTGGCCCACACCGCTAATGACATCCGTCCTTTAGTGACCATCCATTGGGAATGAGTGTATCATTGGTCACGAAACCATTGGATCCAAAGCCCTCATACACGCAATACATTGACCATAAAGCTAACCCGTATAGTAAGCCTATGGCCATTATACCACATACTTGTGTACCATGTCATATGATGCAATTAGTCTTATCAGTCTTTTACATGCACAATTTTACAAGTCTCATTATTATCTTATTAACCAACACACGTTTTCACAAAAGAGAGTTCCCAGTAGTTCCAAAATGTGTTTCATGAGAGTTGCAAAATATGCATGTTTGACATATACAAAATAGACGTACAATGCAGGAAAAGAAATAACAAAGCATCCATGTGAGTTTGTACTCACTTGGGTTGTAAAGCTTCTTCATGTAATTCCCTTGAGGCTCCATAACCTCGAATACTGAGAAAAAACCTATCATCAGTTAAATTTCTATTAAAGCAACTCTAGAATAAGGAAACAGTGTAATGCCTCGAGAATTAATTAACTGGTAATTAATTCAACGGTTCGTCTACCAACCTTGTTCCACTTCGAACAAGACCTTTGGGACCTCTACTCCTAAAAAACAGAGAATACTAAGCAGCGGAAGTAATAAAGTACTGTAAACATAAATTAGTATAAATAGAGCATCTAACCAAAGATCATCAAAGCAGCGAAAATCATACTATATACGTTAGCACAAGGGATCTATACTAATCCTTAATATGCAAGCAAGCATGCATCAAGCCCTAATGTTTACAACATAACTCAAAAGTACTAGTTACCATGTGTACCCGTATAAGCTTGCAATAAGTCCGCAAACATCTCCTGGAACGAATCCTCCACAAGAACTAGATGCTTCACGGTATCCATTATCTATAACAGCATAATCGTACATATGGAGAAAAAAGGGAACTTACCGACGACTTACTGAGTAGAAATCCACATGACGTACCCGTCATTAATTTGTGGATTCTTTAACTTATAAAATACATGCAACATTATGAGATGACAATTATCATGCAGGTGATATATATAGATAATATATGCTTATAATTATGAGTAACAGTAATAGTTCAACAATATGGTCTACCCGTGATATTACCCCTTCTCAGTAGGGTTGACGCTATCCCGAGAGAGCTATAGTACAATGCCAGTGCCCCAGCAATTGCACGAAACATATCGTATGTAACACTAGCGACACGACCAATTTCAACCTCTGATGGCCCACATCGCTAATGACGTCCATCCTATAGTGACCATCCATTGGGAATGGCTGCATCATTGGTCACGAGTCATTGGATCCAAAGCCCCCCCTCACACACACACATTGACCATAAAGCTAACCCGTATAGTAAGCCCATGACCATTACTATCGCACGTACCAGTGTACCATGTCTTATGATGTAATTAGTCTTATCAGTTTTTTACATGCACAGTTTTACAAGTCTCATTATTATCTTGTTAACAGACACACATTTTCACAAAAGAAAGTTTCCTGTAATTCCAAAATGTATTTCATGAGAGTTGCAAAATACGTGCAATGCAGGAAAAGTAACAACAAGGCATCCATGTGAGTTTGTACTCACCGTGTCAGAAAGCTCCTCCATGTAATTCCCTTGAGGCTCCATAACCTCAAATCCTGAGAAAAAACCTATCATCAGTTTTATTTCTACTAAAGCACAGCTCTATAACAAGTAAACATGAGTTATGAGACGGCTGGTGAAAATATGGTTTCCTTGTAACACTCGTCAGACGTCCGCTGAGAGGCCATACATCTCTCAGTCACGGCCAGACGTACGTCAGATCCGATCGAGACCGTATGTCCGCTGAGTCACGATGGGCCGTACGTCCGATCATGAGACCGTACGTTCGCTTCGACATCTTTCGGGGAGAACCTCATTTTCTCTCCACTGTCTGCGCTTATTCTCCAACTCCTAAGGCCAACAAAGGCTTCATAGGACCTCCTAATTCAGATCGAAACCTCCATGCAAAGACAACAACGCTAAGTTTGACAAAACACTAGCCCATGCAAGATAAAAGCATAACTAAGCTAACAACTACAACTAGCAACATAGAACTATAATCAAGCAGCATAACGACGTATTAAAAAGTTAAGAAAACCGAGCGTTACTTCCTTGAAGCAAAACTGCAAGAGTTCCCTCCTCTGGCAGCACCGAAACCTCACAAACACTCATGAAACGGCCTACTGGTAGCCTAGGGGCGAAGAGGGGGTTTAGGGGTGAGAATGGTGTGAAATGGGTGAGAGGGTATTTATAGGAAAAAAGTAGTGGACGTCTGATCATAAAGGCATATGTCTGGTACCTTTTCACAGAGGTCCAAAGGCTATCTCATACGTCTAGGTATTAACTGAAGGGTATTTCAAAAAGTAGTGGATGCCCGGTCCTAATGGCGTACGTCCGGTACAATTCCACAGTGGTCCAAAGGTTGTTTTGTACGATTAGGTATTACACAGTGGATTTTGTGAATAGTGCCACATATGTCGGCTCCAAAGTGGTGTACGTCTGTTGTACTATTCATAGAGTACGAATGTACTTCCTGTCTGACCGTACGTCCGGTGGGGGACCACTATACATCCGCACTAAAGGACAACAGCGTACGTCCGCCAACCCTAGTGTACATCTGCACTAAAAGACAAACCAAAAGACAAATTTCTAAAATGCCCTTCTGACAGATCCTAGTGACCAAAGTCCAAATTAACCCTTTAACTAAGTCACTTATGCTTAGTTAAATATTTGGGTTACTATATTCTCCCCTCCTTATAGAAATTTCGTCCTCGAAATTTAAGAGCTCTCATGACACAAGAAGAAACAGTAGTATCATCTTGACGCTTGTAGTTTTACAAGGTCTATGCTCATCCACGTCCTTAGAAAAATGTTATCCCGTTAAGTCTCATAGCATGAACCTCCTTCCTCCAATATAAAGCAATCAATGTCGGCATCCTCATGAGTTGTCACAAATCCATTTACGAGTCACCAAAGGTGTCGTAGTCGATGTTACCCACACTATACAATCATCGCCAAACTAAAAACTCCTAAATACACCGACACAGGTCAAGTCCATGGGTATCTTTGACATGATTTCATACTTCCTAGTCGGAAGCAACTTTTCCTTAATTGACTACTCTTAAAGAATCCAAATGTAATGGTTACTCAAAACCGTAACAGGTAGCCACACAGCCCAAAAGAAATTAACCATACAAATAAAATCCATGAACCTCAATGTACCAACATCATGCTTAGTGTTCCCTACACTGTACCCGTCCTTAACAAGCTCAACACCCAGGTCGAATAATTCCACATACAGTCTGGGTCAATGGGTATCTGATCGGTGCCAGATATTATATATTTGACTCTCCTTAACTTATGTTTGTTAAGCTCTTAACTTTATTAATTTCTAATGTTTTGGTTAGTTTTGGTGTTTTAGTGTTTTGCAGGTTGTTAAGTTGCATTTGGGGCTAATGCCATCAACTCTAGGGCTTAAAATAGTTCGGGAAGCTTTTGCGGCAAAATTGAGTCGAGCGATAATTCGCACCCGACGACTTCCACTAAAATGGCCATATCTTGAGTTCTATAACTCCGATTGGGGTGATCTTGGTGTCTTTGAAAAGTTATCTCGAAGATCTACAAAATCACATTTCACAAGTTTTGGCCAATTCTGAAGTATGTGCGCTTGAACGCATGTTTTTTAGTTTGAACGCAATTATGCCCATTTGATGCAAAAATTCTTGCACGAGTGCGTTCGAATGCACTTAAGCTGACCTGGCAGCGATGAAACCCTACATTTAGCCTATAAATACCCCCATTTCTTTTGTAAATGAGTAGGGATGCTTGGAGGCCGCTTGGAGGCGCCTTTGAGAGCTGGGACTCCCCTGTTTGGACATTTTGAGCTCCTCTAAACGTCACTCTTTGTATAGTTTAATTAATATTTAATGCTTTTAGTTGTTTTAATTTAGTCTCTTATTTCCCTCACTATGAATTTGTTTATATATATATATATTCATGTTTAGTTTACATTTTCTATTATTTAATTTAACGTTTGTTTGATTTAATCACAATCTCGTGATAAGATTATGATTGGTTATTGTTTATAGGTCGTTTATCATCCAATATGCATTGTGATTTGTCCGGGTTACATCGGATAGTTTAAGCAAGTCCAATATCCGTTGTCATCAACGACACATCGGATGATTCGATCTTGGTTCAACATCCGTTGTGACCATTTATGGGTTAATACATCGCATGATTCGACTAGATTTTATAAAGGCAAAAGAACATGCGTCGTTAGGCCATATGACGGGTGTGTGGATTATCGTGAGAATGGGACATACATTTTAGCCTAATTGTTTGATGGATATATGGATTAGCATGCTTATATGTTGATTAAATCGTAGTGAGGTAGATTAGGGACCTTAGTGTTTTTATTTATTTATTTTATTGCATTTTAATCTAGTTTATTTTTATGCACACCAATTGTTTGATTTGGGACTAGGTTAAGATAGGATTAGTTTAGGCACTTTAAAATTAGTTTTTAACAAAACATGATTCTCTGTGGGTTCGACCTCATACTTGCACAACCGCTCTATTATAAACGACTCGTGCAATTGGAGAGTACAATTAAATTTGTACAACAAATTTTGGCGCCGTTGCCAGGGAATTGGTGTTTTATTAAAATTAATTTTATGCTTAGATTAATTTTATCTTTCTACTAGTTATTTTAATTGTGCAATTATTTTATTTTGTTTCGTGCTTTTGTATAGAAAAAAATCCAAAAAAAATTAGATTAGCATTTTTGTTCCCTGTTTTTAGTTTCTGTTGAGTCCTTGGAATTTCAGCCTGTGATAGTGCGATCGATCGCACCCTGTGTGATCGAACGCACTTGAGTCTATTCCAGCTTAGTCGCATACCTACGCTTGCCTATTACGCTACTGCGTGTGAGCGCGCTCTTCTGACAGAACTGCAGTGCGCTTGTGCGATCGATCGCACACCCTGCGATCAAACGCATGTGCACAAACTTCTACATTTTTTGTGTATCTGCGTGTCTGCGATCAATCACAGAGACGCAGCGAGTGCACCTCCTGGCTGCCCCAATGCACTGAGGCGGTATGTGTCGCTTTTTATTTTATTTTTTAATTTTTAGTTTTTATTTAATTATTTATTTATTCTGCCTATGTTTATTTATTTACTTGCTGTTTTTAGTTTTTTATTAGTTTATTTTTATTTGTTTAATTAGTTTAATATTTTGTTAGTTTATTGATTAGATATTTGTTTAGTTCATTTTTTGTAGTTTTTGTTTAGTTTATTTTAATTTTGTAAATTGGTTATTGTTCTTGTGGGATATTTTGAATTGTTTGGGTGAAGCATGAGTCTTCCGTTTAATTATTTTGATGTTTCCCCTAGTGGTAGGATGCCAAATTCTATCAATTTGCACCCACATGAACCATGTTCACACTGCTCCAGCCCTTACCATAGTTTAGGTGATTGTCCATATTGGGGACAATTTTCCAATTTTTCAAATGAGCAGTTGAACACCAGTTTCTCCAGTCCTGGGTTTGAATCAAATTCAAATTTTTATAACCCAGACTGGAGAAACCATTCTGATTTTTCGTGGCATGATCATGCTATGAAAAATTTTGCTCCCCAAGTTGACGAATTGCAAAATCCTGAATATCTGCAGTTCAACAACCAATTTTCTTCCCATTCATCATATGACTACCCTCCTAAGCAATCTTATTTAGAGGAAACACTTAAGGAATTCATGAAACTAGTCGGCCAACCTATCATTCCTGCTTCCCATGAACTATCTTTGGAAGAAACACTCGATGAGTTTAGGAAAACAATCAACCAATCTTGTCAAGAGATCATAGATGCCACTGTGGCAAACACTGAAGCAGTTGCAAGGTTGGAAGGACAGTTTGGTCATCTAGTTTCTGAATTCAATAGAATTGAGGAAGAAGAATTTCAAAGTCAGGAGATGGCGAGAGGGCAGTACATGATTGATGAGGATTGCCCCAGCGATCCTCATCATAAGCATGTCCAAGCCACCACCACATTTGAAAGTGAGGAAGTTGTAGAGGAGATTTTTTGTGAGCCAAGCCTTGAGGATCCTTTGGAAAAAAGCTTTGCTCAATTTGAGTTTGATTTGGATATTGACATGATACATGAGCAAGCTAAAGGCTTATTGGATCCCACTCCTGAGATGCGGACTGAGAATGGGGAAGAAGAAATGGAGGAGCAAATTGAGCCCCCACCAATTTTAAATTGGTCCAATGACAAGGAAGTGAGTACTGAAGTTCATCCTTAATCACAATCCCTCTCGAGACACTACATGTACCACAAGCATCATTCTTTCAGTGTCTCGAAGAGCCATCTTATGTGGAGATTTTCAAGATATCACGCATATATAGGTGCAAATATAGAAATAGACATACCAAGAAATTTTTTTGAAGAAAGCAAATTTGCTACATAAGATGGTGGAACATCCTTCCAGAGGGGTATCAAATTTTAAAGAAGAAAGGATGGAAGGGATTGGTTGGACACCCACATGAGCGGGGAAGGTGCGGTATTTTTTCTTTTTTATTTTCTGCACTACATTTTTTATTTATTTTCTTTTTGTTATTTTATTTTTTGTCATTTTATTTTATTTTTTTCAGTTTCTAACAGCAATTAATCTTTTGATGTTTGTGCTTGTGAGAAAAGATTGCTGTTAGTTTTTGACAAGTGTTTTGATGTTCAAGTTCAGGGGATGCCTTGGCCTTGGCACGTTTCAGTTCCTCATCCCATTGTAATGTATTTCTTGCCACATTGGGGACAATGTGTCATTTAAGTTTGGGGGGTGTGGGCAAACATTTTGTCTGTCTTTTTGTTTGTTTTTGTCTGTATATACTTGTTTTTGTATGTATATAATTCTTTTTTTATTTTTTATTTTGTTGCTATGTTGTTGATTGGACATAAATTACGTCATAACTGTGGATTGTTTGTCATTGGTGTGTTTAACTTGTTTGAACATTGCATATCATTAGAAATATCAGTTTTTGATTCATGTGTTGGATTAGAGAGAGTACACTTGTTTGATTAATATTTCACATGCATACTAGCATAGGGTCTGTAGGGTATGAAATTAGACTTGAGGAGTGTTTTTCTTGAGATTTGTGGTTGATGTAATGTGTGATGAAAACCTTGGCTGTTAAAAGAAATCAAAAAATAAAAAAATAAAAAAAAGTATAATAAGTTGAGTTTTTTATTGAGTAATCGGATCTCTTGCCTGGCCAAGCAATGAGTGTTCACGTCAAAAGATGAGAAATTCCAGCTAAAAAGTTGTATGGCTAGTTAGGCTTCGTAACTCTTTTTGACTTGAGTAATTAAGCCCTTAAGGATGTCTCTACATCTAGTGCCCTAAAACCGCCTGGTTTGGGAGTCACTGGCTCAACACTCATTATATAAGTCATTTAGAAGTTTAAGGGAGTCAACATTGCACAGCCTACACAAAAAATTGCATTTTTTATTTCAAACCTCGGTTGTTTTAATCACATTGTATTTCCTATGATTTTTGGGGATACACGTTTCGAGAATAATTGAAACCCTATGATCTTGTTGTTAGTTCAATTTGCACTTCATAGAGCATGTGTTATCTCAATTTTTCAACCTTGAGTGAAAATGATGTTTGGATGCCTGAATGATGTGGTTTGTATGTTCAACATGTTAAATTTGCTAATAATGTATGAACCATGTGTTTGTGTGAAGGGCTTTGTCCATTAATAACATAGTACCAAATAATTGTTTATGGGTGTCATTTCTGGAAAACCCTCACGAGATTTCATTTGTCCACTAGGGATGCCTAGGGGTTTAAAAGGCTTGTTACATTTGCTAAATGCAATCGTTTCTCCCACGAAAGTGGATTTATGTTTCTTGTTTTCATTGTGTTTTCATTTTTGTTTTGCTAAGGGACTAGCAAAATATAAGTTTGGGTATTTGATCGATGCCAAATATTGTATATTTGACACCCCTTAACTTATGTTTGTTAAGCTCTTAGCTTTATTAATTTCTAATGTTTTGGTTAGTTTTGGTGTTTTAATATTTTGCAGGTTGTTAAGTTGCATTTTGGGCTAATGCCATCAACTCTGGGGCTTAAAATAGTTTAGGGAGCTTTGGCAGCAAAATTGAGTCGAGCGATGATTCGCACCTGATGACTTCCACCAAAATGGCCATATCTTGAGTTTTATAACTCCGATTGGGGTGATCTTGGTGTCTTTGGAAAGCTATCTCGAAGATCTACAAAATCACATTTCACAAGTTTTGGCCAATTCTGAAGTATGTGCACTCGAACGCACATTTTTATGTTCAAACGCAATTATGCCCATCTGATGCAGAAATTCTTGCACGAGTGCGTTCGAACGCACCTAGTGTGATCGAACGCACTTAAGCTGACCTGGCAGCGTTGAAACCCTAAATTTAGCCTATAAATACCCCCATTTCTTTTGTAAACGGGTAGGGACACTTGGAGGCCGCTTGAAGGCGCCTTTGGGAGCTGGGACTCCCCTGTTTGGGCATTTTGAGCTCCTCTAAATGTCACTTTTGTATAGTTTAATTAATATTTAATGATTTTAGTTGTTTTAATTTAGTCTCTTATTTCCCTCACTATGAATTTGTTTATATATATATATATATATATTCATGTTTAGTTTACATTTTCTGTTATTTAATTTAACGTTTATTCGATTCAATCACAATCTCATGACAAGATTATGATTGGTTGTTGTTTATGGATCGTTTATCGTCCAATATGCGTTGTGATTTGTCCGGGTTACATCGGATAGTTTAAGCAAGTCTAATATCCGTTGTCGTCAATGACACATCGGATGATTCGATCTCGGCTCAACATCCGTTGTGACCATTTATGGGTTAATACATCGCATGATTCGACTAGATTTTGTAAAGCAAAAGAACATGTGTCGAGCTAGGCCGTACGACGGGTGTGTGGACTATCGTGAGAATGGGACATACATTTTAGCCTAATTGTTTGATGGATATGTGGATTAACATGCTTATATGTTGATTAAATCGTAGTGAGGTAGATTAGGGACCTTAGGGTTTTTATTTATTTATTTTATTGCATTTTAATCTAGTTTATTTTTATGCACACCAACTGTTTGATTTTGGGACTAGGTTAAGATAAGATTAGTTTAGGTACTTTAAAATTAGTTTTTAACAAAACATGATTCTCTATGGTTCGACCTCGCACTTGCACAACCGCTCTATTACAAACGACTCGTGCAATTGGCGAGTACAATTAAATTTGTACAACATTTTCCACATACAGTCTGGGTTAATGGGTATCCAAGCCATAACTCTATAGAGGAAAACAAACTCTTTCTTACATGACAATTCCTTCAACCAAAACAGGGATAGATATACTATCCAAGTATAATCTTAAAAGAAAGAGTCATACATAATCATTTAAACAAATACGGGTAGCAACTCCACATATCATGTTCTGCTTCCTACGATGCTTCCTCAACTCCACGATTGCGTCACAGCACCTTGGTGATAGGAATCATCTTGGTATGCAACACTTGCTCCTTTCGATCCATGATCTTTACTGGTTCCTCTACGTAGGTTAATCGGGGTTAGCGATGTACTTCCTTAACATAGACACATGAAAAACGTCATGCATCCCAACCAAATCTGGGGTAAGGCAATCCTATATGCCAACCTCCCCTTCCTCTTCAAGTCGCATCACTCCCATCATCAATGCTATCTTAAGGAATATACGATTTCCTACATCATGTTCCAAAGGTCATTCCTAGTTATCGGCATAACTCTCTTCTACCAACTTTAGGATGCACTCATCCTTCTCCAATGGTAAGCACTTGAATCATTTCAGGCCCCAACGTTGTCTCCTTCCAACGTTGTCCCAATACTAGGGTGACTGACACTTACATCCATAAAGTGCTTTGTAAGGCGGCATTCCAAAAGTCACCTGTAACGAATTCGATGAAAGGTAGGTACTGAGCCCAACTACCTTTGAAATCCAACACGCATGCCTGCAACATATCCTCTAGGATATGGTTCGTCTACTCAGATTGTCCATCTGTCTGAGGATGAAAAGAAGTACTGAACTTCAGCTCTGTCCCCATTTCCTTCTGAAGACTTTGCCAAAACCTTGAAGTAAAATGAGAGTCTCTGTCTGAAACGATTATCGATGGTACTCCATGTAAACGGACTATATTTTGGACATATAGTTTGGCCAACTTATCCATCGGATCCTTAACCTTTATGGGAATAAAGTGAGCATTCTTTGTTAGATGATTGACCACAACCCAAATGGAATCTTCACCAGTGGGTGTCTTTGGCAAACTCAAAATAAAATCCATTGCGATTTCGTCCCACTTCCACTTTGGTACAAGCAACGGCTTAAGTGTTCCCGCCGATCTCCGATGCTCCGCCTTTACTTGTTGGCAGGTTGAACACTTCTCTACAACCTTGCAATATTCTTCTTCATATTGTTCCACCAATATGATCCCTTCACATCGCGGTATATCTTGTTACTTCTAGAATGTATAGCATACGGAGAATGATGAGTCTTGCTCATGATCTCATTTCTTAGTCCTTCACCTTCCGACACACACTTATTTGAAATGGGTGAGCAACCCAACATCTCAACATCCTTATGGAAAAACCCTTATGCCTTAACAATCGCTCGATCTTGGTGCACCTGTGATCCTCCAACTGAAAGCTTAATCCAAGCGAGCAATCCCGATCCAACCACCAAGTTTGACACGCATGTAGACGCACCCTCATCTACCACTTCTACTCCCATCCTAGCGAATTCCATAACCAACTAGGGTTGGAAAATTCCAAGAGTGATAAGCTATTAGATTAAGGCCGTCACTTTTCTACTCAAGGCATCAGCTACTATGCTAGCCTGATTACAACCCTTAGATCAACTCTAGCCACTTCCTTTGTCTCCATAGACAACTGTACCTGAGAACTCCTTAGTCCATTTAGGTACAAAAAGATTCTCTAGAATCTCTTAGCTTTTAAGTATCCCAAAATCATGTAATCCAATACAAGATCAATGGGTACAAGATTCACTAGTTGCCTTATGCCAGAATCCAAGTCCAAGAATATAATCCCTTAACATACTTCTAATGGGCAATGGACAAAATCAGGAATCTTATCATCAACACATCAACAAGCAACAAGCATCATGCATTAACAAAACTTTTAGTTAATGTTACACTTTTAGGTCCAAAACCCCAAATCAAGGGCAAGTACAAAACAAAATACAACTGGCTGATATATAAGCAACATCCAGTCACCCAGCCCTTGACTACAAAATAAGGCGAACCCATATGCGTTAAACAACTTTGGTGGTTACGCTTAGCCCTTGTCCTACCATCATTCCCTTCTAGGTGAACCAGTACCATTCCTTTTGGTCTGCTTGCAGTTCCGAATGAAGTGTCCAACCTTGCCACATCCATAGTACAAATTCTTCCTTGATCTGCATTTCCCAAAATGCAGTCTACCACATCTATGGCACCAATGTCACTTTTCCTTCTTGGAATGCAACTCTCAGGGTGTACTCCTCCTTAAGCTCCATGAGTATTCCCGATAAAACTCTTCATTGAATCGAGTCAATGGAATGGCCTCCTCGCTTCCTAATTCCTTCACCAGCGAGTTTCTCTTAGCATACCACCATTGCCTTGCTTCTCCAAAGAACTTGTAGGCTGCGTACTTGACTCTTTGCTCCTCAGTGTAGTTCATAACTCGTAGTAGCTCCTCCAAGCTTGTAAGCCACTCTCTCGCTTCTCTAGAGTTCAGGTTCCCCTTAAACATAAGGAAAGGATGCTCATAGAACTCCTTGAAAGAGCAACCTTTGCTTCCACTTGGAGTTGGGACTCCTCGTACGTTGACCAATGCTTCCACAAGATGACTTGCCACAGCTTCCAATGCTTGGGTAGCGTTCAGAATGTTCCTCGTCTTTTCATCGGGTTGGGATGGTCTCCTACCATCGTTGCTCCCAATGATGTCATGTCGTGGTGACATCTCTGCAGTCACAACGATCATCAGCCCTAACTTCGAAGCGCTAAACCGAGCCTCACTCAAGACTTCAAACCTAATCGCAACCTATCCGTACTAAGCGCCTAAACTACTTCCACCTTAAGCAAAGACCAAATACGGATCTAAGCTTAAGACCTTATGCAACTATCTTAGTGCAGATCAGACCTAATCTCCAAGGTTGCACCATCAAAGTGGTCTTAGTCCAAACTTCAATACCGTATCAGATCCCTAAAATCTTCAAGTCCAACATCCTTAAGATTATAGGTATCAAAATTCTGTATCCCTTGTATACATAGTGAAAAGCTCTAATGAATCCAGATCTAACTAATAGATCAATTCACGGTCCAAGAGCAACTGCTCGATACCAATCAGAACCCTCGAGAATTAATTAACTGGTAATTAATTCAACGGTTCGTCTCTAGCCTAGTTCCACTTCGAACAAGACCTCTGGGACCTCTACTCCTAAAAATAGAGAATACTAAGTAGTGGAAGTAATAAAGTACTGTAAACATAAATCAGTATAACCAGAGCATCTAACCAAAAATCATCAAAGCAGCAAAAATCATATTATATACGTCAGTACAAGGGATATATGCTAATCTTTAATATGCAAGCAAGTATGCATCAAGCCCTAATGTCTACAACATAACTCAAAAGTACTAGTTACCATGAGTACCCGCATAAGCTTGTAATAAGTCCTCAAACATCTTCTGGATCGAATCATCCACAAGAACTGGATGCTTCACGGTATCCATTATCTATAACAGCATAATCGTACATATGGAGAAAAAAGGGAACTTACCGATGACTTAGTAAGTAGAAATCCACATGACATACCCGTCATTAATTTGTGGATTCTTTTACTTATAAAATACATGCAACATTATGAGATGATAGTTATTATGCAGGTGATATATATATAGATAATATATGCTTATAATCATGAGTAATAGTAATAGTTCAACAATATGGTCTCCCGAGATATTACCCCTTCTTAGCAAGGTTGACTCTATCCCAAGGGACCTGTAGTACAATACCAGTGCCCCAACAATTGCACAAAACATACCGTACGTAACACTAGCGACACGACCGAGTTCAACTTCGGGTGGCCCACACTGCTAATGACATCTATCCTATAGTGACCATCCATTGGGAATGGCTGCATCATTGGTCACGAGTCATTGGATCTAAAGCCCCCACACATGCACACATTGACTATAAAGCTAACCCGTATAGTAAGCCCATGGCCATTACTATCGCACGTACCAGTGTACCATGTTTTATAATGCAATTAGTCTTATTAGTTTTTTGCATTCACAGTTTTACAAGTCTCATTATTATCTTGTTAACAGATACATGGTTTCACAAAAGAAAGTTCCTCGTAGTTCCAAAATGTATTTCATGAAAGTTGAAAAACATGCATGTTTGATATATACAAAATACGTGCAATGCAGGAAAAGTAACAACAAGGCATCCATGTGAGTTTGTACTCACCAGGGCCGTAAAGCTCCTCTATGTAATTCCTTTGAGGCTCCATAACCTCGAATACTGAGAAAAGACCTATCATCAGTTCTATTTCTACTAAAGCACAACTCTATAACAAGTAAGCATGAGTTATGGGTATGGTTTCGTAACACTCTAGCCAGATGTCTAACAGGGTCAGACGTCCTTGAGTCACGACGGCCAGATGTCGTCACAGACCGATTTCACTGAGTCACGGCGGGTCAGACATCCGATCACGAAACCGTACGTCCGCTCCGACGTCTTTTGGGGAGAACCTCATTTTCTCTCCACTACCCACCTATTCTCCAACTCCTAAGGCCAACAAAAGCTTCATAGGACCTCCTAACTCAGATCGAAACCTCCATGCGATGACAACAATGCTAAGCTTAACAAAACACTAGCCCAAGCAAGATAAAATCATAACTAAGCTAACAACTACAACTAGCAACATAGAACTATAATCGAGTAGCATAACGACGTATTAAAAAGTTAAGGAAACCAAGCGTTACCTCCTTGAAGCAAAAATGCAAGAGTTCCCTCCTCCGGCAGCACCGAAACCTCACAAACACTCACGAAATGACCTACTGGCAGCCTAGGGGCGAAGAGGGATTTAGGGGTGAGAATGGTGTGAAATGGGTGAGGGGGTATTTATAGGGCCAAAAAGTAGTGGATGTCCAGTCCTAAGGGTGTACGTCCAGTACCTTTCCACAGTGGTCCAAAGGCTGTCTCGTACGTCTAGGTATTAACGGAGGATATTCCAAAAAGTAGCAGACGTCTGATCCTAATGGCGTACGTCCGGTACTATTCCACAGTGGTCCAATGGCTGTTTTGTACCATTAGGTATTACACGGTGGATTTTGTGAATAGTGCATATGTCCGCCCCAAAGTGGCGTACGTCTGCTGTACTGTTCATAGAGTTTGAATGTACTTTTCTGTCAGACTGTATGTCCGGTATGGGTCCACTGTAGGTCTGCACTAAAGGACAACAGTGTACGTCCACCAACCTAGAGTACATCCGCACTAAAAGACAAACCAAAAGACAAATTCCCAAAATGCCCTTCTAACAGATCCTAGTGACCCAAAGTCCAAATTAACCCTTTAACTAAGCCACTTATGTTTAGTTAAATATTTGGGTCACTACAAACAGGAGCTAAGGGACAACTGGTGAAAATAGGATTTCCTTGTAACACTCTGGCCGTATGTTCGGGCTCGAGGCCATACGTCCACTGTGTTATGACAGGCTGTACGTTCGTTCATGAGACCATACATTCGCTCCAATGTTTTTCAGGGAGAACCTCATTTTCTTTCTATTGTCTGCCTATTCTTTGACTCCTAAGGCCAACAAAGGCTACCTAAGGCCTCTTAACTCATCAAAACCTCCATGCAAAGTAACAATGCTAAGCTTAACAAAATACTAGCCTAAGTAAGATCTAAAGCATAACTAAGGTAACAACTACAACTAGCTATACGAAATAACAATTGAGCAGCATAACGACATAACTAAAGAGATAGGCAACTGAGCATTACTTTTTTGAAACAAAACCTCGAGAGTTCCTCCTCTAGCAACACCGAAACACTCACGAAGCCTCACAAACACTCACAAAACAGTCTACCAGCAGCCTAGGGGTGAAGAGAGGGGTTTAGGGGCAAAATAGGTGTGAAATGGGTGAGAGGGTATTTATGGGGCCAAAAAGTAGCGGATGCTAGGTCCAAAGGGTGTACGTTCGGTACTATTCCACAACGGTCCAAAGGCTGTTTCATACGA
Source organism: Carpinus viminea (assembly GCA_013348765.1). Taxonomy (NCBI): domain Eukaryota; kingdom Viridiplantae; phylum Streptophyta; class Magnoliopsida; order Fagales; family Betulaceae; genus Carpinus; species Carpinus viminea. The sequence goes on along the minus strand of CP054670.1, from coordinate 27,374,734 downwards.
CCAGGTATTACCCGGTGGATTTTATGAATAGTGTCGCGTACGTTCGCCACTTTGGTGTACATCTGCTGAACCATTCACAGAGTACGATTATATTGTCATAGCATACGTCCGATGGGGGGCCACCATACGTTCACACTAAAAGACAGCAGCGTATGTTTGGTATTTCAGCGTACATCCGCACTAAAAGACAAGAGCGTACGTCCGCACTAAAAGACAAACCAGAAGACAAATTTTCAAAATGCCATTCTAGCTGATCATAGTGACCCAAAGTCCAAATTAACCCTCTAACTAAGCTACTTATGCCTAGTTAAATATTTGGGTCACTACATTCTCCCCTTCTTACAAAAATTTCATCCTCGAAATTTCGTAGCCCCAAAACACAAGAAGAATCAGTAGCATTACTTCAACGTCCGTAGTTTAGCAAGGTTTGTGCTCAGCCTTGTCCTTGGAAAATCTTATCCTGGTCTTTCTTATAGCACTAACCTCCTTCATCCAATATAGAGTGATCCACTATGACACCTTGCCCGATGGGCAAATCAATTAACTAGTAATTGATCCCACTGCGCGCCATTCCAGCCATGTTCCTTAAGGACATGACCTCCGGGAAAAACACTTTTCTCGTCGTAACGAGAAAACTGCAGTGGAAGACTTTATCAAGACTATGGGATTAGGAGATAGTAATAGAAACATCACACAGCAGTACCGAAAATAAGGTGCTACATCTATAATATAATAGATAGTCATCGAATGTACTGGTCATCAGACCATCCACAAGAAATAGATACAACCCAAAATAAACAACATCAATATTGTTCATAAAAGATCAACAGATCAAAGCCTAGACTTAAGCTTCAACAGAGCTAGTGAAATCAAAATCTCCATCATGTCTACAAGGGTAGATCCTCCATCTTCCCACATCGTCCTAAGCTAAACGGGATCCATATCCTCAAAGATTACCCGTATCAGGTCCTGAGCAATCACCCAAGTAATCTCTGAAGACATCTTTGTCTAGTGTAGTTAAACCACGAAATTATTCGTAATGATGGAGAAAGACATAAATAAAAGGAAGTAAGTCTAAGACTTAGTGATTTTTAATGCAGATAATACCCATGCCAATTTTAGTAATGAACTCAGATGTTTAATAAGTAAAACTAGTTCCATCATGACAGCTTATTTATGAGTGATATATATATAGTAGTGACAAATGTATATGATGTAAACAACAGTCATAGTTCAACAGTATGGTCTACCCGAGAGATTACCCTTTCTCAGCAGGGTTGAAGCTGTCCCGATGGACCTATAATACAATGTCAGTGTCCCAGCCATTATACAACATACTGTACGTAACATTAGTGGCACGATCAAGTCCGACTCCAAATGGCCCACATTAACTAATGACATTTGTCCTATAATGATTGAACCATTGAGAATGGTTGCACCAAGGTCACGAAACCAATGGATCCAAAGCCTTCACATAACGTACACATTTGACCATAAAGCTAACATGTATAGTAAGCCCATGATCATTACTACCGCATGTACCGATGTATCATGTCATATGATGTAAATTATCTTGTTTGTATTTTACATGCATGTCATTTTACAAGTTTCACTTGGTTAATATGTTCAGCACAACATTTTTCTCAAATGACAGAGTTCATGTACAATAAGTATAAACTGTGAGAGTTATAAAATATGCATGTTTGCTCGGTACACAAAATAGACGTGTAGTGCATGGAAAATAACAATGCGCATTATATGAGATAAAACTCACCTGGATTGATAAGCGTCTTCGAAAACTTCAAAAGATCTAGGTTCTCTAAATCTGTGGAAAACCTTCTATTAGTCCTAATTCCACTAAAACAGCTAGAAGGTAAGGAGAATAGGAGCTATGGGACGGTTGGTAAAAATATGGTTTCCCTGTCACACACTAACCGTACGTCTGGGTTCGGGACCGTATGTCCACCGTGTGACGATAAGACGTACGTTCGGTACAACATCGTACGTCCACTATGTGGGTTTCTCAGGGAGAACCTCATTTTCTCTCTACTGTCTGCCTATTCTCTGACTGCTAGGGCTACTAGGAACACCTTAAAGCCTTCTAGTCTAGCTAATAACCTCCATGCAATGTAACAACGCTAAGCTAGTCGAAAATGCTAACCCAAACAAGTTTTAAAGCATAACTAAACTAGCAACTATAATTAAACGTAAAATGAGTAACATAATGATGTAATTAAAAGTTAAGGATCGAACGTTACCTCCTTGAAACAAAACCGCAAGAGTTCCGCCTCACAAACGTTCCGAAACTCACGAACGCCTCACACACACACACTCATAAAACACACTCAAACACTTTGAAAATACTCTAGGAACACTTTGGCAGCCTAGGGGTCTGGAAATGAGTAAAGAATGAAGAGAGGTAGGAGTCTATTTATAGGCCCAAAAAAGCAGTGAAAATATGGCCAAGTGGTGCACGTCCGATGGTTCTTGCCTAGTGGTTCAATGGCTACCTCATACGTCTAGGTATTAACCAGAGGGTATTCAAAACGTAGCGTATGTTTGATACTTTTGGCATACGTTTGTTGTACAATTTGTAGAGCATACGTTTGGTGGTCCCCCCATGTACGTCCGCACTACAGATAGCAGTGTACATCCGCTCAAAAGTCCAAATTACCCTTCTAGTGTCCTTAGTGATCCAAAGCCCAAATTAACTCCCCTAACTAAGCTACTTATACCTAGTTAATAATTTGTGTTACTACATTCTACCATCTTTATAAGAATTTCTTCTCAAAATTTTGAGACAAATACCAAAAGAACATCACTTAACGAGGAATAGAATGTTACCTTCCATTTGTAGAGTCTTCTTCATCATGCTCGGTAGATTCTTGGATTATCTCATCCCATCCGTTAATTGGTACATCATCCTTTTCAAACAATTATGGAAGATCACCATGTAAGTCATCGAGTGTATCGTACTCGATGTTGCCCACACTATACCAATTCTCATCAATCTCTACTCCCAAGTCTATCCACTAGTAGAAAGAGTAGTTCCACACACAGTCCGAGTTGATTGGTATGGGTTGTAATACCCCAAAATTTATATCCTAGAATAAATGTGATCTTAATATTAAGGATAAGGAGGATTTGTAATTTTATAGATAAATAGAGATTAAATGTGAAAGATGGTGAAAATTGAATTTTAGTGAGTTATTGGAAGAAAAGTCACATTATTTTGGACGCTAAAAATTCAATGAGAGACTTTAAGAAAAACTGTTTTAAGACCTTGTAGAATAATGAGAAATGAAGATTTTAAAAGTAGTTTCATGATTTTTGGACATTTGTAGAAGAAGTTATGATTTTTGGAAGATGCAAGTATCAAAACAAAAATTTTGGTCAAGCAGAGGCACTGAATTTCGAGGTATTTTTGAGGTATTAAAAAGTTATGGATTATTATGATTTTTGAATATGTTGTGAGCCTTTAAATAAGGACAATTTTAAGCTAAATTTCGTGTCATTTGGAGTTAAATTGAAAGAGTTATGAATTTTTGAAGTTTAATAGGTTAATCTGTCAAATAGTTAAAGCACGTGAGATTTGGGGAATTAATTGGATGGGTTAATGATTTTATTAGGCCACAAATTTTGGATATATTGTAATAGACATATTTAGGTTTATAATGGAATTATTTTAAATTTTATGAGCATTTAGGTAAATGCAAACTCATATTGACAGCACATGTGATGTGCTGTCAAGTTATGAAAACTTAAGTGAGTTTTGTGGCCACAACTGTTGGACTGCAGGGTTCTTTCATTTCTCTAAAAGGCATGTTGCTGGACAGGTGTCATATATCATGCCTTTATGGCCTTCTTGGTGGACACATGGCTGGTGGTAATGAGAGTATGTGGCAAATGTGTAAGGCAACACAACCATGCAGCAAATCACGTGGATAGCTAGGTGTTTACAGCATGAAAGCATGCTTTTCTTGGTTCACACGTAGCTGCAGGTGTCATGTACCATGGTACACTCCTTCTCTTGAGGACGCATGGGCTTAAGTTGGAAAACAAAGTGGGACAAGTGTCCCACATACGGCAAGGCTGGACCACTATATAAGGAGAGCAATTTGCTCATTTTTGGAACAGCTCAAGTGAGCGCGAGAAAGAGAGAAAGAAAGAGAGGAGGAAAGAAAGAGAGGAAGAAAAGAAAGAGAGGAGGAAGGAAAGAGAGAAAAGAAAGAAAGAGGAAAAGAAGAAAGGAAGGAGAGAAAGAGGAAAGAAAAATAGGAGGACTCCAAGGTAATATTTTTTATGGTGTCTTTAGTATAAAGCTAAATTTCTAGAATTAAATTGAGGCTTTTAGAGTATGATTATTTGAGTTGCTATTTGGAAGGATTGGTTATAAATAGAGTAATTGTTGTAAATGTTCCTAAGCTTTTGATATTTGGAGTAAGTTGCTAAATTAAATGGTTTAGGAAGAGAGTGATATTATGGCTAGGTAAACTTCTTAAGCCGTTAATTATAGTCAGATGATTTTTGATGTTTTATTAAGGCCTTAGTTAAGCTAATTATTTCAAGCATGGTGGGGTTTGATGTTAAGGATATAAGAATTAATGATTGAGTTACTTTTACTCCGTTGTAGGAATTATGAATTTGATGTAGAATCAAATTAAGGACATACGATGCTAGGTAAGGGGACACAACACCAAAAACCCAATAGATTTTATTATAAATCTTTGGAAAACAAAAATGTTGGGAATTTTATAAAGAATCCACTTACATGATTTTCAAGTGCACTTCCTATTTTTAATGCATAACTTTATTCAATCATATGACATGATTTATGAATGTTATGTTTTACAATTACCTCATTTTTTTTTATGAGTTATGCATAACGCAATTATGAATAAAAGAGCTCATAAAGGTTTCATGATATGTTATACAAATATGGATGAGCTTACAAGATTATATGAAATGTTATATGTGCATTCATGAATAATAAATGTTTAACCTCGAGGTACTGAAGCAACGATCGGCCGGATCGCAAGGATAGCATGGCAAGCACACCGAAGGATGGTTATGAGAAGGTGTGTTCTACCAGCCAGGTGGCCTCCACCTAGGGGGAGTTTCAACTGGTAGCTCTCCCCTGTGATGACAGGATGAGCCAAAAGAGTCCTTCGGGACAAGCCAACCGTGCGCCAGACACGGTAAGCTCACAGCGATGGGTCAAATGGTAAAACAGTCATTATTTTGACAAAAAGTTAAAAGAACGTGCTGATTACTCATTTTTAGGGGTGGGCAAATTAACCGTTACCGATTAACCGACTGATTACAAATATTAACCAAACCAATATAACCGTTACCGATAGTTATCGGTCGGTAATCGGTTAAAAAATTTATACCGGTAACCTTATCGGTTGGTAATCGGTCGGTTAAAATTTTATTATCGGTTAACTGATATGACCGATAAGTAATTTTAATTTTTAATTTTTAATTTTTATATATAACATACTCAATAACTTTACTGAAACCAAAATGATGTCGTTTTGGTTTCACTATATAACACTTACAATTCCCTATTTCTCCTAACCCTAACCCACAACATCCTCACAAGCAACTCATCGCTTCGCATCAGACCAGCAGCAAAGCATCCCTTCGCCTCCTGTACCCATAGCAGCCAGTAGCCTGAGGCCTAACCGGCACCCACCTGGTCTGGGTTCACTTCACTCTCTCCAGGTATACCGTATACCCCTTTGGAATCCCACATACCATGCTTGTTTTTTTTCCTTTTCATTGGAATTTTGGGCTAAATGGTTGAGCTTTAAGCCTTTAATGGGTCATGAAATGGGATTTAGTTGCTTCACTTAGGCATTGCTTGATAGTCAGTCATTGTTGTGTTTTTGGCTCTTATTATCCCATGGTTGTGTGGCTCGCTTTCTCAGTTTCTCTAGTGCTGAGTTTGAGACTATTAATGGGCGAGTTCTATTTAGTTGTAAATGTGAAATCTAATATGGTGGCCTGAAGAAATAAATGGGGTCAGTTGTGGAAGGCCAAATTGCTCAATGTTCCTTCCAAACTTTTCAATGTTGTAAGAGTATAACTTCAGATGAAGGAGATTAAGAAATAAATGGGGTCAGTACTATAGAGATGATTATTACAGATTTGTTGTTCTCTTATTCTGTTCTTCTTCACTTCATTTCTCACCTGTATGGTTCTATATCCATTTACTTGTAGATTTGTTGCTTTCAAGTTAGGCTATAAGACTTTTAGATGAAGGAAAGGTGTATTTTTTTTTTTAATTTCTGTAATCCCATTTAGACAATCTTCACCATCTCTCTGTCTCTCTGTCTCTCTCATTAATTGTTCCTGTTTGATGTCTGTTTCTATATCAAATGGTGGTGGTGGTTCTAAGCCAAAAACAAAAAGGAAAAAGAGAAAGAGAACCACCCAAATAGGGTAGTTGAGAGAAATTATGAGCCTTCATTCCTTGCTTGGGGGTTGGGTCTACAAGCTGCCAAAAAGTGAGGCATCATCGATGAAGGGGATTTAGGTAATGAAAGTAACTAACCCTGCCAATGATAGGTAGAAAAGCAGCAGTAAAGTTGAGGGGATGAAATGAAAATAGCAGATTAGTTTAACAACTTGTAGGGAAATGTTTTGTGGAATATGATTTACTTTTTTTACACATTAAGGGCCTGCTGTAACAATCACTAAGATGTGTTGTTAAATTTCTTTTAATTTAACAAGGGAACAATACATTTTAGCCCCCTCAACTACCACCCATTTACGTTTTAGCCCCCTAAAATATCAAAAGTTGTTAAATGGCCCCCCAACTACCAAACAGTTACGTTTTAGCCCCCTTCGTTAGTTTTTACTGTGAAATTGGATGAAAACATCAAAACTACATCGTTTTGAGATTGCAAGTTACCAAAATACCCTCAACTAATGGAGGGGGCTAAAACACAACTGTTTGGTAGTTGGGGGAGCCATTTAACAACTTTTTCTTCCCCTTTGCTTTTCGTTTTTCTCTACCTAGCTTGGTTAGCCATGGCTTTGTGCTACTGGGCTTACCCCGGCAGCCCTGGATCAAACTCAAGAGAGGGAGGCCATGACTGTGTGGACTTAAAGCTTCCTAGAAAGCAGTAGGAGCTGATCAATGCTGTAGCGGGTGCAGCTAAGAAACCAATTGTTCTGGTTCTTCTTTTCGGTGGTCCGATTGATATATCTTCAGCCAAGAGTGACAAAAACATCGGAAGCATCTTGTGGGCTGGTTATCCAGGTCAAGTCGGAGGAAGTGCGATTGTAGAGGTTATCTTTGGCGATCACAACCCAGGCAGCTTATGAGAGAAAGAATCTCTGTTTATTTCCTTGTGCCCCTTCATGCATTCAGAGTCGCACCTGGCCCGCAGCAATCCATAGGTTTGCCAACCAGCATCACCAGCAAGCCCGTGATTCCCCTGACGAACTAACAAGCTCGTTAGCAAGCTTGCTATCCCGCCGGTGAACCAGCACCTCGCGAGTCTAGACCTCGCCTTGAGGCAAGCCAGTGACTTAGCCTCGCCTTGCCCACAAACCAACAATGGTCATGGATCCCGCCAAAGACTCCACGGTGAACCAATGCCTCGGGAGCCTCGCTCAATCGCAAACACCCTGACGAACCTAGTTGCATGTTTGCCAAGTCTACCATGCTTGTCAACTCTACCTCGTTGCTCTACTCTCTCCGTAACAGCCCAGGTTGCCTGACCATGTCTCGTCACCAAAATCACTAGGGTTTGGGTGGTTGACTTGTTGGAACACAAGGTGAGGGTAAGAGTGAACCGGGACGTCGAGCTGAGCAAGCATGCGTACAAGCTTGGCCATAATGTAACAACATTGGTCCAGGCCCTTGCGGAGGATATGGGCGTGGACTTGTTTGATTTGGACGAGGTTGGTGGAGCCATGGAGAAGAGAGATGAGCCGCTCCTCTAGAAGCCTTCATTGCTGAAGCTGAGAGAAAGGAATGAAAATTTACGTTGAATTTATTTGTGGGTGTCCTTGCTTTTGTGGGAAAATGTTTGGAGTAGCGATGGTGGAGAGCTTGCGGTAGGGCTGCCGAGGTAAGCCTAGTAGCACAAAGCCATGGCTAGCCAAGCCAGGTAGAGAAAAAGCTAAAGGGAAGAAAAAAGAATGGTTTTCTCACAAACAGTTGTGTTTTAGCCCCCTTCATTAGTTGAGGGTATTTTGGTAACTTGCAATTTCAAAATGATGTAGTTTTGATGTTTCCATCCAACTTCACGGTAAAAACTAACGGAGGGGGGCTAAAACGTAACTGTTTGGTAGTTGAAGGGGCCATTTAACAACTTTTGATATTTTAGGGGGCTAAAACGTAACAGGGTGGTAGTTGAGGGGGCTAAAACGTATTTTCCCCATTTAAAAACCTTTCATTTTTTTTAAATTCATTTTTATTTATTTTATTTGTATTCTTCAGAAGTTTAGATGGCATCAGCTACTTCTTCTTGTCCCATAGGCATAGATGATGGAAAAATAGATTTATCTAATGATGAGTTGGATATGGATACGAATACCCAAGGGATTAGATGTGCTGGTTTTAGGGGAGCATCTCATAGTCGTGGTGGACGACCACCAATCTCTGGTCAAAGAAGATTAAGAACAAAAGGATCTTCAGTATGAGACCATTTTACTAAAGATGAAACCAGTTCTGAAGAATTTCCTACTGCAAATTGTAACTACTGTGGGAAGCAGTATAAATGTCATCCTACAAGAAATGACACCTCTAACATGTACCATTTTAAACATTGTGAAAAGTACAAGAGCTTAAAAGCAAGAGCAGATAGCTCCCAATCTAAGTTCACTTTTCTAGCCGGAGTGAGTCAGAGTGGTGGTGGTAGTCCTTCTCGCTATATAGTGATGAAGGATTGTGTTAAGTTGTTTATGACAAAAAAAGACATGATGAAAAAAAAGTTGATGATGGTTGGTCAAAGGATTTGTTTGACCACTGACACTTGGACTTTGATTCAGACTATGAATTACATGGTTGCAACTGGACATTTCGTTGATCATTCTTGGAAATATCACAAAAGAATATTGGCATTTCGCCAAGTGTCAGATCACAAGGCAATAACAATTACCAAGGAAATAGAGCAATGTTTGGCAGAATGACATATTAAACGTTTGTTTGCGATAACACTTGACAATGCTACTGCTAATGATAAGGCAATGAGTGAGTATAAAAAAAGAAATGGCAGCAATAAAGATGTTATTTGTCACCATGATTTTGTTCATATAAGGTGTTGTGTGCATGTTCTAAATTTGATTGTAAAGGAGGGTACGACTATTGCGCATGATTCAATTGAGAGGGTACGAAATATGGTGAAGTATATGAAGGGATCCCCCCAAAGATTGGCTTTGTTTAAGTCTTGTGTAGAAAGGAAGAAACTTCTGTGTAAATCTTCATTGAAACTAGATGTGTCTACTAGATAGAACTCTACTTATATGATGTTAGAGGCGGCACAAAAGTATTAAAGGGCATTTGATCTCATGATAGATGAAGATTTGAATTTATTCAACTATTTGAATGAAGATGAATTGGGCTCCGACTGAAGATGATTGGTAGATGGTTTGACACTTGGTTAAATTTTTGTGTGTATTTTATGATGAGACAATTCATATGTCGGGGTCTACATACTCAACTTCCAACTTGTTTTTGAAACACTCCAAAATGTTTTCATTGCTCGATGGATTATTGTGAAAGTGATGATTATTTGTTGAGTAACATGGCAAGAAAAATGAAAGTGAAATATGATAAGTATTGGGGAGATTTTGAGGCTATTAACCCATTGTTGTGGGTTGCTGCTGTGCTTGACCCACGTTACAAAGTTTCTATCTTGGAATTTTGGTTGCAGACAAATGTGGGTATAGAAAAAGCAAAAAAGTTGTTGACCAATTTAAGAGTGTCTTGGACCAATTATATCAACATTATGCTAAGAATGTTGAAGGAAGTGGGGGGCCTGGGGGCCATGGGGCTAGGTCTTCAATTACAAATGAAGATGTGAATGTGAATACAAGTTCTGAAAGTACGGGCTCTAATAACAAAGCGAAATCTGCTTTAGCTATTTACCATAATTTTCTTGCGTCCAAGAATGTGACATTGTGTCGTTCAGAGATAGAGCAATATTGTATGGAGGCTGTTGATAAACCATATGAGAAATTTGATATTTTAATGTGGTGGAGGGTAAACAAGTCAAAGTTTCATGTTCTTGCTGAGATAGCAAGGGATGTCCTTGCAATTCCGCTTACTTTTGTTGCTTCTGAGTCGGCGTTTAGCACCGGAGGTCGCATCATAGATCCTTTTCGGAGTTCTTTGGCTCTGAAAACAGTTGAAGCTCTTATTTGTTGTCAGAATTGGTTGAGATCTTCTCCCAATTTTGAGTATGGACTGCATGCTGTTGGTGAGTCACTCTTGCCTGATATTGAAGATGAAGAAAGCTACAAGCTTGAGTCGGGTAATATTTGTTAATTTCAAATTTATTCATTGTTCTAACTTCTAATTATTTGATTAAATTATTTTTACTAATCCTTTAAAAATTTCATTGTGGTAGAAATTCTATCTAATTCCTTCACATTTGATGAATGACGAATATTAAAAGGCTTGACGCTTGATGGATGAACTTCTAGGTAAGTTTTTGCATCTTATTTTTTTCTTGATATTTATTTCTTACTATTTAATATTAATCACTAATAGTGATTCACTATATTTATGTTTTGATTTGTTGGTTTATTGAAGGAAGCAAATTTAAGGAGTTGAAGAATGAAGATAATCCATGTTTGAGGTGGATCCTAAAAATTATTGTGTAACCGCATTTATGTTTGCCACTTATCAGTTTATCCATGGACCATGTTGATCACTATCTAGTATTCTAGTCTATCTTTATGTTTTCTTTCTACTATATTTGTAATTTGTGTAATCGGTGTTGCCCTTTATGTGAGTTGTTTAACTTATTTTCCTTTTTCTAAGTGACTTACTGACTTAGTTGATACTTTATTTGTTATTTGTGGATGGATTTTATTTTGGGTTTGGGTAGGTTTGATTTCTTTCCTTGAAAATTGAATCTTGTTGTGTGATTTTATTCATAGGTTTGATTCGTTTGAATGTCCAGATTGCATGTTATTCTTGGATTTTTTTTTTTTTTGGCATCTGGGATAGTGGGATGAATCATGAATGTCCAGATTGCAGAGCATCTAGTGTGGCTGTGGCTGTGTGTGAATCCGGATTTTGCTCACTCCTTAGCCTTTTCTTTGCTTAGCTTACCATTAGGGGTACACTTCTCCTTCCCCAAAATATCCCCATCCCCTGCATTTGGGATGACTATTAGACTATGTAATGGGCCTCATTACTTAATTTACTTTGAAGTTTGAAATGGTCAAATGGGCCTATGTAATGACTTTTAAATCAAACAATATGGAAATGAAAAAAAGCCCAAATAAAAATCAATTTCAGCTTAAACCTAAAAAAAAGGAAGCCCAAAAGTGAAAAAGCCCACGAAAACCGATTTGACCAACCAGTTTAATCGTTAACCAATATGACCGATAATTTTCGGTATAACGGCTTATCGGTCGGTTAACGGTTAAAAATCGGTTAACCGATAGGTTATCAGTCGGTTAATCGGTAACCCTATTAACCGGACCGATATGACTGATACCCACCCCTACTCATTTTGCAGAAAATCATGTTTTATTTTGCATAAATTATTGTTGTACATGACAGAGATTATGACATAAAAATCTGCATAGAATGTTTTATAGCATTTGGTGTTGTGGCTACTTACTGAGTTATCGAACTCACCCTTTCTCCCTATATATCTTTTCCAGATTGCCCTATAAATTGTAGTATTGAGGACAAGGATACCAGTGGGATACTTGGACTTATTGCTTTGGGGACTGGTAGAAGTAGTAGCAGTAGAAGTTTTTGGGACTCCATCTTATGGATTAGACCGCTTGGGATGAGCATAGATTGTGTAACTATATTTTTTAAGAGATTATTGTATACTGGTACATTATGTATTTGGAATAATAATGCTCTAGTAATGTTATTTTTATGGAGATCTTATGAGAATATTTTATTTTAGTAAGAATATGTTACAATTTCTCCCAATCGCTCTACCTCTAGAACTTGGGGCGTTACATGGGTGTCTTAATCCTAAAGAGAAAACAACCATTTCTTAGTCAACTATTCCCTTACCAAAAATGGAAATAGGTATACTGTCCAAGTATAATCTTAAAAGAAAGAGTCATATACAATCATTCAAACAAATGCCGGTAGCGACTCTGCATGCCATGTTCTACTTCCCACGATGCCTCCTCAACTCCATGACTGTGACACAGTACCTTGATAATAGGAATCGTCTTGGTATGCAACACCTGCTCCTTCTTGTCCACAATCTTAATTGATTCCTCCATGTAGGTTAATCCCTCATAGATTTCCAACGGCACATACTCAACAATCACATTGGGGTTAGTGACGTATTTCCTTAGCATTGACACGTGGAAAACGTCATGCGTTCCGACCAAATTTGGGGGTAAGGCAATCCTATAAGCCAACCTCCCCACTCTTTGAGTAATCTCAAATGGTTCAACAAATCTGGGGCTAAGCTTCCTCTTCTTCCTAAACCACATTACTCCCCTCATAGGTGATACCTTTAGGAACACACGATCCCCCACTTTGAACTCCAAAGGCCTCCTTCAGTTATTAGCATAACTCTTTTGTCGACTTTGAGCTGCACTCATTCGTTCCCTGATGACATGCACCTTCTCACTAGTGTCCTGAATCAGCTCTGGCCCCAACGTCTACCTCTCATCGACGTTGTCCCAATACAAGGGTGAATGACACTTTCGTCCATTAAGTGTTTCATATGGCATCATTCCAATAGTTGCCTGATAACTGTTGTTGTAGGCAAACTCGATCAAAAGCAAGTACTAAACCCAACTATCTTTGAATTCTAACACACATGCCTGCAACATATCCTCTAAGATTTGGTTTGTCCGCTTAGACTAACTGTCTATCCAAGGATAGAAAGTAATACTAAACTTTAGCTCCGTCCCCATTTCCTTCTAAAGACTTTGCCAAAATCTCGAAGTAAAATGAGTCTCTGTCCGAAATGATTGCCAATGGTACTCCATGTAAACAGACTATATTCTAGACATTCTGGCCAACTTATCCATCGGATCCTTAAACTTTATGTGAATAAAGTGAGCACTCTTCGTTAAACGATCGACAACAACCCAGATGGAATCTTCCCTAATGGGTGTCTTGGGTAACCCCAAAATAAAATCCATCGCGATCTCGTCCTACTTTCACTTCGGTATAAGCAATGGCTTAAGCGTCCCTGTTGGTCTCTAATGCTTCGCCTTCACTTGCTGGTAGGTCGAACACTGCTCCACAAACTTTGCAATGTCCTTCTTCATATTGTTCGACCAATATGATCCCTCAACATCACGATACATCTTGGTGTCTCCAGATGCACAATGTATAGAGAATGATGAGCCTTACTCACTATCTCCTTTCTCAGTTTTTTGATTCTTGGCACACACACTTGCTTGAAATGGGTGAGCAACCCATCCTCTTTAAGACAAAACTCCTTTGCTTACCTTCCACAAGTAACTGCTTGATCTTGGCATATTCAGGGTCCTTCAGCTGAGCAGCCTTGATTCTTGCAAGCAATTCTAACTAAACCATAAGGTTAGCTAGGTGTATAGGCATACCTTCGCCTACTACTTCCAATCCCATCCTAGTGAGTTCCTTAATCAACCGGGGTTGAGAAATCCTGAGAGCGGCAAGCTCCACCGTTGATTTCCTCCTCAATGAGTCTGTTACTCATTAGCCTTATCAGGATGATAATTGATCTCGCAATCATAATCCTTGATCAGCTCTAGCCACCTCCTCTGCCTCATGTTCAATTCCTTCTCAGTGAAGAGATACTTTAAGCTCTTATGGTCTGTGTAGATCTCACACCACTCGCCATACAAGTAGTGCTTCCAAATCTTAAGAGCAAATACAACTGCTGCCAACTCCAGGTCGTTTGTAGGATAGTTTTGCTTGTACGGTTTCAGCTAGCGTGAAGCATAGGCAATAACGTTGTCGTTTTGCATCAGCACGCAACCTAAACCCTTCTTAGAAACGTCGCTATACACTACGAAATTACAGATTTTGTAGGTAATGCCAACACTGGAGCAGTCATCAATCGCCTCTTCAGCTCTTGAAAACATTGCTCACACTCATCCGTCCAAACAAAATGAGCATTCTTCCTAGTCAAAGCAATGAGTGGTCCCGACAACTTTGAAAAACCTTTGATGAAGCATTGATAGTAACCAGCGAGTCCTAAGAAACTCTGAATCTCAAACACACTAGTTGGTCTAGTCCACTCTACCACAACCTTCACCTTCTTCGGGTCAACTGCTACTCCTTCACCATAAAATCACATGTCCGAGGAAAGACACGCTATCCAATCAAAACTCGCACTTCTTGAGTTTAGCATAGAGCTTCTCTCTCCGAAACCTCTCCAATGCCTTTTACAGATGCTCCTCATGCTCCTTCGACGTTCTTGAGTAGATCAAGATGTCATCAATAAAGACAACGATGAATTGATCCAAATAGTCATGAAAGACTTTGTTCATCGTGTCCGTAAAGACTGCTGGCACATTAGTTAGTTCGAAAGACATAACTAAGAACTCGTAGTGTCCATAACGAGTACTAAAGGCTGTTTTAGGAATGTCCTCTTCCTTCACCCTCACTTGGTGGTAGCTTGAGCGCAAATCGACCTTAGAAAACACCCGCGCTCCTTGCAGCTGATCCAACAGGTCGTCAATCCTTGGCAAAGGATATCGATTCTTGATCATCACCTTATTCAACTCCGATAGTCAATGCAAATCCTCATTGACCCATCCTTTTTCTTAACAAACAACACCGGCATTCCCCACGATGATATACTAAGGCAAATAAATCCCTTGTCCAAAAGCTCCTGGAGCTATTCCTTTAGCTCTTTCAATTCTGACGACACCATCCTATATGGTGCCATCGAGATAGGATTAATGCCTAACACACACTCAATCCCAAACTCCACCTCCCTCTATGGTGGTAATCCAGAGTAATCTGATGAAAAGACATCTGGATACTCGCACACCATAGGAATGTCTTTTAGATTCATCTTTGCTTGCTTTGTTGGAGTGACAATAAATGTCAAAAACGCCTAATTGCCTCCAATGATAAGCTTCCTCGCTGCACGGCCGAAATCGTTGAAGGTAAAGACCTCGCTCACGATCCAACGTATGTCACTTTTCATTCTCCCCACGGCGTAAGCGTCACTTGCTTCAAACAAAGTCGATAATCGCCGAGTGCTTCGTCAACCAATTCATTTCGAGAATAACGTCGTAACTAAACATAGGGAGAACAACTAAGTTTGCGGGAAGTACTCTTCCACAAATGCTAATAGGGCATTCGCAAATTACATGCTTACAGACCACAATTTTCCCTACGAGTGTAGTTACAGCTAGACCAGGTTCCAAAGTTCTCACAACAAGTCTAAACAATCTTACAAACACTCTAGATACAAAAGAGTGGGTAGCCCCCGAATCAAATAAAACTGAAGCCTCAAATCCAAGTATAGGGGCAGTACCTATCACTACTTCCAATCCTCCTTCTGATTCTCCTGAAACAAGTGCGTAAACCTGAGTTGGCACCAAAGGCTTATGAGCAACCACTTTGCCCACGCAATCCTTGTCAAGTGACCAACGCTGCAGAATAGCAAGTCCTTGCCACATCCCGCAGGGTCTTCAAAGGTACACGCTACACTTCTTTCACATTTGACATCTGATTCTTCTGCGATGAAACTGGAGGGTTACTAGAGGTACGTCCTTGTGACCTCTAGGGTGGAAAACTCCCCACCGCCATTCTCTTAGCTGGCCTGACTCCTCTGACTGAAGTACCAGTTCCTTGAGTCCTCCTCTTCTAATCCACGTACTTAGCCGCATTCTCCTTCAGACTTTTTGCATAGATCGATGCCTTATTGACCAATTGGGAAAAATCCCAAATGTCAAAACAACTCATCATTATCCGAATACGAGAGTTCAAACCTCGTTCGAACTTCTTACTTTCTTTTCTTCAATCGGGATGAGGTATAACCCAAAGCGCGATAACTGTAGAAACTTTGCGGTGTATTCAATCACTGACATCCCTTCTTGGACCAAATTTAAAAACTCTTGTGCCTTCACCTCCGCACGACCTTAGGAAAGAAGTGCCAATTGAACTCGTGTTTGAAGACTTCCCAAGAAATGGAAGTCTCCGAACCCAAGTCAGCGACAAGCACCACTTTCTTGTCTTGCCACTAGTGCTTAGCTTCTCCAATCAGCTTATAAGCAGCACAAGCCACCTTCTGCTCATTCATACATCCAAGGGTAGCTAACAACTCCTCCACGTCGTTCATCCAATTCTCAGCATAGATGTGATCGCCTCTCCCATCAAAACTCACCGAGTGATGACTACAAAAATCCTTTAGAGAACATCCAGTCCCTTCAGCTAGCTGTCTCGCAACCCTATCACGATCTATGATCGAAACCAATTGGTCAATCACATCCATCACTTGACTTCCTGGGAGTGTCATCATCAATGGGAATGTCCATAGGCTCGGGGTGAACACTTCCAACACCGATCTCCAGCGCGTTAGATCCGGTTGTAGGGTTCCTTCGGGGCAGCATTCTCTACCGTGAAGAGCAGAGTTAGAACTGACTCTACTATAACCAAGCAACCAAAACTTTAGAGACTAAGTCCTAATCGCTTATTTAGCCTAATCTCTGGTGTGATCATGGCCTAAGTTCTCTTTTCCCTCTATCCTATAGTCTTCTTAAAACAAGAGCTCTGATACCAACTACGACGCCCCGTCCGATGGGCAAATCAATTAACTAGTAATTGATCCCATGGCGCGCCATTCCAGCCATGCCCCTCTAGGACATGACCTTCGAGAAAAACACTTTCCTCATTGTAACAACAAAACTCAGTGGAAGACTTTGCTAAGACTATAGGATTAAGAGATAGTAATAGAAACATCACACATTAATACCAAAGATAAGGTGCTACATCCATAATATAATAGATAGTCATCAAATGTATGAGTCACCAAACCATCCACAAGAAATAGATACAACCCAAAATAAAAAATATCAACATTGTTTAGTAAAAATCAACAAATCAAAGCCTAGACTTAAGCTTAGTGAAATCAAAATCTCCATCATGTCTGCACGGGCAGATCCTCCATCTTCCCACATCGTCCTAAGCCAAATGGGATCCATATCCTCAAAGATTACCCATATCAAGTCTTGAGCAATCACCCAAGTAATCCACGACGTCATCTTCATCTAGTGCAGCTAAACCGCGCAATTATTTGTAATGATGGGGAAAGACATAAATAAAAGGGGGTAAGTATAAGACTTGGTGATTTTTAATGCAGATAATACCCATGCCAGTTTTAGTAATGAACTCAGATGTTTAATAAGCAAAAATAGTTCCATCATGACAGCTTATTTATGAGTGATATATATATAGTAATGATAAATGCATATGATGTAAACAACAGTCATAGTTGTCTACCCTAGATATTACCCATTCTCAGCAGGGTTGATGCTGTCTCGAGGGACCTATAATATAATGCTAGTGCCCTAGCCATTGTACAACATACCATACGTAACATTAGTGGCATGATCGAGTTTAATCCCAAGTGGCCCACACCAACTAATGACATCTGTCCTATAGTGACCGAACCACTGGGAATGGTTGCACCAAGGTCATGAAACCAATGGATCAAAAGCCCTCACATAACGCACACATTTGATCATAAAGCTAACATGTATAGTAAGTCCATGGCCATTACTACTGCATGTACCGGTGTACCATGTCATACGATGCAAATTATCTTGTCTGTATTTTACATGCATATCATTTTACAAGTCTCACTTGGTTAACATGTTCAGCACAACATTTTTTTCAAAATGACAGAGTTCATGTGCAATAAGTATAAACTATGAGAGTTATAAAATATGCATATTTGCTCGGTACACAAAATAGACGTGCAGTGCATGAAAAATAACAATGGGCATTATGTGAGTTAAATTCACCTAGATCGATAAGCGTCTTCGAAAACTCTGAAAGATCCGGTTTCTCCAAATATGTGGAAAACCTTCTATTAGTCATAATTCCACTAAAACAACTATAAGGAAAGGAAAATAGGAGCTATGGGACGGTTGGAAAATAAGGTTTCCCTGTCACACACTGACCTAATGTCCGGGCTTGGGACTGAACGTCCGCCTTTTCACAACAAGCCGTACATCCGACACAACACCGTACGTCAGCTATGAGGGTTTCTGACGTAGATTGGACTCTTATCGTCAATCTATCTTATCTTTCATTATTGTATTTGAATTTAGTATTTTATCTTTATTAAATGTTTATTAGGTTTAGGGAGTCTATAATTTGTAGTTTATCAGGTTTAGGGTTTTGGAGTTATATATGCATGTTTATAGCCTCTAGAAAAGACAGTTGTTTATTTATTGATATTGATTAATGAGAATACTCAGAGTTGAGTTTATTCCTCTTTTTCCTTCAAAATGGTAGAGAGTATCTAGATTTTCAAGAAGCGTTCTTAGATCATTGATAGTCTCAAGATCTAGAATTAGTTATCCGCTACATATTTTTGTTCTTCGCTATAGCCCATTAAGTCACACTGTATCAGTTGGTATCAAAGCTCAGTTTTCTTTCCATGAATGGGGAGGAGCAACCGTCTGGCAGACATGAACGATGTGTATGTGCACACGAAGATAACACGTAAGGAGTAACCGGTGATTCGTTTGCAGCACATGGAGGAGAAATTTGGTGGTCTAACTGTGCCTAAGAAAGGGTGTGCAAGCACCCAACATGGGGTCCCTACCAATCAATTAGTCGACATGGATGGTCCGAACATTCGTCGTTGTCAACCAAGACCGCATTACGTGGGGGCAGAAGATAAACTTATCGTTGAAACTCGACGACACATGGAGGAGCAATTCATGGTTTTGGGGCATCAAATCAAAGCCCTCACTACCCAATTTTCCAACATAGGTGGTTACAATGAGGATGGATCTAGAAACCCGTTTACGGAGTGCCAAACGTAGGGACGTCAGCACCTTGTGCCAGCTCATGCCAATCGACGGGTGAGTAGGTTCTAACTCGATACACCAGAATTCCAAAGTTGCTTGCAACCCAAAGAGTTCATGGTGGCAGAAAAAAATATAAAATTTCCATAAAAAGAAGTACCTAGGAAGATGGTGGAGAAGGTGCCTAGAGAGGCGGCAGAGATTATACATCAATCGGTCGTGGAGGAGGAAGATGGCTTTATTGTAAAATATTACTTGGTATCCCGATGAATAGGAGTTGTTAGAAAAGGTAAATCTCTTGGATACACACCATGTGTTTGATAAGAGCCTCGAAGATAAAGCCTTTGATTTGAGTGTAGCACCAATTAACTATGTTGATTTCATCGGGGTGGATGCTATTTTATCAAATTCTTCTAACCAAATTGGCAATGAGATCTGTATGGTGGGAGAGAGACGAGAAGAGTGCGACAATGTCGGCAAGCTTGACTTTTGGCAAACTGATGTGAGCCTCGAAGATAAAGCCTTTGATTTGAGTGTAGCACCAATTAACTATGTTGATTTCATCGGGTGGATGCTATTTTATCAAATTCTTCTAACCAAATTGGCAATGAGATCTGTATGGCGGGAGAGAGACGAGAAGAGTGTGACAATGTCGGCAAGCTTGACTTTTGGCAAACTGATGTGCGGGGCAATCAAGATTATCATCATCGTCTCCTGATGATTGGGGGCATCAAATGTATTTTGGGGTGTTGCCTTGTCTTGATTTTGAGAAAAGGAGATTGGAATGAGTTGATTGGACACCTGAAGGACCGTGGAAAAGATAGTTTGAATTTGGGGTGAATTCTCTCCAACCCGAGGAGGATGATGTAGATTGGACTCTTATTGTCAATCTATCTTATCTTTCATTATTGTATTTGAATTTTATATTTTATCTTTATTAAGTGTTTATTAGGTTTAGGGAGTCTATAATTCGTAGTTTATCAGGTTTAGGGTTTTGGGGCTATATATGCATGTTTATAGCCTTTAGAAAAGACAGTTGTTTATTTATTGATATTGATTAATGAGAATACTCAGAGTTGAGTTTATTCATCTTTTTCCTTCAAAATGTTAGAGAGAATCTAGATTTTCAAAAGAATTCTTAGATCATTGATAGTCTCAAGATCTAGAATTAGTTATCCATTACATATTTGTTGTTCTTCGCTACAACCCACTAAGTCGCATTGCATCAGTTTCTCAGGGAGAACCTTATTTTCTCTCAACCGTCCGCCTATTCTCTGACTCTTAGGGCTACTAGAAACACTCTAAAGCCTTCTAGTCTAGTTAATAACCTCCATGCAATGTAACAACGCTAAGCTAGTCGAAAATGCTAACCCAAACAAGTTTCAAAGCATAACTAAACTAGTAACTATAACTATACGTAAAACGAGCAGTATAATGACGTAATTAAAAGCTAAGGATCGAACGTTACCTCCTTGAAACAAAACCGCAAGAGTTGTGACTCATGAACATTTCAGAACTCACGAATGCCTCACACATGCGCTCACAAAACACGCTCAAACACTTTGAAAACACTGTAGGAACACTCTAGCAGCCTGGGGGCGTCTGAAAATGAGTGAAGAATGAAAAGAGGTAGGGGTCTATTTATAGGCCTAGAAAAGTAGTGGACGTCTGGCCAAGGCGTATGTTCGGTGGTTCTTGCCCAGTGATTCAATGGCTACCTCGTACGTTTAGGTATTAACCAGAGGGTATTCAAAAAGTAGAGTACGTCCAGTACTTTTAGCGTATGTCCGCTGTATGATTTGTAGAGCATACGTCTGGTGGTCCCCCCTACGTCCTCTGCACTACAGATAGCAGCGTACGTCTGCTCAAAAGTCCAAATTATCCCTTTAGTGTCTTTAGTGACCTAAAGCCCAAATTAACTCCCCCAACTAAGCTACTTATGTCTAGTTAATAATTTGAGTCACTATATCCACACTGGCATCCTCACAAGTCGTAGCAAATCTATTTGCAAGTCACCAAAGGCGTCGTAGTCAATATTACCCACACTATATCAATCATTGCCAAACCAACAACTCCTACATACACCAAAACAAGCCAAGCCCATGGGTATCTTTGACATGATTCCATACTTCCTAATCAGAAGCAACTTTACCTTAATTGACTACTCTTAGAGAATCCAAATGTAATGGTTACCCAAAATCGTAATAGATAGCACACAACCCAAAAGAAATTAACCATACGAATAAAATCCTTGAACCTCAATGTAATGACATGAAAGACATCGCACCCATTGTTTTCTACACTGTACTAGTCCTAGTCAACCTCGACACCCAAGTTAAGTAATTCCACATATAGTTCGGGTCGATGGGCATCCAAGCCATAACCCTATAGAGGAACAAACTCTTTCTTACACAACTATCCCATCAACCAAACAGGAATATGTATACTGTCCAAATATAATCTTTAAAGAAAGAGTCATACTTAATAAAGTCTGGGTAAGGCAACCCTGTATGCCAATCTCCCCTTCCTTCTCAAATCGCATTACTCTCCTTATCGATGATATCTTGAGGAACACATGATCTCCTACACCGTGTTTCGAAGGTCGTCTCTGGTTATTGGCATAACTCTTTTGCTAACTTTAGGATGCACTTATCCTTTATCCAACGTTGTCTCCTTCCAATGTTGTCCAAATACAAGGGCGACAAATCCTTACATCCATAAAGTGCTTCATAAGGAGGCATTTCCAAAAGTCGCTTGTAACGAACTCAATGAAAGGTAGGTACTATATTCCAATTTTGACCTCTGCTTGTCCTTTTACATCTTGATACTTCCAAGATGTACAGTATATGGAGAATGATGAGTCTTACTCAAGATCTCCTTTCTTAGTCCTTCACCTTCCGACACACACTCATGGGTGAGTAACCAAACATCCTTAAGGCAAAACCCTTATGCCTTAACAACTGCCTAATATTGGTGCACTTAGGGTCCTCCAACCGAACAGCAAGCAATCCTAACCCAACCACCAAGTTAGACAAGTGTACAGACGCACCCTCATCTATCACTTCTATTCCCACCCTAGCGAAGTCCATAACTAACTAGTGTTGGAAAATTCCAAGAGTGATAAGCTATTGGATTAAGGCCATCACCTTTATACTCGACGCATCAGCCACTACACCAGCCTGATTATAACCCTTAGATTAGCTCTAGCCACCTCCTTTGTCTTCACAGACAACTGTACCCAAGAACTCCTTAGTCCATTTAGGTACAGATAGATTCTCTAGAATCTCTCACCTCTTAAGTAACCCAAAATTTGGTAATCCAATACCAGATCCATGAGTATAAGATCCACTAATTGCCCTTAACTAGAATCTAAGTCCAATAATATCATGCCTTATCATACTTTTAATGGGCAATGAACAAAATTAGAAATCTTATCATCGACACATCAACAGAGCGTAACAACCACCATGCATTAACAAAACTTTTAGTTAATG
Organism: Carpinus viminea; assembly: GCA_013348765.1. NCBI lineage: Eukaryota > Viridiplantae > Streptophyta > Magnoliopsida > Fagales > Betulaceae > Carpinus > Carpinus viminea. The sequence goes on along the minus strand of CP054670.1, from coordinate 27,352,076 downwards.
TTACACTTTTAGGTCCAAAACCACAAAGCAAGTGCAAATACAAAACAAAAGACAATTGGTTGATGTATGAACAAACATCTAGTAACCCAGCCCATAACTACAAAATAAGGCGAACCCACATGCCTTAAATAGCTCTAGTGGTTACGTTTAACCCTTGTCTTGCCATTATTGCCTTCTAGGTGGACCAGTACCTTTCCTCTTAGCCTAGTTATAGTTCTGAATGAAGTGTCCCACCTTGCCACATCCATAGCACAAATTCTTCCTTGATATGCATTTCCCAAAATGCAATATGCCACACCTATGGCATGAATGACTCTATTTCTTGTTGGAACACAACTCTTGGGGTGTACTCCTCCTTAAGTTCCATGAGTATTCCCAATAGAATTCTTCCTTGAATTGAGTCCACATAATGGTCTCCTTGCTTCCTAATTCCATCACCAGCAAGTTCCTTTTAGCATACCACCATCGCCTTGCCTCTCAAGAGAACTTGTAGGCTGCGTACTTGACTCTTTGCTCCTCAGTGCAATCCATAACTTGTAGCAGCTCCTCCAACCTTGTAAGCCAAACCCTTGCTTCTCTAGAGTTCAAGCTCCCCTTAAACATAGGGAAAGGATGCTCATAGAACTCCTTGAAAGAGCAACCCTTTCCTCCACTTGGAGTTCCTACTCCTCGTACGTTGACCAATGCCTCCACTAGACGACTTGCCACAACTTCCAATGCTTGGGTAGCGTCTAGAACATTCCTTGTCTTTTCATCGAGTTGGGATGGTCCTCTACCATCTCTGTAGTCACAACGATCATCAGCCTTTACTTCAAAGCGTTACGCCGAACCTCAGTCAAAATGTCAAACCTAATCGCAAACCTATCCGTACTAAGCACCTAAACTACTACCACCTTAGCTAAAGACCTATGCAGATCTAAGCTTAAGACCTTATGCAACTATCTTAGTGTAGATCAATCCTAATATCCAAGGTTGCACCATCAAAGTGGTCCTAGTTCGGACTTCAATATCGTATCAGATCCCTAAAATCCTCAAGTCCAACATCCTCAAGATCATAGGTATTGAAATTCGGTGTCCCTTGTATACATATAATCCATCTATGCTTTGGTAGATCATCTCCTAGCACCTAATAAATCGAGTCCTATAGTCTGCTGAACAAAAAGCTCTGATGAATCCAAATCTAATCCCTAATAGATCCATTCTTATGGTCCGAAGAGCAATTGCTCTAATACCAACTGTAATATCCCGAGAATTAATTACCTAGTAATTAATTTCATGGTTTGTCTCCACGCCATGTTCCACTCCGAACAAGATCTCTGAGACCTCTATTTCTAAAAAACAGAGGATATTAAGCAGCAAAAGTAATAAAGTTCTATAAACATTTAATCATACAACCAGAGCGTCTAACCAAAGATCATCAAAATAGTGAAAATCATACTATAACATCAGTACAAGGGATCCATGCTAAACCTTAATATGCAAGCATACATCAAACCTTAAGTCTACAACATAACTCAAAAGTATTAGTTACTATGAGTATTCGCTTAAGCTTGTAATAAGTCCTCAATTATCTCCCGGATCGAATCCTCCAACATAACCAGATGCTTCGCGATCACTAATATCTATAACAGCATAATTGTACATACGGAGAAAAAGGAAAATAATACAAGGTAAGTCTGACGACTTAGTGAGTAGAAATCCACATGACATACCCGTCATTAATTTGTGGATTCTTTTATTCATAAAACACATGCAACATTATGAGATGACAGTTATCATGCAGGTGATATATATAATACAATATATGCTTATAATCATATGTAATAGGGCTGTAAACGGGTTAGATCGGGCGAGTCTCTGGTTTTTTTTCAATTCGGCCCGCATGTGGCGGGTTTTGTAAAATCGGACTCGTAGCCCTCTCAAAACTAATATATCTGCCGGGTATTTGAGTACTGTAGGGCGGGTTCCGCGGGTTGTGTAGGGCAGGGCGGGCATCTAACTGCAGGCATTTTTTTGTAATTTTTTTTATTCAATTGGGTTGGGCCTAGTGGCATATGAGCTTTTTTTTTTTTTTGGTTCTCTTCACTTGACATATACATAATGGGTTTTATTCCTTTTTTTTTAAAAAAAAAATCAAATATAATTAGAATGTAAACAAACCCAACAAGGAAAACAAAAAAACTTGCTACATCATCAGAGTCTTCAGAGACAGTGTATGTTTCTGGTTTGTTTTACAAATAAAACAAACTTAAAGGTTACAAAAAATCCAACTTAAAGGTAACACGGTTTGCATACTTAAAAGTTACAAAATCAAGCTTGGAAGTAGGAACCAACGCATGAATACTGAACCAAAATCCAGAAAATAGCAACTAGCACAAATGCAGAACCTTCAAGTCACTAATCAATGTAATCATCCTCAAGGCCACTGTTATTGCTACTCTTCTTCAAATTAATTTCTACAAAGAATGCAACAGAAAAATAATTACGATCACAATACAAATCGACTAATGAAATTAGTAGCAGAAAAAAAAAGAAGCATTATTGTGATAGAGATTAGGGAGCTTACCATCATCGAGCTTATAACTTTCCTTATTGTCATTTGATGTGGTATTTTTGTGACCAAAAATATCAATTATAAAAATAACCACTTGCAATAGGACAAATCTTTGTAGGATACGGCTATAGAGAGGGTGTCGAACCTCAAAGACTGTGGGGGTTTCGTTATTAGATTCAAAAGATGAGGCTTAACCTAATTAGTAAAAGAGTTTTGATTGTTTGTGTAAAATGAAAGAGCATGAAAGTAAATGCAAAATTAAGGATAATTATATAAAAGAGAGAGAGTAAGGTACCGATTTCACTGCACTTCGCACAGCAATGGTAATTGTATTTAATCATAGAAACTCATAATTATGTATGTTATAAAAGACAAGAAAATACATATTAAAGGATAAGAATAATTTATCTTTGGTTGGCACGGACCGTCCACCTAACCACTAAGATGTGGCATGACCCGTCTTCCCTAGGTATAAACTATAAAATCCCTTAATAAGTTTTACATGATTAATGGAATAGTATAACTCATCTTCGGTTGGCACGGATCGTCTACCTAAATTACTCTAAATTAGGTTGTAGTACGACCCATCTTCCCTAAGCATGGTCTATCTAATCTTATTAATCATATTCATAATAAACCCATTGCATAACCATCAATCTTATGATCACAGAAAATAAGATTGATTTGAGTTCAATACAGACAAAATAATTTCTAAGACAAGAAGAGAATTTCACAAGTACTGATTTTGGAATTAAATAACAATTGCATTAAAATTAAGAACATAATTTAAAGGTTGCAATCCTCACCGTTATGCAATCAACATACATATAATGAATTAACTAGAATCAAATACAATCACCATTGTGCTTGGAGAGGGTTACATCGGCACCACACAAGGGGGGTTTAGCCCCTCATGATGATGAATAAACTCCTAGGAAATTGGATGCAATTTTCGTTCTCAGAAAGATGGACCCTTTTTCACAATGTATAATGGCCTATTTATAGGGACTCATCAAACCCTAAAAGCCCTAGAAACCCTATAAAACCCGTAGGTTAGTTTCCTACTTCAATTAGGAGACTTGAAATCAGTTTTTAGTAGCCAAATGCGCCTACCAGGTTAAGTGAAACCCAAGTGCGATCAATCACCAGGGTGAGCAATGATCGTTCGCCAGCATAGAATGGTGCCAACTAGTCCTTTTTAGTCCAATTTTCCACAAAGTTCATGTATTTGATCTGAAACACAAAACAAAACAAAATCAAGCCCAAATCAATGCTAAGGTATTAACATATGCAAGTTAAGGGGCTTGAATGTGCAACATTCAGTGCTTATCACACCTCCAAACTTACATATTGCTAGTCCCTTAGCAATACAAAATGGAAAATAAACTGAAGAACAAAAAAATAAATCCAGCTTTCGTGGGATGTACGGTTGCATTTAGTGTATGCAACAAGCCTTTTAAAACCCTAGGAATTCCTAGAGGACGAGTGGAGTCTTGTGAGGGTTTTCCAAAATTGATACCCACAAACATTGTGCACAGTTCATGTTATCCAGAAATTAAAGCATCACTCAAAACCATGATTCTCATTCATTAGCAAGCTTAAAAAGTTAAACCCATCTTCTCAATGACTTGGAATTTAAAGTCTAAGTACTTACAACAGGCAAGCTAAGGCATCACAAGCTCGAAACTGTGTAAAGTGAACTAGCACAAGACTATGAAGCTTCCAAATAATTTCAATGTGCAATGTCTTAATATCTCAAGATTCACTGGAAATCCTATCAGAATGAACAACAATGGCATACTTTTCTTATTCTTTCTTTTATTATTAGGCTCTGTAGTGTTTAGTTCCCTTAATCTTTCTAATTGACCATTGTAGTGAGTATTGAGCCAATGACTCCCAAACTAGATGGTTTTAGGGAATTAGGTATAAAGACACCCCTAAGGACTTACTAACTTGAGTCAAAAAGGCTACAAAACTAAACTAGCCATAATGTTAACCACATCAAAACTCTCACTTTTTGATGTGAACACTCAATGCTTTGATGCAAGAGGCCCAGTTACTCAATGAAAAGTTTATCAATGATTATCATTATTTTTTTTATAAAGTTAACCAAATCAAATATCTTCATCTTTTGACATGAACACTCAATGCTTTGAGGCAAGAGGTCCAGTTACTCAGTGAAAATCTTATCAATGGTTTATTTATTTATTTTTATTTTTAATATGCCAATGTATCCAACTAATAAGTCATCCAGTGTCACCCAAAACATAGAGGCATACACATTAAATCACACATCATACCCCACAAATCATGTGCTAATGTGCTTGTGTTAGAGCAAATCAAACATGTGAATTCTCAACTGGCTAAAGTAAGTAACCAAAACTCTAGATTCTATCATTAGATCATGTGTTCAAAATTTTAAGCTCACTGATGAAATCAAATCACAAAATTTTTAGGTCAACCAAAATTTTAGGACAACATGAACATGAAATTTTTTTTAAAAACAAGACAAAGTGTGTGAAAGTGTGTCTCCCATACCCCCAAACTTAATTTGCAAATTGTCCCCAATGTGTAACTACAAGGAAAGAGCTTACCTGGGATTTGAAGAGCTGTCTGAACTAGCATGGCTCATAGCACACCCCCAAACTTGGACTAAAGTACCCTTTTTGTCTCTAAAAATAAAACACAAAAGTAATATTGGAAAATAAAAAGACAATAAAAATAAAGGTAAAACAAAAACAACAAGAAATAAATGGGTATACTGTGGGGTGCCTCTCATGAGCGCTAAGTTTAACGTCTTCAGCCAGACGGTGCAACTGCTCACTACTGCTCCCCAGGTGGGACGGAAGATGATGCCCTTGCAGCTAACGGTAGTCGCTCCAGAATAGCCTTGAGCAAGTTGGCTTGTATAACAAACTGCTGTTCCATAGTGGCAAAGCACTTCTCAAGCCTATCTATGCGCTAATGTGCACCGCTCAAGAAATCATACTCAATGCGGCTAATGACCACGGAGTCGCTCTCCCACCTTGCCGCAGTGCCGGTGCATCTTCATCCATATGTTCTGATTCCTTTCCTTCTTCATCAGCTGGGATTTGTATCCTAACACCTCTTGGCATATGGGATTGGCTATGGTTCCACTGGTTTCTGCTGAAGAACGGATGTTCAGTGACCGGTCCATCTTTGGGAGTTCCCTTTATGCCTTTCTTCTTTAGTATGTATGTGAGTAGGAATGGAAATGGTAGCCCCCATGACTTTGTAGTGGAGGTCTTGCGCGTAATCACCCAATCCCAAAATTTGTAAAGTTGGTTCCAAATGATTGACGGGATTGAATACCAGTGGCCTTTATGGAAGGCGTACAACACTTGAAGGAATTGGTCCCGCCTTTGCGACTTATGTACCCAATGGGAATACATTCCACTGTAGAATGGAGTCCACAAGCCAAAGTTGTGGAGGCAATTTGGACCGGCTACCCGCATTCCTCTTTTCATCGGCATATTGCCCAGCACACATGTCTTCAATTATTTCAGAGACGTAGAAGGACTTCGATTGTTCATCTAGTTGTGCATCTGCAGCTGGGTGTTCATCATTGAAATGGAGTGCAGCAGCAATATCAACAATGGTCACCTCAACCCGCTTCCCTTGAACAGTGGAGAACATGACACCCCGATGATTGCAGTTTGTGAAAAGGTTCGAATAGAATTGGACAACCAATCCCGTTTGTATGCTGTGGGTTTACACAACTTCTTCAACCCGTGGTGTTTGATTTCCTGGATAGCCCATTGGGTGGCTTCAAAATTTTTAAAGTTGCCATTGATGTCAAACTCCGTCTAAAAATGATCTCTTGTTGCTCAAAAGTTGGATGGGAGGATTGGGCACGGGAGCTTGAAGCTTGAGAAGTTGAAGGAGTGGTCCTAGGCATCTTGGAAGTCGGTTAGGACTTTTATCGAGCAGGTGGTGTGCAACCTTCAAACCAAAAAGTAAAAGCCAAGCTCCAAAAATTTCCAACCCCCTACAAAAGAAGAGAAAACCAACCCAGAGGCAACTACACGCTTGTACAAATAGCGTCCAGTTTCAAACAAAACAAAAATTTCAAAAAATTCGTTTTATGAAAGTGGGGTTGTGAAGGTTGGTGGAGAATGCAATGGAATAAGGGGAAAGTCAAAAAATGGCGCGGTGGGGAAGAATGTAGTGGCTGGAGATGGTGTGTGTGGGCCGGCGGTGGCCGTTTGGTGGTGATTTGTGGTGGTTTAGGGGGATTTTGTGAGTAGTGGAGACTAACGGCATGAAGGGAACTGTGTGGGGCAAGTGAAAGTGATGGGGGAAAGAAGGGGGAAAGTGACCTAAATGGGTCACGTGCCTCCTTTCTCGAGGGAATTCGATCGCCCAGTAACGGGCGAATGATCGCCCTCGTGATTTGGTGTGTGCGTGGGATGGGGGTGCATGCAAGCCTTCGTGTGCCTGGCGAGGGAGCGAATGATCACCCTAGGGGGTGCGGTCGTTCGCTTCCTCAGTGTGTTTAGCACTATTGAGGAGACTTGTGTGAACGATTGGCCCAGGGGTGTGATCGTTCGCTTCCTTAGTGTGTTTATCACTATTGAGGAGACTTCTGTGAACAATCACCCCAGGTGATGATCGTTTGCTTCCTCAATGTGCCGCTTCCCACTATGAGCGAACCAAACTAAGAAAAATAAAAAGAAAAGAAAAGAAAAGAAGCTACAATATAAAATAAGTGAACTAAAAATAAAACCAAAGATGAAAATAACAAAAGTAAGAAAAAAAAACAGAAAAGTAAAACAAAAGATTTACCTCTTAGTGGCATCAGTACCATTGACCTCAATAGAGACGTTTGATATTTAGGACTACTCAAACGCCTCCATGGTAGCTACATGCATTCTTAAAACGAATAGGCGGGATCCGTCATCATTACTGATTCCATGTCTGTACCTGGCTTGGGGTTCTGAATGCAGGGCTTTAGTCTTTGACCATTCACCTTGAAAATGTTGTCATCCTTTGGGTCCCTCAACTCAACTACACCATGTGGAGACACTGAAATGACTATGAAAGGGCCGTCCCATTTGGAGTGGAGCTTACCAGGGAAAAGCTAGAGTTTGGAGTTGAAAAGCCATACTTTTTGATCCGGCTCAAATGTCTTAGGCTTGATGTGCTGGTCATGAAAAGCTTTTGTCTTCTCCTTGTAAATTTTGGAGCTGTCATAAGCATTGTTTCGCAGCTCTTTCAACTCGATCAAATGAAGCTTTTGGTGGGAGCCAATTGCTTGCATATCAAAGTTGAACTGCTTGATGGCCCACAAAGCCTTGTGCTATAGTTCCATAGCGAGGTGACATGCCTTTCCATAAACCAGCTAGTATGGTGACATACCAATCGGTGTCTTGTAAGTTGTGCAGTAGGCCCATAATGCATCATTGAGGCGCAAGGACCAATCCTTAAGGTCCAACCTAACCGTCTTCTCCAGAATATGCTTGATCTTCCTGTTGGAAACTTCTACTTGGCCACTAGTCTGAGGATGATAGGGAGTGGCTACCTTATGTGTAATGGAGTACTTAAGAAGCAAGGTTTTGAGAAACCAGTTGTAGAAATGCTTGCCTCCGTCACTGATGATGGCTTGGGGAGTACCAAATCTGCTGAAGATGTTGGCTTGGATGAATTTCACTACCACCTTGTGATCATTGGTCTTGGTGGCCACGGCTTCAACCCATTTGGAGACATAATCTACCCCTACCAAAATGTACTCATACCCAAAAGATGGTGGAAAGGGGCCCATGAAATCTATACCCCAAACTCAAAAATTTAGACTATGAGGATGGGGTTCAATGGCATCATATCTCTCCAAGACATAGCTCTTAGGCGCTGACATCTCTCACAAGCTGGCAAAAGTCATAGGTATCTTTGAACAAAGTCGGCCATGTGAATCCACATTGTAGAACCTTGGTTGCGATCTTCTTGGCATTGAAGTGACCCCCACAAGCTAAAGAGTGGCAAAATGTGAGGATACTGTGGAATTCACTCTTCGGGACACAGCGTTGGATTATCTGGTCAGCGCAGTACTTGAACAACTCCAGATCTTCCCAAAAGTAGAATCAGACTTGCTTGAAGAAGCGGTCCTTGTCTTGCTTAGACCAATGAGGGGGAATCTGACCTATGGCTAAATAGTTGATGATGTAAGCATACCATGGTGGTTCTCTTGGAGTAATTTTAAACAGTTGCTCATCTAGGAAGGAATCATGAACTGGAATTGGTGAGTTGCCTCAAACTGAATCCGTGATAGATGGTCGGCGATGACATTTTCAGTGCCCTTCTTGTCCCGAATTTCGATGTCAAATTCTTGTAACAGTAGTATCCATTGAATTAACTAGGGCTTTGTCTCCTTCTTTGCCAACAAGTGTTGCAATGCAATATGATCAGAGTAGATAATTACCTTGGATCCCAAGAGGTATGATCAGAATTTTTCCAAGGCAAAGACCACAGCTAGCAACTCTTTCTCTGTTGTTGTGTAATTGATTTGACCATCCATCAGAGTCTTGCTAGTATAGTAAATGACATGAGGGATCTTGCCCATATGCTGTCCCAAGACTGCACCCACAGCAAAGATCTCAATGGCAAGGACCAGTTAGGAGGCTTCATGAGGGGAGCAGAGGATAGCAGAGATCAGAGCTTTTGGAATGCCTTATGACAAGCTTCATCAAAGTTGAATGGAATGTCCTTGGCAAGCAGAATGCACAAGGGCCTTGAGATCTTGCTAAAATCCTTAATGAAGCATCGGTAAAACCCGGCATGCCCTAAGAAGGAACAGATTTGCTTTACTAAAGTAGGTGGCGGTAGATTTTCAATTAGCTCCACCTTTGCCCAATCCACTTCAATCCCTCTCTTGGATACTATGTGACCCAAAACTATCCCTTCCTAAACCATAAAGTGACTCTTCTCCCAACTCAAAATTAGGTTAGTCTCTTTGCAACGTTTTAGCACAAGTGAAAGATTATGGAGATAGTTATCGAAGGAAGACCCAAAAATAGAGAAGTCATCCGTAAATACCTCCAAAAAATTTTCTACCATGTCGAGAAGATAGACATCATACATCTCTGGAAGGTGGCAAGTGCATTGTAGAAGCCAAAGGGCATGCGTCTGTAAGCAAAAGTGCCAAAGGGACATGTGAACGTCGTCATCTCCTAGTCTTGAGGGTCAACAACAACTTGGTTGTATCCGAGTAGCCATCTAGGAAGCAGTAGTAACTCTGGCCAGCTAGACGCCCTAGGATCTGATCAATGAAAGGAAGTGGAAAGTGATCCTTCCTAGTGTGTGAGTTGAGTTTCCGGTAGTCAATGCAAACACACCATCCGGTGGTTGTGCATTGAGGAACCAACTCTCCAGCTGCATTTTCCACCACTGTAAGGTCGAATTTCTTTGGAACTACCTAAGTGGGGCTGATCCATTTGCTATCTGAGATGGGGTAGATGATGCCAGCATCAAGCAACTTGACTACTTCTTTCATCACCACCTCTTTCATGTTGGGATTCAATCATGTTGTGCCTCATGGGAGGGTCTGGCTCCTTTTTCTAGATGGATCCGGTGTATACAGATGGATGGATCAATTTCCTTTAGGTCTGCTACAGTCCACCCAATAGCTTCTTTATGCTCCTTTAGCATTTCTAACAGATTATCTTCCTAGTCCTTCTGTAGATCTAAAGCAATGATGACTGGAAGAGTATCATTAATACCAAGAAAGGCATATTTAAGCTTGTTTGGTAGGGGCTTCAACTCAAGCTTTAGTGGAGACTCAAGGGAGGGAACAGGAGGAGTGCTTGATGTTAGAGGCAAGGGTTCCTTTGGTAGTCTCCATGGATGAAAATCTGCACTGGCTGCTATCTCTAGCAAATCATGGACCTCTTCAACATACTGGTCAGTGTCAAAATCTTCAAACCCAAAGTGGGCTAAACAAGCTTCTAATGGATCATCAGCCAAGAGACCAAGGAGTGAGTCTTCTACATACTCTTCAATGTGGTCCACAAAGAAACACTCATTCTGATCCGGGGCATGCTGGAATGCATTGAAGATGTTCAGCCTAACCTTCATATTTTCAAAGGAGATCTCCATAACTCTAATCTGGCAGTTGATGCATGCATTGGTCGTGGCTAAGAAAGGATGCCCAAGGATGACTGGAATCAGCCTCTCAGGATGTGGAACAGGCTCAGTGTCAAGAACAATGAAGTCCACTGGGAAGAAAAACTTGTCTACCTTGATGATGATGTCTTTTATAATTCCTCTAGGTTTCTTGATAGACCAGTTAGTTAGCAAGAATTACTGTAGTAGGCTTCAGCTCCCCTAAGCCAAGTTGCTGATACACTGAGTATGGCAATAGATTCACTCTGCTCCTAGATCAAGGAGTGCTTTATCAATTTCTTTCTGGCCGATAATGCATGAAATTGTCGGCGCTCTGGGGTCCTTAAACTTTGGAGGGGTGTTATGTTGAATCAGAGAACTCACATGCTCAGTAAGGAGGACTTTCTTGGGAATATGATTTTTGGATTTCCTTTTCTGAGTGCAAAGATCCTTCAGGAATTTAGCGTAAGCAGGCACTTGCTGAATGGTATCTAGGAGGGGAATGTTGATCTTCACTTGTTTGAATACCTCTATCATCGCTTGTATTTTCTCTCCTTGTTTTCCAAAGTGAGAAGGTGCCTTGAGTCGTTCTGGAAATGGGGCTCGGGGTACATATGGTTTCTCTGAACTAGGGTCAGCTAATGTATCATTTATCACTTGCTTCCCCTTGTCTTTTTGCAAAGTCTTTAAAACCTCAGTATGCTCATCTTTCTTATCTCCGACTTGATTGTCAACTAGTTTTCCACTTCTCAATGTGGTGATGGACTGAACATGCTGATGTGAGGTTTCTTAATTTACCATGTAGAGTCCCTTAGGATTGACCACTGGCTGACTTGGAAGCTTCCCTTCTTCCCTTTTGTTGAGGGTGTTGGCCATCTGCCCAACCTTAGTCTCTAGTTTGGCAATGGATTGGGAATGTGAATTTACCGTCAGAGATATCTCACCCATCCTGCCATTCATCTCACCCACTATGTGAGTTATCTCGCCAACCCTGCCATTTACCTCACCCACCATTCTGTCAGACATGTCACTCATCATTTTCAGCATCTGATCTTCAAAGTTTGAATCTGACCAAGGAGGCGGAGTAGCTTGGTATTGCTTTTGTGGAGGTCGGTATGTGGAAGACGAGTTGTAGGGTTGTCTGTTGGACTGAGCTTGATTGTGTGGCCCTTGTGTTGAGTTTTCTGCATTTGGACTTTTCCAGGAGAAATTAGGGTGATTTCTCCATCCCGGGTTGTAAGTGTTGGAATACAGATCATTACCTAGTCTGGTAAAAGCTGCATTGACCTATTCATTAGAGACATCAGTATAATTGACAATAGTAGGGCAGTTATTTACCTGATGCATAGTGCTAGAACAAAATGAGCATGGTTCAGGTTGGGTGCTTATGTGAGCAACATTATGAGCAAAGCCAGTAATCATCAATTGGTCCAACTTCTTGGTGATGGCCTTAACTACTTGGGTGGCCATGTTTGCAGGAGGCCCTACTTCGAAAAGACTTTCTGTCTTTGGTGCTTTAGGTGCGGGTTCTCTCCATCAGTTGGAAGCCTACTGACGAGAATTGTTACTCAAGTTTTCAATCATAGCCCATGCCTTCTTCTTCACTTTTAACATGAATGTCCCCCACAAGATGCATCTACCATACTCCTACTAGACTCGTTAGACCATCATAAAACTCGCACTAGCTGCCATTTGGGGACAACATGGTGTGGACATGATCTAAGTAAATCTCAACCTCTCCCAAGTCTTATGTAATGGTTCACCCAGTACTTGGGTGATACTAGAATGGCCCGCCTAATATCATTGGTCCTTCCTATGGGGAAATATTGCTTGAGAAAAACTTGTTGCAATTGATCCCAAGAAGTGATAGAGTTGGGTTCTAAGGATTGGAACCAATGTTTGGCTCTTATCTTTGAGGGCAAAGACAAAGAGACGCATCTTTAGGCATCCTCGGTGAATCCACACCAATTGAATGGTAGAACATATTGTTTGGAATTCACCGAGGAAGTCATAAGGATTCTCATGGGTAAGCCCTAGGAAAGTCGGTAGACTCAGATGGTGCTAGGCTTGATCTCATAGTGAGTTGTCAGAATCCGCAGAACTGAGACATGAAGGAGTAGTGTATGTGGGTGGAATGTAATGATCTTGCAAAGCTACATGAGGGCACCAACCATGGTGTCAATGGTATTTTCCTTAGACAAACTAGCTTTCCTTTCGCTCTAAGTTGTCTAAGAGTGTGTTCAATGTCGGGTCACAAGAAATTAAAGGCAAAGCCCAACATAAACTAAACCAATAATTAAAACGGAAACAAAAAACAAAAACAAGAAATAAAAAACAGAAAATTAAATTAAAGCTAAAAGGAAAAGCTCACAAACGGCCCTTAGGTGCATTGGAATGGGGTTGCAACAGGTTCTGTCCAGAAAGTGAACGATCGCACTTCAAGGTGCATTCGATCGCACTGCCGAAGAGAGGAGGAACGATCGCACACGGGCTGTGATCGATCGTAGGTACAAAAGGGGCACCTGCAGAGTTGAACTGAACTTGAGAAAAAAAAAAATTAAATTGCAAAAATTGAAAATAACGAAAAAAAAAATTAGGCTAAACATAATCCTTAAAATTTGATAAATAAACCGTTAATAGTCCTCGAAAATGGCGCCAAAAATTGATGTGGTATTTTTGTGACAAAAAATATCAATTATAAAAATAACCACTCACAATAGGACAAATCTTTGTAGGATACAACTATAGAGAGGGTGTCGATACACTAGTTTTCTATAAATAGTGCGAGTCTTTTCTTGAGCATTTTGCTAAGTTTTAATTTAATGCATTCTCTTACTTGTTCTTAAAATCTTTGAAAATGAAATCAATTTTTAATTTTCCATACTGCTCATTTAATTCATGACAAAGTTAAGTGGTTGTTTTTGAGGCATGATAGTCATCCTTTGTTGTGATCGAGAGGTTACAATGAATGATTAATGATTGATTTAATATCTCTGTGATCCCATAAGGATGATTTTATCAAGAATTAATATTTGTTGTACTCTTCGGTAAAAATTGATTTGACTTGTATAACCAATAGAGCAATAGAAACCCTAGGGCTTAATCATGGGCATAACGTGTGTTTTATGTTTGCTAACTTTTATAGGGGTTAGTCTTTAACCTTTAGTTAGTTTTATCCATTCCTTAGTTAGAATAAGTGTTGATGATACGACCTTTTTTGGAACTAGGTTAAAATAGATTTAATTTAAGATTTATATTTTTTTAGCAAGACTCTATTCCCGTGTTCGATCTCGATGCGCAACACATATGACGATCTTTGTGCTTGGAAGCAATACCCAAATTTGGTATAATCAAATTTTGCACCATTAGGGAGAAAGTTGTTTTTGTTTAAATTAATATTTTTTAGATTGATTTTATTTTATGTGGGTTTCTTCTTATTTTCCCAATATGAACATTCGGGTGTTACAAACTCCCCTCTTACAATTCGACTTCTTGTTGAAATTAGTGCTGCATCTCCTAATCTCAGCGTTAGGTGGCTTTACTTGTAAACTCAGAAAAAAGAGCCAAAGGTTTCTATCAACCCAAAAGGACTAGTCAATTTGAAGCTTCCCTATAATTCATTATAAAGCCCAGTTTCATCTAGTAACTAGGCAATGTGGGACTTAGCACTCATGACTCTTTTTATAAACTACCCACTCATGTGGGTTCTTTATCTCTAATAAATGGGACCTCAAAATCCATGCCAACCTAGACAAATGATCTGCCACCACATTTTCGGTCCCCTTCTTATCCCAAATTTCTATGTCAAACTCTTGCAGTAGAAAAATCTATCGGATCAGGCAAGATTTAGCATCTTTCTTGGAGAAAAGATACTTCAATGCCGTGTGATACGAATAGATGATGATTTTAGATCCTAACAAATAGGATCTAAACTTGTCTAACACAAAAACGACCGCTAACAACTCCTTTTCTGTGGTGGAGTAATTGAGTTGTGCGTCGTTTAGAGTCCTGCTCGCATAGTAGATCACATGGGGAAGTTTATCACTGCCCCAAAACAGTTCCAACTGCAAAGTCTGACGCGTCACACATGATCTCAAATGGTTCACCCCAACTGGGTGGTCTAATAACTGGTGTGGACGTCAGAATCTCCTTCAAGCCTTGCTTTCAAACATTCTTCATCAAATTCAAACGGGGTCTCTTTGGCCAACAACCTGCACAAGGGCCTAGCGATCTTGCTAAAATCCTTGATGAATCGCCTGTAAAACCTGCATGGCCTAAGGAGGAATGAATTTCCTTCACAGTACATGGGGGCGGAAGGTTAGAGATCAAATCTACCTTCGCTTTGTCAACCTCAATACCCCGATGAGATATGACATGCCCTAGTACAATCCCCTGCTTAACCATAAAATGGCATTTCTCCTAGTTAAGCACAAGGTTTTTCTCTTTGCACCTCACTAAAACCAAAGTGAGACGGTGTAGACACTCCTAAAAAGATGAACCAAAGACAAAGAAGTCATCCATGAAGATCTCCATAAATCACTCTACCATGTCAGAGAAAATGCTGATCATGCACCGCTGAAAAGTAGTAGATGCATTACACAGCCCAAAAGGCATGCGACGGTAGGCAAATGTCCCAAAGGGACATGTAAATGTAGTCTTCTCCTGGTCTTCAGGGTCCACTGGAACCTGGTTATATCCAGAATAACCATCCAAAAAGCAGTAATACTCGTGCCCAGCTAAACGCTCCACCATTTGATCAATAAATGGAAGTGGAAAATGGTCTTTCCTGGTGGCAACGTTCAATTTTTGGTAGTTTATATAATCTCTCCATCCAGACTGAATACAAGTTGGCACCAACTTGTTATCCTTGTTCTTCACTACAATCCAATCCTTGGGCACAACATGGGCTCACCCACTTGCTATCTAAAATGGGATAGATGATCCCGATCCAACAACTTAATCACTTCTGTTCTCACCACCTTTTGCATTACTGGGTTGAGCCTTCTTTGTGGTTCCCTCGATGGTTTGGAATTCTCCTCAAGATGTATCTTGTGCATAACCAATGAGGGGCTGATTCCCTTAATGTCCTCTATAGTCCAGCCAATAGCTTCCTTATGCTCTCTCAAAACTTCTAACAATTTCTCCTCTTGAGCATCTATCAAGTCTGAAGCTATAATCATAGGTAAGGACTCAGCTGGACCTAGGAACTTATACTTAAGACTATCAAGTAAAGGCTTAAGTTCCTTCTTCGAGGGATCATGCACTATTGTCTCCTCCTTCTCTTCACTCACTAGAGGAGCAGTCTCCAAAAGTGCATCAGCCTATCCATAAGTTTCTCCAAATCTAGATCTTCACCAAACTGAGCAAGGCATGATTCCAAGGGGTCTTCTATGCTTGATTCTTCAATAACTTCATCCATGATCTCCTCAATCAAGCATACTTGATTCATTTGGTCATAATCAAGTGGTTGTTTTTTGATGTGAAAAATGTTCAACTCCATCGTCATATTTCCAAAAGAAATCTTCATCACCCCCGACCTACAATTGATTAGGGCGTTAGCCGTAGCTAAAAATGGTCACCCTAAAGCACAGGGATCTCAGTCCCTACAACGAACTGGCTCCATGTCCAGCATGATAAAATCCACAGGGAAATAAAATTTGTCCACTTTTATCAATACATCCTCAACTATTCCCCGTGGAATCTTCATGCATCGAAGTTGCAATGTCATGGATGTGGGCTTCAACTCCTAGCCCTAATCGCAAATAGACGAGTAGGGTAACAAATTCACACTTGCTCCCAAATCCAAAGCCCTCTCGATCCGGCTAACTCCTATCATGCAAGTAATTGTAGGACATCGGGTCCTTGTACTTGAGAGGTAACTTGCATTGTAGGATAGCACTAACACTCGGTCATGAATGCCTTTTAGGGACATTCGTTTTTCCTCTTCACTGAACCAAGTCCTTCAAGAACTTGGCATATGAAGTGATTTGCTGGATGGTGTCCAAAAATGGAATATTAATTTGGACTTGTTTGAACACCTCTAGAATGTCCTCTAATTCCCTCCATTCCTAGGTGCTTGTAATCTTCGGTGTAAGGTGCTTTTGGCACAAGCGCCTTAGGAGGTTCCTTAACAATTGGGGTAACCGTAGATGGCTCAACATCTCTTTCCTTCTGATTGTCCCCCTCTTCATCTTTTGGCCTCTTCTTCCTCAACATGATCTACTTCTGGGTCCACCACTTGATTGTCTACTCTTTTCCCATACCTCAAAGTGACAATCGCCGAACATGCTTCCTCGATTTGATGAATTTCCAATGCTGCATGCTTTAGTTGTTCACGTTGGCTAGGAGCTTTCTTGTCTCTCTCACCAAGGTGATTTGCCAACTGTCCCATCTGCATCTCCAACTTTGAGATTGCCTGAGTGTTCACCATGGTGGAATGCCTCATGTCACTGATTGATTGACCAATCATTTTCATAAAGTCCCTCATGGTCTCTTCCAATGACTATGTCGATGATACTAGGGCTTGAGTAGGGCTTGATAAGATGATGACGTGGCGGAGCCGAGTGTCCATGATTTTGATAAGAAGGAGAAAATCTTGGAGGATAGTGATTTTGAGCATGTGGAGCTCCTCCTTGATTTATGGTGGGTTGATTCTGCTTCCAAGAGAAATTTGGGTGATTCCTCCACCTGGATTATACGTCTCAGAATATGGCCCACTAGACAACTTTTGAAAGTTGTTGAAAGCATTCACTTGTTCCATCTTAGCAAAAACTGTCATCAATGGACAATTCTGTACTTGGTGCAAGGGACTAGCACAGACAGAACAACTCTCAACCTGGAGATGTGTTTGCCGCATTGATAGACTTTCCCACACTCAGAGCATCCAGTCTCTTTACAATGGCATCCATCCTTTGGGTCAACTCTTGCTCACCTGGTAGCTCAAGGATGCCCCCTTTCTTAGGGTTCTGGGCAGATTTGTCACGACAACTCGTAAAATCCTAATGTTGGGAATTGTCGTCTATTTTCTCCAAAGCTTTATAAGCTAAATCTCCCGTCAAGTTTAGAAATGCCCCTCCATTCATCAACTCAATCATACTACGGTTGGGCTGAGATAGCCCTTGGTAGAAGAATTGCACGAGACGCCATTTTTCATAACCATGAGGCGAGCATTTCATCAACAAATCCTTGAATCATGCCCAACATTCTGAGAATTTCTCGTCCTCATCCTGAGTAGAAGAACTGATCTCCTTTCTTGCCTCATTTACTCTGGACATTCGGAAACACTTGTTGTAAAATTGTTTCAACAGTTCTTCCTAGGATGTAATGGAGCCAGGTTGAGTCCAACCACTCGTGGCTCTATCATGAAGTGAGAAAGGAAAAGTCTTAGGTGGACAGATTCCTCGAAAAATTTTGAAATTTTGTGGTGGCACAAATATTTTAAAATTTCTTCACATGGTGTATGGGTTTTCATGATCTAAGCCGTAAAAGATGGTAACATTTGGATCATGTGGCTTTAGATCATAGTGAGTTGCATTAGTTGGTTCAGAAAGTGACGCCATGTGAAAATCCACGCTATAAGCTCTTCTTGCTCCCATTCCCAACTCTAGCATCTTGGTACTCCTCGTCCTCGGTCATTTGCATTCCTTTGATTGTCCCCCATCTCCACGTGAGCTCAACGTGCTCCTAATGTTCTCTCTAAGTCGGATCTAAGGTGTTAACTCTAAGTTTAAGGATCGCCAACCATGCATAAACTAACAAAAATTTAACTAAACACTAAGGAAAAACAGCAAGCTAAACAAGCATGGATAAAAACACTAAAAACAGTAAAACAAAACAACAAACAAAGAACAACTACAATAACCTAGATGAATTGAAAATACTAACTTAACATTAAACTATGAAAATAGCAACCTATATGCACTAGATAAATTAAAACTAAATAATTTTAAACAAATATGAACACAAAGTGAAATTACAGAATAAAGAAAATATTCACAACCTTGCTAAGACAAATAAAAACTAACATGGCATAACAATTAAACAATTAACTATAAGGTTAACTAAACTACTACTTAACACATAAAACTAATTAATCACTTAAAAACAAAAATAAACTAGGCACAACCAATAACAGCAAAGATCATGCTAAAAACAGGCAGAAAAATCAATTAAAACTAAGTTAACAATTAATCTAAACTGCTAGAAATAGAAAAACAACATACTGCCTCGAGTATGTTGATGCAAGAAGTAGAGGTGCGCTCGAGCGCAGGCATAACGATCGATCGCATACCAGCAACTATGTAGCAGTCTTTGCAAGTGCGTTCGAACGCAATTGAGGTACGTTTGAATGTAGCACTGCATTGCTGTTCTGACAAGGACGTGCACTTTCACGCAGGTGCCTAATGAGCGTTCGCAGGTATGCGAACGTTACAGAATAGGCTCAAGTGTGTTCGATCGCAAGTACTATGATCGATCGCACTATTAGTGCTTGATTTTCCAGAACCCGAAATCAACTAAAAAATTTTAGCCAAACACTATTCTAAAAATTAACAAAAATTAATAAAAATGCAAAAATAAACTAAGGACATAATTGAAATTGCATAAAAAAAATACTAGTAGAAAAATAAAATCAATCTAAAAATAATATTAATTTAAACAAAAACAACCTATCCTCGGCAATGGCGCCAAAATTTGGTATGCAATTTGATTGCACTCGCAATAGCACGAGTCATTGATCATGTAGTGTTGCGAAATATAGGATCGAACCACAGGGAAAAGCGTTTTGTTCTAAAACTAATATTAAAACTAGATAAACCCTATTTTAACCTAGTTCCAAATATGGTCGTTTGATCGAACACAAAACTTGCAAATATGTAAACTACTCTAAAAAGCGTAAATGAAGGAAGAAAAATAACTAAGGTTAAAGACTCAACCTCACCCAATATAAAAATGCTTGCTTATACGTAAAACACACACTTTCATCTATCGAGTTAACCCTTAATCACACTCTATTGCTTTTTGTGACACAAGTCAAACCAATTTGGTGTGTTTACCGTTAACGAGCTACAACGAATATTAATCCTTGATAAAATCATCCACTGTATCCATGGATCACAGTGGATATTGAATCAAGTCTTAATCATCCGTTGTGCACCCAGCTTGGAACACAACAAGGGATGGACTTTTGATGCATCACAAACGACAAGCACCACAATTTTTGTCACATAAATTGAAATGAAACGTGTATGGAATATAAATGATGGAATGTAATGCGTTAAACGTAAAAGCTCAAAGAAGTGCTAAGGGTGAGGCCTCATCTTCAACCTTAGTTGAAGATTTAGCCACCCATGTATAAAGAAAGCAAAAGAAACTTAAAGAAAAGCATTAAAATAAATAAATAATAAAGTGCTACAAATAAATGGGTAAAGCAGGGCCTAAACAGTGGCAAAGACTCTTAAAAACACGCTCAAAACAAGAACTCTCGGAAAAATACACTAAGGGGCCTATTTATAAAAGGCTAGTGTGCTGCCAGGTCAGAGGACTACGTTCGAACGCAGGCCATGTGTTCAATTGCACTGATTCATGCGTTCAATCATGCTTCATGCGTTCGAACGCACATAATTGTCATGGCGCAAGGCTGGAAGCGATGGAATCATAGGGCCGGCTAGGGCAACCGCGTGAGACGCGGGCTGACTAGACCTGCATTCGAACGTGCTCCTTGCGTTTGACCGCAATTGAGCTCGATCGCACCAAGTGCGGTCGAGCGCACTAGCAGGGACTCCACAACATCTCTTTCAATCCATTTTGCCCCTTTGTAGCCGTGAGTTATTGCAATGACCTGCACACCACAAAACACTAAAAACAACTAAAAATGTTAGATATTAATAGTGCTAACGGCTTAACAAACATAAATAAAGGGGTTTTACTAAGCACTAAACAGCACTCATCAAGGGGAAACCCTAATCTTAGCCAAAGCGCCGTTTTGGTAAGAGCTTTCATTTATTTTTTCTCTCTTGAAGGGTATTTTCGTAACTTAGAATCACCAAAATGACGTAGTTTTGATATTTCCATCCACTTTCATGGCAACAACTAACGGAGGGGGCCAAAACATAACTTTTTGGTAGTTTGGGGGGCCATTTTATCATTTTTGAAACTTTAGGGGGTAAATAGTAAATCATTGGTAGTTGAGGGGGCTTTTTTATAATTTTTCCTATTTATTTTTTTTACCTAGGGTGCCTGCCCCTAGTTGGCCCCCTTTTCACTCCGCCACTGCATGGCCTGTATGCATGCAATAAATGCAAGGTCTTGTAGGCTGCATCAAATCTTTTAAATATTTGTTGGTTATAAAAACCCTTATATCTTTTATTATCTGAAAGAAATGTGATACAACTACAATTTAAACTCAACTTTAGTCCAACTTCTAAACCATTTTTTTTTAAAATTTTTTTCTCTCTAGTTTAAGGCTCTCTCCGCAGGTAGTTTTTTATAGAGAAAAGTGGGGTTTAAGTTGTGTCTTTATAATATTGCTTCTCGGAAAATGCTCTGTATATATTATTAATCTAGTATTTTTATGGTCTTAGGTATATATTATTTTCTAAAAATTAAATGAAAAAAGTAAGAGTTCTTTTTATTATTTTATAAAATAATATCCTCCTATAATTAAAAACTTCAAATATCACATAGTCTCATTAGAATCCACAATTTTAAAATGATCTTAACAACAATCGCAACAAAAACTAAAAATCAAATGAAAACAATGGTAAAAAATCTTACCACTTCATATTCTCTCTCTATTTATACATACATACATACATACATACATATATATATATAAGCACAGTATATAAAATCCGGCAAATAATGCATATGATGAAAATATAATTAAAGAAGACAATAGAACCAGCCAAAAAGATGGTAGCAATTATAATAAAACAAAATATTAAAAGAGTGGAATATTCAAAGATAATAGAAAATGTTATTGAAGTTTTTCAACAAAACTTACAATGAAGCATTCGGAACAAAGAAGGACTAGATATAGAATGAGGAAATATTACAATGGTTGAGAGCTTTAGGACAGGCATAAGCAGTTTTAAGCTTCTGCCTTTGATGCAAGAGAGCATGCCTATTTATAGGAAAATAGTCACAGCTTCTTCATCTTTTTCGAAAAAAAGAAAAAACAAAATTACATCATGAAAATAGTAAAAGCATCAATTACAAATAGTAAAAGTATCATCACTGTAGTGTCGGCAGGCACAGGCTTCAGGCACGGGCAAAATAGCAACAGTGAAAAGTTGGGTGTCGGCAGAAAATGACAAAATACTTTTGGCAGGAACTTTGTCTGCTAGGAATCATGGTCATGGGTCTGCAGGAACTTTGTCTATAGTATGGATAGGCCTTCAGCAGGAACTCTGTCTGCGAGAAAACCAATCTGGGGTAGGAACTCTGTCCGTGATCAAATAATTGGTGCAGGAACTTTGTCTGCACATCAAAGGTCTTCAATACCTGGAACATATTCCTGAGAATCAAAACCTGAATTACCAAAATAATTTCTTTGAGGATCATAAGCAGCAACAGAAGAGGCCTTAGAAGCATCATCATCATCATCATTATCACTATCGCTTCCACTGAGGGAATCTAGTAAGGCCATGGCATGTAACAAAGCTTTTTTTCTTTTTACTCTTGGAAGATTGCTTCTTTGAGGAAGATGTA
Source organism: Carpinus viminea (assembly GCA_013348765.1). NCBI lineage: Eukaryota > Viridiplantae > Streptophyta > Magnoliopsida > Fagales > Betulaceae > Carpinus > Carpinus viminea. The sequence goes on along the minus strand of CP054670.1, from coordinate 27,329,698 downwards.
GTAGGGGATTCTTTGACAGGCCAATGTCATCAGGAGTAATTAATTTGGGAGAAACAATAGAAGGTAAAGGAAAATTCTGGGCATTAGGGGCTTGAATCATTTGCTTAACCCTCTTGATAATGGGATCAATGGAAAACTTATCCCACCATTTGACATACCAATGTCTTTCCAAATTGTCACCGACAATAACATATTGCCATTTAAGAATCCAAGGAAGTCGGTATTACTTGACAAAATGGAACATATGGGGAAATTTAGAATCATAGGCATCAACCTTGAAACAAGTTTTGAATAACTTAAAAGATTCAATGAGGCTAAGTGGTAGGACATCAGGAATCAAACCAAAATGAGACCACCATTTGGAAAACCAAAGAGGAAGAATTCCTCCAACAAACTCTTTATCAAAATTGTTAAACCAGGAATGGTCCATATTAGCCGATTGGTACAAAAAGAATTTAGAACATGCATCAACATAGTCATAATAATTAAAAAGGGTTTGGAAACCTTCCAATTTTCATAAAGAAAATGGGTGACCACCCCATTCTTTTTCAGAGATTATCTTGTAGAAATGAACACTATGGTAAATTATTTTTCTGGGGACAGAAGTCTGACAAAAAATAGGTTTAATGGAAATGGATTTAGTTTGGGACAAAATATTGGAATAAAAAGCAAGGCTCTTGAGCGGATGCTCAGGAATCCAATGAAATCCATTAGGAAAATAAGAAAGTGCAAGTTCACTTGCAGATTTAGCCTTAGAACGTTCAAGTTCTATGGAAAATAGATATTTTGAAAAAGGAAGAACCATGTAAGCAGATGGCTTATTGTAAACCATACTAGGAACTTTGGATTTTTGAGAAACATCAACAAAAGGATCATAAGGGGCAATCAAGGTGCTGGAATAAGAAACAGGGTATTCAGAGCTAAAAGGTGGAAACCTATTAGCCAGGTCAATGGAAAAAATAGGAGAGGCAGGAGACTTTGATTTTACAGGAACCAGAGCTGTAGATTTACCCTTGTCTTTTCTATGTGCCATTGTGGCACTGCAAAAATTCAAGAGTAAAAAAATCAGGAATAGAATTCTCAGATCTTTTCATATATTCAATATCAAAATCAAATGCACTCAAAGTAGCTAGCCATCTAGCAAAAATCTGTTTTGATGCAATATTTTCAGCATATTTTTTCAGAATATATTTTGTAGATTTACAATCAATTCTTAACAAAATTTTTTGATAAATTTAGTAATGCACAAAACAACAAAAGGAATTTATTTCTTAATAGTACTATAATTAGATTGCGTAGTATTCCAGGATCCGTAATGATAACGAACAATCTGTTTAGAAGACCTTGGTGAGACACATTGTTTCAAAATGCCTCCAAAGCCAATTTTAGAGGCATCAGTTTCAACAATTTTGAAAGCATTATCAAAAGGGATGCCAAGACAAGGAAGTGTCTTAACATGGATCTTGATCTGTTTAACAATGGATGTATAGACATCAATCCATGGTGAAGGATTATTCTGTAGTCTATCAAATAATGGTTTGCAATACTTTTGCAAATCCTTGTAGAAATCGGCAATATAATTGAGAGAACCAAGGAATCTTTGGAGCTGGGTTTTTTCTATGATCACATCAGGAAATTTATTAGCAAACTGAATGACTCTGTCAATGAGACGGATTTTTCCTTCAGAAATATCAAAACCAAGGAATCTGATCTTGGTTTGGAAAAGCTTGATCTTTTTGGCAGAAACAACAAGGCTACTATGCTTGATAGTGTCCAGGTAAGCATTTAGATGTTTCCAATGTTCTTCAATAGATTTGGAGAAGATCAGAACATCATCAATGTAAACAATGGTGAAATGAATGAAAGAGTTGAAGATATCATTCATGATATTTTGAAATTCACTGGGGGCATTCTTCAAACCGAAAGGCATAACATTCCACTCATAATGACCAAAAGGGTGGTAAAAGCAATCTTATACCTATCTTGGTCATCAATCTGTATTTGCCAAAATCCAAATTTCATATCAAACTTGGAGAAAACTAAAGCATCACTCAGACGGCTAACTAGTTCCTTCCTATTGTGGATAGGATACCTGATCCATTCTAGCACATCATTGAGGGGCTTGTAATTTAATCACTAATCTGGGAACTCCTCTTTCTATCTCGGCATTTTTCCTAACATAGAATGCAGCACAAGACCAAAGGGACTTACTCTTACGAATTATACCCTTAGCAAGCAAATCAAAGATCTTTTTTTGACAAAAATCTAAGAGCTCAGCATTCATTTGAATGTGTTGAGCCTTAGTGGGAATTATTTTCTTAGAAAAATCATTGACATAAGGAAGAGAAACTATGTGTTTCTTTCTATGCCAAAAAGCATTAAGTAAATCAAAACAAACAGTATCAACAATTTTATTATTGAAAGCAGAGATTTTTTACTTAAGTAATTTATCAGCAAGTTGTTTAGAAATCCTTTTGTATTTCACTTCTTGCTAAAGGAAATTCAGATGTTTGATCTTAGCAGAAATCAAGTTCACAGAACGATGGCTAACATCAATTTCAAATTTTGAAGCAAAATGAAACTTAATAGGGATACCCATCTTTACAGTAGACACACCATCAAGTTCAGCTGTGAAAGGGTAAAGCATAGCAATGAAAGGTATTCCAAGAACAACTTTATCAGTCATTTCTTTCACAAGTACAGAAGGAATATGAAAACAAACATTGTTTTGACAAACATGAACATTATTTAACTCATAATTAATCTGCAGTTTGGTCCCACTAGCAGAACTCAGTCTTTTCAAAGTATTTACTAGGGATGAGGCCTTCTTGAATACAATTCCAGTCAGCACCAGAATCAATCAAAGCAATAGCATCAAAAGCATAATCTTGAGCAACAATAATATGAACTTTAGCATACCATCTTGGTGGACAAACTTTATTAATTAAACTGACAATCTTATCAACATTGGAATGAATATTGTTAGATTTCTCTTCATGAGAATGGTCAAATTTAGAATCTTCATTATCGGAACTTTGCCCTTGAAAACAATCATTTACTTTTGAAATCAAAAGTTCTTGTTCCATTATTATTGATTTTCAAATTGTTTACTTCCTTCTTTAAATCAACAATATCATACTTGATATTACTAATCTCGTGCAACAAATCTGAGATAGTAGCAACTTTGGATTTTTGTTTAGAAAATCTTTCTAAAGTTTCATCAAGAGATATTCTAGATTTAGAAGGTTTGTTAACATCTTTAACCATGAGTTTCTTGAGTTTTTTAAAGTATTCTTCCTTTAACTCAGGATTCTCAATTTTTGAAATAAGAGTTACTAGCAAATCTTCTTGTTCTTCAGATTTGGTTAAAACACAATTTTTTTACTGCAACAAGAATCAAAACATCTAATTTTTATATATGCAGAAAATTCACTTGCTGAATGATAATCAATCATTAGAGGTTAAGAAATCTTCTTCAAAAGAAAAATCAGAGAAATTGTTGTTTTGTAAAATTTTGAAAACATTATCTTTTTCATTAGGGGAAAATACGTTTTAGCCCCCTCAACTACCACCCTTTTACGTTTTAGCCTCCTAAAATATCAAAAGTTGTTAAATGGCTCCCTCAACTACCAAACAGTTACGTTTTAGTCCCCTCCTTTAGTTTTTACTGTGAAATTGGATGGAAACATCAAAACTACATCGCTTTCAGATTGCAAGTTACCAAAATACCCTCAACTAATGGAGGGGGCTAAAACATAACTGTTTGGTAGTTGGGGGGGCCATTTAACAACTTTTTCTTCCCCTTTGCTTTTCGTTTTTCTCTGCCTGGCTTTGTGCTATTGGGCTTACCCCGGCAGCCCTGCCGCAAGCTCTCCACCATCGCTACTCCAAACATTTTCCCACAAAAGCAAGGACACCCACAAATAAATTCAATGTAAATTTTCATTCCTTTCTCTCAGCTTCCGACGAAGGCTTCTAGAGGAGTGGCTTGTCTCTCTTCTCTATGGCTCCATCAACCTTGTCCAAATCAAACAAGTCCACACCCATATCCTCCACAAGGGCTTGGACCAATGTTGTTACGTTATGGCCAAGCTTGTACGCATGCTTGCTCAGCTCGACGTCCCGGTTCACTCTTACCCTCGCCTTGTGTTCCAACAAGTCAACCACCTAAACCCTGGTGATTTTGGTGATGAGACATGGTCAGGCAACCTGGGCTGTTGCGGAGAGAGTAAAGCAACGAGGTAGAGTTGACAAGCTTGGTAGACTCGACAAACATGAAGCTGGGTTCGTCAGGGTGTCTGCAATCAAGCGAGGCTCCCGAGGCATTGGTTCACCATGGAGTCTTTGGCGGGATCCATGACTGCTGTTGGTTTGTGGGCGAGGCGAGGCTAAGTCACTGGCTTGCCTCAAGGTGAGGTCTAGACTCGCGAGGTTCTGGTTCACCGGCGGGATAGCAGGCTTGCTAGCAAGCTTGTTAGTTCACCGAGGGAATCATGGGCTCGCTGGTGATGCTGGTTGGCAAACCTGTGGATTGCTACTGGCCGTGCGACTCTGAATGCATGAGGGGGCACAAGAAAATAAACAGAGATTCTTTCTCTCATAAGCTGCCTGGGTTGTGATCACCAAAGATAACCTCTGCAATTGCACTTCCTCCGGCTTGACCTGGATAACCAACCCACAAGATGCTTCTGATGTTTTTGTCATTCTTGGCTGAAGATTTATCAACCGACCACTGAAAGAAGAACCGTAATAATCGTTTCTTAGCACCCTTCTGACATTGATCGCCTCCTACTTTCCAGGAAGCTTTAAGTCCACATAGTCGTGTGCCTCCCTCTCTTGAGTTTGATCCAGGGCTGCCGAGGTAAGCCCAGTAGCACAAAGCCATGGCTAGCCAAGCCAGGCAGAGAAAAACGAAAAGCAAAGGGGAAGAAAAAGTTGTTAAATGGCCCCCCCAACTACTAAACAGTTGTGTTTTAGCCCCCTCCATTAGTTGAGGGTATTTTGGTAACTTGCAATTTCAAAACGACGTAGTTTTGATGTTTCCATCCAATTTCACGGTAAAAACAAACAGAGGAGGCTAAAACGTAACTGTTTGGTAGTTGAAGGGGTCCATTTAACAACTTTTGATATTTTAGGGGGCTAAAACGTAAAAGGGTGGCAGTTGAGGGAGCTAAAATGTATTTTCCCCTTTTCATTATTAGAGATGTTTAAAGCATTAATTTCTTGTTTAATCTTTTTGGGAGGCTTAGGGCATCTATCAGCAAAATGACCTGATTCTCCACAGTTAAAGCATTTACCTTTTGAAAAATATTTTTCAAATTTAGATTCCTTCTTCTTCTTGGGTTTCTTGAATATTTTAGAAAAATTATTTGAAGTTGAAGGCTTATTAAATTTTCTTTTCTTGTAAGTATTGTAATATGGAGTAGGTGACTTTCTGGAAAAAATTTTAGACTTCTTCCTATTAGCCCTAGAGGGAGCAATAGGAGGTAATCCAAATTGTTCACAGAAATTCCCCATTTCAAACTTAGCTTTTTTAGCATTTTTCATTTGTTGACGAATCATTTTTTGATCAGTACACATTTTAATGCCAAGTTTCTTGATTGTAGAAAATAAACCACCATAAGTAAGGTTTTCATAGTCAATCATCCCAGTAGCAAAATTGATCAGTTCATCTTTAACCTTATGAGCAAACAATAAAGGTAATCCATCAACAAATTTTTCTTTCCAATAAGGTTTTTGACTATCAAGTCTAAGCATGACACAGAAATGAAAAACATCTTGGTACCATCTATAATCAGATATAGTAGGACATCTAAGATTATTCAAATAATCAGAAATCCTGGTAGTAATATTAGAAGGACCTACAAAATGTTTAACAATGGTAAAAATTGAAGTATTAACACTATCAAGTTCACCCATGCCAATCTTTTCATTAAAAATAGGAAAACCATCATCACATTTTTTTACGGCTTTTCTAATACCTTCTCTAGTATCTTCTATGAGATGCTTGTCCCACCAATTACGAAGAGTACTAGAAAATCCAATAACTAACAAATCAACAATCTCAAATTGATTTAAATTTTGATTAGTATCATAAGCATTAGCAACCATAGACATATGATTCATCTTATTCAATAATTCTTGTTCACACAAACCATCAATGTTCCATTCATAAATTTTGTCAGAGGAAACAGAAAATTGGGATTGGAGGAATCGTTCCTCAAATTGTAAATCAAGAGGAGTGGGTCTGGAATACCAATTTTTTGAAAAATTAACAGTTTTGGATTTATCATAAATCCTTTGAAGTTTTGGTTCCAGGTCTACTTTTTCAAGAAAATTCTCAAGAACTCTAATATCATTATCAGTGGAATCAAAGTCAGAAAATTGTAGGGAGATAGGAGAAACAGTTTTTGAAGAACTTGCTTGGTTGATTTTCAAATCATAAAGCATTTGTTCAATTTTTTCAATAGTTTTTTGGGACTTGGGTTTTAAACCAAGTGATTTCCTACCTTTAGGGAGGGAAATAAGAGGTTCTTCATTTGAAACAGAGGGAGAAAACTTTTCTTAAATACGATCAAGCTGTTGTTCGATTGTATGAAGAGATTGATTGACAAAATTGTTTTGTTCAATGATCTTTCTGGTTTCTTCTTGAGAATCATTAGGACTTTTGAAAGGAGAACCCTTAACAGAAAATCCATTACAATCTATGAGAATACTTTCGAGAGGGGGATGAGAAGACCTGACCATAGTCTTGTCTTCTTTGACAAATTTCTTTTTGACAACATTTAGAGTATTGTCAGAAGGGAAATATTTTTGCAAAAAATCAAAAAACAAAATATGTCTTTGAGATTCGATCATCTTCTTAGTCCATTGGACTTTGATTAGATCTCTTTCTCTTTTAGAAAATCTGGCACGGTAAGCATGTTGCAAATTTTTATTTTCTTTTGAAGAAAAATCTTTTTACAAAGCTGGCCAATCAATTTGAGAAAAGAAATTTTTGAATAAGCCTATAGGACTCTCAACTGATGGGGTATCTATTGAGGAGGAGGAGGAGGAGGAGGAGGTAAGGGACCATTCATGTCCAAGGCAGAAGGAGAAATAGAATCACTGTCATCATCCTTGTGAGTTGGAGGATGAGTTTTAGTAGAATAAAAAGCAGAAGAAATTTGAGAATTAGCAAGGTCATTAGCAACTGACTTTAACTTCAAGTTAGAAGCAGAAGCAAGTAAATCATCAATTTCTTTATCTCTATTTCTGAATCCTTCAGTAGTAGCAGAACTAGCAAAAGAATTCCTTCTATTTTCAATAACAAGGGGTCTTTGGATACGACCAGAAACATTTAAATCAGTAAAGTTGATTTTAACAGTTCCATCCAAATACTGTTGGATGAGGTCCACATCAGTAGATCTAGAGACCACATTAGCAGGTTTTGAAACATTTTCCAAAAGGAAAATGCTAGGGGTTCTCCTAATAGGCTCTCCTGGCGTTCTCCTAATCTTACGTAAAACATGATTTAAGAAAAAATAAAATTGTTGTGCCCTCCACCACTGGTTTTTTAAGGCATTAGAACCAAATTTGAGGCATTAGCACCAAATTTGTGAGGCATTAGCATCAAAATTAAGGTATTAGCATCAAATTTAGAATGATCAAATCCATTTTGGGTGATATCATCCCTAAAGGGTTAACCTTCCACCCTTAGGTTTTAGTTTTGAATCCAAAAACAAGTTTTAAAGCATTAGAACCTAACTATTAACTCATAAAAATTAATCTATTAACAAAAAAATGGTACTACAATTTTATTTTTTCTTAAATCATGTTCTATATAAAACTGGAAAAACGCCAGGAGAACACTATGGGAAGAACCCCTAGCAAACCCCTTTCCAAAAGCCATTCGTTGGGCAAAGTAAGATCATCCCATCGAATCATTTTTGGAGTGCTTATTGTAGCATCTTGGGTAGAACTTTGGATCAACAAAGTAGACCCATTAGGATCTTTGAAAACAACTTGAGGATTGAAGTTAGTTTTCATCAATACATAATAAATACGATAGATGATAGCAAAAGGCTTGTTACCTTCTTCCATATCATAACCTTGGGTCAAAACGTTCAAAGTTAGAGATTTAAAAACATTGATGTCTTCGAAAGACACAGTCAGATTAGGGAAAACATCAAAATGAACAGGACGAGCATACAAGGAAGATTGAATCATACCAAGTATACTAGTCTTAAATTTAAAAAATCTTGCATCACACAAACATAACAAAATAGAAGCATCAATTCCAAGTCTAGTTAAAGGTTTAACAGCAACTTGCACAGATCCAATATGCAAAAATTTATAACCTTTAGCTCTATAATTGTCAACAAATTTTTTATTAAACAATTGAAATGTGGAATTATTCCCAGCAATAGCAAAAGTCTGTTCAACAGTCTTAACAACATATTCATATTTAAAAGTAGATTTGATCCAAGAAGAATCAGTGTAAATGTCCTTAGTGGACAGTTTAGGGATATTCCATTTATTAAAATTAAAGGCATTTTCATTTTCAAACGAAACATGTTCACTATTAGCAATATCAGGGGGGAGGCTAGACTTGGAACTAGTCGAAGAGGTAGATCTCCACATCATGGCAACCAAACAAATCACAGATTAATTTTTCTAAACATATTCAGGCTGACAAACTCTTAACTACACATACCCTGGACCATGAACATACCCTGTTACCAAACGCTCACAACATAGCCAACTCCAAGCCTTAAAAAGAACGGATTATAGGTCTCCCTCAAGTAAGTCTAATGGGGTGGTAGGTTTAAATCGACAGAAAGAATATGATCAAAGAGATTAAAGAGCGAGTAGAATGGTTACACAGGTAGCAAAGAGCAAATATATATATATATTTGGACAAAGGAAAAGTGAAAGGAAATTATCTCTATTTATTTTTCATGCAACGATCGGGTCATTGATATTCACTTACTACTCTTGCTCGTAATGACATGTACAGATACCATTATTGTTCAAACGAAGTCACTCAAAATTTAATCTCAACCGTCAATTTCTTTTACCACGTGTGCTACATATTTGGCCAATTAAAAGCTTATGACCTTCATTTTCTCTCATAATAGAATGACATAAACAATAAATATGCATTTTGAGCATGAAATGAAATCGATTCCTAGTTTTGGCCAATATCCGAGAAAAGGAACCGGATTGATGCTAAGTTTAAATATTTTTAAAATAAATATTTAATTCTTTATTAAAAAATTTAAATTTTTTATTAAAAATTATTTCTTTATTAAATTTTTGAATATTTTTTATTACAAATGTCACTATAGCAACTCTACCCTATCACCAAATGGTGATGTATCAAACTACCACATCACCAAATGGTATGTGGTAGTTTGACACGTTACTAAATGGTGATATGTCAAATTTCAATGAATAGTACTCATGCCAGTAATCATCAGTTTTTTTGTAGTGTTACATCTAATTACCAAATTATCAAAAGCATGAAACTAAGCCATAGAATAAAACAAAAACATGCACATCAAAATTAAAACAATATCATAACCACAACACAAAGATTTGTTTATGAAGTGAAAAACCATTTGAATACATCAAAGGTAAAAACCACTCTGAGGCAGCCAATGTAATGCCCCGGGTTTAATAGACAAGCCGTAAGTGGAATTATTTAAATTCTCACATGATACTAAATAACAAAGTGAAAAACCAATAATGAATTTTTCTTTTCTTTTTATAACCAACACTTGCTAATAAATATATACCAGAGCTTTTATAATACATCATTATGAGATCACAACTTGATCCCCAATACAATGAGTCACAAACGTCATAGACACAACTAGACTAACCATACTAACTTATGGCCGGATAGCTCTTCAAAAGTAAAAGTCTCCTGCAAACCTCAAAGGCTGAAGTCTAATAAGGTGTACGAATCCTCAGCGACAGTCTTTGTAGTGACCTCTGTAGAATCATTATAATTTTATAGGTAGAAGTGTGAGTCTACGGCTTAATAAGTTTAAGCAAATTGACCATTTTTAATGTGAGCCTATATTTATTTGAAAATCAATCTTATCACCAAAGTTTACAAAACAACCATGTTTGCAGGGTTTTCATAAATAAGTTTTAATAAACATATGACTGAATGGTAAACCAGATGACAGATAATTTGATACACAATATTAAATCGCAATAATATTTTGGAAAAAGTAAACTTTACCCTCCCAAAGTTTGTGGCGATTTTCAATTCAATTTACAATGTTTCAATTTTTGCAATATACACCTCCAAACTTCTAAATTTTTGCAATTTGACTAATTTTATCCTAAACTTCCCATATTGCGCATAATTTTTTATTTTTTATAATTTTTTTAAAAAAAATTCAGTGTGGCCATAGCCATCCCTTTGGCCACCTAGCCATTTTTGCAACCCCAATTTTTTTTAAAAAAATTCTTATAAAAAATAAAAAATTATGGGCAGTACATGAATTTTGGGAAAAAATTATCAAATTGCAAAAATTTGAAGTTTGGGGGGTTGCATTATTATGAGTTTTAAAGTTATTCGCAAATGTAAGAATCATTTGCAATGAAGGGTTTTGCAAGTGTGAGGTCAATTCCATGGAGAATTATGTTTTTGAAAACAATTTTAATCTAAACTAATTAAATCTTAACCTAGTTCCAAAATGTTTTTTTATTTTTGAAATTGAAAACAAAACAAAATAAAATTAAGGGAAAAATATTGTTTAGCCCCCTCAACTACCACCCATTTACGTTTTAGCCCCATAAACTATCAAAAGTTGTTAAATAGCCCCCAACTACCAAACAATTACGTTTTAGCCCCATCCGTTAGTTTTTTTGTCAAAGTGGATGGAAACATCCAAACTACGTCGTTTTGAGATTACAAGTTACCAAAATACCCTCAAGTGGAAAAAAAATAAACATATGAAAACATTAGCCAAAACAGCGCCGTTTTGGCTAATGTTTTCACCCCTTCCAATGATCTCCATCTTCTCCACTGGAAAAAGAAGGCAGAGGATGATGATGACGAGGAGGATAGCTTGAGATAGATTGCAAACTTTGTCGAATTCTGACCGTCCGATTGCGATCCGAAGGTCTCCGGCGAGAATATCACTCCAATCACCAAAAACGCCACCACCGCTAGGAATCGTGTTAGCCAACCCATCACTCTCTCTCTGTCTCTCTGTCTGTGGGTCTGTGAAAATGAAGCTTGAAAAGAAGGGTAGGTTGTATATCTATGCAACGCGAAGAGGATGGGTTTGACCTTTTACTTTTATGTGAGAATTTACATCTTAGTTGGTGGAGGCTGCAAATGGGAAAGTGACACATTGCGATAATTATCTGTTTCTTTTCTACAAAAGCGGGCGGGTAATTAATCTTACTGGTAGCAAAGGAGATTAATTACTAGTATCAATTATAGTCTTTTGGTTTTATGGCGATTTATTTATATTTATTGATTTATTTATACGGCTTGCGGCATAGCAAAGGAGGCAGTCGGTGTGGCCTCTCCCGCGACCAGCATGCATCAACGACTACCTCGCCCAGTGCTTCCAAGACCTTTCCCACACCGACTACCTCCTTTGTTACGCCAAGAGCCGCATTAAGCTCCCCGCTGCCTCCCGTCGACATCTCGCCATATTCTCGACGGGCTTCCTCGCTATGACAACAGAGCACGATGACGTGGCTCTCAACCAGTCTGCTCGAGGTCGGCGCCAAGCGGCTCAAAGTGTGGATGCACAACAACAAGAATGCTCACCGCCAGAGAGACGCAGCGACTAACCGCCACGCACCTCCTTCTTTTCTAATTACTTTATTTTATTTTCTTTTAAAACTAATTTTAAGTTTTTGAATCGATCATTTAGGGCTACTAAATGAGCAAATGAGAAGACCCCCTCCCCCGGTGCTGTCAAAATTTATTGGGTTGTATGTTTTGATTATGTGGCGAATACTAATGGAAATGGGCTTGCTTGAAGAGAAGCATTCAGAGGTTTGCAGAAAACATTCATGGGTTTTGCTTTTGATTATTCAAATGGCTTAAATTCTAACATTTCTTATGGACACCACTTTTCCAAGACTATCATTTTTGGCTTTTGCATGGTGCAAGTGAAGCGATAAAGAATCTAATAGAAATATTATTACGTGGGTAAAAACAAAACAGATTAGATTCTGGAGAAGGCCGGAAGGCGCGAGAGGGTCCTGTGTCTGCCCTCGCTCCAAGCCTACCACCTCGTTGGTGACCCACATGCCGAACCCATCTCACTGGAAAACCATCATCCGCAACCCCTCAAGAATGTGGGTCCCTGTCATAGAACCTCGCCCTCGCCAGTACGTGTTGAAAGCCGTAGAGCCCTAAACATTAGCCAAAACGGCGTCGTTTTGGCTAATGTTTTATATGTTTATTTTTTTTTTCCACTTGAGGGTATTTTGGTAACTTGTAATCTCAAAACGACGTAGTTTGGATGTTTCCATCCACTTTAATGGCAAAAACTAACGGAGGGGGCTAAAACGTAACTGTTTGGTAGTTGGAGGGGCCATTTAACAACTTTTGATAGTTTAGGGGGCTAAAACGTAAATGGGTGATAGTTGAGGGGGTTAAACAGTATTTTTCCCTAAAATTAATCAAAAGATAAATACTTAGGTTTTAGAATTCACACTTACCAAATCAAAGCACACATTATTATGTTTGTTCATACATCCAAATTTTAATAAAATCCTATGTACGTTCTCCGCTTTCATAAAAATAACCTATTGAAAGATTCTATGAATTCATCCATTGTACAGATCACAATGCATATTCAACTTAAATCAAAATCATCCAATGTATCCATTTGATTAACGAAAAACAATGGATATCCAATTTAAATTGAAAGATGTAAAGTATTCAGCAGTTGAAACATATTGAATATCCAATTTTGGCACAAATATTAATCTAAACAATCAATTACAAGAACTTAATCAAATAATTGAATTGAAATGAACATACATTACACTAAACATCGGAATCATACAAACAAACATAAAAATATGCAATAAATTAATGGTGATGCTTCATCTTCAATCTTAGTTGAAGGTTTAGCATCTCATGACAAAAGAAATTATAAAGAAACTAATTAACCTCATTCAAACCAAAGAACTTACAAAAGAATTGGTGTTCAAAGTTATAAAAACCTAGAAAACACGAAATAACAAAGAACGGCGTCTCCTGGCGCACTTCCGTACGTTTACAATAAAAAGAATGATATTTATAATGTTTAATTAGGGTTTCAGCATTACCATGTTGGATGAGTGCACTCGATCGCACTCTAAGTGAGCTTGAGCATACTTGTGCATGTTTTAGCTCTTTCGCGGCGTAGCGCATGGGCACTGCTTGCTTGGGTGTATGCAAGGGTGCGGTCAAGCTTGCCTTGCATGGGCTCGAGCGCAAATGTACTCAATCATGGCACTCTGCACTCAATTGTGCCTCTTCTGAAAATTCTTCAACTTCTTTGCAACTTCCACACTTAGATTGCAATTTTTTCTTAACAACTTGTAAAACACTAAGACACCAAAACTAACAAAAATATCAAAAAATAATAAAGTTAAAGACTTAACAAATACAAATTAAAGTGTCCAAATATACAATATTTGACACTCATTATGCATGTAAAAATTGAAATATTGGAGGTCAAATTGAAAATCGCCCCAAACTTTGGGGGGTAAAGTGTAATTTTTCATAATATTTTTATTGCATTTTCTTACTACATAATTAACTTTACATTTCATAATATGAAGCGGTAAAATAGTTTATAACATAATGAGTAAAACAACAGTTAAAAATTATCATAATTTAAGTACATAACTTTGCATACCATAACATTTTATAACATACATAGCACATAAGTGAATTTATGCTCTCACTTATTCTCTGGAGTTCGCTAAATTTTGCCCCACTTAATCGTAAGATTACTAATAATTTATCAATTTCATAACTTTGAGGTGTTGAGCATGTAACCTCACTCAACCGCTATGCTGTTAGGCAATTTTGTTTTCCTTTCTTAACATCGAGGTGTCAAGCACATAATCCCCCCTGATTGTTGGGCTTTACATGCATTCATATATAACTTCATATTTTTTTCATATCAATATTCTTTTCACAAATCTCGTTTTCCTTTCAAAACTCAACTTCTCTTCATAATTCATTTCCTTTGAAACCACATTTTCATTTAACACATATGTAAAACATTTCAAAATATATTCATACATGTAATTAAAATAACTAGGCTCAACAAAATATACATAACATGCTTTTGTAAAATAATATAGGGTCAGTAAGTTTGAACTTACCTTTTGAGCTTAAAGTTCCTTATATGAAGTCTCCTTTATTTGTGCATTTTCTGTACTAATATTGCATTTTTCACATTAACATGTATTTATTTTATTTTATTTTATTCCTAAGCATCATTTTAAACCTAAGATCCTTAAAATACCATGAGAAACATTATTTTCATGCTTTGCCCTTATCCTAAGAATTTGGGCAGCATAACGACATGTTTACAATATCTTAGTACAAATTGGGCATCATAAAGAGATATCTAAACATCTTAATACTATTTGGGCATCATAACAATTATATAACATTCTTTTGTATTTTCATACGGGCATTACTACGGCATTAGTGCAATATTTAATAATAATCCATAGCATTACTTGGGCATCACAACGGCACTATTATAAAATACTTAATAAAATTTAGGTAAAACAATGACACATTTGTAATATTTAAAAGGATGATTGAATATAATGGCCTTGTTTGTTAAACAATATCCCATTCCATCACATTTCCCCACATTCCACCACTCATTTACTATTCAAATAAAAAAATCACTACAAAACAAATTTTTCACTTTTCAATACAACTTTTTTATTTTTTCATATCAATCATTTTATTTATTTATTTATTAATATGTGAATAGTGCAATGTGAAGTGGGGGAATGTGAACATGGAGGAATGTGTTGTATGTTGCCAAACACCCTCAATATTATTCCTTGTGATATTCAATCACACTTTCCCAAGCAATTTAAATGTTATAACGATATAATTTAAATTCTAATAACTATAATTGATGTAAACTAAGGATAAAAGAATTATACCTAGCAATCCTACTTTGAAAAAGCTCCAAACTTATATATATATATATATATATATATTCTACTTTTCTTTTTCTTTTCTCTCTCTCTCTCTCTTTTCCTCGTTTCTTCACTATGTGAGAGGGAGAGAGCTATTATTATTATTTTTTTTTAAGAATTCATTCATTGTGTGGGCTATTTATTTGGAGATATTGAGACATAGATGAAAATAATCCTAAAGTTTGAGATAGAAAAACAAAAACTTAAACTTCAATAATTTTTTGTAGGCGTCGTTATTCCTTGTTGGTTGCTGAAATTGGCTTGAAGAGTTTTTGCAGAATGTTTTAAAAGTGGTATTTTGTAATGGACATGAACAGTACATGAATAGTGCACATGAACAGTTTATGCGCGAATAGTATGCGTGAATAGTATCTTCTCTACTTTGCTGCATGCATTCACAATTTGCAAAATTCGTCCAAAAAAAAAAAAACACTCTATAAGGTTTTATAATTTTATTTAGAAAATATATGAGAATTTAAATTAAATTAGAATTACCAAGTCTTTTTGTTAGAATAACACTTTTTTATGAGCCTAGTTCAAACTGTCTACTTCTCAATTTAAATTGATAATATATTATATCTAACTTAAGCACAATATTTGTACTAAAGTATTCTTAGTCATCCTAATAAATCTCTTGAGTATTACAGCCAAACCCAAAAAATCACTAAATGAAGATTTAGAGTTACATACTAGATGATACTCACAACCTTGATGACCTCTAGACTTAGTAAGAATAACAAGCTTCCTAGCTTGTCTCTATTCTGACCATCTTTACAGAGTGCATTTTCTCACCAACCATTTCGGTACACTTCTTTCTTTAAGTAAACAAATCAAGCAAACAAACCAACGATCTTTGTGTAAATGAATAAACAAGGCAACAAGCCAAATCAAGAGCAAAGGACAGCCCGAAGCTTTATCACATCCTCTCTTGAACAAACACTCCTAAAACATAGTGTCCGAAGAGAAACTTTGAGATTGCATAAAGAAAAATCCTCCCAAAAGTCTTCAATGAACAATGATAGAAAAATACTTATATAGCAGATGATCGGACCAAATTTAGGTACTCACAATTGAACAACCGAAGTTCATATAGCGGTTGTGCAAGTACCGAGTCGAACCCATAAGGAATCGCAAATTGCTTTGTGCAAAATAATTTTGAGTCTAGGTTAGTGCTATTTTAACCTAGCTCCGCAGTGGGTGATTGTAACAACTTAAAAGTAAACTATAGCGGAAATGTAAACGAAATAAAAACATCGAGGTTGAGGTTTTCACCTCTCCATTTCAACTACGTTAATTGAAAGCGATAAGTCAAAACATCCGTCTATCGGTTTGAGATAAAACTAAATCTCTTGCACCTATCGAAGGATTAAAGGAATCCGTCCCTTTGACGAAAGACAAACCATAAGCGGTTTAAAGCCCAAAGGATCCAATGTGAAAGTGATTTAACACTAACTACAATGGATAAATGAGTGTAAACCGAAGGATGGAATGTATCCATCAAACGAAAAACCAAAAATAAGTAATCTCACTTGGTTTTGTCACCAAACCAAGTGAGAGACAAATAAAGAAATAACAATGAAATGAGGCTACATCCTCAACCTTAGTTGAATGAAATAAAAGCATTAATATTAAACTAATGTAATTAAATACAAAGAAAAGGGCAAAGCTCTCGAACAAATGGACCTAGGTCTTATTTATAGGTGACGATCTTCACTTTAAGTCCCTTTCTTGCCCTTTGATTTGTTGCAATGACCCAACACAAAATACCAAAACTATACAAAATCTTAGTTATTAACACGAGCCTAACAAACATAAGTAAAGTCTAATAAATAATATTTGACACCGATCAAATACCCCAAACTTACATTTTGCTAGTCCCTTAGCAAAACAAAATGAAAAACATAATAAAAACATAAGTCCACTTTCGTGGGAGAACGATTGTATTGAGCATATGCAACAAGCCTTTTAAACCTCTAAGAGTTCCCTAGAGGACGAGTGAAGTCTCGTGAGGGTTTTTCAGGAATGATACCCACAAACATTTGTGCAAACATTTTATTCTCAATCATGCAAAAATATATCAATCATTTTAAATTCAAAAGCAAGCTTAATTAAACAAACACTATCTTCACAAATTTCAGGGAATTAACAATCAAGATACAAACATGGCATAATGAGATACAAAAATCAATTCTAGTGAAAGTGAGATTAGCACAAAAGATTTCAAAACTAATCTTTAGTCTTGTATGCTTCGACACTCAAAATTCATTGGACAACACATCAAAAACAATAACCAAGGTTTATCAAAAACTTTTTTTTTTATATAGCATAACTTCATTAAGCTTTCTAATTGACCCATGTATCAAGCGTTAAGTCAATGACTCTCAAAACCAAATGGTTTTAGGGCATTAGGCGTAAAAACACCCCTAAGAACCTACTAACTCGAGTAAAAAAGGCTACGAAGTTTTGCTAACCACATCTAACTTCACACTTTTTCGCGAATACTCATTGCTTAATGAGGCAAGAGATCCGGTTCTCAAAATGATCTCTTCTCTTTTTTTTTTTTTTTTTTTAAATGAACCACGGTTATCTTTCCAAACGGTTTTCCAACTACATTCAAGCTTACAAAACTAGCAAAACCAAAACCCGATTTTTATCCCACAAATTACGTGCCAATTGTGCTCGTGAAACTCAAATTGAACTACAATATCTCATTATGCCAAGAAAGTAATCATAACTGAAAATCCCTTAATCAATGTGATCATATGTTCGTCAAATTAAATACACTAATGAAAATAAACCATAACTAACATAAAATGCATAATTTAAAAACAAAATGTGCACACAATGATAAAAATACCCCCAAACTCAAAATCAGACCTTATCCCACGGTGTCTTGATATAGAAAATGAAAAACAGTTTGCAAGGGTATAAAATAAACCGGGGCGTCACAAAGGCGTCCGGACTGATGGTGGTGCATGAGGTCCTCCTGTCTGAAGCGTCATCCATGATGGCTCGGAACATCTCCACGGACCTCGATGCATCTGTGAACATCACTTTACAATCGCAAAATGAAATCGTACATCCTCGATGCAGAATCGTATGTCCACGAGGGTGTATCTGGAAGTGTAACAAGTCCGAGCATCTGCGTGATACACTCCTCATCCTCCTCCTAGCTGCTCCTCCTCGTACTCCTCAGGCTGCTCCCCTGCCTCTCTCTATGGCTCAAAAGTCATCTCATAAGCAGCTACCATCTCTGGAATGTCCATGGGTCAAAGCTCCGGTACAAGCTCTCAGCCTGGGCGTGCACTGTAGTCTTGGCTCTCAGTGCGGCTCTGGGCATGTGAGATGAACTCTGGGCCTTGGATGGAGCCAAAGTATGAGCTCGTGATCGGCCCATCCGCTGGTGTGCCTCTGATCCCTATCTTTCTCAGAATGTGCGTGATGAGAAAGGGAAAAGGCAATCCCCACGTCTTCGTATGCTCCGCCCCCCGATGATGTACTCCCTCACAGAATTTATGGATCTGACGCTAGATAATCTCAGGAATGGAACACCAGAATCCTCTGTGGAATGAGTAAAGGGCACTAAGAAACAAATCCCGTCTCTGAGTCTTGTGTCCCAAAGGACACACATTTCGGTACAGCACCATGTCAATAAAGAGAAGATTCTGAGGAATCTTCGTCTTGCTAGCTGCATTCCGACGGTCATCGGCATACTGCCCTTCACACATATCAGAAACAATATCCTCGAGTGTGAGCATGGAGGGGCACTCAATCCAGGGGATGTCCGACTCAGGTGGCTCATGGCTGCACTTCAACACAGTCGCTATATCTCCAATGGACACCTCCACTTCTCTCCTGTCAATGGAAGAGAAAAGACTGTCCGGCTGGTCACCGTCAATCCTCAGATGAGTGTGAAACTCTCTGACCAGCCGCTCGTATGCAGTGGAGGCGACGGGTTTGAAAAGCCTTTTTAAACCTTGGCGCTTCAATTCCTCGACGGCCTAACTTGTCGCTTCATTGTTGGAGAACACCTCTTTGACAACAAAAGTGTTCTCCAACAAGAGCTTTCAGCTCTCCATAGATGGCATGGATGCTATAACGTGGGACCCCGAAGACTGGGATGACGAACCTCGGCCTCTAGGCATGCTGGAGGTTCGTTGGGGCAATTTATCGAACACCTTGCGTGCAACCCAAATCCAAAGGGATTAAGAAAACCCTTCCAAGTAAGCCCAACCCCCTGCAAAAAGCTCACACAACCAACACCAAATCAATGGGGCACAATCCAATAGTGGAATTGTGCCCAAAAACTACAAAAAAAAAAAACGGAAGAAAAATTGAAAATTTTGGAAAAATGGGTTTTCGGGTTTTTGTGGGGAAAAACGGGAAATGGGGGGGCAATGGTGGCCGGCAATGGGTGATAATGGCTGGAGAGAGGTCGGCGGTGGGACAAGGGTAGTGGATTTGTAAGGGTGGCGGTGGGTGAGGCTTATTTTGGATTTAGGGAGGAAAAGGACAGAGGTGCAGTAACAGGGGTGCTGTACGGCCAAAGGAAAAATGAAGGAGAGAGGGGGAGAAAGTGACCTAAAAACAGGTCTGGGCGGCCCATCTCGTGCTGACGAACGTAGAAAGCGTTCGACCGCTTTTCGTGCCTCGCGCATGTGGTGCAAATGGCTCAGCGTCCGAACTTACTTGAGTAAGTTCGGCCGCAAGCGTGCCTAAGTGTGTGCGTGTGCTGTGGTGCTGCGGTCGAACTCACCATGGCGAGGTCGTACACACTGCCTAGAACATGTTCAAACTTACAGGGGTAAGTTCGAACGCAGAGAGCAGATCAAAACATAAAAATTTTTATAAGGTTTACAAAAACACAAAATAAAATTTTTACAAAAACACAAAATAAAATATTTACAAAAATACCCCTAAACTTAAAACGTCACATTGCCCACAATGTGACCGAATTAACCTAGGGACAAGTCAATTTAGGTATAGCATAAAAGAATGCTTCCCCAAATTTGACTAAAAAGTAAAACAAAAAACAATAAACATAATGAGGGGTGCCTCCCACAAGCGCTAAGTTTAACGTCTTCAGCTAGACTCGTGATAAGGAACAAACTACCTATGATACTAAGTAGACACAAAAACTGATGTACCGAGAATGGTGGGCACTATCTTGCCCCGGTCAAACGGGTGATGGTTGCAACTGGGATAATCAATAAGCAAAGATAGATGTCCAGCTAATATCGACCTCAAATGATCAAAAAATGGGGGAAGAAAATAGTCATTCCTTCCCAGGGTCCATCTCGGCCTCCTTGGCCGCATATGAATGAGAGCAAAAAGCTTGCTCTCAGCAGTAAAATCAGATGACTCAAATGTGGAGGAATAAACAGTGGGAAAAAATAAATCCATGGTTTTCCCACACTCCGATTGTAACTCGGATATGGGATCTATAATGAAAGAAGTAGCTCAACTACTTCATCAAAATCTTGATCATCTCGAGCAAATAGCTAGCTCAATGTCCTCCAAACTTGGCTCAACCACTTCCCTGGTTGGCTTAAGTATCCTACCAAAATCTATGTTTCCTCCTACCTAAGTGAAACATTCCAACTCTGGGTCCTCCAGACTGAGCTCATACCTCGGCTCGTCAAGCTGTAGTGGCTCACTCAAATGACCTCCAAATAGTGCAAAGCACTCTATGTCAGGGTCCTCCAGGCTAGGCTCATGCAAAGTTGGCCTAATGAGCCTGTCTAAATCTAGGTCCTGAGTAAAACACTCAATCTCCGAGTCCTTCAAGCCAAAGTCATCAGTGATTTCTTCAATGAAGTACATAGGATAGGTCTCATCATACTCCAATGGTTAGCTATTGATATTGAAAATATTGAGCTCAACCGTCATGTTTCCAAATGAGATCTTCATTACTCCCATCCTACAGTTGATTAGGGCGTTAGCCGTAGCTAAAAATGGTCGCCCTAGAATCACTGGAATTTGATTTGTCACATCGTGAACTGGCTCCGTGTCTATCACTATAAAGTCCACAGGGAAATAAAATTTGTCAACCTTGATTAACACATCCTCAAGTATTCCCCGTGGTCTCTTAAGTGACCTATTTGCCAACTAGAGCATCACAGTGGTTGGCTTCAACTCTTCCAGTCCCAACTTCAAATACACTGAGTAGGGAAGGAGATTCACACTTGCCCCCAGGTCCAACAATGCCCTATTGATCTGACTCTCTCCAATCATGCAAGCAATGGTCGGACATCCAGGGTCCTTATACTTGATGGGTAGCTTGCATTGGAGGATGAAGCTCACTTGCTCCGTCAAATAAGCCTTCTTAGGGACATTGGTTTTTCTCTTAATTGTCACCAGATCCTTCAAGAATTTCGCATATGCTGGCACTTGCTGAATTGCATCTAAAAATAGGATGTTTATCTAAACTTGCTTAAACACCTCTAAGATTTCAGCAAACTGCGCATTCTTCTTCGGCGCTTTCAATCTCTCCAGATAAGGGGCTTTTGGGACAAATGACCTCGTAAGGTCCTTCTCAGGGGGAGTGACTATAGATAGCTCAGCATCTTTCTTCTCATTGTTGTCACTCTTTGTCTCCTCTTGCTCAACAAAGTCATTCTTGATCTGCTTTATCTCGCACCGCATCATCAACTTCTTCTGGCTCATCCACACGGTTGTCCACTCGTTTCCCTAACCTCAGTATGACAATCGCATGGGCATGTTCTTGATTTGGAGCACTTCCGATAGTGCATGCCTAGGATTGTTCAGCGTTGGCTAGGAGCTTTCCTTGTCCTCTCACCTATGTGATTTGCCAACTATCCACTTGGGTCTCCAACTTGGAGATTGCACAGGTGTTCAACATGGTGGAGTGTCTAATATCACGATGGGACGGTCATCTTCATGAATTCTTTCATTGACTCTTCTAATGGCCGAGTTGATGACCGGGGTTGAGTGGGGCTTGATAGGAAGATGGCGCTTTTGGGCCATCGTCCGAGGGTTTTGGTAAGTAGGAGGAAAACCTCCTTGATTTGAGGGCTGGTTCTGCTTCCATGAAAAATTTGGGTGGTTCCTCCACCCAAGGTTGTAAGTTTCAAAGTATGGGCCAGTTGACTGCTTTTGGAAATTGTTAAAAGTGTTCACTTGTTCCATCTCAAAGAAAACTGCCATAGATGGATAATTCTGTGCTTGGTGCAAAGGACTAGCACAGACCAAACAACTTTCAATTGGAAATGTGTTCACAGCTTTAACTGGCTTTTCCATACTCATGTTATCCAGCCTCTTGACAATGGCATCCATTCTCTGAGACTAGTAGAAAAATAACATCAATCTCAAAACCAAGTTAAATGTAAAACAATTTAGACGGATCCCCGGCAACGGCGCCAAAATTTGATCGGACCAAATTTAGGTACTCGCAATTGAACGAACCGAAGTTCATATAGCGGTTGCGCAAGTACCGAGTCGAACCCACAAGGAACCGTAAATTGCTTTGTGCAAAAATAACTTTGAGTCTAGGTTAGTGCTATTTTAACCTAGCTCCGCAGTGGGTGATTGTAACAACTTAAAAGTAAACTATAGCGGAAATGTAAACGAAATAAAAACACCATGGTTGAGGTTTTCACCTCTCCATTTCAACTACGTTAATTGAAAGCGATAAGTCAAAACATCTGTCTATCGGTTTGAGATAAAACTAAATCTCTTGCACCTATCGAAGGATTAAAGGAATCCGTCCCTTTGACGAAAGACAACCCATAAGCGGTTTAAGGCCAAAAGGATCCAATGTGAAAGTGATTTAACACTAACTACAATAGATAAATGAGCGTAAATCAAGGATGGAATGTATCCATCGGACGAAAAACCAAAAATAAACGACTACGGTGTAATCTCACTTGGTTTTGTCACCAAACCAAGTGAGAGACGATTTAAGTAAATAAAGAAATAACGGAATGAAATGACTTAAACGTAAGCAATTAACATAGCGTTCATGGTGAGGCTACATCCTCAACCTTAGTTGGGGATCTAGCCTCCCATAAGCAAAGGAAGCGTAAATAAATGAAATAAAAGCATTAATATTAAACTAATGTAATTAAATACAAAGAAAAGGGCAGAGCAGGGCCAATAGTGGCAAACTGCTCTCTAAAACACGCCCAAAAGAAAAAGCTCTCAAACAAATGGACCTAGGGTCCTATTTATAGGTGACAGTCCGAGTGCGTTCGAGCACTACTCTGCGTTCGAACACACCAGTTATTTGTGGTCGAACATAGGGTACAAGTTCGATTGCAAATAACTATTCTTGCAACTAGTGACATGGGTGTGCGTTGACGCATATAATCGCGCTAGGGCCATGCGCGTGCGACCGTGGTGTTGCGTTGCGTGCGACGGTGGTGCTACATGCTGCGTGCGTCCATGGTCATCTGCGTGCGACCGTGGTCTTCTTGCACGTAATAATGCTTGAGCGCACCAAGTCTTGATCGAATGCACTATGGCAGGATCTTCACTTTAAGTCCCCTTTCTTACCCTTTGCTAGCCATATTTGTTGCAATGACCTGCATAACACAAAATACCAAAAACTATACAAAATCTTAGTTATTAACGCAGCTAAGAGCCTAACAAACATAAGTAAAGGGGGGTCTAATAAATAATATTTGACACCAATCAGCAGAACATTATCTCTTCACATCTTAACATGAGTCATTTCTCGTTAAAATGGGATGACCAAAATGTCATATTCGAGAAATCATTGTCCTAACGAGGAAGTAGTCCCGTTATGATGGGAAGAACAAATGCCACATCTTCATCACATGTCTCATCTTAATGCACCATTTG
The DNA here is from genome assembly GCA_013348765.1 of Carpinus viminea. NCBI lineage: Eukaryota > Viridiplantae > Streptophyta > Magnoliopsida > Fagales > Betulaceae > Carpinus > Carpinus viminea. The sequence continues at coordinate 27,305,680 of CP054670.1, read as the reverse complement.
ACAAGAAAATAGGAAGTCCAACATTGGTCCTATTACATGTCTCATCCTGTTGAAAAAATAGTAACTTCAGCCTCAATCTCATTACATTCTCATCTTGACGTAATTGCTGACGAGGAACCAAAAGCTTTAGCCTCTTTCCCGTTACATGTCTCGTTCTGACAGAACTTTTAATGAGGAAACAATAACTCTATGTTACATGTCTCATCCTAACAGTACTCTTGACGAGGAAACAATAGGCTTTTCACACAATCCTGTTACATATCCCATTCTGACTGAGTATTGACAGGAAAGCAAAAAGTTCTTTAACCAACCCTTGAAAGTCTAAGCACTATTCTCCAAAGTTTTAAACATAAAAGAAATACAAGAAATATCATTGAATAAGACTAAACTAAAACCTAATAATCTCCCTCTTTGGCCATTCAGTGACAAAACTTAAAACAAGGTTTAAAACTTTTACACAAACAAATACCAAACAAAACACAAAGAACACACCATGTGCAATCCTTCCATGCCAAAGTGCTAGATCGTGGAACCCTTCACTAAATGAACATAGTCGTATTAAGCCAATCTCAAGGTAAAAAGTAACAAGACCATTACAAGCAAAGTTTTGCATATCAAATAAGGCCAATTTCTAAAACCTAACAATCTCTACCTTTGGTCATTTGATGACAAAACTCATACACATCAGAGACAACAACAATTACAAGTAAATAATCAACATTTTACAATGCTACCCAAGCCTAACAAACCACTACTAGACTAAGGTTGATGGAAGATGTGCATTGTACCTATTTTTTGGAAACACTAAACAAACTCATTAAACATATGAGGAATAACAATGAATAATCACACCAAACATGGATATCATTTTTTCAACCCCCCATAACCACTAAAGTCTCTTCCTCAAAACTAACAACTTCTCCCCCCTTTTTGTCACAATGGACAAAGGGATATATAAAGGAACACATGCTCCCTATATTAGTAACTTAATTGATAGGCCAAAAGGAAAGAAAATAAAACAACAATAACAATAACACATTTAGTGCGAAGAAAGACAAATAAACAAGCATGTGTCATGAAACAATTAGTGCCAAAATATCTCATAAAATATGTCAAAGAAGATGAGATATGAAAGATATCACAAAAGGAACCCGACTCTAATGTAAACTCCCCCATAATATGAGCAACATCTCTATAACAATTGTCTCCACGAACCACATACTCCCAATTTCTATCATTTAAAAAAAAAAAAAAAAGAGGAAGGAACTCAAATGGCATCACTTGTATCATCGGAATGTATGGTCAAACTAGGGAGATACAAATACTATGAGCACGAGACACAGACATAAGGGCATGGTATGCTCAAACTATGCACATGAAAAATTCAATTAGTTCCAAAGAGACACGATTTATTCAAATGCCCAATTCAAGTAATCCAAACAAGGTTGAGATGAATGAAAATAAAGATAAAGAACATGACAATAGCCAACATGGCACTTACAGATATCAAGCACATTTGAACAAAAATGGCACAAACTTACAATCACATGTGAATAATCAATTGCAATCTCACAACATAATCAAAAGGCAATTCACATCAATTTCATACCCACCATATTCAATACTTCAAAGAAAAATTAGACATTCAGAATTACATAAAGTATACATTTAAGCCAAATTGTCATGAGATGAAATATAAACAAATCCATCAAAAACCAAAGGAAATAAATTTTTTTGACAAACATAAACCATTCTTCATTGTAATGACCAAGAAATTATTTAATAACTTTATTATGATTAAATAAAAATAAGTTAGATTTGTGTGGAAAAATTACACTTAAAAATTTAATAGAGAAAATTTATTATTTTAATTCTTAATGAAAGTATATTTTGGGGTTGAGGTGGTAAAATAATATAAGATGTCAATTTCTTATATTATGGGTCATAGTGTGAAGCCCAATTAATGAGAGAACTAAACTACCCATTTTGAGCCAAAGCATAAATGTCAAGTTTTTGGCCCATTCTCTCTCAAATTCATTTAAGCTAGAGGGTATTTTGTTATGATAATATCTACCTAATTTAATAGGTAAATAATTGCAATTTTACTTGCAAGTGCACAAGGTCAAAAGTGTAGCATAATGTGCAAGTGTGAGATAATTCCCATAGGGATTGGTAAATTTTGATTAAAATTAATTTCGCAATGTAAAACAAGAGAGAAAAATTAGGTTTGATTTAATAATGTGAAAGTGGTAGGGCTTTGATATCTATCACTAATCATGCTTACACAATAAAACAATATGCCAGTGCTTTAACCACATTATGAATACCTAATGTCTGCCAACCTAAGGGTATGGGTGTCTACTCCTTAAGCTATTAGTTTTCCTAAGCAACAAATTAGGCATGGGTGTCTACTCTAATTCTTTTGTTTCTTAAGGGGTTTAGCATGGGTGTCTACTAAGTTGTTCTTTAAGAAAGCATAAAAATTGTGAAAACCGACAAACACATAAGGCCTAGGGTATGAGTATCTACTCCCGGTTTCTTATATTAATTAACCCAAGAACCTGGCGTGGATATTTTTTGTTACTTTTATTAAACCCAGGACTCGATCATCCAAATTGGTTTACCTAACTAGTCCATACCACATGCATATATTGATCAAGCAAACACATATGAGGAATTCAAGAAAGCAGGTATTAATCAAGTTAAATATCATAATGTAATTATCGTAAAAGTGCCAATGTTGTATTACTAAGTAAACATGATCAAGGCTTCAATCTAGCCCTACTAAAAGGTTTAGTTATATATGAGTTTGATGCTAATCATCTTCATCAAATAAAGGGGAAAATGCATTTTTAACCCATGAAGTTTCAATGTGCCTTTTTAATGTTAACCCCAAAGTTTAAAAATTTGCAATCCACCCCCTGAAGTTTCAAAATTTGGCAATTTTAACCTTTCTGTTAGTTTTTTCGTCAAATTGGATGGAAAAGTATGAAATGACAAAAATGCCCTCAGTCTTATTTTTCTAGGGTTCCGTCCATTTTAATCGAAAAAACTAATCGGGGGTGAAAATTACCAAATTTTGAAACTTCAGGGGGGTGGATTGCAAATTTTTAAACTTTGGGATTAACATTGAAAAAGCACTGAAACTTTATAGGTTAAAAATGTATTTTCCCCTAAAATAAAATAAAAAGGAAAAGAATAAACTTGGAAAATCGCTTCCTTGAAAGCTGTAAATTCTTCTCCAAAATCACGTGTGTGTTTTTTTGTGTTTAGAAGCCTATTTATAGAGTTTAAGAAAACCCTAGAAACCCTAAAAATCATAGGGTTTAGTCCTTGTGCAACTAGGACTCTACAAAACCCTAATAAAATAGCATTTTACAAAGTAAGGCTAAGGCTGCTTTTCACTTCACACACGAGTGCACTCGATCGCAGGTTGTGTGCGCTCGATCGCAACTGCGATTGATCCTCTTCTTGCATGCGTGAGCATAGGTGCGCTCGTTCATTGTCTTGGGCACTCGAGCTCTAGTGTGCTTGATCGCTCTAACAGACTCTAGTTTTTCCAAGTTTGCTCTTTAAGCCTGATATATCTAAAAATGCTTCATTTTCTTCCAAAGACCTATAAAAGGCAGAAAACACAAAAAGGAAGTAAAATAGAATGAAAAAACACAAACTAAGAGCTTAACAAATATAAATTATGGGGCTTCAATTATCACATTTCTGTAATTTCTGCATCATACTCTTATCCACTCTGAAAATATGTAAAGACTCCCAAAAACACCTAGAAGAGGGGTTGAATAGGTGTTGCAAGTAAATAGTGCAAAATTAAAATTTACTTCTAGCAACAACGATAATCATCAAAATATGTAAATCAATAAAGCAATGAACACAAGAATTTTGGTGACGAAGTAGAAACCAAGAACCTCTTGAAAAAATCACTACGGGGCAGCGGGCCCAGAAAATCGTTTCACTTGTTAAAAGGAGGAGGAAATACAAGTTGTTCACACTTACAAAAACCTTTGTCAAGTTGACATGAACTCGTCTAGACAAGCGACCAACTTGCTCGGCTACTGCGGTAGTCCTCTCGGAACCTCCAGATTTCCTTTTATCAATTTCCCTTGTTAGAACCTCTAACAAGCTACAATCAAACAAAACCAAACTAGTAACCAAATACAACACTTGTTGGAACAACTCCAACAATTACTCCAAGAGAGTATGGCTTAAAGGCACATAACAAGAAACTCTCAAGGCACACAAGCAAACATAAGCATTAAGGCTTCTCTCTTAAATGAGCCAAATAACTATATTTTTCCTTTTCAAGAAAACGAATGGCAAGACCCCTATTTATAGGAGTAAGCAAAAAGGCCAAGTTAGCCGTAAAATAATGAAGTTGGTTGACGAGCGGTCGACCCTTAAGGTTGGGCGGTTGACCCCTTATGCACTTCGAGTTGGCTAGTGGAATGATAGAGTGTCCACGATTCCTTGTTCTAAAGATGGAATTCCATGTCAGGTCCAGTGGTCAACTAGTGGTCAAACAGTGCAGCATAAAATCACACTTGTGACACATGGCAACTTTTGATTTGATGACATGATATAGGATTCCCACATGTTATTTCCATTAGTGGTTGATTAGAGCATCTAAGCAGCTCGAGACAAAAAGACAACTCACGAAGCACAAGCGTTAGTGGATTCCTTCACTAATGGTAATAGTTGTCTGAAGACAGGTGACAGAGGAGTGGTTAATCGAGGGATGAATGCTAGAGGTGAACACATCATTTCCACGCTAGCAAGGAAACCCTAGATGACCCCACAAGATTAAAATAATATTAAACATGAATAGCACAGGAGCGGTTGACCGTGGGATGAACATTGGTTGAACAGAACCAAGCTTTTCAAGAAATAACAACAAGCGGTCGACTTTGAGACAAATGGCTATCGAATGCAAGTTTTTGAGTGAGCAATAACTCCTCCATAAAATGGAGCAGTCGACCCTGGGGCAAACTCGAGACAAACGAAAGTTTCTAAGTGAACAGTAACTCTGGAGTGGTCAACTGCTTGTCGAATGCAAGTTGAATGAAAACTTCTAACCTCCTTAAAATGAAGCTATAGACTTCATGGAATTTCAAAAGTCTTGATCAACATCTTTGATGAGTGGTCATTTGTGGTCTAATGAGCTGAAACTTTGCAGGAGCATCCATGACATATAAAATTGTCTCAACAATAAAGATTGTCATATGAGTTTTAATCTCTGCATTTTGCCAATCAAATACTTAGATATAAATATCTAACAAACTCCCCCTTTGGCAATTCAATGATAAAACAAAATCAATTTGTAACACAAGAAACTTCAAAATAATAAACTTCATAAAACTGTTTGAACAAAATAAACCACCAAAGTTCATCAAAAGTTTTAAACAAAAGTTTCTCCCCTTCAAATTATTACTCCCCCATTTTAGCACAAGAGACAAAGGGGCTAAGATTTAGCATCATCTGAGGTTAGACAAATCACCTTAGATTCAAACAGTTCGATTTATTTTAGATTCATCCTCACTATAAACATTTGAACACGGGTTAGACAAATCATTAAGAGAAGTAGCACAATGTTCAACAATATGAGAAGTAGAGAGGGCAATATCAACAAGAGGAATATCACACTTTTTAGAACAGCCTTCCTCATTGGTTTCTACAAATTCATCAACACACATGGTTGCTTGAAGAGCAGAACCATTAGACCTACCAAGCTCATTTCTTACTTGAGCCTTGTCTCTTACCTTTCCTCTAGGAAATTTTGTAACACCTCGATCCTATATTGGGAAGATGAAAAGATTTTATAAAGATAGTCATGAGTGCTAAGTCTCATATTGCCTAGTTACTAGGTGAAACTGGGCTTTATAATGAATTCTAGGGAAGCTCCAAGTTGACTAGTTCTTTTGGGGTGATAGCACAGATGTGGCAAGCGCTTTTCTCTAGGTCGTTACAAATGGTATCAGAGCCACCTAGTAACACCAAGTCATGTGGTATTAGAGCACTGCATGAAATGACCCTGACGAGGATGTTAGGAATTTAAGAGGGGAGTTTGTAACACCCCAATCCTATATTGGGAAGATAAGAATAAGCCCACACAGAGTAGGTGATTTATAAAGATGATCATGGGTGTTAAGTCCCACATTACCCAGTTACTAGGTGAAATTAGGCTTTATAATGAATTATAGGGAAGCTCCAAATTAACTAATCCTTTTGGAGTGATAGCGTAGATGTGGCTAGTGCTTTTCCCTAAGTTGTTACAACTGGTATCAAAGCAAAGGTTATAAGGTTTTGTAGACTTTAAGAGTTAGAACTATTGATAGAAGAAGTGGGGTAATGGGTAGCCACATTCCGGCCAAGTAGAGTCTGTCTATTGAAGTCACTTATAGGTAGTATAGGAATACTTTCTAACTGCTTAATAGTTTCTTCTCTTTTTCCTTGATCATAGAACAATGGCACCCCAACTCACAGCTGTACTAACAACACTGAGGATGGTCACATCGAGGGCAACATGTTGGGGATGTTACAAACAGATACAACCCAGAAGGAGCACCTCCAAAAATGACTAGGTGCTGGGGTAACCATTCCCTAGAAGGACTTCAAGGATGCTTTCTTGGAGCGATTCTTTCCTTAAACAATCAAACAGGCCAAGGCCCAGGAATTTATAGATTTGGTTCAAGGATCGATGACGGTGGAGGGTATGTGGCCAAGTTCATTGAACTCTCTTAGTTTGCGCCTTACTTGGTGTCCACAGAAGAGCTTAAAGCAAGAAAGTTTGAATGAGGGTTACAGCCATGTATCATGAATCAGATTGTGGGATTTAAGTTTGGCATACTGACAGGTTTGATCAACAAGGTGGCGATAATTGAGTGGACACAGAAAATCAACTTGGAATACTTTAATCAGAAGAAGAAAACTGCATTGCAAGGCAACTGCTCGAGGGGACAACCATATCATGACAATAAGAAAAGATTTAACCAACCACCAGGGAAGAGTTATATGCCTCAACAACAATCCCATAACCAAGGAGGGGGCAAGCAACGCCCATCATGCTAGAAGTGTGGTACAATGCGTTCTAGGAATTGCCTCTACGGGCAATTAGGCTACTTCAAGTGCGGGAAACCTAGACATATCGCAAGGGATTGTAGGAATCCTATTGACAACCAAGCCAACCAGAACCACTCAGAGGGATAGAGAACCACAACACCTGCTTGAGTGTATGCTTTGACGTTAAATGACGCAGCAGTGTCAAACGACGTAGTAATAGGTACTCTCCCCATTTCATTTGGTAGAGCTTTTGTTCTTTTTTATTCTAGGGCAACACACTCATTTGTGTCATATTGTTTTGCTAAGGCCTATTGTCTGGAGTCTGAAGCCTTAGATGTAAATTTAGCAGTTGCTACACCGATAAGGAGTACAATTTTATGCACCTCAGTAGTTAAGAATTGTCATATTCTAGTTAAGGGCCATGTCATGCCAATGAATTTCATTGTCTTTGAGATGATCGGGTTTGATATTATTTTAGGCATGGATTATCTATCCAAGTATCATGCTTGCATAGACTATTTTCACAAGGAGATAGTGTTCAGACCACCGGGAGCAGTAGAGTTCAAGATTCGGGAGATCGAAATACTGGCACACTCAAATTGATATTTGCAATACAGGCGACCAAATTACTGAGAAATGGTTGTTCAGGATATTTGGTTTGCATGACAGAAGAAAAATTGGGATGCAGGATTGCGAAAATACATATAGTACGGGAGTTTGTGGATGTTTTCCCAAAAAAGTTGCCAAGGATACCTCCAAACAGGGAGATTGAATTCACCATTGACTTATTACCAGACACCATATCCATATCCAAGGCTCTATATAGAATGGCGCCCTTGGAACTCAAGGAACTCAAAGATCAGTTACATGAACTTCTGAACAAGATAAGGGTTTTATCTGCCCCAATGTTTCTCTATGGGGAGCACCGGTTCTATTTATGAAGAAGAAGGATGGGTTGATGAGATTATGTATCGACTATCTAGAACTGAATAAAGTGACAATCAAGAATAGATACCTACTGCTAAGGATAGATACCTACTGCTAAGGATTGATGACCTCTTCGACCAGCTTCAAGGATCACAGGTATTCTCTAAAATTGACCTTCGTTCTGGCTATCACCAACTCAAGATTCAGGAGAAGGATGTATAGAAGACAACCTTCCAAACAAGGTATGGGCATTATGAATTCTTAGTAATGCCTTTTGGGTTAACCAATGCTTCTACAGCTTTCATGGATATGATAAATCGAATTTTTTGTGAGCTTTTCGATCGGTGTGTGGTGGTATTTATTGATGACATCTTAATATACTCAGAGAGCTGAGAGGAGCACGAGGAGCATTTGCAGATAGTGCTAAGCATCTTGAAGAAACTCCAACTTTTTGCAAAGTTCAAGAAATACGAGTTCTAGTTGGACAATATGGCATACTTAGGGCACGTTATTACCAAAGAAGGAATTGCAATGGACCTAGGTAAGGTGGAGGCGGTAGTTAATTGGGTGAGGCCATCGAATGTCCACGAGGTGCGGACTTTTCTGGGTCTTACTAGCTACTATTGGAGATTCGTTGAAGGATTTTCCTAGTTTGTAGCACCATTGACCAAACTCACAAGAAAAAAAAAAAAATTAGTAGTTGGAGGAGTGTGAATAAAGTTTCCAAGAATTAAAGCAACGTTTAGTCACCGCACCGGTCCTCACTCTCCCATTAGGATCAAATGGATTTGTGATTTATAGTGACGCCTCACACAAAGGGTTAGGTTGTGTATTAATGCAGTAAGGAAAGGTAATCGCCTATGCCTCGAGACAGTTAAAGACTTATGAGCACAACTACCCTACTCGCGACCTTAAGCTTGCCGCAGTAGTCTTTGCTCTTAAGATATAGCAGCACTACTTAGATCACAAAAGTCTGAAATATTTCTTCACCCAAAAAGAGCTCAATATGCACCAAAGACATTGGTTGGAAATCCTAAAAGACTACGACTGTATGATCAACTATCACCCAGGGAAGGCAAATGTAGTTGCTGATGCTCTTAGTAGAAAAACCATAGTGGGAAGCGTATTGCCATGTTCACTATGCAAAAGGAGCTACTCCTTGACCTTGAGAGGGCCAAAGTAGAGAGGATGGTGGGGGAAATCTAGTCTTACATGAGTATGCTAACCTTGGAATTGACCTTAATGGAGCAAATTAGAACCGCCCAGCTATCGGACAACGAAATTACTAGAAGCCGTGAAGAAGTGGAAAAGGGGGTACAATCAAATTTTCATGTAGCTGGAGATGGGATATTAAAGTTTTGCAACTAGGTGTGCATTCCCAATGACACGAAATTGAAGAGGGTTATCTTGTCAGAAGTGCATCAATCCCTATATACAGTCCATCTAGGTCATGTGATACTAGAGCATTGCATGATGTGGCCCTGACGAGGACATTAGGAATTTAAGAATGGGAGTTTGTAACACCCTGATCCCATATTGGGAAGATGAAAAGAAGCACACATAGAGTGGGTAGTTTATAAAGATAGTCATGAGTGCTAAGTCCCATATTGCCTAGTTACTAGGTGAAACTGGGCTTTATAATGAATTCTAGGGAAGCTCCAAATTGACTAGTCCTTTTAGAGTGATAATGCAAATGTGGCTAGTGCTTTTCCTTGGATTGTTACAAATTTAACTTCATCAAGAGGTTTGAAAGCTTTAGCAAAAAAGTTAAACTCATCCTCACTCATGAAATCATCATCAAGCTTAGCAAGGGAGTTAGGATCAACAATAAGAAACATCCTAACAAGGAGTCTAGCATTACACTCAAGAAATTAATCCTTTCACAGAGTGAACCACGCTCTAATACCAATTCAAAATACGTAAAGACTCCCAAAAACACCTAGAAGGAGGGTTGAATAGGTGTTGCAAGTAAATAATGCAAAATTAAAATTTACTTTTAGCAACAACAATAATCACCAAAATATGTAAATCAATATAGCAATGAACACAAGAATTTTGGTGACGAAGTAGAAACCAAGAACCTCTTGGAAAAATCACTCCGGGGCAGCGGACCCAAAAAAATCGATTCCCTTGTTAAAAGGAGGAGGAGGAAATACAAGTTGTTCATACTTACAAAACCTTTTTCAAGTTGACACAAACTCGTCTAGAGAAGCGATCCACTTGCCCGGATACCGCGGTAGTCCTCCCGGAACCTCCAGATTTCCTTCTATCGATTTCCCTTGTTAGAACCTCTAACATGCTACAATCAAACAAAACCAAACTAGTAACCAAATACAACACTTGTTGAAACAACTCCAACAATTACTCTAAGAGAGTATGGCTCAAAGGCATATAACAAGAAACTCTCAAGGCACACAAGCAAACATAAGCACTAAGGCTTCTCTCTCAAATGAGCTAAATAACTCTGTATTTTGATTTTTGAAGAAAACGAATGGCCAAGATCCTTATTTATAAGAGTAAGTAGAAAGGCCAAGTCCTAGTGGTGGCAATAATTCAGTCACAAATGTGGAACGAGCTCCAATTTTTGAAAATGGGAGACCTGGTAAGCCAAAGGCCCATAACTGTGATTACAAGGACAACTTGTGGTGCACTTATTGTAAGAAGGCATGCAATACTCGTGAATAGTGTTGCAGCACCACAGGAGTTAGGCAGTCTCAACCAAGAAGAGGTTGAGGGGGTACTTGCTCATTGGCATATTCAGGCATGTTTTTACCTCTATTGGATTAAATGTCTCAAGTGAAACCTTTGCCAATTCCTGGGTCATGGACTCAAGAGCTACCAACCATATAACCCACTCATTGAATGGTTTTTCCACATATTTGCTATGCCCAAGCAATAGGAAAATAGCCACAGCCGATGGTTCCTTGACCACTGTAGCAGGTGAAGGAGATGTCATAATAGGCCCATCACTAATTTTAAAAAATGTTCTCCATGTTCTTATATCATCCACAAATGTTGTCTCTATTCAAAAACTCACTCAAGATTTATGTTGCAATGTGGTTTTTTATCATAGTTATTGTGTATTTCAGGACGAGGATTTGGGAAGGATGATTGGACATGCTAGAGAACGGGATGGACTCTACTACCTCGAAGCATTGAGTCAGTCAAGCATTACTAATGTCAAATTATCTCACTCTTTTGTTTTTGAGCATTTTTCGTCCAATAAAAAGAAAGTTTGGCTTCACCATTGCCGACTTGGACATCCATCATTTAGAGTCATTAAACGTAGTGACCCAAATTATTAACTAGGCATAAGTAACTTAGTTCAAGGAGTTATTTTGAGTTTTGGGTCACTAAGGACACTAGAGGGGTAATTTGGACTTTTGGGCAGACGTACGCTATTGTCCGTAGTGCGAATGTACATGAGGGGACCACCAGATATACGCTTTGTAAACTGTACAGGTGGACGTACGTGGGACCACCGGACGTACGTTACTTTTTGAATACCCTATAGATAATACATGGACTTTCAAGGCAGCCATTGAACCATTGGGCAAGAACCACCGGACGTACACCCCTTTGTCAAACAACTGCTCCTTTTCTGGGCCTATAAATAGACCCCTACCCCCTTCGTGTTTTACACAACTTTAGACGCCCCTAGGCTGCCAAAGTATTCCCAAAGTATTCCCAAAGTGTTTCCAAAGTGTTTTGAGTGTGTTGTGAGCGTGTGTGTGAGGTGTTTGCGAGTTTCAGAACGTTCATGAGGCTGAACCTTACGGTTTTGTTTCAAAGAGGTAACGTTCAATCCTTAGTTTTTAAAGACATAGTTATGCTGCTTGTTTTATGTTTAGTTGTAGTTGTTAGCTTAGTTACACTTTAAAACCCGTTTGGGTTAGTGTTCTTATTAGCTTAGCGTTGTTACATTGCATGGAGGTTGCAAACTATACTAGAAGGCTTTAGGATGTTTATAGTAGCCCTAGGAGTCGAAGAATAGGCAGACAGTGGAGAGAAAATGAGGTTCTCCATGAGAACCCACATAGCGAACGTATGGTGTTATGCCAGACATACGACTTGTCGTGACATGGTGGACGTACGCTCTCGAGCCCAAACGTACGGTCACTGTGTGGCAGGAAAACTATTTTCACCAAACATCCCATAGCTCCTGTTTTCCTTATTTTATAGTTGTTTTAGTGGAATTATGACTAATAGAAGGTTTTCCACAAATTTGGAAAACCCGGATCTTTTGGAGTTTTCAGAGACGCTTATCGATCCAAGTGAGTTTTAACTCACATAATGCGTATTGTTATTTTCCATGTACTGCATGTCTATTTTGTGTATCGATTAAATATGCATATTTTACAACTCTCACAGTTTGTACTTACTGCACATAAAATGAGAAAAACGTTGTGCTGAGCATTTTAACTAAGTGAGACTTGTAAAAAGACATGCATATAAAATACAGACAAGATAATTTACATCGTATGACATGGTACACCGGTACGTGTGGTAGCAATGGCCATGGACTTACTATACATGTTAGCTTTATGGTCAAATGTGTGTGTTATGTGAGAGCTTTGGATCCATTGGTTTTGTGACCTTGATGCAACCATTCCTAATTGTTCGATCACTACACGATGGACGTTATTAGTTGGTATGGGCCACTTGAGGTCTGACTTGATCATGCCACTAATGTTACGTATGATATGTTATGCAATGGCTGAGGCATTGTTATTATATTATAGGTCCTTCAAGACAGTATCAACCTTGCTGAGAAGGAGTAATATCTCGGATAGACCATACTGATGAACTATGACTGCTGTTTACACCATATGCAT